>OY856411.1:207179438-209676938 GCA_963693085.1 Alisma plantago-aquatica
AGTCGTGTTGATGAGGAAACCATGGTGACTTATACATGGACATCTACAAGTCCAATAGCTGTAGGAAATAATTAAAATGAAAAGAAAAATATTTTATAAACTTCTTATTAGTTTTACTCCTACATTCACATGACATGACCTATTCCTACCTAACATAATGTTAGAGGTTAATCTTCATCATCTATAGTAAACAATTGAAATATCTACTAAAATAAAGAGGAGAAAAAGAAATATGTTTCTTTTTTCTTATATTTTATCTAGTCACATTGACATTGAATAATTAACAAATGAATGTAGTTTTAGGACATGAACTTGAGTCATCCATCCCTAGTTTTGAGCATGGATATGAGTGACTTCACACCTTTGTGAAGATTAAGTGTCTATTTCTTCTACACTTCTTATTGTACTGTAGGTTTTGGGGCATTCTGGGTGTGGTTTTGATATAGGAACTAGTATCAAATTATTATTTATCTTGAATATATCTCTAGAAATTAGACCTACCCATATATGGGATCTCAAAATGTGTATGTATATTGATTCTGAATATTTTCAATTGTGAAGTCTTCAACTATAACCTATTTTTCTTAATTTGTTGCGACATGTTTTGGAATTTGATCTTCACCTACCTTGGGTGGGTCATTATTGATCATGGTTGGGTTGGTCATTAGAGAAACATCCAAAATGTTGTTACCATAACTTAGTTATGTCAGTGCAATAAGTTAATATGTCTTTGAGTCTTCTTATTTCTTCCATAAACTATTATATGTTTGTCTTATCTACATAAATGGTATTCATAATGGAAGGACAACATAACCACATGTACCATGTTCCAAGTGGAGTTGTGGCATCCATAGAAGAACTAGTTCAATAGAAAACCAAATCCACCTCCCCCACTTCTATAGTGAGAGAGGAATAACTACAATGTTGACTAGAGGAATAACTCCAATGTTGATTGCATACCTGATGAAGAATAAAAAGTGACAACACCTTCACCTAAGACATATATCTAGTAGTATAGTTCAGCCCTAAGTTGAAAGTGATACCTTAAGGCATGGTGTCATCTATCACTTAGATGGAAAGAAACTTGAGAACACATGCACCTCGCCTAGACCTGGTTAGGGAACATAGTATATCCTATCAAAAGCTCCAAATGACATGAACTTATGACTTCATGAATTGTTCAAACCCTAGAAAATGATGCTTGGTTGTTTTAGACTAAGAAGATATTCAATTTGGCTCATGGTCATAAGGAGAACAAGTATGTTCATGTTGTTTACCTTTGTAAGGGTAGGTGAGGACTATAGTAGGTCTAAGAAAAAGGGGAGATCACCACTGATAACTCAACCAAGGATAGGTAGAAAACCTTCTCACTCAATTAGAAGGTTTCAATTTTCTATAATTCTCTGCCTCCTAGGACATTGCACACTACAAACATGGGTATAAAGAAGGGGAAAATGGTAGAGGATACAACCCCAATTGGAAGCCAATACTATTTGTCTAAAAATGATGAGTCCACATAGAGAGAGAACACCCAACCGTGCATCAACACCTCTATATTGTAGTAAATATGGGCATTATCACTAAGACAAGAATGGGATTCTAGTACACCTATGTGATATACTTATAGAAAGACATGACACTATTGTATAGAGTATCAAGATTAAATACAACTATAGTGGTAGAGATCAAGGGGGCATTTTAAACGAGAAAAACTACAAATAAAAGATATAACCTTTGAGATATTTAATGGGAAGGGTCCAACATTCAGGGAGTTGTGTCATCGGATAAATAGAAATAGGTTGAGAGTAAGAAGAAACAATAGGTCAGTAATATAGTCTGAATAAACTAGAACGCATCATATCTACATGAGTAGTGACATGTCAAATTCAATTAAGAGCATGTTTCCTTGATCTTGATAATGTTTTGGTACATCATAACATTATACATACCTTAGTAATGAGAGTTGTGATTGCCAAGTGTCATTTATTATCTACATCCATGGCATATGATTTGGATTTGGTGATTTCTATAGTAGAATATGTTACAATAGGATATTATTGTCCTAGGTGAGTGTTATTTGATTTTGAATAATAGTATTCAAGTGGGTCGCATTCCACCTAAAATACACATATTTGATGTAATCATAGGCATGAACTTCTTGGAGTATTACAAGGTTAGATTGGATGACTATACTAAGGAAGTTGAATTCAATGATGAAGATAGGAGAAGGGGAAATTCTTGTCAACATATATGATATCTATGATGATAATTGAGAAGATGTTGAGAAAGGAATGTCAAGATTTCATCAAATATGTGGTTTATATTGAATTAGAGAATCCAAATTTATATGTATCTCATGCTATTTAGGAGTCCATTGATGTCAATTATGAGTTATTAGTAGGTTTATACCATGAACTAAGGTTTATTTTTTCATAAACCTGTCACCTAACACTTTTTCCTATATAATTAACGCCCTACTGAATAGCACCAGTAAAACATATATAGTCAAAGAAACATCTATAAGTGGTTAATGAAAAGGATTTTATACATTCTAGTACATCAACTTAGGGAAAACCAATCTTTTTTGTTAAGAAGAAAGATGGGACAATGTTGTTATGCATCAATTACATGTAACTCAACAAGGTCATAATAAAGAATAATTATATGCTCCCCGAAATTTATGACTGGGATTATCATCTAAGATGGGAAATGATCTTTTCAATGATTGACCACATTAGTTGGGAATAAATCTCAAGAATATGCCAAAGACACATTCTGGTACTCATTATGCTCATTATGTTTTTTTTCATGTTGTTAGGATTGATCTATGCTCCCATAGACTTTTTTTGAGGGTAAGCGATCTTCCATATTAGATTTGCAAATATGCTCTAATAAAGTTCTTTACAATAGAAGGGAAAGAACTAAAGCTACTGGAGGAAAAACTACTACTAGAGGCTAGTCGGGCTACATGATGTGCAACCCCATTTGCCAATCTACGACAGAACACAAAAGAAATGCTAGTAAACGATAAGCTAAGGTGAGCTATGTCCTCAAGGATGGTTCCCAGGAGATCTGCTCTTCTAGTAATGGCCTCAATAAGCTTGACCACTGCTTCAGCATCGGATTCCAGAATCACATGGGTGAGGTTCATGTCTTTGGAGAGGATGAGTCCTTCTCTAATGGCTAGTGATTCTGCGCATCGCGGATCCTTTAGTGACGGCTGCTTCTTTCCGACGATTCTTGTTGCTTCGCCATCTGCCATCCTCCACACCATCTCGAGCCCGTCCATACCCTGCACGTTCACAGCAGCATCACAATTGATTTTCATGCTCCCCTCCGGCAGCCTGGTCCAACCCGCAGCTGCGTCTGCACTTGTGCGGCCCGGCTGCCTGCTCGACGCCTCCGGTTGATAACGAACCAATGGAAGAAGAGAGTTCTTGATGATCATCGGGTTGCGGACCTTGTTCCCAAATGTAACGTCATTTCTCCTGCTCCATATTGCCCAAAGAGCAGCAATCATATCATCATCTGCTTTCCCACGTAAAGGCCACATTGTTGCCATGAGCGCTGCCCGCATCGGTTTGGTGCCCAGTTGGCTCACACGCCACTGTGTTTCCATCGGATAATCCTTCCATAGTTCCCAAGCCTGGTCACACTTGAAGAGCATGTGACTGATGTCTTCTTTTCCCTTCCCGCAAATATTACAAATCTCATCTTGATAGCAGTACCTATCAAACAGCCTTCCCACGGTGGCCAACGAGCCAACGGCGCATCGCCAAAGAAAGTGTGCTGCTTTGGGAGCTAATCCCGTCTTCCATATTGCCCGCCACACTTCTCTTTCCACATGGTTGTTCGGTTGTTCATTGCTGCTTGGTTGTTGTGTGGCCATCCAATAGGCGGACCTCACTGTATACTCCCTGCTTCTGCTTGGTTTCCAGAAGATACCATCTGGTCTCGTCGAGACTCCAAGAGGAGTCGCGCAAACCATATCAGCCACATGCTGTGCTAGCAGCTCGTAGATCAGCCCCCAGTTCCATTGCTTGGTGTCATGGTCTATTAGTTGGTGCACCTGTTGTACTGTTGGTGAAGATATTCCCAACCTAGTTTCAATGCTGCCATCTAGATTGGGAATCCAGTTGTCGGACCATATGTTTATGTCTTTGACGTCACCCACTCTCCACTGCATGCCATCTAGAATTATGCTCTTGGAATTCCATATACTCCTCCACATGAAACTTGGGTTATGTCACCTTCGTGCTTTGAGAACACTGCTGGATGGGAAGTACTTGGCCTTGAGAAATTTTTACACCAACGTCTCGCTCCTGTGGAACAACCGCCAAATTTGTTTGGCAAGAAGGACTTGATTGAAGACACCAATGTCCTGGAAACCCATGCCTCCTTGGTTTTTCGGTGTGCAGAGCTTTTCCCAACTGACCCATGCTATTTTCCTTTCACTATCTTTGGCTCGCCACCAAAATCTGGCAATGGAAACGTTGATGGCATCTAGAAGATAAGCTGGCAGCTGGAAAATACTCATCAGGTACGTAGGAATCGCTTGCGCCACTGCCTTGATTAGAACCTCCTTTCCCGCTTTGGATAACAGTTTTTCCTTCCAACCTTGAAGTTTATTCCATACCCGCTCCTGAATGTACGTGAAGGCTTGCTTCTTGGACCTCCCCACCGCTGCTGGTAGTCCTAGGTATTTGCCATGTTTCTCCACCTCTTTAACTTGAAGTACTTGGCAAATCTCGTCTTTCCTCTCCCTGGACACTCCCTTGCTGAAGGCCACCTCAGTTTTTGATAGGTTGATTTTCTGTCTGGATGCCCGTTCGTACTGGCTGATAATGTCAGCTAATATCAGGCATTCTTCTTTGGTTGCCCTCGCAAAAAGAATGGAGTCATCTGCAAAGAAAAGGTGAGAAATGTGCGGCCCATGCCGGCTGGCTCGCACTCCATGGATTCTTTTCTGTTGTGTTGCCAAGTTCAGTAAAGGTGAAAAAGCTTCAGCACATAAAATAAAAAGATAGGGGAGAGAGGGTCACCCTGTCGCAGTCCTCTGGATGGTTGAGTCTTCCTGGTACAGTCCCCATTGATAGCAAAGGAATGAGATATTGACGACATACAGTTCATAATTTTCCTCCTCCAAAGCTCTCTGAATCCCAACCTCTCCTGTACGTAATCCACAAACCCCCATTCTACTCTGTCATAGGCTTTAGACATGTCAAGCTTCAGTGCTATATGTCCCTTCTTTTTCCTCTTCTCTCCTTTCATGGTATGAAATAATTCGTATGCCACCAGCACATTGTCGGTAATAAGCCTTCCCGGGATGAAAGCACTTTTTTGTTCTGAAATGATTTTATCCATCAACGGACGCAAACGGTTGGCAAGGACTTTAGCTGCAATTTTATAAACAACATTGCACAGACTTATAGGCCTAAACTCCCTGATCTCCTTTGGTGATTTCACTTTTGGTATGAGGACTACCAATGTAGAGTTCACATCATTTATATTATAATCAGATTTCCACCACCCCTTAATGTAATTTGCCACATCGTCACCCACAATGTGCCAATATTTCTGAAAAAACATGGCTTTCATACTGTCTGGCCCGGGTGCTTTGTTCGGGTGCATACCTTTCAGTGCTGCTTGGATTTCTTCATTGCTGATTTCTTTTTCCAGCTCTCCATTTTCCGCCTCTCCAATTTTCCTCTCTATCCCTGCCACTGCCTCCTCCCAGCCCATCGGGTTTGATGTTTGGAACAGCCCCTGGAAGAAAGTAGTAATGACTCTCTCAATCTCTTCTTCCTTCGTTTTCCATTGTCCCTCATTATCATTGATGCCCTCGATCTTGTTTCTCTTTTTCCGGTGAGATGCTTTGTGATGAAAGTACGCCGTGTTCCGGTCTCCACCCTTCATTTCATTCACCCTCTCCCTAGCATGCCAATATTTTTCATCCCGTCTATGCCACTCCTGAAGCTCGACTGCCATGCGTGCGCATCTGTCAAGGTTGGGTCTGTCCGGCGGTAGAAGTTGTGCCTCTCCAAGCTGTGCTTCTGGCTCCTTGATTCTGCTTTTCATTTTCCCAAATTTCTCATTTGCCCAGGACTTCAGCTTAAGGCCACATCTTTCCATCTTCCCTTGTAACTCCATCGCAGCTCCGCCTTCCCACGCTTCTTTGATGATTTGTTCACATGCCTCCTCCTCCACCCACATGGGTTCAAAGAAAAAATTATCTTGTTGCCTTCTTTGACGCCTTCGCCTGTACTCCGTATGAATGATAACCGGGGAATGATCCGACTCTACAAAAGGTAAATGGATAACTCTCGCCTGTGGATATCTCGCTGCCCAAGTGGGGCACACGAGTGCCCTGTCCAGCCTTTCACGAACAAGCATTTCAGGTGTTGTTCCCCTCTGCCATGTGAAGATACTGCCATTATATCCCAGATCTGTCAGATCACAATCATCTATCACATCCCGAAAATCCTGCATGTAACGTAGGGGCTTTGGTGGACCTGCCATCTTTTCTGTGTTAGAAATAATTTCATTGAAGTCTCCAAAGAACACCGTAGGTAGATCAGATGCATTTTTTAATTCTCATATCAAATTCCAAGTATTGTGCTTCTGTTGTTGGTCCGCCCATCCATAAATACCCACAGCTCTCCATTTCCCAGTTTTAGTTCCATCTTCAACTTCACAACTGCAATGATGCTGCGAATAAGATATGACGTTAAGATCAACATCCTTCCACCACAAGCCAACTCCTCCTGACCTGCCCACTCTGTCTATACATATCCCTTGTGTGAAGCCACATTTCCTTTTCACTGATTCCAGATCCACACCTGTTATGAGTGTCTGCATCAAGAAGACAAGGTTCGGGCTCTCCCTCCAACACCACGATCGAAGGGCGTTAACTGTGTCAGGGTTGCCCAGTCCCTGACAGTTCCAACTCATGATTTTCATGGCTGTTCACAAAGCTGGTCTCCTCCAGTCTCCGCTACTTGAACATCTGATGTCCCATCTTTGTGCTCTGTCACTTCACCGTTCCTTGCTTTCTTGGTTGCATCTTCCGTAGGGCTGACCATGTCAAGCTCCATATCACAGTATTCAGATTGCCTTCCCCTCTTTCCCGTCATTGTGTCCTAGACCACTTCATGCTCTGGTATCCCGAGACATTGTGCCCTGCTCATCTTGTACACCCACGGTGGCTCCCGAATTTTCTTCGTCTCACACTTTCCTTTTTTCCCTGTCTTCTTTCTATTCTCTAACTTTTTTTGCGCCCTCGTCCGAGCATGGCTCTGGACACTCTCGTTCCTTTCTCTCCATTGTGTGCATATTGCTTCAGGTGCCTTAGATATAACCTCCTCATCAGCAGTTGTCTCATTGATTTTTCCTGTGTTCGTGGTTCCTTGATCCACCTCCACTGCCATGACCGGTCGAACTTTGTCCTGCATCTCCAGTAATTCGATCCTTCCGTAGGATTTGCTCCTATTGTCCATCTGCCTTGTTGCTTCCTCCTTGTCAGTCATGCCCTTACTTGTGTGTCCTCTATTCTTCTGAACCTCCTCCCGTTCAGGGAACAGATCAGATAGATTGCCTTCGGACTCCCCACTGATCTCTCGCTGTTGCTGTGGATGCTCCCTGTCAGTGTTCGCTTCCTTCTGTCTATTACGAGACGGTGCCCCAACTGCTCTCGTTGATTCCTCCTGCCTGCTTGGAACTCTACTGTCGTTGGATGACCACGACTTCAACGATCCCTCCTTCACCGGTTTGTGTTTGAAAATGATTCGCTTCATTGCCCTTATGTTGCCATGTAATTCTTCATGCAGTGTCGTCCTCAGTTTCCTCGGCGATGCCTTCAGCCACGGTCCCCACTGCCGGTCTCCTTCTTCCCCTTCCGTTCTTACATCGCAATTCCTCTCGGCGTGCCCTAGCTGCCCACAGGTGTGACAAAAGTGATGCAGCCTCTCGTATTTCACATCTAGGTTGAGGATTTTATTCTGGTTGCCTGTGATCCGTAAGACTCTCTTCAGTGGTTTTGTGATGTCCAGATTCACTCGGACTCTCGCCGACGTTTCCCAGCCAAGTTCATCGACGTCCAGGTCTAGCACGTCACCCAGTCTGCCTGCAATCTTCCTGATCGCCAGGGTTGACCGGAATCCCAAGGGAAGTCTGTAGATTCGAACCCAAAACGGCGTATGCTTGATAGTAATCGAACCTGGCTGTTCTTCCCTCTCGATTTCCTTGAAGATCAGTAGTTTATTGTCAAAGTTCCACGGCACTCCATCTACCACTTTCTGTTTGTCTCTCCAATCAAAGAATTGGATGATGAAGATGTCTCCCTCCAATTGTTTAAACACAACCTTCTGCGAGAGCCCCCACGCCTGTGTTAGTGTGCGTTTCATTGCCCAGAAGTTTGGTGTTCTGTCGGAGAGGATGCGCGCCACCAGCACCAGTCCCAGGTGTTCGGCCTCCTCCTCATTCTATTCTTCCCTGATCTCGATCGGTTCCTCTTCCTCCGTCACGCGTATCTCTCTGCTAGCTCCTCCGCCATCATGGGGAGATTACCAGAAAGCTCGCCCTATCCTTGGACCTGCAAGAGAAGGTAACCCTACCGGGATAGGTAGGCTCCCACACGCCGGAACCCTAGTCGCCAGAGCGCTAGGTCACGGGCGCGAGGAGAGAAAATGATTCATCAACAGGACTATATGCTCCCATAGACTTTATGGGTTGGATGAATGGAGTATTCTAGTAGTTTCTCAATCAGTTTGTTGTGGAATGTATGTATAATATCTGATATACTCCTGACATACATATCACCATTAACATAATTTATGACTATTTTTTACACATACTGCAAAAGAATAGTTTATATATGATGATAGTAGGTATAAATTCTAGCTATTAGAAGTCACTTTGTTATGTCATATCATCTCTCATCGACGGAATTGTACATATCTCAAGGACGTCAAATATTTTTAGTGAGAACAACTGAAGATTCCTATAGAGGTTCACAACTTTTTACAATTTTTAGGAAGCTACATGCGGTTTATTTCAACTGTTAGTTTTATAGCCATGCATGTAAGTAAGATTACCATGTAAGAAGCACCTTTTTCTAAACAAAAATGTGCTAAAATACTTTTCATAGGTAGAAAAATGTTGAATACATTATCATTGTTATCTCTTCCTCAGAACCACAAGGGTTACACAAGCAACGAAAATGCCTCTTTTGTGTGCTTATGCAAGATAGCAAGTTAATTCTTATCATTCTATATATATAGGTAATCATGAGAAGAATTATTTGTTACATGACCAAGAGTTAGAAGAATTCATTCTAGCTTTCAGGATATGGTGACATGGTTTATATGAGGAACTATGTCAAGTGTCACATCTCATAAGAGTTTAAAGTACATAATCATGCAAAAGGAGTTTAATATAAAGTAGCACATATGTCTTGATCTAAGGAAAGGTTGTACAATAGATTCCATCACAAAATGATAATATTTGATTGTTTAGAAAAGATCATGTACACCCAATAAGGCACAACTAAGGTAGATGATCTTCAAAGAAGTACTTACATTGATGTTTGCCATAAATCTATGAAGTAAAAAGATGTATCAAACCCTGAAAGAGATTTATAGGTGGCCAATTATGAAGAAGGGCATAGCTAAATATATAGATACATTTCAGATATGTCAAGGAGCAATGATTGAACTTCAATGTCTATCGAAACTACTACAACCCCTACCTATTGCGTAACATAATGGAATTATGTGACTATTGGTCATCCTTACAGATCTCAACGACATCATTCCAATTGTGAGATTTTTGATATGATGAGAATGCTATCTAACTTACCACATGATGTGACAATGTATTTTGAGAGTGCCTAGTAAAAATACACATAGATTTGATAATCTTGGATGCATGTCCATCATATCAGATCATGAAGCTAAATTAACATCGATACTTTGGGTTAAACATCCATCATGATTTTATGGGAATCAAGATGATGTTTGGCAAATTTTCAACAACCGGAATTCCATCTTATAGAAAATTCATAAAGAGGGAGAAATATATCTAATGTTTCTCACTGACTTACGCTTGTTCCCGGTAGGAGAATTTTCGATAACTTTCCGACTTCTAAGAACATTGTTTATGATTTTTTAAAAGATTAAGATCTACAATTATGAAGACTCCATCAACTTTGGATGTGTATATTCTAACATTTGGCATCAAAGCCGGATTAGGATTTCTATTCGGTGGAGATTTTGATTCATGAGAAAAGAAATGTGCTTCGCATAACGGTTAAGTGTACAGTCTTCCCACATCCATCTCTATTAATTGCATTCTTGGCAATCTCTCTCCCGGCATAACCCTAGCGCTTTGGCGACTAGGTTGGTGACGATGGGAGTTTTCCTCACCTGAGTGGTTACCCTCTATCCCGAGTGGATTCTCTCTCTTGCAGGTTCAAGGAAGGCTAGGGCTCCGGGTCTTGGTCAAAGGATGGAAGAAGATTGGGTACACAGATGTGCTCAGCTAGGGTTACAGGAAGAGGACGATGATGAGATCATCGTCATCATAGAGGTAGAGAAGGGTGATCTAAGTGAACATGTCAAGCTGGCCTTGGTGGCGAGGTTGCACACAAATCGACCCTACAATTTCTGGGCCATGAAGACAATGCTAATTCAGGCATGGTCGATTCCGAACAAGGTTATCTTCAAGCAGTTGGATGCATATGTGTTTGTGATTCAGTTTGTGCATTGGAAGGATAAGTCAAAGGTGGTCCAGGGAGGTCCATGGAACTTCAAAAATCGGTTGTTGCTTGTAAAAGAAGTGGAAGATGGTGATATTCTGGGCCAGATTGCTTTCACCAAAGCACTTTTTTGGGTCAGAATCTATGGCATCCCACTGGGGTATAGATTGGAGGGCGCTGTGAGGACAATTGCGGCCAGGTTGGGGCCCGTGGATTAGGTCGACCTGGATGACCTTGGCTGGGACTCTTCGTCAAGAGTCTGTGTATCACTGGAAGTCGATCGTCCACTGAAACGTACGTTGAAGATATAGGATAATAAGGGGAGAGTGTAAGAATCTGGAAGTGAAGTACGAATGGTTGCCAAACATGTGCTTCTTGTGTGGGTCGATGGGCCATGGCAACAGAGACTGCAACCACATAGAGGAGTCAGAGTAGAAGCAACGAGGCTCAGGCACATGGTTCAAGGCTTCACCAAAGAAGCCCAGGGTTTCTTCCGCGGAGGAAGTGCATGGCACTGGAACCACGAAGAAGGTCTTGTTCTACATGAAGTTGGGGCATCGGGGGGTAGAAGGAAAGCACGTGGAGTTTGGCAGTGGAGGAGGGTTGCAGTTGGAAGATCTGGAAGAAAGAGGGGGTCGTAGGGATGAGGCATCTGGGAAGATAGGGTTGTGAGAGGAAGATGATGAGGGAGGAAGAGCAGCTCAGGAGAAACATGACGCTGGGGGAAAGTCCATGTGGTAGAGGGGGATGGGGGATGTCGAGAGGGATAGAAGTGGAAGGAATGTGGCGCTTGCTGCCATCCGAAGTCGTGGGGTTCAGGTGTTCGGAGGGGTGACAGTGGGGGAAGATGTAGTTGGGGGGAAGGCGACTACAGAGTGGAACGGTGGGGAGAGAATGGGAGCCAGGTTGTTGTGGATTTGGTTGTCGGGGAGGGATGTGGGGAAAGGAGGCGGGAGAACTCCTCTACAGGTCGGGGGGTCAGGTTGCTGTTGAGACACGAGTGTTGGAGATGACAAGGCATTGTGAATGTGAGGTTCATAATCATCAGGTTGAGAGGTCAATGGAAGAAGGGAAGTAATGTAATTCACAAAGTAATTAAGAACATAGGGAACACGAGAAAGAGCACCGGCCTAATACTGATAAAGTATATGCCCATCTCAAGATGTGAATCATAAAGGGGGCCAGCAGGAGCTTGCAAGTGTATCCAAGCAGTTTTCAGGGCATAATGGCACGTTTTTTGAATAGGGGTGGGGAAGACCATGAGTGCAGACTCGGGCGAAGAAGAAAAAGAAAGATACAAATGACCTTATAAGTTCAGCGTGACAGAAAGACCGCATGTTTAAATGCATGCCAAAAATTTTCATAAGACAGGTTCACATAGATGAAAATGAGCCAGTGGATGCAGTAGTAGAGGGGGAATTTCTTCTTAAAAGGAAATGAGGATGAGATATGGATGAAGGTGGTATGGACATTGATGCTGATTTGGGGTTAGTTTTCTCGATAAAAAAGCACCAGGGCACACATGTAGGAGTTGGAGGTTCTAATGGAGGTGTCGAGCTTCAAGTAGCGGGTTCTGGGGATATCCAGACCCGTGAAGGACAATGAAAATCTTGAGTTGGAACTGTCGGGGGTTGGGCAACCTTGACAGGAAGCAGGCTCTCTAGAAGTGGTGTTGGAGAGAGTGCCCAAGTTTGGTTTTCATTTTGGAAACCAAGGTGGATGGAAATAAATTGGAACAGATTAAGAAAGACTGTGGGTTTGTGGATGGTTTTTATTTGACGAGTGAGGATAGGTCGGGAGGATTGGGGCTGTGGTGAAGGGATGTCAAGGTGAGTATCCAGAGTTTTTCATAGCACCATGTGGATTGTGTAGTGGAGGCAGATAATAATGGCGTGATGTGGCGAGCTATAGCTATTTATGGATGGGTTGAGCAAAGTCAGAAATATCATACCTGGGACCTAATGAGGAGACTAAAAAGTGCATCAGACTTGCCGGTGATTTTCTTTGGTGATTTCAATGAAGCTCTTTCAAATGAAGAGAAGTGGGGTGGCAATCCAAAACCTGACAGGTGGATACAGGACTTCAGGGATGTTGTGGATACATGTGGTCTGCTTGATCTGGGTTTTTCAGGAAGTCCGTTTACGTGGAAAAGAGGACGCACAGTAGAGACCCTCATTAAAGAACGTATGTACAGAGGCTTAGCTTCACATGACTGGTGACAGTTGTTCGGGTACATGAAGGTGATACATCTCCCTATCTATAGCTCTGACCACGCTCCCATTGTCATTATAGTGGGAGGGAGAGAGGCAAGACGACACAAGCTGAAGAAGAATTTCTTTTTTGAGCCCATGTGGTTGGATGAAAATGACTGTGAGGAAATTGTTAGGGAAGCATGGACTCAAATGGGTGAGGGAAGTGAGCTGAAAATGAAGGTGGGAAATTGCGGAGAAAGATTGAAAAAGTGGGCAGCATAGAGATTTGGAAAGATGAAGGATAGAATCAAAGAAGTGGAAAAGATTCTTGGTGAGGAACAAAAGAAACCTCCAGATGTGGTTGTTCTTGACAGGTGCTTGTAGTTATCTAAAGACTTAGAACGCTGGCATAGATCAGACGATTCCTATTGGTGTGCTCGGGCAAGGATTGTTACGCTTCGTGAGGGGGACCACAACACAACATATTTTCACCATAAGGCTTCCCAAAGGAAAAGACAAAATCATATTGATGGACTGAAAGATGAACAAGTGGTGTGGTGCATCGAGGAGGGGGAGATCTAGTAGGTAGTGATTGATTATTTCCAACAGTTGTTTTCTAGTAGCAATCCAGCAGAGTTTGAGGAGGCAACTAAAGGTGTGACTGGTATGGTGGATGATAATATGAACGGTGTACTGGAAAGAGATATTACTGATGCAGAAATTTTTGCTGCCCTTAAACAAGTGCACCCCAATAAGGCACCTGGCCTGGATGGGATGAAGCCCATGTTCTTTAAAAAATTCTAGGACATTGTTGGAAAGGATATTGCGAGCTATATTAAAGGGTGCTGGAAGGGGAATGTGTATATTAGCACTGTGAATTCCACATTGGTGGTGATGATACCTAAGGTGGAGAAACATGTACAGATGTCTGACATCAGGCTGATTAGCTTGTGTAATGTCATCTATAAAATTGCATCAAAACTTATGGCCAATAGACTTAAACCGTTCATGGATAGGATCACTTCTGAGAACCAAAGTGCCTTTATTCCTGGGAGGATGATTACTGATAATGCCCTTGTTGCATATGAACTTTTCCACAAGATGAAAAGTGAAGGGAAAAATAAAAAGGGATTCCTGGCGTTGAAACTGGACATGTCCAAATCTTATGACAGGGTGGAGTGGAATTTTCTAGATTTTATAAAACAAAAGATGGGGTTTGGGAGTAGATGGATGCTGAAAATTTGGGAGTGTATATCGTTTATGGAACAATCCTTTGCCAATAATGATGACTGGACCTGAAGCCTCAAGCCTCTCCGCAGACTGCGACAGGGTGACCCTCTTTCTCCCTACTTATTTATTCTTTGTGTTGAAGCTTTCTCTACTTCCCTTTTACATACTGCTAATGCAAACTTGATCCATGGGATCAAGGCGAGCAGGCATAGCCCGTGCATTTCACATCTTTTCTTTGTAGATGACAACATTCTCTTTACTAGAGCGTCTCATCATGAATGTCTGAATATAGCTAATATAATTAGCCAGTACGAGCAGTCGTCGGGTTAAAAAATTAATCTTCTGAAGACTGATGTTGCTTTTAGTAAGGGAGTGCCACAAGACATAAGAGAGGCCATTAAAAATCAGTTGGGTGTTCAAGAAGTTGATAGACACGCAAAATATTTGGGGTTGCCCAGGTCATTGGTAGGTCAAAGAAGTAGGTGTTCCATTTCATAAAAGACAGGATCTGGAAAAAACTACAGTGCTAGAAAGAAAAGTTGCTATCTAAGTCGGGCAAGGAAGTGTTGATTAAGTCTATTGTGCAGGCAATTCCTTCCTATATCATGAGTGTGTTTTAGATACCGGTAGGGATACTGGATGAGATTCGGAGATGTATTGCATGATTTTGGTGGGGAGCTAAAGACAGTGAGCAGAAAATATCATGACAATGTTGGGCGTCTTTGTGCAAGCCAAAAAGAGAAGGTGGACTTGGGTTTAGAAACATGCATGTTTTTAACCAAGCGTTGTTGGAAAAACAGGTGTGGAGGCTATTGACCAAAAAATCTTCACTGGCATACAGGGTACTCAAGGCGCGATATTTTCCTTACACTTCTATTTTAAAAGCGCCTAGGGGGTAAAATCCTAGCTACACTTGGAGAATTCTCTAGGTGACAAAAGCAGTGGTTCTTGAAGGGAAAAAATGGAGAGTGGGGAACGGAGAGAGCATTAGAGTTTGGGAGGACAGTTGGATACACGACTATCATGGAGAGATAATGACAGCGCAGGGCACATCTGTGTGGCAGCCTTCAATGGTCAGTGACTTGATAGATCTACACACATTAGCATGGAACATGGAGAAGGTCCATCAGGTGTGCGGGCTGATTGCGAGCATTCCTATTAGTACCAGACTTCCAGAGGATATATTATATTAGTGGCCAAATAAAAGAGGAATTTTTCTACCAGATCGGCATATTGGTTGGGGATTCTAGGGAAGATGGACTTCATTGAAGCTACATGGGTGACTGTTGAGCAGATCTAGAAGGTTGTGTGGGACCTTTCTTGGCCACCGAAAGTTGCACATTTCTTATGGCGAGTTACTACAGGTGGCATGGCTACTATGGGTAGATTGCTTGACAGACACTGCCATGTGGATTCCATGTGTCCTTTATGCCATGAGGAAAAGGAGACGTTCCAGCATATGCTCTTTTGTTGTGTAGAAGCCAGGAAAATGTGGAGCTCGACACCTGCGGCTATTATCATTGCATCGACTCATATCCAATCGACTAGGCAGACGCTTTTGGAGCTACATGACAGGTTAGAACAACATGAGTTTACGGATGCAATCACCAACATGTGGGGGTTGTGGACGTATAGAAATCATAAAATGTTCCAGAATCATGGGAGATGTCTATCTTTTTTACCAGGGTAGAACAGACAAACATCCTTGACGTGTGGAGTGCACAGGCAACACCACATGGATAGCAGCAGCCGCAGAGTATCAGTGTTGTTAAGCGATGGAAGAGGCCAGGATTGGGGATAGTGAAGATTAATACTGACGCAGCGGTGAAGACCAGCACGAGGACGGGCGTGGGCATCGTGGGACGAGCCACCTGGGATGGGCAACAGCTATTCATGGGCGCCAACTGTGGGGAGAGTGGAGTGTGGACATCTGTGAGGCGGTAGCTATCTTGGATGGTGTCCAACTTGCACGTCAGCAAGGGTGGACGGCGGTGGAGATTGAGTCTGATTCGATCATGGTCATTACGGCACTGACTACACCGACGGAGAGGAGGGACCATCTTGGTCTGATTGTTGAGGACATTAGAGCCCTTGCTACTGAATTTATTTCTATTTCTTTTATGCACGTTTGTCGATCCAGTAATATGGTGGCACGTGAGGTAGCCAAGCTTGCGAAAGTCAGAAACTTCATGTACACTGATGAGGCATGGGACATCCCTCAGTCTCTTCTGAACTATGTAATTTATGACTATGTTGAGTAATGAACAAGATCGGCCCCCTTATCAAAAATAAAATTTGCATTCTTGGCATTGGGTGTTTGCGGAATGCAATCTTACTTCCTCTCGTGTTTGTTTTTTGTCTGGTAGTATGCTTACTGTAAAACAATCATAGTCACCATATGACTTATGGCGATGTTGACATTGTTTTTCCTTTAAGTTGCCATTACACTGCATTGCAACATAATCATCATCCATTTCAACCCTAATGGAAACTTGCTGTGACATTCAGGTTATTTCTTTTTTTATATGCGGTCTCTTGTCTGTATCGGCCGGCACAACTGTACGTAGGCACAGACTTGGAAGCCATGCATTTCTTATAAGAGACTTTAAGTTTAGAGATCTGCTATAAGGACCGGATATAGAACCAGATTTGGGACTTTTTTTGTCATTTTACTTGCTATAGAACAAAATAAAGAAAAGTTAGTTACTTCCCTCCTCTATTTTATTCTATAAGAAACAAAGGAATAAAAATAATTCCAAATCTGATCTCAAATCTGGGCCAAGTATCATATTGCTTAAGTTTAACGGGCAGTAGTGAAACCATTAATGATTGTAGTAGTCTATACTGTGCGGACACATCATCACTAAAAATCGACAGAAGAACACGATTGCAATGGGTCTGAATAAAGTAAATCGCCTCATTTCTGAAAGGGCTGTAATATGTGTTTTATTTGTGTTAGATATGCATAATATTCAATGAATTAATGACGCCATCGGTAAATTATTAGCCATCCTCAATGGTTGGGCGATCGCCTATTCTTATATACATATATGGATGTTTTTTTGCCATGATTAGTATTGTTGACAAGTGCCTTCACCGATCAACATGTGCGCTAACATTTAAATATTTAGTTAGTCACTTTAATAATAATAATAATAACAAAATAATTGAATGGCATGTTACGGCTGATTTTCATCGATCACATATTTAAATCAATCATCTGACTACAAACATTAAATCAGGACCTTGTGCTATATATTATTTCTTTTTAACATTTTTCATGATGTTTCATCTTACTTGTGTAATTGGTCAAAAGCCAATAAAATGAAAATAAGACTACTATACACATGTTACACCACATTATGCACAATTTAATTAATAATGAATCACCTAAAGGTGGATCATTTTGTATAAGCACATTAAAGAAGTTGAATATGTCTTTAGATCAACAAAATATTTTTCTCAAAGGTGAATTAACTTATTAGTGTAAAATTTATAATAAGTGGATCTTATCAAGTGGGTGTTATTCACACTAAGTGGCTAATTCTATTTTGTGTTACATTATATCTGAAGATAAAAGTAATGACTAATTGGAGTTAGTCAATAAAAGTAAACTACATGGGACCTCATTTTTTTTAATATTTGTTGTGATTTTAATGTAGATTATTTTAATTATGGCAATTACTTCCTCATTTATATATGGTGAAAATTGCATTTGAGATCTCAATGGTTCAAATTTTATTGAATGGAAAGAAAACTTCAAGTTTACATTAGGGTGTATGGACTTAGACTTGGTTTTTCAAGTGGAAAAATTCCAACCACTAATAAAGGAAAGTACGACTGTCAAAATGATTAACTATGAGAAGCTGGAATGTTCTAATAAACGTAGTTTGTTACTTATGAAAGAACATGTGGGAAACAAATTAGGTGGTTCATTCCTACTTCTGAATTGGCAAAATATTTTCTAAAGACAATGGAGGAACAATATATTTCTTCCAGTAAGTTTAGGATTAGCACCTTAATGGCTAAGATGTGCTCTATGAAGTACAATGGTTGTTTTGGGATCCATGAATACATCATGAAGATGAGAGATATTGTTGCACAACTGAATGAGATGGAGTTATCCATCTCTACTACATTTCGTGTTCCTTTGATTTTAACTTCCTTATCTAGTCAGTATGGATCATTCACAATCTCTTACAACACATAAAAAGAAAAATAGTCAATAAATGATTTAGTGGTCATGTGTGTTCAAGAAGAAGAGAGACTTAAGAATGAAGGAGTCCATACTGCATATCTAAGCACCCATGACAAGGGTGGCCAAAGGAACTACTCCTATATCATGTGGGGTGTCCAAGCCAGGAGATGACAAGGTTGGGGAAGAAAGACTAATATGAAATGCTTCTTCTTCCACAAGAAAGGGCATGCTTCAAATGAGTGATTCAACTCCAAGAAATGGTTGGAGAAGAAATGTACTATGTCTCCTGTTTCATACAAATAGCATCTTTCTAATGTTCCATTATATAACTGATAGCTTGACACTGGTGCCATCGTCCACATTTCCAATACAGTGTAGGGGTTTATGAATCAAAAGAAACCAATAGAGTGTAAAAAAGTCATTTCTTCATGAAATAAATTGAACTCTCGCATAAAGGTTGTTGGCACATGCAGATTAATCCTTGACAATGAAAAGTCACTAGACTTAGAAAATATTTTTATGTACTAAATATATAGTAGAAATTTAGTCATTGTTTCTAGATTAAATAAATTGAACTATGTTTTCATTCTTCAAAGTGGACAATTGTCATTTTATAAAAGCTCTAATTTAATTGGTACTTGTATTTTAATAAATGATTTTATCAAGTTAAATTAAGCCTTCTTTTGAGAAATCTCTTACAGTCGAACACATTATTATTTCTTATAAACCACATTATTAGATGAGAAATCATCACGTCTTTGGCACCGATGGTTTGGACATATTTTCAAAGAAACAATCCAAAGATCTACAAATATATGTGTGAATTATTGTTAATGTTCCATTACTCCTATTGCACCTTTTATAGAAGTGTTGCTTTAGAACTCAAGCATCTTCCCAACTTGTTTTATAGGGGAAAAGTATTTCATAACCTTTTTTATGACTATTCATGAGATATGTTCGTCTACTTATTAAGTGACAAAAGTGTGATTTTCAAGCTTTCAAAGACGTTAAGGTTGAAGTAGAGAAACAATTAACTGACGTGATTAAGATAGTCATGTCAGATAGAGGGGGTGAATACTATTAGAGATTCACTAAGATGGGACAAAGAAAGGGACTATTCACACATTTTCTTCAATGAAGAGGACATTGTACCTCAATATACAATACCAGGCACACTAAGTCAAATTGACATAGTTGGAAGAAGGAATCATACATTAAAGGAAATGTTTCATGCAATGCTCTACAATTCATCCCTACCTTCTACAATGTGGAGTGAGGCTTTGAAGATGGAAGTGAATGTATTAAAAAAAGGTTCCTAGCAAACCTAGCTAGAGAACCCCATATGAATTGGTGGGAAACCATCCATGAACTACATGCACATATGGGGATGATGTGCAAAAGTTAGAATCTACAATCCACATGAGAAGGTATTTAACCCAATAACCACTAGTGATTTCTTTATTAGTTATCAAGAAAGGACAAAGTGATATAGATTTTATTGTCTAACTTACCCATGAAAAATAGTTGAGACGAGTACGGTTAAATTTTTAGAGGATCATCATTGTGGCATCCCACTATCACACATACAAGGAGACGTCATGCTAAAATGCACGGAACCACCATAAAACCACATATTACTAAAAACACAAGTTAATTAAAACCGATTGCGGAAAGCAGATAAAAGAAAACTATTACATCCAGATTCTTATCCTACAAGGAAAAGAGGTTATATAAATATTTACAAGCCTTGATATTTGTCCACAACCTATAGGAACCAGCTGTCCTGTCAGCACCAGAGTTCATCACCTATTTCTACATACATAACGGGCCACATCAGGCCAACAACAAGATATACAAAGCTACATCAACTATACATCGTGAAACGTCATCAAAACATCTCTGAGGAACTGAGAGTACATGGATGACTCTAGGACTTTACTACAAAATAATCAAAACAGCAACATATCCATCTCTTGCCTCCTACTTCTCTTCTTGCAGCTCGCCGCAACATCACGACCACCACCATGTCTAGCACGATCACCTAAAAAGGTTGTAAACCAACGAGGTGAGACACACAGTCCCAGCAAGAAACATAACTCCCCGCCGAAACTATAAAACTTCACAAAAAGTAGGTAAAGTAGATAACTGATATCAGCAGATCATAAGAGCAGCATCCTGAGCAGAACTTATTTTATTAACAATCTTACTCAGGTATCCAGGAGGAATATGACCAGATATTCTTTATGGAATATGATTGATAAGATAAGCTTTATAAGAACTTATCACAAAATATAAGGATCATACAAATAACTGCAAGGTATAACTAGATCAACTATACAAGCGAGGCCTCAATCAATGTTCCGTGTTTTGACCTAAGCAATATATATTATTTGGATGGATTACATATTAGCATGCCCTTCGGAAGTGAGTCGTACCTCTCAAATCCAACCATCAGTTGTACAGCCTAAAGATGGTGCCATACAATGTCAATGGAAGAGCCGGACTCCACGATCTCACCACCACGTGGTTAGTGCACGAGTGCTTAACGAACCGGACTGTAGTCTCACGCTTAGGTGGTCGTAGCCACACAGGGTCAGGCTACCCTCTGCATAGCCCACCTTGGTATAGGTATCAATGCTAGTGATCTGAGCGATGGGCATGTTCACCATGCTCCATAATCATTGAGCCATGGGCCAGTTCACCATGCTCTTATCACACATCTTGAGCCATGATCATGTTCACTATGCTCTTTCATATTGAGACACGAGCTTGAAATTGCACTCTGGAGTCTACAACCGAAGTTGCACTCTAATCCTCCTATTTTTTGGCTAGGAGCAACCACACATATTCAACAATATACGCTTCTAGATTAACCCACAAGAGAACCCGTTTCACCATCACCAACTACTAGCGATGATGGATCTATGGCCAGGGCAAACTACATGATATGTTCCACTGTAATTAATTAGTATATTTTAAGTGGATTGTTGAGGCAACCAAGTTATAAAACATAAAAAACATTGAGTTGCATTATTACCATCGGATCTCAATCCCTCATCAAAGAATGCCACTGCCTCTCAAGGAATACTTCACCACCATGGGATAGCAATCCCTTATCTCAACATAAAAGGATAACACCTCAACTAGGCACTCAACCTTTATTAGGACAACAAAACTTTTCACATCATACAGGTGATACATGTTATCCCATCAATCAAGGATTATCATTATTCAATGTTATGCAAAACACATATACCTCATGGCCCTTACCTAGCTTATGAATTCATTTGATTCACCTGCATGGTTAGTGTGCATATCAAGAGAGATAACTGAATCACCAAACATAGATCTTTATGATTATCATGCTATTAGGGTTGAAGGTACATGATTGAAACAACATCCATGATCATAGTTACATGAAGCAAAAGTTGTATCTGTAGACAAATTACATTATTGTAATCAAACCACGAGCATTCACTATGCCCTATATCTTATGAACATAAACATGTATCTAATCATCTCACTTAGCACCAACTTTAGGTATTAAACATATCATTGGTTACAACCTATCATTCATAACGCATCATCAATAGAGGTGCGATTACAAGATAACGACTCACCAAAACTACAGTTTTTGAGCTATGTGCAACCCTTACCAAAGATATCGCCTACCCTCACTACAGGTGTGGTGGGTAGCACATCCCTCACCCAAAGGGGTATCGGACAGGATCACATCCCTCACTAAAAACCTATCGGCTAGGGCACTTAGCCACACATATCGGCCAACCATGGAGTGCATCCATGCACAAGGGATATCAGGCAACCAGACCTGATGCGTGTCGTTCAGCCAAGGAGCAAGGGGTGTATCATGCAACTGGGTCCAGAAGTGTATCGTGCACCCAAGGATATCGGGCAACAAGGTGCAAGATGATATCTGGCAACATATGGGTGTCACATATCGGCCAACACCCCTATTGCATATAATGGGTTAGGGTTTTATGTTGGGAAACCAACAAGGTCATGTCATCCGCAACTATATCATCCAAGGCTATGACGCCCAAGGCACCACTGTATCGCCCAACAAGCACACAACTAACAAACGACACCATGGCGCCCAAGGTAACCTATCACCCCACAAGGTAGGCACCACATATCGGTCAACACTAGGGCACCTAACTAGGGTTCCACCACCCAAGCTCCATATCGGGCAACATCAAAACCAACCCATATCACCCAAGGCACAAAATAAAGATGTCTACCAAGCATCATGTAGGCCAAAGGCATAACGCCCAAAGCCACCAACTAAGGCAGGAGTTCATATCGGGAAAAAGGGACAAAGAATGCTTCTTAGCATATCGCCTAAGACTCAACCCTAGGTGAGGGGTATCGAGCAACTCATCACAAAGGGGTATCGTGTAAGGCACAAGGACCATATCGGTTTGGTCATCATAAACCTCAAGATCACCATCATCAAACCCTACTAGATCAAGAGAGTTAGCTCACCTCTCAACAACCAAGAGAGAGGGGTTTTGCACAACCTCCATCACATATCGGGCAACAAGGTGGATCATCCCCTTATGGTTCAAGATTCCAACCCTCACTAGGTCAATGTCCAACCAAGGCTCACCTCTCAAATCCATGGTGAGAGAAGGGTATTGCCCAAGCAACTAGAGCATAGACTCACCTCTCAACAACCAAGTGAGAGGGGTTTTGCCTACACCACTAGATCTCGAACTCACTTCTCAAAACGAAATGGGAGAGAAAGGGGTTTTGCCCAAGGAACCCTAAACTCAAGGTTCGACCATAAGGTCTAAGAACACATCAACAACATGACCACTATATATATAACAAGTTAAAAGGGTACATACTGGGGCAAGAAACATATCTAACAAGATGCATGGCCGATCAAGATGACATATAAACATGCAACATATAAAAGAAGTAGTATAGCTAGGGTTAGGAGTTGCGTAACTCGCCTTAAGAAAGCTCCAAGCTCCTAGCATCAAGCTACCAAGCTCCAAGCACCACCACAAGAAGAGAAGTAAGACGCACTCTAGGGTTCAGCCACCACTAGAGGAAGAAGAAGACTCCACCAAGGAGATCGACCACCAAGTTCTACCAAGGAGAGGTATCGTCCATTAAGGAAAAAGGAAGGCAACTAAGGAACTAAAAGGATCCTAAGCAAGAGAAAGGAGAGACATATATAGAAGAGGGTGAAGGGGAGACTAAGGCAATGTGTTGCCCAACCTAGGGACACTTGTCCATGGGGCAAAGCCACCTACTATCTCACCCACCACCACATGCAAAAAACAAGAACCAAGTGTCCACAAGGGTGGTGACACAAAATATGCTAGGTCAAAGAAGGTCACTTGGCAGATACACCTCATGGGCAACACACCACTTACCCAACACAACCACCTGGCTGATACTCCATGGCCGACACAAGGCACCAAGCTCACCCTTGCCCGATACAAGGCCCAACAAAGCAAGGCAAAGCCCAAACAAGGCTCAACAAGGAAAAACAAAGCCCAAAGCTACTCATACAACGAGCCCAACCCATTCTCTCAACCCTAGAGGATGAAAGGAGATGGAGAAACATCTCTTAAGGTGTCAATCTTGCACATCAACCCTAGAACTAGGGTTATTCACAAGTTGCACCTCCAACTCTCAACAAAGCACAAACAAACCCTAATCACCATTTGATGTGATTAGCAAGCATCTAAACACAAGGTTTAGGCAAAGCAAATAGGGTAAGCCCAAAACGAAGGTCAGGGTCCATACAAGCAATAAACCTCTACAAAGGGATTTCGCCCCCAAAACCCAAAGAGAAAAGAGAAGGATACTTCCTTCTCATCTCTTCCATGAGCTCCTGTGTGCTTCCTCAATGCCACGATGATGCCAAAGAACCTTCACAAGCACCAGGTCCTTCCTTTTCAACTTCTTTACTCTTCTGTCAAGAATCATCACTAGACCTTCCTCGTAGGTAATGTCTTCTTCAAGCTCAACCTCAACTGGATGTATCACTGTCCCTGTGTCTGGATGACTTTTCTTCAGCATATTGACATGGAACACTGGATGTAACATGTGCAACTTTGGCGGTAGTTCTAACTTGTAAGCTACCTTGCCAACACGTGCTATTACTGGATATGGCCCCATATACCTGGGTGCCAACTTGCCTTTCTGTCCAAACCTCAACATGCCTTTCCATGGTGAGACCTTGAGATACACTTTGTCTCCCACCTGGAACTCTAGGGGTCGTCAGTGATTATTTGCATACGACTTTTGTCTGTCTTGTGTCACTTTCAACTATTGTTATATCACTTTGATCTTTTTTGTTGTCTGTTGTACTAACTTAGGACCCAAAAGCTGATACTCACCCAACTCATACCAGCAAAAAGGAGATCTACACTTCCTGTCATATAAATCCTCATAAGGAGCCATGTCAATGCTCCGCTAGTAACTATTGGTGTAGGCGAACTCTATCAAATTGAGTTGCACGTCCCAACTGCCTAGGAACTGTAAAACACAAGCTTGGAGAAGATCCTCCAAAGTCTGAATAGTCCTTTCAGACTGTCCATCTATTTGTGGGTGGAAAGTAGTATTGAACCTCAACTGTGTTCCCAACACTTTGTGCAACTGTTCCAAAAAATGACTCGTAAAATGGGGTCCTCTGTCAAAGACTATCATTGCGGGCACACTGTGCAAACACACTATCTCATCCACATACACCTGAGCAAGCTTCTCTACTGTATGCGTTGTCTTCACATGTATGAAATGAGTAGACTTTGTCAATCTGTCCACTATCACCCAGATGGAATCATGATTCTTAGCTGTCCTCGGCATACCAACTATGAAATCCATGGTTATATGATCCCAATTCCACTATGGTATCAGCATGAGTTGCAACGTACCTGTCGGCTTCTGATGCTCAGCCTAGACTTGCCGGCATACCACACACCTAGCCAAAAACTCGGCTACATCTCTCTTCAAGCCAAGCCACCAATACAGATCCTTCAGATTATGATACATATTGGTGACACCTGGATGCAAGGCATACATTGATGTGTGCGCTTCCTCGAGCACTAGCTTTCTCAGATCATCAACATCGGAGACCACCATCCTACCATGATAGAAAACTAGTCCATCCTTGGACTCGTGGAACCCATCACACTTTTTGCTAACAAACTCTGATTTGATTAACTGAATTGAAGCATTTGCCTGTTGTACGTCTTTGATCTGATGTCTCAATGTAGGCTTTACTTGCATCTGTGCCAATAAGGACACTTCCAACCATACATTCATCTACCGCAAAGAGACAAACATATCCTGCCTATGGCATACCAGGGAATTCAACTGTGCCTTCTTCATAGGAAGAGAAGAAGACTTCCTGCTAAGCGCATCAGCTACCACGTTCTCCGTACCAAGATGATACTCAATGGTGAAATCATAATCATTGATCAACTTCATCCAGCGATGTTGTCACATTTTTATCTCACTCTGCGAGAAGATATACTTCAAGTTCTTATGATCCATAAAGATCTGACACATTTCCCCATAAAGATAGTGTCTCCAAATCATTAATGCATGAACCACCGCTGCCAACTCCAAATCATGTGTCAGATAATTCTCCTCATTTTTCTTAAGATATCGTGAAGCAAAAGAAATCACATGATCTTCCTACATCAGCACACATCCTAGGCATTTCTTGGAAGCATCGCAGAAAATAGCATAGCCTTTCCCAGGCTCTGGCAGCACCAACACTGGAGCACTAGTCAGCTTCTCCTTCAAACTTTGGAAAGTGTAACACCTGGGCCCACTGCGCTAGGCTCTAGTAGAGTTTCAAGAATGATGACTGGCCACTACTACAGAAAATGCTTTTTACAACAGTTCATTTTTCCATTTTACAATAGGTGTTAACCATTGTATTAGATCGCGTGGGCTTATGGGGGGTGCTTTATACAACATGTGATCACATGTTGTAATAGATGTATTTTATACAACAGTTAAAACATGTTGTCTTTTGATGAATGGCATGTTGTAATATGAGTATTTTACACAACATGTGTTGCACCCGTTGTACTATATATACTACAACAGTTAAACCACATTGTCTTTTGCTATACACACACGTTGTAATATGGGTGTTTTTTACAACATGTGGTTTATCCGTTGTAATATATATTATACAATAGTTGAAGCATGTTGTCTTTCACTAAACACACCTGTTATAAGAGGTAGGTTTATTACAACATGCACTGCACCCGTTGTAATAGGTAGGTTTATACAATAGTTGAAGCACATTGTCTTTCCATACATTCAACTGTTGTAATATGTGTGTTTTTTCCAGACACACCTGTTGTAATAGGTATGGATAACACAACATGTGTTGTTTGTTGTAGTATCATACATTTTACAACATATCATTAACTGTTGTCTTTGATTAGAGTTTGACAGGTCTTATATCTAACTAGTTTTATTAATCAAATTAACTATATTATTAATAAATTGTAATAAATATGAAATTAGACTTTTTTCATTTCACAAATAATGAACAAATTTTCCATCAAACCATGAGAGAAACTCGTACTAAATTTAATAAATATTCTATCATCCATACAAAGATTGAATAATACAAAGTACTGAGTATCCACTCTAGAATCGAACTGAAAACAAACAAACAAAATTTCACATTGGTCTGTGCTAAAGAATAAATGTCTCTCCCTCATGTCACGTAATCTTATGTGTTCTTAAGAACACATGTTGCCCACTCATTTTGGACCTCATCGATTTCTTCTTGGTTAAAGCAACTGCCAATATACTTTGAATAATATTACAATCATATGACAAATATATCAACATATTGTCTATTTCAATTTATTTAGAAATTTGAACGAACTAATAAAATATAATGATAAGTAGCTTACAAATTCATGAATATTTCTAATTCTTGCATCAATGATGTCTCTCATGTACTTCAGCACATAATACCCGCAATCTGTGTTGGTCGGCTGCTTTGGACACTATATAAAAATATGAATTTATTATCCAAATAATTGTGAGAACTTGTTAGCAAATAAGAGGATGAAAGTATAAAAAAATTAATACAATGTATGCGCATACAGAATAAAATTTAAAAAATAAAAAATTTCTAATCAAAATTAGAACATGGAAAATTGCTACTTGATGTTAATGCATGATGCTATATATATATATATATATATATATATATATATATATAAGAGATATAATGCTTGAGGACAAAGGGGAATATACAAGGAGGAGTAACATATTAAATCAGACAGGAGAAACAACATTCACAAGCAACACTATTAAGAATATAATTTATTAAACATATTAACAACAATATCAAATACATCCATTAATGTTAATTGACGAACTATTAGTTTACACCAATTTTATAATGATTAAATAAGAAAATGATATCTAAGAGTGACAAAATAATTTAATATCTATAATCAATAGTATACTTTGTGACATGTTCAATAATTTTATATAATTTATAAACAATTACTTAAATATATTATAAATATAGTAAGTACATAGTTGTATGGTTAATGAGGAAAAGTAAACTAGTATCTATAATTTTTGTATACTTATGGAATACCAAATACTTTATAAAGTATATAAATAATTAAGTATGTAACAAATATAGTAGGTACATAGGTAATATTAAAACAAAAAAACCAATATATATAATTAATAATATACTCCATGGGATATCAAATAGTAATATATTATGTATAAACAACTAAATGTATAATGTATACAGAAACAACATAGTCCATAGATGTATATGTTATGTGTGCGTATTTATGCTGATTCTTTTCTATTATGAGTGTAATGTATGTTAGGAAAAATAACTTCAAATGAAATATGATAGTCTTAGTAGTACATGGTTTTACAATAAATTAATTAATAACATTTTTAATATATTTGTATTTTTTTGAATTTTTATACATCAATCAATATTTGTTATAATAATGTAATTGCATGTATCTTATGATATTAATTCTTTAAAATAAACTTCTACTCGCAAGTTGTGCAAATATTACTCCTCTAAATTATACATTTTTTTTCATCATGATGTCAAAGATAACATAATTTTTATATTTAAATTTCCAACACTACATAGAAATAACAATCATAATAATCTAATGAACAATATATTGTTACTATATTTATTGAGTTTATTAGGTAAAATTAATAAATAGGTTTAACACCATCATAAGTATCTTTATTTAAAATAAATTGCTATAGTGTTGTTTTTTAATTTTTAAATATTAATAGTACTTTTCACGTTGTACTACTTATATATTCAATTTTCTTAGCTTTATGTTAATTTTTAATTACTTTAGTTGTCAAGCTCATCAAGTAGGAAATTATTTGTTTGATTAAAAAATATAATAATCCACACAATCAATATTGAACACTAAATTGATGTGTTTTTAAACGACCTATATTTATGAAAAAATAATTTAATAGAATAGTTGATCTTATAAAAGTATTAAATTACTATAATGGCTTGTGGGAGGAGCGGAAGAGGGAGAGGGTGTGGCGGCCGCAACCCTAGTGGTCGGGGCAGAAATGGGGAGATAGTGGTTGATGGCTCGTCGTTGACCCCTCCAGGAGGCTCAAGAGTGAACGAAGGAGAAGGATTCCCCAACATCCCCCACACCGAGGGTTCGGCGGAGCTCACAGCTGCATCTCCCTCGACGATTCTGGACCACCCGCAAGCTAAAGAATCGACAAGCGAATCTACCGGTGATGAGTCATCTTCGTTCGCGGACTGGCTCTGCGTGAGTCACCTTGGACGGAAGGTTGCAGACATCTCGGTGGTGAAGTTTGTCGAGCCGACCATCAGAGACGGAGCCAAGTGCGGATCGATCTCAAGCCAGGAAGGAGTTATTCCCGACTGGAATCAGTACCTTTTGGTCCGCCTCGTGAGTAGAAAACCATTCCGAAGCCAGCTTGGCAGCTGGATTAGAAGGGAATGGAAACCGAGCGGAAGCTTTGAGATCATCGCCGAAGAGAAGGAAGGTTTCATCGTGAAGATTCCAATCGTCAAAGAGAAGGAGAGGGTTCTTAATGAAGCCCCATGGACAATGGACGGGTCTCTGGTTATCGCTCAGGCGTGGAAACCAGGGTCTCCTCTCCAACCCCTCTCATTCTCGCAGATCCCTGTCTAGCTAGAGGTGGAGAATCCAGGAGTTCCATGGACATCCGAGGGTATAGCCAGCGTCGCTAGCACCATGGGATGACCTCTGGATTTCATGGAAACTTCCCTTTCAGTCGGCTGTATGAACCCTGCTCCTATGTGTGTGGAAATTTCTGCTTCTGACAAAATCCCCAATGTTACGTTGGTGAAGGTGGATGGAAAATCGATGCAGTTGAAGGTCGTTGCTTTGGCGAAGCCCCTATTCTGTTCAGGTTGCAAGAAATTTGGACACAAGCAGGGGTCATGCCCTGCTATCAGCAGAAGCGAGGCTCACTTCAAAGAAGTACAGTTCCGGTATGGGAAGCAGAGACCAGGTGCTCGACGCAATGTTGGTGTCAGCCAAATTTATCAACCCGAGCAAAGGATAGCAGATCAAGTTGATCAGGATGATGCTGCAGTTGAGGAAGCTATCGCACGCCAAGTGACGGATACTGTCCTCTACTCCACATCAGTAAACCACACTCTGATCGCCTCTTCCTCCTCGAAGGAGCCAGACATGTTTGGCTCTCCTCCTGCTATCAACCCGGGTGATTTAAACCTCGATTGGGAGCTGGAGTTTAGGAGAAAGGGAGATAAAGAACCGGAAGCCTGGCAAATCAATAAAGTCTTGGAAAGCTACAGCTTATCTGTTGATTACAAACAGAGAATAGAGAACATGGTTGAGGATGAAGAAACATTTAAGGGTGACTCAAACTCTGATGTTGACTCCGATCATTGGGGATTTGACTCATTGATCATTAGCCAACGTAGTTCTAGGAAAAAGAAAAAGCCAGGGAGGAAAAAAAGGATGATCTAGTCGTCTGGCCCCTTGCTTTCTTACATATCAAATGCCTAAAGGAAGACTCTGGTACAAAAGATCCTGGAGCTAACTATTCTTGTTGTCATTTTGGATTCACTCCACTCTTTCAAGAGTTGCGGATAATGCAAGTGGTTGGAAAGCTAGTTCAAATAACAGGGTGTTGTTAGATCCTTTTTCTTGATCAACGGGGTTTTTGTTTTTGGCAGTAGAGTTTGTAAGCCTTGTCTTCAATTGAGTGGATTTCCTTTTAGAAGACACTCTGACCAGTTCAGAAGTTTGATGTTGTGTGATCTTAGACTGGGAAGTGTAAAGACAACCCGGATACCTAATGTGGCCATGAATACTCTAGTCTGCCCGCCAACTCTCATACTTTTTAGATGAGGTTAATGCAATTGAGGTGGTGTCAAGTAGAATAGAGTAGGACTTAAAGCATTGGGGTTTTCATTTTTGTTTCCTTTACTTTCTTTTCTGTTTGGCAAGGGCTTCCTGCGTGAAGCAATCTAGCTTTGGTTTTTCAGTGCGTTGAAGCACTAGGATGAGGGGGCGCATTTTATATTTGTACCCAAAGTTTTGGAAATATAGCAACACACATTTTTGACCGACAAAAAAAATATCAGATGTCACCATTTCAAGATCATCTTTAATTTTAGAAAATCATAAATATATGTAGCATATTATAATATACATATACAATAATCCATATACATAGATCTAAAATTAAGTACTCCACTAAGTAATGAGTTATGTCTTCAACTTCTTTTTTTTTTTTTGTACAATACATCTATTTTCTTGCCTCGATCCAAGTAAATAGGTCAATTGAGACATATTGACACTCAATATGAATTCCACTTATGTACTTAATATAATTTTTATATGTGCCCCCCCCCAATTAGGGGGCTGGCTCCGCCACTGGCAATATTAATGTTTTAAAGTTTCCTACCACTATGTGTGATTCTTCATTCTAATTTTATAAAGGTGAAAAAAATCAAATAAAAGTGGGTACGCCGTTAAATGTGTTTAATTGTTGGTATGTGAGAGAAGAAACGCACTAGAGTATGGAATACACCCTAACCATTAAAATTAATCCAAATAATTTTCCTACACATATAATTGATAAGTTTTGAAAAAAAACTAAAACCCTCACATAAACAAGTAATATTTGCAATTATACTAGCAACTTGTCATGAAGATTATTTTTTATTAAATTTTTGAACTATTGTATAAAAAAACTAAATAAACATGATGGAATAAAATATTAATTTTGAACACAATATGCAATTTTATAGTTTTAGTCTTGAGTGTTGTTTTCTAATAAATTGATATAGCATAAGCATAGTAGAAAAGAGAAACGTCACAAATTTAAAAAGAATAAATATTAACAAAGATTTCGATAAAGATAAAAAATATATAAGAGTGATTAAGAAGTATTCTGCCAAATTCACTTTTATAAATAAAGAAGGGAACTCGATGCTAATATTTAGACATTTTCTTAACGATAACGACATTCTAACTAGTATTACAAATGTAAGAAAATGTTTATTAGTAGGAACGTTGTAGCTTGTTATATGCATATAATTCCAAAGTAATCAATGAAACAAATATCAATATTTTTTCTTTATGTTCTATTACGTCAGAAAATAATTAAAAGTAGAACTTGAACAAGACTTGTTGAAGGATTGCCACTTTCACTTCCATCTTTCTCATGTCAAGGATAACCAATCACAAACAATAAAGATTTAATCTTCACATGACATAAATTTGGCATATATGTTCATTTATTAATGTGAGTAATCAAGAATGAACTTGTTTGGGCTACAACTATGGTCACCAAAAATTACATCATTTCTTATATAGTGATCTTATATCAGAAAAAATATGCTACATTTCTAATAAAAATGATAACAAGTTGTTTCGTTGGTAATACATACCTTGTCAGTCTGATCTTCTTCCTTTAGCACAACAGGTCAAGAATGAAATAACTTTATATTTTCACTTGAACAGTCTAAAATTAAACCACCGGACAGGAAGTTCAGAAGCAAACGATCGAACAGTAGGTCCGGAAGCGACAATCAGACAATAACTCTAGAAGGGAACTCCAATACGATATTTGTAGAGAAACAAGTAGCAAGTTTACACCTGATAATACATAACAGGCGCAGTCAACAACCCTCCGATAACGTAGATGATTGCTGAAAATGAAACAAGGGTTGAAGGAGAGATACATTCGAGAAAGAAACATGAGAATAGAATCGAACCAGAATGGCCAAAAGCTTTGGCGGGTGGAAAACGACGGCCAGCAGGACAGCCAGCCATCCGTGCTTTGTGCGGAGCAAAGAACAATGATGGTTTATGTTAGCAGACAACTAGTTGTAGCCCCAGGCATATGTGCTTGACCTACGAATGGTGGTTACGGCACATCGTACTGCAGAATCGATGAAGTTGATGGAAGGATGTAGCTTAGAGAAGAAACCACCGGAAGAATGGAGCGCCTACGGTCGTCGGGTGCGAGAAGAAACTAGCGGAGAAGGATGGAGCACTGGCGTCTGTTTCCCTCTCCCTAACTAATCCCCACGTTTCCCTCTCCCTTCATCCGTACTCTTCATCTCTTCAACTAATCCCACGTTTCCAAGCCCCTCTCCACCTACTCTCTCCTCTCCATATCTCATTAAAACTCTATTCTCTCTAACTTCTTTACAAAAATGAAACATTTCAAAACAATAAACACACTACCTCTCTTCGTCTCTTCCTATTTTCCTCTCAAAAAATTCAAATGATATTTTTGTTTCCATCATTCACTCATTCAACCACATTTGCCCACAATTATCTCCATCCATGTTCCAACAACTCCTCCCACAATTATCTTCATCACCCAACCACCCAATAAATAAATAAGGAAATAATTTTATATTTAATTCTTCCGTTTCACCTTTCAATGACTATGCGATCTATGCAACTTGATTAATAGTAAGCCAAATATTTCTTTTTATTGATACATTTTTCACCAAAAAATGTTCATAGTTCCTCTCCCAGATTCACTGCATGACATATCTAATATTTTTGGTCTCTCTCCCCGATTCTCTGCAAATAGATTACGAAGGAAAAATATGTTACATAATGTGTTTGATGTACTGTTTAACTAAGAACATACATGGTTATTATTTTAAAATATAAATTTTTTGAGATAAAAAATATAGTATTTAAACATATTCAGTATTTGACTATTTTTCATCTAATGTAAATTAAACATATTCGGTATGACACGTGCAGGTGCATGTGTGTGTTTACTAGTAATAGAAAAGAATCAGTATAAATCCACACACATAACATATACATCTATCGACTATGTTGTTGCTATATACATTATACATTTAGTTATTTATACATAATATAATACTATTTGATATCCCATAGAGTATATTATTAATTATATATATTGGTTTTTTATTTTAATTTTACCTATATACTTGCTATATTTGTTACATACTTAAATATTTATATATACTTTATAAAGTATTTTATATTCCATAAAGTATACAAAAAATTATAGATACTGGTTTACTTTTCCTCAATAACCGTACAACTATGTACTTGTAATATTTACTATACATTTAATTAATTGTTTATAAATTATATAAAATTATTTAACATGTAACAAAGTATACTATTAATTATAGATCATAAAGTATTTTGTTACTCATAGATATCAGTTTCTTATTTAATCATTATAAAATTGATGCAAACTAATAGTTCACCAATTAACATTAATGGATGTATATTTGGTATTGTTGTTAATATGTTTAATAAAAACACATTAGGTGTTAATTATGTAACAATGAGATGTATTTATAAAAATAAAAAATGTCACTTATTTTATATCGTTTACCCTAATTTAATGTGTTTATATTTCTAATTCTTACTTAAAATCATATTGATAATAATGTTATTTATAAATAATGTTTACATAATTTGAAAATAGGTTAATAAGCGTGTGAAGCAGATAAAATATAAAAAGAAAAATTAACTTTGATTCCATGCTACATTTATAAAACGTATATAAGTTAAGAAAAATTAACATTGGAAGGGGGCACTTGCCCCTGCTTCCCCCCCCCCTCCCGCCACCACTGGTAAGGGATTAGCCTTGGGAATAGTTTGGTCAGGACTTTTATTCCTAACCAGGTAGCCCTGAATTATAGCGGATTTTTTTGTAGTGAGGGGGTAATTATTCCATATGTATTTTAGTATATGCATATATTGGGATTGGGTCGGTTTTAGGTCAAAATATCTACCCAGAGTGAAAAACTATCATTCACATGACCACACAAAATATGATTTTGTTCAACCTACCACTCTAACAAAAATCCACCCATATTTCCAGCAAGGTATAGCATGTTGTGTGACAATGGTCTTTTACAACATGTAGCTAGTACAACAGGTAATATCATGTTGTGTAATAATGATATATTACAATGGTTTAGTTTATGTTGTGTAATGGCGGTCTATTACAACGATTTGTTATGTGTGGATGTTACAACAGGTCACAACATGTTGTGTAATTATAATATATAACAACAGGTTGGAGTTTGTTGTCTCATGTCGGGATATAACAACGAGTTTCAATATGTTGCATTATGGTGGTCTATTACAACATATATCAAATACAACATGTAAAGGCCCGTTGTATAATTAATGCATACTACAACGGGTGAGTCCGTGTTGTGTAATTATGGTCTATTACAACATATGAGTATTACAACGGGTCAAAATATGTTGTGTAATTAACATCATTTACAACGAGTTTGAATATGTTGTGATACTACAGTCTATTAAAACACTTTAGTAGTTGTTGTAGTATCCCCCTATACTACAACGTGTTTGGCATGTTGTAAATGACTTGTGTTGTATAAAATATATAATATACAACATAAAATTAGACTTGTTGTGATAAGTATGCTAACTACAACACAATCATCATAATTGTTGTCTATCTCCCATTGTAAAATGCATTTTCAGTAGTAGTGTGGCCCCACATACCACCACTAGCCTTAACTGCATGCTTTTGTCCACTCACACGCAAGCCAGGATCAACTTCCCGACTGGTCACCCATCCTAGTACTACTCCAAGCTAAGCACGCTTAACTATGGTGTTCTTTAGAGATGGGCTCCCAGAAAAGGAGGTGCACCTTGGTGATATGGGTAGTCCAATCATTCATTTTAAGATCATCTTATATGAGGCCTCAAAGTCCTGATACGTTACAATCTCCCCCACTTAGACTCCTGACGTCCTCGTCAAGGCTCAATTATATTGCCTCATAATCTTTCCCCATTTCAGTGCAGACCCAAATGTCCCATGTACACCCAGCTCCCGATCACGACTACCAATGCAAGAGCGGCTCCATCAACTTAGATAACCCTTTCCAACATGCCTGGACACTACCAATGCATGGGCGGCTCCATCAACTCAGATAGCCCTTTCCAACATGCGTGGACTGCACGACTCAAAGACTCGCATGCCACATACCCATGTGGGCCCCACCAACTGGAGGGGAATTGGATCTGATACCATTTGTAACACATGGGCCCACTGCCCTAGGCTCTAGTAGAGTTTCAGGAATGACGACTGGACCCACAGATCACCACTAGCCTTAACTGCATGTTTTTTTCCACTCACACGCAAGCCAGGATCAACTTCCCCACTGGTCACCGATCTTAGTACTACTCCAAGTTGAGCACGCTTAACTATGGAGTTCTTTAGAGATGGGCTCCTGGAAAAGGAGGTGCACCTTGGTGATATGGGTAGTCCAATCATTCCTTTTAAGATCATATTATCTGAGGCCTCGAAGTCCTGGGACATTATAGAAAGCTTGCTGACAAAGATCATCCCAAACAAAAGGTACATCCTTCCTGGTCAATTTTGTCAATGGTAACATGATCACACTGAAGTTTCTTATAAACCTCCGGTAGTATCCTGCTAAACCTAGAAAACTATGAACTTCTGTCAGCATCTTCAGTTTCTCCCAGTTTGCAATTGACTCCACCTTCTTAGGGTCCACTCTGACTCCTTCTGTAGATATCACATGACCCAAGAAGGTCACTTCTTTCAACCAGAACTCGCACTTACTAAACTTGGCATACAACTGATGTTGGCGTAGAAGAGTCAACACGTATCGAAGATGTTGTTCATGCTCTTGGTTGTCACGACTATAGATCAAGATGTCATCTATAAAAACTACAACAAACTGATCTAGAAATAGACGGAACACCCTGTTCATCAGATCCATGAAAGTAGTAGGCACATTGGTTAGCCCAAACAGCATAACCACGAACTCAAAGTGACAATACCTCATCCTAAAAGATGACTTTGGTATGTCCTCATCCTTAATTCTTAACTGATGATATCTAGACCATAGATCAATCTTTGAGAACACGGTAGCGCCACACAACTGATCAAACAGATCATCTATCCTCGGTAATGGGTACTTGTTCTTGATCATAACTTTGTTAAACTGTCAGAAATCTATGAAAAAATGCATCGATCCATCCTTCTTCTTTACGAACAGGACCGGAACACCCCACGACGATGTGCTTGGTCTGATGAAACCTTTATCCAGCAACTCTTGTAACTGCTTCTTCAGCTTTGCCATCTCGGGTGGAGACATCATGTACAGTATCTGAGCAACTAGTTGTGTTCCTGGCACCAGATTGATCTCAAAGTCAATCTCTCGAGGTGGGGGAACACTGGGGAACTCATTGGGAAACACATCCGCAAACTCTCAGATAACAGGCGCCTCCTTAAGGCTAGGACCTTTTTCCTAGGTATCCACAACATGAGCTAAGAATGCCTTACATCCTTGCCACAACAACTTCTCTGCCACCATAGCTAATACTAAGCACGCCGGAAGGATCTTTCTATCTCCCTGGAAGATCCACATCTCACCACCGTCAACAAACATTGCTTGCTTGGAACCATAGTCCAACACAACCTTATACTTCTCTAAGGTATCCATCCCAAGGATCACATCGAATCCATGCATATCAAGTGGTATAAGGTTCACTTGTATACTATGTTCCGAAAAGGATAAAACATAAGATGGACACTCCTCTCGAAGCAACGCGGGTCCAACAAGAGGGGTTTCTAACAACAGAATGTCTGTCTTACAACTAATAGGTAAAAGACATCTATCAAGCGTAGTACGTGCGATAAAAGAGTGCATAGCACCCAGGTCAACCAGAACAGATATAAAGCAAGAAAAAACAAATAAGAATGAAATAACTCCATCTGACCTGCCACCACTCCCGGGTTGACTATCACCTCCGGCTGACTCCTAGCGTAGAATTGAGTCATTGCTTACTGTCGTTCACGTCCTCTGCTTCCTTGGGTAGAGGATCCTGCTTGTGACGCTTGACCGCGTCCTCGCCCTCTGTCACCACTAGACTGTTGTATATCTTACCCTTACTGATTCTGCCTCGGCTGATGTGTCACTTCAACATCTCTCTTTGGGCAATTTGTCCTGAAATGCCCAACCTGACCACAAAGATGACATGAGTGGTCTCTCTGTTGTGGCCTAGACGGCTCTATCACTATCACTGAAGCTAACTGTGGGCTTTGGATGGCAAAAATCCATGCCCTCTTCCCTTATTTGGAGACCACTGTGACGGGGCACTGGAACCTTGTATCACAGAAGGTGTTGAAAACATTGGCTTCTTGAAGCCATCAAACCTCTGTCTCCGGAATTGAGTAGGCCTTTTCTTTGTCATGGACTCTCTCTTCTCCTTGACAGACCGTTCTATCCTTCGGACAGACTCCACAAATGTGGTGAACTGCTCCTGGTTCTCCAAAGCAGCAGCATGTGTTGTCAACTCAGCGCTCAAACCTTTCTCAAACCGTTTGATTCTCTCGTCATCTGTTGTTGCCATGTGAGGACAAAACCTCAGCAAGTCCATAAAATTGGCTTCTTACTTGGTGATGCTCATCGATCCTTAGCGTATACACTCAAACTAGTTGATCTTTTCATCTAGATACGTCTTCGGGAAGTATCGATTAATGAACTCCCTGTGGAAAACCTCCCAACAGATCACCTCACCAGGCCGCTTCTCCTCCTCGAAGGCCCACCAGTGGCCATCACTACCTTTCAGAAGGTAGACAGCGTGCTTGACTTTGTCTGCTTCCAGGATGTCAAGGATCCGGAAGGCCTTCTTGAGACCTGTCATCCATAGATCTGCATCCGCTAGATCTGTCATTCCAGCATAATCCGAAGCTCCGACTCGGCGAAGCCACTCAAAGGTCTTCCCAATACCCGATGTTTCACCATGGGGAGTCTGTGCTCTTGGTGGAGGCACTGGCAACCTTTCCACAATGAGATTCATCATAGCCATTAACTGCCCCATAAGCTACTGATAGGCAGGGTTTTCAAGAATGGCTAGGTCAAGTTGGGGGACCTCAAGCTCCCGATCTTCTTGTGCATGCACTCATGCTCCACTACTACAGAAATAGCATTCAGTGTCGCTTTTCTGGGCGTCGCTTATTAAGGAAAACCGACGCCTATCATATAAGGCGTCGGTTGTTTAAGCAAACCGACGTCTATATTCGAAGACCAACCAGACACGGGTACCGCTTTGTATTAAGCGTCGGTTGTTTATAAAAAACCGACGCTTAAAGTCACCCGCGAAATCCATTTTTCGATAAAAAAATAGTGTCATTGTCAGCGTCGGTTATATACCTAGAAAACCGACACCTATGTGCGATGAAAATTTGCGCCGAAAATGTCACTTTCAGCGTCGGTTATCCTTGTATAACCGACGCTGAAGGTGGTTCCCGCCAAACATTTTCATGAAAATATCGTCCAATTGGACGTCGGTTGTTGCAAACAACCGACGCTAAAGATGTTTAGGCGTCGGTTGTTGTAAACAACCGACACTATTTGGGAACTTCATAACCTTCGATCGCCCGACTCTTCCCCTTTCTTCTGTTTCATTGCGAGCGATTTCTCTGCTGCGGCGATTTCTCTCCGGCGATTTCTTCTCCAGCGCCATTTCTCCGGATAGTTTCTTCTCCGGCGCCCCCTCTCCGGCGCCCCATCTCCGGCGCCCCCTCTCCGGCGCCCCTCTCTGGCTAGTTTCTTCTCCGCCGCCCCTGCTGCCCGCCCTGCTGCTCCAATCGCCCTGCGCCGCCGCCACGCCTGGTGCAGTCGCTCCGCGTGCCTGCCCAGTGTGCCGCTGCCAGCCCACCTGCCAGCTTCGTCCAACGTCACCCGCCGCCCTAGCTCCTTTCTTCCTGCTCATGCCCGGCGCCACCCCCTTCTTCCTGCTTCGACCACCACTGCTGGGAGCTCGCCTATTTGTCCGCCGCCGCTAATGAAAGGTATGTAAGCTGAAATAATTGGGTACTGCTGTAATGCATCGAAGTAAATATCCTGTTGCGCTTATATACTAGTAATGCATGATTAGTTTTACTGATTTCCTTGCTGCTTTCAGTGATTAATGATTGGTACTACTGGTTAGTATTACTTTAGTGATTACTTTAATTCAACAATTCATAGTTTGTTATTTACAATTACTGATCTGCTTGCCGATTTTAATGATTAGAGATACTGATTAATAGTAAGTATTGATGAATACTTAGTTAATTACTGATTTGTTGATTAGATATGTATAGAAGTTCCTTATAAATATATTTTTTATATACACATACATGTAATTTTGTATAAAATACATGATGTAGTGTGATCTTAAATCCTAGAGTGTACTCCTTTTGTTCTATGATGGTACCTATGACCCTAAATACATCCATAAGGGTCTATTGTATCCTAAAGAAGATTTATTTCTTCCTTCTGCCCTAATTTTTATATGGATCTTAATCTTATATCGCTTACTCATAAATAAGGAAATATCCTCCCTTATGACCACCTTGATGTGTATGTCCCATATAATCCACATGTTGGACCCTAATGATACAAATTTTTTATGTTGAAAACGAATGTATGTTTCAAGTGTTGAACCTAATGTTGGACAATGTGTTTGTTATAGGTGGTACACATTTATTATATAAGAATGACATCACATGTGTTTTTTGGCCTAGAAAGTCAACAATCATTGTTCTTTATATTACTTGTACATTGGTATAAATTAGAATGAACAATCACTAAATTATATACTATTTGTATGGAGTCCGGCTTCATTGTAGATATCTATTATTGTGTTTGTTGGCCTAGAAACCCGTCCAAGATTGACTCATTAGGAGTAAATCTTGGATAGTCCCCAGTTTGGGACTGTTCTTGAACACCTAATCTCACTTAGGATGTAAGTGTATAATGTGTATTGGGTTTTCGAGAAAATTTTGGTAGCATTTCCCCGTTTGTTCTCTAAGTACATATGTACTTAGAGAACAGCGGGGAAATGCTGCCGAAATTTTCTTAAAAACCCAATACACATTATACAATTACTAGTGAGATTAGGTGTTCAAGGATGGGATAGGTGGTACACATTTATTATATATAAGAATGACATCACATGTGTTTGTTGGCCTAGAATGTGAACAATCATTGTTTTTTATATTACTTGTACATTGGTATAAATTAGAATGAACAATCACTAAATTATATACTATTTGTATGGAGTCCGGCTTCATTGTATATATCTATTATTGTGTTTGTTGGCCTAGAAACCCGTCCAAGATTGACTCATTAGGAGTAAATCTTGGATAGTCCCCGGTTTGGGACTGTTCTTGAACACCTAATCTCACTTAGGATGTAAGTGTATAATGTGTATTGGGTTTTCGAGAAAATTTTGGTAGCATTTCCCCGTTTGTTCTCTAAGTACATATGTACTTAGAGAACAGCGGGGAAATGCTGCCGAAATTTTCTTGAAAACCCAATACACATTATACACTTACTAGTGAGATTAGGTGTTCAAGGATGGGATAGGTGGTACACATTTATTATATATAAGAATGACATCAAATGTGTTTGTTAGCATTTCCCTGTTTGTTCTCTAAGTACATATGTACTTAGAGAACAGCGGGGAAATGCTGCCTAATCTTTTCCTAATATATACTTGTCTCCTAATATATACTTGTTTTCTCTGATCATAGAATGGATAGATCATGGATGTCCATTCGTAATCGTTGCACCCCAGAGTTTATATCTGGTCTTGATCGGTTTATTAGATTTGCCGAGGAACATAGGAAAAAACCTACAGATAGGTTCTACTGTCCATGTAGGCATTGCGGTAACAACTTGAAAGTCAACACTGGTGAGGAAATCAAAAGTCATGTCATGTGCAACGGGATTGTACAAGACTATACAAAATGGCACTGGCATGGAGAGATTTCATAATCGAAACCAGTAGATGTCGATAGCAGTGCTTGGGTGGAAGAAGAAATTGCCTCCAATGACGTAAATGTGAACGAACCAGTTCCAGCAGACATCGTTGATGCGATGCTGGATAGTTGTAGGGTAGAGCACACTGATCCACCTCCTATCTTTACAAACACTGTGCATGATGCTGAGATACCGTTATACACAGCCTGTGCTAAGTTTATGAAGCTTAGCGCTGTGTTGAGATTGTATAAGTTGAAAGCTAACAATAGATGGAGCGACAAAAGCTTCACTTCATTGTTGACTTTGTTGAAAGAAATGCTTCCTGAAGGAAACGAGCTTCCAATCTCAACATACCAGGTAAAGAAAATGTTGTGCCCAATGGGAATGGAGGCCAAGAAGATACATGCATGCCCGAATGATTGTGTATTATTTCAAAAGGACTATGTAGATTTGAAAGATTGTCCAAAATGTGGTGCGTCACGGTATAAATTGACGACTTCGGGGGAGTCCAAAACTGGTTCTCCTACCAAGGTGTTGTGGTATCTACCTATAATATCACGGTTTCAACGCTTGTTTGCAAATCCGAAAGATGCGAAGAATTTGAGGTGGCATGCAGATGTTAAGAAAAATAATGATGGGATCCTACGACATGCGTCTGATTCCCCACAGTGGAAGAAGATTGATCTATTGTACCCTAAATTTGGTGAAGAAGATAGGAATCTAAGACTTGGGCTTTGTACAGATGGGATGAATCTGTACGGGACATTGAGCAGCCAACATAGCACTTGGCCAGTCATGCTTGTTATATACAATCTTCCTCCCTAGATGTGTATGAAAAATAAGTACGTTATGTTGTCATTGTTGATATCGGGCCCTAAACAACCCGGAAATGATATCAATGTTTATCTTGAACCTTTGATTGATGACTTAAAGAAACTTTGGGATGAAGGTGTGATGACCTATGATGCTTCAGCAAGAGAGACATTTCGTTTGCACGCTATGTTGTTTTGCACTATTAATGACTTTCCAGCATATGGGAATTTGTCTGGATATAGTGTCAAAGGAGCTAAAGCGTGTCCTATATGTGAAGAAAACACTGATTCAATAAGACTAAAACATGGCGGCAAGACTGTATATCTTGGTCATCAAAGGTTTCTTTCAAAATTCCATCCGTATCATAGGAAGCGCAAAGCATTCAATGGATGGAATGATGAACGGAGTGCGCCTAAACCTATACCAGGGGATGTTGTTTATGAAAGAGTAAAAGACATTGTCAATGAATTTGGTAAGAAATCACAATGTAGTATGGCCACACGGAGTGACAATTCTTCATTCAAGAAGAAGTCAATATTTTGGGATCTTCCTTATTGGAGTTCTTTGACAGTCAGGCATTGTATCGATGTAATGCACGTTGAGAAAAATGTCTGTGATAGCATCATTGGTACTCTATTAAATATACCAGGTAAGACTAAAGATGGGATAAAATCCAGACTGGACCTACGTGAAATGGGAATAAGGTCAGAATTAACAGAATTACATGAAATGGGTAATAAAAGAACATACTTACCTCCCGCTTGTTACACGTTGTCTAGAAAGGAGAAGAAAACTTTTTGTGAATGCTTGGTAAATGTTAAGGTGCCACATGGTTACTCATCCAACATCCGTAGATTGGTATCAATGAAAGATCTGAAGTTGATAGGTCTTAAATCTCATGATTGTCACACTCTAATGCAACAAATATTGCCCGTGGCAATTCGATCTATATTGCCGAAGCATGTAAGGTTTGCAATTACCAGACTTTGTTTCTTTTTCAACAGTCTATGCAGCAAAGTTATTGACCCTGATACTCTCGATAATTTGCAAAGAGAAGTGGTTGTTACCCTATGTCAGCTTGAGATGTATTTCCCTCCTTCGTTCTTTGATATCATGGTACATCTTGTTGTCCACTTGACTAGGGAAGTGAAAATGTTGGGACCAGTTTTCTTGCATTGGATGTATCCCTTTGAACGATACATGCGCATTTTTAAAGGTGATGTTCGAAACCGTTATCGGCCTGAAGGGAGTAATATTGAAGGTTATGTGGCGAGAGAGGTTATGGATTTTTGCAATGACTTTCTCAGTGGTAATGACACTCCTGATAATGACAAGAATATTGAGGAGGGCAAAGGCATTTTGGGATCACGGGTGAAAGTAATCAGCCGTGAGCAGTTGGAACAAGCTCACTTGTATATTTTACACAATATGGACGAAGTGAGTGTTTATATCGAGTAACATACCAATTTCATAAAGAGACAACATCCTCGAGCAAGTTCAATGTGGCTTGCTAGAGAGCATAATAAGGCTTTTACTAAGTGGTTTGAAGATAAAGTCTTACATCAACTATCTCAAACACCAAATGATATTACAGAAACTATCAAATGCCTCGCCTTTAAACCAAAACCGAATGTTATGTCTTATGAAGGGTTTGACATTAATGGATTCACATATTACACAAAGCGCCAAGATGATAAGAGTGTCGTCCAAAATAGTGGGGTCACTCTTCAAGCGTCGACTATGTACTTTGCAAGTTCAAAGGATAAGAGTCCATGTGAAGCTAAAATGTCATATTACAGTGTCATTGAGGACATTTGGGAGTTTGACTACATAGATTTCAAAATTCTGCTCTTTAAATGTAATTGGGTTGATAACACCAAAGGAGTTATAGTGGATGAATTGGGTTTCACTTTGGTGAACTTTGAAAAGATTGGCGAGAAGGGTGAACCATTCATATTGGCATCACAGGCGAAACAAATATTCTATATCGATGATCCTGCGAATGATAAATGGTCGGTTGTTCTTCATGGTAAAAGACAGTTCATTGAAGATCCTATAGATGAAGAAGAGTACTATGATAAGTATGATGACTCCAGTCCATTCTCAGTTGGGTTGCCCACTCCACAAAATATTGAAGCTAATGATGACTTATATGTGCGCGGAGATCACAATGAAGGATTGTTAATTGATAAAAGATCACAATTTTAGAGACATGTATGTTAATACAAATGCTAAATGTTTGCCTTTTTCTAGTTAATACAAATGCTAAATGTTTGCCTTATTCTAGTTAATACAAATGCTAAATGTCTGCCTTTTTCTAGTTAATACAAATGCTAAATGTTTGCCTTTTAAATGACATTTTTAGATGGCTGACCATGATGAGCATGATGTCCATGATGAGCATGAAGTCCATGATGAGCATGAAGTCCATGATGAGCATGCTGTCCATGACGAACATGGCGAGGATACTAATGTAAGTTCTAAAAACATATCCTGTATTTCTATAAAATTCATTATCTTCTAGTTATGTCATATATCCTATATTTCTATATTGGGATAATTTAGTGTGTTTATTTTTGTCAAATTTTAGGTTGATGCACCTGTACCCACTGAAGCACTGGAGCAACTTGATGCGTAGCACCAAACACTTAACAAGAAAAGGGGCATCACTCTGTTGAAGAAGTTATTAGCGCTAAGTGGTAGTGGATCCAAATTGGTGGTGGAGTTTGATAATGGAGGAAATCCAATTGGAGTGAACCGCAATAATTTTGTAAACTATCTTGGGTGTACCACTTGGAGCCATTGTGGTGTTAAGTATGATAATTGGCATAAAGTTCCTCAAGGGAAAAAAGACTTGATATGGAAGGATTTATGTGTGAGTTATTATTATTTGCAATTCTATTTTGTAGATTACAAATTCTATTATTTGCAATTCTATTTTGGATACTAGTTAATAACATTTCTATTTTACAGAATCTGTTTGCATTGGATGAGAAGTTGCATCGTAAAAATGTGATGCAACGCGCTGGAAAGATGCTTAGGAATTATAGGACAAATCTGAACAGAGAATACATAAAAGAGGGTGATAAGAAGAAGAAGTCAGCCCTTGAACAATGGAACTTCTTGGACAAAGAAGATTGGGACAATTTTTTTGCTTCAATAAAATCTGAAGAATTCAAGGTATTAGGCGTCACTCCCAATTTATTTAATATACATTGTATTCACCTATTCAAGATTAACATTTAGTGCTACTAACCAAATCATTAATGTGCATACTAACTAGGCCCTCAGTGACGCACAAAAAGCAAGGCGTGCACTGAATGTGCATGACCACACTATGGGTCCAAAAGGCTATGCAAGCGTTCGCCAAAGACTACAGGCGGAGTCTGCGGCTACTCAGGAGTTTTCTCCTACTCAGGAGTCTGCCACACCCATGCCTTGCCATGATATCTGGATAGCTGGCAGGCAAAACAAGAAGGGTGAAATAAAGAAGCCTGTAACTGCTGAGGCGGCTGCAAAAATGGTAAAATACAACTCTTAGAGAAATTGTTTGAATATTGATTATTTGTGGTGTTAACTTACCAATTTCTGTTTATGGTGATTAGCGGGAGCTGCACGAGCAGAGGAAACAAGGCACGTTCATCCCTCAGGGCACAAGGGATGAATTGACAGTTGCTCTGGGTAACCCAGAGCATCCTGGACGTGTTAGAGGTGTCGGCGCTGGTGTTGGCATCAAAGCATTCTTTGGCCCATCCCAGCACAAACCCAGAGCGGGACTTTCTCAAGAAGAGGTAACCTATTCTTTTTTTAGAATGTTATTGCAAAAGGAAATTCATTAATAAGAAGCTAATGTTTCTTTTATCCATGTATAGGAGAATAAGAGAGTTGAGGATTTAGTTGCTAAGAAGGTCAACGATGTAGTTGCTGAGAAGGTCAAGGAAGAATTGTTGCGGTGGCAGGCATCTCAGGCTTCCAATACGCCTATGGCGACTCACTCTTCTCCTGATGCACAGACTGTGAGTAATCCTGGAGACCCATCGCCTAGCACGTCTGCTGTAAGTATTGTTTATGACATTGTAGTTAGTCTTTTCAAGTTGTTATGTTTTCAAGATGATATGTATATATGTATAATATTCTTTACATAAATTTGTAGGCATTCAAAGCCATGCCGCTTAAGAATGCAAGACTACGTTGTTGCAGAGGCGCAGGCTTACCCGTCCCTTCCTGGGGCAATATTTCACGGGACTCCAATGCCACAGGGCTACGTTCGTGTGAGCCCGATACGTGTGTTACCCGATTGGAGAGAAGCTACATTGCCATATCCCCACCCGGATATTGATAGACTTGCTGATGCAGAAGGCGGGGTGATATTGTGGCCCAAAGTAGATGTCGTCTACACGACTGAAATTGTAAGATAAATTTACATTGATTTAGACTGTTAATGTGTATATATGATGTCAACTGATCTGAAATTATATGTACAGGTTAAAAAGAAGACACCAGGAGCACCTAGGCCTCCACTTCCACTTCCCGCATTACCCGATTGGGTTCCAACTGCCCTAACATACCCGTTAGGTCCTGCTTGTAGGGGAATGGCATGTTGGCTACGGGCACATAATGTACATTGCCCTATAATTATTTCTTTAGATGCAGATTATGCAGGTCAATCATACGATAGCTCTTTATTTATACAAGATATTATTGAGTTGTTTATGTATGATTGGTTGAATACATCAATGATAGAGACATGGATAAGGTGAGATCTTGTTTATACATCCATATACCTTGTGTAAGATCCGGTGATCTGGTTTCTTATATATTAATGCATACGCCTATATGTTTTGCAGCTACTTAGTCGAAGATCATTGCAAACAATTTGCATTTGATCATTTGGGATTTTTGATTCCATCATTGATTAGTTTGGTAGCTAAAGACCCTGATAATGTTCAACAATACTGTATAGATGCTTTTACAATTTTTGGTCAGCAAAAGAAGACGATAATAATAGCTCCATTCAATGTCAAGTAAGTTTACTTTATTTATAATTTGGACTTAAGAAAATTCCATTTTTATTTTGCATTTTGAGTTATTAATTGTTAACTTCTTACCTCTAGCGGTAGACATTGGGAGTTACTAGTTATTGTCCCCGGGACATTCACTGTTTATTATCTAGATCCTGCGGGGAGTACATTGAACCCTAAAATTGGACACATAATGAGAATGCCATTATTCTGGTGAGAAATATTTCATTGTTATATCCGTTAACATCTTTTATTACATTACTATTTACTTATGCAATTTACTGTGTTATATTAACATGTAGGGGTTTAGATGCATTCAAAAAGGCTGGAGGAAAGGTCCCAAGGAAAAAGAACCAACCAATAAATTGGGAGAATGTACAAGTAAGTTCCCGACTCCTGACTCCCGACTTCAATGTATATATCATTGATGTGAATTGTGCTTAGTTGTATTATTTTGTATGTTTCAATTTATAGTGTGCTACACAAGACAATGGCTGGGCATGCGCATACTATGTGATGCGATTTATGCAGATGATTATCAAACATGCCGCATTGGACATTGATAGCATACATGAGGTATTATATATAGTCTCATTAGTTAGTATGAAATATATCAATCTTATTTTAATATTATTACTTATATATATACATCATTCTCTTTGCAGGTGTTTAAAACTGACCACACTATAGGTAAACGCTTAAAAAATATACATGCTCCATATACGATGGAAGCATTAAATGAAGTAAGAGAAGAATGGGCAAAAGCCATACAAGCAGTGGCAACTGTAAGATATAATTGGGATGTTGATAGCGATAATGAATGATACTTTGTAAATGAATATTTCTGAATGTTAATACATTTATTTGAATGTTTCTATATGTGTGAATGTGAGAATTGAATTGATGTCTGAATGTATGTACTTGTGTGAAATTTTCCTTGTGACTTTTGCAGGTTTGCGGCCTGTTTGTAGGTTCATATCAATGGATGTCGTAAACCTGCAGTTCAGAAAACTGAACTGCAGGTTCTCATCCTGCTGACCAGCCACAGCAGGCCTGCAAACTGATATGAAAAAAATATATATATAAATAGGCGTCGGTTATTTATAGAAAACCATCAGCAAAGACCTACAGCGTCGGTTATGTATAGATAACCGACGCCTGATGTGGCCAAAGCAGTCCTGGAAATGGCGTCGGATATTCGTATCGAATCGACGCCTATTTAAACAACCAGGCGTCAGTCTTTTGGTATATAACTGACGCCAAAAGGGTTCGCGCCACAGAAAACGGCGTCATCTAGGACACTTTATGCGTCGGTTATCTACTAAAAGACCGACGCTACATGGAATATAGGCGTCGGTCTTTTAGTAAATCACCGACACAGAAAGTGCCCTAGATGACGCCGTTTTCTGTGGCGCGAACCCTTTTGGCGTCAGTTATCTACTAAAAGACCGACACCTATAGGTTAAATAGGCGTCGGTTAAAAAACCGACGCCGAAGTGTTCGACCTTTAGCGGCGCCCACATAGGCGTCGGTCGGAAACCGACGCCAAATGGGGTTAAAAGACCGACACCAAAGGCCATTTCTGTAGTAGTGCTCCATCAACAGATGCATCATCACTGCTCTCGACAACATATTCTTCATGGTTTCCAAACATCTTTAAGCTTTATCTTCCGCTGAGGGCAGAAGGTTATTCTAAGAAAATCTGGAAAAGTCACAAGAACAAACACAACCCTAGTCCTAGATCCATGTAGACTCAGCGAAACTAGATCTCTAATACCAAAACTTAAAGTGTGACATCCCGCTATGACACAGACAACGAGACGTCACGTGAAAATGGGTGGAACCATAATAAAACCACATATTACTAAAAACACATGTTAATTAAAATCGATTGCGGAAAACGGATAAAAGAAAACTATTACATCTAGATTCTTATCCTGCAAGGAAAAGAGGTTATATAAATATTTACAAGCCTTGATATTTGTCCACAGCCTATAGGAACTAGCGGTCCTATGAGCACTAGAGTTCATCACATGTTTATACATACATAATGGGCCACATCAAGCCAGCAGTAGGATATACAAATCTACATCAGCTATACATCGTGAAACGTCGTCAAAACATCTCTGAGGACCTGAGAGTATAGGGATGACTCTAGGACTCTACTAAAAAACAACTAAAATAGTAGCATATCCATCTCTTGCCTCCTACTGCTCTTCTTGTTGCTCGGCCGCAACCTCACGACCACCACCATGTCTAGCACGATGACCTAAAAAGGTTGTAAACCAATGGGGTGAGACACACATTCCCAACAAGAAACATAACTCCCTGCCGAAACTATAAAACTTTAGAAAAAGTAGGTAAAGTAGATAACTGATATCAGCAGATCATAAGAGCAGCATCCTGAGCAAAACTTATTTTATTAACAATCTTACCAAGGTATCCAGGAGGCATATGACCAGATATTCTTTATAGAACATGATTGACAAAATAAGCTTTATAAGAACTTATCACAAAATATAAGGATGGTACAAATAATTGCAAGGTATAACTAGATCAACTATACAAGCAAGGCCTTAATCAATGTTATATGTTTTACCCAAAGTAGTGTATACTATTTAGATAGATTACATATTATCATGCACTGAGGAACGGAGCTGTACCGCTCAAATCCAACCATTAGCTGCGAAGCCTAAATCCAGTGACATACAAGGTCAATGGACGAGCAAGACTCCACAATCTCACCACCTTGTGGTCAGTGTACGAGTGCTTAACTAGCAGGACCGCATTCTCATGCTTAGGTGGTCGCAGCCACATAGGGTCAGGCTACCATTTACCTAGCCCACCTTGGTACAGGTATTGGCGCTAGTGGTTCGAGCCACGGGCCTGTTCACCGCGCTCCATAATCATTGAGCCATGGGCATGTTCACCATGCTCTTGATAACACCCAAATTAGCGCATATTTTCTATGCATTTTATCTATAGTTTTGTGCCACTTTAGTCTTAATATGCACTCTTTTGTTCATGTTTTATGTTTTCTATCTCTCCATTAGATAATGTAGTGAAAATAGCCAATAATGTAGCTAATTAGCCTGTTTTAGATTTGTAGGCACCGAAACTAGCCAATTTTGGGACTTTCAAGTACCAGACCAGGAAAATACAAGAATTGCAGCAGCTGGCTAATATGGCTGCCTGATACGGGTGCCCGATATACCTGCCTGATATGGTCTGGATGAGATGGCCGCCCGACAAAGACGCCCGATATGACTGCCCGATATGGCCTGGCCGATACGGGTGCGCCGCCCGACACGGCCGCCGACCGATACGGCTGCCCGATATGGTTGCCCGATACGGTTGCCGAGTGACAGTCATATTGGCCGACCTGGTTCCTCAAGATTGAAGCCACGGATGAAGGACACGTGGACCAATAAAAGCTACAACTTACATCAACTTGCTGCCTATAAATAGCAGCTGCCAGCCTACAAGAATGCTTCTTCGGAGCTGGAGGGAGCCGAGGGCTGGAGGAAGGACCCTGCAAGAGCTAGTTCCTAGACCAAGGAGCTAGTGTGTTGGGTTCCCCAAAGGCCGCCGCCCGATACGCCCGCCGCCCGATACGCCCGCCGCCCGATACGCCCGCCGCCCGACACGGCCGCCGCCCCATACGCCCGCCGCCCGACACAGCCGCCGCCCGATACGCCCGCCGCCCGACACGGCCGCCGCCCGATACGCCCGCCGCCCGACACGGCCGCCGCCCGATACGCCCGCCGCCCGACACGGTCGTCGCCCGATACGCCCGCCGACCGACACGGCCGCCGCCCGATACGGTCTAGAGAGAGAGAGAAATGAGTAGTCCAGAGGGACAAAGAGAAGGCCCAAGGGGCGAGATCCGGCATGCATGGAGACCAAGGAGCGAGAGCCACCTCTCCTCTACGGGCTATATCTGTCCCCTCTTCTCTTTCATTCTACTGCATTCCTTTGTTTCTTGTACAAACGATGTTTATCCATCTTTGTTCGGTGCCAGCTATGCTTGTCTATGGCTAGTTAGCTCCTTCTTGGCTATGCAGCCCGATCTGGGCATGTTTATATACTTTTGCCTTAAGCAAGTAGATTCATATCAGATCTAGTATGTTGCATGTTCTATTTTCTCTTTCCAAGTTATGATTTCTAGTTTGGTTGATCTCTTACTCACTTGAACTGCTATTTCTTCCTGTATTGAGAGATTCGTTGTAGAAATAGCTAAGAGATGATAGTTTGGATCTGAACCTGAGAGGAGGACGATCCAAGGTATTCTGTTCCTAACACCCCATAATATCCTAAGACCCGAGAGGGAACTTAGCATATACTGAGGTGTTGATATGTCATCCCTTGAGAGAGGGTTAATGAAATATCGTTGATGGTTTTATTCATGCATCGCGAGAGCGAGTGGGATGACCCCACAGGACAGATGCTGGTGTGCGTGCTAGATGCTTGCTTGGGTGTTCGAGGGTTGTCTACGCCCGAGAACGAGTGCATAGACGGCCCCTTTTGTGGTTACATAGCCAAGAACTCTCTTTCTCTAGTTAGTAGAACCTCGCGCTTTGTCTTGTTTTGCTTTTGTTTTCTTTTCTTTTCTTTATTTTAATCGTGACAACCCGCTAGACTAGTTCTAGCAATTTTCTCTTATCGACTATCGTTTTGGCTTTTCTGACTCAAGAACAGAAATCTGTGGCATCCTAAACGTCACCACGTCCCTGTGTTCGACCCCGTATATCTACTTCGACCCCGTAATTAAGTTGCGGGGGCCTAGAAGGTTTCGGGTTATAAATTTAAAGCTTGATTCCTTCCTTTGTCCCGTGTTCCTTTTCGGACGTGTGAAGAAGGCCGGTCAACTTTTAGCGCCGTTGCCGGGGATGTGGTTTTCCACGTTTACACGCCTAGTAGATTTTTGTTCTGTCACTATAAGTCTGTATATACATGCATAGTTTTCCTCTTGCTTTACACATACTTGTTCATATATACTAAATCACTTTTCTTTTTCTCATACCTTTTTTTCAGCCATGGACCTTGCTTCCGCAAGACAAGTCATCTTGTCCACCTGTCCTCCCGAGTTTTTCCGCAGTTCTGACTGCTGGAAAATAATTGAAGGCCATGCTCTACAACTAGTCGAGCTATACTCACCTCCACCGTCGTCATATGTTGAAATTACAACAAAGGAGACTGCCAGTCAACCATCGACTCCCATGCTAGCATGGGATCAAGAACTGATTAAGGCAGTGGAGTTAGCTGGAGAGAGTGGCAAGGCGCTCACCTCCCTAGTCCCTCATCTCCAAGAAGATGTCGATCCCAAGCAACAACTGCTAGAAGAGCAGGACCGTCTCCTCAAAGTAGGCACCGAGGCTGTAGACTGCAGTAGAAGTCTAGTTCAAACTGTTGAGCGAGGATTCATTCAAGCGCATCAGTTTGATATAGCAGATCAGCAACCGATGTGCATGGAAGAATCGACGGGTCTCGAAAGCATTGCTGCTCAAGTACAACAACTTCATGATAAAGATGTTGAACAACGCAGGAGGCTCCAAGAGCTCATCGATTTGGTTACAATCCAATTACAAATGCCATCACGGGATAATGAAGACGTTAGTCATCAAGGCCATTCCATTGGATCTGAATCGGAGTATATCTCACCATCCTATTCAGACCATCAACTGGATTCGCTAGGATTTTTCCATGAAGACCAACCCACTTGGGGAAGCCCTTCATTCTATCCAGATGACCCAGCCGATGAACCAATGGAAGATATGAGTCATAGGCATGAATGGGTCTATGATGACGATGATGAAGACTCTAAAAGCCAAGTTTCCTCACAGCCAGAAGGTTGGTTTGAGGAACCAGAGTCAGATATTGAACCAGACCAGAGTGACATTTCTCATATTGAGACTTGTCACTTCGCTTTGAGCAGTACATCAACCATGGTTTGGAACAATTTGTTCGACGATGACAGCTGCTCGACATGGAGCAGTGAGTATAGTAATGAAGACGAGTTGGAGCAGCACGAGCCATCGTTCGCCACCATACCTTTACAAGGTAGGATGGACGTCAAGGGGGCAGGATGGACGGTGCACTACAACATGGCTACTGAGCATGAAGACAGCCCTGACTCCATGCCAAGTGATAAGCTTGGGGTGGTAGAACCACAAACATATTCTTCATGGGATACTTCTTGTTCAGAAGATGATTGGATGACTAGGACTGTACATGATGATCTATCTGAGCATCCAACCTCAAGTTCAGAGATGGAGGGAGGAGAAATGGATCCCACCCAAGTCATTCAACCTATCCCCTCCATCTCATCCTATGTCAACATCCCAGGACCTTCAAATTAAGATTCATATAATGAAAGGTACCCTGAGGATGATTTGCCAAAGAAGTCACCCCAGTGCAGTTCAAGCCACTTCCAACACAAAGATGACTTCACCGAGTCGCCAGATTTTACTTTTCTTCTTCAGACTCGGCAGGGCCAACACACCCTCCTACTCTACTCATATTATGTGGTGGAACCCATCGGCAAGACACAGGTGACACTGGTCCCAAAACTCAGGATTTGGGATCCCAGTGTCGGTATCGTGGGGCAGCCACCCCCTTTTCTCTTACCCACCCTCCCGCCCTTTTATTACAATAAATTTTGCTTTTCCTGTTCTTGTTGGTTAATTTCTTTCCTCTAACTGTTTTGATATCCTTGCACCCATGCATCATCTTTAGAACTTCAATAAATGTCGTTAAACTCAAGCATTCCTGCCTCACTATTTCAAGTTTGAGACTTGCTCGAGGACGAGCAAAATTTTAAGCTTGGGGTGGTAGGCGTCGCCCTTCTTTTCTCTTCACTCTTCTTGCATGCATGTCTATTTTCTGCATTTAGTCTTAAATTTTCAAAATTTTCAGCTTTTTAGCTTTGCAATTATGGCTATGTGGTGTGAATCTAATAGATAAATGCTTGGCTTCATGCCTAGATGCACAATTTTCATCTTAAAAATTGCTTGACCTTTTGATTGACTTGCTCTTTGACTCTTTCCTTGAGTTTGGTAATAAACCTAAGGTTATGTCCCTTTTTCATAGCTTAAAGCTAAATTCCCTTGATCTGTGTCGTGAATGGCAAATCCATGGTAAAGGACCGTTGGAATGAGCTAAAACCTGATCAAAGAACCTAGCTGTGGATTCACAAGTTTGCCTCTATTCTAAGGATTCTTGAATCATAATTGCTATATTTTCACACAGGTATCAAGCGGATCATGATGAGTTTTGAGCTATGATCAAGGTGAAGTGCTTTTCCTTGATGGACTACATGCCTTCTCACATTAGATCGAGTCAAAAAGATGAAAAATATAAAAATGTGCAAAAGAGGTTTGGCCGCCCATAAAATCCCAAAAATATATATATAGTTTCCACCCAAGCCTAAAAATAGAATGCAGATGATAAAAGCCTGAGTGTGAACAATAAATGAGCGCTTGTTTTCTCTTTTAGGAGAGTTGAGGATGGTGCCCATCCGGTGTATGACTGCGCTCATGAACGCGGATATGTCGTGCATGGTAGTATCACTCTAAAAGCTCATTAGAGAGTCACTAGGAACCCCCTAGGTGACCTATGAGATCATCTCAGTAGCAGGGTTGGTTCAGGCGCAGTACGAGGAGTTCATCTCACTGCTTTGGACCAACTGGTTCGGACTGCAGGGACTGTTGCTTGCTACATGGACCAATCTGACGCAGATCGGGATCCTCAGAAGTCATTAGAGTCTTTTTGCTTTATTTCTTAGGACATGACTAAGTGAGAGGCATGGTATTCTAGATTGGTATGCATGGATTCATGGTGATGTCTCATTACTCATCACCTGCATGACCACCTAAGTGACAACTCTTTCATGATCAAATAATTATGATTCAAACCCTCATGAGTATTGGCAGGCTATAGTGAATTCGCTTAATCTTGCCTGGAAATTCTTTGATCTTACTTTGGCAGGATTGTGCTTGTTTGGTGGGGGTTTGTTCTGAAATGACATGGATCAAGAGTATAGATGCTTTAAACTATTTTTCTTAACCTTAGCATTTATTGCCAAGCTTAATTTGGATGTTATCTTTTTGTTCTTTGAGCACAGTCTTGCTTGAGGACAAGCAAGTTTTAATCTTGGGGTAGTTGATAACACCCAAATTAGCGCATATTTTCTATGCATTTTATCTATAGTTTTGTGCCACTTTAGTCTTAATATGCACTCTTTTGTTCATGTTTTATGTTTTCTATCTCTCCATTAGATAATGTAGTGAAAATAGCCAATAATGTAGCTAATTAGCCTGTTTTAGATTTGTAGGCACCGAAACTAGCCAATTTTGGGACTTTCAAGTACTAGACCAGGAAAAGACAAGAATCGCAGCAGCTGGCCGATATGGCTGCCTGATACGGGTGCCCGATATAGCTGCCTGATATGGTCTGGATGAGATGGCTGCCCGACAAAGACGCCCGATATGACTGCCCGATATGGCCTGGCCGATACGGGTGCGCCGCCCGACACGGCCGCCGACCGATACGGCTGCCCGATACGGTTGCCCGATACGGTTGTCGAGTGACAGTCATATTGGCCGACCTGGTTCCTCAAGATTGAAGCCACGGATGAAGGACACGTGGACCAATAAAAGCTACAACTTACATCAACTCGCTGCCTATAAATAGCAGCTGCCAGCCTACAAGAATGCTTCTTCGGAGCTGGAGGGAGCCGAGGGCTGGAGGAAGGACCCTGCAAGAGCTAGTTCCTAGACCAAGGAGCTAGTGTGTCGGGTTCCCCAAAGGCCGCCGCCCGATACGCCCGCCGCCCGATACGCCCGCCGCCCGACACGGCCGCCGCCCGATACGCCCGCCGCCCGACACGCCCGCCGCCCGATACGCCCGCCGCCCGACACGGCCGCCGCCCGACACGGCCGCCGCCCGATACGCCCGCCGCCCGATACGCCCGCCGCTCGACACGGCCGCCGCCCGATACGCCCGCCGACCGACACGGCAGTCGCCCGATACGCCTGCCGCCCGACACGGCCGCCGCCCGATACGCCCGCCGACCGCCACAGCCGCCGCCCGATACGGTCTAGAGAGAGAGAGAGAACTGAGGAGTCCAGAGGGACAAAGAGAAGGCCCAAGGGGCGAGATCCGGCCTGCACGGAGGCCAAGGAGCGAGAGCCACCTCTCCTCTACGGGCTATATCTGTCCCCTCTTCTCTTTCATTCTACTGCATTCCTTTGTTTCTTGTACAAACGATGTTTATCCATCTTTGTTCGGTGCCAGCTATGCTTGTCTATGGCTAGTTAGCTCCTTCTTGGCTATGCAGCCCGATCTGGGCATGTTTATATACTTTTGCCTTAAGCAAGTAGATTCATATCAGATCTAGTATGTTGCATGTTCTATTTTCTCTTTCCAAGTTATGATTGCTAGTTTGGTTGATCTCTTACTCGCTTGAACTGCTATTTCTTCCTGTATTGAGAGATCCGTTGTAGAAATAGCTAAGAGATGATAGTTTGGATCTGAACCTGAGAGGAGGACGATCCAAGGTATTCTGTTCCTAACACCCCATAATATCCTAAGACCCGAGAGGGAACTTAGCATATACTGAGGTGTTGATATGTCATCCCTTGAGAGAGGGTTAATGACATATCATTGATGGTTTTCGTCACGCATCGTGAGAGCGAGTGGGATGACCCCACAGGACAGATGTTGCTGTGCGTGCTAGATGCTTGCTTGGGTGTTCGAGGGTTGTCTACGCCCGAGAACGAGTGCATAGACGACCCCTTTTGTGGTTACATAGCCAAGAACTCTCTTTCTCTAGTTAGTAGAACCTCGCGCTCTGTCTTGTTTTGCTTTTGTTTTCTTTTCTTTTCTTTATTTTAATCGTGACAACCCGCTAGACTAGTTCTAGCAATTTTCTCTTATCGACTATAGTTTTGGCTTGTCTGACTCAAGAACAGAAATTTGTGGTGTCCTAAACGTCACCACGTCCCTGTGTTCGACCCCGTATATCTACTTCGACCCCGTAATTAAGTTGTGGGGGCCTAGAAGATTTCGGGTTATAAATTTAAAGCTTGATTCCTTCCTTTGTCCCGCGTTCCTTTTCGGACGCGTGAAGAAGGCCGGTCAGCTCTTATCACACGTCTTGATCCATGGGCATGGTCACCATGCTCTTTCATATTGAGCCACGGGGTTGAAACCGTGCTATGGAGTCTACAACCGAAGTTGCACTCTAATCTTTCTATTTTTGGCTAGGAGAAACTACACATATTCAACAATATGCGCTTCCGGATTAACCGGAAGGAGAACCCGTTTCACCATCAGTAACTACTAACGATGATGGATCTATGGCCAGGGCAAACTACATGATATGTTCCACTGTAATTAATTAGTATAATTTAAGTGGATTGTTGAGGCAACCAAGTTGTAAAACATAAACAACATTGAGTTGCATTATTACCATGGGATCTCAATCCCTCATCACAAAATGCCACTGCTTCTCAAGGCATACTTCATCATCATGGGATAGCAATCCCTTATCTCAACATCAGAGGATAACACCTCAACTAGGCACTCATCCTTTATCAGGTCAATAGACCTTTTCACATCATATGGGTGATACATGTTATCCCATCAATCAAGGATTATCATTATTCAAATGTTATTCAAAACACATATACCTCATGGCTCTTACCTGGCTTATGAATTCATTTGATTCACCTGCATGGTTTGTATGCATATCAAGAGAGATAACTGAATCACCAAACATAGATCTTTATGATTATCATGCTATTAGGGTTGAAGGTACATGATTGGATCAACATCCATGATCATAGTTACATGAAGCACAAGTTGTATCTGTAGACAAATTACATTATTGTAATCAAACCACGAGCATTCACTATGCCCTATATCTTATGAACATAAACATGTATCTAATCATCTCACTTAGAACCAACTTTAGGTATCAAACATATCATTGATTATAAACTATCATTGATAATACATCATCAACAGAGGTGCGGTTACAAGATAATGACTCACCAAAATTAGGGTTTCCGAGCTAGGTGCAACCCTTACCAAAGATACTGCCTACCCTCACTATAGGTGTGGCGGGCAATGCATCCCTCACCCAAAGGGGTATCAGGAAGGATCACATCCCTCAACAAAAACTTATCAGCTAGGGCACTTAGTCACACATATCGGCCAAACATGGAGTGCATCCATGCACAAGGGATATTGGAAAACTAGACCTAATGTGTGTCACACAACCTGATCCAAGCGTTGTGTCGTGCAGCCAAGGAGCAAGTGGTGTATCGTGCAACTGGGTCCAGAAGTGTATCGTGCACCCAAGGATATCGGGCAACATGGTGCAAGATGATATCAGGCAACATATGGGCATCACATATCGGCCATCACCCCTATCGCTCATAATGGGTTAGGGTTTTATGTCAGGCAACCAACAAGGTCATGTCGTCCAAAACTATATCGTCCAAGGCTATGATGCCCAAGGTCACCAATGTATCGCCCAACAAGCACACAACTACAAATTACACCATGGCGCCCAAGGTAACCTATCGCCCCACAAGGCAGGCACCACATATCGGTCAACACTAGGGCACCTAACTAGGGTTCCACCACCCAAGCACCATATTGGGTAACACCAAAACCAACCCATATTGCCCAAGGCACAAAACAGAGATGTCTACCACACATCATGTCGACCAAAGGCATAACACCCACAAGCACCAACTAAGGCAGGAGTTCATATCGCGCAAAAGGGACAAAGAACGCTTCTTAGCATATCACCCAAGACTCAATCCTAGGAGAGGGGTATCGGGAAACTCATTACAAAGGGGTATCGTGCAAGGCACAAGGACCATATCGGTTTGGTCATCATCAAACTCAAGATCACCATCATCAAACCCTAATAGATCAAGAGAGTTGGCTCACCTCTCAACAACCAAGAGAGAGGGGTTTTGCACAACCTCCATCACATATCGGGTAATAAGGTGGATCATCCCCTTATTAGTCAAGCTTCCAACCTTCACTAGGTCAACGTCCAACCAAGGCTCACCTCTCAAATCCATGGTGAGAGAAGGGTAGTACCCAAGCAACTAGAGCATAGATTGACCTCTCAACAACCAAGTGAGGCGGGTTTTGCCTACACCACTAGAGCTCGAACTCACTTCTCAAAACCAAATGGGAGAGAAAGGGGTTTTGCCCAAGGAACCCTAAACTCAAGGTTCGGTCACAAGGTCTAAGAACACATCATCAACATGATCACTATATATATAAGAAGATAAAAGGGTACATTCTGGGGCAAGAAACATATCTAACAAGATGCATGGGCGATCAAGATGACATATAAACATGCAACATGAAAAAGAAGTAGTATAGCTAGGGTTAGGAGTTATGTAACCCGCCTTAAGCAAGCTCCAAGCTCCTAATACCAAGCTTCCAATCTCCAAGAACCACCACAAGAAGGGAAGTAAGACACACTCTAGGGTTTGGCCACCACTAGAGGAAGAAGAAGATTGCACCAAGGAGATCGGCCACCAAGCCCTACCAAAGAGAGGTAATGTGCACCAAGGAAAAAGGAAGGAAACTAAGGAACTAAAGGGATCCTAAGCAAGAGAAAGGAGAGACATATATAGAATAGGGTGAAGGGGAGAATAAGGCCAGATGTCACCCAACCTAGGGACACTTTTCCATGGGGCAAAGCCACCTACTATTTCGCCCACCATCACATGTCCAAAGTTGTTGCCACATGCAAGCAACAAGCACCAAGTGTCTACAAGGGGGGTGACACAAATGATGCTAGGTCAAAGAAGGTCACTTAGACGATACACCTCATGGGAGACACACCACTTGCCCGACACAACCACCTAGCCAATACACCATGGACGACACAAGGTACCAAGCTCACCCTTGCCCGATACAAGGCCCAACAAAGCAAGGAAAATCCCAAAAAAGGCTCAACAAGGCAAAACAAAGCCCAAAGCTACTCAAACAACGAGCCCAACCCATCCTCTCAACCCTAGATGATGCAAGGAGAGAGAGAAACATCTCTCAAGGTGTCAAACTTGCACATCAACCCTAGAACTTGGGTTATTTGCAAGTTGCACCTCCAACTCTCAACAAAGCACAAACAAACCCTAATCACAATTTGAGGTGATTAGCAAGAATCTAAACACAAGGTTTAGACAAAGAAAATAGGGTAAGCTCAAAATGAAGGTCAGGGTCCTTAGAATCATATCGTGGGAATGATCTACTTCAAAACATTTCCTTTGATGAAATGCAGGGTGATTCTCCTACACCTGCACCTAATCAAAGTCACAAAGGCTATCTAAGTGTTGCTCCCATGAACAATTATGAAGTGGTTGAACCTATAGAAGTAGATCATGCTCCTAGTTAGGTTGTAATTCAACAAGTTGAACATAATCGTAATGAAGAACAACCAGAGGAGCTTGTACATGATGCAGAATCCAATCATGAATTAAGAAGTTCTACAAGATCAAGAAGGTCTTCCATCCCATCTGACTATGTTGTATACCTTGAAGAGCCAAGTATAGATTTTAAATATATTGGTCCCTTTTCTCTTTTAGAAGCAATGGATTGTGAAAAATCTTCCAAGTGGTTTAATGTTATGAAAGAAGAATTAATTATTATGGATAAAAATCAAGTTTGGGACCTTATACCTTTACCAAAAAATACTAAACTTATTGGTTGCAAATGGTCCTTTAAAACCAAAAGTAACTCAAATGGTGAAATAGAGTGGTACAAGGCAAGACTAGTTGCTAAGGATTTCACAAAAAAGTAAGGCATTGATTACAAAGAGACCTTTTCTCTATTGTCATAAAAGGACTCATTTAGAATGATCATAACCTTAGTATCTCATTTTGATCTTGAGCTACACCAAATGGATGTGAAAACTGCATCATGGAGATTTATCTAAAGAATTTTATATGGAACAATCAGAAGGTTTCATTGATGATAATAGAAGTCACATGATTTACATATTGAAGAAATCAATTTATGGACTTAAACGGCTTCCCTATAATGGTATATACAATCTATCACCATTACATCAACTTTTGAGCTTAAGCCTAACATTGTTGATAGGTGTACATACCTAAAGATCAGTGAGAATAAGTTTATAATAATGATTCTCTATGTAGGTGATATTCTACTAGAAACTATGACTTTGGCATATTAAATGAAACTAAAAAAATTCATTCTTCTAACTTTGAGATGAAATATATGGGTGAAGCCGTGTATGTACTCGGTATGGATATTCATTGAGACCAAGGTAAGATCATACTTTGAATATCCAAGGCTTATATATCTCAAGTCTGAGAGAAGTATGGAAATGAAAAAATTTTATCTCGACCTGCACCTATAGTTAAAGGAGATAAATTTAACCCCAAGTAGTATCGTAGAAATGATATTAAAAGTAATGAAATGAGGAAGATACTATACACATCTATATTTGGGAACCTACAATTTCACTAGATTTGCACCCGATCAGATATTGATTTTTCTATTGGAATGCTTGGACGTTAAACTTGATATTAACCATTGGAGTGTCATGTAAAAGGTGATTTACTACCTGCAAGGAACAAAGGAATACATACTTACATATAGAAGGACAAATCACCTTTAGGTTATAGGATATTCAGATGCATATTTTGGTAGGTGTCTCGATAGTAGGAAGTCTAAAATGGGCTATATCTTCCTATTATCAGGTGGTGCAGTATCATGGAGGAGTATCAAGAAAAAGATTACAGCTTCATCTACCATGGATGTTGAACTTATAGCTTACTATGAAACAACATCACATGCAATATGGCATAAAAATATGATACAAGATCTTAAAGTCGTGGATTCAATTTATAGGACAATACAAATATAATGGCAGAATGACACTACAGTCACTTTTGCTAATAATGATAAGAGCACCACTGCATGCAGACACCCAGACATAAAGCTCTATATTGTTAATGAGCGAGTTAACAATAAGATGAAAATGATTGATCACATTAGTACACAATATCTGATATCAGATCCTATTATAAAAGGGCTAGCTCCAGAATTGCATACATCTAATGTAAAAAGTATGGGTCTCAGAAGATCATTTGAAGTGTAATGATTATTGTGATTTGATAATGTAATCTTTATTGTGTGACCACATATTTGACTCCCTATTTTTGTTCTAGTAATAGTTATAAGGAAATGTCAGTTTTGACATAAAGTTGGACCAAAGAATAAGTTTGAGGTCAATCTAGTCTTAAAATTTATTCCATTACATATAAGATGCTTAGATATTGTAGTACATAAAGACAATACGAATTTGTTTGGTATTAACTACAATGACTCATATCTGATTCTCATCTATGGAAATATTTGTGTTGAGTATCGATGGAAAATTATTAAGTGTTATCCCCATGACATTTTGGGCCAAGGGAGCAAAATATTAATTATCCCATTATAAAACACTACATATGACATTAATAATTTTTTAAAAGAATGCATCTATTAGGGTATGGGAGGATTTCCTCTGCCATGTCTTTTCAGGACGGTTAAAGAAGCATTAAGATAATCTTATTTATAAATAAGGGACAAGTCCTCTCTCCATATATTTTATGGCAACCGGAATTCCATCATACGGATTATCCATAAAGAGAGAGAAACTTTGTCTTAAAGGATATGATCGTTTCTCATTTACTTCCGCTCGTTCCTGGTAGGAGACTTTTCAACAACTTCCCGATTTCCAAGAACATTTCAGGTGATTACTGAAAAAATCAAGATCATCAATCATGGAGACTACGCCGACTTCGGTTATGCATATTCTAATAGAAAGAATATTCAATCGACCATCCAGAAAGCTTAATGCCGTTAAAACATGCGTCGTCGGCTTACTCTTATCAAACACTTCCGGTCCTTTTCTTTCTTAAAGAAAGAAGTTTTGTATGTACTTGGTAACAAAAAACAACATATTCCTTATAGAATCTAACAATTGATATTTTTCTCTCCTTATTTTTATAGGAAGTTGGGTTTTGAAAAACATAAAAATGAGATATTGTATTGTGATTGATTGTCGTATAAAATGAATATAAGACACATCCGTTACTACCAGCTACCATCTAAAAAGGCTTCATTGGTCAGCGTGTTTTTTGGACGCCGACCATGCAACGCCAATTATCAATAGCTTAAAAAATGTACGGTGAAAAGTTGGAGGTCACATAGTAGATGACCGGATAAGCATGTAAAATAACTGAATACATAGCTAATCATTGTTCGTTTGTTTCAGAACACCAATTTTCTCAGTAGCTCGCGGTTGACGTATGGTATTCTACCGTTTTTTTAATTTCTATCGAACGTCTTATCAAACTGTGTCTTAAGCTGCTTTAGTTGTTGCTGACCCATCAGACAATATATGCAAAATGATTGATTCTTTGATCGTCCTCCTTCTCCCTTCAGGAGAGTAACATGTTACGTGCAGGCCGAATCATATTTCGATCATGTATGTTATTTTTGCTCAGGATTGCTGATGCAAGTAAATGTTCAGCAATTAATTGACGCGGGAAATTTTCTATATAAACCACATGTATCAAGAAGCCGTACATAATGCACGGTTCAACTTTTATTTCAAGGATACTAGAGGTTCAGATATCTCTAATATCTAAACGAAACGATCAAACAGCAGTCATACCATCTGGTTGGCGCGACCCCACACTTCAAAAAAGTTAAGTTTTTTTAGATTATAAAACATATAAATAAATTTGTTTGGCTTATAACTTTTGAACCCTAATGAATTTTTTAATGAAACAAAAATTATTAGATTCGTTATGAAAAATACAATCTAACAAGACTAATATTAACATATTTTTGAGAAAAAAGTACAAAAATGATATATATAGGTTAATTACACCCAAAGATATCATTTTTGGATGCTATGACGCCATTGACACCCAAAATAGTGCATTGACACTCAGAAGTATAAAGATGATGCCCAAATAAGGTATTAACAACCAAATCAACAATTTAACTATTTTTTGGGCGTTATTTAGCCATTTTTGGATGCTATGGCGTCCATAAATGGCTATTGATATCTAAAAATGATTAATTGGCGTCCAAAATGATACATAGACACCCAAAAGTATAAAGATAGTGCCCAAATAAGGTATTTGACACCCAAAATGATTTGTTGACACCCAAAAGTTTAAAACGACGCCCAAATATGATATTTTTGGATGATATGACACCCATACATGATTATTGACACCCAAAATTAGTTAATCGATGCCCAAAATAGTTCATTGATACCCAAAAGTATAAAGATGACGCTCAAATAAGGTATTGACGCCCAAAATAGTTCATTCACACCCAGAATTTTAAAATGACGCCCAAATAAGGGATTGACAACCAAAACAACATAATGACACCCAAATAGGTTTGTTTGACACTTAAGAACCACTTAATGACGCTTAAATAGTTCATTGACACTTAAAATTATAACATCGCCAATAAATGACTATTGACACCCAAAGATGATTAATTGATGCCCAAAATGGTTCATTGACATCCAGATTAATCTATTCATATAATTTGTATATTTTTTATTAAAAATATATCAATATCAACCTCTCCTCCAACAAACCACTCTCTTCCCGTGCGTAAGGCGCGCTTGGAATCATTTCAAAAACTGCAGTACATATGGCAATTTAGGTGGTAGGAGGAACCTGATATTGGGTGGTAACTTTATTTGTTGGTGCTGGAAGTGGACCGTGACGGAATCGAGTCGTCAATCCCTATGGTCATTATTTTTGTTCTCAAGGCGCGTTGGGTTGTCATTATGTCTTCGAATGAAAATTCAGAGGGGTCTATGTTTGATTCCAGCACACTAAAAATCCGAAAGTTGATTGAGTGGGGCTGTTATAAGAGATTAGTATTTGAATAGTAAGACCAATGACGTGTTCCTATATAAATACCTACTTCTCCTAACAAGCTCTGGTGTTAGCTTAGCTAACTATTACTTCACATTATGTGTTTCAAAAGAAATAATCAAGAAAATAAGCCTATTCTCTGTTTGTTGCACTATCCTTTCACATTATGTGTTTCAAAAGAAATAATCAAGAAAATAAGCCTATTCTCTGTTTGTTGCACTATCCTATCGTGTCCGTGTTCAACCTGAATCAACTTTTTAAGATAAGCATCTTTATATGAACCCTCTGGCTTCCATGGTTCTACCATCTCCCTTGCGCGAGCATCTTCTTGGTCCTTTGGGTCTTGCTAATGAATGCTGCTGGGCACCACCACGACAGGGTATTTATCGAGGTCGAACATCAACTCCCACATTTGTTGTTACAACCTTCCCATTTCCAGTGTTATTTGTAATAGTTGTCTCCCCCTTTGTAATCCACCCAACCATGCATTGAGAGGTGAGACTCGTCTCGTTTATTTTATTTTTCGGAAGAAGAACATGTCACGTTTATGTAAAAGCCGTAAATGAACACACTCCCTAAGGTGGAGACGATAAGCCATCTGTTTCTTGAAAGTGATGTGGCCGTTTTCTTCTGGAACGCTGTCAGCAAGCTCTTGCAGGTGTACGAGCTGCTCGAATTTACTGATTTGCACAACTTCTTCAGATCATGGGCGAATGTACATGATACGGCATGTCTTGCAGCATGGATCGTTTCATGCTTGATACCTCATGTGTTTTGGGCAACTTGGAAGTATCGTTGTGCATGTAGGTTCGATGGTAAGGCTTTGAATCTGTATACTTTGTATGACAATATTGTAGTTGCGGTTAATGCAAGCTTGCCAGCAAGGTTTTCAAGAAGTTTGAAACGCCTGATCTGTATAACTTGCTAGAGCTTCACGGGTTTGTGGCGTCTAGAATAAAATTTCAGCGCATCAACGTGTTAAGATGGCAACCACCGGATGTTATAGCGAAACACCCCGATGGTGCCAAGTGCCAACAAGTTTTGGGCTGCTGGCTGTGTAAGAAATTGCTACATATCAGGCTTGCATTCAGACACTGGGTCAAGGGCAAGAACCTCAATGAAGCTTTCATGCATCGCTGCATTATTGCACTTTGGACTGCGGATGACCATAACCTTGCGCTCTCCATTATGGAGGTTGATGATTACCAAACAATAAACTGTATTTGGGGTGTACGAGCCCCTGCTGGGCTAGCGCGTCGTCTAGGGCTATGGCGATCACGGTAGAGATCTAGGGCTCCCCCGCATGCGGCGCTCAATCTTGGGGGAGGGGGTCAAGCGTCGTGCTAGGCCGTCACCTTCTCCCCCCGGGCCTCCTCCTCGACTTGTCTCTTCTTTCCGGTTTCCTTTTACAGGTGCCTCTCCGAGCTCCTCATCTCTCCCCTCTGGGCGGCGGCCGTATGACCTGGTTGTGATTGAGTCTTCTCTTCGGCGTGTTGCTTGCAGGAGGTGGTGGTGTTCTTCTCCTGGCAGAGTCTTGCTCAGATCTGCCTTGAGACTGAGGTGGGTGGCTGGTGGGGGTGTCCTCGCTGGGGTTCCGGAGGAGGCGGATTTCCCTCCTTTGTTTCTGCCTTGCAGGTTTTCGCTTGGGTGCTAGTTTTTGACAGGCTATCTGCCTTGTTCTGCCGTATATCGGCGTTGTTTCTTCCTTTGAATAAGGATTGTTACTCCTTCCTCTGTGAAGACGGTGGTTTTTCTGGGTTCCCCCGGTAATTCAACATTGGTACGACTAAATCTCATCTTTGCTCTGTATTGATCTCATTACTCAGTTGTATGGCTTCGTTTGAGTTGATATACAAGTAAAATACCATCTTGTTCCAGCCCCTCTACCACTACATAACACTCAGGTTGAAGGAATTCCTCAGGAAAAGCTGCTTAAGACAGTCTCAAGGGAGAAGAATCAATGCAGAAATGTTTCTCGTTTCAATATGAGTTGTAGTGCCCTTGGGTTACTAAATGTGACGTTTGTATGCTCTGTTTGTATCTTTCTCCCCAATTGTAGATGTCGTATGGCTAACAAGTAATGAATCGATCCTTTTGCTCTCAAAAAACTATATTTGGAATGTAGGTTCTTGTCCATGGAGGTTGATTGCCTGGGTTCGTGAGATCAAGCTGTTGGTGAGCGAGCCTGCTGTCATTGGGAGAGCACGTTAGAAAGTTTCGAGCTCCGTCCCTAGAGTTGGGCGTTTTGGGCACTGATTCCTACGTTGTTAGTGAGTTAAGCTTGTCACCCATGTGGGTTAGAGGCAAGGGCGGAGTCAGAGAGGGGCCGGAAGGGGCCATGTTCTCTAAATATGAAAAACATATATATATATATATATATATATATATATATATATATAGAGAGAGAGAGAGAGAGAGAATCAAGTAGAATACACTTCAGTGTACAGATCACGCCATACACCTCAATGGTGTTTTCCTATCTAGACCATGTTTTTCCAAAATCTAGTCTATTGAAATCGTGAGAACTGTAGTGCGTGAGAACTGAAAGCGGAAAGGAAGAAGAAGATCTGAGTGTCGTTGGATCATAAATCCAATGGATAATATTAAATCTGAAACAGTAAAGTCGCGTGACAAGGAAAATAATAGAAATCTTATACAAACCAAAATCCGATTAAAATAGGGATGTAATTAATTTCCTATTTTCTCTCTCCTCTTTAGAGGGTGCAAACCAACTCCAATTTGGATGGAATTTTGCACAGAGGCTAATTAAAGCATGTATATTCCGAATATAAAATTAAATTTGCCTTTTGAAAACTTTTAGTGGGTTAAATACATCAAACCATATTTTCTCTTTCCTCCTTCATTAATGGCATTCGGATTATCCAAATTTGATGAAACTTGACGCACAAGTCATATTTAATGTGTTGGACACGAATTTACCATCAATTTTACATATTGGATATATTTGCATATTTATTTAATATTTTGAAGGTTCTACATACTTTCTCTATCCTGATTTTACCTTTTAAGCAAACTTTCTCCAAATTGGATGAAAATTCACCCAAAGGATATATTCATTATGTAGATTACGAATCTAAGATTATTTTCCTCTTTAGGAGTCAATTATTATATTTATTTATTAATGACACCTTTTAGGCAATTTCTCTCTCCTAAATTACCATATTATTTCAAGGTTGTCCAAATTAAATGAAAATTGACATGTAGGCTTATTTTAATATGTAGATTACGAATTTGAAGTCTATTATTTAATTTGAGGCTTTATTACATGGATTATGCTATTAGGCCCATTAGAGGCCCATTAACAACATTCTGCATCCAATTAAGTTATTTATCATCTTATTATCACCAATTGAATTATGTGACATATTAGATTACATTATTCATGCATTAGATTATTAGGATCACTCTAACCTCAACTTTGTTTGGCCTAAGACCAAAAGGATCAAAGTTCTAGGGTAGGGTTTAAGATTCGGTATTTACAACACTCCACCCCTTAAAAAGGATTTCGTCCTCGAAATCTATAGATCAAAACATCAACAACTAACTATTCTCCACCCCTTAAAGGGTTCAACCTAATAAGTCAAACTAAACAACTTTTTAGAGCTACCCACATCACTTTAGTTATGAAAGTTCTAGATACTTTTATTATTTATGTATCCAACTATAGTCATGCCATCTAGGGTTGAGATTTTAGGTCCTTGTGTCTCTAACCTATCAACCCTACATGAACATCCAAAAAGTCATAGGGTAGGTCAACTACAACATTATATCAATCCTAGTCACAAAACTAGGGTTAGATTATACTCAAACTAGAGTTCTCTTAATTGTGACTTAGCTCAAGAAAACATCGATAAATCTGAGAAAACTTTTGTACATATAGTAGTATAATTGAAAATAATTTTTGCGATAAGAAACATTGGAGAAAACACAGATGGTACCAAAATCAATGCGATAAACCAAGTCACAATATTTCCATATTTAGATCTCCTAACATATTGTCATCCTCAAACCAAACCTTATTGCACAAAAGATCATCATTTGATCAAATCTAAAGTCAACATCTCACTTAGAGCTATCTAGAAAAGTCAAGGGTTCTAACGGGGAGACAAAAATCGAAATAGTCGATTCCGACTACCATGGGCTCTGATACCATGCTGTAAAGAAGCAAAATCACTTCTCTACTAAAAATTTTAACAATAGAACCTCCAATCCAAACACACTCAAAAGGTGTGATGAAGTGGGTGTAAAATTTTCAAATCTTTATATAATGGTAATCAAAAGACCAATGTATAGCAGCGGAAGAAAATATTTGACTATTCAATTATAAAACAAAGGGTTACAAACTTACATCATAAGGATCCATGTAGAGGAAATCTAAACCACCTCAAGTTTGTCTCCAAGCTTCATCATCTCAAACTAAGTCTAGGTCAACACGTCTTGCCATCCATGTCCTCCACCTAGGGTTGGAAGCATACCCCATCAAAAGAGAAACAAAAACGAAACATCAGCAAAGGCCGGTATGTGCATACTAAAAAGCAAGTTGAGCAATATAAGGATATAAAGGACATCAAATGTAAAGGCTTCCCATGCAAGAGAGAAGTGCCACCCAAACGGGTATCAAGAGAAAAGTAACATGACAAAAGGGATACTTGCCATAAAAACAACATAAAAAGGATTGTGCCATAAATAAATCCACTACCATGGTGGTAAACAAAGCACAAGTAGGGCACACACCCCACAATCAATATCTTGCATGCATGTGAGATAAACATAACACTAGAACAATATAAACACAATTGGCGGCCAAGCACACACTTGAACCTGATAGAGAAAGGAATACTGCCAATCTCCCAATATATAAAATTTTGAGCATGGATTACTGCCACACTCGATTTACAGAGGAATGGTATACTGCCACCCTCCAAATAAACAATAGGGGAATACTGCCCCAAAACCAATGTAATTACACTACTCTAGTGCTACTGGATCACATTGCATGTTTAATGTAGAGGCAAGTAAAAAAGTATAGTCAGAATAAACAATGTTGCCATCACACAATGGACAACACAACATATACCAAATCCACTTCAAAGTGGGCATATAACAACAAGTAAAAATCCACATCACAGTGGGCATATAATATCAAAAGTCCAACATGCACCAAGGCATATGAAACAGAGTCAAGAGAATATCCATGATCATAAGATCAATAACAAATAGATAGTTCACAAGAACCAAAAGATAAGAGCAATGTGTATAGGCTATTGTCCATAGGACCAAGAGAATGATAAAGATAGGCTATTGCTCAATATAGAAATAATATGGGATGCAAGCATACATCAAGAGACAAGAATTTCTCAATACGAATAATCGGAGATGCAATCATACATAAGAGAAAAGAATAAGAAATTGCTCAATGCATAATTAATGTGGGATGCAATCATACCTCAACTTCAGAGTCAAACGATCCATGGTCACATCTAGGTCCAAGCCTAGGCTTCCAAAACACCTATTTAACATATATGTGGAATTAGGGTTAGGTTTCCATTAATATACAAAACCCTAAAATCACCTTATTATTATTATTGAATTAAGTTATCAAAACTATTCCATATTTTAGCTTATATTTTCCTGAGTTCAAAACATATTTTATTATATTATTCTGACTTATAAATATTTAGTTATGATTTTTACAAGTTAATTCATTATTAATTAGATCTATTGAAAACACATGTTATTAATCTTTATATTTAGTTATCAAAACATGTACCATGAGATATGCCTTAATTTTCTGATTCCAACGAGTATTTATTTACATTTTTCTGATCAGTGGATTACTAGTTATTGATTTTACAAAACAGACCAATCACAAACTAGGAAAGAGCCAACTCAGCGTAGAAACAAAACAGACCTCGCGTGAAAAGACCAAAATACCCCTGAAAGGGAAACGAAGAGGTAAAGAAATGATGGAGGGTATTCTCATAAATCCACGAAGGATCGTCTTCTTCGCTGTATCCTGAACGTGAAGAAGTCCAGGATACAACACAGATCAGGAAATCGTATCCAAAACCACAAGCAGCAAAGGTGACCAACTTCATCGCGATCTAAAGCTGAACTCAAGGAGCCCGTAGACAAACAAAACCACGAAGAAAATAGGAAATCAAACAGCAGATTCAAGACAAAACGGGATAGAAGATTACATGTAGGAAAAAGAGGCGTTTTGGTATACCTCAAGGAGAGGACGAATCGAGGGTGCAAGTGTCTTCACAGGCACGAGGGTAACTGACCTCTGCCACCTCGGGGCGTCGCGGCAACCTGGGCGCCACCCACCACCCAAGCTCTCGGTGGCAGGGTGGTCGGAGCAGGGGATAAGTGCTCGAGGCCCAATCATGCCGAACCAAGGCAAGAAACTCAAAGACGGGGTCACAACGAAGGTCAGTGATCACTCCCTCGAAGTTCCGATGACCCATAGGGGTGGCAACACCATCCCGACGCCGGAAACAGGGGAAGGCGACACTGGATATGGCAACGGCTGGATGGGTGTCGAAACCCTATATATATATAGCTTGATTGGTGCGGATTTTCTCAGGGAAAACAAAGGAGAAGAAATCGGTCGAAGATTCAGAGAGGAAAGGAAAATCCAGGGAAAGGAAATCGTGAGAACTGTAGTGCGTGAGAACTGAAAGGGGAAAGGAAGAAGAAGATCTGAGTGTCGTTGGATCATAAATCCAATGGATGATATTAAATCTGAAACAGTAAAGTCGTGTGACAAGGAAAATAACAGAAATCTTATACAAACCAAAATCCGATTAAAATAGGGATGTAATTAATTTTCTATTTTCTCTCTCCTCTTTAGAGGGTGCAAATCAACTCCAATTTGGATGGAATTTTGCACAGAGGCTAATTAAAGCATATATATTCCGAATATAAAATTAAATTTGCCTTTTGAAAACTTTTAGTGGGTTAAATACATCAAACCATATTTTCTCTTTCCTCCTTCATTAATGGCATTAGGATTATCCAAATTTGATGAAACTTGAAGCACAAGTCATATTTAATGTGTTGGACACGAATTTACCATCAATTTTACATATTGGATATATTTGCATATTTATTTAATATTTTGAAGGTTCTACAAACTTTCTCTCTCCTGATTTTACCTTTTAAGCAAACTTTCTCCAAATTGGATGAAAATTCACCCAAAGGATATATTCATTATGTAGATTACGAATCTAAGATTATTTTACTCTTTTGGAGTCAATTATTATATTTATTTACTAATGACACCTTTTAGGCAATTTCTCTCTCCTAAATTACCATATTATTTCAAGGTTGTCCAAATTAAATGAAAATTGACATGTAGGCTTATTTTAATATGTAGATTACGAATTTGAAGTCTATTATTTAATTTGAGGCTTTATTACATGGATTATGCTATTAGGCCCATTAGAGGCCCATTAACAACATTATGCATCCAATTAAGTTATTTATCATCTTATTATCACCAATTGAATTATGTGACATATTAGATTACATTATTCATGCATTAGATTATTAGGATCACTCTAACCTCAACTTTGTTTGGCCTAAGACCAAAAGGATCAAAGTTCTAGGGTAGGGTTTAAGATTCGGTATGTTACACTTTAGAAGGTCAACTATTTAGATTTTCAAAACAATTGCTTCATGGCAGAAAATGATTGAGGTATATAGCGTCTCTCCGGCACACTCGAGTGTATTCCAACTTAACTCTACATACATATATATATATATGTATATATATATATATATATATATATATATATATATATATATATATATATATATATATATATATATATGTGTCAGGCTTGAATACACTCGAGTGTATTCAGAGTAGAATACACTCAAGTAGTTTTTCATCATTCAATATGTTTTTCAAAAATCTAATCTGTTGATCTTCTTAAACATCTTGTGAATAACCCATATACAAAGTTTGAGCACATTTGAACATTTATAGGTCATGTTATAAAGACCGCAAAAATTATGCATTTCAAATTAGTTTTGTGCGTCGATTTTGTTGCCCTTGGATGAGTGACTTACACTCATCTAAATGTGATCAAAATTTATGTGTAGCCTAATTATAGAATGAAAATAAAGATCAATGGTTTATATTTTGAAAAAAAATAGTCTTAATATGCAAACACACTTGAGTGTATCGTGCGATCTATACACTCGAGTGTATTCTAGCCTGACTCTCTCTCTCTCTCTCTCTCTCTCTCTCTATATATATATATATATATATAATTTGTGTATAATTTATATAAAGTTATTTAATATATACCTTGTACCACATTTCCACACAGAAGTAGATATGTGGCTCTACGGAACGTGGGCGTCAGATTTTCCAACTAGATGTGGGTTTGATTCTCCATGTCCAACCTTTTCTTTGCTTTTTGCATTAATGTTATTGAACCCATAATATATTTGTAGAATATATAACGCTACGGTAGTAAATAAACATGAACTAATGAGTGTCCCAACAGTTTGTGGATGTTGACCACTTTGGTTGGTCGCAGGTATGAATCTCATATTCTATTTTGTGTTGTATATACATTTTTTCTTTCCTTCATTGTTGAATCTATGACTTATATATCAGTGTGTGTGTATATATATATTATGATGGTGAATAAATTCATTCTTAGAAGTTGTTGAACTAGTTTGTGTTGATCATAAGTTTCAATAGTTATTGGTTCAAATCTTATCATAATTGTTTTTCCCTCTTATTTTTGTATTGAGTCTGTGATTTATTTACAAATGTATATTAGATATTCAGAATTATGGGGAGGAACGGAGAGGCAAGGGCAGCATAATTGAATAAACAATTTTTGAAATACAATTTCTTATTTATGGTGTTGCCATGCAATTGAAATAAAAAAATGATCATGTAGGAGATAACAAATCAACATGGTCTTTATTTTACATTCAGACTTATGGTTAAGTTAAATATGGCCCCCCCAACGATGAAATTCTAGCTCTACCCCTAGTTAGAGGACTTGCAATTTTAGAGAAAAGGGGTATACCATATATAGTAAGAGATTGGATAGATACCTAATGAATACATTGTTTGATAGTGGGTTTGTGTCGCTATGTTCATAGGCGACCTTTTTTCATTGATGTCCTTTTTGGGGTTGGGTTGACCGCCTTTGGTGCAGGTTTGTACATCTTTTGGCTCAATTTTTCCTACACAAGGAGAGTAGGATGAATAATATTACCTCCTGGCTTGAGTTAAAAAAAAAGAATATGCTCTACACATATCACTTGTAAATCATGAACCCAATAACTATAATAAATGAGGTTACCAAAAGTCTTCCTATGTATCTATGATATCAATATTACTACCTAACCTATAATAAGTTTATTTAAACCTAATATTTAACAATTTTATTGTGTCCTATGGTTTATTTTCACTTTTTACCTTTCTCTATTTTTATACTACTAAGCAGAAATGTGGCATGACATGCAAGAACATGCAATTGTTCTATGTTAAAAACTCAACTAAAAGGTGTACAACTTGTATTTTTTAAAGTCATTAGAAACATTAACTAATATGTTGTATACCAGGTTGCAATTATTTTCGAATGCAAAAATTTTATATGAAGTCAATTTACTGGGGAAAAAATCAAGCAATATTTGGCAATGTTAGAATAAAGAGATAGGTAGGTTGAAGACAGATATGCCATTTTTCAATTAGTGACTTACTTGCATTATTGAAGAGGAAACCATATTCGGGGTGAGCTAACCTCAGTTTAAACCGCAAAATGGATCCAATCGGTCAGTTCATTTTCGTCTGGTCTTGGACCATTTTGAGTTTATTTCAATCTGTGGTTTGAACATTATCAAAATTTGGTATGCGGTCTGGTCCGATCTGAAACCTGTCAGACTATGGACCAAACCAAGGACCCACCTATATGTAAAATATATTTAAATATAAAATTACATTATGTTAAAAGAGACAAAAACATATTATACATTAATAAATAGTTGATATTAATATTAAATAACTATTAGAAATAATTAAGATTATTTGATTTTTACTATGAAATATGTTGTGAAATATGAAAAAAAATTATAGTCCAAATAGTTCGGTCAACCTGGTCCTACATCGACACAATCTAGTCCTGGTGTAGTTCTAATTTAAAATGGTCTGGTTTGTGGTCCGTATTTTTTCACAAATTTGGTCCTCGATCCATTTTGGTTTGGTCTGATTTGGTTCCATGTTCACCCCTAAATTATATGACATGTATAGATAAGAAAACTAAATGGTCTTAGAGAACATGACCTTTGGCTATTAAATATTATAGAATACTAATTGCATATTACCTTATGGCCCATACCAGAAGCACAACAATGATGCTCAATGAACATCACATCAATTAATTTTTCAAAAAATTGGAGAATTCGTTCATCCCGTCCACCTAGAGACTTTTCTCCTACAACAAAGTCTCTTAACCACTTGGGTGCCACTAATTTGAATAGCCGAATATGAACAACAAAAAAACTATGAAATCTTGATACATGTTCTTGAGATGTGTTATCATCCCAATAACATCCATATTCTCATGTTTCTTCTAAAGATCATGATTCATGGAACAAATAGTAATGCACTTGGTGTCCATGGCTTCATATGAATGCTTCTTATAATCTCCCCTTTCTCACTAGGCATATTCATATATGGTTCATTTATTACTGGTGTATTCAAGACATAGAATTTATGCTCATGTGTGAGCACAACCCTCAATATCGTAAATCAGTTGAAGTTATTCCCATTTTTTTCATTAAATATTTACCTAATTTCATTTTTTTTCATTACGACTGATTATAGTAGAAAAGGGTTGTTGTTTGTGTTTACTGCTTGATTTACAAGAAGTATTTTCACTTGTTGACTTTTGATTTGAATATTTTTTATTGATAGCTCTCACTATTTTAATAGCCCTAACTATTAGTTTTAAATAGCAATCAATTTTAAATAGTAAAATATGCACAACAAAAAATAACTTTCTAATTCTATTCTTACATATAAAATACATGCTTAAACTAGAAAATAACTACTAAGACAAGGAACATTTGATATAACAATATAATGACATGACAGTACTACAGAAATGGCTTATAACATCACTTTTAAAGGCGTCCATTGTATAAATACACCGACACCTAAAACCTAAAGCGTCGGTTTAATAAAAAAATCGACATCTATCTGTGTAGGGCGACCAGACACGGGTGTCACTTTTATTCAGTGTCGGTTCCCTAATAATAAACTGACACCTAAAATTAACCGCCAAATTCAAAATTTCCAGTGAAAAAATTACCTCCAAAATTTAACATATGGCGTCGGTTATTAACTATTAAACCGACGACGAAAGGTTATTCGCGAGACAGAAATTGGGCACATTTTGGTCGTCGGTTTTAATACAATGACCGACGCTTATGGGTTTTCCCGCGTTGTTCCCCGGAAATTTTTCACACCCTTTGAGCGTCGATTTTTGAAAGAAATCGATGACTATGATCATTAATCGAGAACAATTTTTTTAATCGGCATATGTAGATAGACGTCGGTTTGTTTCTAGTAAAAACTGATGACTATCATTGAGAATAGGTGTCGGTGTGTTTGGAGAACCGACGCCTTTAGTTTTATGTGTCGAATTTTTTGAATAACCGACGCCTATTGTTAACTTAATAGCACCTGCACGAGCCAGATTCTCTTCCCCCTTCTCTATGTTATCGATTCCATGCGCGCTTAGGTCTGGCAAATTTCACCTCTGGTTGCCGCCTTCGCCGCCGTTCCTTGCTCCTCTGATCGCCGCCTCCGCCACCGTTCGTTGCTCTGGGCACCACCGTTCCTTGCTCCTCTACATGCCAATTCCTTCTCCTACTCTTCGGACGCCACCCTTCTTTGCTAGCTCCAGCGTCTAAGCCTGCTCCGACTCCTTCTCCTGCTCATCGTGGTTTGTGCGTTGCTCTGGTGCCTGCCCCTGCTCTCCTGCCCAGGTAGGCTGCTGCCCTTCTTTTTCCTCCACCTCTTCTTCTTCCTGCTCCCACTCCTTACCAAATGGATTACAGCAAGACCACGACTGTGTGGGCTTGTCCTGGCCGTGGCTGTGTTGGCTGACCACAGCTGTGGTAGGCCAACACAGCCACGGTCGTGGCCAACCCACACAGTTGTGTCCTTGCTTTTATCCATTTGGTAAGGAGGGATCAGGATACATTTTCATATTGAATACTAATGCTTGACCTAATTCTGTAAATTTTGATGCATGTTGAATTAAGATATTAAAACCCTAATACATTTCACCATAATCTTGAATTAACTATATTACTGAAATCTTGTGATCAATCTATGTAAGATATTAAAACCCTAATGTTAAATCTCTGATTTTGTAGTGATGTGTCACCCTAACATCTACATGAATCCCTATTGTATGATGTAGATTGATGATAATGCATGAGCTAGTTTGAAATTTTGAAATCAATTATGAATCTCTCCATTTCTAGGTCATACTAATTTATGTGTAATCTTTATCTTGATGATGAACATGCATGGACACTCGAAATGTTGAAATAAATGTTCTATAATGGCAGCACATGTATTTGTTGGCCTAGAAACCCATCCGAGATTTACTCATTAGGAGTAAATATTGGATAGTTCCCGGTTTGGGACTGTTCTTGAACACCTAATCTCACTTAGGATGTAAGTGTATAATGTGTATTTGGTTTTCAAGAAAATTTTGACAGCATTTCCCCGTTTGTAATCTAAGTACACATGTACTTAGAGAACAGCGGGGAAATGCTGCCAAAATTTTCTTGAAACCCCAATACACATTATACACTTACTAGTGAGATTAGGTGTTCAAGAATGAGATAGGTGGTACACATTTATTATATATATTAATGACAACACATGTATTTGTTGGCCTAAGGTTTTAACCATGCAAAAACTCTAATCCTATACCCTAATCCTGTTGTAATATATACTTGTTTTCTCTTTATCATAGAATGGATAGATCATGGATGTCCATTCGCAATCGTTGCACCCCAGAGTCTATTTCTGGTCTTGACCAGTTTTTTAGATTTGCCGAGGAACATAGGAAACAACCTACAGATAGGTTCTACTGTCCATGTAGGCATTGCGGTAACAACTTGAAGCCAACACTAGTGGCGAAATCAAAAGTCACGTCATGTGCAACGAGATTATACAAGGCTATATAGAATGGCACTGACATGGAGAGATTTCAAACCTGAAACCAGTGGATGTCGATAGCAGTGCTTGTGTGGAAGAAGAAATTGCCTCTGATGACGTAGATGTGAATGAACCAGTTCTAGTAGACATCATTGATGCGATGTCGGATAGTTGTGGGGTAGAGCACACCGATCCACCTCCCATTTTTAGAAACATTGTACATGATGCTGAGATATCGTTATACATAGGTTGTACTAAGTTTATGAAGCTTAGCGCTGTGTTGAGATTGTATAAGCTGAAAGCTAACAATAGATGGAGCGATAAAAGCTTCACGTCATTGTTGTCTTTGTTGAAAGAAATGCTTCCTGAAGGAAACAAGCTGCCAATCTCAACATACCAGGTAAAGAAATTGTTTTGCCCAATGGGAATGGATGCCAATTAGATACATGCATGCCTGAATGATTGTGTATTATTTCAAAAGGACTATGTGGATTTGAAAGATTTTCTAAAATGTGGTGTGTCACGGTATAAATTGACGACTTCGGGAGAGTCCAAAACTGGTTCTCTTGCTAAGGTGATGTGGTATCTACCTATAATATCACGATTTCAATGCTTGTTTGCCAATCCGATAGATGTGAAAAATTTGAGGTGGCATGCAGATGTTAAGAAAAATAATGATGGGATCCTACGACATGTGTCTGATTCCCCACAGCGGAAGAAGATTGATCTATTGTACCCAGAATTTGGTGAAGAAGTCAGGAATCTAAGACTTGGACTTTGTACATATGGGATGAATCTGTACGGGACATTGAGCAGCCAACATAGCACTTGGCCAGTCATGCTTGTTATATGCAATCTTCCTCCCTGATTGTGTATGAAAAATAAGTATGTAATGTTGTCGTTGTTGATATCGGGCCCTAAAAACCTGGAAATGATATCGATGTTTATCTTAAACCTCTGATTGATGACTTAAAGAAACTCTGGGGTGAAGGTGTGATGACCTTTGATGCTTCACGAAGAGAGACATTTCGTTTGCATGCTATGTTGTATTGCACTATTAATGACTTTCTAGCATATGGGAATTTGTCTGGATATAGTGTCAAAGGAGCTGAAGTGTGTCCTATATGTGAAGAGAACACTGATTCAACAAGACTAAAACATGGTGATAAGACTATATATCTCGGTCATCGAAGGTTTCTTACAAAATTCCATCTGTATCGTAGGAAGTGCAAATTATTTAATGGATTGAATGAGGAACAGAGTGCACATAAACCTATACCAGGGGAGGTTATTTATGAAAGAGTAAAAGACTTTGTCAATGAATTTGGTAAGAGATCACAATGTACAATGGCCACACGGAGTGACAAATCTTTATTCAAGAAGAAGTCAATATTTTGGGATCTTCCTTATTGGAGTTCTTTGACAGTCAGGCATTGTATCGATGTCATGCACGTTGAGAAAAATGTCTGTGATAGTGTCACTGGTACTTTATTGAATATACTAGGTATGACTAAAGATGGCATAAAATCTAGACTGGACCTACGTGAAATGGGAATAAGGTCAGAATTAACATAATTACGTGAAATGGGAAATCAGAGAACATACTTACCTCCCGCTTTTTACACATTGTCTAGAAAGGAGAAGAAAGCTATTTGTGAATGTTTGGTAAATGTTAAGGTGCCACAGGGTTATTCATTCAACATCCATAGATTGGTATCAATGAAAGATCTGAAGTTGATAGGTCTTAAATCTCATGATTGCCACACTCTAATGCAACAAATATTGCCTGTGGCAATTCGATCTATATTGCTGAAGCATGTAAGGTTTGCAATCACCAGACATTATTTCTTTTTCAATGGTCTGTGGAGCAAAGTTATTGACCTTGATACTCTCAATAATTTGCAAAGAGAAGTGGTTGTTACCCTATGTCATCTTGAGATGTATTTTCCTCCGTCGTTCTTTGATATCATGGTACATCTTGTTGTCCACTTGACTAGGGAAGTGAAAATGTTGGGACCAATTTTTTTGCATTTGATGTATCCCTTTGAACGATACATGAGCATTTTTAAAAGTGATGTTCGAAACTGTTATCGGCCTGAAGGGAGTATTATTGAGGGTTATGTGGCGAGAGAGGTTATGGATTTTTGCAATGACTTTCTCAGTGGTAATGACACTCCTGGTAATGACAAGAATATTGAGGAGCAATTTGGCAAAGGAATTTTGGGATCATGGGTGAAAGTAATCAGTCGTGAGCAGTTGGAACAAAGTCACTTGTATATTTTACACAACATGGACGAAGTGAGTGTTTATATCGAGGAATGTATCAATTTCATTAAGAGACAATATCCTCTAGAAAATACAATGTGGCTTTCTAGATAGCATAACAAGACAATTATTATTTGGTTTGAAGATAAAGTCTTACATCAACTATCTCAAACACTAGATGATATTACTGAAACTATCAAAAGCCTCACCTTTAAACCAAAATTGAATGTTATGTCTTATGAAGGGTATGACATTAATGGATTCACATATTACAAAAAGCTCCAAGATGATAAGAGTGTCGTCCAAAACACTGGGGTCACCCTTCAAATGTCGACTATGTTTGCAAGTGCAAAGGATAAGAGTCCATGTGAAGATAAAATGTCATATTACGGTGTCATTGAAGACATATGGGAGTTTGACTACATAGATTTCAGAATTCCGCTCTTCAAATGTAATTGGGTTGATAACACCAAAGGAGTTCTAGTGGATGAATTGGGTTTCACTTTAGTGAACTTTGAAAAGATTGGCGAGAAGGGTGAATCATTCATATTGGAATCACAGGCAAAACAAGTATTTTATATCGATGATCCTGCAAATGATAAATGGTCAGTTGTTCTTCATGGTAAAAGATAGTTCATTGAAGATCCTATAGATGAAGAAGAGTACTATGATAAGTATGATGACTCCAGTCCATTCTCAGTTGAGTTGCCAACACCAAAAAATATTGAAGCTAATGATGACTTGTATGTGCACGGAGATCACAATGAACGATTGTTAATTAATAAAAAATCGCAATATTAGAGGCATGTTTATATTTTTTATATGTTTTATTTTTCTGAATGTGAACTTTAAAATGTGAATTACTTTACAATGTGAATGTGAACTTTACAATGTGAATTACTTTACAATGTGAATGTGAACTTTATAATGTGAGCTTTACAATGTGAATTACTTTACAATGTGAATGTGAACTTTCAGATGGTTGAGCATTCTCCTGATGACCATGCTGATAATTATCATGATGGTGAGGACATCAATGCACTGCCTTACAATGTAAGTTTTAAAAATATATCATATATTTTTATCTACATGTCCAATTATAGTTATATCCTGTAAGTGTGTTTATTTTGTTAAATTTTAGGTTGATGATGCACATGTACCCTCTGAAGCACTTGGGGCACTTGATGAGAAACACCAAAAAGTTGACAAGAGAAGGGGCATCACTATGATGAAGAAGTTAATATCGCAAAGGGGCAATGGACCCAAACTTGTTGTGGATTTTGATAATGCAAGAAATGCAATTGGAGTGAATCACAATTCGTTTGTTTCATATCTTGGGTATGTTACTCATAGCCATTGCGGTTGTAAGATAGATTATTGGCATAAAGTTCCTAAGGGGAAGAAAGACGTAATATGGAAGGATTTATGCGTGAGTTATTATTAATTTGCAATTCTATTTTGTAGATTACTAATTTTTTGGATACTAGTTAATAGAAAATTCTATTTTGTAGAGTATATTTGAATTGGATGAAAAGTTGCATCATAAATGCATGATGCAAAGTTGTGGGAGAGTCCTAAAGAACTATAGGACAAATCTCACCCGAGAATACATAAAACAAGGTGACAAGAGGAAGAAGACAACCAATGAACAATGGAACTTTGTGGACCAAGAAGAATGGGACGTGTTTGTTGCTTCAAGACAAACTGATGAATTCAAGGTATTAGGCGTCACTCCCAATTTAATTAATATATGTTGTATTCACGTATTCAAGATTAACATCACTACTATAGAAACAACATTCAGTGTCGCTTTTCTGGGCGTCGGTTATTTAGTAAAACCGACACCTATAATATTAGACGTCAGTTATTTATGCAAACCGACGTCTATATTCGAAGACCAGCCAGACACGGGTACCACTTTGTATTCAGCGTCGGCTGGTTATAACAGACCGACGCCTAAAATCGCCCGCGAAATCCAATTTTCGAGCGAAAACATTTAGGTCACCTACAACGTCGGTTTTTTAACTATTCACCGACGCCTATTTAAAATTAAAATTTGCCCGAAAAGTCTCACTTTCAGTGTCGGTTATCTCTCGATAACAGACGCTGATAATGGTTCCCGCCAAATAATTTAGGGTAAAGGTTGTCTAGTTGGGCATCGGTGTTTTACTATCAAATGACGCTAAAGCATAATAGGCGTCAGTTTTGTAGACAACCGACGCCGTTGACCAACTTAATAGACCTGATGACCCAGCTCTTCCCCCTTTCTTCTTGTTTCATTGTGATATTCTCCTGTGTTGTTGCTCGCCACCGCTCTCCTAAAATCGTGACGTCAGTTGCTGCCCCTCTGCTTCTTCGGTGTTGGTGCTCTTCTGCTCGCCGGCACCGCTGCCCGCCACTGCTGCTTCTTCGCCTGCTGCTTCTCCGACCAAATCATTAATGTGCTACTAACCAAATCATTTAGTTATACTAACCAAATCATTTAGTGCTACTAACCAATTTAATTAATATACGTTGTATTCACCTATTCAAGATTAACATTTAGTGCTACTAACCAAATAATTAATGTGCATACTAGCTAGGCCCTCAGTGACACGCAAAAAGCAAGGTGTGCACTAAATGTGCATGACCACACTATGGTTCCAAAGGGCTATGCAAGCATTCGCCAAAGACTACAGGCGGAGTCTGCGGCTACTCAGGAGTCTGCTGCTACTCGGGAGTCTGTCGCACCCATGCCTCGCCATGATATCTGGATAGCTGGGAGGCAAAACAAGAAGGGTGAAATAAAGAAGCCCGTAACTACTGAGGCGGCTGCAAAAATGGTAAAATACAACTCTTAGAGCAATCATTTGAATATTTATTATGTGTGGTGTTAACTTACCAATTTCTATTTATGGTGATTAGCGGGAGCTACACGAGCAGAGGAAACAAGGCACGTTCATCCCTCAGGGCACAAGGGATGAATTGACAGTTGCTCTGGGTAAGCCAGAGCATCCTGGACGTGTTAGGGGTGCAGACACTGGTGTGGGCATCAAAGCATTCTTTGGGCCATCCCAGTGCAAACCCAGAGCGGGACTTTCACAAGAAGAGGTAACCTATTCTTTTTTTAGAATGTTACTACAAAAGGGAATTCAATAATAAGAAGCTAATGTTTCTTTTATCCATGTATAGGAGAATAAGAGAGTCGAGGATATAGTTCCTAAGAAGGTCAATGATATAGTTGCTGAGAAGGTCAAGGAAAAAATAGTGCGGTGGCAGGCATCTCAGGCTTCCAATCAGCCTATGGCGACCCACTCTTCTCTTGATGCACAGACTGCGAGTAATCCTGGAGACCCATCACCTAACACGTCTGTTGTAAGTATTGTTTATGACTGTAACGACCCCGCCTCCCAGTAACCCCCAATTAAGGGAGATCGAAAGGTCGGTGCCGTTATCCAATTAACAGGATCAAATGTTCGACAAATAATCAATAACAATTATGAAATTCTACTAACTAACTGAAATTTGGTATAAAATTAAAACTTTACTTACCTTTGAAAACCTTGGGAATCTATCTATCCAAGCTTTAATCCACTCTAACTAATCCTCCTTGTACTTTATGTTTTACTTTCACAATGTGTCTCTTTACTATTTGTTCTTTCAATTGTTGTTCCTAAAACGCCGACAAACAAAACGTCAGTCAGTATATCGAAATATATTGGTCTGTGGGAACAACCAAAACCTTTCAAATATGGCTAACAATTTAATAATCACAATCAAATTAATTAACAAGCCAATTTACACTTTTCAGTATAGCATTCTCCACCGCTTTTGCCCTAACCCTGGCATATCCACCTTAGGGTGCCCATTGCCAATGACTTATGGCCACCTTCTCAATCCCGAGCTTGGTGCCTGGGGTTCACCACTCATGGTGCCCACTAGTCATGCAATATCATAGGCCACCTTCTTGGTGCCTGGGGTCACCACTCAAGGTGTCCATTGGTCTACCCATCTGGGCCTGACCTTTGGCATCATCCATCAGGGTGGCATGTAGGTGCGAGAATCCATACTTCTATTATTAATGTGATAATCATAGTGACTTTATAATTTGCAAGTATGAACATCCAACAGATAATTTGCATTCAATACGATTAACCATCCAAAAAATCATCGGGAAACTAAGGCGGTTATTCATAATTAACCACATACCTGATTCAGAGCAACTTGATTGTCCAAGCAAAAAGGATAAAGAATTAATCAACAAGCAATCAACAATATCATGAAATTAATGCATACGTTCCAAATGTTATAGTTTATCCAGAACATTCTAAAGCTAGACTTGGATTCCACCTTAGGCTTTCTAGACCACATTAGGGTTTTATTAGGGTTTTTGCCTCCATAACGCCTTTATCATATTAAATGCTCTCTTAGTTCATAAACCCTAATTTCAACATCATAAGCCTAATTAAAGTTGATTATTTCTCTTTTATACCAAAACTACCTTCTTTATCTTTTTAATCTATTTCAAGGTCATTATACGCATTTATCATCAATTCATAGTCCATTATAATCCAAAACACATAAGAACTTGTTCTGCCATTAATTCCACCTTTCATTCATGTAAAAACCCTAATTCCTATATTAAGGTTATTTATCCACAAATTAGGGACTTTAATGCTCGAAATAACATATTCCTACTTTAATCATGAAATTAACCAATTAAAGCCATTAATAGTCGAATTAATCAACATTAGGGTTTCAAGGCCCATTAAAGTATATTCATGCATATGAAACTCCAAATTAACTAATTATATGAAAAGTTCATCCTTTTTCTTTCTAAAGTTCCTTTTTATCATTAACAGGCTAAGATCCACTTTAATCAGCTATTAAACCTTAGTAATCACTTTAATCATTCCCAATTAGGGTTACTTTAACCATTACTACAACAAAGTTGATATCTTCTATTATTTTTCGAATTGCAAAAGGAATCAAGCTTCAATTATATTTTATTTACATTCCTCTCGATTTTCTGAGCAACTTTCATGTATAACATGTCCTTATTCGACCTACCAATTATTTACTATGAATTTATCAAAACTCACTTACTTGGGCCAATAGCATGCTGACACGTCAGCATACCCATGCTACGCGCTGCTTTGGGAAACATAATTGAATGACCTTTTTGCCCCCCACTTGAGGATCAGCTCTTTGGCACGCGGAAGGGCAGAACCATCCAGAGCGCCCTGGATCATCTTCCACCTTGCTCCAACGTCTGCTGCCACCCTAGATGCCAAGGGCGCGACTCCCCCTTCCCCCTACTGACCTTGACGGCCACCAGGGAGGGTGTCGTTTCCTCCGCCCTACCCTCGCGCACGCGAGGTGCCTCCAAGCCATGGACAGAATGTCCACGCAAGAGCTAGATCTGCTGCGCGTCGCTGCTGTGTTTGCTGCAGCCTTGCAGTTCTACGGATGGTGCTGCTTGGAGATAGGAGTGCGAGTCGATCTCCTTTCCCTCCTAGGTTGCTGTGTAGGCTTCCTTCCTCCATCAAGATCACCGAACGAAGCTCTGTTGCTCTGGTGATAGGTCCCCTACTCATGACTAGGGTTTGCACAAGGAGGAGAGCATGGGATCTCTCTCTCTCTCTCCCTCTCTTCGACTCGAACTGGAGGGTCTATCCTTTAAATAGGGGAGTATCCACGCCCCAGATTTCTTGCCCACTAAGCAATCAAGGGTACTCCTTATAGGAAAGGGATTTCCTTATTTTACAAGTATTCTTCTCTCTTTCTTTGTGTATTTTGTTCATTAGATCTTAGGAATTCAAAATTCTTCTCGCTTAATCTCTTTATTTCTTGTTCTTCAATCTATAGGCACGAAATCTTATTTTCCTTTAATAGAAATTACTTTCTTTCTAGCAAAACCACATAATCCATTAATAATGTATTACATTATTCTCTTATTTTCTTTTATAGGTATTTTCTCTTTCCTCTTTATTCATTGGGACTCGTTGGATCCCAAGAAACTCTAATAATTCGAAATCCTTTTTATTGGATACACATTTGTCCTTCTAGATGCATCTAAATGCATTATTTCACATTATCTTGTTTATTTCTTCATTAAAATATATCTTTTTGAAGTTTTCTCTTTGTTTCTCTTTTATTTTCCTTATTGGTATTCCTTTCAACATTAGGAATCCTTGGGATACGAAATTTCCACCAAGGATTACTCCATTATACCTCTTTTCTTATTTTCCACATTTCATCAATATTTTCAATTTCTTTCTTAATAAAGAAATACTTAATTGATCTTTTCTTTTCTTATTGCTCTCTTTATGCAACTTTGGACTCCTTGGAACCCAAGGGCACGAAATCCTTCCTTGGATTTGCCTTCTAGAGGTTTCTACCTCTTTCTTTTCTCAAATATTCAATTATTCATTATTTAATTGAATTTCCTTGTTATTAGGCCCAATATCCAATAAAGCCCACAAATCAAACAACAAGGCTATTTTAAACGAAATCCATTTATTCACAACAAATTATATTATTTTTATAAATATCTTTAATATGAGAAATTACATTTCTCACCAAATGAACCCAAAATTTGGGGTTGTAACATCCTTCCCCTCTTATGAGAATTTTGCCCTCAAAATTCCATTAAGCAAGCAAACAAACAGGATAAGTCTTCTTATGTCCATCAGGGCTCCCATGTGGCTTCACCCTTTCCATGTTGTTTCCCAAGAACCTTCATTATCTCATTTTCTTCCATCTGAGTTCTTTCTTACCTTGGTATATCGTACCCCCATAGGTGACTCAGGACATTTCAGCCTCTCAAAAGCTGAATAGGTTCAGGGCTCAACACATGGCTTGGGTACCTCACATAGTGCTCTAGATCGGACTAATGTAATGCATTAAACATCATGTTATCCTGAGGGGCAAGGTTAAACACAACCATATCCACCAATCCATCTCAAATGGACCCATATATCGGGGACTCAACTTTCACAGATGTAGCTCGGAGGGGTCGGATTTTTACATCACATATTCTCCCACAGTGAACTGCATGTCAGTCTGCTTTGTATCAATTCGTGACTTATGTCACCACTGGGCTTTCTCTTAGCCATTGTACGATCAAAGTGACTTCATCTGCACACACTTGTGGTTCTTTTCTGACCTTCACGAGGCCTACTTCACCAACTTCATCATAATGAAGTGGTGACCGACACAACCTCCCTATAGAACTTCTTGCATCCCGATAAAGGCTATGGTGATTAACATCACATCTTAAGAACTGTCTCTATGTATCACCCTAAAGGAGCACACCTGCTCTCATCAATCCCTCTAGTCCGGATCATACTGTCCATTGGTATGGGGTGATAAACTATACAACCACGAAGCTCTTCATGTATCTACTTCCACCTCATGGAAGTGAACCTTTAGGTCACATCAAGAATCTTTGAATTCGCATCATGGTGTAGTTGAACCATCTTTTCATATGTAGTTCAACCAGATATGTCCCTTGACAGAACCCTTCCTTTCTCATGTCATCTAGGAAAGGCGATCTACCATAACCCATATTATATCTTGACCTTCTTGATCTAGGAGAAACTCACAACCTCTATAATGATGAACTTCCATTCTTTCTTGGGAACTTTATATCCATGCACTGGGTTGATGGTGTTCGTCCTTCACCACCTGGCTTGCATGGTCACATGCTACATGCAACATTGTTTTAAGCATCCAGAGTGCTACCATCACTTACTATCTTTGTAGTACCAAGGTATATCATGACCTACTGTATTGGTATGATTCCTCAAGCTTGATACCTCAGAAACCCTAAACCACTCTAAAAAGGGTTTTATTACCTTCCTATCCAAAGAAGTGTATCTGAGGTTCTATCACCATCCTTTCACTACATCAAGGACTAAACTGGCTACCCAAACAACCATTAACTTGTTCAACATATCTTATTACATCCGGGTGTTAGCCAAAACACATCTTCTTCTCAAACTTAGGGTTAGCCCAACAACCTCAACTTCTTCTAGCCTCCAACTAACTAGGCAGCTATATCTCAACCAGAGCATTTATTACCACCTCTCATCCTTAAGTGTTTAGGTAACATACACCTCCATGTATTATACTTATCATCTCATCTCAAACTCTACGTTTGTCTTCATCAAGAAACTCTGAGCTCATCCTCGTGGTGATTCAACTCAACTTTACAAATTTCACATAGCTCATGATAAAACATCCTCAAAAGATGATTTCCTTAATACTCTTAGTGGTTGTAAACCATCCATGTATCATTTACTCCACAAAGGTATGTTATCATTTCTATATTTATCCCTTGTAGCCACGTTCCAACTTACATCATATTTATCCTTGGTGTAAGGCATGCATATTGTCCTATCTCTCACTCCCATAACAAGAAGAAATGAGCATTTGGCTGCAGTCCAAATACATAGTTCTTCCTATTCCAAGAGTAGAGATGGTACATCCCACCTTGCTCGTACACTTTCAAATCCAAGTTGAAACGTGCAGCTTATGTCTCTATATCATGATAGCCACACTACTTCCAGGAAAATTGGTCTTGGACTTACTTGGTCCAAGCATAATCCTAGGTCATCTCCTCTAGGTCTATAGGGTGCCGACACTTTTGGGGTCATCCCTCTTCCCTTATGCATCCAGAGAGTGCCCTACTCATCTGCCCTTTGGGTCCCATGAGTTCATGAAGGTGATCAATCTCCTAACCCATGGCCCTCAGACAATGATAGTTGTTACCTCCTGACCCTATGGTCATGTGCAACTAGGGAATTAGGCAACTCCTTCTTCCATCGGTCTTATCCCTACCTAACCCTTGGATAGACTTAGGATTTTAACATAGTACATGTTCAACTTAGAACCAATACTTCATCATCTCTCTCTGCATTCTTGACTCACTTTCATCCTTCCTCAGGGATCATGGCGACCTGCCTACCTTGTTCAGGCCCCATACCGGTTACCTTCACGGTAACACATCAATGTGCACATAGAGATGGATATCTATGGGTCTACAGGTTCATTCTCATGCCATGTACTCTTCACCTAGCTTCTCAAGATCCTATGAAACCTCCTTAGTTTTCCTCAACACCAACCAAACTGGTAAACTTCCTACCAAAGTGTCGCTCTCCCAGGATGGGAGGAAACTACACCTTGATAACAAAGGTCACAAGCATCTTTAGTGTTTACATTCTCATGAGCATGCCTAACCCAACAGCTACTAAGGCACAAGCAAACCACCTATTAACTATGCTAAGTCATAATTGTCCTCTTTCCTCAACATTAGATCAACTTAGTTGTGAGGGTTTCATTAAACATACCCTTAATTTATGGGATTTCCTTTACCTCTACACACAAGGAGTACCATGTTTGAAACTATAGAGACTCAAATCTCATCATGAGCATTGGATACCCTGCTTCCCCTCTTATGCCTAGGATCCCTATGTTCTCCTTTGGGTATCTGACTGCATGCTTAATCTCTTAACCACGAATCAAGCATGTCATGTACTTCCATGATCCTTCTACTCGCAACACTTCGGAGTTGAGTCCTCTTCCAGGACAACCAACTAGGTATAAAACCTCACAACAGGGTACTTAAACCTCCTCAGGCACTCTTTATCTCATCCAGCAGGTAAACACTTACACCCTGGGTACTAGAAGCATCGTCCTCTCTCTAGGGTTTGGTTCCTCTAAAGGCAACCAAGATATCATCAGCCTCCATGGATCAAGCACAAGGCAACCACTATCATCCACTTAGGTCACATCATTCTCGACTCTCCACTATTCCTCAAGTTTTGGGGTTTTAGGCTTCCAACCTCCCTGTTGGGGTTTTGCTTTCTCTCTCTAGAGCTAAAACCACCTCCAACCATACCTACTAGATGTCCCTTTTCCATGAAGGCTCATGCTCTCAAGCAAACCCCTATGTGGTTGAAGCCTATGCTCAACTCAAGATTATTCATATCTCTTTATGCTTATCTCATAAGCCATCCATCATGTCCTTCTGGCCTTAGTTTTAACCTACTGTTCACATTACTGATGTACTCAGGGTGCAAGCTATATCCTACTTGCAACAGCCCATAAGGTTTATATAGGTTCATCTCTAACCTTATCCAGGAAGGAGCTATCCTTTGTCAAACATGCACGATCCTTCTCAGGGTTGGGGTGCCAACGGTTCTAGGCCATCTAACCTCTCATGGATCATATGGCGAACCAAACATCTGGTCAACCATGACATCTGACTCATCATGTCTCGCTCTCTAACCTTCCCTTAGGGTTAGGGTTAACATCATCCTCAAAGGATGTGCGAGGTCTCTTCCTTCAATGGAGGTCTCTACCTCCAAGTCTAACTCTCTTTACTCATCCTCCTGACAAGGAGGTCTATCCTCAGGTCTCTCCTGAGGGCTATGACAACTTGTGTCATACGTCCTAGGCATGTATCTATTCTTTAGTTTGCGCTTAATCTATTAAGCTTATGTACATGACATCTTATTTACATGCTTTTCATTAGTTTGGTGGAGGATTCCTTAGACCTTATTAACTTTTCCCATACCTCAAGAGGGTGAGGAGAAGAGAGAAAACCCTAATCCTTAAGGTCCTTGACAGAATTTGAGTTGAGAAGGGATGAACAAGATGAGAGAGTCCTAAAGGTATCTTATTTCGAATCATACCCTAAGACTTTGGCTAGGCAGTCACACGGATCCGGGAGTCCTCGTATTCCGACTAGCGGTGCGGAGGAAAATATTGCCAGCCCCCGGTCGTGATCCTTTTCTAGACACCTCTGTCTTTCGGATAATCTTCTAATAACTCCCTTGGGTTCTATAGAATTTGTAAAATTTAATAATTATTAAATATTACTTGAGGAACCTATGCTCTGATACCAATTGTAACGACCCCGCCTCCCAGTAACCCCCAATTAAGGGAGATCGAAAGGTCGGTGCCGTTATCCAATTAACAGGATCAAAGGTTCGACAAATAATCAATAACAATTATGAAATTCTACTAACTAACTAAAATTTGGTATAAAATTAAAACTTTACTTACCTTTGAAAACCTTGGGAATCTATCTATCCAAGCTTGAATCCACTCTAACTAATCCTCCTTGTACTTTATGTTTTACTTTCACAATGTGTCTCTTTACTGTTTGTTCTTTCAATTGTTGTTCCTAAAACACCGACAAACAAAACGTCGGTCAGTATATCGAAATATACTGGTATGTGGGAACAACCAAAACCTTTCAAATATGGCTAAAAGTTTAATAATCACAATCAAATTAATTAACAAGCCAATTTACACTTTTCAGTATAGCATTCTCCACCTCTTTTTCCCTAACCCTAGCATATCCACCTTAGGGTGCCCATTGCATATGACTTATGGCCACCTTCTCAATCCCGAGCTTGGTGCCTGGGGGTCACCACTAATGGTGTCCACTAGTCATGCAATATCATAGGCCACCTTCTTGGTGCATGGGGTCACCACTCAAGGTGTCCATTGGTCTACCCATCTGGGCCTGACCTTTGGCATCATCCATCAGGGTGGCATGTAGGTGCGAGAATCCATACTTCTATTATTAATGTGATAATCATAGTGACTTTATAATTTGCAAGTATGAACATCCAACAGATAATTTGCATTCAATACAATTAACCATCCAAAAAATCATCGGGAAACTAAGGCGGTTATTCATAATTAACCACATACCTGATTCAGAGCAACTTGATTGTCCAAGCAATAAGGATAAAGAATCAATCAACAAGCAATCAACAATATCCTGAAATTAATGCATACGTTCCAAGTGTTATAGTTTATCCAGAACATTCTAAAGCTAGACTTGGATTCCACCTTAGGCTTTCTAGACCACATTAGGGTTTTATTAGGGTTTTTGCCTCCATAACGCCTTTATCATATTAAATGCTCTCTTAGTTCATAAACCCTAATTTTGACATCATAAGCCTAATTAAAGTTGATTATTTCTCTTTTATACCAAAACTACCTTCTTTATCCTTTTAATCTATTTCAAGGTCATTATACGCATTTATCATCAATTCATAGTCCATTATAATCCAAAACACATAAGAACTTAATCTGCCATTAATTCCACCTTTCATTCATGTAAAAACCCTAATTCCTATATTAAGGTTATTTATCCACAAATTAGGGACTTTAATGCTCGAAATAACATATTCCTACTTTAATCATGAAATTAACCAATTAAAGCCATTAATAGTCGAATTAATCAACATTAGGGTTTCAAGGCCCATTAAAGTATATTCATGCATATGAAACTCCAAATTAACTAATTATATGCAAAGTTCATCCTTTTTCTTTCTAAAGTTCCTTTTTATCATTAACAGGCTAAGATCCACTTTAATCAGCTATTAAACCTTACTAATCACTTTAATCATTCCCAATTAGGGTTACTTTAATCATTACTACAACAAAGTTGATATCTTCTATTATTTTTCGAATTTCAAAAGGAATCAGGCTTCAATTATATTTTATTAACATTCCTCTCGATTTTCTGAGCAACTTTCATGTATAACATGTCCTTATTCGACCTACCAATTATTTACTATGAATTTATCAAAACTCACTTACTTGGGCCAATAGCATGCTGACACGTCAGCATACCCATGCAACGCGCTGCTTTGGGAAACATAATTGAATGACCTTTTTGCCCCCCACTTGAGGATCAACTCTTTGACATGCGGAAGGGCAGAACCATCCAGAGCGCCCTGGATCGTCTTCCACCTTGCTCCAACGTCCGCTGCCGCCCTAGATGCCAAGGGCGCGACTCCCCCTTCCCCCTACTGACCTTGACAGCCACCAGGGAGGGTGTCGTTGCCTCCGCCCTACCCTGGCGCACGCGTGGTGCCTCCAAGCCATGGCCAGAACGTCCACGCAAGAGCTAGATCTGCTGCGTGTCGCTGCTGCGTTTGCTGCAGCCTTGCAGTTCTACGGATGGTGCTGCTTGGAGATAGGAGTGCGAGTCGATCTCCTTTCCCTCCTAGGTTGCTGTGTAGGCTTCCTTCCTCCATCAAGATCACCAAACGAAGCTCCGTTGCTCTGGTGATAGGTCCCCTACTCATGACTAGGGTTTGCACAAGGAGGAGAGCATGGGATCTCTCTCTCTCTCTCCCTCTCTTCGACTCGAACTGGCGGGTCTATCCTTTAAATAGGGGAGTATCCATGCCCCAGATTGCTTGCCCACTAAGCAATCAAGGCTACTCCTTATAGGAAAGGGATTTCCTTATTTTACAAGTATTCTTCTCTATTTCTTTCTGTATTTTGTTCATTAGATCTTAGGAATTTGAAATTCTTCTCGCTTAATCTCTTTATTTCTTGTTCTTCAATCTATAGGCACGAAATCTTATTTTCCTTTAATAGAAATTACTTTCTTTCTAGCAAAACCACATAATCCATTAATAATGTATTACATTATTCTCTTATTTTCTTTTATAGGTATTTTCTCTTTCCTCGTTATTCATTGGGACTCCTTGGATCCCAAGAAACTCTAATAATTCGAAATCCTTTTTATTGGATACTCATTTGTCCTTCTAGATGCAGCTAAATGCATTATTTCACATTATCTTGTTTATTTCTTCATTAAAATATATCTTTTTGAAGTTTTCTCTTTGTTTCTCTTTTATTTTCCTTATTGGTATTCCTTTCAACATTAGGAATCCTTGGGATACGAAATTTTCACCAACGATTACTCCATTATACCTCTTTTCTTATTTTCCACATTTCATCAATATTTTCAATTTCTTTCTTAATAAAGAAATACTTAATTGATCGTTTCTTTTCTTATTGCTCTCTTTATGCAACTTTGGACTCCTTGGAACCCAAGGAACCCAAGGGCACGAAATCCTTCCTTGGATTTGCCTTCTAGAGGTTTCTACCTCTTTCTTTTCTCAAATATTCAATTATTCATTATTTAATTGAATTTCCTTGTTATTAGGCCCAATAGCCAATAAAGCCCACAAATCAAACAACAAGGCTATTTTAAACGAAATCCATTTATTCACAACAAATTATATTATTTTTCTAAATATCTTTAATATGAGAAATTACATTTCTCACCAAATGAACCCAAAATTTGGGGTTGTAACAATGACATTGTAGCTAGTCTTTTCAAGATGATATGTTTTCAAGATGATATGTATATATGTATAACATTCTTTACGTAAATTTGTAGGCATTGAAGCCATGCCACTTAAGAATGCAAGACTATGTTGTTGTAGAGACACAGGCTTACCGGTCCCTTCCTGGGCAACGTTTCATGGGACTCCAATGCCGCATGGCTACGTTCATGTGAGTTTGATATGTGTATTACCCGATTGGAGGGAAGCTGCATTGCCATATGCCCACCCAGATATTGATACACTTGGTGAGGTAGAAGACAGGGTGATATTGTGACCCAAAGCAGATGTCGTCTATACTACTGAAATTGTAAGATAAATTTACATTACTTTAGATTGTTAATGTGTATATATGAGGTCAACTGATCTGAAATTATATATACAGGTTAAAAAGAAGACACCCGGAGCACCTAGGCCTCCACCTCCACTTCCTGCATTACCAAGTTGGGTTCCAACTGACCTAAAATACCCGTTAGGTCCTGTTTGTAGGGGAATGGCATGTTGGCTACGGGCACATAATATACATTGCCCTATAATTGTTTCTTTAGAAGCAGATTATACAGGTCAATCATACGATAGCTGTTTATTTATACAAGATATTATTGAGCTATTTATGTATGATTGGCTGAATACATCAATGATAGAGACATGGATAAGGTGAGATCTTGTTTATACATCCATATACCTTGTGTAAGATCTGGTGATCTGGTTTCTTATATATTAATGCTTACGTAATACATGTTTTGCAGCTACTTAGTCGAAGATCAATGCAAACAATTTGCATTTGATCATGTGGGTTTTTTTATTCCTTCATTGATTAGTATGGTAGCTAAAGACCCTGATAGTGTTCAACAATATTGTATAGATGCTTTTACAATTTTCGGTCAGAAAAAGAAGACGATAATAATAGATCCATTCAATGTCAAGTAAGTTTACTTTATATATAATTTGGACTTAAGAAAATTCCATTTTTATTGTGCATTTTGAGTTATTAATTTTTAACTTTTTTACCTCTAGCGGTAGACATTGAGAGTTACTAGTTATTGTCCCTGGGACATTCACTGTTTATTATCTAGATCCTGTGGGAAGTACATTGAACACTAAAATTGGATACATATTGAGAATGCCATTATTCTGGTGAGAAATATTTCATTTTTATATCCGTTAACATCTGTTATTACATTACTATTTAATTATGCAATTTACTGTGTTACTTTAACATGTAGGGGTTTAGATGCATTCAAAAATGCTGGAGGAAATGTCCCAAGGAGAAAGAACCAGCCAATAATTTGGGAGAACGTAAAAGTAAGTTCCCGACTCCAATGTATATATTATTTATGTGAACTGTGCTTAGTTGTATTTTTTAATATTTTGTATGTTTCAATTTATAGTGCGCTACACAAGACAACGACTGGGCATGCGCATACTATGTGATGCGATTTATGCAGATGATTATCCGACATGCTGCATTGGATATTAATACCATACATGAGGTATTATATATAGTCACATTAGTTAGTATGAAATATATCAATCTTATTTTTATATTATTACTTATATATATACATCATTCTCTTTGTAGGTGTTTAAAACTGACCACACTATAGGTAAATGCTTAAAAAATGTACATGCTCCATATACGATGGAAGCATTAAATAAAGTAGGAGAAGAATGGGCAAAAGCCATACAAGCAGTGGCGATTGTAAGATATAATTGTGATGTTGATAACGATGCTGAATGATATTTTGTAAATGAATATTTCAGAATGTTTATACATGTCTGAATGTTTCTACATGTATTTGAATGTTTCTACATGTGTGAATGTGAGAATTGAATTGATGTCTGAATGTATCTACTTGTGTGAGAAAATATTTGTTGATTTTGTAGGTTTGTGGCCTGTTTGTAGGGTGATATCAATGGATGTTGTAAACCTACAGTTCAGAAAAGTGAACTGCATGTTCTCATCCTGCTGACCAGCCACAGCAGGCCTGCAAACTGATAAGAAAAAAAAAATTAAAGTGTAGGCGTCGGTTATTTATAGAACACCGTCATCAAAGGCCTACAACGTCGGTTATTAGATAAAAACCGACGCCTAATATGACAAACAACCCGACCGTGCAGGAAAGCACGACCGTGGTGGAAAAGGCATCACTTATTCGTATAAAACTGACGCCTATAGTACTAAACATGGCCGTGCAGTGAAGCATGGCTGTGTCATCTGGGAGTATGGCATCGGTTGTTCAATTGTTAACCGACGCAGAAAGTGTCCTAGGCGGTGCCCTTTTTTGTGGTGTGAACCCTATAGACATCAGCCAACTATATATAACAGATGCCTATAGATCATATAGGTGTCGGTTAGAAAACCGACGTCGAAGAGTTCGACCTTTAGCGGCGCCCACATAAGCTTCGCTTGAAAATCGTCGCCAAAGGGGGTTAAAAAACTGACGCTAAAGGCGTATTCTATAGTAGTGCATTTAGTGTTACTAACCAAATCATTAATGTGCATACTAACTAGGCCCTCAGTGAGGCACAAAAAGCAAGGTGTACACTGAATGTGCATGACCACACAATGGGTCCAAAGGGGTATGCAGACATTCCCCAAAGACTACAGGCTGAGTCTACTGCTCAATCTGCTGCTACTCAGGAGTCCTCTACTATAGGTACCACAACTCTGCCTCGCCATGATGTCTGGATAGCTGGAAGGCAAAATAAGATGGGAGAAATAAGGAAGCTCGCAACTGCTGAGGCGGCTACAAAAATGGTAAAATACAACTCTTAGAGCAATCGTTCGAATATTGATTATTTGTGGTGTTTACTTAATTACACATTTTTGTTTTGGCGATTAGCGGGAGCTGCACGAGATGAGGAAATAAGGCAAGTTCATCCCTGAGGGCACAAGGGATGAATGGATAGGTGCTCTAGGTAACCCATAGCATCCTGGACCTGTTAGGGCTGCAAGCACTGGTGTGGGCATCAAAGCGTTCTTTGGGCCATCCCAACGCAAACATGTCCCTAAAGCGGGAATTTCACAAGAAGAGGTAACCTATTCTTTCTTTATAATGTTACTATAAAAGAGAATTCAATAATCAGAAGCTAACGTTTCTTTTATCCATGTATAGATAGATAAGATAGTTGATAGGAAAATCGAAGAAGCAATGAGCAAGTGGCAGACATCTCTAACTGCCACTTAGCAGACAATATCTATGGCGTCCCTCTCTACTCCTACTACAGAGGTTGGGAGTAATCATGTAGATCCAACACCTAGCACATCTGTTGTAAGTATTTTTATGACATAGTAACTAGTCATTTTAAGATGATATGTTTTCAAGATGATATGCATATATGTATATAACATTCTTTACACAAAAAATTGTAGGGGTTGAAGCCATGCCGTCTAAAAAGTAAAGAATTTATCGTTGCAGAGGTGTCAGCTTACCCATCCCTACCAACGGAAATGTTTCATGGGTCTCCATTACCAGCTGGTTGGGTTCGTGGGAGCCCGGTACATATATTCCCCAATTGGATGGATCTTCCATTTCCATATGCTCACCCAGATTGTGAAACGCTTGGTGAGGCAGAAGGCGGAGTGATATTGTGGCCAAAAGAGGATATCCTCTATACTGAAACTGTATGGTAAATTTACATTATGTTAAATTGTTAGTGTGTGTATATGATGTCAATTGATCTGAAATTATATATATATATATATATATATATATATATATATATATAGTTTAAAAAGAAGGAACCCAGACCATCTAGGACTCCACCTCCACCTCCTACATTACCAAGTTGGGTTCCACAAGACCTACTTGTCCCGTTAGGTCTTAATTGTAGGAGCATGGTAATATGGTTAGCAGAACATGATAGAAATTGACCTATAACTATTTCTATAGATGCGGATGCTGCAGGTCAATCATACAAAAGCAAACTATTTATACAAGATATTTTGGAGTTGTTTCGATATGATTGGATGAATACATCTGTGATAGAGATATGGATAAGGTGATATCTTCTTTATATATCCATATACCTTGTGTTGGATCTGGTGATCTGGTTTCTTATTTATTAATGCATACGTAATACATGTTTTGCAGCTACTTAGACAAGATATGTGTAGATTTTTCATTCGAACGTGTAGGACTTTTTTATTCCATCTTTGATTAGTCTAGTAGCTAAAGACCCTCTGTTAGTTCAACAATATTGTTCTGATGCTTTTACAAATTTTACTCAAAATAACAAGACAATGATAATAGCTCCATTCAATGTGGAGTAAGTTTACTTTGCTTATAATTTAGACTTAAGAAAATTACATTTTTATTGTGGATTAGGAGTTATTAATTTTTAAATTTTTTACCTCTAGTCGTATGCATTGGGAATTACTAGTTATTGTCCCCGAGACATTCACTGTCTATTATCTAGATCCTAAGGGGACTAAATTGAATTCAAAATATAGACACACAATGAAAATGACATTATTCCGGTGAGAAATATTTCATTTTCATATCCGTTAACATATGTTATTACATTACTATTTAATCATACAATGTACTGTGTTACATTAACATGTAGGGGTTTAGATGAGTTCAAAAAGGCTGGAGGAAAGGTCCCTAGGAAAAAGAACTAGCCAAAATTTTGGAAGAACGTGGAAGTAAGTTCCCGACATTAATGTATATATTATTTATGTGAACAGTGCTTAATTAGTTGTATTTTTTAATATTTTGTATATTTCAATTTATAGTGTGCTACACAAGACAACGGATGGGCATGTGCATACTATGTGATGCAATTTATGCAGATGATTATCCGACATGCTGCATTGAATATTAATACCATACATGAGGTATTATATATAGTCACATTAATACCATACATGAGGCATGATTATCCGACATGCCCGTTGTTGGTTGATATCGATGGATGTCGTAAAACATGTAGTTCATAACTGAATTGCAGGTTTCTCATCCTACGACCAGCCACAGTACGCCTATAGACTGATACGAGAAAAACACATGAAATAGGCGTCGATTATTTGTTTAAAACCGACGAAAAATGATTACAACGTCAGATAAACAATTATAACCGACACATAATGCATGTGATGTGGCGTCAGTTATCAATAATAAACCGATGTTGATGGTTCAGGCATTAGTTGCCCTACTAGTAACCGACATTGATTTCCCTAATGAGGCCAGACACCACGGCCATGCTGGGCAGCATGGTCGTGGAAGCGGGCCAGATACCACGACCGTGCTGGCCAGCACGGCTGTGGCAGTGGGCCAGACAACACGGCCGTGCTGGCAAGCACGACCGTGGCAGCGGGTGAGATGGCGTCAGCTATCACTAATAAACTGACGTTGATAGTACCCCAGATGACACCCTTTCTATGGCGTGAAGGTTTAGGGTGTCGGTTTCAAAACTAATAAACAATGCTTATACCCCCATGCTGGCGCGTTTTAGGTGGCGTGCGAAGGGTTGTGGCATCAGTTTGAAAACCGACGCCTAACGGTTGGCCTTTTAGCGGCACCCACATAGGTGTCACATTAAAACTAATGCTAAAGGCCTTAAATAACCGACACTAAAGGCCGGTTATGTACTAGTGTGGCCTATGACACAAATATGTATGAGCCATATTATATAAAGTTCTTTGTTAGAAATTGACTACTTTGTGTGTGCGCATTACCTAAAATTAACTAATTCTGAAGTTTCTCAAACCCCGTACATGATATAGTTGTTAGAGTGGAACATATAGTGATGACAATACATTCGAACATGAAAGAAAAAATTTAGAAAAAATGCTCGCTGATAAATGATGATCTGATTTGTAACACGAGGGTACTTTGTTTGCCTTTAGGGTCTTTACGACACCTTATGCAAGATTCTTTGTGTCATTTGTCCTTTAAATGACCCCTAATACCGTATATGGCATGGGAATACCCCATGACCTATAAGAAGATCTTATCCAATTCAAGGGATGTGGACAAAACTAAGGGATCTCCTAAGGAAAATATTTTAGATCCCTTTGATGTAATTGTCATAGCCTCATCTCCATCCTAGGAGGAATAACTCTAGGTGATTTTTTTAGTTAAAGATGGATTCCTCTCCTTTGATGGAGGGGGTTGGATTAGATGTTAGGGCTGAAGCTAGGTTCTCAACACCGAGTGTGGGGCTTCAATGACTTAGGACGCCCTAACCACACATTAGTTAACTTCAGGTTTCACATTATTAGAGGGGTTGATAGGAATTTTTGGGAGAAAATCTATAGTTCCAGAGGTTCTAAGTATTCCCCACTCATCTACATTGAGTCTTTGATCACATTCATTGATGATTACATCTTGCATCAAATTTAAGCTAAGAATGAGTAATTCCTCAACCTAAATGATCACATTGATACATTACTGACAAGTGAACAATGAGGATAATTGTACTCCATAAGTATGGACACAACTTCATTGATCATTTACTCCTCAAGTAGAATTACGATTTTCCTTCCTAGGGTGGGGAATAATTAAAGGACAAAAGCATGCATAATGAAATAGGATCACACTAGTGACCATCCTAGAATATCTTCGTGTAGAAGGGGGTTTATATGGATGACATATCAATAGTATGTTAATAATGTGTTTTATACAAAAAAAACCCTCTCATTTATGTAGGAGAATGTGGACATGACTCGATAAGCTTCTAGACCTGAATAGACTATAAAAGGGCTTATAGGCTCTAACACATATATCACATGATATGATATTATGTGATGAACTTCTAACACTTTCATACCAATTTATTGACCACTTGCAAAACCAAACATACAAACCACAAGACAAACATACATAGCAATGGAGGTCATGAAAACATTTGTCTAGTATCATCGATGATAAAAAAGAATTGATACATAACATATGAGTCATTACATGCATGAAGACAATATATTAGAACAAAATTTTCAATAATATAAAAAATAGACACCAGAGAATAAGACTAACCAAAAGATATCTGAGATAGTGTCCCACAAGTGGAGGATCCAAGTTCTAGTATGATATGTAATATCTTCCTATTAATTTTTATGTTATACTATTCCTATGTCTGTCAACACATAGCCTTATATTTGATTACAATTGGACAAAATGGTAGATATTATGATAAATATTAGAGGAAATATCATACTTAAGTTAATTCCAATAATTAGTTACTTTTATGACTATGGGTACACTAGTATACCACTTAAATATATTATATTTTTATATACAAGGACACATGTTGTTGGATTTGGTCTACATCAATTGGTAGAAATAAATGTGTGCAATTATGGGTTTAACAACCTGATAAATGTGTTAAACAACCCTTTTGAACAAGAACTATTGAATCATTATAATATGTGAATAATATCAATAAGGATTTTCATGAGACACATACCTTCCACAAAAGTATATACTTTGTGTCGCTATTTGTACTTGATGTTACACTGCAAAAAAAGTATATTTTAGCTACACTTATTCTAACTATACATACCATTCTTGTAGTTAAAACTTATTTTTCTTTATAAAAATATAATATGTGAACAAAAGAAATGTAGTTATGTGCAATGGTTACAATTTTACTAGATATATTATGAATAAAAATCCTAATACTCTTTTGACTCTCCCTCCCCCATCTCAAACAACAAATGCGTAAAAAATTTTCAACTTTATCGCGTGAACACTCCCTCTTCTCCCTATTGGCGCTCCCCCTCTCCTCCCTGCAATAACACAATAGAGCTTGTCGGGTCTCTCTCATTTTCCCTCATTCACTCTGCTAGCCCCCTGCACCCCCACAAATCTGACCCACAACCAAGCTCTGTTTCTCACACCCTATTCTCACCTCTTCTCCGCCTCCCAATTTGGTGGAACTCTCACCATCTTCTCCGCCTCCCACCCCCATCTCATCCCCTCTAGGAGAAGCCAACCTACAGTCTAGATTACCAAAGAGGAGGCATTGGAAGGACGAGTTGTGAGGAATATAAAAGGAGGAGAGAGCTCGGTGAAGCACATACGCTTGAGTATTGGGGCCAGAGTTCATAAATTTTTTGCTCCTCTTCTCTCGGTCACAATAGTCAGGCAACATTCCCTTGTTTTCAAACCATAAAGCACCTTCTTATTTGTTATGTCTTGGGATATGTTAATAGAATCTTCTTAGCTGTTACTTCTGAGATTTTTATGTATTGTTCCATTTATTGTTTGAAAAACACAGTGATAGTGTTTATTTATGTAAGAAATTTATTCCATTAAAATTCTAGTTATTGTATACGTCCTGGGTAAAAAATTCGTTTCTTCTTTCTTTTTACATGTACACATTGTAAAACAAGATTAGTATTTTAATTTTATAGTATACATTGGGGATGCTTAGTGAAGAACAAACTGATTTTTGTAATCATTATTAACTTGTATGTGACCCTTGATTTTGTACTATCTTGTTAGTCATTATTTGGTAGTGAACATTCTGATGACTGCAGTTCTTGCCTAATTGATTCTATTTGTTTAAATATAGGAGGACCTAAAAGAGGGAAGGGAACACAATATACTTGTATTCTAGAGCACTTTGGATTTACCCATCTTGGTGCTTGTGATTTCCTATGCACATAAATAAAGTTAGATTCTGAAAATGGGTTATCTCTTAGTCTTTTGTTTGAGACGAGTAACTAATTCTATGCATTATCTACAATATTTGATGACTAATAAAAGGTTCTAGTTTATGCAACTGTTAATTTTTGCAATGTATACGTGGACTATAAATCAAGAAGATCCCTTCACGGGAATCCCATGTATGCAAAATCCCTGAGGAGATTGGAAGAATATCAAACCCTCTAGAAAGGATCTATGATTTAGCTGAATATTTCTATATATATCCACCTTTTGACCCATCTAATCATTATCATGTTGTGTGTTGACAAAGTGCAGTGGTGAATTGCTAGACACATAATGGAATGATTGCTTGCTTATTCATTCCAAAGATCCTTTCGTCAAAGGCCTCCAGCAGGTATGTGTGGGTGTATATGTTGGACTTTTTAAAGCCTATGGTGTACTAACAACATATTATTGTTGTTGAAGGTGCTTCTCTTCCTTCATAAGGAGTTGAACAGGTTATAATCTTTTTCCAATGACAACCTTGTCATTCTTCTCCTGATGTATTACATTGATCTATTTTATTGTAGTAGACAATTTTTAGTTTTAATATTCCATTGTTGTTTATTTCAAACCCTTTGTTACTTGTTGAACCTTATTTCTATTCTTATGCCAAAGTGGATTAACAACATTCCCGTCTAACTTTATTCATTGCATTAGATTTACACATCAATACAGTAAAACAACTGTGGTAACAATCAAGCATGGTTCCAATGGTTGTATAATTATAACTGTAATTCCTTAGCTCAACTTATAAGCAAGACAATAGTAGCAACTCTCTTTTATTTATTGGTTATGAGATTAGAAATCTTCGAGATAAAGGAAGAACACTTTGCTAGATCACCTTCATTTCTGGGCCATCAAAACCAATAGTGAATTCACAACCACAAAAACATTTGGAGACACAATAAACATAAACTAACAACCACATTCTTTAACTAAATCAATTACAACCATTTGTGTAATACAGGAAAAGGAGGAATATGAGACAAAGATTAATTTCTCATGCATATATGATTTAGAAAATATTTGCACAGAGAAATGATCCAATGCGCAAGCAGTTCAACAAGTCAACATATTGTTAGACCAAAAAAGGTAATACACATACTCTAGGTAATGGTTTTACATCACATGTATCTTTCTCATAATTAGTATAAATTGAGACAAATATAGGGGATTTATCCACCGCTGATTATATTTCTTATAGACCATGCAAATGCACTAAAGTATTATACTAACATTTCCCATGCATCACTCTTTCTCTTACTACAGCAAAACGCTCACATAAGCTCTTTGTCCCTACATAAAGGATACATGTTACCATCATATCATCTAATAATATATCCAACAATGCTCTCTGTCTTTACCTTTTTTCTATCGATAAATCCTTTGATAAAATGTCAATGTTTTATATTTCAAACTTGACGTCTAGATGTTATTCCGTCCAAATGATGAGGATGTGAATAATTATTTTATGACTTGAACCATTTTAGTTATCAAATGAAGAAGATGAAATGAAACACTCTGAACAAAGTCATACATTTATAAATGTTGATCATCTACAAATCAAAAGTGCAAAAAGTTTTCATTAAAGGTTTGGCATTTGTAGAACTATTTAAGTTCAAACTAATATTAGATGATTCTTTTATGATTTCAACCATTAAACAAATACAACTATCATATGAAGAAGATGAAATAAAACACTGTGAACAAAATCATACATTTATAAATGTTGGTCATCTACAAATCCAAAGTGCCAATGTTCTCATATAACGTTTGGTAGTTTTAGACCAGATTAAGTGCAAACTTATCTAACTTAGCAACATCAAAGTCCTATAAGGGAAGTCTTGAAGCCATTTTTACAAAGCAAGAAACTTATCCCAGTCATTTAGATAGCATGTAGGAATAGCATACCCATCTGAATGTTTATAATATGTTGTGTATCATATATCTTAGTTGACATTAAAATTATGGTAGAGAACTCAAATATTACAATCAAGAACAATGTATGCTCATTCTAGTTTAGGATGTGGCCGGGGAGGAGTGGTTCAGGTGGTTCGGCATGGTATCCCCTCATGAAGGGACCCGAGTTTGATACCCAGCGACTGCCTTCAAAATGGGACCCGTCGCGCAGGCCGGCCAACTGTGCGCTTTAACCGGTTCTCGGGTGGGCGGGATGCTCGGGGCCCGAGAGTTTACGCTGTCTAGGGGGTTCACAAAAGTGGCACTTCTATGGGGGCAGTTCTCTCATTAATCCAAAAAAAAATAGGATGTGGATCATCAAGGACCTAGTACCTCTCTTGGTTATGACCAATCTTCTTTACTCAGAACAGGAGCATGAAGGTCTGATCCAAGTGACCATATGCAGGGGATATATCATTACTTTTTGTCTTCTTTTTGTGAAGCCACGTGACCCAGTCCCTCATCCCAAAAACTACGACAAAGAAATTTCACCAGTGCACAATCATGCTCCCTCCCTTATACAGTGGTACTTATATTAGCTCGATACTTATTACTTTTTTTGTAGGAAAAATGCCATGATTGTCACACTTGAAACAAATTTGAATGAATTTTTTTATTTTCCAGTAATTTTTGTGTTAACTTTTTCAACCTTCGGAGATTCTCAAAGGGGTGAGCTGAGAAGAACCTCAATCAATATGCATGAATCCATGCAATGAAGATCGATACATGACATTTAAAGTAGCTAAAGCTAGAATCAATGAGTTGATCATTATAAAAAAGGTTGCAGTAAGAATCAACATTAGTATGGAATCCTAAGTACACTGAAAGTGTCTTTTTGGATCCTTACTCTACAGATTGTTGCTCTTCAGACTGGCGTTGAGATACAAATGTTTGTGGAGGTTGGATATATAATGATCCCTAGTCTACTGGAGGATTATCCATCAATATTCCTGGGGGAACAGTCTGTTCCTGGGGAGACAATCTGTTGAGGAGGTATTACAAGAAACTAAATTATATGAGATGATGTTTGTCAGAAAATTACTATGCATCAAAACTAGGGTGCAAGATGATGAATGTGTTACATATAATTCAAATATATGTTCCTGGTACGTGATGTTTGGACAGAAGTTCTTTAGGATGTGGTTGTGTAACAAATGTTTGTGGTGGTGTGGTACATCACAATCTTTATTGTCTACTTTAGGATTAGTCATCATCATCTCTATGGAGACCATCTTCTTAGGGAAGTAATAAGGTAGTGTTTCAGATGTGAAATTATGAATTCACTTGGGCCTACTGACAAGATGTCTTCCTTAACATCGTCTCTAGGTTCAATATCACTTAAAATGTCAAAAGCCTCCATCTTTACAATTATTGCATGACTTAATCTTCTTCTACCATACATACATCCTCATCTGACTTCATTATTCTCATGATCACAACAAGTTGAAGAGTTGTTATTTCTAGAGTCCCTGGTTGGAAATAGTTCATGGAATTACTTCCTAAAAGCCAAGTTTAGTTGATTCTCCTTTTGTTAGGACAATGGGACTATTTCTAGTGAGTCCTCATAGGATGGATGACACTATGCAAGTAGAGTTGGAGTGATAGGTAAACATGTTGTTGATTGATTTGGTATCATATGATTTGTTCCTATAATTTAATTATACTTATAAGGTGGAGAATCATATGAAGTATCTTAGATGTGATTAATTGTATTAGTTGTATCATTCTAGTCTTGAGAGTGCTTATCATGTAAACTAAATATAAATAAATGACATGAAATTGTAACTCTATTTGACAAAGATTACTATAGTTTGATTACATATGAATGTGTACTTGTTTAGATGATTATATGTCTTTTGATTTCTTGTTGTTGGATAATCTTTATATCATTTATCATCTATACAACTATATGTATGTTGCATGCTATTTATTTCATAGATGTCTTCCATATGTGATGTATTTCCTTTTTATAGTTGTTTGTTTATAGACATTATGGTGGAAAACTAAAAATGATAATCCAAAAGTTCCAACTCCACATGGCCCTAATAAGCTCATTCACTCGTATTGATTGGGGAGTTTCATTTTGTTTCATGAGGTACATGGACTTCTTCTCTAATGTACTTTGTCCTAGAAATTATACCAATAGCTATATGTTGCCTCCTATTTTATCAGCTAAAGGCAAATGTAGTTTAGCAACAACTACTCAGATGATGCTACTACTGGTACTTCCATCAACATAACCAACGAACAGAGAGGATGAGGCTTGTTGTGGCTGAGACGAAGCAGAGGCCCACATATCAATACTTGTTTCCACCACACAAACAATAGGGAATTCATACGGGGCACTAGTATATGTTAAAGTAAAGTTGTTGACTGATTTATCTTCATTTGACAATTTGATGCTCAAAGGAGCCATGTGGTAACTGATTTATCTTGATCCACATCCTACATTAGTTCAAAAAAATTTCAATGTCATGCTTATATCTCTGACTTTGTTCTTGATATATGCACCATTGGAAACTGGTTGATTCGAGCTCAAGTAAACCTTGATGTATGTAGATGAAGCCTATAAGTATAATGGTTTCCTTCTTTGGTCAGTTTGATAGGTTCCCACTATTGCAATATCTGAATATCCTTATTTTTTGCCTTTAGCACATTCAGTTACTTGTTATCTTTCAATGTTTGATCTCCTTTTACTTGTCCAATAATATTTTTGCAATTATTTGTGGTTGTTTGGTATATACAACCTAGTTTATGCAAACCCTTATATCTTTTATGACGGGAACAACCCAGTTATTTTGGTGTTGATATTCTCAAGATCTAGAGCTATGTACCTCTGAAAATACTATCAATTGAAAATGGGACTATTTTGAAGTCCTTTAATCATATTTTGTATCGTAATAGTTCAGTGAAAAGCTTCTTTTTAAAGAAGAAAATGAGAACCTCCAAATCCTGGATCTTAGATAGATGCTAATCATGTTGATATAAGTGTAGTGACAAATTTTTCTTGTATTTTTAGGTCCTAGAAGTACAACTAAAGGTGGCCAATCACCTCATATTTTGCAATGACAATCCCATCCCTATGTTGTTCTTGGAAAGTAGTCGCAGTTCACTAACTGCATATCTATAGATATTGTTCAGCAAGTAGTCGCCCCACCTTTTCTATGACAATCTCGTATACTTTTTTTTATTAATCTTCTTTTCTCTGATTTTGGTCATTTCATTTATTATTTTAATTTTTTGTTGCATAGTGATAATCATCACATGGTTGGTCAGTGAGATTATTCTTTGAGCTTGTGACATATACACAACCACACTTCAATGAATCACCTTTTATTTTACGCTTATATGTTGGATCTAGAGGTTTCATTTTTTGATACATGTGTGTCTCTCTTATATATTAATCAAGAACCCATTTAAATTATTTTATTGTTTTGTAAAAATTGTTGTTTGAGTTATTCCATGCCTTCATCATGGACAACATCTCCATAATCCTCACAATTCATTGTTCACACTCTTGTGGAATTCTTGAATATTGACATTGTAACATATTCTTAAAGAGATACGAGAGTATACATCATATATAAAGCCTAATGGGTTAGGTAAGGAGCCTTCTTCTCACAAACTCTATTTGCATCTATAAAGCTAGCATCATTACTGATTTTAGTTACATTAGCAGGGGAAGTCTCACCACTGTGTTCTTTGGTTTTAGAAACCATTGTCTCCCTTTTTATGTTGTGATCTTTAAATAATCAATATCTTAGTTGATCCCATGAGCTGTCATATTTATGGAGAAGGCTTTCTTCTCTGAAGACACTACAGTTTCAATATGACCAATCTACATGAAATTGAGCGATTGTCCATATTCTCTAGTATGGACCTCTTTCCAACATAAATGGTGTACATTTTTCTTAGCTTCAAATTGAATGGTCAAATTGAAGAATACTAGGTATTACACAACCTCCCATATCAAAAACCATTAGCAACAATCCAAATTTTGTGAAATATCACCCCATGCAAAGATTCCTCATTAGTGCTAGAACAACATCCGTTGCTGATATGATAGTGCTTAAAACATTTTCTAAGTCCCTTTTTTATCCATGCTTCTCCACTGTTGTTGAAGTACATGATAAATTTGTCCATGCTTCCGCAGGTTGCCATACATCTTGGACATTAAAATAACTCCAAAGAATCACATTAATAATAGAAATAATGTTTTTTATTATTAGGTATGGAATCTCAGGTCCACATTAGGGCATTAGTCAGAAAGGCAATGTTGAATCTATATCGCCTATTCTTCATGTGGCACTTTATGTAGCAATGTTGTTAGCATTTGCGCTAGACAGTCTCACTGAGTTGATAGACATAAGGATATTTATAAATATGCTTATATGTGTGGCAGCCCTAAGTGGTGTATATTGGAAGCAATCCTAACTATTGTAAGCTTCTTGAATTGGAGCTACTGAGAAGATACATATGCATTTCTTTCAACCTTGAGGTACTTATCTATGCATTAATCATATTTTTTTGTATTGGTAACTTTCACTAATCATGCTCTACTTACATTTCTTCTCTTGAGATTGTCTTTTATTGAATTCACTATTTAAGATACACTAAAGGCCTATTATGGGCTTTGTATTATTACTGTGAAGGTGTTTTCTCATGGCAATGGTAATATCTTAAATCTATTTGACTCTTCCAGTTTATCTTGAGCATTCTTGTACAATTTTTTCTAAGTTTTCTCATTTTTTAATTTCATTTTTATTTCCTCAAATTATTTAGACATGAAACATGTGTGTTGGTTTGATCTAATGATAACATGTCTTCACTCTACCTATTTTCCAATCAAGTTGATCAAGTTTGGTAGTGATATGACAGGTCTTAGATATCCCAATCGTTTTCAATTTTCAGGAATCCTATTGTTGCAGGCCATGGGAGCTTTATTATGTGTTCACTTTTTTTTTGTAAAAATTATTAGATATGTGTCTTTTTATTGTAGTATAACTAACCAAATACAATACATTGACATCTGAAAACATCAGATTATTTTTTGCGGGCAATTTTGTCGATTTCTCTGAACAGAAATTGACATTAAAGTTAAAGTAGTACCCTTGTCTTTTCTAAATTGGCAGGACTTTAGATATGGTGACGGTTTACATGAGTAACCGACGTTGATGGTAGATTGGTGTCAATTTTTGTAAGGAACCGACGCCACCAAAAGTGACATTATATGTCAGATCTGTACTAGTGTAACCTCAATGACCTACACAAGTTAGGAAACAAAACTAGAACACAATGGAAGGCCTGGAAGAGGAGCCCACACTTGCATTTTAGAGAGGGATCGAGAGGAGAAAATCAAGAGAAACTGCTACTGATATTTGTCACAACCCGCCACTCAAAATGAGATTACTTAAAACCAAAATGCTGATCAAGAATTAATTATTTATATTACCAAAAAGGTAAATAATTAAACCAGAATGAAAATTTCCTACATTTCAAATAGACATTTGAACAATGGTCCAACTTCACATGTATATTCCTACTGGGTAACTTTAAATGACTTCAGTGGCTTCAACCACAACCTATATACAAAATGTAATTTCTGTATACTTAAATATTTACATTTTATAGGACATACAAATAAGAACTAGAGTCATTATACATAATATACAAATCCTCCTACCCAATGAGAGTACAGGGACAACTTTAGGACTATAACTATGACCACACTAGAATCGCAGTTCTACTTGTATTCAGATAGAACTTCCTCACCTCCACCAATTTGTTCATGTTGCTAACCACCTAAAAAGGGTGTGGAACCCACGAGATGAGACCCATGTCCTGCAATATGATATAACCTCTAATAACATTGATTTCTTATAAGAAAGTTATGAAATTAAATCAGTTTAAGAAGATAGATTATAGATTAGGAAAACTGAGAAGTGTTATATACAATGATCAAGCATAACTAAAGTTAGATTTGCATACAACTACACATGAAGAGATATGAATCACAAGTGATGCTAGTAGAAGAGCAAAGACACATTTATCAATGAATGTGAATCACCATTTCACCTCAAGTAGTGTAGTTTAGGACTAGATTACATATTTCATTAAGCCATGGGTAGTTTGAGATGTACCACCTAAACTACTAGCTGATAACTATGAAGTCACAATCAACCCCACTTAAGATCTAAGATGATATGAATTCCTAAAGATCTCTTCCCCTAGATCACTAGGAGTGATCAACTGTAGTGAATCATCAATCCAAACTACCAAATTCAAACTTGGCCTGCCCTGGGTACACATGTCACGACACCATAAGTAGGGTATAAACCCTTAAAGCTGAGTTATGACCACACTCAATCTCTCTCACATAAATTCTGAGAACACGGTCTCAACCGCTCTCTATAACCTTGAAATCAAGATGACAAAGATATACCCTCCCTGCATCCACATATACTTACAACTCCTAGATCCCTTTTGACTGCTTATTTCACTGTCAATTAAGTTCTAGTGCTAAGTTAGTTCTATGATCACATGGCACTACATGATTATAGTTATACTTTATTAATTAATCCAATTAATTATTTGGACTACATCAATCAAGTTGCATGTATGCTTGTAAAGAAATCTTATAAAATAAACTCAAGATATTATGACTTCATAATATATAAAATTTATGAAACAATTCTGCATTATTCCATCAATGCATAATATACATACTTGACCACAAAAAGGGATAAACCTCAAACTAGTGTGAATACTAGCCCAATTCGTCATTTAGACCCAAACTATAATAACTCCATGTAGAATCTCGTTGTCATACAACATTTTGTAAAATTTTAGCAATAAATGAATAAGGTAGCATCCAAAATTTTAGCTTAAAACTCAAATATGTGAAAGTTATTTTTTATCTAAGGATTAGGTAACAATATGCTAAAGACCTAGAGTGGATGATCTACCTTCATTAATAGAGTTTCTTCCAACTATTGTTATGGCACCATAACACTAAATAAAAGCATTATAAGCTCTAAAAGATAAGTACTATACATCAAGGTCTAATATGTGGCTCGAGTTTCTTTTCATTGGATATAAAACACAACGAACACAACATTTCTAAGAGCTTTTATACTTGTATTTTGAATTTTAGTTCTTGCATGTTCAAAATAGAGTTCCTTGTACAACATAAAAATGTTCAAGACATTGAGGGTGACTTAAAGATGTGTTTTATCATCATACACATGAAAAATAGTGGATAAAAGACTATATCATATTACAGATTTTATACAACAAGATTAAGGTCGTTCATCCATTAAGTTGGAAATAAATGCATTAAGCATGATATCACTCGCCTTGGGTGAAGCAAATGGAGTCCAAAATGGGAAACCCCAATAACAACAACAAAGTTTCTAGATTTATCCAACAAAACTCCAAGGAATCTCCTTTTATCCGCGAACAAGGTGAATCTAGAGCAAGTAGGGGAGGAAAAGAAGGTTCCTTAGTCACATGAACACATTTATAACTTGTAGCACCAAGGATATCAACCATGGAAGGAGAGTGTAACGTTTCCAAATTTTGTCATCTCGAGACTTAGAAGGCCTGAGAGGACAAATCTGAAAACATGAGCAATTATATCATAGAGCGATGTGGAAGTGAAATATGCATAAATGAACAAACAACTATAATGCATACACCATAAACATTTTCAACCTCCAACATGTATATTACAAAATAAATTACTAGAACTTGATTTACATATTGAAAAAAGATTGTTACACAAGTGTGAACATGTATGCTAACTCAAGATCTACACAATAGGTATGCCCTAAACACTGCTCACTTCCTGTTCTTTTCTCCCATGCTAGGTTTGAACCTAAAATATACGTGAAATAACAAATCAACATAAAGTTGTTATGTGGTTGAAAAGATATAGACACTATGGTGGCATACTTGAAATAATTGAATAAAGAAGAAAAGTAAAAAGAAAACATTATTTATGATAGAAAATCAGGTAAACCCAACTTATTAGTCACATTTCAATGGACATGTATTACTATGGGGGACTTAGCACAATCAACACTTATATTATTGGGCCCTATCCCCACGTACCTTGTATCATTATGGATCTTTCCGCGTACCTTGTACCATTAGGGAGATGTTAGTCAACATTAATACTTTCCCTCTCTAATAGGGAGATTAATGAACCATCAATAACTACATTCCATTTTCTTTCCTTAGTGTTCTTAGTGTTCAAGGTGGAAAAGTGACAATATGTATATATATACATCCAACAAGATTATACAACTACATGGAAGCAATTACTCATAATTATATCATCTAGCAAAAACTAGTCTTATACTTATTTCCACGTACCTGAGTTCAGAGATTCCTATATATATTCTGGACCATCTACATCTCTGGTCATCACTTGTTTAAGACAAGATCGTGTACTATCATCAGATTGTCATCCTCTTAATCCTAGTCATGTTCATTTTGGGATTTATCTTAGTTCATGATGTTATTTCCATCATTACTCATATTATATTACTAGAATCATTTACTGGTCTTATTATCTAGATTAAAATACATAATTTGATTATTTGATTACATATAATTGTGTGCGCATATTAACCCTAGGTTACATGTATTATTCATGTTAGGATTTTCTCATCATTTTATGATTATTAACGTGGAACATGAGTTATATGCATCATTATGATTTCATGATTACATATATGTTTCCATGTACTGATATAAGCTACAATTTAATTTCTAGAGTTTCTTGAGCATATTTCTAATTATTGCACATTAATTAGGTTTATTAGCCCTAAAAACTATATGAAGCATTTTATGTGATTTCGTGCATTAACATTATAATCATTGACCTCTGATGGATTATAAACACTATTATTAGTTTATTAACATTTCTTCATAATTTCAGGAAATCTTTTGATATTTATAATACATGGTATGAGCATTTCACTCCTTACATGATATTCCTGATATTAGTGTATAAAAGTCTGGTTTTGCTATTCCATTGTGTTCTACATATTTTTGTGAGAATTTTTGTACTTTGTTCCTATTTTTTTGATGCATGATCTATTTACTACAAATACTAAATATCTGTATATTTACAAAATAATTTACCTTTGTGGCCAATCAAGATCTGACACGTCATCGCGCTAATGGCTTGAGAGCGGCCCACTCCTTATCTAAAAATAAAAGAACAAGTGCAACTACTTTTGTGTGCTTGCACTTGTTATTTTTTAGGTAGGGTGTGGTCCTCACACTTGTCTCATGGGGTCCGCTCTGATACCATATTAGAATGTGTGATATTCAATGTGGGACAATTCTAACATTATTAGAATGTGTGATATTCAACCCTAAACTAATTGGCAATGAGTGAATGGACCACACACCTTATAAGCCCAGAACCTTTCCCAGAGCTCAGATGTGTGAGACAATTCTAACATCCTCCCTCAAGTGCATCTACTTTTGTGTGCTTGCACTTGTTCTTTTATTTTTAGATAGGGTGTGGTCCTCACACTTGTCTCATGGGGTCCGCTCTGATACCATATTAGAATGTGTGGTATTCAACCCAAAACCTATTGGCAATGAGTGAAGGGACCACACACCTTATAAGCGCAGGACTTTTCCCAGAGCTCAGCAGTGTGGGACAATTCTAACACTATTTACTACCAATACTAAATATCTGTATATTTACAAAAAATTTACCTTTGTGGCCAATCAAGATCTGACACGTCCAATGGCTTGAGAGCGGCCCACTCCCTACTGGGTTGGCTCCTGGACCCGTCGGCTCTGGATGAAGCGGCCTCTGTAGGCTAGGTATTCCTCTCTACCTTACGCGAGACGGGATCAAGGCTCCTTTCTTCTCGCTCGTGATGTGCGTTCTCAGCGAATCTGTCTTGCTCGTGTGTCGTGTCAACGTCGCCTGGGTTCTCAGCTATGGCCACCGTGAAGCAAGCCACATGACCCTAGCATAGGCTCCTCTTCTGTCATGCTCTCGCCTTGGAAGGCTTCAGTCTGTCCAGCGCGATGCACAGAGGATGCCGCCACAGAGCAGGGGCGCCGGCGTGCAGTTGTTGAGGATGACGGCCCCCTCGAATCTAGTAGGTGTCGAGGTGCATCTGGGACTCAGGGCGGCCAATAACTTTTTGGTGGACTCTAAAGCCTCTGTGACAGGTTTCTGTGGCGTGGAGATGCCAAGTGACCTGCAACATAGGTTGGGGGTTTGTTCTCCTGTGTCTGCCTCGCCCTTTCAGGGAAAAAAACCGTGAAGCTTCTGTACCATTTTAACAACTAGATACGAGTATTCTTAGATAGTGTGAATTCCTATAGGCCAGCCCCCCGAGATCGCCCACCATGGCCAGAGAAAACAGGTCTGGGGAGGGGTCAGAAAGAAAGGAAATTGGTCATGGTGGAGCTTGTCAGCTCCATAGAACCCAAACACACTGCTTAGTGAATGTCTGGGAAGGCTTGTGATTGCAAAGGCTGACTCGTTGTGGATTTCCACCTCTTTCTCCAATCTCCTCACTCCATGTTTCATCTGGCCAACCTCCTGCGTGAAGCCATGGAGATAGGCCGAGAGAGATTTTGCTTCTTCTCTGTGATCTTGCCACCTGATCAGTGATCACCCTTACTATACGGGGTCGTTAGGGAGTGCCAAGCATTGTGGATCACTCCTAGCAATCGAAAATTATCTTTGGCTTGCGATTTGCATGTTCTCCAGACTGTGCGACTCAGTCAGACTTGGTCCGACTATTGACGGAGGATGAAGACAAACCAGGAGCCATACTAGGGTGCAGGCTTGAGCCCCACTAGGTTGGGCCACAGATTCCTCTCAAACAAAAGTCTGTGTGACATGGTTGTAAAGCACGAACTAAAGCAAATCATGTTCCTCATTTACATATCACTCTATTATACTTGTATCATTTAATCAAATATTTAAACTTCCATATCTCTTTGATGGTTGATCGAAATGACATTATACTTCAAACATAAGTCTCTCGACATGCAATCTAAATTCCATCTAGGTTTCATGCCAAAATTCCAATATTTGCTGATCCGATTTAGTTCCTCAAATAACCTCATAAATAACTGCCTAAACCTTAAACAAGATTCAATCAATCATCGCAAATGAATCCTAAAAGACTTTTGATGGTCCTAATAATCTCAAGGTTCATTACTAGATCATATTACTCTAGGTCTTTCTTCAAATACTGTATTGGATATTAAACCCCTAAAATTAGTGTCGTCACACAGAGAGAGAAGAGAAATCAACAAGAAAATCTTTTAGAAGGCGAGATCTTGCTTGCAGGGAGAAAAAATCTAGACCAAAAGTCTTTGGACTGTTCAAGGAGAGCTCATAGAGCATGCACCCACAAACAAAAACCTCGTTGACCTCCAATGGGCTCTCGTCAGGCTCCCCAAACACAACCAAACATTTGCCAAAAGATTGAGAGGAGAGAAAGAAGATGGTTATTTATAGGTGAGTGAAATTTAAAGGATCAATGATTCTTTGTTGGTTTAGGGTCAAGAGACCCACTAGGAGAAAACCTGAGGAACATGTAAGTCATTGCAAGGTGCCCCCCCAATTTGTCTATTGGTTGATGGTTGTCAATCAATGCTACTCAAGGTTCTCATTGGTCTATCTAGTACGTCCATCGACGTTGAGCTCATCTGTCAGAATTCTCATTGACCTTCATAATCCTCATTGGGCTCAAGCACATAGCCTATAGAGGATCATTCTAGCCGTTGGTCAACAGAGTCCATCGGGTCAATTGTCTTATAGATTCCTGTCGATCGACATGCCTGTAACTTGTTAGGCACTAGTTGTCCATCGATCTAACAAACTAACACGGTCTTGATGACCTATCCACAAACTAGGGGGTCATTGGCTACACTGCAGGGGACACCGTTGTCGTTCTCATAGTGCTCCTACCCCAAGCAACCTCCGAAAAAGTAGCAAGGGCATCAATATAAAGATTGATCAAACCACTAAAGACCCAAAACACAAAGGTATTACTCATGCATGTGTTTTTAGTCGTTATTTCAGGCACATTTTTCCTTGATTTCATGTGTAAATTAGTCATTTATTTGATTTTTTATGCATGAAAGACATAGACTGTTTGTTTATATTAAATGCATCAAATTATATGATTCTTACTATTTTATGTAATATTTTATGCATCCTAAGTGCTTATGACGTTTTTGTGTATTTTCATGTGCAAGAAACAACAACACAAACTCGGTGCTACCGACCTCACAACAGTCGGTGGTATTGACTTGACATTAGTGATGGACCTGAAAACTCGCCCAGAGTTAGTGCTACTGACAACTGAAGTCAGTGGTACCGAATTAGCATCAGTAAGCCCCAACATGAATTGAGAAAATTCGGTGCTATCGAGTTTCCAACTCGGTGCTACCAAGTTGACGTCAGAGAGGCAGCTCAAAAACCATAAAACTTTGTGCTATCGAGTCTAGTCGATAGTACCGATAAGATCGAGATCGCACGACCAAACCTAAGTAACTCACTACTACCAACTCACCTAGTCGGTACTACCGAGTCTGCCCGATCAGGCTAGCTGCAGATTTCACTCTAATCCAACAGTGAACATTATTTCCTACCCTAAGTGCCTTCTATGACTTAGAGGCACAACGCCCTAAGAGGAGAGGGTAGCCATTTTCATTGCATTATGACTGGAGATTGAGAAAAGAAGAACGAATGACCAAAATCTTCAACTGAGGTGTTTCGGGAACCTCCGAAGGATGATTCTACATCCAGAAGACAATAGAACACATGCACGACGGTGGGCATCTTTCGGACGGCACGAGATTCAGGGGTTACCTTAGTTTCTTCATGTTTCCCACATTTTTGTTCTTCCTTTCCATGTATTCATTGATGAAAATCATGCAAGGATAAAAACATTTATTCCTTAGGATCCGAGAGTATCCCGAATATACACTATGATTCATTTCCATGCATTAATATCAGTTTTCTCTCTTTTTACTGGATATAAATCTATGAAAGCTTTGTGCTTGATCACGATTAGTGGATTGATAGATGCTTCATCATCTCAGGAGAGAGGTTGAGGATCAGATAGCATAGATTTACCCATCTATTGTGCCCTTTAGGTAAAGTGGAGTGCAAATGGGAGGAGAAACCCAGAGAATAATCATAAAGCATCTAACTAATCAACCAATAACTACGGAAGTGGGATTGGCATTAGATTACATAGTGAACTACACTGCGGGAGCATGTAATTCTGGCTACATGCTCCTTATCCAGTGATAGAGATAACATATGTTAGTGTGTGTGAGGTCAGTTATTAGTGTTGTCTGTGGTGAAACCATTATCCTAAGGAATTCAACCCATCTCTGATTAATTCAACCTTTAATTAGTTTCATTTCTACCTTTGTTCTTTCTCTCAACCGAATTCAACCATTTACAACCTGCTTAGCTGATTTGACTCTAGTTAGTAGTAATCTACTAGAGAAACTCTTCCCCGTGTTTGATTGGGGCCTCACAAGACCTTATTACTTCGATAAGTTCACTTGTGTACTATGCACGATAAATTCGTGATAAGTTTTGGCCCCGTTGCTGGGGCGGCAACATCCAAAACTACGAGTGTTGTGGTCAGTCACTCTAGACCAATTTTTCTTTTTATTTTTTTATTTTATCATTTTTAAAATTTCATTGAGCTAAACCATAAGATCTTTTTGATACATCATAAATTTCTTACACTAATACCTTCTTTCTACTATTTTAGAGAAACAAGTGCATGGTGCATACCAGAGCCATAGAATATGAAGAACCGTCCTCACCAGGCTTTGGAGAAGCATAGCTCTTACAAGGAGAAAGGGAGTCTGGTAGATCTGTGGATGGGTTTAACCGAACCCCTCCACCTCCACCTCCACATGAGAGAGCTATGACACCATAAGAACCAGAGACATTAGAAATGGAGGGAGAAGAAGAAATGATAGTATGGGAAAAGATAAAGGCTTCATCAACTATGGCCCAGAAAGGGACCATCAAAAGGCAAGCCATCAATGTGGGCACTACAAAATAGATGCTAGACTTCTTGCCTTAGTCAAATCTCAAGCGTTCCATGGCCATCCTTCTGAATATCCAATGAAACATATTAGCAATTTCATGGAGAACTGTGACATGGTCAAGATAGATAGGATCCCAGCAAAAACAATATATCTTAAGTTGTTCTCATCTTCATTGGTAGATAGTGCAAAATCATGGTTCAACAATCTTGATGATGAGATCATTAAGAACTGGGATCAAATGATAGATGCATTCTTTGAGTGCTACTTCCATCTGTAAAAGATGAATGATCTAGTGAAGAAGATTCACAACTTCAAATAGCAAGCAGATGAGTCATATTTAGAGTCATGAAAAGGTTTCAGAATATACTGAGAGAGGTGCCTCATCACGACATTGATCTACTAGGGCAGGCCAAGATTTTCTATTATGGCCTACACAAGGGGGAGAGAACAACTCTTGAGAGCATAGGAGGAGGCTTCTTCCTCAACAACAAGCTCACTCACTGCCATGAAATCCTCAAGAACATTTCTAAAAACTAATCATGGGGAGAAGAAAGAGAGACACCGTCAACCATCAAGAGTGTCGGGGAATCCAAAATGATATCTGTGTTAAATGAGAAGTTAGATCTCATTGCTACGAAGCTATGTTCTATAGACAAAGTTCCTTCTGAGGAAGAAGAAGAAGAGTGCAAGTATGTGCATCAGGGACAATATAGGAACAATGATTATTCTTGGTGGAAAGACACCAAATTTTCTTCGAAGGGTCCTAACAACTTCCAACAGGATCCATCACAGGCACAACAACTACATCCTAATCCACAGCAGTATGGCAGCCAAGCACAATATCAACCAGAGTAGCAGAAAATTGACAAGATTGAAGAAATGTTGGGCAAGCTGTTGAGTCAGAATGAGCTGCAGATTGCACAAACTCAAAGGGATCTTCAAAATCAAGGGGCACATATTCACAACATAGAGACACAGATCTCTCAGACAACGACATATGTGAGTGCATTAAAGTAACCAACCCAACAAGGATTTTTGACGAACACCAATGTACCTTTTGAGAATCAGCAAGTAAAGGTTGTTCTACTACACAGTGGCAAGAAATTACTGAATGATGCATCACACGGGGCAATTACTGAAGAAGCTACAAATCAAACTATACCAGTGGATGCTGAAGAATCGGACATGGCAACACAAGAGAAAATGACAGAGGTGCAAGCTAATGAGGTTGGAGTTAATAAAACTCATGCTTATATCCCACGTCACCAAAGGGAACCTGTAGTTCCTGTTCCCTTCCTAAATAGTTTGAAAGTGACCAAGATGGAATGATAGTTCAAGAAATTTCTAGATAATTTTTGGAAGTTATCTGTGAACATTCCCTTGATAGACGCTATTGAGCAGATACCATCCTATGGGAAGTTTTTGAAAGATATAATTACAAAGAAGAGAAAGATACCAAATTTTGACGTTGTAGTTCTGAAAGAGCAGGTTAGTGCCTTCATCTTGGGGATAGTGTGTTACAACCCGTTCCTAGCTTGTTGGTAATCTAAGACATTTAAGATAATATTAATGCTTATCATATTTTGTTAGTAATATTCTATGTTGTACTTTATCTTAACTTTGGTAACCTTAAATACTTATTTAGGAAACTCATAATCACAACTTAAGAATATTATAAAGATTCGAGTTGGGGTTAAGATAACATTAACCCATACATGTGTGCAAGAAGACAGTTAATGATGTTGGAGGAAATAATTAATAAGGATTTTTTATTTGATGATATTATCAAAATATTATACTAGTATATCGAGAATTCAATTATGAATCTAACTAAAAATTAATGAACCAAATTAGAGTTAAAATGAGTGAGTTATGTCATTTTAAGTAAACATATACTGAGCACCGTGACCGACGCTGCGTCGACACTTCGACCACTGTGTACACCGTGACCCACTACACTGCATCGACCGCAACCCCTGACGCTGTGTCGACACCACAACCACAGTCTACATCGTGACCCACGATGCTGCGTCGACACCGCAATCGCGGTCGACGCCGCCAAGAACATCCAATCGTAAAGTGATCATATCTCGAGCAATACTTATCTAATTGCAACGAAATGAAGTGCGTTGGAACTGCGATTCGATCCTCTATCATCCCAGACCACTTTCTATATGAGAAGGCAATCTGGAGGGTGATTTCTAGGATACTTTTTAGGGAAGAACGTGAAGAACAACAGAAATCAAAAGGGCTTGTTATAAATTCGACTTGGTAAGTAGTTTTAACCATGGATTTCTTCTTCTATTCACTTTCCCTTGATTGAAACCCTTGATCCAGTGATTTGGAGGTTTAGCTTAACCTCTAATCTCATCTTCTACCTATAATAGGTATTGTTTAGGGTTGAAAGGAAGAAAAAATCATGGATTTTTCTAGGACCTTGATATGGATTCGAGATCTTCAAAGATGGGCTACGTTTTGAGGGTGTTTTAACATTTTAGGGTGAGTGGGTACTTCCTTTAAACAGTAGATTGTACGAAAATCAGTTAAATCATTAATAATTTTCAATTGATTAGTATGCAAGTACAACCCTAAATGGTCGATTTGATCTAGCATTTGCAAGGTAATTTGATATGGATTATTCCTCTGTTGTGATGAATTTCTGATTATGAAATCATATTAGAAATGAGCGCAACCAATCTAAATGAGAATTCTTAAATTAATTGTAGAGGTTACAGGATTATACTGAAAAGTAGGATTTTCGGCTATGACTGAAATTGTTGTACAATTGAATAAAGAAGTTTGCCTAGTTGAATCTCCTTATTTATGAATAAATGTTTTATTTGTATGTGAATTACATATATGTCAGATAAGATCTTGCATTCCATTCGATGATAGCAATGTTTTCTTGATATATCAGTAAGGAGGGTGGAAACCCTAGTTTAGTTCATTACATGGTTTCATATATATATTCGATTATATGTGAACTGCTGAGAGCAATCCTTATTGAATGATGTTATGATGTATTCAATCCTTATGCGAGATATGTGATAAGTGAATGAGGTAAATGAAACCCTAATGACAGGGTGTTCAGTGAAACTAGTTTTGTGATTTCAATGATTCTAAACTTGAGATGTGGTGATGCTTAATAGTTCAGTTGTGGTATATGTTATCAGATGGTTTATGAAATTAAAAAGTTTACAAAGGTGAACAAAGATTCGTTGATGTGATGATTGAATTGTGAATTTAAAGAGTGAATTAGACATGTAGATGCCCTAAACACTATAGAATCCTCACAGGATGATGCCTACACTGTGAGAAGGGAACAATTTCCCGACCGGAGGTATTCCAGATGGAGGTAAGACGAAGTGCACCAGTAGGGTGCGGGGGTCTTGAATGGTAAGGAAGAATCCTTATAATTTTATGGTACCCAACACTAACTGGGGATGTCGGTGGTACCTATGTTACTTGTTGAATGATTAGTGTTCAGTAGCTTCACTGATGCACAATAAGCCTGAGGGCTTTGACTCACCGCCTGAGTACCCAGGTTGAGAGATGGAGTCTGAGATATTCGACCACTCTTATTAACAGCCGAGAGGCAGACGTGTCGAGACCCTTTGCAGATGGGGTCTTACTCAAGAGATAGGCTTAGGAACTCGGGCATGCTTCTAAGCCATGTACAGTGAGATCGTAGCTTGCTATGATTCTTTCACATGTTGTGGTACACATCATGTGGGTTCAGGGCATAATAAGAAGAATGAGAGGTTAAACAAGTGTGAAAAGTTATTCAATTATTCTTTGTATGTTTCTGAGTTATTAGTTCTATTTGAGATTAATCAAGCATTTTCATATATTGATTCACTCTTGTAGATATCTAGAGTAACCTGCCATATTTATTATTGGGAATGATTAGTATCTTTAAAGCTTACTGCTTCTATAATTGATATCAGTTGCTCAAAAGTATATCTATAATTGAAAACTACTAGAGGGGGGGGTGAATAGAGTTTTATAGATAATTTAACAGTTATTGAACTCAAACAACCACAATGAAAATATTGGACAAGGAGACACTAGGTTTAGAGTGGTTCCAACTATAGCAAATACTATAGCCGTCAATCCACTACCCAGTTTCTTACCCAACTGGGATTTGAAAAGAAATTTATTTTATTACCTCTTCAAGGAATTTACATAAAATACAATCTCTTTTCCTAAACCCTTCAAGCAGCCTTCACCTAGAAGTAATCGCCAACCTTGAAGCAGCCTTCCCTTGAAGTAGATGCACCAACTCCCGTTGCACCAGCCTTCTGAAGTAGCTTCCCTTGCGATAGCCTTCTTGAAGTAGCTTGAAGTCCCCTTCTCCACCTGAGAAGTCAACCCTCTCCAATCCGCAACCTCCAACCCTAGGAGTAGCAAGGAGAGTACAAAAGATAAACAGGAACAAGAAAGGAAAAGGAAATTACAACTTATCCTTTAAGCCCGAGGCTTGATATGCCTAGATCAAGCGTAAGATCTCCTAGCCAAGTATGTGAACTTGTGATTGCTGTGGGTAGGAGAATCTAGCCTATAGGACACGAGATTGAGCTAAGATGAATGTAAGCCAATGATCACAGTGCTCAAATTGCTTGCAAAAGATTGCTCAAGTATGCTCAAGTGTATTCTCAAGTGTAACAAGTGAATTCTAGTGTCCTATGGCTTATCCTATTTATAGGAATGGCCTAAGTATGCTTAAGGACGTTCTAGACAACTTCTAGGGGTTTCTAAGTGCTTAACTAGCCGTTAGGTACAAAGTTGTTGCTTTAGCAACGGCTAATTAATTTATTCTGCAGTTGCTGTCAGAGACCATCTCGGTCGACAAAGGGTCGACCAAGACACCTACTCGGTCGAAGTTTTGTCGACCGACAGGCTCTCTGGAACAAGTGATTTGCAACGTCTTTCTTCAACTACCAACTAACTTGTTTGTTGTGTCTAATGGCTACTTTGGATCTTTCTCGGTCGAGAAGATGGTCGACCGAGAGTGTCTCGGTCGAGGAGTTTGTCGACCGAGAATGATCCTGTTTCAAGGTTTCAATTTAAGCATTAATTATATGTGTGAGTGTGCGAAGGTGATCCTAATAAAATGGAATGACATGTCTAACTATGGTGTTTGGCTAGGGAAAATATAACGCTTGATTTACATGCAATTCTAAGTACTTGTACATTATATATTTGTACAAGTTTTACAACATTGATTACATTGCATGAAAATATAACTAAGTAAGCTCTTGGATTTTCCCTTGCTACTTTGTCATCCTGCACACTCAAGTAGCTCGTTAGATTAATAAGAATGAAATGTTTGTCATAATCAAAACAAAGGGATTTTTAGATGTCCATTTAGCCAACAATCTCCCCCTTTTTGAAGATGACAAACATTTCCAAAATAAATATAAAACATATGAATTTCATACCTTTAGATTGCCTTATGTATCTTTTCCTCTTGTTTATAAAATGTGTGCTTATTATTCCCAATGAATTATGGAACATGAAATCCAGTTCATTTGGGAATGTAGCAACTTTCAATGTAAACCCAAGAGTATATTTATGAAACTCATTGATTGAGTTTTTCATAAATACTAAGTTATAATTTTATATATCTCTCCCCCTTTGTCATTTCAAAAAGATAACCGTTTTAATAAAAACTCCCCCTTAATTAGATAACTGTTTTGATAAAAACTCCCCCTTAATTAGATATTCCGTCAAATCGAATGAAAAAGATGTCCATTGAAAAGCCAAAATGAAACAAGTAAACGGATTCGTTTTAAGAACCGCAGATATCAAAGAAAACATCTTCCAAAGGAGTAATAAGCAATTGCTTCCTAATGTTGTTGAATTGATCTAGTGGAAGCGGTTTTGTAAAAATATCAGCCAATTGATTTTCCGTATCAACATGATGAAGGGAAACATGATTCTTTGAGATGTGATCCCTTAAGAAGTGATGACGGATTTCAATGTGTTTTGCCCTGCTGTGTAAAATAGGATTGTGTGCTAAGTTTATGGCGCTCGTGTTGTCACAAAAAATAGGTGTAGATGAAAGATTAAAACCATAATCGCTTAATACCTATTGCATATAAAGCACTTGAGCACAACAAGACTCGGCTGCCATATATTCAGCTTCAGTTGTAGATAGGGCAACCGTATTTTGTTTCTTGCTAAACCAAGATACTAAGGCTCTCCCTAATAAGAAACATCCACCACTAGTACTTTTGCGATCAAGTCGACAACCAGCATAATCCGCATCAGTATATGCTTTAAAATCCAGGGATTGTTCTTTTGGATACCATAAACCAAGACAAGTAGTACCAGCTAGATATCGAAGAATTCTTTTAACCGCTAGAAAATGAGATTGCATAGGTTGGGATTGAAATCGAGCACAAAGACCAACGGAAAACATAATGTCCGGTCGAGAAGCAGTTAAGTATAGCAAACTACCAATCATGGCTCTATATAATGAATCATCAATAGGTTCCCCATTTTCATCCTTATCAATTTTGATAGAGGTAGCCATAGGAGTAGTAGCATGTTTGCATTGATCCATCCCAAAACGTTTTAAAAGTTCTTTAGTATATTTTTCTTGGCTTATGAAAATTCCTGCAGGTGTTTGCTTAATTTGAAAACCAAGAAAGAATGTTAGTTCACCCATGAGACTCATTTCAAATTCTTTTTGCATAATGTCACTGAATTGTGTGCATAATGAATCATTAGAAGCTCCAAAAATAATGTCATCAACATAAATTTGCACAACTAGGAAATCAGATGCATATGTTTTGAAAAATAAAGTAGAATCCGAATTTCCAATAGAAAAACCATTATCAAAAAGATATGTCTTGAGTCGTTCATACCAATTCCTAGGTGCCTGTTTTAGACCATAAAGTGCCTTTTTAAGTTTATAAACATGGTCACCTTTTTCTGGTATTTCAAAGCCAGGTGGTTGAGCAACATAAACTTCTTCTTGTATGATGCCATTTAGAAATGCACTTTTGACATCCATTTGATATAGCTTAATGTTTTTATGGGCAGCAATAGCTAGTAACATCCTAATAGCTTCAAGTCTAGCTACGGGTGCATATGTTTCATCAAAATCTATTCCTTCTTGTTGATTATATCCTTGTGCTACTAACCGAGCTTTATTCCTTATTACTTCTCCTGCCTCATTGAGCTTTTTCCTAAATACCCATTTAGTTCCTATGATAGTTTTATCTTGTGGTTTAGGAACTAAATCCCATACATCATTTTTAGTGAATTGATTTAACTCCTCTTGCATGGCAATTATCCAGTAATCATCCTTAAGAGCTTCGGATATCTTCTTAGGTTCAATGATAGAAACAAAAGCCATGTTTGCAACATCTTTGAAGGATGACCGAGTTTTGACTTTATCATTTGGATCTCCAATAATTAGTTCTTGGGGATGATCCTTGATAAGCCTAGGTGTAGGTTGTGTTTCAACTTGGGGATCGGATATAGGAATTTTCTCACTATCATTTGAAATGGTTATATTTTCGAATTGATTGGTGAGATCAATGATATCTAGATTTTCAGACTTCGATTCTTCATGAAAAGAAACATGAATGGATTCCTCAACTTTTCTAGAGATAGTGTTATATACTCTAAAGGCTTTGCTAGAAGTGGAATATCCCAAGAAGAATGCTTTGTGTGATTTAGAATCAAACTTGTCTCTATCATCTTTGGTATTTAAAATGTAACATGTGGAGCCAAAAGTATGAAAATAGTCAACTCTAGGTTTCTTAGAGTGTAATATTTCATATGGAGTTTTCTTCAAATGAGAGTGAACAGTTACTCTATTAAGCACATAACAAGCAGTGTTTACAGCTTCAGCCCAAAAGGTTTTAGGTGTGTTGTGTTCAAGCATCATGGTCCTAGCCATTTCCTGTAGAGATCGATTTTTCCATTCAACTATACCATTTTGTTGTGGGGTACGTGGAGCAGAAAAATTATGAGTATACCCTTGAGATGTACAAAAGGTCTCAAATGTATGATTCTCAAATTCGCCACCATGATCACTTCTAATGGTACATATTTTATGTGGTAAAAGATTTTCAATCTTGGAACAAAATTGCATAAAGACATGAATAGTATCATCTTTAGTTGCAATAAAATGTACCCATGTATATCTACTATAATCATCAACAATAACAAAGCAGTATCGTTTACCACCAATAGATTGTGTCCTCATTGGTCCAAATAAGTCCATATGAATTAATTCTAAGGATCTACTAGTGCTAAGTACATGTTTTGATTTAAAAGATGTTTTGGTTTGCTTTCCCATTGTGCAGGGTTCACAGTTTTCAACTTGATCAAAAGACAAAGTAGGTAATCCACGAACAAGATCATATTTCACTATCTTTTTAATAGCATGTGAACTAGCATGTCCTAGCTTTTTATGCCATAGTTGTAAGGTATTTTCATTTGCAAGCAAGCATTTACCTACTACTGATTTCATAGAGTTTGGTTTAAGGATATAAAGATTTCCAACTCTATTTCCTTCATAAACGACATTTGTAGTGTTTTCTATCAATAGTTTGCAGCAGGTTTTGTTAAATAACACATCATAACCACTATCACATAGTTGACTTACACTTATTAGATTATGATGCAATCCATCAACAAGTAGAACATTTTTAATTTCGAGATTTGTTCCAACATTACCTATTCCAACGATTTTTCCCTTACCATTGTCTCCAAAGGTGACCGTTCCACTTTTCTTTTCTTCAAAAGTTTGAAATGCGTCCTTGTTCCCGATCATGTATTTGGAACATCCACTGTCAACTACCCATTCCTGCATTAGAATGTAGATTTTGGTACCCATGTGATGGTCCGATATGGTTAGAAACCTTTTAAGTGCTTATGTATATAAAAGTTCTGATACAGAAAACCAGTCGGTCGACAATTGTTCGACCGATATTTGTCTCGATCGACAATTTGTCGATCGAGCAGGTTACTGTATCACAATCAAAAACACAGAAAATTTCTCGGTTGACCAATTTTCGACCGAAATAGGTGCTGTAAAATTTTTATTTGTTAAATACATCCAGTCGGTCGACAATACTTCGATCGACCCAGGGCTCGGTCGACAATACTTCGACCGACAGAATTTCTGTTTCAGCAATGCAGAAAAATAATAACAATAAGCATAGCACCTTTTGTTGAGATAAGACAATATAAATAGCAAAATTAAGCATTTGGTCATATCTCAACTACATTCCATTCTTCTAAGTTTGGGGTTTTGGGATCCAAACTAAGTCGGACTCCTTAGTCTTGTAGGGGCATGAAAAACAATAATGTCCAAGACGTAAGCAGAAATGACAAGTAATAGAGTCAATTTCATTTCTCTTTCTAGTCATTGTGTTCTTGGGTACAAACATAGTTTGGGTCATTTTGGGTTGGTTTTTCTTTGGAACATATCCCAAACCTTTTCTTCCATTGAAAACATTACCAACTTTCAATATGTTATCAAGAATATCTTTTCTTCTTAACTTATAAAGTTCTCTTTGCAACGTAGCAATGTCATTCATCTTCTTATGTATATCTTTTCTTGCTTGGTCTAAATCAGAAAACAATGAATCCTTTTCTTTTACAATATTATCATAGTCCGAATGGTTGCACAAGATAGGTTGAGTTTGATAATCTTGTAGTTTAGCTAGCAAATCAGTCTTTTCTTTTGATAGAAGATCAACATTTGTTTCCAAATTGAGTAGCTTTCTAGTGCAATCATCTAAAGATGTTTTTAAAGATACATTTTCAAGATCAATGTTGTTCTTTTCATAAGAAAGTTCATCTAATTTGGCAATGAGCTCATTATTTGATTTTATAGCCTTCTTTAGTTTCTTCTTGGCATCAACATACTTATCATGAGTTTCTTGTAAACTAGTAACTAGCTCTTCTTTAGAAAGATCAACTAGGCTTACCTCTTGAGAGTCTTCATTTTCTTCTCTTGCCATTAGACATTCCACCTCTTCTCCGCTTTCACTGTCACTTGACTCATCCCAGGCAGCTTTATAGGCTTTTTCTCCTTTCTTCTTATGTGAGCTTTTCTTTCCCTTCTTTGATTTGGGGCATTCATTTTTGAAATGCCCTTTCTTCCCACATTCAAAGCACCTGGGAGTTGAGGAACTAGAAATTTTGTTAGATTTAAACCTTTTGTACTTCTTACCGTTGACGATTAAGGCTTCTTCTTCTTCTTCACTTGACTCTTCACTTTCTTGTGTGACAACTTTTGAGGCTTTGAGAGCCACATCCTTCTTCTTCCCACTTTGGTGTTCACGTTCTCTTCTTTCTTCCTCTTCTAGATCTGCTTCATGAGCTTCTAAATTACCAATGAGTTGTTCCATTTTGAGGCGAGTGAGGTCGTTTGCCTCTGCAATGGCTGTCACCTTTGGCTTGTATTTTGGAGGAAGTGATCGAAGAATTTTTGATACTTGATCTTCCTCAAGAACAGGTTTTCCTAAGGTACTCAAACCATTAACAATAGTAGAGAATTTTGAATACATTTCACTAATAGTTTCATTAGGATCCATACGAAAATGTTCAAGCTTTGTTTTAAGCAGGCTAATTTTGGAATTTTTAACTTGGGCTGTACCCTCATAAGTGATAGACAGTCTATGCCAAATATCATACGATGTATCACAATTTGAAATTCTATTAAATTCTCCTACAGAAATAGAACAATATAAAATGCTTACGGCTTTTGCGTTCATTTGGGCATGTTTTACCGTGTTTGCATCCCATTCCGCAAAGTCATTTTGAGGGAATTGATAAGGAGTAGATACCATTCTCCATAGATCCCAGTTGACGCCTTGGAAGTAAAACTGCATCCTTCTCTTCCAGTATTGGTAGTTTGTTCCATCGAACGCCGGTGGCCTAGCAACAAGAGCCCCTTCAATGTTGAGGTTGTTGAGCATTCCATCACCCATTTCTTCAAGACCTTGTTAGGGTTCCTTGAAGCCTCGCTCTGATACCAATTGAAAACTACTAGAGGGGGGGTGAATAGAGTTTTATAGATAATTTAACAGTTATTGAACTCAAACAACCACAATGAAAATATTGGACAAGGAGACACAAGGTTTAGAGTGGTTCCAACTATAGCAAATACTATAGCCGTCAATCCACTACCCAGTTGCTTACCCAACCGGGATTTGAAAAGAAATTTATTTTATTACCTCTTCAAGGAATTTACATAAAATACAATCTCTTTTCCTAAACCCTTCAAGCAGCCTTCACCTAGAAGTAATCGCCAACCTTGAAGCAGCCTTCCCTTGAAGTAGATGCACCAACTCCCGTTGCACCAGCCTTCTGAAGTAGCTTCCCTTGCGATAGCCTTCTTGAAGTAGCTTGAAGTCCCCTTCTCCACCTGAGAAGTCAACCCTCTCCAATCCGCAGCCTCCAACCCTAGGAGTAGCAAGGAGAGTACAAAAGATAAACAGGAACAAGAAAGGAAAAGGAAATTACAACTTATCCTTTAAGCCCGAGGCTTGATATGCCTAGATCAAGCGTAAGATCTCCTAGCCAAGTATGTGAACTTGTGATTGCTGTGGGTAGGAGAATCTAGCCTATAGGACACGAGATTGAGCTAAGATGAATGTAGGCCAATGATCACAGTGCTCAAATTGCTTGCAAAAGATTGCTCAAGTATGCTCAAGTGTATTCTCAAGTGTAACAAGTGAATTCTAGTGTCCTATGGCTTGTCCTATTTATAGGAATGGCCTAAGTATGCTTAAGGACGTTCTAGACAACTTTTAGGGGTTTCTAAGTGCTTAACTAGCCGTTAGGTACAAAGTTGTTGCTTTAGCAACGGCTAATTAATTTATTCTGCAGTTGCTGTCAGAGACCATCTCGGTCGACAAATGGTCGACCGAGACACCTACTCGGTCGAAGTTTTGTCAACCGACAGGCTCTCTGGAACAAGTGATTTGCAACGTCTTTCTTCAACTACCAACTAACTTGTTTGTTGTGTCTAACGGCTACTTTGGATCTTTCTCGGTCGAGAAGATGGTCGACCGAGAGTGTCTCGGTCGAGGAGTTTGTCGACCGAGAATGATCCTGTTTCAAGGTTTCAATTTAAGCATTAATTATATGTGTGAGTGTGCGAAGGTGATCCTAATAAAATGGGATGACATGTCTAACTATGGTGTTTGGCTAGGGAAAATCTAACGCTTGATTTACATGCAATTCTAAGTACTTGTACATTATATATTTGTACAAGTTTTACAACATTGATTACATTGCATGAAAATATAACTAAGTAAGCTCTTGGATTTTCCCTTGCTACTTTGTCATCCTGCACACTCAAGTAGCTCGTTAGATTAATAAGAATGAAATGTTTGTCATAATCAAAACAAAGGGATTTTTAGATGTCCATTTAGCCAACCGTAATTATATCAGTGCTTTAGACTGTTTCTTTGAAGTACTCATTCATTGAGGCTCACCCCTCTACTCACAATTTTTAGGGAAACCACATGGACTTAAAGAAGGTCAAAGCATTATAGTAGATCGACCACATGAGTTAAGTATGAGATTTGTTAAGTTTAGTCGGTCCCTGCCACTCTAGGTCCTTGTATAGATGTGAGAGAGTTGTTAATGATGTTTGTATCATTGTTTCCTTAATAAGAGAAAAGGCATTTGATTATCATGTCATATGTACATGGAAGTGTGAGAACTAGAATGAATGTATGGATATGTGTCATTAAAGTTGAGATCATATTAGAGTAATCAAGGTTTAATTCTCTTGTATAGTTTTTTTATGTGATTTAATGCGAGAAAACAAAGAGTTTGAAAAAAAAAGTTGGGAGTGAACTTTGTATTAAGTATAATCCTCATAGTCATGCCCTAATCTCATGATTGGTGGTAATTGTGGGATGCGAGTGTGACAATCTTTTAGTATCAGAGCTTAGGCTGAGTTGTCGAGGACCATAGGATAGAAAGTCAGAGTTATAAGTGTGGAAGATAGGAGGTGATGTGTCTATCACTCTGGGAAGTCTGGGTATTTGGATACCCTGGCACGGTATCTGAATACTTAGATTGACTAGTATCAAACTACTCTTTCTATTCTTCTTTGGATGCCCTGGCCAGGTATGCAGAGGAAGGATGGGCTAGAGAGAAACCCAAGAAATCTTAGGGTTAAGAGACCAGAAAGTAATGAAGGAGTAAGATATTAAACATAGAATGTGATACAACTCTTGCTTTATATTGCTTGTTTGATTGGATATCAATAGAAATGCTCTTATATATAAAAAAATTCAGATTATTAGTTTGTAGAATATATATGGTTATTTTATATGGTTGTGTATCATGAAGTTGATTCACTTATTCTTTGCATCAAGTAGACCGAAAGTTATGTTTAAATGAGTTTGCCCTAAGTGTATATTCTTTCCACATATTTGAGATTAATAGGATTTAGTTAATCCTAAGTAGCTCTTGGCTTCAGGACTGCAGGTTTGGCCTGGTCCGAATGGCAGGATGCGTTACTAGGATCTAATGACTCCTATTAACAATATAGTAAGAGTAGACTCTATATAAATTAGACCCACATCATAGTGAGAATGTACATACACTAAGATGTTGAAACATATGGGAAAGATTAGAATAGTTAATAATTAGTTGGAACTGATATCTGAGATCCAACTTTGGGGCCTCATATGAGAAACCCTTAATTGGGAATAAAGGAACATGACATAAGGTTCAGATTAACTTTAAAGATTAGTATTATATGAACTCTAAATATGAAATGTGGAAAAGATATGAGAAAAGTATGTATGAACCAAGATAGTAAGAATCAATCATGAGAAATGGATCATATAATCGAGTACAATGCTTTTATGTACTCCAAAGCAAAGGGAAAATAGAAGAAAAGAGTTAAGTAGACAATAAGTAAATATAAGTGAAGAGTCTTCAAAAGAGTTAAAGTAAAGAGAATTAGATGAACATGTAAATCATCAGACTAGGATAAGAAACTAAGTTAAAACAAAGATAAATGTTGGAAATGATGAGCTTGATTAAGGAATGACAGTTATGATATAATTGAGAGCATGGAATGTATACCTTTATTTTTAAGTTAATACATTCATCCTTACTACCTTTGGATTCCAAGTCTCTATAGAACAACAAACTAGTTTTAAAAATAAGAACAAAAGTGTAGCTTAACCAATGAATAATTCATACAAAGGTAGACTATATTCAGGAGGGAAAAACTTGATTGAAAGAGATACTAAGTTTGACCCATGCATGAGTCGTTTGATTTAAAATGAAGGATATGTAATGTACTAAACATGAGTTGAAACTAGTAGAGAGATTATTGATTTAGAATTTTGAATTCACATTAGTAGAAGGATAAAAAGAAATATGTGCAACATGGTATACATGATCATACACATGAATAAGCAACATGATCATAAGAAGAAAAAAAATAGAAGTTAAATATGATAGGTGGATGAGTAGTATATGGTAAGAGGATTATGGAAAGTAAGGATGGGTTTGAAACGTGATGGAGTAATATAGATTATAAAAGAAATAGGTTAAGAGATTCAATCAAGTTCTAGTTAGTTAACTATCCTTGTTGATAACTAATTAAACCTACAAAAGACAAATGTATTAAGGGAATGTTTGAAGATAAGAATTCTAAGTCTGAGAATCATCTTTTCTTTCACATCTTCCTTAATTAGAGCAATGTGGGAATGAAGTGATAAGAAAATGAATCATATATGATGCATAACCACCATGGTAGAGACATCTAGTGAATGTAATAATGACACACAATATGATGATGAAACCCTAGAAGGGTAAATTGAGAATTTAATCTATCTGAATGGACAAGTAAGAGAAAGGAAATTCAAGTGATAAGATAAGGAATACTTTAGTAAAACTTGTGAGATCCAAAGTTTGAATTTCAAATTAAGAGAGTAAATTCACATCGCAATAACACCATGCTACTGATATGGACCAAACCCTAGAATGTTTAGAGTTGTAGTAGTTCAAGGGATGTCACTAGTGATTTGACCTTGAATACTAGCATCTCAATAAAACAAGATCATGAGATTTGCACTATGAGAAGTAAACTAGCACTGATAGTAATCTGGGGTTTAAAGGTAGCTAATCTGAAAGGTAGATAAATAATATGAAAATGATTCAGAGCAAAGGATAAGAAATAGATTTGAAATATAAGAAGTGTGATTTGAACAAAAGGAGAAGTGTAACATGAGAAAAGTGCAATCTAAAACAAATTCTTGCAGTGATATCAAGAATGATGAATTATCTATTCTTATCTTGTATGTTTCAATTATAGGGATGTTTATTCTATATGATCAAAATGAGAAGGATAAGTAATAAGGAATAAGTAGTAATGAATGGGGAGATAACATAAAATAATGGCTTTCAGTAATATGTGAATTTGTTTTTAGAAGTGTAATTTGTTGAAAGTATAATGAGGGATGTAAATTTGTTTTACATATGATTACAGATGTACATGTGCAAGAAATATGTTAATTAAAGGTGTCTGATAGTTTAAGTCATTCATACCAGTAATCCATCTTAGTATTGTACAATTGTGGCATGGTGATATGGGTTGAATGATGATGGAACAAATGGAGGATTACCCTGAATAAGGTAGTCTTACCTATTCACTCATATGAATAGAAGGGATAATAACCATATTGTATTGATATGTAACCCTAATGAGGTATAGATTTTTATACCTAACTTTAATATAACTAAGTGATGGTATTTGGGTATGAATAGTCCTTGAATGACTAATACAATCATGGAGTACTATGATACTGTTACTGAAACCCTAATATTCTATAACCTGATGGTTACACCTTCATTTATGTGTGGGTTCATACTTGAGAATAGTATGGAACGTGATGGTGATGCTTCACCTTATGCATCCATGATTCAATGTGGATGTCATGAGTAAGGGTTTGGGTAAAAGTGTTGATCAGTAACATTAATATAATTTATCTTTTCGAACCTAACTCTAATGCAAATAGATAAAGATGAGTATACATGTTTAACCTTCTTATATGATGGCATGATGGTGAAATAACCTCATTAATATGATCATAACCTTAATGTGTTAATTGGTGCTTATCATAGCCATGTGTTGATACTTTCTTACACTAAACATGTGCATTATGAATATGATGAGGGTTAATCATATCTAGATTCCTTGCATGTTGATGTAATAAAGGAATGTTCTTAATGTTAATATAACCCTATTATGATTGTTTATGAATATCTCCTAGGTCATTAATGTAATATTGTGTTGATCTGGTGTATGATATGTAAGTGATGTTGTTGAGCCTTGTTATAAGGCATGCAAGGATAATGATGATATTACAGGGAATAGTATGATGGTCTTAATGCCCTTTGGGCATGGTTGATCCATGGATGAGGTGTAATCCTCTCGTGTTGATAAGGGTTGATGCCCTGTGATATTGTGAAAAGGATTTATATCTTGTGATAATACGATGATTAGTGTCATCTCATGAATGGAAAGTGAATAGTATCATGTGATCATGAGATGAGAAATTATGTTTCAAACATTTTATATCTTTTAAAAGTTGTGATTTGAAGAGGAACAAATGTCTCAATGTTGAAAATAAAATTCTAGACCGTAGTATTTGAAAGCTTAAAAGGAGAGAGATACCCCTAGTAAAGGTTCTTTGGAGGAATCATGTATAAGAGAAGCTACTTGGAAACTAGAGATGGAGATGTTCGACAAGTATCTTTTCCTCTTTTAGAAATTTTGAGATGAAATTTTTATTAGAGGGGGAGAACTGTTACAACCCATTCCTAGCTTGATGGTAATCCAAGAGATTTAAGATAATCTTAATGCTTATCATGTTTTGTTAGTAATGTTCTATGTTGTGCTTTATCTTAACTTTTGTAACCTTAAATACTTGTTTAGGAAAATTCATAATCATAACTTAAGCATACTATAAAGATTCGAGTTGGGGTTAAGATAACATTAACCCATACATGTGTGCAAGAAGAGAGTTAATGACATTGGAGGAAATAATTAATAAATGATTTTCAGTTTGACAATATTATCAAAATATTATTTTAGGATTGTAGATAATTCAAATATGAATCCAACAAAAAAATAATAAACTAAATCAGAGTTAAAATAAGTGAGTTATATCCTTTTTAGTAAACATATACTGAGCACCGCGACCAACACTGCACCGCAGTCGACAGCTCGACCGACGCTGCGTCGACACCGCGACCGTGGTGTACACTACGACCCGTGATGCTACATCGACCACAACCCATGATGCTACATCAATAGCGCAACTGCGGTCTACACTACGACCCACGACGCTGCATCGACAGCGCAACCGCGACGCTATGTCGACATCACGACCGCGGTCGACGCCGCCAAGAACTGTCAATTGTAAAATGATCATTTCCCGAGCAATACTTACCCATTTTCAACAAAACAAAGTGCTTTGGAATCATGATTTGATCCTCTATCATCTCAGACCACTTTCTCTACTAGAGGGTGACGTAGACAGTGATATCTTGGGTGATTTTTGGGGAAGAATGTGAAGAACAACAGAAATCAAAAGGGCTTGCTATAAATTTGGCTTGGTAAGTAGTTTTAACCGGGGATTCTCTTGACATTCCCTTGATGAAAACCCTTGATATAGTGATTTGGAGGTTTATCTTAACCTCTAATCTCATCTTCTACCTATAGCAAGTCCTGTTTAGGGTTGAAAGGAAGAAGAAATCACTGATTTTTCTAGGACCTTGAAATGGATTCGAGATCTTCAAAGATGGGATACATTTTTAGGGTGTTTTCACACCTTAGGGTGAGTGGGTACTTCCTTTAAACAGTAGATTGCACGAAAATTAGTTAAATCATTAGTAATTTTCAATTGATTAGTATGCAAATACAACCCTAAATGGTCGATTTGATGTAGCTTTTGCAAGATAATTTGATATGGATTATTCCTCTGTTGTGATGAATTTCAGATTATGAAATCAGATTAGAAATGAGCACAACCCATCTAAATGAGAATTCTTTAATTAATTGTATAGGTTACATGATTATACTGAAAAGTAGGATTTTCAGCTATGACTGAAATTGTTGTACAATTGAATAAAAACATTTGCCTAGTTGAATCTCCTTGCTTAAGAATTAATGTTTTATTTGCATGAGTATTACATATATGTCAGATAAGATCTTGCGTTCCATTTGATGATATCAATGTTTTCTTGATATATCAGTAAGGAGGGTGGAAACCCTAGTTTAGTTCATTACATGGTTTCATATATATATTTGATTATATGTGAACTGGTGAGAGCAATCGTTATTGAATGATGTTATGATGTATTCAATCCTTATGCAAGATATGTGATAAGTGAATGAGGTAAATGAAACCCTAATGATAGGGTGTTAAGTGAAACAAGTGTTGTGATTTCAATGTTTCTAAACTTGAGATGTGATGATGCTTAATAGTTCAGTTGTGGTATATGTTATCGGATGGTTTATGAAATGAAAAGTTTACAAAGCATAACAAAGATTCATTGATGTGATTATTGAATTGGGAATTTGAAGAGTGAATTAGACATGTAAATTCCCTAAACATTGTAGAATCCTCACATGATGAGGCCTACACTGTGAGGAGGGAATGGTTTCCTGACTAGAGGTAGTCCACATTGAGGTAAGCCGGAGCACACCAGTAGGGTGTGGGGGTCTTGACCGGTAAGGAAGACTGCTTATAATTGTATGGTACCCAACACTAACCGGAGATGTCGGTGGTACCTGTGTTACTTGTTAAATGATCAGTGGTCAGTATGTCCACTGATGTACAATAAGCTTGAGGGCTTTGACTCACCGCCTAAGTACCCAGGTTAAGAGATGGAGTCTGAGATATTCGACCGCTCTTATTAACCGCCGAGAGGCAGACATGTCGAGACCCTCTGCAGATGGGGTCTTACTCAAGAGATAGGCTTAGGAACTCGGGCATGCTTCTAAGCCTTGTACAGTGATATCGTAGCTTGCTGTGATTCTTTCACATGTTGTGGTACACCTCATGTGGGTTCAGGGCATAATAAGATGAATGAGAGGTTAAACGAGTGTGCACAATTATTCAAGTATTCTTTGTATGTTTCTGAGTTATTAGTTCTCTCTGAGATTAATCAAGCATGTTCATATATTGATTCACTCTTGTAGATATCTAGAGTATCCTATCATATTTGTTATTGTGAATGATTAGTCTCTTTAAAGCATACTGCTGCTATAATTGATATAAGTTGCTCAAAAGTATATATGTAATTATATCAGTGCTTTAGACTATTTCTTTGAAGTACTCATTCTTTGAGCGAGTAGGCTCACCCCTCTACTCACAATTTTTAGGGAAACCTCATGGACTTGAAGAAGATCAAAGCATCAGAGTAGATCAACCACATGAGTTAAGTATGAGATTAGTTAAGTTTAGTCGGTCCCTGTCACTCTAGGTCCTTGTATAGATGTGAGAAAGTTGTAAATGATATTTGTATCTTTGTTTCCTTAATAAGAGAGATTGCATTTGATTATCATGTCGTATGTACATGGAAGTGTGAGAAACAAAATGAATGTATGGATGTGTATCATTAAAGTTGAGATCATATTAGAGTAATCAAGGTTTAATTCTCTTGTAAGGTTTGTTTATGTGATTCAATGCGAGAAAACAAAGAGTTTGAAAAAAAGGAAAGAAAAAAAGTTGGGAGTGAACTTTGTATTAAGTATAATCCTCATAGTCACACCCTAATCTCATGATTGGTGGTAATCGTGGGATGCGAGTGTCACATACTGCGTCCTAAAAGATAGGATCTAGGATGCTTTAACATCACATGCTTCATTGGCAAGACAAAATTTGGAAAGGCTCTATGTGATTCAGGGGCAAGTATAAATTTGGTGCCTCTATATACATTCAAGAAGCTCAGACTTAAGGAATCTAGGAAGAGTAGCATGACAATATAATTGGCGGACAACTCAGTTGTTAAGCCATATGGTATATGCGAGGATGTCCTAGTAAAAGTGGATAGGTTCATCTTTCCTGTAGATTTTGTAGTGATGGAAATGTAAGATGACCATGGAAATGAGCTTCTACTAGGAAGACTATTTCAAGACACTATAGTCACGATACTTGAGATGGGCAGAGGATGTCTCCCTATGGGAATCCAACATGACAAGTTTGAGATCAAGATGCTAGAGCACTCTCAAGCCACGAGAGATAAGGTGCAATACAACATGCTTCAAGACATGGATAGTAAGTTTTCTCTATTTCTAGGAAAGTTGCTCTTGGATATGACCCATGTTATGACTGAAGTAGAAAGAGGTACTCTAGCAGTGGACATCCTAGAAAATACAAAAGTGCTCTTGTTGACCCAAGCAATGCGCTACCTGGACAAAGAGGGAGAGGACTATGAACCTACTTCCAAAGAAGAAGCCGTAGTTGATTCTGTGATACATTCATCACCCAAGCTACCCTTAGAAGTGTGCTTGACAAATAGAATGGAGGATATCATTTTCAACAACCACCTAAAGTAGTGTGTTTTGATTCTGAAGACAATACCTTGCTACTATGCCAGGTTCTTTGAATACCTTGGACAACCTTCCCTACCATTGGTCCCATCTCTATTGAGCCCGCCGGACTTGGAGCTGAAACCATTACCACCGCACCAGAAGTATGTATTCTTAGCTGTAGAGGAAAATGTCCCAGTGATGATATCATCCTCTTTGAGTGGTAAAGAGGAAGGAAAGTTACTCACTGAGTTGCATTAAGGTGGTCCATAGTTGACATTAAAGGGATCTCTCTAACCTTATGCTATCATAAGATTTGGCTTGAAGAAGGAGCCAAGGCAATTCTCCAACCTCAGTGGCATCTCAATCTGATTATGACTGAGGCGGCAAAGAAGGAAGTTGTCAAGCTACTATCGATAGGTATAATCTATGTAATCTTTGATTCAATGTGGGTTAGTCCTACCCAGGTATTTCCTAAGAAAGGGGGTATCATGTTCACTACTAATGCGGCTAATGAATTGTTCCACCAGGATAGGATGGTGAGTGTGCATAGATTATCGCCATTTAAATGCCACCAGTCTTAAAGATCATTTCTCTTTACCTTTTATTGATCAGATCTTGGAGCAATTATCTGGCCTTTCACAATTTTTTTTTCTTGATTGGTATTCTGGATGTGATCTAATCTCTATTGAGCCTAAGTATCAGGAGAAATCCACTTTCACATGCCCTTATGGCACATTCACATACTGACAGATGCCTTTTGGTCTTTGTAATGCCTCAACTACCTTTCAACGTTGTATGCTTGCCATTTTTCTTACATGGTAGAGTGGTTCTTAGAGGTTTTTATGGATGGTTTTTCTGTGTAGGGGGAATCTTTTAATGATTGTCTATATAACCTTGACAGGGTGCTACAAAGATGTGAGGACACTCACCTAGTTTGAAACTGAGAGAAGTGTCACATGATGGTAAGTGAAGGGATCGTTCTTGGACACAAGGTGTCCAGTAAGGGGATGGAAGTGGATCCATTAAAGATTGAAGTCATCTCCACACTACCTCCACTGACATCGATGATAGGAGTGAGGATCTTTTTAGGACATGCTAGATTCTATCACCATTTTATCAAGGATTTCTTGAAAATTGCCAAACCATTGTCTAAACTTTTAGAGAAAGACGTCGAGTTTTCCTTTGATGAATACTGTTTAAAAGCTTTCGAACTCCTTAAAGAAAAATTGATCTCTTCACGTATTGTGCAGGCTCTTGAGTGGAGCCTTTCCTTTGAGCTGATGTGTGACGCATCAGATTATGCAGTAGGAGCTGTGTTGGGTCAACACAGAGTCAAGACTCCAATTGTCATATATTATGTGTCAAAGACTTTGAATGATGCACAATTGAATTACATTACTACTGAAAAAGAATTGCTGGCGGTAGTGTTTTCTTTTGAAAAATTCTGCCAATACCTAGTTGGGGCTAAAGTGATAGTTTGGACTACCCATGCTGCCATCAAATACTTGTTACAAAAGAAAGACGCCAAACCCAGATTGATTAGGTGAATTATTTTGCTTTAAGAATTTGACATTAAGATTAGAGGCAAGCCAGGGGATGAGAATGTTGTAGCTGATCATTTGTCTAGGTTGGAAAGGGTAGACAAAAAAGATATAGCCATCTCCATTATTGAGGAATTCCCAAATGAGAAATTGTTTGCAATTAAAACTGAAGATCCTTAGTTTGCAGATATTATTAATTACCTTGCTTGTAAGGAATTGCATGCATATTGGGGGTACTACGAGAAAAAATGATTTTCCCACTCATTGAAGTTCTATATTTGGGATGACCAGATTCTTCTTAAATAATGTACGGATGGGTTGTTAAGAAAACGTGTACTCAAATGTGAGGTAGAGAGCATCTTGTCATACTGTCATTCTCTACTCACGGGTGGATACCGTGCTAGCTCTAGGACTGTGGCTAAAGTCTTAGATAGTGGGTTTTATTGGCCTACCTTGTTTAAGGATGATTACAACTTTGTTCATCATTGTGATGCATGTCAACGTGCATGTAATATCTCTAAACGACATGAGATTCCCTTCAATGATTTTGAATAAGTTGAAGTTTTTGATCTTTGGGATATTGATTTTATGGGCCCATTTGTGTCATCTAATTCCAATCTATATATATTACTTGCATTTGATTATGTGTCTAAGTGGGTGGAAGCAATTTCAACCCGCACCAATGATGCACATGTAGTATGTAAGTTTGTGAAGTAATACATTTTCTATAGGTTTGGTATTCCCCACCTGATTATTAGTGATGGTGGTTCCCATTTCACTAATAGGCAGTTTGGAGCTTTACTGACTAAATATGGGGTAAAGCACCAAGTGGGCAATCCATATCACCCACAGACTCAAGGACAAATTGAGGTGTCCAATAGAGAGGTGAAGAAAATCTAGAAAAAATGGTCTCAACCAATAGGATGAATTGGAGTTATGTTCTAGGTGATTCCCTTTGGGCTTACAGAACAACCTACAAAACCCCAATAGGAACAACAACTTTTTGGTTGGACTATGGTCGTGCATGCCATCTACTCGTAGAGCTTGAGCATAAGGCTAAGTGGGCCATGAAGAAGCTGAATTTCAACATTGATGAAGTAGGTAGGAAAAGGCTTTTGGATCTTAATGAATTAGATGAGCTTAGGATGAGTGCTTATGAAAGCTCTAGGATATATAAGGAAAGGACTAAAACAATTCATGATAGACACATTCTAAATAGGGTCATTCTCCTAGGTCAGAAATTCCTCCTTTTCAATTCTAGGCTTAGGCTACATTTGGGTAAGCTAAGGTCCAAGTGGAGTGGACCGTTTCTGATTGAAAAAGTCTTTCCCCATGGTGCTGTAAACATTGTAGACTAGAACGAGTTGTTCCTTGTAAACAGCCAAAGATTAAAGCACTATTTTGGATGAGTGGTAGATCCATGGATAGAGAAGGTGCAACTTTGCACCGTTCTATAGATTCTTGCTCTATAGACGGTCTCATCTAGGATGTTAAACAATGACACTTGTTGGGAGGCAACCTAATCTTTATTTCTTTATTTTTATGTTTAATTTCCATTTTTAGTTGTCACTATAATTCATTGTTTTGTAAAAACGGTACATTGTCAAATTTTTGGAGTGTGCATGGCTTTAAAGTTGGTACCACCGAGTTTAGTAGTCGACAACACCGATATGAGGTCAGCATTTTGTCCACAACAACAACACAGACTCAATGCCACCAACTTCATTGGTCTATACCATGAGTCTTTGAAGATCTTTTGAGCGCTCACTAATAAGGAATCATTACCACTGACTTTTTCAGTCGGTACTACAGACTTTTGGATGCACCCATGATCGGTATACGTAGTCCACAAATTTGAAAGCACCAACAAATTACAACACTCGGTACTACTGAATCTGATGTCAGTACTACAGATTTACCACATTAGCAATGTGGGTGTTCGCAATCCAATAGTCATGACTCACTTCATCGAGCGGTCGGTGGTACCAATTGTGACAGAAGTTGGTACTACCAATGTGTCGTCGGTACCACTGACTCAGGGTGATCCACACCATCTATGTTAGCCAATTGTAAGTCGTTGATGCAATCGACTATGTCTTGTGCTAGACAATGCAGTGCCACTGAATCAAAAGTCAATAGTACCGGCTCTTTCGTGTTTAGCTATATAAGGAGGGGTGGTGGAGCAATATTCTTCACACCCTCAACATCCAGTCCTCCTACATTCCAAAGCAAGGATGCACCAGGCATTGACGGTCTTCCCTGAGCTTCCATTCTCTTAACCACCTTCTTGCATCAACATAATGGCTCCTATGAGAGGAGTTGCAGACAAGGAATTTGTTGCATTCAACACCCATCCTTAGAAATAAGGAAGCTCTATGAGGAGTTGTAGACAAGGAAGATCATCCCAACACGATATGGTGGTCGCACATTGATCCAAAGGGCATGCTTTACTGACAACATGTGTTGGGTATGTCAAAAGTAAGAAATGGAGAGAGATAATCCGTTCTTGAGTGACTGGCACACCTACCCGAATCTCGTCCTAGAGTTCTTAGTGTCGCTTGATGTTCTCATCACCCCCGAGCAGAAGATAGGAGGTAACTGGAAGGAAGGCAAGGTCAACTTCCATCTCTTCAACAACAACTATTCTCTCACGCTGAGGGCCTTCAACCATATCTTAAACTGGGATCATGTCCCAGAACGCTGGACCCCATCTGACTTCGACTGTGACTTGGCCTGGGAGCAGTTGACTGAGGTGCCGGTAGGATTTCGTATAAATTGACATATTAGTAATGTTACTAATATTGAGCATTCTTTTGCTCGTATGCTTCACTGTCTCTGCACCAATACTATTTTTTCTCAATCCGGCCAAACTCAAGGGAAGATCCAAAAGGCAGGCCTTTACTTTCTCTATAGGATACTGGAGGGAGAGAGTATTAACTTTGGAGCTTTCCTTCTGCTCCATATGATTTTTATGAGGGGCAATGTGACAAGGAAGGTGGCGATTATATTTGGGGTTCTCACCAACCTTATTGCTCTCCATTTGTTCCTTGATTTATCCACCCTTGAGCAATTAGAAGATACAACAAAACTGGACCTCCTTCACTTTCGTAAGGCACATCTTCTCCAATACCACCACAATGTGCTCTATACACATTGCACCCATCGAGACATATTTTGGGAGAGGAATCTCCCTGACCCTATCTTCAATTTGAATGAGGTGAATCATCTCAGGTGGCCACTGAACGAGGGGGAAGTAGAAGATCTGCCCAAAGTAGCAGCTCATGGCGACGACGAGGAGCACAACGATGACAATGATGATGATGTTGAGGAGGTGGAGCCCACCATCCCCATCACTAGGAGAGAAGTCCCACACAAACGGGCTTACACATGTGCTTCCTCGACTTCGTCGGCCCCACCACCTTCCCAAGAGGAGAAAGACCCGTACAACATGGCAGGTATGTATATCATGCTGCAGGACGTCTAGACAGGACAACAGAAGCAGCAGGCAATGCTGGCCGACGTGTAGGATATTCAAGGAAGGTTGTACCAGAACCAATAGGAGATTTATGAGAATGAACACCTTCTTTTGGCCAACCAAGAGAATGTTCTCATGAACCTACAACGGATGGAGCAGTACCCACAACCGCCGCCAATGCCACCTACAGACCACTCCAGGGGATGTTCCCTCCCCACGACCCCAACACGCCACCTCCACAATTTTGATCCTTGGTACCACTGTTCCACCTCTTTGGTGCGAGTATTGACTATGCAGATAGTCATATTCAAGATTTGGGGGGTGGTGGAACAACATACTATCTTTACTTTTATTATTTTTATCTTTAGTTGTTTATTTTATTTTTAGTTGTGCAAGTGTAGGATTCACGTCTATCTAGTGTAATTGTGTAGTGCTAAATGCATGGTTTTGTTTTTGAATAGATTTTACTCTCTATATTGCTGCATAAAAATGGTCATATCCTTAGAAGATTAAACTACAAAATATTTTGGTAACACCACTTGAGGAAGTGTTTGGACTAGTCAGCATTAGGACTTAGTACATACATGAAAATATGAATCAACTTGGGAATGTGAATGATGAAGATGTTGAGACTAAACTGACCAAACCATTATGAGACCTTAGATAAAAATATAAGAAATAAACCTTTAGATCACCCTGAACATAGGTCAATTAAGAGGGACACATCATAATATAATGAAAGGCATGGTCTCTTAGTTGTGTGATTTCATTTCTTATTCAGTCATTTTTAACTCACCAAAATTCATGAGTACTCCAAGCTATTCTCCTTGATTGTATTGCCTGGCATGATAGGAACATATTAGTTAGTTTTCTTGCATTTGAAAAAGAAAGACCATTTGTATGCATTAACTTTACTGCATACCATCTTAGCTTGCATAACACAACTCATGTAGTTGCATACGTTTCAACATCGCATCCATATTTTCTTGACATTGTGGATTTTAATTTTGATTTATGAAGAAAAAGTGCAGGGATATGTCTCAAAGAAAAATAAGAAGAAAAAAAGGAAGGAGAAGAATTATAAAATAAAGAAGCATAAAACTTAACCTTTTGAAAAGAAGGAAGAATTTTTTTTTGTTCAAAAGAAATAAGGAGAATGTATATCCCACATGTTTGTTTTACTGATGATTTAATCCACATGTGCATTCTTCTGAGTTGTCAAATAATCTCAACTTGTTCATACATGCATCATTTCATTAAAAGAAAAAAAATTAGGCATTAGGATTCATGCATGGCATTCTTTTTATCCATCTAGATTCATTATTCTCTATGCATAAATTGGTTGGATGTGCTTATGAATTTTCATTTGCCACCCATCTTGTACCATTAATTGCTCTTATTGGTAGGCCACTCAAATGATTTATCTCCTCATTCATGCTTATATGGAGATCTGCTTTCAAATAGTTGGTAGCTAGGAAAGAACAATTTAGTGTAAGGAGTCACACAATAAACCAAGCGAATGTCTGAGTAATTATTATGTTAATTGCTTTCTTGATAGTGTCATTGACTGAAGGTGGACATATTTTATGGAAGTTTTTGGTCACTTTAGAATAGTTATCTGTTCATTGGTCAGTGAACGTTGGTTTAGGACTTGATAAGAATATTTGTTCAGTGGTCAGTGAGGGTCGATTTAGGGCTTGATAGGTGGATTTGATTAAGAAAGTAATGTATGTGTTATCTCCTTCTACTGACTCTTGTCAAAAATATCTGAGAGAGTTTTTCTCGAGGAAGAGCACCATTTATGCTTAGGGGAGTTTGATGCATGTATTTTTAGTCATTATTTCAGGCACATTTTTCCTTGATTTCATGTGTAGAATTTATTTTATTTATTATGCATAAAATGACATAAACTTCCTATTTCTATTAAATGCATCAAACCATATGATTCTAACTATTTAACATAATATTTTACGCATCCTAAGTGCTTATGATGTTTTTGTGTGTTTTTAGATGCAACCAACTACAATACAGACTCGGTGCTACCAACCTGGCAACAATCACTAGTACTGACTTGACATCAGTGATGGACCCGAAAACTCACCCAGAGTCGATGCTACCGACAACTGAAGTCAGTGGTACAAAATCAACATCAGTAATCCCTAACATGAATCGATAAAATTCAGTGCTACCGATTTTCCAACTCGGTGCTACTGTGTAAACATTAAAGAGGCAACTCAAAAACCACAAAACTTGGAGCTATTGAGTCCAGTCGATAGTACCGACAGGATCAGGATCGTGTGACCAAACCTAAGTAACTCAGAACTACTGACTCACCTAGTCGATACTACTGAGTCTGCCCGATCAGGCCAGCTGTATATTTCACTCTAATCCAACACTGGATGTTATTTCATACTCTATGTCCCTTTTATGACTTGGGGGCATGACGGTCTGAGAGGAGAGGGTAGCCATTTCCATTGCACAATGATTGGAGAGAGGCAAAAGAAGAACCGAGGACTAAGAGCTTCAACTAAGGAGATTCAGCCACCTCCAGAGGAAGATTCTGTAGTCAGAAGATAGTTGAATGCACGTATGATAGAGAGGATCTTTCGAACGGGCTGAGATTCAGGGGTTACCTTAGTTTCTTGATGTTTCCCACATTTTTCTTCTTCCTTTCCATGTATTCATTGATGAAAACCATGTAAGGCTAAAAACTTTTATTCCTTAGGATCCGTGAGTATCCCCGATATACACTATGATTGATTTCCATGCATTAATATCAATTTTCTCTCTTTTTACTAGATATAAATCTATGAAAGCTTTGTGTTCAACTTGTGCTTGATCACCATGAGTGGATTTCTAGACACATAGTCATTTTGGGAGAGAGGTTGAGGGTCAGAGAGCAATCAATTATCCATCTACTGTGCCCTTTGGGAAAAGTAGAATGTAAATAGGAGGAGAAACTCAGAAAATAATCATAAAGCATCTAACTAATTAACCAATAACTGCGGAAGTGGGATTGGAATTAGATTAGGTAGTGAATTATAGTGTGGGAGTAGGTAATTTTGGTTATAGGTTTCTTATCTAGGGTTAGAAATAATAGATGTTAGTGTGTGTGAGGTCAGTTATTAGTGTTTTCCGTGGTGAAACCACTGTCCTAAGGAATTCACCCATCTCTGATTAATTCAACCTTTAATTCAGTTTATTTCTTCCTTTGTTCTTTTGCTCAACCCAAATCAACCATTCACAGTTGGCTTAGCTGATTTGACTAGATTTCATAGTAGTCTTCTGGAGAAACACTTCCTTGTGTTTGACTCGGGCCTCACGAGTCCTTATTACTTCGATACATTCACTTCCGTACTACACATAGTAAATTTGTGTCAATTACTACAAACTAGTTCACCCAAGAAACAAGGTTCAAAATCATCTGAACTTGAAATGAAATTTTGTTAGATCGTTCAAAATACAATATAACTAAATATATATGCATCAATATTACAACTACACACCATAACTGGATAAATTTTATGTAAGTCCTTAAATCACATGAAATTGCATAACATGAGAAAATGAAGCCCGAATTAGATCTAATTTAATACATAGATTTATCAACTAACATCAAATCATTCTATGAAGTTTATTTTTGAAACTAATCATCCAATTAAGACTAATATTATATTTGTGTATTAAGTGGGTTAGGGCCTTACAACTAAATATGAGGCAAGACACCACATAAACTGAGATCAATCAAAACAAAAATGTTGATCAATAATTATCCTTATTACAAAAAATATACATAATCAAAACTAAATGATAATTTTCAATTTTTCAAAGAGATGTTTATACAAAGGTCCAACTTCACATGTATAATTGTACTAGGTAAATTTACATGAACTCATTGTCCTCATCCACAACCCGTAAAAAACATGTGTTTTCTAGATTTTTACAATATTTATATTTTACAAGACATGCAACCAAAAACTTGAGTTGGTAGACATGATATACAAATCCCCCTACCTAGACATGAGAGTACATGGACAACTCTAGGACTCTAACTATGACCATTCCAACCTCTCTTCTATACTGATCTTCATATTGAGCTTCCTCTCCACCATAGGTTTCTCCACACTACTAACCACCTAAAAAGGGTGTGGAATCCACAAGGTGAGACAAATGTCCCAATGATATGATATAACATCTAATAACATTTATTGCATACATGTTGGTTACAAAATTAAATGAGTTTAAGAAGATAGATAACATATTTGAAAAATGGAGAAGTGTGTTTACAATGATCAAGAATAGCTAATGTTTTTTTGGTGACCGAGAGAACCCACCCCCGGTGAGCCTGGCATGGTAAACTCTCGATGCATGAGAGGGTGTGGTCCGGTCACCCCCCTCCTGCACCTAATCAGCGTGGATTTCCATTCGCAAAGTGCCTTCAGTGAGGTTCGAACCCGGATCCTTAATTGGGACTTACTGAGCTCTTACCACCTGGGCTACTATGGCCGGACTGGCATAGCTAATGTTATAGGTACATACATTTAAATATGAAGAGATATGAATCACAAATGATGCTAGCGGAAGAGCAAAGAAACATTTATCATTCAATGTGAATATCCATTTAAACTTAACGGATATACTTCACAATTGGGTTATATATTTTATTAAGCCTTGAATTGTTGATGTTTACCACTCAAACTACTAGCTGACTACTATGAAGTCATAATCATCACCACATAAGATCTAGGATGTCCAAAATTCCTTAAGATCTCTCCCACTCAGCTAATATGAATGACAATTTATAGTGGCTCATCATCCCAAACTATGAAAATAAAACTTGATCTCCCCTTCATGCACATTTCATGACACCAAACTAGAATATTAAACCTCAAATTTAAGTTACAATTGCAATCACACTCTATGACATAAAATCCAAGATATTGCCTGAACCTCTCTCTATAACTTTGAAATTAGGATGGCAAATATATACCTTCCCTACACCTGTATATACTCAATAGTATAAGACTATGAGCTCCTTTTGAGACTACTGATTTCACTATCAAGCAAGCTTTTTCATTGAGATAGTTCTATAGTCACAAAGCAATATAATATCACTTAAGTAATTATGCTAATTCCTATATTGCATGCACCACTCAAGTTACATGTGAGATCTTAAAGAAATTTATATAATAAATCAAGGGATTGTGAGTTTAGTAGATATAAAATATATGAAACAATTCTATGTAACTCCATCATGACATATTATAATATACTCAACTGCATAGAGGACTAAACATCTATAACATCCCAGGATTTGAGGCCTTGGATAAAAAGATCTTATAAGTAATGATTGGACTACCCATATCACCAAGGTGCACCTCCTTTTCTGGGAGCCCCTTACTGAAGAACTCCATAGTTAAGCGTGATCATCTTGGAATAGTACTAGGATGGGTGATCAGTCGGGAAGTTGACCCCAACTTGGGTGTGAGTGAGGATAAAGCGCACAGTTAAGGCTAGTGGTGGTCTGTGGGGCCAGTCGTCATTCCTGAAACTATACTAGAGCCTTGGGCAGTGGGCTCGGTCGTCACAAATGGTGTCAGAGCCATAACCCCTCCAGTAGGTGGGGCCCACATGGGCATGTGGCATGCCAATCTTGAGTTGTGCGGTCCAGGCATGTAGGAAAGGGCTGTCTATGGTTGACGTAGCCACCCTTGCGCTGGTATTCCATGATCGGGAGCTGGGTGTCCATGGGTCATTGTGGGTCTGCACTGAAACGAGGTTAGATTATGAGGCCATATAGTTGAGCCTTGATGAGGAGATCAAGAGTCTAAGTGGGGGAGATTGTAACATCCCAGGATTTGAGGCCTTGGATAAAAATATCTTATAAGGAATGATTGGACTACCCATATCACCAAGGTGCACCTCCTTTTCCGCGAGCCCCTCACTAACGAACTCGATAGTTAAGCGTGCTCATCTTGGAGTCGTACTAGGATGGGTGACCAGTCGGGAAGTTGACCCAGACTTACACGTGAGTGAGGATAAAGCGTGTAGTTAAGGCTAGTGGTGGTCTGTGGGGCCAGTCATCATTCCTGAAACTCTACTAGAGCCTTGGGCAGTGGGCTCGATCGTTACAACATCAAACTAGGGTGCATAATAAACAAAATTTTATTTAAACACAAACAAAACTAACTCCCTATAGGAATCTCATTATCATCCTAATTTTTTTAGAGATCTTAACAAGATAAAAATCGATCCCAAAATTTTAGATAAAAAGTCTAATAGATGTGAAACTTATTCTATTTCTAAGGATTAATCAACTATATGATAAAAAACTAGCATGGATGAGCTACTGTCATCAATAGAATTCCGTCCAGCTATCATCTAGAACCATAATAATAAATAAAATGATTAGAAACTCAATAGGATAACCATTATGTAGTAAGCTTTAATATGTGCTCATGTTAATTTTCATTGGATACTAGATCATTATGAAAATAATGTTTTTAAGAGATTTTATCATAGTATAGTGAATATTAGTTCTTTTCTATTTGAAAGAGAGTTACTTGTACAGAATAAAAATGTTAAAGAGACTAAGAGAGTATTGAAAATTTGTATTATCATCAAACTTGTTCAAAATAGTTCATAAATGACCATCTTTTGGCATATTACAAATTTTTTAGAACAGGATTTAGGTCATAAATGTATTAAGTAGGCAAGAAATATATTAAAAGTTATAGAACTTGCCTTGAGGTGTAGAATACAAAATCCAAGAGGGGAACCCTTGAAGCAACAACAAGGACCCTAGATTTGTCCACCAAGACTCCAACAATGCTCATTTTCTCAACAAATAGGGTGGATCTAGAGTAAAGAGAGAAGAAAATAGGATTCCTCAGCCATGTGTACAAGTTTACAACAAGTAAGACCATAGATCTCAGCCATGGAAGAGGAAGGGAAGGAGAAATAACAAAAAGAATGATTTAGTATGGAGGATCTTACTTGTTGGGAACAACGAATGAAATTAAAGGCCTTTGCACAGTCTAAGCAGAGTCCGCTCTAGAGCATGCACCCCAAAATAACAGCCCCAGTGACCTCTAATGAGCCCTCGTTGGACACCCCAAATGTAGCAAGATATTTTTCAAGAGAATTATTGAAGATAAGCATGAGGGGTATCTATAGGTGAGCCCTAGTCAAGGATTCTAAAGTTGATTCTTTGTCAATTAAGGGCCAGAAGACACATTGGGATACAACCCTTGGAAACCTATCTATTGGTGCAAGATGCTCGATTGTTGGTCTGTGGATCAACTATCATTGGTCAACACTACACATGATTCTCATCAGTCTATCTAGGAAATCCATTGTCATCGAGCCCCTATGTGGAAAGTCTCCTAGACCTCTAGAATCCTTGTCAAGTTCAACACATAGAATGTCAGAGCATCATCCCATCCATCGGTCAAAAAAATCCATTAGTCTGACGGTCTTCTAGATTCTTGTTGACCTACATGCATATAACTCATCGAATGTTAGAGGTTTGTCGGTCCAAGAAACTAACAATGTATTATCGACCTCTCCTGAAACCAACTGACAATCAACTACACTCCATGATTGTAACATCCCTGACCTAGGTTACGCCTTAACCCTAGGATTTTTGCTTAAGTAAGTCACTTATATTCTTGTCTTTATCTTTTGAAAAGTAATTAAGACTAAAGGAGAGCTTATGTTTCAACTTTGGTCCTATTTGAATAATGTTGAAGCAATATTTGCTTGTTTTGGACTAAAGTGTAATTTACGCAATATAAGGGGTTACCTTGCAAAATGTTACATGATAAATGTTCCTCAAGTAATTTAGCATCATAAAAATGAGAAGGATGCTAAGGGATGGTTTGTGGAAGCCTAAATTCTAAGAAGCGGCTTATTTGAATAATACTTGTACATTGAATACTAGTTTTGGTGTAATTTGTAATTTACCCAAAATATAGAGTTGAATTTGTAAAATACCACCTCTATAGTGTCCCTACTGTCTCTTGGTATCATTTAGAGAAAATAAAAAGAAAGGGGCGTCTTGTTTGAACCATATTTGAGAAATGATACTCTTGATAATAAAATAATTAAGAAATAAGCATAACTGAAATCCTAAGTTATTTTGTAGCAAAATATATAAATTAAATGAAGTGCCCATCAACTAAAAAGCTTTGGGTGAAATCCCATGTTGAAATGGCGGCCAAAATACCTTGAGAGGCGCTGAAATAATCCTAAGTAGGTGAAAAATATCTACCTACATTTTTAATTGAAAAGTAATGTCCACTAACATAAAGATGCTAATGGATAATAGTATTATATTTATTAAGGAGCTTAATGGTTGATTATAATTCAAGGATAATTCAAAGGAATTTTAAGATAAGAAGGATAGCTTCAGAGACAAGGAAGTGGAGGGGGCATGTGGCAAGAAAATTTGATGACTTCCCTCCTACTTTCTCTCTCCTAAGAATTCAATTATATCTACTCAACCATTCACCTACTAGAAAGGTTATTTTCACAATACACACTCACTCCCCACTTAGGCCGATGACCAAGGAATAAAAGGAGAAGGAGGAGAGTGTTCCCCAATCTTAAGGTAAGATCCATGGTCATCTTCAACCTTGGATTGAAGGCTAAAATCGAATTATAACTCTTCTTTTCTTCTCTCTTCCATCTAATGCTCAACTTTGGCAATCGTTTACATCAAAAGGATTGAGAACGTGCCTTGGATAATTGGAGGAGATATCTTCACCATAAAAGATGAAAATCTTGGACCTTTGAACTTGCTTCAGAGGTGGGTTATATAACTTGAACCCATTGATATTATTATTTGATTTCAATCTTGCAATATATGTTGATCTTTCCTTCTTCTCAAATTTTTCTTGAGTAATTGATGAATCAATGAATCCATCAGTTGTATGGACAGTATAAATGAAGGCCTGAAGCTTGATGATGATGACATAATCTTAGCACACACCTCTAGATCAACAATATCAAATAGTTTCAACTATGTATGCCCAAACGGTTTCAAACCGTTTAAAGTTCAAACGGTTTCAACACAACCTAGGCCAAACGGTTTGAACCTAATCTAGGTCAAACTGTTTCAAACCGTTTAGTGATCAAACGGTTTCAACCTAATCTAGGTCAAATGTTTTCAAACTGTTAAGTGATCAAATAGTTTCAACCAAATCTAGTTCAAACAATTTCAACCAAATCTAGTTCAAGTAGTTTCAAACCGTTTAGAGGTTCCAGAACGTTTGAAGGTCAAAGGAGTATCAAGACCGTTTGAAGATCAAAGGGGTCTCAAGACCATTTGAAGTTCAAAGGAGTCTCAAGACCGTTTGAAGGTCAAAGGGGTCTCAAGACCATTTGAAGGTCAAAGGGGTCTCAAGATCATTTGAAGGTCAAAGGGGTCTCAAGACCATTTGAAGGTCAAAGAGGTCTCAAGACCGTTTGAAGGTTAAAGGGGTTTTCAAGATCATTTGAAGATTAAATAATCTCAAACCGTTTAGAGACCAAATAGTCTTAAAAACATGTAAGATCAAATAACCCTATGAGTGTTTGTAAAGTATCTCAAGGTTGATTAAAATGGAAGTACCTCTAAAGTACTTAGGTGAATAATATACTTAGAGTGATTGTCATTTGATGCTTATGAAAGTAATAAACTCAATACACTATGATAAGCATTAGTGCATGTACTTTAATGAAAGGTTGAGCCAACTTAATAAAGTATGGAGTAATCAACATCCTAGAGAGGATGAGAGAGAAACTCATACTTTTGTAATAAACATGTAATGTGCATACATTGATGCTTTTAATAAGTGTAGAGTATGAATTATGGTTTGATCTTGGATAATGTGATCATGAAACCCTAATTGATAAAGAATGGGAAACCCTAACCCTAATGAGAGAATAGTGGTGTTACCCTTGTATTGCATGGTGTTGATATGTAATTGATATGGTTTTTATCAAGTATACTAACTATGCATGTATTATGAGATGATGAGCATTGCCAGGTATGAGCTATGATGTTTATTTGATAAAAATGCTTAATGGGCCTTGTGAGCCATTATATTATTTATTTCCTAGTGAGAGGTGACAAGATATTAATGGACCTTGTGAACTATGTGAGATGCTTGTGTAACAAGTATCAAGTATTCCTTGGTCAGATGACCTGGAGGTAATAGTTACCTGATAAGTGATAACAATGTTTAGTGATGAACTAAGGGTTTGAATACCCAAACTAGTAGACATGATGATGATATTGTTGAGGGATGAGAATTCCCAGTAATGAGATAAGGGATTGAGATCCCAATTTTTCATAAAGTGTTGAAAAGTACTTGATAGATGTATTACACTTTTCTTTTTAGCATTTGTCATAATAATACATGTTTGAAAACTTGGTTGATGCTAAAAGAATATGGTAACACACTTAATTAATCAAGTGAAATCTTATCATGTAGAGCCCTGTCCATAGATACATCATCGTCAGTAGCTGGTGATGGTGAAACAGGTTTTCCCACGGGATCTCCTGGAGGGCATATTTTTGAATATATGGGGGTAATCGGCGTGAATATCCTTACTATCACGAAACTGGAATCCCAGTCCCATGAACCAAACTTATACCAAAGGCAACATGAGGAAGCATAAAGCTTATCACACATGAACAAACAACAAGATAAAGGCACCAACATAGTCTCAACATTCAACAAGTATAAATTATACAAAATGCATTATATTCATGAATTCAATTACATATTTCCATAGTCAAGGTACAAATCATTCATGTGCACTAAATATGGATCTTACAACAAATACACCTAGCATAGCTCACCAAGCCTATTAACCTTCTAGCCATCTCTGAACCTAAAAACAAAATACGAGAAATGGGTCAACACACGTGGTGTTGAGTATGGGGCAGAAAGATACATATATGTATAAGCTTTGCATAATTTTGAAAAGATTTCAAGACTAAACGAACAAGAATAAACATGTTAATTGTTTAAAAAATGCGAAACCATATTTTATGTCATTTCACTCCATTATATCAACAATATCAAGCATGTTTAAGGCCTTTGACAATCTTCCCATCGGAAGGGTCTGTAAGGGTGCTCAAGCTTAGCTAACCCTTTTATATGAGAGGGACCTCAAGGCCGTAGGCAAGAGATAACCCTTTATCAATCAATATTATAATGGATTTCTATCTATATATGTGTTCAAGTTATAAAACTGACGAGGCAAACATCAAGTAAGAAATAGCAATACTACATGGCAATATTTGAGCTAGTAAACAAACAAGCATACACCATATGTCTTTTCAAGTAAGAAAGCAATAGTGATATAACTAGATAAGGACCATACCTAATTTAGAGATTCATACCCTAACTTATCCTTCACCATCTAGCCACATGCCAATCCTAATTAACAACAAGATTACATATATGCATTAGATTCTCATCATTAACCCTAATTAGATGCATTTTAGGGTTTTGGCCAAGGTGGGTTCCAAGTTTCTTATTGGTTCATTATATGATAGTGTACTGGTCGAGAGGTCATCATGATGGTGTGGTTCAAGTTTCATGCCATTACGACGTTCCATCCATTATATATGACCATTTCAAGGTTTAAGGCATTTACATGCACATTATAGGGTTAAAGACTCATAATAGGGCAACCGAGATCAATTATCATCACGGAAGAAGGGCAAAGCATAAGGGATGGTTTTAGATTAGGAACACTTGGTCATTAGAAACACATAACAAGAATAGATGGGTGTCCATTAGAAACAATATTAGCAATCTAGGGCAAAGGCATCATTATAGTCACAACTAGTCACATGCGAGGAGTCGAGTCATAAGGAAGCAAGTTTAGCATCACAAGAGAAATGTGCATCATTATAGTCCAAAATGGTTGTGTATGTACAAAAAGGAATCATTTATGAGCAATAGGGAGAGTAGGATTTTCATTAGGGCTACAAAGACATTATAGTTATAGACTTGCTGCTTAGGTGGGTATATATGCACCGATGTTCCAAAATTCAGCATCACATTGTATTAAATATGTTAAGAAGATCAAAAGGTGACTTATTTGGAAAAAAAGAGAGATAGGATCATATTCGAGTCCTTAAAGCATGCCTAAGCTGTAGATCCTTTTGAGAGGATCGATTTGATATATAATTTTGCTATATTTGGCCTTAGTATGAACAAGTTATGCATTTTTAACAGTTTGACCCAAGACTATAGAGAATACCAGAGGCATTTACCATTAATAATGCAATGGGTATAGGCCCTCAGATGATGATCTAACGGCTCACATGGGCACCATCTTCACCCTCCCAAGGGTGTGAGTCGAAGTTGGGCCAACCATTCCTCGGCCCATGGACATCCGGTCCAGACTCCTCTCTTGGCCCAGGCCCCGGGCGACTGCTGTTCATCATCCCCATTCACGTGACCCATGTTCCTTGTGTAGGAACAGAGTGGAAATAGGGGACGATGCATAGGTCTCCCTCAGCAACCATGACACCTCTATAAGCTCGGTGCAAGGCAAGCTCGAGGTAGACATGGTCTTGGGCGCGTTGTCACGACCCGTTTTCTTTTTCAAGGACAAGTCCTTGTCATGGGGGATTTGGCCTCCGGCTTGGCTGGTCGGCGGCCCCAGCACTGTTCTTGCCTCATCATCACCTTCCGTAGCCGCAAGAGACTCGAGGCGGGGGCTATGGATCTGAGCATATCATCCACCAAAGTTCGCCAACGTGGTGGCCTCAAGGTCAAAGATTTGGAGGAGCAACCACTGTCCTTGATAGCCTTTGCGACCTGTGGTGATAGCCCTTGCCGCTAGGCAGTGAGGAGAGGGGAAACACGGCTAAGGGAAAGAAGAAACCAAGAATATGAACAAAGGCTTTATGAGAGGGGTTTATAATTAGTTCAAGAGCACTAGGGTTTAGATTCCAAGCAATTAAGAGCTTTCCCTTGTTGCCCAATTTGGATAAAGGCGGCAAATGTGCTTCCCAATCCTGTGATTTTCCTCAAAGCGGAAGGGGAAGGAGGGGTAAGCACTTGGGCCTGGATTTGTATTGGGCCCAATAAGGTTCCAAAATCCAAATAAAATAATACATTAGATGGGGACATTCAAATAGCCATATCTAGTGATTTATAATCCAAATTTAGGTGATTTTTAGGCCATTGAATTCATAATTGAGTCCACTACAATGTGGTGCAAATAAGAAAGACAAAAGATCATAGAGTTGAGGTTCAAAATTAGATGTAAGAAGGTGACGTGATATAGCAAGATAGTTTAAAAGTACAAATTAAAATCACACATTGTAAAATTGACCATTGTAGTCGCCAAATTGGAACATCACAACTACCCAATTATAAAATTAATATCAAATTGGGTAAGAGACACTTGATGATAGAGGAAGGGGATAATAGAGGAGAGAGAAAATTGAGGTTGTCACATCCTTCCCTCCTTACAAGAAATTTCATCCTCAAAATTCGCCAAAGATCATTGTTAGGTGTCAAAGTCGAAAAACCATCGAGTCCATGTATCCCACGAAGGTTGTGAAGGTACTTTACCCACAATGGGGTATATACTTAGATTATCGTCTACAGTGTGTATCTAATCTTTATTCTAGATTTCATGCATGTTTTTTCTTTCTCCAAAATTCTACCAATTATAATCAAATATGTTCATTATCTTTCATTTCAAAATTAAAATTAAACAATTTATTCACCATGTGCATTCGAGTTATGACCCTAAGAGAATCGACATATCCAATTAATCATTTTTTTTGGTTCTATATTAGGCATGTTACCCCTGATTGTTCAAGCTAAGATCTTATGACATCATCATGTCTAGATCATGATTTAAAATATATATCTTTCATGTATGTTATGATTTCATACTAGGTCTATCTCATGAGAGTGGCTCATTGCACATATATCAAGATTTTAACTTAAGTGGGATTCTTTCATGTATCGAGCATCATTCGAGGAACAATATTATCATGAACATCGAGGTTTTGAAACTTTCTCACTTGTATCAAGAAAGAGTTCCACAAGCTCAAGCGACTCAAGCTAAGACATATATATATCCAATAAGACTTACTAACCATAACTTCTATCCCTAAAAAAAATTTCTACCCATCTTAAGTTCAACCACTAGATTCCTTTATATGCAACTACTAACCCGAGTATGAGGCTCATCATGAATATCACACATCATATACATCATCTTAGGTCTTGGGACATCTCCCTCACCTATGTATATATCAAGCATCAAATTTTCAATTGCCTCTTTCTCTAGGGTTAGATATTTTCACAAGACATCTAGGGTTCAACATTTTCAAGGAAACCTCACACACTAGGTCACTCAACTCATATACTTAGAAGTATTCTAGCTAGGGACTCATCATCAAGTATTTCATCATTCCTATTTTTCAACATTTCAAATATTTTGGAGTTTAGGTACCTAACCTTCTCCAGAGGCGGGTTGACTCATATCAAAAGGTCACCCTATTCATATGTCCCATGCTAGAGGTCCTCCTCTGTAAAGAGATTGATGCCAATGTTGGTCTCAAACTATATGTCACATATCATATCACAATACACACAAGACTAGGTACAAGCAAACATGACAACCCACTAGCTATGTTTAGCACATCAACCAAGTCATATGTATCAACAAGGTGCTAGGTCTAGCTCGGGTTGCATGGTCAAACTCATTTCATATCATCAAACTACTTGGCCCTCTTAAGGAAAAACTTGTGTCTTATCAATATCAACATCATCATCATCTTAGGTTATCCAGGTTACTCACTGTCCTAACCTATATCATGGCTCTAGACAACTCTAGAGACTATCACTATCATCTAAACTCTCTCATCTAGACTTGATGTTACATCTCTTTCACCTAGGTTGCATGGAAACTCACTACCTTTTACGTGTGGTAACATTTTTTATGTGTACATATAATAATACTTGAAATAGATTTTCTCCAACGTTGAAACATTCGATGAAAACTACCATACTCCATTCGAATAAAATGAAAACCTAAATGAGTTACCACACTCATTAGGTAGTCTAGTATGATGATACCTAGAGAACTAGCAAGAACATGGTGCACACTTGTGTATACATCCTAAGCACATGTCACAAATCATGTCTGGGGAGGTAATTTACACAAGTCTACACCTAGTTCTAGAACATCTAGGTTCTAACCTAGAGGCTAAGTCAACCTAATCCACAAAGGACATCTTATTAAGTTTCTAGGGTTGAGATGTAAGGTGAGTTTAGTTTTGTGTTTCATGTGAGCAATGTTTGGTGTAGTTATAGTTCATGCCCTGATACCATCTGTCACAGAACCGGAATCCCAGTCCCATGAACCAAAAGTATACCAAAGGCAACATGCGGAAGTGTAAAGCTTAGCACACATGAACAAACAACAAGATAAAGGCACCAACACAGTCTCAACATTCAACAAGTATAAATTATACAAAATGCATTATATTCATGAATTCAATCACATATTTCCATAGTCAAGGTACAAGTCATTCATGTGCACTAAATCTGGATCTTAGAACAAGTACACCTAGCATAGATCACCAAACCTATCAACCTTCTAGCCATCTCTGAACCTAAAAACAAAATATGAGAAACGGGTCAACAAACAAGGTGTTGAGTATGGGGCAGAAAGATACATATATGTATAATCTTTGCATAATTTTGAAAAGATTTCAAGACTAAACGAACAACAATAAACATGTTAATTGTTTAACAAATATGAAATCATATTTTATGTCATTTCACTCATTATATCAACAATATCAAGCATGTTTAAGGCCTTTGACCATCTTCCCGTCGGAAGGGTCCGTAAGGGTTCTCAAGCTTAGCTAACCCTTTTATATGAGAGGGACCTCAAGGCCATAGCCAAGAGCTAACCCATTATCAATCAATATTATAATGGAGTTCTATCTATATGTGTGTTCAAGTTATAAAACTGACGAGGCAAACATCGAGTAAGACATAGCAATACTACATGGAAATATTTGAGCAAGTAAACAAACAAGCATACAATATATGTCTTTTCAAGTAAGAAAATGACAGTCATATAACTAGATAAGGCCCATACATAATTCAGAGATTCATAACCTAACTTATCCTTTACCATCTAGCCACATGCCAAACCTGATTAACAACAAGATTACATATATGCATTAGATTCTCATCATTAACCCTAATTAGATGCATTTTAGGGTTTTGGCCAAGGTGGGTTCCAAGTTACTTATTGGTTCATTATATGATATTGTATTGGTCTAGAGGTCATCATGACGGTGTGGAATTTTCATGCGAATACAATGTTCCATTCATTATATATGACCATTTCAAGGTTTAAGACATTTACATGCACATTATAGGGCTAAAGACTCATAATAGGGCAACCAAGATCAAGTATCATCAAGGAAGAAGGGCCAAGCATAAGGGATGGTTTTAGATTAGCAACACTTGGTCATGAGAAACACATAACAAGATTAGTTGGGTGTCAATTAGAAATAATATTAGAAATCTTGGGCAAAGTCATCATTATAGTCACAACTAGTCACATGCGAGGAATCAAGTCATAAGGAAGCAAGGTTAGCATCACAAGAGCAATGTACATGATTATAGTCCAAAATGGTTGTGTATGTACAAAAAGGAATCATTTATGAGCAATAGGGAGAGTAGGACCTTCATTAGGGCTACAAAGACATTATATTTATAGACTTGGTGCTTAGGTGGGTATATATGCATCAAAGTTCCAAAATTCATCATAACATTGTATTAAATATGTTAAGAAGATCAAAAGGTGACTTATTTGGAAAAAAATAGGAGAGCTAGGATCATATTCAGGTCTTGAAAGCATGCCTAAGTTGTAGATCTTTTTGGGAGGATCGATTTGATATATAATTTTGCTATATTTGGCCTTAGTATGAACAAATTATGCATTTTTAAAGGTTTGACCCAAGACTATAGAGAATATCAGAGGCATTTACCATTAATAATGTAATGGGTCTAGGCCCTCAGATTATGATCCAACGACTCACATGGGTGCCATCTTCACCCTCCCAAGGGTGTGAGTCGAAGTTGGGCCAACCATTCCTCGACCCATGGACATCCGGTCCAGACTCCTCCCTTGACCCAGGCCCCGGGTTGCTACTGTTCATCATCCCCAATCGCGTGACCCATGTTCCTTGAATAGGAACATAGTGGAAATAGGGGATGATGCACAAGTCTACCTTAGCAACCATGGAACCTCCAGAAGCTTGGGGCAAGGAAAGCTCGGGGTAGGCCTGGTCTTGGGCGCGCTGTCGCGACCCATTTTCTTCTTTAAAGACAAGTCCTTGCCGTGGGGGATTTGGCCTCCGGCTTGGTAGGTCGACAGCCCCAGCACTGGCCTTGCCTCATCAGCACCTTCTACAGCTGCAAGAGACTCGAGGCGAGGGCTATGGATCTGAGCATATCGGCCACCAAGGTTCGCCAACGTGCTAGCCTCCAGGGCAAAGACCGGGAGGAGCAACCAGTGTCCTTGATAGCCTTTGCGACCTACGGTGATAGCCCTTGCCACCAGGTAGTGAGGAGAGGGGAAACACGGCTAAGGGAAAGAAGAAACCAAGAATATGAACAAAGGCTTTATGAAAGGGGTTTATAATCAGATCAAGAGCACTAGGGTTTAGATTCCAAGCAATTAAGAGCTTTCCCTTGTTGCCCGATTTGGCTAAAGGAGGCGGATGTACTTCCCAGTCCTGTGATTTTCCTCAAAGTGGAAGGGGAAGGAGGGGTAAGCACTTGGGCCTAGATTTGTATTTGGGTCCAATAAGGTTCCAAAATCCAAATAAAATAATACATTAGATGGGGACATTCAAATAGCCATATCTAGTGATTTGTAATCCAAATTTAGGTGATTTTTAGGCCATTGAATTCATAATTGAGTCCACTACAATGTGGTGCAAATCAGAAATAAAAAAGATAATAGAGTTGAGGTTCAAAATTAGATTCAAGAAGGTGACGTGATATAGCAATATAGTTTAAAATTACAAATTAAAATCACACATTGTAAAATTGACCATTGTAGTTGTCAATTTGGAACATCACAACTACCCAATTATAAAATTAATATCAAATTGGGTAAGAGACACTTGATGATAGAGGAAGAGTATAATAGAGGAGAGAGAACATTGAGGTTGTCACACTTACACCCTAATGTGGGGTCGACGTGAGATAAACACGAGATCTCTCAATCCTTCATTATATGTGCCAGGACGGATGTATCACGAATCTCCCGATGATGTTTAATGCCGGATCAATGTGAGATAAACATGAAATCTCTCGATTGCGAAAAGAGTGCATCCGCCGATGTAGCTCTATAACGAAGTTCCTAGTATACCCTGGAAAGCTATTTAACAGAGACATGAGATGTCCTGCATGTGGTCTCGCACTGACCGAGACAGATGAGGTCATGGAGTCTGGCTCTTCCATTGACCTAAGTATGGAACTGATGCTTTACGCCATCATGGTCGGTTGGAATATGAGCGGTATACCTCATCTCCTCAGGGCATAAGTGTGATTGTAAAATGTAATCAGCCGTGTAGCGTATTTGCTTAAGGATGAAATACATAAATCATTGGTTCATGTTACATTGCTTAATGTATCCTAAAATGTATAAATGTTATACATGTTCTTCATATTCCTTATTAAATAGATGATTTACTACTTTATCATATATAGCTGTAATGCTTTAAAAGATGATATTGCTATGTTCTGCTTAAATAGTGATTTATCCTATTTATTGATATAGTAGAATCCTATGCTTAGTTTATTACTATTTATATGCAATGATAATATTGTTGGAAGAGAGTTATATCTCTCACTGGGACATGGGTCTCACCCTGTTGATCACCAACATTTTTAGGTGGACGCGGATGAGGAGGTAGGGACCATACAATAGGGGAAGGATAGCAGCATCAGGGACCACAGTAACATCCCAGGTGGATATTTTGATTGTCATGTCTTGTAGATATGAGTCCTATGTGTCGTCTCTCTACTCTCAGGTCCTTGGAGTTAATACTTAGTGTTTTTATGATCGATCTGAGATTTTGGCTTGAATGCCTCAGGGTTTTATGTTTCTTATGTATAGTTTTGGCAAAGCAACTGTTGTAAATATTCCTCGAGAAGAGATGGTACATGGTATGTATAATGTGAACCATAGTGTATGCAATACTTTGGTTCTCTCCTTAAGAGTTTCCTGGAAATGGATCCCTTTGCAAATGGTTTTAATTTTTAGTGATTTGTTTGTTATTCCGCTGATTATGGTTATTCTGCAATTATTACACAGTGACAGTCTGATTTGTGGTCAGATCATCACAATGATTCACGATTGTCAGTCTGTAGGTGATCATATACAAAGAACACTCAGACAAATTAGTAGGGCTCATCAATCTAAAGGTTGATCAAAAACCACAAAATACCAAAACAAAAAGTCATTACTGCTAACTAGTTCACCCATAAAATAAGGTTCAGAATAATCCCAACTTGAAATGAAATTAATCTAGATAATTAAAAGTTCCATGTAACTAAATATGTATGTAATATTGCAATTAGAACCCAAGAGTGGGTAAATTGCCCATAAATCCTCAAGGTACATAGACTTTCATGACTTGAGCAAAGTTAGAATCAGCTAAAATTTTAAATACAAATTTATAAGATGACATCAAATCATACTCTTAAGTTTGATTTTGAAATCAAGCATCTAATAAAGGAAAATTATTTTTTATATGTATTAAACAAGGTTATGAGCATTACAACCATAAATCCCTAACAAGGATTTCCCCCCCCCAAATTCCTGAGAAAACAAAGAAGGGTACTTCCGACACATCTCATCTTCTAACTCCTACATGGCTTCATCTACCCCACAATGATGCCAAAACACCCTCCCTAATGATATACCTTCCTCTTTAGTTTCTGCTCGTGCCTATCTAAGATTAACATTGGACCCTCTACATATGTAACATCATCATTCAAATCCACTTCCATTAGAATTATTGTCTGTAATATATCTGGATGACACTTCCTAAACAAAGAAACATGGAACATGTTATGCAACTTGTGCAACTCGGATGGAAACTCCAACTTGTACACAACCTTCCCAATTTAAGATATGCTTGAGTAAGGTACCATAAATCTAGGAGCCACCTTACGCTTCCTGCCAAATCTCAAAACACTTTTCTAAGGTGAGACTTTGAGATAGATATGGTCCCCGACTTGGAACTCCAATGGTCTACATATATTGTCCACTTATGACTTCTTCCTATCGTATGTTGCCATTAACTATTGCTTGATCACCTTGATGTTCTCATTGGTCTGCTACACCATCTCAAGACTCAACAACTAATATTCTCTTATCTTGTACCCACAAAGAGGCAACCTACATCGTCTATCTTACAAAGCATCAAATGATGTCATATCTATGCTCCTATGGTAACTATTATTTTAGGAAAACTCAACCAAACTCAGGTGAATATCCTAATTGTGGGTATGTATGACCATAGAGCCAATCATATGATGATTCTAATGGGGAATCATATACTTTATTTGATAATAATAAAGGTAATTTTGACTATTGTGTTTGTCTCAAACATGAGATGTTGACACTATATAATAGATGTCTAAAAAATGATGTTACTCGATGAATGTAACACCCAAAATTTCATATGACATAAATAGAAGTTGAACTTTTTTTCAACTTGGGAGTGTTACCAAAATGATATGCATTACAATAAAGATATATAAGAACCATTACGGATTGTATATGAATTAAATTCTTATAAATTCTCAAGAAAAGAAACATGGTTTCATAAATTGTACTAAAACCTATGTACATGAAGCTAACATATGTACTATCTTAATGTCACAAATTGTGTAGATGGCACCCCACTGAGCAAACCTTCTATAGTTGGCATTGCATCATTTTGTCATGACTATATCCTAAAATTTAGTACCTATGGACATCTCATCCCCAACCATGCGGAAAGGGAAGCCTAGGTTAGAGTAAGTGCATTGAATTTTTAATGAGATAAACATGAATATAATGTAAGTGAAAGCTAAACCAAAAATTAGAAGCTACAAACCATATACTGAATCAATGTGTCATTTTTTTAAGCTTTTTATATTCTTGTAGCCACCATTATATGATAAGTCCTCCTCTATGATACCAAAGTGTCCTCTATGATGCAACACACCCTTTGTTGGCACAAAGTGACCTCTATTGACACTAAAGTGTCATCTATCATGCAACACACCCTCTATTAGCACCAAACTATCCTCTATGGTGCAACACACACTCTGTTGAAACAACATTCCCTCTATGACAACCAAGTTTTTGGTGCAATACACCCTCTGAATCGCTTCGGGACTCTTTGGTGAGGACTTACCCTATAATGTAAAGTTAATGTTTCGGTGCCATGTTTTATCTCTATTTTTAATTTCTTATTTCTAAATCCTAATCTCTTATCTCTGAATTTGTTCTTGATTTCCATCTCTACCAAATCTATTATCTCTATATTTGTATCTCTGTTTATTTCCTTTAAGAAGAATTTCTTTCAAAAAAGACAACAATGACATGAAACTTTTGTCACTCCATCTATCGTTACCCTTCAAAGTATACAATCTCAACACAGTGCTCAACTTCATAAAATTAGTACAACCTAAGTATAATGGTCTCTCAACATCATGCACAATGTTTCTAAATAAGGAGGGTGGATCATTGTTCTCTACCTCACAACAATATAACATCGCATCAACCATGTCTATCAGAATCAGGTCATTCACATCTACAACATCGCTGGCAATTTCTTCTTGAACACAAAGACTACTATTGACATCTAGTGACCTCATAGTAGGAATCTCTCCATGCCGGTACAATTCCTTATAGCACTATACAATCCCATTGCACATGACATGATATTTTATTTCATCAACAGTGTCAACTTTCAAGTTGTTACTATAATTCCTACATGAACAATAGAACCTATATGTAGGTTGCTTCTTATGTTCCTCTACAAATCATATAAACTAATCAAGACCAATACTAAACTCTACAATGCATTGATTTGGAATGGACATCCATGATATATCCATTATATGATCATAGAGAAAATATGTATCAAATCATGTATTTAGTGAGTACGATTTAGAAATTAGGGTTTAGTGTGTACAAATTAGGGTTTAGGGTTAAGTAATGAATGTGTGTACCACCTATTTCATTATTGAACACCTAATATCATTAGCAAGTATATAATGTGTATTTGATTTTCAATACAACAAAATTTCACAGTAGTTCTCCAAGTAGATCGACGTAAATGGGAGAATATTCACCTACATATGTACTTTGAGAACAAATGGGAAAGTTCTGATGAAACATATTGTAAACCAAATAAACATTATACACTTATATCCTAAGTGATATTAGGTGCTTAGGAATAGTCCCAAATCGGGGACTATCCATGATTTACTCCTAATGAGTAAATCTCAGGATGAGTTTCGGCCAACATATAATGTTGTTATTTTTGTGCCTATGATTTTAGTGTCATCGTTCATATCATAGGTGCTAAAATGCATATTATTATTATAATATATATGTCAATTATGCACAAGAAATGTTAAGGTTCATCATGACATGAGAACTAGATTAGTTATGAGTGGTTAAGAGCCATAAACCCCCTAATATCAAGGTTAAAGTTTTATATGTATATATACATATGTATATATAGACAAAGAGATCCAAAAGATCTAAATGAAGTCAAACATTTAATTGAAAATGAATATACAACATGACATCCAAATCCAATGAATTCCTTTACTAATTTAAACAAGAAGCACAAATGAATATCATTATCAAACCAAACTAGATTTCATTTCATTATAGATTATCATACATATATTTTCCATTCTAATTAGATAAAATAAGAATTTCTGCATAAATTCTAATTGGGTAAAAATCAAATATAAAAAAAGTTACAAAACAAGAAGTGGGGAAGAGGTTCACCCAGTGGTGGTGGTAGTGGCGGCACAAAAGTAGTAGTGGCAGTCAACACAACAGTGGCAGTGGTGGCCAGTGTAGAAGTGGAGAGTAGTGGAAACCAATGTAATAGTGGATGGTGGAGCGTTGGTGGTAGAGGTGGAGAAGCGGAGGTGGAGCAGTTCCACAATGGAGGCATAGGCAGAGACAAAGGCAACATAGGAAGAGAGCAAGTTGAGTAGTATTGGAGAAGATCTGAGGAGGCAGAGTAGTAGCGACTTGGGGCAGATACGAAGCAACTCGATGGCGATCGTGATGGAAGCTTGAGCAGCAATGACAATTATGTCTACATGACCACGATTAGTAGAATGATATGATCACCAGAGCTAGCTATTAGGGGAGCAATGAAACAAAGAATGAGGGGAAAGAATTTTTTCCTGTGCTATTAAGTGGAACATAGTTGTCAGTTGTTAGAAAAAGTTGATGACTAAGTACTTAGTTATCTATTATAGAGGGGAAAACTAATGATGACCCTTATTGAAATAAAAAATATCATCCTTAATAATACATTGGATGCTAACTTTTGGTTAATAAAATGTTGACAAAGTCCCTTATTCTCAAAAGGATGCCAGTCTCACTTAGGACATAATCGTCAGTTGGCAGAGTGAAACCAACGATGGAGGTAGGACTATGTTGTTGGTTTTATAGAGGAAAATTGATGCCAGAGCCCCTTTTCCAAATAAAAAATACCAGCCTCAATGAAGACCTATACATCCGTATTGGTAAACGAACCGACGACATAGAGCAATTTGGTGGTAATTATATTTTAACTGGGATGTGGTGTGAACCCTTTGTTGTTGGTTTCTTACCTATTATTTGACACCACATGTAATTATTTTTTGTGGTGGAAAAGATGCACAACGTTAGTTTCACTATAGCTAAACCCATGAAAGTGGTATTTTAGAGGCAAAATTTATTTATCGAGAAGGGGTATGTCATTACTTTTGCAACAACCTATGCTAACCTAAAATTCATTTGGAAGCAAATTTGTTCCCTAGAAAATTAAAAATTGAAGGGTTATCTAAGACATCAATTTCTTGAAGAAATATCTAAGATGTTAACTCGCTCTCGCATAGTGCCTTTCTCTTTCCGTCCCTCCCTTTCACATTTAGGACTTGCTTGGTCTCTCTTGGTTACCACAACCTAAGAGGGCAAAAAATTTTAGAGCTTATAGTTGTGTCTCTAAAAGCCTAGACTACCCCCCCCCCCCAATTATATAGGATGGCAAGGGTCAGAGTTTCTAGTTCACGTGGCAGTCAACGAGACAAAATTTCATGAGTTTTTTGGAAGTTACAAATAGTGAACTAGTTGGTTCATTATTGAATTGATTGGTTCACTATTGAACTGACCAGTTCACTATCGAATCGATCGATTCACTATTGAACCGATCAATTCATAACTGAATCGGTTGGTACACTAGCTTTCCTATTTTCAATCACATTGGCATTCAATATTCGATTAATGCACAACATGACATCAATACCAATCCTTATTCTAATCATATTGATCATTAAATTGGGTGACCTAGATGATGAACCTATCTTTTTACTTTTGAAATGGTCATTTCATATCGTCAAATGATTGTTTCACTTATGAATTGGTTGTTTCATTTATGAAATGGTCACTCCATTTTCTAGCTCGGCCAATATACAACCAATGTTTTTAAATTGAATACCTAAATACTTTATTAACCAAGTTAAACCTTGTTCATGAGTAAACTCCTTTTCTAGGTGCATCCTATTCGTGTGACCCTATAGATATGAAATTACATTGGTAGTGAATGTCCATAACTAACTTATGTTATCACAAGAAATGAGAGATATCTAGAAACACATCATTGCTAACCAAGTAATTGTAAAGTTGCAGAACAACTTCAACCTATGATCCATGATTAGTGTTACAATGATCATATAGTTCCTTTTTCTCTAATATCTGGATTGAACTCGAGATATGGAATAGTCATCATCTCAACATTCAATCTATGTTCCTTGAACTAGTGCATACAGTTTGAGATGCATGTGAGCTCAAATATCACATATTGAGTCACGCGAGTATGGCCAAACATTTATTACTCTCACTTATCAAGTTGCTTGGATATCAATCTATGTGGGACAAATCCCATCTACATCACTCACACTCAGTCCCCATGTGTCACAATGCTACCCAACACCACCTTTATAGAAAACCTTATTCAAGTTCACATTAGATGATGTCAAAATACATTGAACATGTGATTAGTGTAGTGACTTCAGGTCTAAGAACCACAATGACCACTACTACTTTGAGAGTTGATTCTGACTACCATTCCATGGTCTCCATGTGTTACTCTCAAGGTGGGTCAGTCCTATACATTATTCTCTAACATGTACCTATGTTTGAGTTGATATTACATATCATGACTAATGTGAATCTGTCATCAGTAAACACACACTCTAGTCTTATGTATTACTATTGTCTATTTTGCTTCCACAATAAATCTGACTAGGGACACAACAAGAATGCATGTACTCTTATCGTACATATGATATCATTGTTCAAATCCTCAACTTGAAGAAATATGTCATTGTCACACCCTAATTTTTGGGACCTTGAAACTACATGAATAATTTATGAATGAGAACACTATTGGATTTATCAATGGTTACAAGAAGGTTTTTTCCAAATGCAATGAAATTTGGATATAAGAGAAAAAGCTTGTAGAAAACAACTTTTGTGCAAACTTAGTTTTTTCATACTCTTAGATTTTGGAAATTTTATATTTAATTAGGGATTGAGGTGACAACCAAAATATAATATTGAAGGAAATATTATGAGTCTAATTAATGGTTTCAGACCTAGACCTAACTTAGGTCTTCATGTTATGTAACTAAAATAATATTGATCACATGTGTCATACAGGAGATCCAATTGAGAAATTATATTGATTCAAGATTTACATTCATAATTGAGAATATGATTAAGCTCATGAACCCTTTGAAAGACTAATGAATGGGCCATGTGCCCTAGAACCCAATTCTAGCCCAATTGGGCCCATTTTTTTTACAAATAGGTCCTTGGAGTAAAAATTGGGAACACTGTATTTAGTGCTCATAATAAATGCTCAAAAAATTTTAGTAGATGGATAATCAAAATATGACATTATTGGAGAAATTTTAGATACTTTGGATATATATAGTGTCACTGGTAATTAAGTTATAAATTATCATGTATTTATGTAAAATATATATTTGGAGTGTCTATCTAGTTAGTTTTGACATAATATCTTGCTAATGTAGAGATGAAGAGCATACAATGTTCATCCCAAATTTTTGGATCAGACAGAGCTATGAGGTAGGATATAACAATATTTCTTTAATTCAAATTTTCATCAAATAAATAAAAAATAAAAGGGCAGTGACTCTAGTCCATCGCTGACTAAAGAAACTGCACCCACGAAATAGGGCTACAATAGAGTCCCTTGATGTGGGGATCCCTTCCCAAGAACCTATGGGTAAGAGGCTATAAAAATCACGGTTTCTTGAAAAATAGGGGCTACCGACTTCAATTCTGTGGTTTCATTTAAAAACTAATACTTAGATAACAAACAATAACTAGATATGATCCATGATAGGGCAAGTGGCGGCTGATTTGGGGTTTCATGACCTGACAGCCTGAGTCACAATAAAGGTGCCACTTGTGGTGCGGAGGACATGACGCAACACTCTGATTACTATCCAGATGGCCAGCTAGGCGAGCATTGCTTACTGAAAATCCTTCTCATGGAGGCTTGGAACCACAGTCACATAGACAAAGAGGAGCGAACCACTTTGGGTTTACTGGAAAGGAAGGAGTTCGATCCCTACATGAATCTGTGACCAAAAGAAGAACTAGAGAGGTGATGTGTCGCTGAGTATGACCCTTGGATCTCAAATCAATGGTTGATATTGATCCAAAAAAAGGGTAAATTCAAAAATTCATATCTTGAGATAGGAAACTCTAATTTTCAAAAATAAGGTGTCTATGGAAAACTAATGATGTCTATTATCTCAATAAAATATATACATAAAGTGTTTTTGATGTTTGATTATTATTATAATGTGATTACCAAAGATATGAGACTTGAATCATTTGAACATTAAAAATATCAAACGACTTTCAAAATTAGTAAATATTTCACCTAGTCTGTATTTTGATATGTTTGACATGATTCCAAATCTTAATCATTGTAATATTATGTTTTTAAGTTTATATAGAGAAATCATAATAAGAGTATTTTGGGTATTTCATCCATGATTTGACTATAAGAAGACATGATATTTTTATATGGACACTATGACATTGTATGGTTAGTATTTCTAAGGTTTTTTAGAGTTTCATATATAATTGTATTGGTATTAAGTATTTGGGCCCAAGTAGCCATTATGTAAGATGATGTATGAATTATTTGTGAGACAGCATGCATTTTATGTACCTATTTAGTATGGAAAATTATTCTAATTATATTTTCAATTTATTTTATAAATAAGTCAGTAAGATCAAAATATGTGAGTATGCTTGAAGAGTTCTATCGGTATATGATATTATACCCACATATTAGGGCATATCATACTTTTTGGTTTAAATGGATGTATGAGTATATGTATGATATCTATTGTGTGAATTGATTTTAGTTTAGTGTATTGACATTAAATATGCCTTAAATCAGAGTTACTTTTAGTTAAATAATAATCCTAAATTAGTTTAGGAGGTTAGAGTGTTGTGGTCTGAGATTTAGAAAAAGAAAGAGGGAACATACACATGGACTTATAGAATTTTGTTAATGTCTAGGTAAATATGTTTTGAACCAAGGAATTGAGACCGTATTAAGGATCTATTTAAATAAGGTAAGTGGGTCACGTCGATTGAATTTTCATTATTATTATGATTCAACCTATCTATTCCTACTAAGTATCTTAGAGATTAAGTTACTTTAAGAATTTAGTATTTCATATCATCACACACTTTGAGTAATCGGATTTTATTCATTTTGAGTTATGTTGTTAGAACATCAGATTTCAAGTATTTGAGATTTATATGACTATCAGATTCTTAGTGTTTCTATATTATTTCAATTTATTTTCTAAAGTTTTAGACTTATATGCCATATATCTGATATCAAAACCTTATTAACTCATTCAATCAAATTAGAGTTTCATATTAAGATCAATCTAGACAACAAAAATAACCAGTTTTAGATTTATATTTACATTCAGTTAGAATTAACGAATAGATATACATATACAAATATAATATTTTAGTTTCAAAGAAGAAATCAAGAAAATATACAGAGATAAGAGATTAAGAGTATGGGATAATAAATTAATAAGAGAGATAGAACATGACATCAAAAAGTTAATTATAAATTATAGGATAAGTCCTCACTAGAGAGTCCAAGGATTCATAGAGGAGGAGTTAACATATAATGGTGGCCACAACAAGATTAAAAGACATAAATAAAGGATACATCAATTCAGTATAAAGTTTACAACTTTCAGATATTGGTTCAACTTTCAGTTACAATATATTCATGTTTATCTCATCAAATATTCAATGTCACTTACTCTAATCTACAATTCCCTTTGTGCATGAGTGGGTACTAGATGTCTAAATGTATGGAATTTCAGGATATAGTCATGACAAAATGATGTAATTACAACTATTTAAGGTTTTCTTGGTGGGGTTCCATCTATAGGATCTATGGAATTAAGACATAATAGATGTTTTAGCTTCATGTATACAAGTTTTATACAGTTTGATGTAACCATGTTTCTCTTCTGGAGAATTTATGAGAGTTTATTTCATACACAATCTTTCATGGTTCTTATCTATATTTATTATAATGCATATTATGTTGGTAACACTCCCCGGATGAAAAACAATTTAACTTACGCTCATGTGAAATGAAAATTGGGGTGTTACAATATGGTGTCAGAGCAGTAATGTAGATGGCCTTTAGGAAAATGCTCATATTCTTAGTTTAGATTGTGTAGTCAAAGCCAAGTGAAACTATAGGTAGATTTTAGAAAGACAATTCATAATCTCAGTTATAGAATAAGTGAGTGAAAGATAGTATAATCCAGGTTAAAGGTTTAGTCATACAATAGAAGATGAGGTATGTATAAGGGATAGTGTCTCGATGCTTTGGACTTTTTATGTTAACTTTAGATTTGTTCATATCATGCCCTCTCTTTTTCTCACATGTTTGTGGTATGGGATACAAGCTTATGGGGTTTTGAGAGGGGATGTTATATGCAGAAATCTAAACTTATTATGCTTTTCTCTTCTTTCTAGTGCATACGGTATGGGACATGTGTACTGTCAGATGAGATAAATATGAGAAGACATGGCACTTTCAGATGTATGACTGGTCAAAATTCATTAGGAGGTGACAAAAAAAAGTTGACACAAACGTTTTAGGTAGATGGTGACCTAAACCTAATCGTATACCTAATGGAACCCTAGAATGCATACCACCAATAGATATTTTGAAATGGATGAGTGACTTGACTTTAATGTGGAACAAAGAGTGGAGGGAGATGAAGCCTTTTTCCTACTATACTTGATTATAATTACATAACTCTTTATGTCATTACGACCTTTATCCCAAGGAGACATTACAGTTGCGAATCTAATAATGATGGTTGTTAAATAAAAATACTCGATGATAATAGAACTAATGTTTTGAACCAATTTTAAGCTTAAGATATGATGATTTTGTCACGGAACCGTTCTTACCCCAATCTCAATACTACTTCCGAAACAGTAGAAAAAGGATTGAAGCGCCCGTCCCTGAGTGGCCCCGTAGGATCTAACACACTGGCATATACAATAAGAAATAAAACTCAAAAATTGGATAAATAAAGAACAAACTAACCCAATATGGAGATTTCACCAATATATCTTTGTCATCAGAGTGTATGAGTGCGGAAGATATCATATTCAGTTTTCCATGTATATTGCCTAAAATCAAGAAAATCAAGACACAATCATGCAATTGCACGGTACGCTATCAAAATCAAGAAAAATAGTTTATAAGAAAATATGTATACTTGGCAGGACTTATATTTCAAAGAATAATAATCAATTTGCAAATCCAACATTTATTCGACAAGTTTTTCAAGAAATTCGAATTTTATTACGAGTTCCCATTATGCTGTAATTCAAGAAGCATGCTTATATAATATGTGTGACTCTAATACCCCAACGCGATGGGGAAGGTCATTAGGCCCCTTTTCACCATAGGAACATAGGAAGCCAAAGTACAAGTCCCACTTCCAAATGAGGGGATTGTTGTACTCAATATCCACATTATCAACATTATCAATATCATCATCATTATCAACATCAATATATGGGCAGTCATAATGGGCATTCAATTTATATTTTCATGTTTTTCAAAATATAATATAGAAAAACAGAAGACTAATCATAGGGAACAATAGCTCATCCAAGTAAATAGCCAAGCATACGGTCAAAAGATACATAAAAGTATCTTCAATACAATCAAGGAGGAGTTTATATAAATAGCGTACCTTTCACCGAGATTTCGAGCATAGATCATGAGGGTTAGAGTAGAGTCATAGTCAAGCCCTGACACATTAATGGGTATTCATGCATTAGTATTCCAAACTATAATAGGGAGTCACAAGGACCAACATTACAGTTCATTAGGCCTCGTTATTGTCCTTGGATGTGGTATCTCATTATGATCAAGATTTCATGTTTTTTTAAATTATCATGAACCACATTTAGTTCATAATAGGACCTTACCCAAACTCAAGGTCACTAGTTAACTTTTACATCAATATTGATATAGAGATTTCTATGAATAGTATTTCTTGATCATAGAATGATGAGATCACAAGGTTTGATCTTTATTAGATTCAATAATCAGAAAATCAAGATTGGATTGTAAAATTTAGATTTCATGAGCAAAAGTATAACATAACTATAAGAGTGAGTCTAAATATCATTTTGACTAGATCTAGATTGTAAGGAATCAAATGTTACATAACATGATAGGTCCATAAGTCTGGAATCATATCTTGATGTTAGATCAATTAAACATTTTCAAAAGTAAAACAAAATAAGATTTAGAATGTTCATGTCTACAATCCTAGGGTTAAAATATGTCATCAAGACTTGTCATTATTTAGGGTACATAAATCATAAACAAGTCAACAAGGTTAGATCTAGATCTTTCATATAAGTAATAGATGTAAAAGTTAAATGTTGTGATTTGATTGATAGATCAATACTAGTTCCACAAATTTCATGATATCAAGTCAAGATTCACAAAAAGATACACACTTGATTTGCATACCACCATCAAAGATACCACATAAATGTAATTCGGAGAAAGATCAGGAAGCAGGTGTTTCAAGCATTTTCATTGCATCCGGCTCGTTCTTGCGATCAAAATGGACTATAATTTTATGTATTTCCGAGCATGCAATCAAAAGTTATGGTCAAAGTAAGTTTCTAGAGAGAGAGGGATAGGGAATCATACCCGAAGAGAGAGGGAATCATACCCGAAGAGAGAGAAAGCTCGCGAAAATGGAGATGCTACAGTGATTTCCGTGGCTGCACAACTTCGGCCAAGATGGGGAATAAGCTAAAGTGCACGAAAGTGAAATCCGAAGGTATGAATGTGTTCGTGGGGAAGAATGGGAGCCAAAGGTGGTCTTATATAGGTGTGATGGTCTAGGGTTAGGGTGTATTCCACCCACTTTCGGCCATGGTGGCGGCTGCCCCAAAGGGTTAGAAAGTTCGAGAAACTTCATGATTTCAAGTGAAAAATGAGTGGGAATTAGTGGCATATCGAATTTCGGAGAGAATGGTGAAAGAATCGTGCGAAACAGCCTTGAAATGGCGGAGAACCGGCCGGCTCGGGCTCCTGTACCCGGCGGCACTGTAGCAGGCCGACCCGAGGTAGGGGATGACCCCGCAGCCGTCAGATCGGGATCCGAGGGTGCGCGGCTCAGCACCCCACCTTGGGTCAGACCCTCTGTGCGGCCCATTTAGGGCGAAATTGGCCCAGCAAGGTGAAAATGAAGGAAAAGAAAGGAAAAAAAAAAGTGGTTTAAACATGGAATTTCAAGAATTTCTCTAGGGAGTTAGGAAGCTCAGAATGAACTGAAATTTGGCCACAAGGCTTATAATATGGTCATGAATATTCACAAATATTTTGGGATCCAAATAATAAATATAGATGCTGGATTGAGACAAAAGAATAGCAAGACTAAGATTAGTAGGAATTTAAGTGTTCAAAGTATACATTGCCATCAAAATTCCTCAATTAAGTGTCATTAAAGTCCTCAAATCTCACTATTATCCAATTTATTTTACAAAAGAGTATTTGACACCTATTTGATGATAAAGTGGGGTTATTATAGAACTAGATTTTAATGTCAAAAGATGAAAAATCCACTTTGTCACATCCTTCCCTCCTTAAAAAGGAATTTTGTCCTCAAAATTTAAAAACATCCTGAAAATTAGAATTATCCAAATCCAGATCATATCCTCAATTACAAGAAGATCCAGATCATATCCTCAATTACAAGAACAATCTCAACTATATAATCAAAATCATGTCCTCAAAGCTCAAGTAGTCCAATAATCATTATTGGGATTCCATGTTTCGTATCATAACTAACTTGGTACCAACATCATTTCATCATCGAGCAATTGAGTATCAAGGTCAATGCATGTATTGTTCAAAGTCGTCATATGAGTCACAAATATGGGGAGTATCCTATTGATCACAAATTTGAAAAGATCATATTTTAGGTCAAACAAATAGAGTCCTTGAATCAAGTGTGCAAGGTGACTTTCAATCCCAATATCTCAGGGTCCTAGCTTCTCCATTGGTCTAGGTGGGTTATGCATCCATGATTTGAGATTTCACATTTCAACATTTCAAGACAACATCATACTTTCAATATCATGATTTTCGGGCTCAAAATCACTTGGAGGTCCCACCCTAGTCCTAATGGGAGCCAAGCCCTAACTCATGAATCGAGAAGTCAAAATAGTCATCATTTCGAAAATTTCAAATTTTGGGATTTTGGAGTCATCAGTCATATATCTCAAGGTCCAAAATTTTGGAGCTAGGGTTTAGATTCCTATTTAGACCTTAGGGGGTATCATTCATCTATATCCAATTTCGAGCAACATTATTCAAGAAATATTCGAGCAACATATCATAATTTCATTATCATGTTTCCAAGGTTGATGAATGATCTAGACCTAGGTCTATCTAGGAAATAAACCACAAGCTATAGTCAACATTGACATATATCCAGATCATTATCAAATCGATATTCAGGATCGAGTATCAACCATGGGTTTAACCTATTAGGCTTAGGTCAACCAATCACAATAGGGTGGAAGGGAAATACCTTTCCAAACTCTATATAATCAATCATATGGAAAATTTAGAGGTGGTCGTAATAGGGACGTGACCTCGGTTAGGGGAGTCATGAGTGAACTACCACCCTAATCCAACAATAGTCATTATCCATCGAGCTTATTCCAATAGGGAGAGTACCAATGATCAAAGCATGTTTTGCAAGGTCATAACATCAAAATTCAAGATAATAAGGAAATAATGTCAAGATTTTCAATTCTTTCCTTTCATGATCAAGGTAGTGATATAATTTGGAAATCAAGGATTTCAATTCGGAATTTGAGGAATTAGAGCATAATAGTGCAAAATCTAGGCATATCATTATCATATCAAAATTGAGATCGCAAAAGGCATCAATGGTTAATAGGAAAATTGCTTTTTGCATCATAGTCTTATATCATGGTTTTGTGAGTCCAAAGCTTAGTCATTTCATGGCATATCCATAATATGTATCAAATAGGGTATGAGTTTGCTTAACTATGTTTGAGGTTTAATCAACAATAGGGCAACATGGGTTTTATCAAATAGAGACCTTATCAACAATAAGGTATAAGGTATAAGTTGTCCTTATTTCATCAAATCATAATTTGTATCATTTACCTCAAACATAGTAAGCATGAAGTCTAGCTTTAATTAAATCGAGTTTGCAATTAGGGTCATCATGAGTATTTGATCTCAAAATTAATTGATCAAAATCGAGTTTTCAATTTCAGGTCAGATCATGGTATCAACTTTCATGATTTAGCAATATTCATTTTCCCATGCATAAGTTACCCATAATCGAGACATCATGTGGTGAAAGGTCATGAGAAAGACTACATGATGAGATGAGAAGACTACCTAATCTTCATCTACATGGGTGGCTTAGAATTGTCCTTAAAGAAGAGATGAGATGCTAGAAGACTCTCTAAGGTTTCATAAGAGAACCTTTAGGTCCATTTCTGGATCAATTGAGGCCAGGTAGAGCGGGGGATCTCAGCCACCGTGAAGACGGATAGGAGAAATTATGTCAGGACCCCGAGCCTAGACACCTCAATTTTCACCATTATGGACTTTAGGGTTTCTTGGGTGTAAGAGACTTGAGAAATTATTTACTTAAAGTATATGGGAGTGTGAAAGCTCTGATACCAACTGTCACGGAACCGTTCTTACCCCAATCCCAATACTACTGTCGAAACAGTAGAAAAAGGATTGAAGCGTCCGCCCCTGAGTGGCCCCGTAGGATCTAACACACTGGCATATACAATAGGAAATAAAACTCAAAAACTGGATAAATAAAGAACAAACTAACCCAATATGGAGATTTCACCAATATATCTTTGTCATCAGAGTGTATGAGTGCGGAAGATATCATATTCAGTTTTCCATGTATATTGCCTAAAATCAAGAAAATCAAGACACAATCATGCAATTGCACGGTACGCTATCAAAATCAAGAAAAACAGTTTATAAGAAAATATGTATACTTGGCAGGACTTATATTTCAAAGAATAATAATCAATTTGCAAATCCAACATTTATTCGACAAGTTTTTCAAGAAATTCGAATTTTATTACGAGTTCCCATTATGCTGTAATTCAAGAAGCATGCTTATATAATATGTGTGACTCTATTACCCCAACGCGATGGGGAAGGTCATTAGGCCCCTTTTCACCATAGGAACATAGGAAGCCAAAGTACAAGTCCCACTTCCAAATGAGGGGATTGTTGTACTCAATATCCACATTATCAACATTATCAATATCATCATCATTATCAACATCAATATACGGGCAGTCATAATGGGCATTCAATTTATGTTTTCATGTTTTTCAAAATATAATATAGAAAAACAGAAGACTAATCATAGGGAACAATAGCTCATCCAAGTAAATAGCCAAGCATACGGTCAAAAGATACATAAAAGTATCTTCAATACAATCAAGGAGGAGTTTATATAAATAGCGTACCTTTCACCGAGATTTCGAGTATAGATCATGAGGGTTAGAGTAGAGTCATAGTCAAGCCCTGACACATTAATGGGTATTCATGCATTAGTATTCCAAACTATAATAGGGAGTCACAAGGACCAACATTACAGTTCATTAGGCCTCGTTATTGTCCTTGGATGTGGTATCTCATTATGATCAAGATTTCATGTTTTTTAAATTATCATGAACCACATTTAGTTCATAATAGGACCTTACCCAAAGTCAAGGTCACTAGTTAACTTTTACATCAATATTGATATAGAGATTTCTATGAATAGTATTTCATGATCATAGAATGATGAGATCACAAGGTTTGATCTTTATTAGATTCCATAATCAGAAAATCAAGATTGGATTGTAAAATTTAGATTTCATGAGCAAAAGTATAACATAACTATAAGAGTGAGTCTAAATATCATTTTGACTAGATCTAGATTGTAAGGAATCAAATGTTACATAACATGATAGGTCCATAAGTCTGGAATCATATCTTGATGTTAGATCAATTAAACATTTTCAAAAGTAAAACAAAATAAGATTTAGAATGTTCATGTCTACAATCCTAGGGTTAAAATATGTCATCAAGACTTGTCATTATTTAGGGTACATAAATCATAAACAAGTCAACAAGGTTAGATCTAGATCTTTCATAGAAGTAATAGATGTAAAAGTTAAATGTTGTGATTTGATTGATAGATCAATACTAGTTCCACAAATTTCATGATATCAAGTCAAGATTCACAAAAAGATACACACTTGATTTGCATACCACCATCAAAGATACCACATAAATGTAATTCGGAGAAAGATCAGGAAGCAGGTGTTTCAAGCATTTTCATTGCATCCGGCTCGTTCTTGCGATCAAAATGGACTATAATTTTATGTATTTCCGAGCATGCAATCAAAAGTTATGGTCAAAGTAAGTTTCTAGAGAGAGAGGGATAGGGAATCATACCCGAAGAGAGAGAAAGCTCGTGAAAATGGAGATGCTACAGTGATTTCCGTGGCTGCACAACTTCGGCCAAGATGGGGAACAAGCTAAAGTGCACGAAAGTGAAATCCGAAGGTATGAATGTGTTCGTGGGGAAGAATGGGAGCCAAAGGTGGTCTTATATAGGTGTGAGGGTCTAGGGTTAGGGTGTATTCCACCCACTTTCGGCCATGGCGGCAACTGCCCCAAAGGGTTAGAAAGTTCGAGAAACTTCATGATTTCAAGTGAAAAACGAGTGGGAATTAGTGGCATATCGAATTTCGGAGAGAATGGTGAAAGAATCGTGCGAAACGGCCGTGAAATGGCGGAGAACCGGCCGGCTCGGGCTCCTCTACCCGGCGGCACTGTAGCAGGCCGACCCGAGGTAGGGGATGACCCCGCAGCCGTCGGATCGGGATCCGAGGGTGCGCGGCTCAGCACCCCACCTTGGGTCAGACCCTCTGTGCGGCCCATTTAGGGCGAAATTGGCCCATCAAGGTGAAAATGAAGGAAAAGAAAGGGAAAAAAAGTGGTTTAAACATGGAATTTCAAGAATTGCTCTAGGGAGTTACGAAGCTCAGAATGAACTGAAATTTGGCCACAAGGCTTATAATATGGTCATGAATATTCACAAATATTTTGGGATCCAAATAATAAATATAGATGCTGGATTGAGACAAAAGAATAGCAAGACTAAGATTAGTAGAAATTTAAGTGTTCAAAGTATACATTGCCATCAAAATTCCTCAATTAAGTGTCATTAAAGTCCTCAAATCTCACTATTATCCAATTTATTTTACAAAAGAGTATTTGACACCTATTTGATGATAAAGTGGGGTTATTATAGAACTAGATTTTAAAGTCAAAAGATGAAAAATCCACTTTGTCATAGATTCCTAGAGGTGACTAAAATTCATTAAGATTATACATGAGGATGCTTTAATAATATGGTGATACATGATATGTGATAGAATGGATTATTGGTCTATGATTGTAATAATATGGAATTCTACCAGATGTTGATATAAGATAGAGACTAGAATAGATGATTGATTACTGTTTGTTTGGATATTTCTGGGAATAATAATGGTTGTATGGTAAGATAGTGACTACAAATACCTTGGGCTTATATATCTAAGAGAACCATGATTAGATGAGGAAATGTCATTTTGACCTAATAGTGTTGTATATGATTAGAGGAGGAGGGAGTTTGAATGACTTTAGTGTGGGATTCCACAAACTAAAGTATGTGGTCCATGCCCATCATTACTCAGTTATAGTTCCACCTAATACATTTACATGTTTCACACCACTCATCAAGATGTCCATGATTTATTTCATATTAATCTCAACTAGAGTAATGTGTTTTGGATTAGTTAGTGAATATTAAGGTGTTGCTGATTGAGTTTCAAAGTAAAGAAATGTTTTGTTATTTCTCAAGATGATGACGATTCATGATGTAAGTCCATTAAGAGTTATGATTCAATATGTCATAATAAGTATTTATTAATATCAACATATTTACATGGTTCTTAAATAAGACTTTCACATTTACGTGACTCAATGTTCTAGGATATTTAAAAAAAGACATCCGCATAAGATTTGTGTACTTTCATGGATATATCCTTACTGTCCCTACCATATCGAGTACAAAAATGTTAACGATATTTCTTGAATAATTAAGCTCAAAGAATTAAATACACGATAAGATATAAGATTTGAATGCATTAATTCATGATTATGTCTCAATGATAAGATTCTAGTATGAAGATTTAAGATCATGGTAAGAACATGAGGTCAGAATGCATTATGATTCATATAAGATCAGATTTAATGAGATGAAATGAAACCCAAGCTCTTAATGTAGGATGAGGAAGATAAATAACTCAAGCCATATGTGTAGGTTATGTGACCCATGCACCATATTGTAGGTCATGAGAACCAGATACCACAATACATGTCTCCAGAAAAAAAAGGTTTAAGAGTAAAGTAAGAGTAGTTCTTTATGCTTGTACATGATAGTTATTCTCCTACATATTTCCATGTTGATTGTACATGATAGTTTGATAAGGTTTCTAGACATATTTATTTATCAAAAAGAATGCCATATATTAAATGCACCTATGAGAATTCATGACAATCATCAAGAGTTAGTAATGTATGTGAAACCCTAAGGTGGGTAGCCTCCTATAGTTCAACTGAATTTTGAGGAATAAATTCCCCAAAAGATGGGTAGTATTGTAACACCCTATTTTTTGGGACCTAGAAAATACATGATTAAGTTATGAATGAAATCGCCATAGGATTTATTTATGGTTACAAGAAGGATTCATCCAAATGCCATGAAATTTGTATATAAGAGAAAAATCTTGTAGAAAACATCTTTTATGAAAATTGAGTTTTTTAATACCCTTAAATTTTGGAAATTATATATTTAATTTGATGATTAAGTTGATAAAAAAAATAGAATGTTGAAGGAAATATGATGAGTATAGTTCATGGTTTTAGCCCTAGACCTAACTTAGGTAGTCATGCTATGTATCTAAAGTAATATTGATGGCATGTGTCATACATGAGCTCCAATTTAGAAATTATATTGATTCAAGCTTTACTTTCATAATGGAGAATACAATTAAGCTCATGGACTCTTTAAAAGACTAAGGAGTGGGCCATGTTCCCTAAAACCCAATTCTAGCCCAATTGGGCCAATTAGGTTTTACAAATAGGTCCTTTGAGCAAAAAAATGGGAATGGAGTATTTAGTGCAATAAGAAATGCTCAAAATAATTTAGTAGATGGATAACTAGAATATTATATTATGGTAGAAATTTTATATGCTTTTGATATATCTAGTGGCCTAGGTAATTAAGTTAGTAACTATCCTCTATTTATTTAGAAGACATATTTGAAGTGTCTATATGGTTAGTTTTGACCTAATATCTTTCTCAATGTACAAATGATGAAAATATAGTGTTTTTACTAAAATTTGGGATCAGTCGGAGCTATGAGTTAGGCTATATTAATATTTCTTTAATTTAGAGTTTTATCAAATACAAAAAAAATGCGGGGTGACTCCAGTCCATCAGGAGCTCGAGAAGCCGCACCCATGAAATTGGGATACAATAGAGCCCCTTATGTGGGGAGCCGTTCCTGAGATCCTATGGTAAGAGTCTATAAAAACCTTAGTTTCTTGAAGAACGGGGGCTACCAGATTTAATTATAGGGTTTCATTTAAAAATCGAGACCTAAACAATAAACAACAACTCGATATGAGACACGACTACACAAGGGGGGATATTTAGGGTTTGATGGACCTGATGGCCTAAGACACAATCAAGGTGATGGTTGTGGTGGGGAGGACATGACACACTTGGAGAAAAATGCAATCACTATCCAGATTGCAAGCTAAGCAAGCATTGCACGTTGAAAATCTTTCTCGCAATGGCCACTAGCACATCTGCTTGGATAGAGAGGAGCCAATCACTCTAGATTAACAAGAAAGGAAGGAGGGGGATCCTTGGGTGGATCTAAAACCAAAACAGGAACTAAATAGGAGAGGTGCCACTGATTATGGCACATGGATCTCAAATCAACGATTGATTGTGATCCAAATTATGGTAATTTCAAAAATTCGTATTTTGATATAGTAAACTCTATTTTTCAGTAAACAAGGTTTCTATAGAAAGATAATGATGTCAACTATTGCATAAAAATTTATCTAGATATATTTTTGATGTTTGACAAATATTATAATTAGATTACTATAAGATATGAGATTTCAATCTTTTGAACATTAGAAATAGCAAATGACTTTAAAAAATAGTGAATATTTTTACCTAAGGTGTGTTTTGATATGTTTAACATGATTCAAAATCCTAACCATTATGATTTGATGTTTTGTCAAGGTTTTTAATGTAAACCCTAATAAGAGTATTTTGGGTAGTTAACCCATGATTTGACTATAGGACAAAACAATATTTTTATATGGACATTAGTACACTTTATAACCAGTGTTTCTAAGGTTTTATTAGAGTTTTATATATAATCATATTCATATTTAGTTGTTGGGCCTAAGTGGGCATTATGTAAGATGATTTATCAAGTATTTCTATGAAAAAATATATTTTAAGTGCCTATTTAGTATGGAAAATGATTCTAATTGTATTTTCAATTTTTTTTCTAACTAAGTCAGTAAGATCAATACATGTGAGTATTTTTGAAGTTTACTCTTGGTATATGCTTTATATTTAGGGAATATGATGCGTTTTGGTTTGTATGGATGGATCAATATATATATATATATATATATTCTATATAATGTAAATTGAGTTTAGTTTAGTGTCTAGACACTAAATATGCCTTATATTAGAGTGTCTAGACACTAAATATGCCTTAAATTAGAGTTTGTTCTTGTTAAATAATAACCATGATTTAAATATCAATCTAAAATTGGATATTCTTATTGTCGAGAGTGATCTTAATTTGAAACTATGATTTGATAGAATGACTTATTTAAGATCTGATATCAGATATATGACATGTGAGTCCAAAACATGAGAAAATCAATTGAAGTAATATCAAAATACTAAAGATCTAAAAGTTATATAAATCTAAAATACTTGAAATCTGATATTCTGACAACATAACTCAAAATGAACAAAACCTAATTATTCAAAGTGTGACATGATATGAAATACTAAATTCTAAAAGTAACTTAAACTCTAAGTTACTTTTTAGGAACATGTAGGCAGAATCATAATAATAATGAAATTTAATGGACATGAGCCACTTACGTTATTTGAAGAAATATTGAATACATTCTTGATTCCTTAGTTCACAACATATTTACTTGGACATTAACAAAATGTGTATAAGTCCATGTGTATGTTCCCTCATTCTATTCCTAAATCTCAAACCCATCACTCTAACCTCCTAAACTAGCTTCCGATCTCAACATACGGAGTAAAGAAAATGTTGTGCTAAATAGGAATGAAGGCTAAGATACATACATTCCCAAATGATTGTGTGTTATTTCAAAGAGACTATATCGATTTGAAAATTTTCTAAAATGTGGGGCATCAAGGTATGAAATAAAGACTTCAGGGAAGTCCAAAATTGACTCTCCTACCAAGGTGACGTGATTTCTACCTATAATTCCATGGTTTCAACACTTGTTTGCAATACCATGGTTGTGGAGAAGATTGATTTATTGTCCATTAATTTGGTGAAGAAGTTAGAAATCTATGACTTGGACTTTGTACCTATGGGATGAATACATATGAAACATTGAGAAACAATCATAGAAGTTGTGTTGTTATGATTGTTATATACAATCTTCCTCCTTGGTTGGGTATGAAAAATATGTGCATCATGTTGTTGTTGTTGATTTCGGGCTCTAAACAACATGGCAAAAAAAATGATGTTTATCTTTAACCTCTGATTGATGACTTAAAGAAACTCTAGAGAGAAGGTGAGATGATAGATGATGCTTCGTGTAGAGAGACATTTTGTTTGCTTGCTATGTTGTCTTGCACTATAAATGAGTTTCCAGCATATGGGAATTTTTCTAGATATAGTGTAAAAGGATCCAAAGCATGACCTATATGTGAGAAGAACACTAATTTAATATGACTAAAACATGGTGATAATACTTTATACATGGTCATTGAACATTTCTTCTAGTAGTTCACCTTTACTGAAGGTTGTGCAAAACATTCTATTGATCGAATGAGGAACGGATTGCCCCTAAACCTATATCAGGGTAGGTTGTTTATGAGAGGCTAAAAGACTTTGTCGATGCATTTTTTAAGAGATCACAATGTACTATTCTCACATAGAGTGACAAATTATTGTACAAGAAGACATCAATATTCAGGGATCTTCCTAATTAGAGTTCTTCACAATTTGGCATTGTATCGATGTCATGAATGTTGAGAAAAATATATGGGATAGTGTCATTGGTACTCTATTGAATATACCAGGTAAGACTAAAGATGGCATCAAATCCAAAATGGATCTATATGAAATGGGCATAAGAAAAGAGTTAACAATAGAAGTTAGTAGTGATCAAAAAACATATTTACGTCCTACTTGTTATAGTTTTCTTAGATAGGAGAAGAGAACTTTTTGCTAGTTCTTGTTTAATGAAAAGGTACCATAGGGGTAATCTTCCAATATCTGTAGATTGGTAGAAATGAAGGATCTAAAGCAGATAGACTCTAATGCAACAAATATTGTCCATGGTTATTTCATCTATATCGTTGAAGAATTTAAGCTTTATAATCACCAGACTTTGTTTCTTCTTCAGCACTATAAGCAACAAAGTTATTAATCTTAGAATCTTAATAAGTTGCAAAGAGAAGTGGTCAGTACCATGTTCCATCTTGAGATGTATTTTTTTCCTTCATTCTTTGGTAAAAAGGTATGTCTTGTTGTCCATTTGACTAGGAAAGTGAAAATGTTGGGACCAATTTTCTTACATTGGAGGTCTCCTTTTGAATAGTACATGAGTGTTTTTATAGGTGATGTTTGAAAGTGTTATCAATATGAAAGGAATATTATTGAGGGTTATATGGCTAGGGAGGTTATGGACTTTTGCAATGACTTTTTTAGTTTTAATGAATCTCCTAAAAATGATAAACATATTGATCCCTATTATGACTAAGGGACTTTAGGAGCATGATTGAAAGTAATCTATATGAGTTGTGAGAATAATCACACTTGTACAATTTACACAACATTGATGAATTGAGTATTTATATATCTGAACATACCAATTTAATCAAGACAAAATATCCTCGATCCAATCCAATTTGTCTTATTAGAAAGCATATGAAGACATTTATTAGGTGGTTTAAAGATAAATTCTTACGTCAACTATCACAAACTCCAAAAAATGTTTCTCAAATATCAAATTGTCTCACCTTTAAACAAAAAATTAAAGTTATATCTTACGAAGGGTTTGACATAAATGGATTTTTATATTGCAAAAAATATCAAGATGATAAGAGTTTCATCAAAAATAGTGGGGTCACCCTTCAAGTGACTTCATTATATTTTTCTAGTGAAGAGGATAATAGTCTATGTGAAGATAAAATGTCTTATTACAATGTTACTGAAGACATAATCGAGTTTGAAAACCAATGTTTTAGAGTTTTGTTCTTTTGGTGTAATTGGGTAGATAACACTAAAGAGCATGAAGTGGATGAATTGGGTTTCACATTAGTAAATTTAAAAAGATTGGCGAGAAGGGTGGACCATTCATAATGGCGTCATATGTGAAGTAAGTATATATTTTATATCCATGATCCTACAAATGAAAAATGTTCAGTTGTTTTTTATGGTAAAAGGTAGTTCATTGCAGATCATATAGATTAAGAATAGTACTATGACAAGTATGATGACTCCAGTTGATTCTCAATTGGCTTGCCAATACTAAGAAGCTAACACTGACTTATATATGTGTGGCTATAAAAATAGTAAAATTCAACTCTCAAAGTGCATGTTTATTTTTTACTTCGATTATTATCTTTTACTTACCAATTACTATTGGTGATGATTACAAGGATCTCTATGAGCAAAGAAAAGAAGGAAAGTTCAACCTAGAGGGCCTAATGGATGAATTGATAGTTGCTCTAGGTAATCCAGAGCATTTCAGGCATGTTAAGGTTGTTGGAGTTCGTGTCAGTATAAGATCCTTCTTTGAACCATCAAATCATAAGTGTAAATCCATCTAGAAAGGAGGATTCTTAGAAGAGAAAGTAGAAGAGATGATTTCAAAGGGAATCAAGGAAGAAATGAGAATGTATCATGCTTTCCATTCATGTCCTCAGACAGTACATGTTGCACACTCTCTTCATATGAGGTGTACCCCCTAAAATTAAGGTTGTTGGGAGTAATCACATGGACCGACCAGCGAGAACGTCTATTGTAAGTTTTTTTTTGTAATATAGTAGTTTTTCATATCGATTATGTTCATCTATTACCAAAAATAAGTAATTTGTGCTTAGGTATACATATAACACTATATATAAATTTGAAGGGTTTGGTGTCATGTCGTCTTTTACTAGAAGAATATGTCGTTGCATTGGGTGAGGCTTACCCACACCTTCCACATGACATGATTCATGGTGTTTCAATGCCTGCTGATGTGGTGCACGTGACACCAAGGCTTGCATTTGATGCTTGGATATAGATAACACTGCCATATGTCCACCCCAACTACAAGATGATAGATGATGCAGAAGGAGGCATGGTTGCATGGACCAAAGCAAGAGTTGTTTATACCGATGTATTCTAAATTTACATTTTTTTGTTTTTATATATAAATGGAAATTAACATGTATAAATATATATATGTATATGTATATGTATATGTATATATGCAAGACATAGAACCTAAGAAACCCCCTACAATTCATCCTCCACTTTCTCCTCAAAATATTCAATTACCTACTTGGATTGTAAAGGACCTATTCAACTTGCTATGCCCAAATTGTAGTGGGTTGGCACTATGGCTAAGCGACATAGAAGAAGGGTCGCCTATGATGGACCATATGAAGGAAGATGTTTTAGGTCAAGCTCATGATGCTAGTGTATTTTTGCAAGATGTTGTGAAAATGTTTACTTATGCTTTGTTGAATACATCTATAATAGAACTTTAGATATGGTAAAATCTTATGCTAAATACTTCATTTTATATATGTTGATCTATTTTCTTATATATTAATGCTTACATTATATACATTTTGTAGCTACTTAGATATGATGTGTAAAGAGTGCACACTACCTCGTTGGCATTTCTATTTCGATCATTATTAGCCGTGTAGAAAAAGACCCAATATATGTTACCAAATACTGATCTACCACATTTGAACATTTCGGTAATGCAAGAAAGAGAGTGATTATAACTCTTTCCAATTTTGAGTAAATTTCAGACACATTGCTTATACTTTTTACCTAAAAATTACATTTCATTGTGGATTTTTAGTTTTCTTTTGTTTGTCTTCTTTTTACTCAGGAATAAACATTGGGTTTTGTTAATAATTGTCCCTAATGTACAAACTATGTATTATCTATATCTAAAGGGTGACAAAATAAGTAGTGAGGGACAAGTAAAAAAGGCATTTTTTAAGTGAGTAAACTTTTATATTTGTCAACATATATTAGTGTCTACATCATTAATTAAATAAATATTATGAATTCAATTAAATGTTTGACATTAACTTATAGGCGTATAAAAGAATTCAAAAGCGTTGGGGGAAAGGTGGATAAGAAAAAGAAAACATTAAGTTATAATAGTGTTGAGGTATTTTTTTGACTCCAATGCATATATATGGAAACTATGCTTACCTTTATCTATTACATTTCTACATAACTATAATTTTACAGTGCCCTATATAAGACCATGGTTGGACATGTGAATACTACATGATGCGATATATGTACCTAATTTTCAAGCATGAGAAACTAGACATTTACTGTACACAAAATATAATCTATATATAATATTGATCGTCATTAAGAAGATAGTCTCATTTGATTATATAAAAATATCACATCAAACACTTTAATTATGTCATTCTCTTTGCAGCTGTTTGACATGACAAAGCCCTATATGAAAGAAGAGCTAGATAAGATACGGGAATAAGGGAAAAATGGATTTGTTAAGGGAGTAAACTTTGAATTTGATTGGGATAGAAGATGAGTATTCCAAACATTGATGTCGTTATTTTTATATACATGTGGTGCTTATGACTTCTTGCAACTATGAATTTGATGTGAGGGAATTATTGGTGCATATGTGAAAGATGAATATGTGCATGTGTGTTAATGAATGTGAAGATGAATAAATACAATGAGAATTGTATTTGTACATGTCATGAGAATATAATTGGTGGATATGTGAATGATGTATGTATACATGTGTGTGAATTAATGTGAAGATCAATGAATACAATGGGAATCATCTTTATACATGTCATGAGAATGGAATTGGAGAATGGATCTTGACTGTGGGTGGATGAATTTTGTGTGAGTTTGTTATTGTAGGTGTTGAAAGTTTGTGGCCTATCGTTAACCTGAACATAGGATGGAACATATAGTTCTAATGAACTACAATTTCTACATCTGGTTGAATAGCTAGACAATAGGTCTACAGACCTACCATAAAAAAATATAAATGTGTTGTATGTTATTATAAAACTGACATTGTAGGTGTTAATTATCAGTTTAGATATTTTAATCGATGTTATAGAGCTATCCTAAAACAATCGAGTTGGGTAGCATGGTCGTGCTACCAACTGAGTTGGATCATCACTTGTGATGCCGAACTGATGACAAAGTGGGTATGCATCGTCAGTTTCAACATTTACATTGATGAAACAACTATACATAACATCAATTTTTTATAAATTGATGATAGAGAAACCTTTATTAGTTAAAAATGTTACCTGGTATGACAGTACAATGTTGGTTATTGATCTAAAACTAATGAAACAAATTGCTGACTCGTCAATCAGGTCGTCAGTTTCTTTAATCATGTATCATCAATTTGCACATTTTAAAAAAACTAAGGAAATAGGCACTTAACGGTAGTGTCATGAAACTGATTGTTACTCTAAGTACACACTCCTAATGGCTACAAATATAGAGGCAAGTGGAATTGGGTGCTCGTCTTTATAGTGGCACAATTATTTCACAGAGGCAATATATATGTAAAAGAAATAACAAAAAGAGATTATAAGATACTAAACATGGAGATAAGTGATATGTACCCATTTCTATATCAAGAGTAACCCAATGGTGATTCATCCCAGAGCTTAGAGTCTCGAGTGTAGAGGATCTTCATTTGGCAACTACAAATTCATAAACAAAATATATCAATGTGAGTGCATTGAGTACACTATGAAAGACATGTAAACACTTTGAGAATATAACAAAAGCTTGCTTGGATAGAAACCTGATAATAAGCATGAAGATGAAATAAGATGAGAATAGTTAATGTTTTTGTTTTATACAAAGCATGTTATAAGTATATTTCCATTATACTTAACTTCATATTATGGCCACTTAACATCTTCCTTAAAGGAAGGGTCCGTAGGGGTTCTCAACATTATCCAAACCTTTTTTTATAAGTGAGGACCTCAATACCTAAGTAAATGAGCTAACCATATTTTCATCATTCTTTGTGTCCCTACCCTGAGAATACATGTAGGTACACAAGGATTGTATAATGGACAAGTTCGATAATGTTTGAGGTTTATTTAACATATTTCAAGTGAAACGAACGTACTAATCGTAGACAACAAGTAGATAAACAAGTAATTATCTAGCCAAGCATTCATATGAGTATACATACAAACAATACAATAGCATAGAAGAGTCAAGAGATCGAGTCTACCTTACGAGTTGATTATAGATAATGATCCATGAGCAGATTCTAATAAAGACCTAATACAAAAGTAACCTAATACATAAAAGACATAATAGTGGGTCTTAGATCGAAAGTGATTGATAATCTAAACATCATATGAGTAATGTGGAGGTTTCCCTAGATCTAGGCTTCACTTTGTTCAAACATAGTTCCAAACATGCATGCAATGATTCTATATAGCACAGACATCAAAACTAGACCTTAAGTCTAGGTGAAACATCCATATAAGAGTAATAATATAGATAAAGTCTGATTTAAGAGTAAAGGAAGCATGACATTTTGATACTTATCAAGCTTTAATCATGCAAGATCACATCCAATCATATTTAATCAACCTAATGCAATAGGGTTATACTTCCAAGTCATAGAAGCATAAAAGAGCATAGGATAGATCAAGTTGGTATTAGTGCTATGTGTGTGATGATTCTACTGATTTGATCTAGGTAGAGCAAGACATTTGCATAGAATTCATATTTCACATATAGAAACAAACTAGGTGAACCTGATCACATTAATGCATAAAAAGGGTTCCTTGAGGTATCATGATTCAAACATGGACTACTTAGCATGATATCTTACCTCCACATGTACTCAAAATATCATATAGTTTATTGATTTAAATATTAAATGGTTTCATGAAGAAAAAGTAAGCTAAACTTCAAGGCATAGTCAAGTTATAGCATGTAATTAGATAAAAGAACAACCTTTTATGTCATGAAGGGTTAGGGTGCCATTTAAGCACAAGTGGATAAGCTAGGTCATCTAATCATGTTTCAAGTGTGCATAAGTTACTGATGTGCATAGAAAAGAGGTCACATGTCATTAAAGGTACAAGGTTTGCATGTAACATAGGATTAGATGATTAAAAGAGCATGAAAGATGATTAATCAACAAAACAATAGAGGCACGACCATAAACATGCACAATAATCATCACTATGAGAAAGATGGTGTTTTCCCAATCGAAATGCAATATAATATCATGCCATTTGGTTAAGGGGTCTAGAAGATTTTAGGGTTTGAAGATCAACCCTTAAATTGGGTTTAAGGAGAGTTTTTACCTCTAATGGGCCACGATGGACCGGTTTTTGCTCCCCCTTGTATGCGGCCTGAGCGTGAGCATATTATGGTGTGGACCTAGCCGAGTTGTAGTGATTGACTTCTGACTACCACCAGAAAACTCGTTTGGTCGCTGCTATGATCTCCCACCACCACTTAGCCAAACACTTCTCTGAGAGTAAGAGGGGAGAGACGATGGGCCATCTGCACCTTCGATTCTCAGTCCACCATGGACCCAGGAAGATCCAAGTTCTATTTATACTTGTCCTCGCAAGACATGATACACATCAAAGAGAACACCAATTCTCTAGAATAATTATCCTTGAGTTTAATCCTTTTTTACTTTACTATTAAGGTTAGTATAGAATGGTAGATCCCATATGACAACGTTTTTAAGATTGTTCTCTTTTAATCCCGATTGATTTTTGAATTATTTCTTTTTGGTATTTATGAATAAGAAATAGAAAGTAAATTCCAATTGTGGGTTGTCTGATTAAACTAGAATGAGAATTTGAAATGCAAAGAAAGTAAAAGATTACACTAAAGCAAAGAAAGGAAATGATTATTCTAAGACAAGTAAGTAAAGAAAGAAGATTGTTACCGCAATGTTATCGTAAACAAAAATTAAAATGCAAGAATGAAAATGAGCGATGGAAACAAGTGTTGAAAGAATTGTTGAATCATATGAGAAAGCATCGAGGCTAGGGGTTTCACCACCTTAGCCCTTGTGAAAACAAGATCAAGCGATACACGATAATAAGATAGAAGTAGGTATTCATTTTATTCAAAAACAAACACAAAAGATGAACTTAATGTGAACCCATTGGTCTTGGTGTTCACATATCCTAGTTCTTCATCCTAAGGAGGATTTTTCCATGATTGCATTGAAATCCTTATGAAATCAATTTAGGTTTTCTGAATCATGGGTTCCACAGTCACATATGTCGAGATTAATTTATGATAAAAATGATTATTTACTTCATTTTAATCGGATATTTCTAAACCAAAAACCATATGTCTAAGTAGTCGTATAAAACCCGATCCGACTAACATGGTTAAAGGGCCTACTCCCCCACCTCGATAAGGGAACTACTCACTACTGATAGCAAGGAAGGGAGAAATAAGGAGAAAAAGATAGGAATCCATAGACCACAAATCCAGAATCTCTGAAGAGATCAAAGTGGTGACAATTAAGTTGCTTTCTTACTTGATTCCCCATTCCAAGAGAAAGAATGAGGAGAAAGAATAAGAACAAATTAAATCTAGATCTAGAACAAGAATCTAATTTTATTGCTTGAATGAAAAAATTACACTAGCAAATGAAAGGTTCAGAGCTTCAATATGAAATGCTAGTATAAAAACTGAGGACCCTTTTCTTATTGGAGTCCCCCTCCTTTTATAGGGAAGGAGGGGTGGAAAAGCCTGAAATGGGGGAAGAAATAAGGGAGTGCCCACCACTAAGTGTGCTGCTTGCATGCGGTGAAACGACCATCTTTCTAGGTGAGGCGGTCATCTAGAGATAACATGGCTTAGATCTAGAATCTTCAGAGAGAAACCATAAGGAAAGTATTGGGTGTGCTATTTGGTTGTAAACTTGGGCTCAAAGAAATATCCCAGACGGTCGTCTGGACTATCTGGAACGGTTGTCTTGTGTTGCTATGCACTTAATCAAACGTTTGGAACCCTAATGAAGTGGTGCCACCCTTTTGCTAAATTGTTTGATTCTAGGTCAAGTGACATAGTTGTCTGGGATTTCCTGGATGCTCGTCTGGGTGCATGAGACGTCTATCTCGCTAAATTGAGATGCCTGTCTTGTGAGTTGAAGCAGCTGGTTGAGCCGAGGCCAAAGTGGTCATTTGGCTCTTGAACATGGGGGTCTCTGGGAATCAGCTGACCGTTTGGGCTCAGTGAGACGGTCACCTCACTGGAGAAGTGGGACATAAATCATCATTGGAGAAAAACCCTACAAAAATTGAGAAAGTAGATAAGTATTTACAAAATAAATCCATAAGTGAGTAAATTGCAGTTTGGTCCTAGAAATTACTGAAAAAGAGATAATTTCTAATGAAAAGGATTATGGAAAAAAAATGTAGATGAATATGCATTCATAAAAATACCCCGAACTTGTATCTTTTCTTGTCCCGAGCAAATTAAATTACAATTAAAGAGTAATTTATATTCCCAATATGTCATTCTCACCTTTGGAACATCACTATTATCCTTACCTCCAAATTTTTGCCAAGTGACCCAATATCCTAGAACCACGTAGCATTAAGTTCTATATTCCGTATGAAAATAATTTTCACATCTTGCTTTTAAAATGAGAATTTGTTGAAAAATAGGCTTCATCTTAGTTTCACTTTGACACTCGTAATTTTTTTTTGAAGTTGTTGCACAAGAACAAGGTGGTGGGTGTGAAACAAATAAGGAAGTGATGAAAAAATATTGATCCCTCCTCCATTAGACTCGAGATATGAATTTGTTGAGTTGTGGATACATTGGTCACAAATTTTCATGTGCACATTTGGTATCTTTTGATGGTACACCCCTTTGTGAGGTATGTAATCTTTATTTTGGGAAGCATGCCACTTGGACTTGATTTTTGTCCAGTGGTGATTCTTTGCTTCTCTTTTTTAGAAGAAAAATAGGGGGAAGGAAGAGATATTCTTGTGCTTATAACTTCCAACATTTTTTTTCATAATTTTCTTCTCAGAGAGTACCATTGCTCAAGTTATAGTATTCCTATTAATCACATCATGCAAGTTTAATAACAAGATAATCCATTTGTCTAAATATAGGAAAAAATTATACTAAGTTTTTTTCGATTCCATATGACTTGCAAACTATTCCAATGAGTGATGTTATTAGGTGTCCTAGGTGACATGATTGTTTCCAACATGGAAATTTGTTAATAAATTTGGCAAAAAATTTTACGGAATTCAATTTGGGGTACAATGATAGATGTCTACTCAATGGGCCAACTAGATAATGGCGTTTTTACTGAAAAACAAAGAAAGGATGGCCGACTAGATAAAGGCCACAAACTAAAGAAAATACACGCAAAAAATAGAAAAGAAAAATAAAGCTAATAAGAGAAAAGGTAGGGGGTGGAATAGAATTGTACCACCCACCTCCACCTCTGACTTAGACTTTTGCTCGTCCCAAGAAAAACCTAAATCATAGATGAAGGGAAGAAAATCACTCTAGCAGAGGAAAGTGTGAAGATGAAGGAGGTTTTTACTAGTATTTCCCCAATAAGGAGAGTTTGGGTCAGGGTAGGCCTGATGGGCCCCATACTTCTCATACTAAGGTTTGGTAGCATTTTAGTGCCCCTCAATGTCACGTTGCATTTTCGAGGCCACTTTAGCGGAGGACTCTCCAGTGGGCTCCTCAATGTGAAATGGTGAGGTGGATCATGAGAAACTATCATTTTAGCGGGTAGCTTACCCTTGTGCAAGTTGTTAAGGAATCCACATTGTGACCCCCCTCATACATGATGAATATCTAATGTGGTGGCTTGAAACATGCATTTGGTGAGTTCTATACGGTAATTTGAAGTAGGCAAAATAGTCGTCTGACTATCATGAGGTGGGCGTCTGGTGGTGATGAAACAATCATATGGTGACTTTCAGAAGAGCATATGGAATGGGAATGAGGGTTGGGGGTGCACTGATCCATACAAACACTTGGTAGCGAGTTGATCAACTGGGTTGATCATTGCATTTTTAATACTATTTGATGACCATTGGTTTAAGGCAATTGGGGCGAGATACCATTGGGAGAGGATTTGGAGTATATTGAACTTGACAAGCGAATCCTAGTACGATGCGATGCTTGAAAGTCAATTGCACTACTGGATGTCTATCTTCCCTACCAACACATGCTCAGTGAATGGCCGGCTGGTAGGGTGTTCGAAACGAGCGTCTGGTTGTGATGAAACACTATCTGGTAGAGATGAAGTGTTCGTCTGACAAATTGGAAGGAGAGTTCCAGTATGGGGTGAGGCGGACATCTTGATTAGAGAGACAATCATCTTGCATGTGCTCAGTGCGGTGAAAAGGTGCAAGAGGTGGCAAGACGATGACAAAAATGGCATCCCAAAGGACCAGATGACCGGCTGGAATGTGAGGCGTGCAGCAGTAAAGAGTAGTGGCTAATTGAAAATGGAGAGTTATGCCCTTGATGCAGAGATGGAATGTGCTTTCCACGGGATGACAGTTCGTCTGTCCGACTGGCCAAAGATGGTAGACGGCAGTGACAACAGTGAAACAACCATTGGGGAGTCTGAAGCGGCCAGATGATGTTAGCAAGGAGGCTAACATAGATATGGAGTAGGCATTTTGCAAAGACTACCGTGGCTCTAAGAAGAAGTGAGTAGGGTGCGATGAAGATGTGTGAATACAACCCTCACTAGGTCACTTTATAGGCTGAAGTAGAGGCGAGACGACTGTTTTGGCTTGAACCAGATGACTGTTTGGCAGTTTAGATGGTTCAAGAAATGTTTCAAATTTCAAATTAGCCGCAAAATTTAAACCTCATTTAAATGCACCTCCTGGGCCGAGATGACCATCTCATTTGACCCAAACGACCATTTGGGGTTTTATGGTGCTTCTTCACTTAAAATTTCAAATGACCGCCGTTTTATGGAGGATTTTCTTAAAGGCAAAGACGGGCATCTCGCCTTTACCAGACAGTCATCTGGATGGGTAGATTTCCTACCTTTGTCCATTTGACTAGAAGTTTGTATCGACTTTTTTTAATTGAAAATCGAATTTGAAATTGAAATAACAAGGGTTAGCTAAGACAATTATAGAAGAAAAGTACACAATTTAAAAGATTGGGTTGCCTCCCAATAAGCACCTAGTTTTATGTCGAAGGCCAGACATAGCTGGGTCATGGAGCCATTTCAGGCTCGGGATAGGGAGTTGGGGGTTCATGCAGGCTGTGGTCTTTGAGTAAAAAGAGTTGATGTGCCTCAGAAGATAGAAAGTACCCGACAATGATTTACCATTTAAGCCTATTCCCATTAACTTTAAACTCTCCTAATACTTTATCCCAAATAAGAAAAGTTCCATGAGGGTAGGTACACTTGCCAAGATAGGACCCATACCATCTGGATTTAATTTTTCTTGTAAAAAGCCTCAACCCAGAATTTACATTAAAACTTGATCGCTCTCCCTAATGTTTTTTCTCCTAATGTGGCCATCATACCATAGTTTGGTTTTGTCTTTGTAAATTCTAGCATTTTCATAGGTTGTCATTCGAAGCTCATCTAACTCTTGCATTTGCAAAAAGTGGTTTTCACCTACAAAAGATAAGTTAAAATTAAGAGTTCTAATGGCCCAATTGGCCTTATTTTCTAATTCTATGGGCCGGTGGCATGATTTCCCATTAATCAATTTGAATAGAGTGGTGTATATTGGAGTTTTGAAGGCAGTTTTGTATTCCCCCAATGCATCATTGAGTTTCAAAGCCCAATCAGTCCTAGTGTGATTGACTGTTTTCTATAGGATGGAATTGATTTGCATATTTGAAACCTTAACTTGACCACTAGTTGATGGTGGTAAGTGGTGGCCACCATGTGATGGACTCAATATCGTTTCAATAAGGACTGAAAACCTTTTTCTAGAAAATGGGAACCCCGATCAAAAACTACAGTTTGAGGTACCGAAAATTGAGGAAAAATAATATATTTGAAAGGTTTTTTCATAGGTTTGGAATCACATGTTTTATTTGAGATGGATTCAACCCATTTGGAAGCGTAGTCAACAACCATCAAGATATATTTGTACCTGTAATAAGAAGGATAGGGGCCCATATAATTGAATCCCCACACATTGAATATTTCAATCTCTTACCAAGAAGTAATGGGCAGTTGGCCTCTCTTAGATTTATTTTTGGTCCTTTGACATTCATCACAAGCAAGAACAAAATGGTATGAATCTTTGAATAGAGTATTCTAGAAAAAACTAGATTGTAGGACCTTCATAGTAGTTTTCTAAGAGCTCCTGTGCCCTCCAGTGGGGCCAGAATGGAACTACTCGAGAATATCATGATCCTCTACCTCAGTGATGCACATGCAGTAAAGGACTTTGGAGATAATCTAAAAAGGTACAGGCCATCCCAATAGTATTGTTTTACATTATGCAAAAATTTAGCCTTAAAATGCCCCTTATATTCAGGGTGCAACACTCCTTCGGCTAGAAAATTTACATTAACAACAAACTAAGGATATTAGGATTCCATTTTAACAATTTATTATTAGGAAGGTAGTCATTTATGGGGATGCCATCATCATCAAAAAAATCAAGGCAACAAAGACGGTCGGAAACTCCATTCTCACAACCATTTTTGTCTAGGATGGCTAGGTCAAATTCTTGAAGTATATAAAACCAACAAAGAAGGTGGGGCTTGGCATCCTTTTTAGTCATCAAGTATCTAATCGTTGCATGGCCCATGTAAACAATGACTTTGGTCCCTACCAAATATGAGCAGAATTTTTCAAAGGAAACTACTATGGCGAGGATCTCCTTTTTAGTAGTTGTGTAATTCCACTAGGTGTCATCAAGAGTTCTAGATGAATTGTAAATTACATGGTGCTTTTTATCAATGTGTTGTCCAAGAATAGCACCAATAGGGTAATCACTCATGTCACACATTAACTCAAAAGGCAAAGACCAGTCATGGGCCCTAATGATGGGAGTAGAAATGAGGGCATCTTTCAAACAAAGAAAACTTACCCTGCAAGATTTATCAAACACAAATGGTGTCTTTTTCAAGGAGATTGGTCAAGGGTTTTGTGATCTTAGAAAAGTCACAGATGAAATACCGATAAGAACCCACATGCCCATGGAAGACACAATTGTTCTTAATAGAAGAAGGGGTGGGAGTTTAGAGATGACTTCCATGCTGGATCTATCAACTTTAATGCCACAGTTGCTCACCCAATGGCTTAAGACAATCCCTTCAGTCACCATAATGACACCTTTCCCAATTTAGGATCAAGTGTACTTGCTCACATTTTTCTAAAACAAGAGATAGATGGAGACAAAAGTCAAAACTATATCCATGGACGGAGAAATCATCCATAAACACCTCCATAATGGTCTCAGTCAATCCTGGAAAGATAGAGAACATGCAAGGCTGAAAAGTGGTTGAAGCATTGCATAACCCAAATGGCGTTCTACTAAATGCATAAGTGCCAAACAGGCAAATGAAAGTCATTTTCTCATGGTCATCTGGATGAATGGGAATTTGATAAATCTTGAATAGCCAATAAGATAACATAAATATTGTTGATGGGCGAGGCACTCTAGTACTTGATCCAGGAAGGGAAGAGGGAAGTTATATATCCTAGTGGCCTTATTCAATTTTTGATATTCAATACACATACTCCACCCTGTGACAGTACAAGTGGGAATGAGCTCATCATTGTCATTTTTTATGACAGTGGTACACCCTTTCTTAGGGACCACCAGAACTAGACTAACCCAAGAGGAGTCAGAGATGGGGTAGATGATTCCTAAAATCAAAAGCTTGATAACCTCTAGACACACAACCTCTTTCATGTTGTGGTTCAGTTTCCTTTAAGGGTCTCTAGAAGGTTTTTATTATTCTACAATAAGAATTTTATACATGTAAATGGCTTGATCGATCCCTGTCGAATCAATCATTTTGTATCCCAAGGAAGATTTCCTCTTCCTTAGCTAAGTCATGAACTTTGTTTCTTGTTCGTAGGTAAGATCAGAGTCAATGATAACAAGATAAAGTCCTTGATCATCAAGGAAGACATACTTAAGACCTTCAGGGAGGGGTTTCATTTCGGGTGCCTTCTGGGATTCAAGTTTAGCCTCCACAATAGATATTATTTTGAGATCCTCAAATTCTTCATCATGGATCTCCTCAAAGGTTTAATATGATGTCTATATTGCTCCAATTGCTCATCTTCAAATCAAAAAATAAAGGTTATATAAGGGCATTCTGAAGGGGATCCTCAACTAGTGTTCATTCTTGTCTCAACTATTGCATCTTCTCAATACAATCAAGGAGATAGACCTATTCTTGGAGGCTTGGTCCATGCATGCTTTCAAATACCATAAACTTTAGGGTTTGTTTTCCTAGATGCAAGAAGATGGTTCTGGCCTCATCATCAATCAAGGCACGAGAAGTGGCCAAAAAGGGGTAGCCAAAGATGATGGGGTACCTTATATCTTTCTTTATGTCCATGTTGACAAAGTCACATTGGGAATAAGCATCTTTTCCAACCCTTACAAGTATGTATTCAATGATATCCATAGGTTTTTGCATGAATGAGTAAGCCAATTGAATGGTAATAGAGGTAGGAAGCTTGTCAACAAAGACTAACCTCATGTAAAGACTATTGGGCATGATATAAATACTAGCACACAAATATGTAAGGCCCTTCTTACCAACATTATCACCTAGTAGAACCCAATCCCAAAGGAATCAGTATCTTTCTTCTTCTCACACATCTTAATCTAGATGACATCAGAGGTGATTCTAGCAAGCATGACTGCCTCATGCTCGTCAAAGTGATACTTCCTGGTCAATAAGGATTTCATGTACTTGGACCAAGAAGGCATATAAGCTAAGGCATCAAGAAAGGGAATATCCACATACAACCTTTTCATGGCTTCCCTAAATTTCACAAAATTAGTATCAAGCCTAGTTTTCTTTAGGTGGGCCAAGTAAGGTAGACACGTTTCATAAATATGAATTTTTGGCTCATCAATTTCCACAGGGAGATCGCAAAAGTAGGGATGTAAAGAGTGGGAACTAAGGGAGTGGGTGAAGATGGAGTTTCGATGACCACAATATCATCATCCTCAAAGTCAAAAGGTACAAATGTGGGTTTATATAGGAGAAAATTTCGAACGGGTGGAGACAATCTTAATTTTTTTAGGATGGTTTGGGTTGTTCTTAGGTTGTCCAAATAAGTTACCTATAGGGGGTTTTTGTTGGGAAAAGAGACGGGAAAACTGAGCATCAATTGACTTCTAATGTTCTATTATGATTTGCTCTATGGCCGAAATCCTATCACCGACTCAAGGAGTGGGGACATTCTATTGAGGTGGTGGTTGATGAACGTTTTGATATTATTTTCCTTGGCAATGTCCACGATTTTAGATATTACCCCTATAGGTCCCTTAGTTCCCAAACTTCCTTTGATTGTTATTGTATGGGAAGCCTGGTGGTGGATGGTAGTTGGATTGGGGTTGTGGGGGTCTTTGTGGAGGGGGAAGTTGAGAAGAGTTTTCTTCTCCAGAAGGATTTTCATTTTGAAATCTGGGATGATTTCTGGCTTGTTTAGGATTGAAGTAAGCTTGGCCCAGGAAACTATGGATTCAGTTAAGGTCCTCCACTTGTTGACCAACATCAGGCTCATAGGAGTGTTGTAGAGATATTGACATTGGAAGGTAGCATGATCATGCCCTTGGCATATCCCACATAGAGATTTAGAAGCCGTCACTTGTTGAGGTTGACTTTCATAGGCATCAAAAGAAGATTCCAGGCGATCCTATTTCAAGGAAATTATCTTAAGGGATTCATCAATATTTTCAATTTTAAAATTTACCTCCGCCTTGGAAACTTTGAAGTTTCCACTAGTTCCTTGACTAACTTGTGTTTCTGAAGCACACTTCACTACTCCCCTTGCTTCTTCTAGACTTTGGAACATAAAATTTCCTCCAAATGAGGAATCAAAAACATTTCTTGGTGTCATCATCAACACCACGGTAAAATATCTCAATGAGTTTAGATTGGGATATGCCATGATGGGGGCAGTGACATACCCAAAATCTTTCCCAATCTTCTCCCAAAGTTTCTCCTGGGGCCATAGAAAAGAGAAGGATTTGTCCTCTCATTTCATAGGTGAGGGAAGGGGGGGAATTTATAAAGAAACATGGTTTTAAGGGCTTCCTATGTTATGACGTAATCCTCAGCATCCATGGCATTGTATCAACTGTTGGCTTGCCTAAAAGAGTGTATTTGAAAAGCCTAAGTATGATGGAATCTTCAAAAATGTATGGGATCTTGGTCAAAGAATAAAGTTCAGTGAAGTGTCACAGGTAATCTTGGCAACTCTCTCCCTTGTTCCTAGAAAATGGGTTTGTTTGAAACATGGTTATTCATTGGGTGGGGATCTTGAATTGTAGAGTTGTTATTTCGAGGCACAATGGGATGTTGTGCATATCCAATTTTGGGAGTAGAGAAATCTTTCAGTTATTCTTTTTCATTTGGCCTCCCTTTGAGCGGCTGCTAAACCTCCTGTTCAGCTATATGTAGCTTGCAAAGTGGCTTCTTGAGCCACACACTCGGCCATCATGGCTTCTCTTTGAGCGACGAGAGCCTGCTCAATCCTACGAGCAACTTATTATTCATCCATCGTAATTCTATTTTGTCTATTAAACCAACGAAACATTCGCTCTGGCTAGGTATCAAAAACTAACAACACAAAATCGGTGTACGGTGTGAGACACATGCACAATTATAGATAGTAATCGAGTGCATAAAAAATGTACTGATTGAATGGAAATTCAGTAGGAAGAGGGGATAGTAATTCTGAAAAGTTACTCAGAAGGCAAAAAAAATGAAAAAAAGTTTTTCAAAAAAAATTCGAGGTTTGGGAAAATGATCCTTGTCCCCCGAGCAAAGGTGCCAAAATTGATATGCATCGAAGACAACACAAATTCACTAGAATGATTATCCTAGAGTTTATTCTTTTTTTACTTTCAAGTTAAGGCTAGTATAGACATGTATATCTCATAGGAGAATTTTTTTGAGATTATTTTCTTTTAATCCCGATTGATTTTTGAAATTTTTTCTTTTTTGTATATTTGATTAAGAAATAGATAGTAAATTCTGATTTGTGGTTGTTTGATTACACTAGAACGAGAAATTGAAATGCAAAGAAAGTAAAAGATTACACTAAAGTAAAGAAAGAAAATGGTTATTTTAAGACAAGGAAGTAAAGAAAGAAGATTGTTAGCACAATATTATCTTAAACAAGATTTAAAATGCAAGAATGAAAAGAGAGCAATGGAAACAAGCATTCAAAGAACGGTTGAAATCAACAAGGAAAGCATCGAGCCTTAGGGGTTTCACCACATTAGCCCTTATGAAAACAAGATCAAGCGATACACGTCAATAAGATAGAAGCAGGTATGCACTTTATTCAAAAGCAAACACAAGAAAAGAAATCCACATGAACCCATTGGTCTTGGTGTTCAAGTATCCTATTTCTTCATCCTAAAGATGATTTTTCCACGATCTCATCCAAATTTTCATGAAATGAGTTTAGGCGTTATAAATAACCACTTACATGGCCACATCCATCAGGATCAACTTGTGATGAAAAAGATAAACTACTACATTTAAATTGACAATTTCTAAATTGAAAACCATCCATCTAAGTAGTCTTGTAAAACCCATTCTAATTAACACATGGCTAAAGGGGATACTCCCCCGCCTCGATAAGGGAACTACTCACTAGTCATAGCAAGGAAGGGAGAAATGAGGAGAAAATGATAGGAAGCCATGGAACACAAATCCAAAATCTATGAAGAGATAAAGGTGGTGAAAATTAAATGACTTACTTTTTAATCGCACGCTCCAAGAGAAAGAATGAGAAGAAAGAACAACAACAAGAAAAATCTAAATCTCATATAAGAATCTAATTTTATTACTTGAATCTGAAAAATATACAAGGAAATGAAAGTAACATAGCTGCAATATGAAATGCTGGTACAAAAACTGAGGACCCTTTTCTTAATGGAGTTCTCCCTCCTTTTATAGGGGAAGGAGGGGTGTGATGCGATGATTTTGAGTCGCATTTATAGACATGTTTCATGTGTGTTTTATGCTTTTATTAGTCATTTTTATGGTTAATGTGGCATAATTTATCCACTTTGGTCTTTGCTACTATTTTATGTCAAATTCCCTTTATTTCATCGTTTTGAGCATTAATTGTCAAAATATTATTATTTGTGTGAATTTATGTGATCTTGTGTTTGAATTTCAGGACAAACGAGTATTTGCTTCCATCGATACCATCGACGGAAGTCGATACCATCGACGTGATCATAGGTTACCAGCCGAAAGGAGCAGCAAGGCGTCAATACTATCGACAAGGATGTCGATGGTATCGAGATACCAACAGGAGGCTGGTGAGAAAGCGGTTGATAGTATCGACACCAGGTCGATACTATCGACGCACGGAGGCTACAGCAACGCAAAACGACAAAACTGTCGCTACAGGGTAGTCGATACCATCGACCTTCGTTGATGGTATCGAGACTACATCAGACATTCGGACAAAAGGAAAGAAGGGCAGCCGCTACTACAACGGGTCGATACCATCGACTCGCGTCGATGGTATCGACACCGTAAGATATGAGTTGGCTTCCTAATGATCTCAATCAGACGGCTACGGTTAATTAGCGACCTAATGACTGAGATATACCTAAGGACGGCCGCCAAGACGAAAGGGGGATCTCATTAGCCATTGCACAAGTACCGAGGAGGAGTAGAAAGGAGAATAGAGGCTAGAAGCTCATACCAGTTGATTCGGACGCCGCAGAAGACAGATTTCACCACCGAAAGGGGGGAGAGCACGTGTTCTATGCAAAGGATCAATCGGTTCTTCTCCGTTCAGGGGTTTTCCCTTTCATTTCACGTTTTTCACATGTTTTCCCCTATTTCTACCATATACTTGTGTGAGATGAACATGCGGGGCTAATCCCCTTCGTCTTTAAGACCGGGAGTAGCCGGGGGAGTCATTGTATGACAATTTTATAATAGTAATTCATACTTTATCTCTTAAATCTGTGGTATAGTTTTGTTTTCTCCATATATTGTTATGCTTGATAACCATAATAATAACTTAATGCCCTTAATCACTTTGAAAGAAGGATTAACGGATGAAAAGAGACGAAATCTACATTAATCGATAAATCGCTTGACCAAGGTGGTGTAAATTTAATGGTGGATACTGAGAGATCGTTCATAATGCACCTAGTCTAGGGTATAGGTTACTACGACGGTGGAACCGACCTAGACCTAGGTAGTGAATTGCACCACGACAGTGGGCAATTCTGTTTTCAGGCCACTATCCGGATAGAGAGATAAAATTGAGGCATTATATAAAATCTAATACAATGAAAACCCACGGTGAAACCGCAAGCCTACAGATACCCTTTTGAATTGGTTAAATTAACATTTAATCGATCATTTGTTTTGTTTTGTTTTTATTTTCTTTCAATTTTAACAACAACCCTCAATTTGTTATTTGGCTTAGCTGATCACAAATAGTTAGTAGGAGTCTCCAACAATTCCCAGTATCCCTGTGTTCGATTCGGGCCTCACAAAGGCCTATACTACTCGACGCGTTCTCTTGTGTTTTAGCACACAGTAAATTGGTGTCAAGTTTTTGGCACCGTTGCCGGGGATACGGCGAATTGTTGGCACTTTGAGTGCTACGAGCAGCCATTCTAGGCCACATTTTTTTTTATTATCTGGAAACAACTTCAAATATTTTCTTTTTATTGCTCGTTGATTTTTATACTCATCACAGCACTGTACTGAACTCGATTTTTCTTATTTCAGGTACTGTGTATGGTGCGGACGCATAACACTGATTATACGCGACGCGCACCAGAGGGCCCACTTACGGTACCAGAAGATGAGGACGGTTATAATCAGGACCATCTTGAGGAAACAGAGTCAGAACCTGAACAAGAAGAGATGGACGAGCCACAAACGATATGGGAGAAGATCAAGGCTTCTTCCGCATCCACTTCAAAAGGGCCTATAAAGAAGCAGGCAATCAACATACCTACATATAAGATTGATCTGGCATTGATAAATCTGGTGAAGTCGAATGCTTTTCATGGGCTCAAGAATGAGGACCCCGTCGCGCACATCAGTAAGTTTGTTGAGAACTGTGACATGGTTAAAATCGACGGGTTTCCACAGGATGCACTTTATCTTAAGCTTTTCCTGAGTTCATTGGCAGGAGCCGCGCGAGAATGGCTACACAATTTAGATGATGAGTTTGTGGAGTCTTGGGACCATATGGTGGAGGTTTTCCTTGAGAGGTTCTTCCCTCCTGAGAAGACTAACGACATGATCCGGAAGATTCATAATTTTACCCAACAGGCCGGTGAGACATATTCTGAGACCTGGGAGAGATTTTAGGTCATGTTGAGGAGGTGCCCACATCACGGGCTGGATAAAGAGATGCAGGTGAAGATCTTCTATTTTGCTCTCTCCGAGCACGATAGGAGTAATCTAGATTCAGCTGGATCAGGATTCTTCCTGAACAATACGGACACCAGATGCTGGGAGATACTAAAGAATATGGCTAGAAAACAATCATGGGGTGAAAGAGGTGCCGTGGAGCAGGTCCGAGCAATAGGAGAATCTAAGGCAATAAAAGAACTGAATGAGAAGATGGATCTTCTCACAAAGAAGTTGCTTGCAAAAGAGGATAATGAGTCAGAGGATGATGCTCAAGTGAAATTTATGAGGCAGCATCCCGGTTATAGGAACAATGATTATTCATGGAGAAAAGACAAAAAGTCCTCATGGAAGGATCCAAACAATTTTTTGTAGGATCCAGATGCCAAACCCCCGCCAATAACAGGAGATAAGAGCACGAAGCTGCTCAATCAGGTTATAAAGCAAAATCAAGAGCTAATGAATACGTTTGGCCAGCAAATCAAACAACAAGGGGAGTTTATGAATCCGTTTGGGCAAACATTACAGAGCCATGGGGCTCAAATGAGGACCATCGAGACATCTATGGCACAGATGGCAGTAGAGATCGCCAGTTTGAAGAAATCGGCACATCCAGGTTTTTCGGGAAATACCAGTGTTCCAGGGGAAACCAGCAGGAAAAAGCCATCTTTCTCAGAAGCGGCAAGAAATTGTTAAATCCAAGAGTCGAGGAGACAAACACACTACAAGCTGAAGTAGAAAGTGAAGCCAAAGAGGAGCTTCCACCACCAGTCACAGGGCAGGTTGATGACACAACCGTGGATGATACTGAAGAACAGGTTGCAGAGGAGGAACCTCAGAAAAAGACACCTTATGTGCCACCTCATCAAAGGGCACAAGTTGTCCCAGTTCTGTATCTAAATAGTGCGAAGGCAAGGAAGGAAGATGTGCAATTTAAGAAATTCTTAGACAGTTTTAGGAAGCTTTCAGTCAATATCCCTTTACTGGAAGCCATTGAGCAAATTCCTTCATACGGGAAGTTTATAAAGGACATTATCATGAAGAAGAGGAAAATACCGGGTACAGAGGTTGTCGTGCTTAAGGAACAAGTGAGTACCTTCATCATGGGCACTTTGCCTCCAAAGAGACAAGATCCAGGCTGCTTTAACATCTCTTGTTATATTGGAAAAGTCAAATTTGGTGAAGCATTATGTGACTCAGGGGCAAGCATCAACTTGATGCCCCTTTCTACATTCAAAAAGCTAGGATTGAAGGAGTGACGACCAAGCAATATGACTATTCAATTGGAAGATAACTCTGTGGTAAAGCCTTATGGAATCTGTGAAGATGTGTTAGTAAAGGTGGATAGGTTTGTCTTTCTGGAAGATTTTGTAGTCATGGAGATGCAGGATGAACATGGCAATGAGATGTTACTTGGACGTCCTTCCCAAGCTACAGCCGACATGATCTTAGAGATGGGAAGAGGTCGTTTGACCTTGGGCATAGCCGATGACCGCTTTGAAATGGTCATGCCTTCTAGTACTGTTTCATCTAAAGCAAAGGAACAATGCAATATGGTAAAACATCTGGATAGTAATATTTCACTCTGTCTTGGGAAGCCATTTTTGGACATGGCTCATGTGATGAGCAAGGTGGACAATGGAACTTTGGCTGTGGATATCATGGAGCAGACCAAAAAAGTTTCTCTGTGCAAAGCTGTAGGATTTCCGAATGATGAGGAGGAGGACATTCTGCCTTCCATGGAAGATGATGTTATTACTATTTCTATTTTTGATGCATACCCAGAATTGCCATTGGAGGCATGTTTGGTAAATATTACACATGATTGGATAAGGAGCAAATCTCTCAAGGAGTGCGCTAATATGCTCCAGATGCTTCCATGCTTCTATGCGAGGCATTATGAAGATCTAGGTAAACTTCCTCCGCCACTTCAATCATCTTTGATAAGTCCGCCAGATCTAGAATTAAAGTCGTTCCCACCACATCTCAAATATGTCTTTCTAGCTGAGGAAGACAAGCTACCTGTGATCATTTCGACTTATTTAAGTGTGGCTGAGGAGGAACAATTGTTGATAGTGCTGAAGAACCACCGGGGAGCTTTTGGGTGGTCCGTTGCAGATATCAAGGGGATTTCCCCTACTCTATGTCAGCACAAGATTCGGCTGGAGGAGGGAACCAAGCCTATGATTCAACCTCAAAGACGTCTCAATCCGAGCATGATGGAGGTTGTGAATAAGGAGGTTATTAAGCTTCTTGCTGCATGTATCATTTACGCCATATCAGACTCAACATGGGTGAGTCCCACACAGGTAGTCCCTAAGAAGGGGGGAATTACTGTCACCCAAAATATGCTAAATGAACCTATCACCACCCGATTGGTAACTGGGTGGCGAGTTTGTATTGATTACCGCCGTTTGAATGCCGCCATGCTAAAGGATCACTTTCCTTTACCTTTCATTGATCAAATCCAAGAGCGTCTTGCCGGCCGATCGCACTTCTATTTTCTAGATGGGTACTCGGGGTACAACCAGATCTCGATTGATCCTTTAGATCAAGAGAAATCTACCTTCACTTGTCCCTATGAGATTTTCGCGTACAGCTGAATGCCTTTTAGTTTATGCAATGCACCTGCAACGTTTCAACGTTGTATGCTCGCCATATTTTCTGACATGGTAGAGCGATGTCTCGAGGTTTTTATGGATGATTTTTCGGTGTATGGTGCATCATTTGATGAATGTCTATATAATTTGGACAAAGTTTTACAGTGTTGTGAGGCCACACATTTGGTCCTCAACTGGGAGAAATGTCACATGATGGTGATTGAGGGGATAGTGCTAGGACACAAGGTGTCTAGCAAAGGTTTAGAGGTAGATCCGATCATAATTGAAGTCATTTCCAAGTTGCCCCCACCAAATTCTGTTAAAGGGGTAAGAAGTTTCTTGGGACATGCTGGGTTCTATCGTCGATTTATAAAAGATTTTTCTAAAATTGCGAAACCTTTATCCGAGCTTTTAGAGAAAGATGTTGTTTTTTATTTTAATGACAAGTGTCAACATGCGTTCGACGTGTTGAAGGAAAAACTGATTTCTGCATTGGTTGTTCAAACGCCGGATTGGACGAAACCGTTCGAATTATTGTGTGACGCTTCGGACTTTGCGGTAGGAGTTGTGTTGGGGCAGCGGGTGGACAATAAACCCGCCGTGATTTTTTACGCTTCAAAGACTTTGAATGATTCCCAATTAAATTATACAACTACTGAGAAAGAATTACTCACCGTTGTGTTTGCTTTTGAAAAATTCCGGTAGTATTTAGTTGGATCTAAAGTAGTTGTATGGACTGACCATGCCGCAATTAAATACTTAATGGAGAAAAAAGACGCAAAGCCTAGACTCATTAGGTGGATTTTGCTCTTACAAGAATTTGACATCGAAATCAAGGATAAATCTGGGATTGAAAATGTTGTTGATCATTTGTCTAGGTTAGAAAGGGTGGATGAAAAAGATTTACATATACCCATAACTGAGACGTTTCCGGATGAACAGATTTTGAAAATTAACTCTAAGGATCCTTGGTTCGCTGAGATTGTAAACTATTTGGCTTGCGGGATCATCTCGGAGGATTGGTCATATCAGGAGAAGAAAAGATTCTTCCATTCTTTGCGATATTATTTCTGGGATGACCCAATCCTTCTTAAGCAATGCAGGGACGGTATCTTGCGCAGGTGTGTGCCTGAAGTGGAGTACGAGAGCGTTTTACATCATTGCCACGCATCACCTACGGGAGGACACCACGCCAGCTCGCTCACGGCAGCTAAGGTTTTGGAAAGCGGCCTTTATTGGCCAACCTTGTTCCGAGATGCCTACGAGTTTGTAAGGCAATGCGATTCTTGCCAACGAGCCGGTAACATCTCAAAGAGACAGGAAATGCCCCTGAATGTGTTTCAGGAAGTGGAGGTATTTGACTTGTGGGGCATAGATTTCATGGGACCCTTTTTTTTCCTCAAATTCCAATTTATATATCTTGTTAGAAGTTGATTATGTGTCGAAGTGGGTGGAAGCAATACCCACAAGGACTAACGATTCCACTGTAGTGTGCAGATTCGTGAAAGAAAACATTTTCTGCAGGTTTGGGGTACCCCGAATGATAATCAGTGACGGGGGTACATATTTTAGGAATCAGAAGTTCTCGACTTTATTGAAGAAATATGGGGTCAAGCACAACATAGGTACCCCATATCACCCGCAGACCCAAGGGCAGGTGGAGGTCTACAATCGCAAAATTAAGACGATTTTGGAGCGTACGGTGGCGTCCACGAGGAAGAACTGGAGTGCCCTATTGTCGGATGCATTGTGGGTGTACAGGACAACTTACAAAACACCTATAGGCACCACGCCTTTTAGGTTGGCGTATGGTCGGGCTTGTCACCTACCGGTAGAGTTGGAGCACAAGGCCCATTGGGCGCTTAGAAGACTCAATTTGAATTACGATGGAGCGGGGAGGAAGAGAATGCTTGAATTGAATGAGCTGGATGAGCTGCGGATGACAACATATGAGAACACATGGATATACAAGGAGCGCACAAAGCTGATCCACGACCGCCACATCCAGTTGCGCACGTTCATGAAGGGAGATAGTGTTTTTCTGTTCAATTCACGACTCAAGTTACATTCCGGGAAGCTAAAATCCCGGTGGAGTGGACCGTTCGTGGTAGAGGAGGTCAAACCACACGGCGCGATCTTAGTACGTGATGGTGATACCACGTTCTTGGTAAATGGACAAAGGTTGAAGCTCTATTTTGGTGAGAACTACAAGAGGAAAGTGAATGAGGTCAAACTCATTTCACTTTCGGATGCATGAGGTGCCGAAAGTCGTCTAGCCTAAGACGTTAAATAAGGGTGCTTGTTGGGAGGCAACCCAACCATTGGTACCTTAGTTTAGTTCATTTACATTCGTAGTTTAATTTGTTTTTACTTAGTTTTTAGTGTAAAAAAAGATACTGTGATCGGTGTGTTCTTTGTGCAGGCTGGGGCAGAATTGATACTATCGACGCACTGGTCGATGGTATCGACCATGGAACAGGTTGACGACTACAGATTTCACACTGCGTCGATACCATCGACGTCCTCGTCGATGGTATCAACAGGCCTACAGGCAGAGCACAAAATCAAGGTCGATGGTATCGACATGCCAGTCGATACTATCGAGATCTCTGAAGATTTATACAAGAAATCGACTCAGTGAAGTCGATACCATCGACAGGCGTGTCGATGGTATCGACACTTTCATGTGAAAAAGGCGGCGGCCGGTCTCGCGAGGATTTACCCTAATCAGGAAAGTCAATACTATCGACTCGCGTCGATGGTATCGACCATCCACGTCACCGATCCGCGCGAACAAATCAATGGCGATCGCGGCAGCCACATCATCGATCCGGGTGAAGCGTCGATACCATCGACCCATGTCGATGGTATCGACACGTCAGCGATCCGGGTTTCAAGATCCAAGCATCAACAACGGTCGATACTCGTGATGGGGGCGGATAGCATCGACTAGTGTTGATACCATCGACTCGCGTCGATGGTATCGACAGGTCAACAGTGGCGCCGACCAAGTCTATTTAAGGAGATTCATTATGTCAGTTGACGTCACACCTTCAGAGTGATCTCCTCCCTTTGCGTCGAGCACTCCCCCGAGCCGTCCAAGCCCGAAGAAGAGCAGCAACGAGCGAAGGTCTTCATTGAGCGGAGATTCAACTCTCCAATCTTCACCGAGCTCTCCTTCTGATCCCTATTTCTCATCGTCAATATGGTGCATGTGGCCGGAGCTTCATCCTCGTGCGCGAATCCGATGGACATTCCGGAGTTCGTGCCACCACCGCCATCGTCGATTTCACGTCCTTGACTTGTCCATCCTTACTCTGAGGTCCGGAAGATCTACGAGGAGATCATGCGGAGGAAGATAGAGCCCACCCGGTATGTGGACTGGGAGATGATTCGAGATCTCGGATTTGAGGCCAACTTGGCCTACGTTCTGAATGGGCAGGCCTGTCACACACCAATAAGGCCTGGCAAACTGGAATTTCACCAAGATGGCCAGCCGTTCTTCGGTGACTGGCCCACGTACAAGGAATTGGTGGCAGAATTCATGGCGTCACTAGACGTCTGCATCATGCCTAACGACATTGTAGCTACCGACCGCAAGTGGATCCAGGGCCGGGTGTCTTTCCGGTTGTTCAACATCGACTACACCCTGACGCTCTGGCAATTCAACACGATCTGCAACTGGAACCACTCAGCACATGACTACCGGCGGCCGGACAACCACACCGATTATGACGCAATCTTTGCCGTGCTGGTGACGGTGCCGCAAGGAAATTCGGTGAGCTACCATAATGTTGCGGTGGCTGATTTCGAGCACCCTTTCGTCCGGGTCTTGCACCGGATGCTCAGTTCCATAGTTTTTGCTCGGGGTGATCTGGCCCTCAGCAAATTTCAGGTGTCGGACCTCTTCTTTTTGTATAAACTCCTGAAGAAACAAGAATGCAACTGGGGTGCTTTCTTTCTGCAACGCGTTTTGGATGTGAAGAGGAGTATGAGGAAAGCGCCGATTCACTTCGGCGGGCTCTTCACCAAGCTGGTTTCATACCTTGGCTTGAATTTCCAGAGCCTCACTCCTCTCTCTACAAGAAGCAAGGTGAATTTGCAGCATTTACACCGGTCCAATCTGTTACTTCTCCGAGATGGCGTGGCGTTTTCCCACTGCCACGTAAATCAAGCATATCAAGAATGTTCTCTTCCCGATCCCATTTTCAACATCGAAGGTGCGCAACATTTTTGGTGGCCAATCATAGCCATCACCGACTCCGATGAAGAAGGCGGTGACGACGGAAATGATGACGATCCTGAGGAGGAAGAGGAGGCATTTACACCTCTTTGAGAACGAGTGGCACCACGGAAGCATCCTCGGATGCATCCGGGTGCATCTTCATCATCTCAGCCTACTCCGCCACCACCACCACCCTCACAGCCAAGCGAGGATGTCTATTCCATGCAGGGCATGTACACTATGTTGCACAATATACAGCAATCGCAGAAGCAGCACAGGGCGATGTATACCGGTATTCAAGACACTACGAACCGGATACTGGACAACCAAAGGGCGATGTTCGAGAGTGAGCGTCTTCTCCTTGACAACCAACAACAGATACATGATCGGTTGTATTGGATGGAGATGTAGCAGGAGCCCTTCTACGACCACTATTGGAGCCAAAATTATTTTGGAGGTTATCCATAACCTCCACCCAGGGCCCAGTTTGATCCAAGCTTCTAGGGGGAGTATCCTTCGTGGGACCCTACGGCTCCGCAGTACCCGCCTCCACCACCACAAGAGTGATCCGGTATCACTGTTCCAATCTTTAAGTTTCTTTTTTACTATGAGGCCATAGTCGAATTCAAGCTTAGGGGGGTAGTTGGAACAACTTTATCTTTTATTGTTTTTAGTTTTTTTTTTAACTTTATTTTTTTTGTTCTTGTTATTTGTTTCTTGCAATTTTAGTTTGTTTAGGATCCACATGCTATCTAGTGTAATCGTGGATGTCATAACGTTTGTGTCATCTCTAGAGTGTGCATGGGAAAAATCAAGGGAAATTTGAAATTTTTCTGTGTTTGGAAAGCTTGTCGTGTTTAACCTTGTGCAATGAACCTACGAAAATGATTGGTTCTGTCAACTCTAAAACAACAATTCAAAACTGTACTCCTAATGCTTCATGAAAGTGGAAGGAAATGATTGTTTGAGCCTAAACTGACCAAATGGTACTGACACTTTAATTGGATGTAAGAGAGAGAAGTCTCTTAACTACTAAACAGGTCAGTAAGGAGGGACACATAATATTTATCTAAGGTTCAGTCACCTAGTCTAGTGATCTTTCCACGTTTTCGCTTTGTGTAATCCACCACAAGAATTGGAAGTACTTTACAGTTTTAACCTCTTTGATTGCATTGCACGTAGATAGGGCTTGCATTAATTCTTTTTCCATATGTTTAAAAAAAAATTAGAATAGTGATACATGCACATTACTCTTAGGTGCATGTCATGTAGTTGCATTCATAATTTCCATACATAAAGTATATCATGTATCTCGATTTTTCTCCAATGGTGAATGAAATTGTTCCATACCTTCTAAATAGTGCAAATTTCTGAGTATGAAGAAAATAAGCCCAATAAAATATTCATTATCAATTATGGATATAAGGGTTTGAGAAAAAAAAGAGAGAAAAATCTGAAAAATCGGCAGAATAAAAAAAAGAGAAGAAAGGAGTTATGTAGAAGCAACAAGAATAAGAAGGAGAAAGGAACATAATCGCACCTACATTTCGAGATAATTGAGTACATGATGTAGCTTAATTAGATGTCTGTCTTGTTTTGAGATGGATGGTTAGTGCATGCAACATTCCACCCAGTTTTAGGCATTAGGGCATTTCTCATGTGCATTTGCATCATGTAGGACAATTTTGTATTATGCATGTTGAACTGTACAATACTTCCATTTTCTTCCATGAACCACCCATATTCATCCACCCGTTGCTCGGATTGGTAGGCCACCATGAATTTCTCCTCACCAATGTATATCAGGAGAACTGCTTCCATTTAGATGGTAGTTAGGGCGAGCAACGTAGTATAGGAGATCACAAGATGCACTGAGTCTGAACCGGTGAGTTTTATTATGTTAATTGCATTACATGATAGTGTTCATCAGTTTTGAGGTCAATTTCTCTTTTGGATGATTACTGTCACCGACAGGGTAATTACCTATCTGTGGTTAGAGAGGGCCGGTATGTGATTGTTAGGTGGGAGTCATGTGGATGTTGGTTGTGATGCGTTGTTCTTCAGTTGACATTAGCAATTCTATTCTAAGGATTAGATGCTCGAGGGAGAGCAACGTTCAAGCTTAGGAGAGTTTGATGCGACGATTTTGAGTCGCATTTATAGACCTGTTTCATGTGTGTTTTATGCTTTTATTAGTCATTTTAATGGTTAATGTGGCATAATTTATCCACTTTGGTCTTTGCTACTATTTTATGTCAAATTCCCTTTACTTCATCATTTTGAGCATTAATTGTCAAAATATTATTATTTGTGTGAATTTATGTGATCTTGTGTTTGAATTTCAGGACAAACGAGTATTTGCTTCCGTCGATACCATCGACGGAAGTCGATACCATCGACCTGATCACAGGTTGCCAGCCGAAAGGAGCATCAAGGCGTCGATGGTATCGAGATACCAACAGGTGGTTGGCGAGAAAGCGGTCGATAGTATCGACACCAGGTCGATACCATCGACGCACGGAGGCTACAGAGACGCAAAATGACAAAACCGTCGCTACAGGGTAGTCGATGCCATCGACCTTCGTCGATGGTATCGAGACTACATCAGACACGTGAACGAAAGGAAAGATGGGCGGCCATTACTACAGCGGGTCGATACCATCGACTCACGTCGATGGTATCGACACTGTAGGATATGAGTTGGCTTCCTAATGATCTCAATCGGATGACTACAGTTAATTAGCGACCTAATGACTGAGATATACCTAAGGACGGCTGCCTAGACGAAAGGGGGATCTCATTAGCCATTGTACAAGTACTGAGGAGGAGTAGAAAGGAGAACGGAGGCTAGAAGCTCATACCAGTTGATTCGGATGCCACAGAAGATGGATTTCACCACCGAAAGGCGGGAGAGCACGTGTTCTACGCAAAGGATCAACTGGTTCTTCTCCGTTCAGGGGTTTTCCCTTTCATTTCACGTTTTTCACATGTTTTCCCCTATTTATACCATATACTTGTGTGAGATGAACATGCGGGGTTAATCCCCTTCGTCTTTAGGACCGGGAGTAGCCCGGGAAGTCATTGTATGACAATTTTATAATAGTAATTCATACTTTATCTCTTAAATCCGTGGTATAGTTTCGTTTTCTCCATATATTGTTATGCTTGATCACCATAATAATAACTTAATGCCCTTAATCACTTTGAAAGAAGGATTAATGACTAAAAAGAGACAAAATCTACATTAATCGATAAATCCCTTGACCAAGGTGGTGTAAAATTAATGGTGGATACTGAGAGATCATTCATAATGCACCTAGTCTAGGGTATAGGTTACTACGACGGTGGAACTGACCTAGACCTAGGTAGTGAATTGCACCACGACAGTGGGCAATTCTGTTTTCAGGCCACTATCTGGATAGAGAGATAAAATTGAGGCATTATATAAAATCTAATACAATGAAAACCCGCGGTGAAACTGCAAGCCTAAATATACCCTTTTGAATTGGTTAAATTAACATTTAATCGATCGTTTGTTTTGTTTTGTTTTTATTTTCTTTCAATTTTAACAACAACCCTCAATTTGTTATTTGGCTTAGCTGATCACAAATAGTTAGTAGGAGTCTCCAACAATTCCCAGTATCCCTGTGTTCGACTCGGGCCTCACAAAGGCCTGTACTACTCGACGCGTTCTCTTGCATTTTAGCGCACAGTAAAATTGCGTCAGAGTGGAAAACCATAAAATGGGGGAAAGAAACAAGGGAGTGGCAGCTACTAGAATACACTGCTAATGCACCATGAAATGGTTGTCTTGCTAGGAGAGATAGTCGTCGGGTGATGATGTGGCTTGGATCTAGAATCTGCAGAGTGAAACGTTAAGGAGGGTGTTGGTGGCTCCATTTGGTTGCAAACTTGGGCTCGAAGCAATGTCCCAGATGGTTGTCTGGACTGTGTGGAACAGTCGTCTTGTGTTGTTGAACAATTAATCAAAAGTTTGGAATCCTAATCAAGTGGCAACACCATTTTCTGTAATGGTTTGATTCTAGGTCAAGTAACCTAACCATCTGGGCTTGCATGGATGCTCGTTTGGGTCCATGAGATGACTGTCTTGCTAAATCGAGATGCTCTTCTGGCGCGTTGAAGCAGTTGGTTGACCCGAGGCCAAAAATAGCCATGAGGCCCTTGAACATGGGGGACCTTTGGGAATCATCCGACTGTCTAGGCTCAATGAGATGGTCGCACACTTTCTCAGTGGGTCAAAAATTAGATTTGTAGAAAAACCCTACAAAAATTGAGAAAGTAGATAAGTATTTGCAAAATAAATCAATAAGTGAATAAATTGCATATTGTTCCTAGAAATTACTAAAAAAAAGAGATAATTTCCAATGAAAAGGATTATGAATAATATATAAAAAGATACATGAATAATCATTCATCAAGATGCCACCATGCATGCCGAGACGGTGTCGTGACAACATGAAACTCTGGCACCAAGGCAGGAAGGGGTAAGGGCCACCTCTTTGAACACAAAATGGCCTCCCTATCCCACCTTGGCCCAGCGAGTATGTTGGTAGCCTTAGATTGCAATGAGGTCGTGTGGAAGTCATACAATGAAAGAGGAACACCAAGGTGGCATCAGGATATCAAGGGAAGAAGATGGAGGTAATTGGTGTGGTTAGGGTTAGCAAAACTAGAAGAAAGGAGTGTGAAAAAGGTTAGGAATGGTGATATATAGGAAAATAGGGTCTAGATTGGGGATAAGGGTGACAATAAGGGGGTCAATTTGTGGTGACAAGGAGGGTGTATGTTGCATCAAGATGCCATAGGCGTCAGGTGATGTATAAAGGAGGAGGAAGGGTAATCAGTCGTTGGATTAGGGCCTAGATCTAAGGCCAAAAGATTCAAGGGCTAGGATTCAGGTTCCATGATATTCAAGATCGTGATTGGGTAAAAAGAAGGGAATCACATCTCACTTACAAGGGGAAGGTTATTTCGGCTGTGCTCACCCAAATATTTGCCTTAATAGGGCTATTTTCGTTTCAAAAGAACTAGAAATCAAGTAAATTTAATGATTTTTCAAACAAGCATATCTCTCTCATCTGAGATCCAAATGGGACAAAATTTGATGCGTTGGAAACTTAAGAGAGATATTTAAAACATGAGGACAAGAAAAGGATGAAAAGTTTACATATATATGACCAAAACTCAAGGGAAATGTAATTAGGTGTGACATGAATGTAAGCTTCATTTTTTGTCAAAATGAGTATCATCGAGGTGATACACACATACTAAATGGATCAAATTTGCATCACTACACATGCCAAAATGATATTGAATTTGATAACAAGGACTAGGTCATAATTAGAAGTCATATTCAGTGGGTGAATTTCTAGGTTATCACATCCTCCCCACCTTGAAAGAAATTTTGTCTGCAAACTTTAATCAATTCATTGATCAAGATTTAGACTTCATACTCAATATCATAATTATCTTGGTATTCCAAATGAGTAATATTTTCACCATATCAAATCATGAAATTGAGCATCAAAGTCAGTCAGTAGTCACACAAATCATCTAATTGGGGAAATCAGTACTCGGATCACAAATTGGAGAGATTATCCTATAGGTCACAATTTTGAGAGATTACTTTTTAGTTCAATCAAATAGATCTCTAAAATTTATGATATAACATGACTTTCAATCCCAACATTTAGGGTTCTAGATTCTATATTATACTATGCGGGGTTATACTTCCATGATCGAGATTCATATTTCAACAATTCGAGACAGACATCATATTTAAGTATCGAGATTTTGTGCTCAAGATCGATGGAAAATCCCACCTGCATCCTCATGATGCTCACCACTATGTCATATATCGAGTGAGTTAACATAATCATCATTTTAAAATTTTAAGATTTGGGAACATGAAAGTCATTACTCATATATCGAGGGTGATCTCAAGATTCAAATAGGGTTATCATAGGAGTCAAATCAATATCAAGATCAATAATCATGAGTGAAGATTTCATTTTCAATGTTGAGAGTCATGTTTAGATATTAAAGTAACAGATCGAAACATTTCAAAGCTATAGTTTAGATTCCTACTTAGACCTTAGGGATGATCATTCATCTGTATACAACAATTGAGCAATAATTGGGCACAAATTCGAGCACTTTTGAACATTTCATGGTATCAAGTTCATTTTCATGGTATTCCTAATTGATGAATGATCTAGGTCTAGGTCTTTTAGGGACTGAACCACTAACTATAGTCAACACCATTGTACTTCCAAGATTGTCATCAAAATTGAGATTCAAGATCGAGTAGAAAAATCATCATAGGTCTGACCTATTAGAGTCTTAGGCTGAGAAATCAAAATCATGTGGAAGGGGTTACCCTCATGAACTCCAAATAATAAACAATACGAAAATTTAGATTTAGTCATAATAGGGATGCGACCTAGGTTAGGAGAGTCATAAGTCATCTTCCACCATAATCTAGCACATTGGTCCATATTAATTATGAGTCATCAAGCATATCCAAATAGGGACAGTATCAACTACCAATCTTATTTCATAAGATCACAAATCAAACATCAAAATCATTAATAGGGCAACCATATTCAATATTTTGCAAGATCAAGGTCATAATCATTTTCCTTCCCTCTCTAGGTCGAAGCATGGGTATAATTTCGAAATCAAGAAATCAAATCGAGAATTCAGGAGTTTGAGCAAAATTAGGCAATATAGAGATCTAGGCCCAACATATTATTCAAACTGAATCTACAAAGTGGAACAATAGTCAATAGGGGATTTTCCTCTCACGACCAATCTTCACTTCATGATCTAGGTATCCAAGGATATGGTCATGTCAGAGGATGAGTCATGATACATATCAATAGGGCGAGTCATGCCTAGTTATGTTTCAGGTTTGATCAAAATAGGGTTAACATAGGTATGATCAACAAGGACCTCATCAAACATGAGGTATCTAACATGTATTCCACATTATTTCACCACACAAGGATTTACCTTAAACACAAAAAGCACTTATATCCAATTTCATAACATTGACTTTTCATAACTTTGCACAAGAGTACAAACTTTCAAGATTACTTTCACACATCAAATAAGGTATTCAATTTCAAGTCACATCATGGCAATATCATCTTAATCAACATCCATCATTTTAGATAAATTTTAGTTTCCCCATGCATAAGCTACCCAAAATCAAGAATTCATGGATTCATAATCATGTGATAAGAATCACATTAGGAGATATGAAGACTAACCAATCATCTACTTATATGGACTAGGTGATCCTTAGAGAAGAAATGAGATGCTAGAACACTCTAGAAACTTTGAGAAAAGGATTTTAGTCCTCGTTGTGTTCTTAAAAAAAATTATGCCTTAAACATATATAGAGGCCTATGTGTTTAATTCTGATACCATTTGTCACAAAACTGTTTGTTGCCCTAAGTCCACACTCCTAATGTCTACAAAGCTAAAGGTGAGTGGACTTGGGCGCCCATCCGTAGTATGGCACAATTATTTCACACATGCAATATATATGCAAAATAAGTAACAACAAGAGATAACAAGATATGAAACATGGAGACAAGAGATATGTACCCATTTTGATATCAATAGTAACCCATTGGTGATTCATTTCAGAGCATAGAGTGTTGAGTGTTGCAGATCTTCATTTGGAAACTATGAATTTGATAAACAAAATATATCAATGTGAGTGCATTGAGTATGGTATGAAAGGCATGCAAACAGTTTAAGACTATAATAAAAGTTTTCTTGGCTAAAAACTTGACAATAAGAAAGAAGATGAAACAAGATGAGAACAATTAATGATGTTGTTTTATACAAAGCATGTTTTAAGTGCATTTCCATTTTACTGAACAACATATATAATCATTGACCATCTTCTTCAAAGGAAGGGTCCGTAGGAGTGCTCAACATTAGCCAACCCCTTTTTAGACGTTAGGGCCCTTACCCCTAGAATACAGGTTGGTACACAAGGTTTGTGTAATGGACAAGTTTGATTATGTTCAAGGTTTTTTCAACATATTTCAAGAAAAAAGAATGTACTATTCATAGAGAACGAGTAGCTGAAATAAGTAATTATCTAGATAAGCATTCATATGACACTACACACAAATAAGACAATAACTATAGTAGGGTCAATAGATTGAGCATAACTTGCGAGTAGAGTACAATTTATGATTCATGAGTACATTCTAAGAAAGGTCCAATCCAGAGGGGACCTAAGATATGAAATAATAATAGTGGCTCTTAGATAAAAAGGATTGATAATCTAAACATCATATGAGTAATGTGGAGGTTTCCCTAGATCTAGGTTTCACTTATTTCAAACATAGTTCCAAACATGCATGTAATGATTCCATATAACACAAGCATCAACACTAGAACTTAAGTCTAGGTGAACCATCCACATAAGAGTAATAATAGATACAAATGATGTTTGATTTAGTTGTAAGGTAAGCATGGCATTATATTCATCATGGTTTAATCATGCAAGATCACATCCAATCGTAATGTGTTAATATCATACAATAGGGTCATACTTTCAAGTCATACAAGCATAAAAGGGCATAGGATAGATCAAGTTGGTATTAGTGGTATGTGTGTGATGATTCTACTTACTTGATCAAGGTAGAGAAAGACAGTTGAAAACATGTCATATTTCATCATATGGAAACAAACTATAGGTGAACTAGATCATATTAATGCACATAATGGGTACTTGAGGTATCATGAGTCAAACATGGGCTACTTAGCATGATATCTTAGCTTCAGATGTAATCAAAACAACATATAGTTTATTGATTTGGAGATTAAATGGTTTCATGAAGACAAGGTAAGAGAAAGTTCAAGACATAGTCAACTTATAACATGTAAGTACATAAAAGAACAAACTCTTAAGTCATGATGGGTCAAGGTTCCATTTAAGCACAAGTGGATGAGCTAGGTCACATAATCACGTTTCAAGTGAGCATAAGTTATTGATGTGCATAGAAAACGAGTCACATATTATTCATGGTACAAGGTTTGAATGTATGCATAGGATTAGATGATTAATAGAGCATGCAAGATGATCAATCAACAATATAGAAGAGGCACAAACATAAACTGGAACAATGGTCATCACCATGAGAAAGATGGGGTTTTTCCAATCAAAATGGTATATAATGTCATGCCATTTGGTTATATAATATCATGCCATTTGGTTAAGGGGTCTAGGAGATATGAGGGTTTGAAAAGTAGCCCTTAAATAGGGTTTAGATAGGGAATTTACCTCTAAAGGGATGATATGACCCGAGCATGAGCATCTATTGGTGCCGACCCAACCCAGCTGTGGTGGTTGAATGCTGAATGCCGCCCATGAATTCCCTTGGTTGCTGCTCTAATCGCCCGCCACCACTTAGGCAAATGCCTCTCCGAGAGTAAGAGGGAGGAGAGGACGGGCCATTTAGGCATTTCATTCTCATTCCACCATGGACCAAGGAAGATCTAAGGGCTTTTGCTACTCATCCTCATGAGATTCCACAATGCATGCCCAGATGGTGTTGCGGTGGCATGCAACTCCACCAACAAGGAAGGAAGGGGTAACGGCCACCCCATCGAACATAAAATGATCATCCTAGCCCGCTTTGACCTCAAAAGTATGTTGGTAGCCTTGGATTGAAGTGAGGAAGTGTGGAAGTCATACTCCTGAAGAGGAACACCAAGGCGGCGTCGGGATACCATGGGAAGAAGATGGAGCTGGTTGAGGCAGCTAGGATTAGCAAAACTCAAAGAAAGGAGTGCAAAAATGTTAGGAAGGGAGATTTATAGGAAAATAGGGCTAAGATTGGGGCTAAAGGTGGTAGGAAGGGGTCGATTTGTGGTGCCACAGAGGGAGTACGTGGCATCAGGTGATGTATAGAGGAGGAAGAAGGGCACTCAGCTATTGGATTAGGGCCTAGATCTGAGGCCAAAAATCCAAGGTTTGGGATTCATGTTCCATGATATTCAGGATCATCATTGGAGGAAAAGAAGGGGCTCCAATTGCACTCACAATGGGAGGTTTCTGGGTTGTACTAGCCCAAACTTTTTGGCCCAATAGGGCTATTTTCATTTGAAAAAAAACTAGAAATTAAATAAATTCAATGATATTTCAAACAAGCATATCTCTCTCATCCGAGCTCCATATGAGATGAAATGTAATGTGTTGGAAACATAAGAGAGATATGTACAACATGAGAATAAGAAAATGATGAAAATGAATACAAAGATATGATCAAAACTCAAGTGAAAAGTAATTAGGCCTGACATGAATGTAAGCTTATTTTTTTGTCAAATTGAGTAACACCAAGGTGATATATGCATACTAGATGGATCAAATGTGCATCAATACACATACCAACATGATATTGAATTTTATAAAAAGATTTATGTAACAAGTAATAGTCATATTCAGTATGTGAATTTCCAAGTTATAACAAGTAGTTTTGGCCGCATAGGTGATGGTACAAAACTGATATTATGGGGCAATTTTAATGGACACTAGAGGTGGTATTTGTACTAGTGTCATCCTTGACCACTACTTGCAATCATACGACCCTTCCTTTGATGAATGGCCACATCCTCTACTACCACCACTATTGTATTGCTACTCTGTGAGCCCTTCTAACTTTCCCCGACTATTATGTAACTTCCTATTTCTTCATAGGTAAGCCTATTTCACATGGCCAACTTGTCCACACTCGAAGCATGTCCATGTATCATATTGTGCCCTGGACATACCTATCACAAACATCAAACTCGAAGTATTTTCCCTAATTGGAGGAAAGATACAACCTCTCCCGTTGCTAGGAGACCACTATGAGTGATCAAATGTCCTTGGCTCGAAAACTCCGGACCTCTTATGTAACCATTGGTACTGGCTTGCAGAAAACCTATGCTTCTTGAAACTTCTTAACTATTTTTCTTGAAATTGGTATGAACTCTTCCTTGAAATAGCCTCTTGCTGGTCCACAACATTCCTCTCTATCATCTTCACAGACTCCACAAAGTAGATAACTTCTCACATAAACTCAAAGATGACGTCATCTATGTCAACTCAGCATTCAATCCCTTCTTAAAACTTATAATTCCCTCCTTCTCGGTGGCTTCCAAGTGAGTACAGAAAGTCACTGACTTCATAAACATCATGTCATAGTCATTCACAAACTATGATCCTTGGCGCAACCACTCAAATTGAGCCATTTTCTATTCCAAATATGTCTCCTAAAGTAATGGCTGACAAACTTCCCCCAAAACTATTCCCATCCAATCACCTCACAAATCTTTTCTCTTTCTATATGGCCCATAAATGGCCAATGAAACCCTTTAGAAGGTATATCACATTCTTAACCTTGTCCTCTTCAGTGATGCTTAAAATCCCAATTACCATGTCCTACTCCGTTAGCAACATATCCACAGATGGTGTGTCTATTGTTCCCGCATACTCGATGACTCCCACTGTTATGACCCACTCCCTGATTAACTAATAAATACCTCGAATTACGTAAAACACCTCAATTAGGGTTGAGTATCAAATTAAACATCATGGATAACCAAGATAAGCTAATATGTGAATTAATAGCTAAGATTGAATCACCCGAGGAAATTAATAATGTCAATGTTGATTATTTAGTACATTAAGTTGAGTTGAGTACTCACTGTTGCAATTAGCGACTTGACCTGTTGTGACAAACTAGTTAACATAATTTTATGCTTTGAGGTTATAGAGAATTCCGAGCTTAAACCGTTGCAAGAAAAATCACTCGAAACCGACTTCCGAGTTAAAAGATATGGACATTTGAGTGTTTAGGGACCTAGTTGTAATTTTCGGTCTTTGCTGGGTAATTTACAGCTAGCCCCCTCCGCGACCTCTCACGCTTATCTTCTCCTTCACTCGGCCAAGAGAACGGAAATGGACCGAGGAACGACGCCCAAACAGGTCGATCGACCTGCAAGAGAGAGGAGGGGAGATTCCGGGGGCGATTTGCTGGAACTCCAAGCTCGGATCCAGGCGCTCTTCTACCCTTCTTCTCTTCTCCTTTCCTTCCCTCTTCCTCCTTCCCCATACCTTCCTCTCCAGCCGTTGTAGCACCTGCAGCTGCAGCAACGCTCAGCGCTAGGAGCAGCAACAAGGGCGTCCGTTTAGGATTAGAAAGGCAGCAGTAGAGCTCCATCCATCCCCTACCTTACCCAAATCGTGGCGCTCAACCACCAAGGAGCAGTGCCTAAGTAGCAGGGGCGGCACCCCAGTCATGTCCGAGCAGAAGCAGCTATAGCCACGGCCTTGGGCTGCCTTGGGCACGAGAAAGCACCCAAGAAAGGTGCTATTGAGTTGTCTTTGAGGTCCAGGCACGAATTGCAGCCCCAACAGCGATCGACACCCAACCAAGCCGTTCGTTTTCAACCTGTTCGTGGAAAAACGGCTGCTGTGTGCAGCATGCTCTAGATCAAGAACAGATTGGGCGCATGTAACGGCGAGCTAGGGTCAGCTCCGAGCTTGACTACGAGGTTAGGATCCAAATCCGCAGCCATTAGTTCGATTTAGTAATTTTGAAGCTCAATTAGATTTACAAGTTAGATCAGTTATCAATCGGCCGAGTTACATAGTGATTCGGCCGAGTTCCTTAATTAGATTTGACGATCAGTGTTTTGATCGACCGAATTGGGCATGATTCGGCCGAGTTTCCCTTTATAGGAAATCGACCAGGGTTTGGATCGGCCGAGTTGCGGGTGGATCGGCCGAGTTGTCAGCCGATCGGCCGAGTTCCCAGTTTGGTCGGCCGAGTTCCAGAGGGGTGAGTAGTAGTTCATTTAGAAATCAATATTTAACTCAAATTGATCGTTTTATTGCTTCTATATTAATTGATATAACTCCTAAACAGTATAGTTCATTCAATAGAGTATGTTAGATTTATTAGAATTGAACTACGTGATATGCTTAACGAAAATGATGCAATTTCCTGTATTATAGTCGCAATGTATTTACTAATTTCAAAATAGATGTTTAACATAGAAACTGGATAAATGATTCTGATTTGTGTTTAATTACGATAAAGGTTATATATGCACTTCTTGTGATGTTCAGATTGTGCATTATGTATGAAATGTAATTTTCTTGTTTATTTGTTTATTGTTTAATCAAGTATAGACCTAGATGCCCTAACACCGTAGAACCCCTTAGACGGGTCTGCAACTTTGGGGTGAAACTCGTGTTGCAACATCATCCGTGCTTGTGTCGCGGACAAACGAGGAAAGAGAAAAAGGGCAGTGTCTAACAACAATTGTTCTTGTGTCACAATGACATTGCGATATCACCAGAAAACTTGGTTATCTAACACCATTCGTGCTTGTGTCGCGAAGGTAACCCTGTGACTCTCCGTCGGTGTACTCAAGTTTAAGGAGGAGTCGAGAGCACACGTGGTTGTGCAGCACACGTGGTTGTGCGAGTAGGCCGAGGAGCCTGTGTCCTGTGCAGACCAGGACGAGTAGTCAGACTTAGCACTCCCCGGGTGTGTCGCTAAGTCTTGTACGGTGGGACCGTAGCATGAACTTGCTGCGGATCTTTATATGCAGAGTACACTGCATATATTTAGGGCATAATAATAAAATGAATAAATAATCAAGTAGGTTCACAGTAAATTTATATAACTGTTCATTTATCTGAATTACCTGTTGATGCTTGGAAATGTGATTATATTCTGTAAATCTGTTATGCTATTAGAACTGCCTTGCTTAGTTCTGCATTTATGTTTAATTTCAGTTTATAGACCTGATGAGTTGTTTAGTGATAGCTAAGTGAAATGCTATTCACTGAGCGAGTAGGCTCATACCTCTACTCAAAACATTTTCAGGTTATCATCAGCAGCAGGAAATCAGAAGGATCGTTTTATCCTTACGCCTAGTCAATATAAGGTTCGTAGATAGTAGTTAGAGGTCTCTTAGTCCTTTCCCCTCGATCTTTGGGACAAGCTGTGAGTGAGAGAGAGAGAATGTGTATAAAGATGTAAATTATCTGTTATGCTTTATGTTATGTCGAACAATGTAATATGCTGTAGACTCAGTTTATATTGCTAGTCAGATTATAAAGGTGCTTCCGTAGTTTGTTTAGTTTCATTTTACAGCATAAATCTGATTATTCTATTAATCCCTTTAAAATGTTTTAAAAAGTGAAGAGTGGTTGGCTTATGAGTAAATCCCATCCTGTCGCGTCCTAATCTTGTGGTTTGTGGTAAATGTGAGATTGGGGCGTGACAATTTTGGTATCAGAGCTTTGGTTTGAGTACATAATTACTCAAGGTCAGGGGACGATACGAGACCAATAGGATTAAGGTTTAGGTGTCTTTCTTCTATCTATAATTTTCTAACAGGAAGTGTGCTATTATATTATTGCAGATAGCAGGAAGAGGACGTGGTCACGAGAATCAAGTAATGAGCTTAAGATAGTCGTTAAGAATCATTAGGGTGAAAAGATAAGGTTATAAGTGAGACGAATAATAAATGATGAGTTTTAGCTCTGGAAGGTCTGAGTGTTTAGATACCCTGGCCAGGTGTATGAATACTTAGATTGACCAGTATCAAGCTACTCTGTCTGTTCTTCTCTGGATGCCCTGGCCAGGTATGCAGAGGAAGGATAGGCTAGAGAGAAAACCCTAGAAATCTTAGGGTTAAGAGATCAAAAATTAATAAAGAAATAAGAGATTATATATAGGATGTGATACAACTCTTGCCTTACATTGCTTATTTGATTTAAAGATCACTAGAAATGCTTTTATATGCATGAAATGAAATTTGCAGTTTGTAAAGTAAACATGATCCTTTTATATTGTTGTGTCGTGAAGTGAATTGTTAAGTGTTTGTTTTCTTAGTACTAAAGTAGACCCAAATTTATGTTTAAATGAGTTTGCTTTGAGTGGATATTCATTCCACATGTTTAAGATTAATAGGGGTTGATTAATCCCGAGTAGCTCTTGGCTTCAGGACTACAGGTTCGGCCTGGTCCGGCTGGCAGGATGCGTTACTGGGATCTAATGACTCCTATTAACAAGTAAAATAAGAAAAGAAGTCTAATTGTTCTTTAATCTTGAGAATTAGGGTTTGAGATGCATAGACCCTAATTGGCCCAAATTAGAATTTTAATGACATAGGAATACAGAATTTGATAAATAGAATGTCTCACTAAATGATTTTTAGTATTTTATGTGTAACTCTGATTTAGTTCAATTTTGGATATGATTTGGATATATGAAACATAAACAACATTAGAGAATATCAAAATTTTTGAATAATGTTTTTGACTTGTTAATCGGCCGAGTTTCAAACTCGACCGATCGCATTTTCTGAATAATATAGCAGTGTGGTAATTGAATTTTATCTTTTTATTGGTATATCCAATTGATCTCAAATTTTAAATGTGCTTGAACAACACAATTTTAGACACTCTTCAAAATTGGCGTAATTGTTTTAGATGACTTTTGACCTCTACAGCAAGGGTGTCGGCCGAGTTTGTAACTCAGCCGAACCTGCTGCAGACTGCAATATAGCAGTGCACTGTTCGATTTTTAATTAATTATTGGTAACTTGAAATGACCTGAAATTTTTACTGGAGGTCTAAAACTTTATTAGGCACAACATATAAAATTTTCAGAATTTTTGGAGCTTCTGTTAGCCATTTAATAAACGAATTACAGAAACTATTGTGAAAAACTGAATTTTCAACTAATGTAATTAAGTTGAGTGTTGGGTTAATATGTTATTGACCTAAGCAACTCAAATTGATCTATATGATCGATCACACACACACAATAATGCTATGATATTGATATAGACCAAAACCCTAGAATGATTAGGGTTAAAGTAGTTTAAAGGATATCATTAGTGATGTAACCTTGTATACCAGTATCTTTGTTAAATAAGACCTTGAGATTTGTTCTATAAAAAAGTAAACTGGCTTTGATAGCAATCTAGGGTTTTGAAGTAGATAATCTGATCGGTACATGAACAACATGAAATGATTTAGAGGAATGAGTAAGACATAAACCTAAAATGTAACAATAAGTAAGTAACATAGAAAGCAGAGTATTATCCGATTATGATCTAAAGATAGTTGATGTAGTTCATGTTTTAAAGACATGGTGTCACTATCTTTATGATGTGACAATAGATTATCACCCTGGTAAAGAGAATGTGGTGGTTGATGTTTTCAGTAGAAAGTCAAGTTCAACAACTAATACATTCTCTATGACGGGTTTCAATAGAAACCTGTTAGTAGAAATGCAGAAGTTGGACTTAGACTTAGGGATGACGGCACAGAGTGATTTGATGGTACAGATGTAAGTTAAGCTTACTTCTTATGATCAGATCAAGAAACTACAATAGGGTGATAGTGAGTTAAACCAGACTATGCATGACATGATAGGAGGAAAAGAGACTACAGTTTAAATTTTTTTTTTTATGATGATAAGGTGTTGTATTAACATGACATGTTGTGTGTATCTCAAGATAGTGTAAAATTCTTTTAAGGGGAAAAGGCCGAAAGAAAAGATTCTTATGGAAATGTATGTATTGATGTATGCTATGCTTTCAGGAAACACTAAGATGTATATGAATCTCAAATAGTTGAAACGGATGGTCAGATATGCAGAAGGATGTAGCTGAGTACGTGGTTAGAAGTAATGTGTACCAATGGATTAAGGCTGAACCCTAGAAATCTATAGCTACCTTGTAATCTTTTCCTATGCCTGAATGGGAATGGGAATTTATCACAATGGATTTTGTGGTAAGATTACCCAAGACACCTAGAGGTTGTGATTTGATATGAATGATTGTAGATAGACTAATTTAGTCTGCTCGCTTTCTTCATATTAAGTCGACCTGTGATGCCTCGAGACTTGACTAAGATATACATGAATAAAATAATTAAGTTGCTTGGTAATCCAGTTTCAATCATATCATATTAAGTTTAGAAATACATAATTGATAATGGTACGGTTTGAGTATGAAACCAGAAAGCACAGATTTGGGTAAATCATCAGGTGCATGATTTCAAGAAATACGATAACATTAAAAATATGCAAATAGATCTAGTTGCATGCTTCCTGTTATGTTAATGTGTATGACTTAAAATTTACATGAATCGTTTCTTTGAGATATTATCAAAAATTCTCAAGTGCTATTAAATATTTGTGATATGATACGTAAATAACTCTTAATTGAGTTATGCGGTGCATAAACTAGGAATTTGGTTAATATGCATGTACTTCGAGAAATTACAGATAATTGATAAATATTACAGATGGTTTCTTATAGGCAAAGTAAATTACACTTATTGGTATAATAAGATGTTCAATTACATAAAATTCAGTATGTATGTGCCAAAATTGATTTGAGTTTGGAATATTTATGAATTTTTAATCTGTCTGCATGCATGATATAAACATTATTCAGTAATTACAATGATTTGAAATATACTGCTCTGCCAGTTCCAGAATGATACCGTATTGTGATTTGTATTGCAATCAAACAGATGAGATAATGGAAACCCTAAGAGTAGGGTGTTGCCATGTGATTAGTGAATGAGATAACCCTAAGAGTAGGGTGTTGGCATGTGATGAATGAATAAGGCAAATCAAACCCTAAGGATAGGGTGTACGATGAATCAAGTATCTTGATATCAATTTTCATTATGAGATGTGATGATGTTTAACAATTGAATTGCATGATTTTAATTTAGTACCAGATTGACATGCATCTTGTTTTAGAGTTTTAGTTTGTTTGCATGTATATTATAATAATTTCTTGGTAATTACCATAAATTGAGATACTGTTATAACAGTTCTGGAAAGACAATGTTTTGTGGGTCGATCTGAAATCAGATCAGATGTGTCCTAGGTTAAGGGAGCTATGCAGATGGTTGATCAGAGGATCAAGAAACTCACGAATTGTGAGGTACCATTAGTGATAGTTTTGTGGAGAAATCTTAACTTAGAAGAAGCCATGTGGGAACTTGAGTTTGAGATGCATAACAAGACTCCTTTCTCTTTTAGGAATTTCGGGACGAAATTCATTTAAGGGGAAAAGGTTGTTATGACCCACTCCCTGATTAACTAATAAATACCTCGAATTACGTAAAACACCTCAATTAGGGTTGAGTATCAAATTAAACATCATGGATAATCAAGATAAGCTAAGATGTGAATTAATAGCTAAGATTGAATCACCCGAGGAAATTAATAATGTCAATGTTGATTATTTAGTACATTAAGTTGAGTTGAGTACTCACTGGTGCAATTAGCGACTTGACCTATTGTAACAAACTAGTTAACATAATTTTATGCTTTGAGGTTATAGAGAATTCCGAGCTTAAACCGTTGCAAGAAAAATCACTCGAAACCGACTTCCGAGTTAAAAGATATGGACATTTGAGTGTTTAGGGACCTAGTTGTAATTTTCGGTCTTTGCTGGGTAATTTACAGCTAGCCCCCTCCGCGACCTCTCACGCTTATCTTCTCCTTCAGTCGGCCGAGAGAACGGAAACGGACCGAGGAACGACGCCCAAACAGGTCGATCGACCTGCAAGAGAGAGGAGGGGCGATTCCGGGGGCGATTTGCTGGAACTCCAAGCTCGGATCCAGGCGCTCTTCTACCCTTCTTCTCTTCTCCTTTCCTTCCTTCTTCCTCCTTCCCCATACCTTCCTCTCCATCCGTTGCAGCACCTGCAGCTGCAGCAACACTCAGCGCTAGGAGCAGCAACAAGGGCGGCCGTTTAGGATTAGAAAGGGAGCAGTCGAGCTCCATCCATCCCCTACCTTACCCAAATCGTGGCGCTCAACCACCAAGGAGCAGTGCCTAAGTAGCAGGGGCGGCGCCCCAGTCATGTCCGAGCAGCAGCAGCTATAGCCACGGCCTTGGGCCGCCTTGGGTGCGAGAAAGCACCCAAGAAAGGTGCTATTGAGTTGTCTTTGAGGCCCAGGCACGAATTGCAGCCCCAACAGCGATCGACACCCAACCAAGCCGTTCGTTTTCAACCTGTTCGTGGAAAAACGGCTGCTGTGTGCAGCATGTTCTAGATCAAGAACAGATTGGGCGCATTTAACGGCGAGCTAGGGTCAGCTCCGAGCTTGACTACGAGGTTAGGATCCAAATCCGCAGCCATTAGTTTGATTTAGTAATTTTGAAGCTCAATTAGATTTACAAGTTAGATCAGTTATCAATCGGCCGAGTTACATAGTGATTCGGCCGAGTTCCTTAATTAGATTTGACGATCAGTGTTTTGATCGGCCGAATTGGGCATGATTCGGCCGAGTTTCCCTTTATAGGAAATTGACCAGGGTTTGGATCGGCCGATTTGCTGGTGGATCGGCCGAGTTGTCAGCCGATCGGCCGAGTTCCCAGTTTGGTCGGCCGAGATCCAGAGGGGTGAGTAGTAGTTCATTTAGAAATCAATAGTTAACTCAAATTGATCGTTTTATTGCTTCTATATTAATTGATATAACTCCTAAACAGTATAGTTCATTCAATAGAGTATGTTAGATTTATTAGAATTGAACTACGTGATATGCTTAACGAAAATGATGCAATTTCCTGTATTATAGTCGCAATGTATTTACTAATTTCAAAATAGATGTTTAACATAGAAACTGGATAAATGATTCTGATTTGTGTTTAATTACGATAAAGGTTATATATGCGCTTCTTGTGATGTTCAGATTGTGCATTATGTATGAAATGTAATTTTCCTGTTTATTTGTTTATTGTTTAATCAAGTATAGACCTAGATGCCCTAACACCGTAGAACCCCTTAGACGGGTCTGCAACTTTGGGGTGAAACTCGTGTTGCAACATCATCCGTGCTTGTGTCGCGGACAAACGAGGAAAGAGAAAAAGGGCAGTGTCTAACAACAATTGTTCTTGTGTCACAATGGCATTGCGATATCACCAGAAAACTTGGTTATCTAACACCATTCGTGCTTGTGTCGCGAAGGTAACCCTGTGACTCTCTGCCAGTGTACTCAGGTTTAAGAAGGAGTCGAGAGCACACGTGGTTGTGCAGCATACGTGGTTGTGCGAGGAGGCCGAGGAGCCTGTGTCCTGTGCAGACCAGGACGAGTAGTTAGACTTAGCACTCCCCGGGTGTGTCGCTAAGTCTTGTACGGTGGGACCGTAGCATGAACTTGCTGCAGATCTTTATATGCAGAGTACACTGCATATATTTAGGGCATAATAATAAAATGAATAAATAATCAAGTAGGTTCATAGTAAATTTATATAACTGTTCATTTATCTTAATTACCTGTTGATGCTTGGAAATGTGATTATATTCTGTAAATCTGTTATGCTATTAGAACTGCCTTGCTTAGTTCTACATTTATGTTTAATTTCAGTTTATAGACCTGATGAGTTGTTTAGTGATAGCTAAGTGAAATGCTATTCACTGAGCGAGTAGGCTCATACCTCTACTCAAAACATTTTCCAGTTATCATCAGCAGCAGGAAATCAGAAGGATCGTTTTATCCTTACGCCTAGTCAATAGAAGGTTCGTAGATAGTAGTTAGAGGTCTCTTAGTCCTTTCCCCTCGATCTTTGGGACAAGGTGTGAGTGAGAGAGAGAGAATGTGTATAAAGATGTAAATTATCTGTTATGCTTTATGTTATGTCGAACAATGTAATATGCTGTAGACTCAGTTTATATTGCTAGTCAGATTATAAAGGTGCTTCCGTAGTTTGTTTAGTTTCATTTTACAGCATAAATCTGATTATTCTATTAATCCCTTTAAAATGTTTTAAAAAGTGAAGAGTGGTTGGCTTATGAGTAAATCCCATCCTGTCGCGTCCTAATCTTGTGGTTTGTGGTAAATGTGATATTGGGGCGTGACACCCACACTCTTAAACCTCTCAAAGGTCCTATGTAGACCTTATAACTTAGCATTTATTATAGGTGTCATTGGTTGAAATGCAGACACCCTGTAATCCAGATGCGCGATTGTCACCATTAGATGTCTAACACCTGATTGCAAGGTTGGATCAACTATAGATGTGGGGTCAAAAGGAGGCAGGCATATAGGGTACTCTTCCCCCTAGTACCCATCTTTGACCTCCACCCTCAGGTGCCATTTAACTAGTCTATGCATGTACTTCATGTTCTTCAGACATATCCGCATTAGAATAAATCATGGTTAGATATATTGGATGTGTAAAAATAGGCAAAACATCCCTAGATATATATCACTTTAAACTTAGAATACCTGAGGTTTTAATACCACCATAATGTATGGAAACCCTCCACACAAAATGAGATAACTCAAAACAAAAACACCAATCAAACTATAATTAACCATATTACCAGAAAGGTATAGAATTAAGTTAGAATACAAATTTCTAACATTTCAAAGAGACATTTTCACAAAGGTCCAACTTCTCATGTATACTCATACCAGGTAACTTTATATGAGTTCAATGGCCTCAGTCACAACCTATATTCAAGATGTATTTACCATATATTTACAACATTTACGTTATGCAAGATATACAACTAAAAACGTGAGTCGGTGCACATGATATACAAATTTCCCTACTGGGACCTCAGTGTACAAGGATGACCATAAGACTTTGACTGTGACCACACCAACCTCTCAGCTCTACTTATTTTTGAAATGAGCTTTTTCACCAGCACAAGTCTGTCTGCAACGCCGACCTCCTAAATAGGGTGTGAAACCCACAAGGTGAGACCGATGTCCTAGAGATAAGATATAACTTCTACTAACATTTATTTCTTACAAGCAAGATATGAAATTATATCAACTTAAGTAGATAGAATAACATATTAGGAAAGTTGAGCAATGTATATACAATGATTAGACACAGCTAAAGATACAAGTACATATAGATACAAATGAAGAGATATGAATCACAAATGATCCTAGCAAGAAGAGCAATGCAATGTTTATCATCCAATGAGAATTTCCATTTAACCTTAACAGATATAGTACATGACTGGTTGTATATTTTTGTAAGCCCAGGGTAGTTTGAGGCACACCACTCAAGCTACTAGTTGGCCACTAAGAAGTCACAACCAACCCATGAATAAGATCTAGGATGACTAGAATTCCTAAAGATATTTTTCCTTCGGCCAGTATGAGTGACAAATTGAAGTGGCTTATCAGCTCAAACTACAAAAATCAAATCGAGTCCTTCCTAGGTACACACGTCATACTGCCAAAACAAGGATATAAACCCTAAATCAAACCTTGTCTGTATCCCATTAAATCTAAGACACGACCTCAAATGCTCTCTATAACCTTGAAATCAGGATGAAAGAGATATACCCTCCATGCACCCACACATAGTCAATAGTATACGACTTTGAGCTCCTTTTAGACTACTCATTTCACTACATAACATGTTCTGTCACTGAGATAGTTTTATGGTAACATTATAATACATGATTATGGTTAAACTTGATTAATTAAGCCAATTAAGTATTTTTGACAGCATAAAACATATGAGCTTTTAAATGAATATAATATTATAAATCAAGTAATTGCAACATCAGAAGATAGAAAGTGTATGAAACAATTCTATGTTACTCCATCATGGAATATTTATACATCCTGGCCACATGGTCTAAACCACAAAGTAGGGAGCATAACACCCGAATTCCTCATTTAGACCCAAATTTTAATTACTCCCTATAGGAATCTCCTTATAATTCAAAATCTTCTAGAGAGCTTAACAAGATACATATTAGGTAAATCCCATTATTTCATCATAAACCTTCAAATGTGAAAGTTATTCTGATTCTAAGGATAGTCATCTGTATGCTCAAAACCTAACATGGATGAGATACCTTCATTAATTTAGGTTCATCCAACTATTATTACAAAACCACAATAGTAATTTAAATTATAATGAAGTCCATATGATAACCACTACAGATCAAGGTTTAATATGTGAGTCCAATTTCTTTTCATTGGATACCAAAACACCGTAAAAATGACGTTTTTAAGAGCTTTTATACTTGTATTGTGAATTTTATTTCTTGCGTGTTCAAAATAGATCTCTTTGTAAAGAAGAAAAATGCTCAAGAAACTAAAAGACTTAGTGATTTGTATTATCATAATACTTATGTAAAACTACGCATAAAAGACTGTCTTTTGACATATTACGTGTTTTGTAGAACAAAATTAATGTTGCGCCTGTATTAAGTAGGCAAGAAATGTATTAAAGGTTATATCACTCACCTTGGGATGAACAAAACAAAGTCTAAGAGGAGAATTGCAAAAATAGAAACAAAGACCTATCTTTGTCCACAACGAATTTAAGAACGCTCATTTTCTCCACGAACAGGGTGGATCTAGAGCATGACGGAAGAAAAGACGGTTCCTTAACTATATGCACACATTTCCAACTTGTAACACAGCATATCTCGACTACAGAGAGAAATTGAACGAGAAAAAATAAAAACAACAATTTAAGATGAAAGATCTTATGTGTAGGGAGCAAGGAACGAGATCAAAGACCATTAAACAGCCGAAGGAGAAATTGAACTCGAGCATGCACCCATGAATACCAACTATGTCGGCCTCCGATGGACTCTTATCGGACTCCCAAAATGCAGATGATTTTATAAGAGATTGAGAGGAGAGAAAGAGGGGTATTTACAGGTGTGAGGTAGTCGAATGGTCTAAAACTGATTCTACGTCAGTCAGGGTCAGGAGACCCGTCGGGCTAAAACATAGGAAAGTTGTTGGTCAATGCAAGGTGCCTGACCATCAGTTTGTGGGTCAATGATCGTCGGTCAATGATGCTGATGTTCTCGACAGTCTATATAGGATGTCCTTCGACATCGGGCTCCTGTGTCAAAAGCTTCATCGACCTCCAGAATCCTCATCGGCTTCAACACATAGCTTGTCAGAGCATCAACCCACGCGTCCATCAACAAAATCCATTGGTCTGAGGGTCTTCTATATTCTCGTTGACCTACAAGCATGTAGCTCGTCGGGCACCAAATGTTCATCGGTCTGACAAATTGACAAGGTATCATCGATCTGTCCTCAAATTAGTTGACCATCGACTACACTCAAGGAGACATCATCGTTAGATTCCTACACCAAGCACCCTCTGACGAAGCAGTAGGGCTCATCCTTCTAGAGGTTGATCAAACAAACAAAGACCAGAACACAATGGCATCACTACCAACTAGTCCACCCAAGCAACAAGGTTCAAAATCATCCAAACTTGAAATGAAACTTTGCTAGATCATTAAAAATACCATGTGACTGTATATATGTGTGTGAATATTACAATTAGATCTAGAAATGAATAAATTACATATAAGTCTCCAAGTACATATAATTGCATAACTTGAGTAAACGAAGTCAAAATCGGCTCAAATTTTAGAGAACTTTATCAACTGACATCAAATCGGATTGTGAAGTTTAATTTAGAAACTATCTAATATATACAAATAATTATATTTATATATTAAGGTTAGGACTCTTACAACCATAGAGCCTAACAAACATTTTGCCCCCAAAATCTTAAACAAACAAAGATGAATACTTCGTAGACATGTCATCCTCTATTGTCCAGTCGATGATTCCATATCCTATTCGACATGCACATCACCGCATGCAATGAATCATTTCATAGAGAGATTCCCGGGGACGGGAGTCGCGTCAAAGAACTCATGCAATGTATCATTTCATAGAGAGATTCCCGGGGACGGGAGGCGCGTCAAAGAACTCCTCCATAAATCTCAAACAACTGTTTCTCCGAACAGTAGTTTTCTTCTCCTTGGCCACTGATTCTCCTGATAACTCCACCCACGGCTGGAAGAAGATTACGTAGATCAGTACTTGCACGAGCACAAACAGACCCAATTTGACTAGTTCTATTGAGCAGTACAGGTCGTTCATCCTTTTCTGGATTCCTTAAAATTGCCTTGGGGGGAGAGGAGAATATGAACAAGTCCTGAAGGAGCAGTGAACGAATATACCTGTACGGTAGAGCAGGCTGGCAGGGCGTCGGTAGATGGAGTACCAAGGGGACACTGGTTGTTGTAATGATTTCTGGCAGTATTAGTATATATAGGCAGTGCCAGAGTCCAAATCATGGGTTCTATGCGGGATGGAAGGAACATTCATATGAGGAGGAAGTTGCATACGTTGACGTGGTCTGAACCAAATCACAGTTTCTATTTTTGCTTCTAAACAAATGTATTACTTTACGTACTTGTTTACCAATCACTCCTTGTTCGGTGTTCACTTATCAGCTGCTTTTACTTTTAGTGCCTCCTCTATATCCGTCTAGACAAACTGAGTGAGTATCCACCTTCACTCGTCAGCAATTATATGAGTTTCAGTGATGACAAAACGGAACCGTACTTTTATCATGTCGAAGGGGCTAATTAAGATAGGCCTGCCAAATGCTTATCACCCGAGGTTGTTATTTAGGCAAATCACATTTATGAAGAAGCTATATAGAAAACCCATTCCACTATTTTATCTTATGTTTTTAGGTATTCCACTATTTTATCTCAAGGACACCCAAGTTCAAATATTTTATAGATCTGGTGGCAACTTTGTTTGGTGGTACTGCAAAGCTGGGAGGGGTCTTTTTCTATTTCAACCCGCGTAGTCATTACAAGCTCGCAGGAACGTTCGAAGGGTCTTTTTCTATTTCGCCAAGATCACTGAATTTTAAAACGTGAATCAGTGCGGCAGTTGTAACTGATTAGTACAGCAATATTCTACTCAATGACGCGTTGCTATGAGATATACCTACTTGATTTCCTAGAGTGGGTCTTGGCTTTGGTTGGTAACTATATTCATAAGAATAATATTTGTATTGTTACATCTGTCGTAACCTGTTCTTGTCGAACTCATATTTTTTTGACACGAGATGGTTCTTTATGGATGTTCCAAAGATGCAGAAGTTTAATTACAATGTAAAAAAGGCAGATGGGCAATACGTTGCATCGTCAGAATGACAAAATTTATTCTCCAGTACAGTAAATCTATTAATATGAGAGTCATGGCATTGTTCTGCATAATTCTTTGCACCATCTTGAGAAGCTCCACAGTAGTGCTAAGAACAAAAATATCAAAGTCAAAAAGTTTAAAAACATGTTGGTTGTTGATGCACACTTTTCAATACTTAACTACTTTGTCTAAGGTTGCATCTAGGGCAGCCTATCACATAGTAAAGTCTCTACCTTTCAAGCCCGCCAATGGATAAGCTCATGTTAGATCAACACATTCATGCTTACCTCCAATCCAACAAAAATCAAAACAATCTGCCGACCTAAGAGTCCATCTCCCATCGTATGGTCAGTCAAAAAACTTATTGGTGTCTCTTTCTTAGAAGAAATTTTTGCTAGTCTAAGTATGTTACAAAGAACATCTCTAAGAAGATCATACATGTACTTGAAACTCCACAATTCCCTACAATGAATTGCATGCTCTTCAAAAGTATCTAAGCACGCCTTGCGGCAGACTATGAATACCTCATCAATTGGAAATAGAGGAATCATAAGATGATATCTGAGAATAACACAATACTTCAGTGACGACATATGTTTTCCAAATCCATCAATAGGAATAGCAAGAAGAAAATCTTGAGCATGATCAGCTTGTAAACATTTGAAAATAATTTTTTTGTCTAATGATCATGTCAAATTTAATATACATGTCCTCACTTCTGCTAATAAGGGAACTCTCCAGAGAAAGTTGGGCTTTAGGGGAATGGTGTACTTGTTGGAAAAATAGCTAAGACTAAAAGATAGAATTGTGACACTAGACAATAAAAACCATATTAGTGTCCATCCCACATATTTCTTTGCCTCACAAATATGTTCCTGAAGCATCCAAGGTTCATCTCTAGAGGCCATAAAGGAGTATGAAGATGTCTCTGTTGCCAAATACAGTCCATGACCATTGAGTCTAATGAGTAATGAAACCATATCCATTGAAGGATCCTGGCATGTCACAACATTCTCATTAGGCTCTTGTATCCCTTTCTCAAATCAAGTTTCCGCCTCCTTCATGTCTATAGGTTGGCACATCCTTAACCAAACATTAACTTAGAAATAAACATACAAGATGAACGTAAAAGAATCTCAATTTGTGGATCATGCAATTGTTTGAGAAGATGCATCAAGTCAACGACCTTGATAGCCCTCCTCATGTCCAACTCCTAAATAAAATCTTTATCCTTGCTAAAAGATTCTCCAAGTAGCTTCATTCCTAATAAAGACCTCCCAATGTGCATGAAAAACAACTCCTTTTGAAGTTTTCTACCATCGCAAGTAGGCAAGTCAAGCTCTATCTTACAAATATTTCAATTAAGACCCAATGTTGGACCTGTACGTTGAATGATGTGAAGCACCTTGGACACCTCCCTTGTGTCTCTGATGACGGTCCCATCATCAAGATACCAAGCATGGAGAAGAAACTTGCAATTGTCACTGATCTCATGAATAAGTGGATGCAGTACCAGAGAAAAAAGTTCTCCCAAGGGATCATCTTACTAAAATCTAGTAACTAACATGATATAATTGTCTCTAACATAAAACCTAGTTGTTTGTCCATACAGAAGATCCACCAACAAAGAAATAGATAGGTACCTCAACCACACCTCACAAAGTGAAGCTGATCTATCCACCATATTGAAAGTATTGAAGATACTGATATTAACTATTTACTCCTTGACCTCAACCTCACCTCACGAAGTAACCCATATTGATTATTTACAAAATAAATGGAACCTTTTGTCTTTCCATGGCCTACCATCTTGGTTGTTCACTACCTTTCTCCTTTATGCACTACTCAAGTATGTTATGTGCCACTCCCTCCAAAACAATTAATAATAATAATACAAAACAACACTATTTGGTCATATTGTCAAGAAAGTTATAGTAGAAGTAGCACAATCATATTATCACAACCTTTCCTCTTCGGTGCCAATTTACAAATTTACCTTTTTTTCATACATTGGATGACTATAAGAGGTATAGCTAGTCTCATTTATCTAAACAAGTTAATTTACATGTTCTATGGATGTGAACAATGCTATTAGTTTTTAAACATCTAATACTAATATCAAAATTATATATGTAGTGAAGAGATTTATTGGTCTAAATTTTGGAAAATTTGTGTCAAACATGTGTCTAGCATGAAAGCATAAAAAATACATGGGACATATGTATCCAATAATCTGTTTAAAATAAAATAGCTGTTTACTTAATGTAGATATCAAATAATGGAAATTTTAAGCAATTATTTATGTTCTATCATTGGGCACGACAACAAAATGATAGTTATGTATGCATCAAATTAAAGCAATAATAAAATAATAGTTAGTTCATTTTGTTTATAATTGGGACACATATATATATCAAAGAATATAAAAGTTTACAAACAATAAGGTGAAATGGTTTAACATGGACCTAAGAATATGAGTGTACCTCCCCTAAAGATCTTGTTCTTGATTGTAAGAAAAAAAATATAAATATGTTGGCTAAAACTCGAAAAATATGTAATTAAGAAAACAATTTTGTAGAGTTTTTTTAACCCTATATTCATGTAAGGTTTGCTTTGAGGCCAACCTAGACAGTTTGATACCAATCTTGAGAAAAACACAGATTGTATATATGTCAGTGCCTATTTTGTGTGTGGAATTTTTAGAAACACAAATGATAAATAACCTGGAGTTTGACTTGTCACGTGTTGTAAATGTGCCAAAAGTGGAAGTAAAAATTCAAAATATTTGTTAGGCATAACTATAGTTAATTTTTTGAAGCTAGTAGATATAGAAACATACAATAATAATGCATCATGTAAATTGTAAGAAGAAGAAAATTGCAATTTTATAATAAAAATTTAGAGAAATCACAACATGAAAGTTAGTAGCCATTGCATCAAAATTCCCTTAGATATTCATATGGGTTTACCACCACTAACATAAGATGAAGGATTAATCTATACATACATTAGTTGTATATATAGAGAACAGATTAGGTGTTACAACCTCAATTTTGCATTTGTTTTCATAATTGAAATGTAATGATTTCATGAATATGGTCTTAATTGAAAAGGTTGTATGCTTTGCTTCAAAGGATGGGTTTTGTTGCAAACATTACTTTAGATAGGAATTTCGTGATTCCTACTATTATATTAATCCAATAAAGGATATAAAAGAGAAGAAAAGAAGAAAAGTCCAAATATTAGAAAAAGATACAAGATAATGAGTATTAAGAAAAGTATTTATAAGAAATACTTGAAAATATCTAGAAAGTGGCATTAATGGCCACAATTGAGTAGAATTCATTTACATATGATTTCTAATAAAAGAAAAGGAAATGTAATTTATTTGAATAAAGGAATAAATAAAAAAAAGGATAAAAAATAAGGAAAGAGGCTAAAGAAATGTTCCCAAGATGGGATTTCAAGCCACTAAGGTTCCTAGGTCCAAGGAAATCCAAGATGATAAGATAATGGCAAAAGAAAGAGAAAATATCAATTAATTTGGTTTTATTAATGAATAAATTGCATATGAGGGAAACACTCTTTTCCTTTGGAATTTGGGTTTCAAATTTAATACACGAGTAGATAATACCAAGACAGAGTTTCCTCTAAAATTTGAATGAAAAAGGATAAATGAGGAGAGATATATGGTTTTTACAAGATTTCTTAAAGTGGATGGGTAATCCTTAAATCATATTATATGTCACAATATCTTTAGGATGTATTTTCGGATAAGGAATGATGCGAATAATTAGGACCATTGATTCGAAGATCAACGGGGGACAAGTCGTCCCCTAGCTCTCGCTGAAATGAGAAAGAGAAGTAGTGGCAATTGAGTCTCCCGATCGGATTTCTTGTAAGCCAAGACACGTCAGAGGCAACAAACGTTCCCAACAGATTCAGGGGATTAGTCCGAGTTGATCTACCCCTAGTTTTCTAGAGTTTCCTCATGTCTAGGACTTTTTCCCAATCTAGAACTTAGCAGTTCACGGCAGCCACAGGGAGTCCTATATATATGGGGCCTCAGACTTCCAACGGAGCAGAAAATAGACTCCTTGGCTTCGGCCGAGCATTGCGAGTAAGGTAGTGATAGCAATTTTGGTTAAGGTAAAATAAGTTGCTTTGGTCAACACAGGGACCTCGCTGGAGGTTCAGAAGTTAGTTCTTTTGCCTCAGGTTGCGATCGGTGCAATCGAAAGCCTGGGCGACTTCTAAGGACCATGGCGGAGGATGTGCGACCTTCTCCTGGTGAGTTGGGTGAGAGAGCGGCGGAGTCAACTGAAGAGTTGAATGTCTGCGGGAGCTGCTCCAGGCGCGGGGAGCGTCACAAGGAAGAATAAGAGAAAGGGGAAAAGTCCCCTTTGCCCCCGACTCTAGTGAAGAAACAAAAGGATAGGAGTGTCTTTCCTGCGTGCTTGGGCCCAAACCGCATGAAAAAGAAAAGAAGGCTCGATTGGCTGACGTGTCAGGCCCTCATTGGTCCAAGTAAATATTTTTGTAAAAATCATATCTAAATATTGGTAACTCTGATGGAAACATACAAAATATGAATTTTTCTCAAAAAAATGTGAGGAATCCATTAAAAATAGATATAGAATCTAATTCCTATTGCAATTCGAAACGTAGTGGAAGTGATCAACTTTAATGCATTAATGATTAAGAAACCCTAATTTGAGATGATTAATGTATTGAGAAGGGTTTTATGGATGATTAAAGTTGATATTAACCTATGAATTATAAAAAGACACATCAATATCTAAAAGGATGAACTTCACATGTAATTGGATTAATTTAAGAATTCCTTGTACTTGAATGAGCTTTAATGGGCCTCGAAACCCTAATGTTAGAAATTATGACTCTTAATGACTATAATTGTTCAAATTCATGAATAAGACTGAGATATGATGGTTCAAAGCTATTTCGAGTATAAAAGTTCCTATTTGTGGATAAATTCCCTTAATATGGTAATTAGGGTTTTCAAATGGATAAATGTGGAATTAGTGATAAATGGAGTTCATGAAAGATAAGTTGTTAATTTGAAGGGAACCAAAGATGATAATTGGGCCTAATGATCATGTCATGTCTTAGAAGGACAAAAATGGTAGTTTTAATGTAAAAGAGGCATAATAGACTTATTTGACATTTAATTGTGCCTTTAATCCAAAATTAGGGTTATATGTTGTTAAAAGGTAACCTTAATGTCTTTCGTGAAGAGTAGATGAGATAATTAGGGTTGAAAATAGTAAAAATGAAGTGAAACCCTAATTGCAATGGAAACCCTAAAAGTGGACTAGAAACCCTAGGAAGTGAGCAAGGTTTAATAGATCTTGATGGCATGATCAATGATGGGAAATTATATGCATATTTCGGGATCTCTTTGTGTGCTTGCTTTCCTATTGAATTTCTTGCATTGATTGGATTAATTCTGTCTCAAATCATCCTGACAAGTATGTGGTTACGCTTATGGTTAATCGCTTTAGTTTCACTGTGATTCTCAGATGTTTTATCGGTTGCCTGAAAATAACTGCTTGGATGACTTTTATTTCATGCAACTATAATGTGACTATGATTATCACCATAAATATGTATACATGATCGGATCAGATCATGGCCCTCCTCTGTGGCTTTGCTAATGATGAAAGGGTAACCAACTAAGGGGTATACTTGTGCGACTCCTTATCACACCATGAGTTAGGGATTGCACTACCTATGGGTAGTGCCATGCAACTCATCAACGCTAGATATTGATCTACCCGTTAGGTAGGATCATGTAGTGTTTAATGGGGATCTACCATAAGGAAGGTAGCATCCATGTCCACTATAGGGACAGCGCAGAGACTAGGGTATGTATGGATTGAGCAGTTATGTTTAAAACGTAAAGTTGTTTGTCAAATCATAATTGACTGCAATATGTCATTACAGTTAATTGCATGATTATTGTTTCCCCCACATACCGACATATTCATTTATGTTGACTGACATTTTGTTTGTCAGCATTTTAGGTACAAGTTTGAAAGTGACAAATAGTAAAGTGGCACATGTGGAATTAAATAAGAATTAAAGTACAGAGTAGGATTAGTTAGAATAGACTCCAAATGTGGATAGAAGTAGATATCCAAGTTTTTGAAAAAGGTATGCAAAGTTTTATTTTATTCCAGCTTTCAGTATAGTCTCGGTAGAATTTAATAATTATTATTGATTATTTGTCGAACCTTTGATCCAAGAAATTGGGATAATGACTCTAACCTCTCGGTCTCCTTAATTGGGGGTTACTGGGAGGCGGGGTCATTACATTTGGTATCAGAGCATAGGTTCCTCATTTAATCTTTAATAATTATTAAATTTTACAAACTCTATAGAACCCTTTTGGAGTTATTAGAGGATTTTCCGAAAGACAGAGGTGTCTAGAAAAGGATCACGTTTGGGGGCTGGCTAGATTTTCCTCCGCACCACTAGTCAGAATACGAGGACTCCCAGATTTGGGTGACTGCTTGGCCAATGTCTCATGATTTGACTTGAAATAAGATACCTTTAGGAATCTATCATCTTGTTCATCCCTTCTCAAGTCAAATCCTATTAAGGATTTTAAGGATTAGGGTTCTCTCTCTTTTATGGGTAAAGATTGATAAGGTTTAAGGAATCCTACACCAAATTAATGAAAAGCATGTAAATAAGATGTCATGGACATAAGCTTAATAGTTTAAGCGTAAACTAAAGAGTAGTTGCATGCTTAGGTCGGATGACATGAGTTGTCATGCCCTCAGGAGAGACCTGAGGCTAGACCTTCATGTCAGGAAGATGAGTAGAGAGTTGGTCTTAGAGGTAGATACCTCCATTATAGGTAGAGACCTGTCACATCTTATGAGGATGATGCTAACCCTAACCCTAAGTGGTGGTTAGAGAGAGATGGCATGATGAGATGGAAGTTTTGAGTCCCTATGATAGTTTGAGCCATGTGAGGTTGACTGACTTAGTACCTTTTGGGGACCCAACCCTGGTAGGGTCGTACATGTTAGGGTGAAGGATAGCTCCTTCATTGATGAGGTTAGTAAAAAACCTATAGAAACCCTATGGGATTATATGAGCATGGCTTAGTATACACCCAGAGTATGCCAGTAATGCAGGTAGTAGGTTGAAACCTTGGCCAGGAGAGTATATTGGATAGCTTATGAGATAAGCATAAAGAGATATGGATAATCTTGAGCAAAAATAAGTTTTAACATAGGCTTCACCCAAGTAGGGGTATGCTTGTGAGATTGACCCACCTTCATGGAGAGAGGACCTCTAGTAGTGAGGCTGTTTGTTGAGAGAGAGAGAGCAGGACCCAAGCAAGAAGGTTGGAAGCTTAGACTCCGAGATATGAGGAACAGTGGGAAGTTGACGATGATATGACCTAAGTGGATGGTTGTGGTTTCCTCATGCATGATCCCTGGAGGCTGAAGGTATGTTGGTTGCCTTTAGAGAAACCAAACCCTAGAGAGAGGATGAGGCTGATGATACCTATGTGCCTATGGTATAGGTGTTTACCTTCTGAGTTGAGAAGAAGAGTTCGTTAGACCATGAAGAGGTTTAGTAACAAGTTGTGAAGCCTTACCCCTAGTTGGTTGTCCTTGAGGAGGACTCAACTCTGAGGTATTGCTCGAATAAAAGGATAATGGGAAGTGCATGTCATACCTTGTACATGCTTGGTTTGTGGTTAAAAGGTTGAGCATGCAGTTGGACATCCAAAAAGTGAACCTAGGGTTCCTAGGCCTAAGAGGGGAAGTGGTGTACCTGATAATCATGATGAGATTTGAGTTTCTATAGATTCGAGCATGGTGCCCCTCATGTCTAGAGGAAAGGGAAACCCCTTAAGTCTAAGGTATGTTTGATGAACCCCTCACAGCTAAGTTGGTGACATGGGAAGGTATGTTCTTGGTTCAATGTTGAGGAATGAGAACAAGTATGACCTAGCATGGTTTAGTAGGTAGTCTACTTGTGCCTTAGTATCTTGTTGGGTTAAGCATGCTCATGTTGATGTAAACCGTAGGCATAAGGACATTTATGACCTTTGTTATCAAGATGTATTTTCCTCCCATCCTGGGAGAGGGACCCTTTTGTAGGGTGTATACCAATTTTGTTGGTTTTGAGGTAACCTAAAGAGGTCTCACAGAAGCTAAGAGAAAAGTACATAGTATGAGAATGAACCTGTAGACCCATAGATAACCATCTCTAAGTGCATGTGGATGTGTTACCATGGAGGTAACTAGTTTGGAGCCTGACCAAGATAGGCAGCTCGCCATGACCCCTATGAAATGATGAAAGTCAGACCATGAATGCAGAGTGAGATGTTGGAGACTTGGGTAAGGTTCTAAGTTAGACATGTACTATGTTAGAATTCTAAGTCTATCCTAGTGTCAAGTAGGGATAAGGCCAATGGAAGTTGGAGTTGCCTAATTTGCTAGTTGCACATGACCATAGGGTCAGGAGGTAACAACTATCATTGTCTGAGGGCCATGGGTTAGGAGATTGATCACCTTCATGAACTCATGGGACACAAAGGGCAGATGAGGAGGGCACTCTCTGGATGCATAAGGGAAGAGGGATGAACCCAAAAGTGACGACACCCTACAAGCCTAGAAGGAGATGAACAAGGATTGTGTGTGGACCCAAATAGGTCCGAGATCAGTCTTCCATGGAAGTCACTTTGATATCAAGATGATCGTGATGTAGAGACATATTTTGCACGTTTTAACTTAGATTTGAAGGTGCACTGGCAATGTTGGATGTACCATCTCTACCCTTAGAATAGGAAGAACTTTGTGTTTGGATGGCCTCCAAATGCTTATTTCCTCTTGTTATAGGAGTGAGAGATTGGACATTACGCATACCATACACTAGAGATAAAGATGATGTGAGTGGAAACATTGCTATGAGATATGAGGATGGAGGTAATAATGTACCCTTGTGGAGAGTACATTATGTGGATGGTTGACAAACACTAAGAGAACTAAGGTAGCCATCTTATGAGGATGTTTTTATCATGAGCTCTATGGAATTTGTGAGTTATACAAGGTTGAGTTTGATAACCAAGAAGATGAGCTCCTAGTTTTCTTGTTCAAGATAGACCTAAAGTCCGAGATGAGATGATAAGTGGAATACATGGAGGTGTATGTCTTGAACATTACCGTACACATAAGGATGTGAGGTGGTTGAGATACATCTACCTAGTTTAGCTGGAGGCTAGAAGAAGTTACTAGGTTAACTCTAAAGTTTGAAAAAGGAGATATGTTTGGCTAACACCCAGATGTAACAAGTTCTGTTGATCAAGATTAGTGGTTGCTTAGTTAGCCAACCTAGGGCTTGTTGTGATAGAAAGATGGTTGTAGAACCTCAGATAAACTTATATGGAGGAGAAGGTGATGAAACCCTGACTAGAGTGTTCTAGGGTATCTGAGGAATCGACCTTAAAGGAATCATGACATACATGAGATCATGATTTTAAGTTCACCATACCCGTGGTACTACTAAAATAGTAAGTTGCAGTAGTACTTTGAATGAATAAGATGAAAAATGTACAAAGTTTCCTATGGCTTGTTGCCATGCAAGCCAGGAGGTGAAGGACAAAGACCGATAACCCATAATATTGATATAGAGCATAAAGAGTCCCTGAGAGGGAATGGGAGCTCATCACTATGGGTGTTGTAGTAAGTTTCCCATGGACCGGAGAAGGTCAAGATGCTATATGGGTTATGGTGGGTCACCTTACCTAGATGACATGATCTTAGAGAAGGAGAGAGTACTATCAAGGGACAGATCCGATTGGACTATATGTAAGAGAGATGGTTCGACTACCCCCATGATGTGAGTTCAAAGGTCCTAGAATATGCCCTAAAGCTTCACTTCCATGAGGTGGAAGTAGATACATGACGAACTTGATGCTAGTACAACTTATCACCCCTAACTAATAGTTAATATGATCCAGACTAGAGGGTCTGATGAGAACATGTGTGCTCGTTCAGGGTGATACATGGAGACAGTTCATGTCCTATGTAAGATGTGATGATAACCACCATAGCCAGTATCAGGATGTAAAGAAATTCTGTAAGGGAGTTTGTGTCGGTCACCACTTCATTAAGATGATGTTGGTGAAGGGACCTCGCGAAGATCAAGAAAGAACCACAATGTGTGCGGATGAAGTCACTTTGATTATGCAATGGCTGAAAGAGAGCCCAGGGGCGACATGAGTCGTGAGCTGATGCAAAGCAGACTGACATGCAGTTCACTGTGGGAGAGTATGTGATGTGAAAATTTGACCCCTCTAAGCTACACTAAGAAAAATGAGTCCTCGATATATGGGTCCATTTGATATGAATTGGTGGATATGGTTATGTTTAGTCTTACCCCTCAGGATAGCATGATGTGTTCCAAGAGTCTAGAGCACTATGTGAGGTACCCCAGCCATGTGTTGAGACATGAACCCTGTTAGTTTTGAGAGAAGCTGAAATGTCCTGAGTCACATATGAGGGTACAAGGTACCAAGGTGAGAAGGAACTCATATGCAAGAATATGAGATGATGAAGATTCTTGGGAGGCACCATGAAGAGGGTAAAACCACATGGGAGCCATGATGGACATGAGGAAATCTTATCCTGTTTGTTTGTATGGTTGAGGGAATTTTGAGGACAAAATTCCTATACGAGTGGAAGAATTTTACAACATATCTTTTCATAATTGAATTGCAAAGATTTTGTAAATATGGACTTAATTCTAAAGGGATCCTACATCTTTCTCTCTCTACCCCATTGCTTCTTCATGTTTGAAACCCTAGCCATGGGTAATAGTGAATCTACGGAGTGTCGAGGGACCAATGGATGACCTTAGTTGTTGCTACATGTTCCCACTAACCCAGGGGAAGGTTGGCCGATGATCTCATGCCCAAGATCTCGCGCCTCAACAACAACTAGGCTGCAGTGATGGCCGCCAATGCTTTGCACAACAAGCGCCGTAGAGGACACCCTGGTCAAGAAGTGCAGGCGCCTTGCGTGCGCCTATGAGCGACGGAGTTGAAGGAACAAACTCTGACAAGGATGGAGGCCCAGGGAGGGAAGGAGAGCCCACGTAAGGCTGCAAAATGCGGCTGCTAGGGCAAGCTGAAGGAAGAAGACGACCTACATGCGTTGGACATAATTGCCCTTCGTGGGATAAAGCAACGACTAACTTAAATGGGGGCAAGTTCGTAATTTGGATATATTTCCAAATCTACAGCGTTGCATGAGCTTGATGATGTGGCACAACCTGATTGGCCAAGTAAGTAACATTTTGCTAAAATCATAATTAATTCTAGGAAACTCGGATTAAAACAAGTTATATATGAAAATTGATCCTTAGAACGAGAGGAACACAAAGAAATTATGTTTGAATCCTAATTTTGCATGATATTAGAAAAGTAGTGTTAATTATCATCTTTAATGAATTAAAGATTAAGAAACCCTATTTTGATATGATTAATGTGTTAAATAGGGTTTAATGGATCTTTAGGGTTGATGTTAACTTGTTAAATGTAAAAAGGTACATTATGTTAAAAAAGGAAGAAGTTTGCACATGATTAGTCTAATTTAGAGTTTATGTGCTTAAATATGCTTGAAAAGGGCATAAAGTTATCATCTTTAATGATTTAATTAAGGAAAACCCTTATATTTGATGATAGGTGGACTTAATGACGTTATGATTGGATAATTCAAGCCGAAATTAACATGTTAATAAAAGTGAAAATAGGATATAAAAAGTTGATCTTTTTATATAATTGGCTTAATTTAGGGTTTCGTGCATGATTATGCATTAATGAGCTTAAAAACCTTAATTTAAGAGAATACATCTTTTAATTGTTTTAATTGCTCAAGTCCATGAATAAATAGGGATATAATGATCCTAAGTCAATTTCGGTATAAAAGACTATTAAAATGGATAGTTGAGCAATTAAGGTTCATATAAGTAGAAAATAGTATTTTAGGGTTTGTTGACCTAAAAGGGATAAAGTTTGAGAAATTGATACAAGAAACCCTAATGAATATTAATGAAACCTTAATGTGGATTAGAAACCCTAGAAAGTGAATCCAAGTCAATAAAGTAGATTCTTGATAAAGTGTGTAATAAATAGAGTACATATTCTTTTCAGGAATTATGTGATGATTGAATTACTTGCTTGGATCTATTGATTGGCTTGATTGTATATACATGAAGTAAATGTTGAATAATCTGCATGACTCATCAAATCAGGTATGTGGTTTTTTTTTTTTGATAAAGGGTGCATGTCGCTTTTATTTATTCATATCAGAAAGGGCAATCGCTACAATGTTCTCATAAAAATCCTCTAACACAGTCTGAGGATCTCCTAAGAAACAGGCATGAGCGGTTGAAGCATGGGCAACCCCATTACCTTGCCATATAATAAAACAACAGTGGAAAGAAGAAAGACGTAAAGATAAGCGGCAAATCTCAGTGATGATGTTGTCCTCATATCCGCGTCCCCATCCGCTGGCCTTCACTGCATGAACCAACATAGCACTATCGATCTCGACGATCAGATCCACTAGGCCTAGGTCCAGAGCTAACCGCATCCCATGTAGGACTGCCATTCCCTCCACACTAAGCACTGAGAACGCATGGTCCAGATGGGATTGGTACGTAGCCTGGATAACCCCTATGTGGTCCTTGAACACCACTCCAATCCCCACCTTGCCACCATCGGGGACACTGGCATCTGCATTCATCTTGAAACACCCTTGTGGGGGCGGGTTCCAAGCTGAAGAATCCAGGCCACCCTCCCTATGCACCCCTCCATGTGATGCCGATGAGTGCCGTCTGTAGTCCTCCATCAACGAACGAAAGTTAGCTGCAAGTACTGGAATATGCGGCTGCTGGGGATAAAAAATATGCTTGTTTCTGGCTGTCCACACTGTCCAAAGAAAAGTCGCCCCTTCCCCCCTTCTCCTCAAATCATCCTCCCATAAAAGCACCCTGGAGAATTCCCTAACATCCAACCCTGTATGGCGCGGCCAAGCAAGCTGTGTGGCTGCCCACACAGGACCTGTTGAAGCACAAAGTAAGAGTGCATGAGTGGCATCTTCTGGGTGAGATAAACAGTGTGGGCATAGATCATCCTGTGTTGCATGCCTCATGTACATGGTTGCCTTCATCGGTAGAATGTCTCGAAGCACACGCCAAAAAAAGTGTTTTCGCTTTGGAGGCCAGTGTTGCTTCCAGACTCTTTTCCAATCCTCCTCCTCCAAGTCATCCAGTAGGTCCTCCCCTGTGCGCATCAGTCTGTAGGCGTTGCACACTGTAAACTCTCCCCTACTCTCACTATCCCAACATAGAGTATCGGCGTCCTCCCTGCCCCCAAAGGAATAGCATGAATCATAGAACGTATATGAGAGGGAAACACATCCATAAGGCATCCTCGTCCCACTGGCCCATCGCCGCATATATCAACCCAGCCACTAAAGTATATGTAACCGGCCCCTATACCAGATAATGGTGAACTGTCCCTCCCAACTGTGGGATCCATCTATCTCTGTAAATATCAATGTTCCTCCCCGATCCCACCCTCCAAAGAAAACCCGGCTTTGCCAGCTGCAGTGCCCCCCATATGCTCCTCCAAGTGTAGCTAGGCGCTCCTCCCCTCACCGAGTGGATGACTGAAGTGTGCCGGTAGTATTTCTCCTTCAATATACGACTGACCAACGATCCCTCCTTAGTAGCAATCCACCATCCCTGTTTTGCCAGAAGTGCATTATTAAAGGGTGACAGATCTTGAAAACCCATCCCTCCATACTCCTTCGGCCTACACAACCTCACCCAACTGAGCCAATGAATCTTCCTCTCTCCTTCCTTCGCTCCCCACCAAAACCATGCTATCATGGAATGTATCTCGTCTATGAGTCCTTCTGAGAGTTTGAAAATGCTCATCAAGTAGGTAGGAATAGCCTGGATCACTGCTTTGATAAGAACCTCCTTCCCTGGATTTGACAACAACTGTTCCTTCCATCCCTGTTATTTTTTCCATACCCTGTCCTTAATCGCAGCAAAGACCACCTTCTTAGACCGCCCCACCACCGTAGGTAAACCCAAGTATTTCTCATGTCTGTCCACCTCTCTCACCCCAAGCATGTTCTTGATGATGTCCCTCCTTTTCGCCTCCACATTGCTACTAAAGGAAACCTCAGTCTTGTCAAAATTAATTTTCTGTCCGGATGCCCTCTCGTATTGGCTGAAAATCTCAGCTAAAGTGGAGCATTCTTGTGAGGTAGCTCTAGTGAACATGATGCTATCATCAACGAAGAAAAGGTGAGAAACCCGCGGTGCTGTCTTGCATGCTTTAATGCCATGGATCCTTTTTTCCTGGGCTTCTTTTAAGAGAGAGCTTCAACACAAAAAATAAATAGATAGGGAGAGATAGGGTCACCTTGGCGTAGTCCTCTGGTCGGTCTTGTAAATCCCCTCCTCTTGCCATTAATGACGAATTTATGTGAAACGCTAGCCATGCACTCTTGAACTTTGGACCTCCATTTCATAGAAAAACCCATCCTCTCCAACACCCTCCCCAGAAAGGACCACTCCACCCTGTCGTAGGCTTTACTCATGTCAAGCTTGAGCGCTAGCAAACCCTCCTTCCCACACCTCCTATGCTTCATAGTATGGAATAACTCATAAGCCACTAAAGCATTATCCATGATCAACCTACCTCCAATGAAAGCACTTTGGTTTTCAGAAATAATGTTATTCAACAGTGCCTTAACTCTGTTAGCCAGAACTTTTGTGATAATTTTGTAAGTGACGTTACACAGGATAATAGGGCGATATTTAGAAATGTGGATCGGAGTCACTATCTTTGGAATAAGCACAATATCTATCTCATTAATCTCTGCCAAACTACGCTCTCCCTTCCACCATCCAGCTATATAACCAACCACACTCTTCTTCACCGTACCCCAAAATTTTTTATAAAAAATCGCCTTCATGCCATCGGGGCCAGGAGCTTTATTGGGGTGCATTTGTTGAAGGGCTTGCCAAATATCACTCTATGAAGGGGTCTGCTCCATCCGTGTCACATCCTCCTCTTGTAGAACACCGTTCATGCCATCCAGAAACTCTTCTATGCCAACCGAATGAGATGTCAAAAAGAGAGAGATAAAAAAAGAAGTAATCACCCCCTCAATCTCCTCAGGATCTGTCTGCCAACTACCATCCTCCTTGAAAATTCCATCAATGGTGTTTCTCCTTTTCCTCTGGCTCGCCTTATGATGAAAATACTTCGTGTTCTTGTCGCCATACCGCATCTCATTTGTTCGTTCTCTAGCGTGCCAGAAGCTCTCCTCCTACCGCTGCAATTCCTCTAGCTCTCTCGCTAATTGGGTGCAAACTTGTATCATGCCATGTGAAGGTAAGTCATTTTGTGCTCGTACCAGCTCCTTCTCAATCTTCCGTATTTTCATCTTAATATTACCAAAAGTATCCTTAGCCCAGCAACTCAGTCTTTCTGCACACCCCCTTATCTACGCCAGAAGGCCACCCCCTGGTTTTCCCCCCATGCATGTTCCACCACCGACCTGCATTCTGGAGATGAAAGCCAAAGAGTCTCGAATCTAAAACTTTTCCCCATGTCCTCGACATGTCTTGACTGCTATGCCCAAAGGAAAATCTGCCCATGATCTGAGCCGCTGATGGGAAAAGTTTTGACCTTCCTCACATTAAAAATGTCGCACCACTCCCTATCTGCCAGAAATCTATCCAACCTCTCCATAATGAGGTTATCCGCATGTAAGCCTCTCTTCCAAGTGAATTTGCACCCTGTGTATCCCAGGTCAATGAGATGACAGCTGTCAATCGCCTCCCTGAAGTTCCTGTTGGATAAATTGGATATTATGATAAATCCCTTTGTTTCGATGATGACAAACATTTCATTCTTATTAATCTAACGAGCTACTTGAGTGTGCAGGACTAAGATGGATGGCAAAGCAACTAGGGAAAATCCACAAGCTAAATTGTTTATATTTTCATGCAATGTAATCCTTGTTGTAAAAACTTGTACAAATATATAATGTACAAGTACTTAGAATTGCATGTAAATCAAGCGTTAGATTTTCCCTAGCCAAACACCATAGTTAGACATGTCATCCCATTTAATTAGGATCACCTTTGCACACTCACACATATAATTAATGCTTAAATTGAAACCTTGAAACAGGATCATTCTCGGTCGACAAACTCCTCGACCGAAACACTCTCGGTCGACCATCTTCTCGACCGAGAAAGATCCAAAGTAGCCGTTAGACACAACAGACAAGTTAGTTGGTAGTTGAAGAAAGACATTGCAAATCACTTGTTCCAGAGAGCCTATCGGTCGACAAAACTTCGACCGAGTAGGTGTCTCGGTCGACCATTTCTCGACCGAGATGGTCTCTGACAGCAACTGCAGAATAAATTAATTAGCCATTGTTAAAACAACAACTTTGTACCTAACGGCTAGTTAAGCACTTAGAAACCCCTAGAAGTTGTCTAGAACGTCCTTAAGCATACTTAGGCCATTCCTATAAATAGGACAAGCCATAGGACACTAGAATTCACTTGTTACACTTGAGAATACACTTGAGCATACTTGAGCAATCCTTTACAAGCAATTTGAGCACTGTGATCATTGGCCTACATTCTTCTTAGCTCAATCTCGTGACCTATAGGCTAGATTCTCCTACCCGCAGCAATCACAAATTCACATACTTGGCTAGGAGATCTTACGCTTGATCTAGGCATATCAAGCCTCGGGCTCAAAGGATAAGTTGTAATTTCCTGTTTCTTTCTTGTTCCTTTTTATCTTTTGTACTCTCCTTGCTACTCCTAGGGTTGGAGGCTGCGGATTGGAGAGGGTTGACTTCTCAGGTGGAGAAGGGGACTTCAAGCTACTTCAAGAAGGCTATCGCAAGGGAAGCTACTTCAGAAGGCTGGTGCAACGGGAGTTGGTGCATCTACTTCAAGGGAAGGCTGCTTCAAGGTTGGCGATTACTTCTAGGTGAAGGCTGCTTGAAGGGTTTAGGAAAAGAGATTGTATTTTATGTAAATTCCTTGAAGAGGTAATAAAATAAATTTCTTTTCAAATCCCGGTTGGGTAAGCAACCGGGTAGTCATTTGACGGCTATAGTATTTGCTATAGTTGGAACCACTCTAAACCTTGTGTCTCTTTGTCCAATATTTCTCATTGTGGTTGTTTGAGTTCAATAATTGTTAAATTATCTAGAAAACTCTATTCACCCCCCCCCCTCTAGTAGTTTTCAATTGGTATCAGAGCAGGCTTCAAGGAACCCTAACCAGGTCTTGAAGAATGGAGGGAAATGGTGAAAAATGCTTGGACGAAACCACTACATGCTGCAATTGGTGTTTAGGAACAAATCACAAAACAACCGGATGCCCATGGAGATCAAAGGAAGAGGATAAGCACAAAGAATGCTTTATTGCTACAACTAGTGAAGAAGAAGAAGAAGAGGTAAGTCTTTTCGATTTATCTAAAGAAGAACTAGTTGCTATTATTGAAGAAACACATAATAAATATGTTGAGTGCAAAAAGAAATTAAAGAAATCCATTAAGGAAAATGGTGATCTAAATGTTAAACTTCTTGCTCTTGCATCTGAAAATGAGAATCTTAAAGAGGGAAATAAATTTTCTGATCTTAAGTTAAAATCTATGGAAGCCGATTGCAAGCTCCTTTCTGTTGAAAATTCAAACTTACAGACTCAAGTAAACGATCTTCAGAAACAACCATTATTGTGCACCCATATAGATTATGACAGTATTGTTAAAGAAAGAAATTTATTGTCATCAAATCTAGACCAAGCAAAAATAGACATTAAGAAAAGAATGGATGAGATTGCCAAGCTACAACAACAAGTTCGTAGTTTGAATAACCATGGCATTCTTGATCAAATTCTAGATAATCCCTATCAACAAATTGGGAGAAGGGGACTAGGTTACAAGTCTAAAGGAAAATCTCATCAACAACCTAGTCAGAGAAAGTCACAAACCCAATCTATATATGTACCTAAAAGGACATCCTCACCCAATGACAACATAGGACACAACCATAGAAAAAGATATGAAGTTGACTCAATATGTTGTCATTACTGTTTGCGCCTTGGTCACTATTCATTTTCATGTCCTTATAAGAGAAAATATGTAGAGTTAGTTTGGATTCCAAAACCTCCAAACTAAATGAACAAAATCAAGTTGAGATATGACCAAAGACATTAGTTGCATATTCCTATGTCTATCTCAACTCTACATAGTTACAAATGTAAATGAAATTAATATTAGTTTGTTCCCTAGATGATTTAAAGTCTAAGTCAAATGAAAAGAAAATTCCTATTTTCATATGATTTTTCGTAAAAGTATTTTCCGGTCTATACATATACTGGAATTATCATTGTATGCTTTATACCATGCTTTCATCAATTGGGTGCGTATAGAAAATTGTTTGCAAGCCAGCAAAATAACTTATTAGTTATATGTTATTGCTTGCAACAAAATTTCAAACTCAGTATCTCTGAAATAATTAATTATGTCTCCAATTAAGTAGTTTTCAATTATGCTTCAACTTGATATTTAAATTTTATGTAGATATTAGACTCAATATATTCAAATCTGAAAAATATCCGCAAAATTTGCCTCTTGGTCAAAATAAAACTTGACTAAGGGGCGCTATGGTCGTAGTCAAGGGCGACCTAAAATAAGCTTCGACAAAAATTGCTTATCTTGGAAATTCTCTCTTTTGGACCTAATCTTAATATAAATTTTTCGTGAAACATTTGCTGTCATTTAAGCCTTAAATTATCCCAATATTACTCCCTTAGAATATCCATATATATGCTCTACAAAAATGATCTACCATTTGCATTTAATCAGCTTTAAAAAATTGTACTCAGTAAGTCTGTCGGTCGACGAATTCGTCGACCGAGAACCTCTCGGTCAGCCAATCCCTCTCAACCGACAAATACTAAACAGACTCAATATCGGACGAACTGTCGGTCGACAAATGCTCGACCGAGACAACGTCGGTCGACAAGTGCTCGACCGAGAAATAGCCGTTGGATACGACCGTTGTAAACCGACCGTTATGACCATTTTTTTGACCGTTGGGGAACCAAGTGGCGCGTCTGCAACTCGACCGTTGCGGACGCTCGGTCGACGAATCGTCGACCGACCAGGTCGCTGGAATGCTATAAATAGGAGCAAAAATGAGTCACTTACTCACACTTGCATTTCCTTGCCTCCATAGTCCATCTCTAGTGCATTTTCGTGCAACCCTTCAGCATTCTTATCCTCCAATCTTCCTTGCTTCTTCTCCACACTCAAGAAACACAAATGGCCTCATCCTCAGCTGTCCGTGGGAAGAAGAAAGTCGTAGGAAGAAAAAGAAGAGAAGACCGGGAAGCCACTCCGCCACTGACGATCATCAACGACATCGCCTTCGTCGACGGAGATGCTGGAGATCGATATCTACGGCTTTCCTCTAAAGCTCCTCTTCCCCGACACCCGGTCGAAGCTATGGACTTCATCAACATAGTCGATCTGGAGAATCTCTTTGGAGTGCAAAAGCTGAAGGACTTCATCAATCCTTCTTTTCCTATCTATTCCACTAAGGTAGTCAACGAATTCTATGCCAATCTCTTATCCCACACCGAAAATGAAACCACATTCTTCTACACCATGGTCAATGGGCGTAGTTTTAAATTTTCCAAAGGGGATATTCTTGATATGCTAGAAATTGATATAGATGAATACCAAGATTTCCTTGACCTTACCACCGGCAATCCACTAAATTTATTTTCCCATGATGACCACTCCACTAGCCTTAGTGATATAAAAAGAGCCATATTTCAAACCAATACCACTTGTCATGAAGATAGGGGAACCTATTATGCAATAAACCTGAAACCTGCATGTAGGATAGTAAACCTCATTGTTTCCACTAACATACATCCTAGAGCCAATAAATCTGAGGTCCCTATTTTCCGCATGTGTCTAATTTATGCTATCATAAAAGAAATTCCTATAAACTTCATTCGCATAATACTTAAAAACATGCTTGAGTTTTCTGGCAATCCACCGTATGCCGATTTTGTATGCCAGATCACTCAACATTGTCTTAAGTTACAAATTGAAGATATGGGGTATACATGGGAGCGTAGACCACCAAAGATAAGTAAGAACACCGTAGAGAAGATGGGGATTGACTTTGGTCATAAAAGGGCAAGAGTAGAAGGAGAGTCATCACATCAAGATATACCACCACCCCCTCCTCCTACTAATCTTTCTGTTGATCCCATCCAAAATACTCTCACTTATCTTGTCGGCTCCCAATATCATCTTAGTAACCAACTCAACTATACCCACCATGCCATGACATACTTAAATCAAAGAATGCAAAATCTTTCTCCGAGCCAAACCGATGAATATCCGCATTCCTTAAATCCTGGCATGCTCAACCCATTTAACCCTTCATACAACTACTATCAACCTCCACCTCCACCATCAATGGATCTTGCACATACTCAATTTTCCTCCATACAATTGCAAGATATAGCTGCTCACTTCCGATTTGACCGAGTTCCCACATTTCTGGAAGCATATGCGTTAACTACGACAGGTGCTTTGGATTGGCAAACTCTGGTCAAATATTATGGAGCCGAGCCATTCCTTGGGAAAGATCCGGACATCGATGTAATTCTTAAATCTTTCCAGTGAAGTGTTGAAGCTGTACTAGTTGTAATGACAATGATTGTAATTAATTGGTCATTTCTATATGATTGTAATATTTTCCAAGCTATTGAATGAAGTTTGCCATCTTTGCTTGATTCAAATGGTTATTTTTTTAAAGCATATGAGTCATCTTCAAAAAAATATGGATTATAAGTTCATTATTGTAGAGCATAACAAATAAGGGGAGTAATAATTAAAACAGGCAACTATTAAAATTGTGGCTAAATTGACAAATGACAAAACAGTTCTCCAGAAACATCCTCGGTCGAGCAACTAGTCGACCGAGAACACTGTCGGTCGAACAATTGTCGACCGACTGGGTTTCTGTTTTCCAGACAGACATAAATTGCATACATCATTGTTAAATCATGGAGATCATCTACAACATTTTATATATATTTACTTAGTACTCAAACTTTCATTTGAGATATCTATCTAAGGGGGAGCAAAGCATAACGCTTCGGGGGAGATCTTAAAAACAACTTTGACCATTTGATTGAAGAAGCTTACAAAAACATTGTAACCACCATGTGTAGCTGGACATTTTCCTTGATTATAAAGCGATTTATGAATTTATTCAAAATAGTATTTTGTACTTGAAGGAACTCTCTACCCAAAACAGGGCTTAACATCCCTTGCATTTGGATAGAGACATTTTTATGTACTCTAAGCTTAGAGGATTCTCATTTAATTTAGGGCTTAACATCCTTTGATATATGAGAAATTAATATATATTCATCATACGCTTAAGGGAATCTCATATCATTTCAAGGCTTAACATCCTTTGCAAATGATTGAGAAACAAATTGTGGATACATTAGACAAAAGACCATGTTTCTAATAGGATATCTATTTAAGGGGGAGCATAATATTAAGGGGGAGAAGAAACATAAAATATTCCACTTGGATATCTTTTTGAAATGACAAAGGGGGAGAAAGAATATAAAAATCAAAAATATAAATGAGTTTTCATCACATCTTGACCAGCACTCGCTTGCAAAACATAAATGGCTACAAAAGGTAATTTTCAGGTATGAAACTCACATGAGTTATATTTCCTTATTTCATATTTTTGAAATGTTTGTCATCTTCAAAAAGGGGGAGATTGTTGGATAAATTGGATATTATGATAAATCCCTTTGTTTCGATGATGACAAACATTTCATTCTTATTAATCTAACGAGCTACTTGAGTGTGCAGGACTAAGATGGATGGCAAAGCAACTAGGGAAAATCCACAAGCTAAATTGTTTATATTTTCATGCAATGTAATCCTTGTTGTAAAAACTTGTACAAATATATAATGTACAAGTACTTAGAATTGCATGTAAATCAAGCGTTAGATTTTCCCTAGCCAAACACCATAGTTAGACATGTCATCCCATTTAATTAGGATCACCTTTGCACACTCACACATATAATTAATGCTTAAATTGAAACCTTGAAACAGGATCATTCTCGGTCGACAAACTCCTCGACCGAGACACTCTCGTTCGACCATCTTCTCGACCGAGAAAGATCCAAAGTAGCCGTTAGACACAACAAACAAGTTAGTTGGTAGTTGAAGAAAGACGTTGCAAATCACTTGTTCCAGAGAGCCTGTCGGTCGACAAAACTTCGACCGAGTAGGTGTCTCGGTCGACCATTTCTCGACCGAGATGGTCTCTGACAGCAACTGCAGAATAAATTAATTAGTCGTTGTTAAAACAACAACTTTGTACCTAACGGCTAGTTAAGCACTTAGAAACCCCTAGAAGTTGTCTAGAACGTTCTTAAGCATACTTAGGCCATTCCTATAAATAGGACAAGCCATAGGACACTAGAATTCACTTGTTACACTTGAGAATACACTTGAGCATACTTGAGCAATCCTTTACAAGCAATTTGAGCACTGTGATCATTGGCCTACATTCTTCTTAGCTCAATCTCGTGTCCTATAGGCTAGATTCTCCTACCCACAGCAATCACAAGTTCACATACTTGGCTAGGAGATCTTACGCTTGATCTAGGCATATCAAGCCTCGGGCTCAAAGGATAAGTTGTAATTTCCTGTTTCTTTCTTGTTCCTTTTTATCTTTTGTACTCTCCTTGCTACTCCTAGGGTTGGAGGCTGCGGATTGGAGAGGGTTGACTTCTCAGGTGGAGAAGGGGACTTCAAGCTACTTCAAGAAGGCTATCGCAAGGGAAGCTACTTCAGAAGGCTGGTGCAACGGGAGTTGGTGCATCTACTTCAAGGGAAGGCTGCTTCAAGGTTGGCGATTACTTCTAGGTGAAGGCTGCTTGAAGGGTTTAGGAAAAGAGATTGTATTTTATGTAAATTCCTTGAAGAGGTAATAAAATAAATTTCTTTTCAAATCTCGGTTGGGTAAGCAACCGGGTAGTGGATTGACGGCTATAGTATTTGCTATAGTTGGAACCACTCTAAACCTTGTGTCTCTTTGTCCAATATTTTTCATTGTGGTTGTTCGAGTTCAATAATTATTTAAATTATCTAGAAAACTCTATTCACCCCCCCTCTAGTAGTTTTCAGTTCCGCATCTACCACTCACTCCGTGTCTGGCCCCCTTATTTCTCATGCAAGGCAGTGATTTCATTAAAATCCCCACCAAACATCATAGGTCTGTGAGAGGCCCTACGTAGCTCTCCCATAAGAGCCCAAGTCCACGTCCTATCCTGTACTACTGCCCATCCATAGATCCCAGCAAAGCAATAATTATACTCAGGGTTGTACTCATCAATGTCAGCACAAATATGATGCTCAGAAAAAGACTTAATCGTCACCCTATCACCTTTCCACCACAGCCCCAAACCGCCCGATCTGCCTCTACTGTCCACCCCAAAACCACTGTCAAACCCAAAAGATCTTCTGACTCTGTCTTGCGCCGTGCTCTTACACATAGTTTCCACCACGAAAACTATGTCGGGCATCTCTCTCCAACATCTCCTCTTGAGAGAGTTCACCATCCCAGGGCGGCCCAGACCCTGGATGTTCCTGCATAAGGTTTTCATTGTAGTTCACAGGCCTGGACCATTCCAGTGACCGCTACTTGCATGCCTGACCCTGGTGACATCTGACATGTGGCCTTCCTTCTTTTCATACTATTAAGTGAATCCTCTTAGACCATCCCTGCATTGTCTTCTTTACTTCGTTGTCATGTTTTATTACCCACATGTGTGTCGTACCAGCGCAAAGAGTGAGTTTCCTCTCCTTCTTGTATTGCCTCCTATCATGCCTTTCTTTTGAATTTGCCTTGCTTGGACTGCTGATGTTGTTTCCGAGTAGGCATATCTCTGCTCATATCCTCCTTCATCTGTTCATTTGCCCTGCTTTGTCCCTGTTGTTCCTGTGAAAGGATCACCGCACCTTGACTTGTCATTGCATGATATATTTCAACGTCTTCCTCCAGCCTGACAATAGTGGTCTCCTCCATAATAGCCCCAATTCCTTCCTTCCCCTGTATGGTCTGCTCTTCCACCAGAGATTTCTTGTGAACCACCCACGTGGTCTGTAAGTTTCCTTCACCCCGTGACCATACCGATCCTTGTTCCTCCACCCTTGGCCTTTCCGCAGTGTTTACTGCCACCTCCCCTGCCCCATGTATTGCTTCCTTATCCCTGAAGGTTGCTTCCAACTCTTGTACTGATGGGTTGAAATTCGACGCCACCTCCCCCCTCCTCCTCTTCTGGGATTCCCTGGTCGCGGTGTTGTGTGGTTGCTCGAGATGAGCTCCTTTCTCCGATCTGCGATCCCACTGGCTTGGCTGTGAATCGTAGGTCTTTCTTCTTGTTGTCCTTTCCGAACAAATCTTCCTTGATCGGCACCACCCATCGCTTCACCGGAGAGGCCTTGATCCAAGGTCCCCACCTGCACTGCTGACCGTCCTCCTCGTCTTCTCCATCATCCACACAATCTATCTCGAGGTGCTCTATCACCCTACAGAGATAGCAGAAGTTTGGCATCCTCTCGTAGCATATGCTCACCGACACCACATTGCCATTGAGATCCCTGATCTTTTGCTTTTGCTGGATTGGTAGGATTACGTCGATCTCCACCCTCGCTCTACATGAGGTACTCCATCCCAGGTCAGCGCAGTTGACGACAATCACTTTCCCGATCTTGCTAGCCACCGTTGTGATCGCTTCCTATGATCTGTAGCCCAGAGGCATATTGTAGAGTCTCATCCAGAACGCACACCTAGACAACTCCATCGCCTCTGATGTGTCTTTGGCGCTGATGCTTCTAGTAATCAGCAAGAAGTTGTTGAAGTTCCACAACCCTTCATTAATTACTTTTTCCTTATCACACCAGTGTAGGAATTGTATCACAAATAAATTATTTTCTATCTGTCTGAACGTAGCCTCCTTCCGCAACGCCCACAAGTTCAACAAGGTTCTTCTCAATGTCGAGAAGTTATATGATCGTTCTGTAGCAAGCCGACCCACCAATGCCAGATCTAGATGATCTCCGTCGGTTTTTATCCTGGAATCCATGAAGACTAACACATCTGATTGTTCATCATCTTAGACCCTGAGTGCAGCCACACGTTTTGCTAGATCTTCCGCCGCCATGGCAGTGGAGGGGACCTGCAAGCGCCATAGAGAAAACACCTCAGTGATGAGGACGAGGGAGTCCCGGAAAGACGAATCGCCTAGAGAAACCCTAGACGACGCCCCGCCGGGAGTTGGTGTTTTGTCAACTCCTAATAAATGATTGTGTTAGGTATGTGGTTACGCTTATGAATAATCGCTCTAGTTTGACAGCGATTCCCGAAGTTTTAATCGGTTGCTTGAAAATAAATGTTGGATGTTTATTTATTTCATGCAACTATAAAGTGACTATGATTATCACTATAAATGTGCGTATATAACTGACTAGATCCGGGTCCACCTCTATTGCTTTGAAAACACTAAAAAAAAGGGGGGTAACCCTAGAGCAAGGTCTAGGTTACCGAGAGTTAGAAATGGGGCTACCTACATGTAGTGCCATGAGACTCGTTAGCCTGCCATGAGTTAAGGAGTGGGCTACTTATGAGTAGTGCCATGTGACTCAACCCTAGAAATTGGTTCACTTATAGGTAGATCATGAGGGGTTTAATGGGAAAAAAAATAGAGGATAGGGTACTCTTGGATCGCGGAGTTATATCTAAAATGAAATCTGGGTTGTTAAATGAGTAACTAAATGATTACATTGTTAACATATTTACATAATTATTGTTTCCCCCACATACCAGCTTCGACTGACCGACATTTTGTTTGTCGGTGTTTTAGGTACAAGCCAAAAACACAAATAGTAAATCATCATATTGTGAAATACATGAAGTTAAATACAAGGAGGATTAGTTAGACTAGAATTCTTAAGTGGATAGAAGTTTAGAGATCCAAGTTTTCAAAAAGGTATGCAAAAAAATTATTTTCTTACAGCTTTTCAGTATAGTAGGTTAAAATTTGATAATTATTCTTGGTTAATTGTCGAACCTTTGATCCAGAAGTTATGGGTGCGGCTTCGACCTCTCAGTCTCCCATAATTGGGGGTTATCGGGAGGTGGGGTCGTAACATTTGGTATCAGAGCTTAGGTTCCTCAGTTAACCATTAATAATTATTAAATTTTACAAACTCCATAGAACCCAAGGGAGTTATTAGAGGATTATCCGAAAGATGGAGGTGTCTAGAAAAGGATCACAACTGGGGGCTGGCAATATTTTCCTCCGCACCGCTAGTCGGAATATGAGGACTCCCGGATCCATGTGACTGCCTGGCCAAAGTCTTAGGGTATGAATCGAAATAAGATACATTTAGGACTTTCTCATCTTATTCATCCCTTCTCATCACAAATTCTGTTAAGGACCTTAAGGATTAGGGTTTTCCCTCTTCTCCTCACACCCTTAAGGTATGGGTAGGATTAATAAGGTCTAAAGAATCCTCCATCAAATTAATGAAAGGCATGTAAATAAGATGTCATGGACATAAGCTTAATAGATTAAGTGCAAACTAAAGAATAGATACATGTTGAGGTCGTATGACATAAGTTGTCATGTCCTTAGAAGAGATTTAAGGCTAGACATTCTTGTCAGGAGGATAAGTTAGTCTTGGAGATGTAGATCTCCATTCCAAGTAGAGACCTGGCACATCCTCTGAGGATGATGCTAACCCTAACCCTAAGTGAAGGTTAGAGAGAGATGAGTTGGACCAGGTGTTTGAAAGGACATGCCTTTGGGATGCCATATGATCCATGGGTAACCTAGCACCTTTGGCAACCCAACCCTGGGAAGGGTCGTGCATGTTAGGGTAAAGGATAGCTCCTTAGATGATGATGTTAGTGAAGGACCTTAGAAACCTTATGGGCTTGTGCAAGAAGGGTATAGCTGGCACCTATGGCACGTCTTAGTGCTGACAGTAGGATGAAATCATGGATAAGGAATCATGATGGAGCATAAAGGGTTATGGATGATCTTGAGAAAACATAAGTTCGAACCTAGGCTTCACCCATGTAGGGCATGCTTTTAAGGTTGATCCTTCATGAAGAGAGGACCTCTAATGGTGAGGTTGGATGTGGGGTTAGCTCTAGAGAGAGTAGGAAACCCAGCAAGAAGGTTGGAAGCCTAAAACCCTAAGATATGAGGAACAGTGGATGATAGTGGTTGCCTCATGATTGATCCCTGGAAGTTGATGATATCTTGGTTGCCTTTAGAGGAACCAAACCCTAGAGAGAGAAGATGAAGCTTCTAGTACCTAAGTGCCTACGGTATAGGGGTTTACCTTTTGAGGTAGGAAGAAGAGTTCCTTAGACCTAGAAAGGTTTAGTAGCAGGTTGCAAGGCCTTGTACCTTGTTGGTTGTCCTTGGGGAGGACTCAACCCTGATGTTTTGCTCGAGTAGAAGGATGACAGAAGTGCATGTCATACCATGTGTACATTTGGTTCGTGGTTAATAGGATGAGCATGTAGTCGGTCATCAAGAAGTGAACCCAAGGTTCCTAGGCCTAAGAGGGGAAGTGGTGTACCTAATGCTCATGACGATAATTAATTTGCTATAGTTACGAGCATGGTACTCCTCATGTATATAGGAAAAGGGAAACCCCTTAATATTAAAGGTATGTTTGATGAACCCCTCATAACTAGGTTGATGATAAAGGAAAATATGATCTTGATCCAGCATCGAGGAAAGAGGACAAGTATGACCTAGCATGGTTCAGTAGGTGATCTTCTTGTGCCTTAATAGCTTGCTAGGGTTAAGTAGGCTCATATGGATGTAAACCCTAGACCTAAGAGCTTTTGTGACCTTGTTGTCAAGAGATAGTTTTCCTCCCATCCTGGGAGAGGCACCCTTTGGTAGGGTGTATACCAGTTTTGTGGGTTTTGAGCAAACCTAGAGAGGTCTCATAGGATCTTGAGAAGCTAAGTGAAAGGTGCATGGTATGAGAATGAACCTACAGACCCATAAATATCCATCTCTAAGTGCATGTGGATGTGTTACCATGGAGGTAATTGCTAGGGGGCGGGCTGACCAAGGTAGGAAGGTCACCATGACCCCTATGAAAGGATGGATGTCCTCTCAGGGTGGTCGTGGATGATGAAGGTATGCAGATGATACGTGATGCTGGCATTTGGATAGCCAACGTAGACAACAGGCTGGTATGGAATCCTGAGAGGAGTGGTAGATTTTCTATGAGTTTTGTGAAAAGGGTGCTGATGCAGGGTGGTAGGGAAGGCCTAGATGGGCTAGGGATGGTATGGCAGGCCGGATATCCCAAGGAGGCGGCATTTATCTGGAAATTAACCAGACCAGCTACACCCACTGATGATAACATTAAATTTATATGTGGTATATCCCTTGCTTCTATATGCTATTGCTGCGATAACCCCCAGGAGGAAGATATAGATCACATGTTGTTTAAAGGCCAGACCCCTGCTTTCTTCTGGCAGAAGTTTAAAGATCTGCTTGAAATGGAGCCTCCTGATGATATGAGATCCCTTCTGAACATGTGCAAGATGACAAAGGTGAAAGGTTTATCTGAATGGTTGACAGGTAATATGGCGATTTTAATCCCCCACAGTATATGGCGCATTAGATGTGGAGCTAAGTATGATGGTACGAGGAAGCCGTTCAACCATGAATGGGACCATATCCTTAGAATCCTTAATCATAAATTGAAGAGAACAACATTCCCTATAACTATAAACAGCGATATATATGACAGAATGAAGATGGTGGGCTTGAACGAACCAAAGTCAATGATGAACCAGCTGATTTTGTTGCGATGGGAGAAGCCGGATATACATAATCTCAAGCTGAACATCACGGTTGGTAGGGATAGGGACTCCCACGGCACACATAGAAGGTGGGCAGCTGGTATCATATGTAACCACAGTGCAAATATTTGTCTTGTGTTTAGAGCCTGGATAAGGAGCTCGGATTACCTTCTTGCATACATGCAAGCATGCACCATAGGTCTGAAGCTAGCGGGTGACCATGCCTTGAACATCTCGTGTATAGAATTAGATGATTTTCTTACACATGAGATTCTTTGGAATGGTGGTAAAGAGCCATGGCAGATAACTTCCTTTGTTAGAGAGTTGCGAGATGAGTTAACATCCTCTATGATTTTGGGAGCCCTAGTTCACAAGGCTATCAACTCGATTCCTCGTGAGTTAGGTAGGTGGGGATGTCGTTTGAATGAGATGGTAGTTTCGTCAGATGTATCCAATATGCCGATGAGGATTAGAGGCATGGCGTTGTTGGAAAAAAGAGATACTCCCTATGTGATACTCAAGAGAACAGAAGCTGGAGAGGAAAATGCTTGATATCGGAGTCCCTTGTTTTGGTTGTCTTTGTTTTTATTTTTCAAGATGTAAGGGCTGTCCTTGAGGGATCTTGGGATGATACCCGAGTTATAAGTGCGGGAGATGTAATTTTGCTGTGATTTAGCCCACAAGAGGGGTGTGGGATGAATAAAAGCAACCCCTGGCTTAATTAAAAAAAAAGGATGGATGTAATCCCATGTATACAAAGAGAGATGATGAAGGCTTGGGCAAGGTTCTAAGTTAGACATGTATGATAAATGGAGAATCCTAAGTCTATCCTAGGGTCAGGTAGGGATAAAACCAATGGAAGTAGGAGTTGCCTAATTTCCCAGTTGCACATGACCATAGGGTCGGGAGGTAATAGCTATCATTGTCTGAGGGACATGGGTTAGGAGATTGATCACCTTCATGAACCCATGGGACCCAAAGGGCAGATGAGTAGGGCACTCTCTTGATGCATGAGGGAAGAGGGATGACCCTAAAAGAGCCGACACCCGATAGACCTAGAGGAGATGACCAAGGATATAAACCTCAATAGGTTCAAGACTAGTTTGATATCATGATGTCTGTGATGTAGAGACATATGTTGCACATTGCAACTTAGATTTAAAGGTGCACTGGCTAGGTGGGATGTACCATCTCTACTCTTGGAATAAGAAGAACTTTGTATTTGGACTGCAGCCAAATGCTTATTTCCTCTTGTTATGGGAGTGAGAGATAGGACAGTACGTATGCCATACACCAAGGATAAAAGATGAAGTGGTTCAGAACGTTGCCACGAGATATGGGGACAGAGAAGATAAACTACCCTGGTAAAGTGAATGATACATGGATGGTTTGCAAACACTAAGAGGAATGAGGTAGTCACCTTATGAGGATGTTTTTATCATGATACATGTAGAACTTACAAGTTATACCAGGTTGAGTTTGATCACCATGATGATGAAATTAGAGAGTGTTCTTAATAAAGATAGACATAGAGTTTGAGGTGAGATGATAAGTGAAATACATGGAAGTGTATGTCTTTAACATTACCTAATACCTAAGGATGTGAAGTGGTAATGGATGCTCTGGTTGAGATACGTCTGACTTGTTTGACTAGAAGCTAGAAGAGGTTGTTTGGCTAACCCTAAGTTTGAAAAGGAGAGGTGTTTGGGTAACACTCAGATGTAACAAGATTCGTTGAAAATTTAAGGGTTGTTTGGTTAGCGAGTCTAGTCCTTGATGCAATGAAAGGACGATGGTAGAACCTCAGATACACTTCTTTGGAAAAGAAGGTGATGAAACCCTGACTAGAGTGGTTTAGGGTTTCGGAGGAATCGACCTTGAGGAATCATGACATACAGGAAATCATGATTGAAGATCACTATACACCGTGGTTCTACCAAGACAGTAATGACAATAGCACTTTAGATACCTAAGATAAAGTTTCAAGTGGTATATGGCCATGCAAGCCGAGGGTAAAGGACGAACACCAGTAACCCAGTGCATTGATATAGAAGATAAAGAGTTTCTGAGCGGGAATGGGAGTTCATCACTATGGATGTTGTGGTTGGTCTCCCCTAGACCAAGGAAGGTCGAGATGCAATATGGGTTATGGTAGATCGCCTTACCTAGATGACATAAGAAAGAAAGAGTACTGTCAAGGGACAGATCGGGTAGAACTACGTATGAGAGAGATGGTTCAACTACACCATAATGCGAGTTCAAAAGTTCATGAGTATGACTTAAGGGTTCATTTCCATAAGGTGGAAGTAGGTACATGAAGAACCCTATGTTAGTACAATTTATCACCCCTAACTAATGGTTAGGATGATCCAGACTAAAGGGCCTGACGAGAGCATATGTGCTCATTCAGGGTGATAGCTAGAGGCAATTCTTTTCCTATGAAAGATGTGAGGATAACCACCATAGCTAGTATCGGGATTGAAAGAAGCTCTGTAAGAGAGGTTGTGTTGGTCACCACTTCAGTAAGGTGATGTTGGTGAAACGACCACATGATAGTTAGAAAAGGACCACAGTGCGTGTAGATGAAGTCGCTTTGATCGTGCATTGGCTGAAAGGAGCCTAGAGACGACGAGAGTCGTGAGCAGATGCAAAGTAGACTGACATGCAGTTCACTATGGGAGAATATGTGACATGAAAATCCGACCCCTCTAAGTTATAGCTAGGAGAGTTGAGTCCCCGATGCATGGGTTCTTTTGACATGGTTTGGTGGAGAAGGTTAAGATTTACCTTACCCCTTAGGATAAAGTAATGTGTGATGAGTTCCATGTGTCCAACCATGTGAGGTGCCCCGACCATGTGCTGAGCAATGAACCTAGTGAGCCCCAAGGGAGGCTGAAATGGCCTGAGTCACCTGTGTAGTTTATAGACGCCAGGATGAAAGAACTTAGATAAAAGAATATGTGATGACAAAGGTTCTATTGAAGCGCCATGAGTACGGTAAAGCCACATAGGGGCAAATGATGGACATGGAAAAGTCTTATCCTAAATTGTTTGTTTGCTTGATAAAATTTTGAGGACAAAATTCCTATAAGTGGGGAAGGATGTTACAACCCCAAATTTTGGGTTCATTTGGTGAGAAATGTAATTTCTCATATTAAAGATATTTGAACAAATAATGATATAATTTTCTTCAAATAAATGGATTTCCTTTACAATAGCCTTCATGTTTGTGTTGTGGGCTTTATTGGCTATTGGGCCCAAATAACAAGGAAATTCAATTAGTAAATGGATAATTGAATTTTTGAGAAAAGAAATATGTAGAAACCTCTAGAAGGCAAATCCAAAGAGGGATTTCGTGCCTCTTGGGTTCCTTGGGGTCCAAGGAGTCCAAAGTTGCAAAGAAAAGGCAATAAGAAAAGAAAAGTTTAATTAAGTATTTCTTTAGTAAGAAAGAAATTGAAAATAATGTTAAAATGTTGAAAATAAGTGGGAAAAGGGTATAATTAGGTGATCCTTTGTGGAATTTCGTGTCCCAAGGATTCCTAATGATAAAAGGAATACCAATGAGGAAAATAAAAGAGAAATACTCAAAAAGAGATATTTTAATAAGAAATACACATGGTAATGGGAAATAATGCATATAGATGTATCTAGAAGGATAATAAGTATCCTTAAAGAGTAAATCCGAAATAATATAGTTTCTTGGGGTATAAGGAGCCCCAATGAAGGAAGAGGAAAGAGAAAATACCAAAATTTTCAAAATAAAAGATAATATGATACTTTATTAATGTTTTTGGTGGCATTATGAAAAAGGAAGTAATTTCTATTAAAAGAAAATAGAAATTCGTTCAATTGGATTTAAGATCAAGAATAAAGAGGATAAGAAAGAGGAATTTTGAATATCCATGCAACAAGGAATATCAAGGAAAGAAAAGTTAATAGAGAGAGAGAGAGATGGTTTCTTCACAACCAAGGAAGGTGTATTTCCTTTCGAGTTGGGACTTGAGTCCTCATGAGGCACGCCTTAGGGCTTCATATTCCACCCTATATAAAGGGTGAAACCTTGGTTCGAGTTCTAAAGGGATCCTATGCTTTCTCTCTCTACCCCATTGCTTCTTCACGTTTGAAACCCTAGCCATGGGTAATAGCAAATCTACGGAGCGTCGAGGGACAAGTGGATGACCTTAGTTTTTGATGCATGTTCCCACGAACCCAGGGGAAGGTTGGTCGACGATCTCATGCCCAGGATCTCGCGCCGCAACAACAACTAGGCTACAATAATGGCCGCCAATGCTTGGCCCAACGAGCGCCGTAGAGGACACCCTGGCCAAGAAGTGTAGGCGCCTTGCGTGCACCTATGAGCGATGGAGTTGAAGGAACAAACTCTGGAAAGGATGGCGGCCCAGGGAGGGAAGGAGAGCCCACACAAGGCTACAAAGCGCGGCTGCTAGGCCAAGCTGAAGGAAGAAGACAACCTACATGTGTTGGACAGAATTGCCCTTCACGGGATAAAACTAAATTAAACGGGGGCAAGTTCGTAATTTGGTTATATTTCCAAATCCACAGCGTTGCATGAGCTTGATGACGTGGCACAACCTGATTGGCCAAGTAAGTAACATTTTGCTAAAATCATAAATAATTCTAGGAAACTCGGATTAAAATAAGTTATATATGAAAATTGATCCTCAAAATGAGAGGAACACAAAGAAATTATGTTTGAATCCTAATTGTGTATGCTATTCGAAATGTAGTGTAAATTATCATCTTTAATGAATTAAAGATTAAGAAACCCTACTTTGATATGATTAATGTGTTTAATAGGGTTTAATGGATCTTTAGGGTTGATGTTAACCTGTTAAATGTAAAAAGGTACATTATGTTCAAAAAGGTAAAACTTTGCACATGATTAGTCTAATTTAGAGTTTATGTGCTTAAATATGTTTGAAAAGGGCATAAAGTTATCATCTTTAATGATTTAATTAAGGAAAAACCCTTAGATTTGATGATAGGTAGACTTAATGACCTTATGATTGGATAATTCAAGCCGAAATTAACATGTTGTTAATAAAAGTGAAAATAGGATCTAAAAAGATGATCTTTTTATATAATTGGCTTAATTTAGGGTTTCGTGCATTATTATGCATTAATGAGCTTAAAAACCCTAATTTAAGAGAATACATCTTTTAATTGTTTTAATTGTTCAAGTCCATGAATAAATAGGGATATAATGATCCTACGTCAATTTGGGTATAAAAGACTATTAAAATGGATAGTTGAGCAATTAAGGTTCATATAAGTAGAAAAGTGTATTTTAGGGTTTGTTGACCTAAAAGGGATAAAGTTTGAGAAATTGATCCAAGAAACCCTAATGAATATTAATGAAACCTTAATGCGGATTAGAAACCCTAGAAAGTGAATCCAAGTTAATAAAGTAGATTCTTGATAAAGTGTGTAATAAATAGAGTACATATTCTTTTCAGGAATTATGTGATGATTGAATTACTTGCTTGGATCTATTGATTGGCTTGATTGTATATACATGAAGTAAATGTTGAATAATCTGCATGACTCATCAAATCAGGTATGTGGTTACACTTATGAATAATTGCTCTAGTTTCACGGCGATTCCTGAAGTTTTAATCGGTTGCTTGAAAATAACTGTTGGATGTTTATTTATTTCATGCAACTATAAAGTGACTATGATTATCACTATAAATGTGCATATATAACTGACTAGATCTGGGTCCACCTCTATTGCTTTGAAAAGGCTAAAAAAAATGGGGGTAACCCTAGAGCAAGGTCTAGGTTACTGAGAGTTAGAAACTGGGCTACCTATGTGTAGTGCCATGAGACTCGTTAGCCTGCCATGAGTTAAGGAGTGGGCTACTTATGAGTAGTGCCATGTGACTCAACCCTAGAAATTGGTTCACTTATAGGGGGATCATGAGGGATTTAATGGGGAAAACATAGAGGATAGGGTACTCTTGGATCGCGGAGTTATATCTAAAATGAAATTTGCGTTGTTAAATGAGTAACTGAATGATTACATTGTTAACGTATTTACATAATTATTATTTCCCCCACATTCCAGCTTTGGTTGACTGACGTTTTGTTTGTCGGCATTTTAGGTACAAGCCAAAAGAACAAATAGTAAATCGTCATATTGTGAAATACATGAAGTTAAATACAAGGAGGATTAGTTAGACTAGAATCCTTCAGTGGATAGTAGTTTAGAGATCCAAGTTTTCAAAAAGGTATGCAAAAATTTATTTTCTTACAACTTTTCAGTATAGTAGGTTAAAATTTGATAATTATTCTTCGTTAATTGTTGAACCTTTGATTCGGATGTTATGGGTGCGGCTTCGACCTCTCAGTCTCCCTTAATTGGGGGTTATCGGGAGGTGGGGTCGTAACAAAAAGGTTGCATGCTTTGCTTCAAAGGATGGATTTCTTTGCAAATATCCCTTTGGATAGGAATTTCGTGATTCCTATTAATATATTAATCCATTAATGGATATAAAAGAGAAGAAAAAAAGAAAAGTCCAAATAATATAAAAAGATACAAGATAATGAGTATTAAGCAAAGTATTTATAAGAAATACTTGGAACTATCTAGAAAGTGGCATTAATGGCCACGATTGAGTAAAATTCATTTACATATGATTTCTAATAAAAGAAAAGGAAAAGTAATTTATTTGAATAAAGGAATAAATAAGAAAAAGGATAAAATATAAGGAAAGAGGCTAAAGAAATGTTACCAAGATGGGATTTTGAGCCATTAAGGTTCCTTGAGGTCCAAGGAAATCCAAGATGATAAGATAATGGCTAAAGAAAGAGAAAATATCAATTAATTTGGTTTTATTAATGAATAACTTTCATATGAGTGAAATACCCTTTTCCTTTAGAATTTGGGTTTCAAATTTAATACATGAGTAGATAATGCCAAGACAGAGTTTCCTCTAAAATTTGAATGAAAAGGATAAACGAGGAGAGAGATATGGTTTTTTACAAGATTTCCTAAAGTGGATGGTTAATCCTTAAATCATATGAAATGTCGCAATATCTCCAGGATGTATTTTTGGATAAGGAATGACGCGAATAATCATGGTCATTAATTAGAAGATCAACGAGGGACAATTCGTCCCCAAGCTCTCGCTGAAATGGGAAATAGAAGCAGTGACAACTAAGTCTCCCAATCGGATTTCTTGGATGCCAAGACACGTCAGAGGCAACAAATGCTCCCAACAAACCCTAGGCATAAGGACGCTTGTGACCTTTGTTATTAAGATGTAGTTTCATCCCATCCTAGGAGAGGGACGCTTTTATAGGATGTATACCAATTTTGTGGGTTTTGAGGTAACCTAAAGAGGTCTCACAGAAGCTAAGTGAAAAGTATATAGTATGAGAATGAACCTGTAGACCCATAGATAACCATCTCAATGTGCACGTGGATGTGTTACCATGGAGGTAACCGATATGGGGTCCGACCAAGGTAGGCAGGTTGCCATGACCCCTATGAAAGGATGAAAGTTAGCCCATGAATGTAGAGAGAGATGATGAAGGCTTGGGTAAGGTTCCAAGTTGACGTGTACTATGTTAGAATCCTAAGTTTATCCTAGGGTCGAGTAGGGATAAGACTGATGGAAGTTGGAGTTGCCTAATTTCCTAGTTGCACATGACCATAGGGTCGGGAGGTAACAACTATCATTGTCTAAGGGCCATGGGTTAGGAGATTGATCACCTCCATGAACTCACGGGACCGAAAGGGCAAATCAGGGGGGCACTCTTTAGATGCATATGGGAAGAGGGATGACCCCAAAAGTGCCGGCACCCTACATGCCTAGAAGGAGATGACCAAGGATTATGTGTGGACCCAAGTAGGTTCTAGATCAGTCTTCCATGGAAGTCACTTTGATATCAAGATGATCGTGATGTAGAGACATATGTTGCACATTTCAACTTAGATTTGAAGGTGTACTGGCAATGTGGGATGTACCATCTCTACTCTTAGAATAGGAAGAAATTTGATTGGACGGCCGCCAAATGCTTATTTCCTCTTGTTATGGGAGTGAGAGATAGGACAATATGCATACCATGCATACACCAGGGATAAAGATGATGTGAGTGGAAATGTTGCTATGAGATATGAGGATGGAGGTAATAACATGCCCTTGTGGAGTGTATGATATGTGGATGGATTACAAACACTAAGATAACTATGGTAGCCATCTTATGAGGATGTTTTTATCATGAGATATATGGAATTTGCGAGTTATACATGGTTGAGTTTGATAACCAAGAAGATGAGCTCTAAGTTTTCTTGTTCAAGATAGACCTAGAGTCTGAGATGAGATGATAAGTTGAATACATGGAGGTGTATGTCTTCAACATTACTGTACACATAAGGATGTGAGGTGGTTGAGATAAAATTGCCTAGTTTAGCTGGAGGCTAGAAAAAGTTGTTAGGTTAACCCTAAAGTTTGAAAAAGGAGATAGTTTGGCTAACACCCAGATGTAACAAGATCCGTTGATCAAGCTTAGTGGTTTCTTGGTTAGCCAGCCTAGGGCTTGGTCTGATAGAAAGATGGTTGTAGAACCTCAAATACACTTCTATGGAGGAGAAGGTGATGAAACCCCGACTAGAGTGTTCTAGGGCATCTGAGGAATTGACCTTTAAGGAATCATGACATACAGGAGATCATGATTTTAAGTTCACCATACCTATGGTACTACTAAAATAGTAAGTGTCTGTAGTACTTTGAATGAATAAGATGAAAAATGTACAGAGTTGCATATGTCTTGTCACCATGCAAGACAGGAGTTGAAGGACGAACACCGGTAACCCATAAGATTGATATAGATCATAAAGAGTCCCTGAGAGGGAATGGGAGCTCATCACTATGGGTGTTGTAGTAAGTTTCCCATGGACCGGAGAAGGTCAAGATGCTATATGGGTATGGTGGGTCACCTTACCTAGATGACATGATTTTAGAGGAGAGAATGCTGTCAAGGGACATATCCGATTGAACTATATGTAAGAGAGATGGTTCGAGTACACCATGATTCGAGTTTAAAGGTCCTAGAATATGACCTAGAGCTTCACTTCCATGAGGTGGAAGTAGATACATGACGAACTCAATGCTAGTACAGCTTGTCAGCCCAAACTAATGGTTAGTATGATCCAGACTAGAGGAGCTGATGAGAACATGTGTGCTCGTTTGGGGTGATACATGGAGACAGTTCTTATCCTCTGTAAGATGTGATGATAACCACCATAGCTAGTATCGGGATGTAAAGAAACTTTGTAAGGGAGGTTGTGTTAGTCACCACTTCATTGAGATGATGTTGGTGAAGGGACCTTGTGAAGGTCAGAAAAAGACCACAATGTGTGCAGATGAAGTCACTTTGATCATGTGATGGCTGAGAAAGCCCAGAATGACATGAGTCATGAGCTGATGCAAAGCAGACTGACATGTAGTTCACTGTGGGAGAATATTGTTTGGTTTTAGGAAAGACAAAGAAGGCAGCAGAAACACAAATTTTCTTCTCCCAAACCCAGAACAAAGGAATCACATCAACGTCTATACAATAGGAAGGATGGTTTGTAGAGACATACCGTGTCCCAAGGCTTGCTCGGCGATAAAACCTCACGGCTTACGCGGTCTTCACCTCCGGTCTTGGACGGTGTCTGTGCAGCTCCTGGTCTCACCGAGACTGTCGGGATTGACAGCTGTCCTCTGAGGAGCAGAAGTCTCCCACCTTTGAAGTAGTCTACACGGACCACCTGGAACTCTGATCTCCTTGTCCCACAAGGAATCAGAAGGAGTTGCACCCTCTTGTTGGCATACTAGTCACAATTGTCTTTCCCTTGTTGTGCCTCCCTTATCGGGTAGCACTTGCTCGGGCTCTCTCAGTTACCACAACTGGAGAGAATGAAAACTTTGCAAAGCAACTAGTGTTCTGAGTTGTTGTTCCTAAGAAGCCCCCACTACCCCTATATATAGGAGGGTCATGGGATAGGGTTCTCTACCCCGTGCAATGTGGGATTAAATAGGAGTAGAAGGGTTCGAGATTTTCCACAAAACAACCAACTGTGCCACCTGAACCGATCGTTTCAAGCATGAAACGGTCGGTTGGGGATCCGAGCCGATCGGTTCACCACCTGAACCGATTGTTTGGGGCCCTGAGTTGATTGGTTCACCTCTGAGATGATCGGTTCGTGGTCTTGATCCAACTCAAATTGACTTTCATATTTGTTTCCGATTAATCAAATATTAATCCTTATCCAAATGGAATTTGTATAAGTGAAACAAAATGTATTTGCAAAATAGTCTTCTGACTTTCCAAACAATCTCGGTTGGTCCACGAATCGACTAGTTCAACAATTGAGCGGATCATTTCATGACACATGAGCCGATCGACTCACAACTTGAGCCTACCGGTTCAACAACCTGATCCGATCAGTTCATCTCATGAGCCGATCGGTTGGGGCAGCAGAATGTGCAAATCTGTCAATCGTAGTTTCAATCAATCAGATACTCTAATCAATCGATCCAACACCTTAAACACTATGATACTGAGCTATCAATTGATCAAGTGTTTAATTGAACTACTAAACTCCTTTAGTAATCAATCTAAACATCATTTGTGGATAAACTGCTCTTCCATGTTAAATCCTATGTGTGTGACCCTACAGGTCCATTTCACGTTGGCAATGAAAGTCCATAACACTTATGACTTCACAAGCAAAGAGTGGTGCTTATTCGCACATCAGTTCTACCCAAGTGAAAAGGAAAGTTGGAGAACAACTTTCAATCCCACAATCCATGAATAGTGTTACAGTGAATGTAAAATTCCTTTGTCACTGATATCCCAAATGAACTCGAGGCATGGAACAGTCATCCTATCAACGTTCATTCACTTTCTTGATCTTAGAGTAGATTGGAGGAGATATGTATGACATCAATATCACATATTGATTTACACATGCGTGCACACCTATCTCAATCCTACTCATCAAGTGGCCATGGATATCAAACTCCCTCAGGAGGGACAAATCCCATATCTATCACTCACCCCTCAAAAGCCCCATGTGTCAAAACCACCCCATCATCACCTTTATAACAACCCATGTTTTTGGACTATGTTTGATGATACCCAACGACATGTGGAGTGTAGTGATTTCAAGTCAAAGAATCACACTCACCACCATCACTGTGAGAACTGACTGTGACTACCATGTCATGGTTCCATGTGTCAAACTCATGGTGGGTCTGTCTGGTACGCTTGTTCTCTAACAAGTACCTATGTGTTTGGTTTGATATCTCCATATCTTGACTAATGAGATTCTCTCATCAACCAACACCACAATCTAGTCTTGTGTGTCATTGTTGTCTATGTACCTTCCACAATGACATCTGACTAGGGACATAATAAGAATGTACAAACTCTTATCATCTGTATGATCTCATCGTTCAGATCCTCAACCTGAAAGCATACATCATTGAGTATTGTCATTCTCTAGACATTCAATATGTTCTATTATTATCTCAAATGACTGAACCAGAAAGAATTTGAAGCATTCCTTTGATGCTTATCAAATCAATCTTAATGTATCCCACCAATCATCCCATGATTGGCTCTCAGGGCATACATACCAACAGACTCCCACTTGCAATGCGAGCCAATCACCCTTGAATCATATTCTTAGTGATCTTTAAACATGTTCCACATGTTACTGTGCTCTAGTGCTAACATAGTGAGTTATGGCAACACCTTGCCAAAGTTGATATTTACTGCATGTCTCTCATCTCTTCACTGTACGTCACACGTATGAGATGGAGTTGTTGTAATATGCAATCTAGTATTCCTTTGCTAACCTTTAGCCCCATTGCATGACCAAGCACTCCTAACTTGTCATCAATGACCGGAATATCTATAAGTTCATCTCTATGAACTCCTAGATCCATATAATATCCACTGCTATTCTTTAACACGCGGATACTCAGCATTTCCTTTTAAAACAACTTTAATGGAATGTTTCCATTTATCATCAAACATTCTCTTTTATATATCCCATATATATTTTGCGATTAATTTTTTGTCCTTTTCATAATTTTGCATCAGTATAACTCTTTACAATGAACCCTTCCTTATTTCCATAGAACTAGTACTTCTCAAATACTTAACAAGTTCTCATGGTATTCCAATAACCCTTACTGGAACTAGACATACATCCACTCGTCATGTCCCACATACGAGTTATCAAGATGAGCACATCATATTGTCATGTCCTACATAGAAGATGATGAATGCATTTTATTCTTGCCATGTCCATACATGCAAGATGATCGGGTGATTACATACATGATAGATCCATATCTATTCTTAGTGTTCCCATTATTCAGAAGAATTGGACACTTAACCTTGGGATACTAACTCAATGTAACATGGACAAGTTTCTCCCACTGAATCTATGTATACTGAACCTTTCAGTATAGATTGCCAATGTATGCTTTCTCTTTTCTGATCATGAGGTTTTTTGAGAACTATCTCTATAGATCTCTATTACTATCACATAGGAAATGTCTCTATCTTCCTTATAGATAATTTCCACTTTGGATTTCCATTCTAGAACATTTCATTTCACATCAACATGTGGAATGTGAATACGCTCCCACTAAATCATAGATCTCTCTTTATCTTTGTCATATCAGTCAAACACTTTGACTATATTATCAAAGTAAAGATCACAGTTCTGAGTTACTTGTACTCAATCAATCACATTGATTTGTGCATTGTAACTTATAGACTTCATTTGCATTAATGGATTCATAAACATTATAGTTTGTGACGTACACATCCTTGTCTTATTCCTCAAAGGAATGCAATTTTAGTATCCGTATGCAAAATCTCTTTGTCATTAAGTTGCATTCAACAAGCATCATCCTTCTCAAAATGTCACCCATGTGTCTTAACACTTAAGACTCATTCACACTTATGGATTTCATCCCAATGGGTGCTACCATTAAGGTCATACCTTATGGTTTACATGGAAGTCATTTATGATGTGATGGTCATAAATCATTACTTAAAATCTGGTTCCTCATATTCATTCTAGATAGTTGACTCATCATATGACCAACTCATCACATAGATAATCAAGGTGTATCTGTCAAGGATATAAGAACGCACAACTCTTTGTGATTCTTAATGTCCTTTATTAGTGTGGGGTATTCTTTATTTAAGAAGACATTACTTATTTGATAATCATCATCTAACTCCTTAGAGTATGACTCCTTGTTGATTTATACATCACCATGCCTTAATCATGAGTTCACTATGATACACTATCATAATCACTCATAAGGATCTCAAACATTTGGTTCATGTGTTTCATTCATTGATCTCATCAAGAATTAATACGTTTCCAAATTCGTACTTCATCTATGATATTCTTGAATACTTCAAGATATTCATATTGGTATTTCTCTAAACACCATTTGAACTACTAGCATTAAGTCCAATAGGTATGTAAATACATCACATGTATTATACCTAATAGGATAATCATTCTCCCACTACCACTAGTGAAGATTGATTAATCATGTCTAAGAAATCCATGTCTCTTACTGGTTTTGTAACCAAAAGAGTCTAGATTTATCCATCATATGGAAACTAGAAATGAATTTCTCATGATCTATGTTAATTTGATTGTTTGAGTTATCAATAACTTTTAGGTATCTTTTTATCTTATCCATACCAAGTACCATAAGATAAACAAGGCATTTCCATAAAGATCATATATTTTGAAATGGAAATATCAACATTATTAATTGCTATCATTGTCATACAATATGCAAAAATAATGTGTTTCTATTCATTGGCAAATATGAAATAGCAGTTCATATTCTATTACATGCCTTCAAGGCTGAAAATAAACTAAATTACTCCTATCTATGGCGGCAACACTTGCCCCATTTATTGAGTTCTTTACACTTTATATCTTGGTATCATATACCTCAAAAGTGTTACAAGTTTATTTCATGAAACCTTTAGGGGGAGACGTCTGTCACCTCCTTATTCTTTAGTTCTTCCAAATAGAGTGGACAATTCCTTTTCTAATGTCCTGGCTTTTGACAATGGTGGCAATTGCCTCTCTTGGTCACGCCTCCCTTGGCCTTGAGAGTTGAAGACGACTTGGGCTACTAGCTAGCATCAGAACCTTTCTTAGCCTTACCTTTGCCCTTGCACTTGGACTTGCCTTTCTTGTCACTGATCATCATCACAGACTTAGGCTTGTCCTTCTTCATCTGTGTCTCGGCTTTCCTCAACATTCCCAACAACTCTGTCAACGACTTGTCAAAGTTGTTCATGTTGTAGTTCATCACAAACTGACTGTAGGATTCTAGCAACGATTGCAATATCATGTCAGTATCCAACTCTTGGCTCAGGGGAAATCCCAGTCTCGTCAGGTTCTCTACATACCCAATCATCTTGAGAGTGTGAGGACTAACTGGATCTCCTTCTGTCATGACGCACTCGAACAATGCCCTAGAGATATCATATCTCTCTTGCCATGCTTGATCTTCATACATGTTCTTGAGATGCTGAATCATCTCAATGACACCCATGTTCTCATGTTGTCTCTACAACTCGTGGTTCATGGAGCACAACATCAAGCACTTTGCATCAATAGCATCATCAGAATGCTTCTTCTAAGCATCCCTTTCTGCTTTTGGTGCAGTAGGAGTAGGTTCCACTGGAATTGGAGTATCCAGGACATAGAGCTTTCACTCTTGAGTAGGAACAATTACCAATGTCCTAAACCAGTCTTGGAAGTTAGTCCCATTCAGCTTGTCCTTTTCAAGGACTGATCACAATAAAAAGTGATTATTTTTTGTTGTCATTTGAACTACAAAAGGAAATATATGCAATTTAGTCCAAAACTCAATTTTTACAAATCTAATTGATTTGAAAAAGGTTGACGATAAAATTAGGATTTTAATTGATTATCGCTCCCACTATTTTATTCAAATTTATAGCCCTCACCATCAATTCGGAAGATTTCAGCATACAATATTCTAGTGGGTCAAGATCCATATTTCATCAAGTCATGAGTCAGCTTTAGTTGATCGCCCACAATCTTGACTATTTAGGTAGGCCATCATGCCAATTGCATCATATGCAACTCTTGATGAATGAACATGCGCAACACCTTGCCATGAACATTCTGTGCCTCTAGGCTTAGATGCTCTAAGAATCACCAGTTAAGTCTAACCCAAAAGATGACACGGTAAACATGCACCCTACTTTGGCAGAACCTACATGTTTACCCTTCACACTTACACGAGATAGACGGCGCACCACACTTTGGCTTAGCCTATGCTTGGTCGATCATGTTTTTCATGTGTGTCGCTAATGGAAGGCGTAAAAGCTTAATATTTAGTGAGGGATTTGGTTTAATAGGTACATATACATATCCAATCACCACAATACATAGTATGTATCATATACATGCTATATCCCACAGAAAACATGTGAAACGATAAAAGCGATGATTATGGCCATCCTAATGTGATTCCTCGAGCCAAGAGGAATCAAAGTCATCTAGGTCTACATCACATGCAACCTGTCCATGATGAAGTTCTATAGCCGTATGAGTTGATCAACTCAACACATGAAATATCTGCTCGCTCTGGCCGGTCATCTGGGTGCCACCAGCCGATCGGTTGGCTCCACCAACTGAATGGTTTGCCTGGTCGTCATGCATCTCCTCTGGTCGCCACCCGATTGCCTCACTCCTCGAACAAGTTGTCTAGATCACCAAACAATCTGTTCACTCCTTGAACCGATCATCTCAGTCATCGTCAGATGTCCTCCGTTCTTTGACATAACAGGAAATAAAACATCTATCCTATTTTACATTTAAATGGGAAACCCCAAGTTACAATTGGGGGAGCAAAGGTAGGAAAGAAATCTCGAGTTATCTCGAGTTACATCAGGAATAGGAAATAGGGAATCGGTGTGCAGACTGAGATGCAAGCAACCACATACAACCAAGCACACACATAGGGTTTATTGGCCATAACCATGCTATACATCCACCACAAAACTCATTTAAGGGTGATGCGTATCGAGTGCATTCATATTACATATCATATATGTATATTGGGATTTGTGGATTTAGGATTGGACATGCATAAAGCCAATTTTATTCGTGTCGTATGCAATAAATAAAGGCGACAAACCAAAATTGATCATATCAACAATCATAAAGTATAGAGCAGTTGACGTGGCTCTGATACCACTGTTGGGTTTTAGTGGAGGCAGAGAAGGCAGGGAAAACAAAAAAATTCTTCTCTCAAACCCAGAATAAAGGAATCGCGTCAACATCTATATAATAGGAAGGATGGTTTGTAGAGACATACCTTGTCCCGATGCTTGCTCAGTTACAAAACCTCGCGGCTTGTGCGGTCTTCACCTCCGGTCTTGGATGGTGTTTGTGCAGCTCTTGGTCTCACCGAGACTGTCGGGATTGATAGTTGTCCTTCGAGCGACAGAAGTCTCTCGCCTCTGAAGTAGTCCACATAGACCACCTAGAACTCCGATCTCCTTGTCCCACAAGGAATCAGAAGGAGTCACACCCTCCTGTCAGTGTACTAGTCACCAACACACTCTCTTGCAACCAATTGCTTTTCTATAGTTCTCTTTCCCTTGTTGTGCCTCCCTTATTAGGTAGCACTTGCTCAAACTCTATTGGTTACTACAACCAGAGAGAACGACAACTTTGCAGAACAACTGGTATTCTGAGTTGTTGTTCCTAAGAAGCCCCCACTACCCCTATATATATATATATATATAGGAGGGTCATGGGATAGGGTTCTCTACCTCGGCCAATGCAGGATTAAACAGGAGTAGAAGGGTTCGAGATTTTCCACAAAATAACCAACTGCGCTGCCTAAACCAATCATTTCAAGCATGATACGGTCGGTTGGGGAGCTGAGCCGATCGGTTAACCACCTGAACCTTCATTTAGGGCCCTCTGCCGATCAGTTCACCTTTGAGCCGATCAGTTTGTAGTCCTGATCCAACTCAAATTGACTTTCATATTTGTTTCTGATTAATCAAATATTAATCCTTGTCCAAATCGAATTTATACAAGTGAAACAAATTGTATTTCCAAAATAGTCTTCTGACTTTCCAAATGATCTCGGTTGGTCCACGAATCGACCAGTTCAATAATTGAGCCGATCATTTTATGACACATGAGCCGATCGACTCACAACTAGAGTCGACCAGTTTAGGAACCTGAGTCGATCGATTCATCTCATGAGCCGATCGGTTGGGGCAACAGACTGTGCAAATCAGTCAATCTTAGTTTCAATCAATCTGATACTCTAATCAATCGGTCCAAAACCTTGAACACTATGATATTGAGCTATCAATTGATCACGTGTTTAATTGAACTACTAAACTCCTTTAGTAATCAATCTAAACATCATTTGTGGATAAACTCCTCTTCCAGGTTAAATCTGTTGGGTTTTAGGGGAGACAGAGAAGGCAGCAGAAACAAAAAACTTTCTCCCCAAACCCATACCGAGGAAACGCGTCAAAGTCTATATAATAGGAAAGGATGGTTTGGGGAATCATACCTTGTCCCGAGGCTTGCTCGGCGACAATACCTCGCGCAATGTGCGGTCTTCAACTCAGGACTTCGACGGCGTCTGTGCAGCTCCTGGTCGCACCGGGACTGACAACTCCTACTCGAACCGGACTGTCGGATGACAGTTGTCCTCCTAAGCGGCAGTGTCCTCCCACCTCTGTAGTAGTCCACACGGACCACCTAGAACTCCACACCCCTTGTCCCATAAGGAAGTGGAAGGAGTCGCACCCTCCTGTTGACATACTAGTCGCCAACACACTCTCCTGCCTCCTGTTGCAACTGCAGTTGTCCTTCCCTTGCTGCACCTCCCTTTTGCGGGAAGCACTTGCTCGGTCTCTCTCACAGTTGCCAAAACCAGAGAGAACGACAACTTGCAGAGCAACTGGTTGCACTGAGTTGTACTGTGAGAAGCCCCCAATACCCCCTATATATACAGGAGAGTCATGGGACAGGGTTCTCCATCCCGGGCAATGCGGGACTAAAGTAGGAGTAGAAGGGTTCGGGATTGTCCACCAAAAGCAACCATCTCGCAACCTGAACTGATCGGCTCACTGCTGAACCGATCGGTTCGTCCATTGAGCCGATCGGTTGGACCTGAGCCGACCGTTTGGGGCACTCCAACCGATCGGTTGGTGCCCTAAACCGATCGGTTCATGGTCCTAATCCGGCTCAAAAAGACTTTCCTTGTTTCTTTCCCAATTGGTATTGAATACCAATATTATTCCCAATCGAATTGGGCAATTTGAAACGAAAGGAAAATTCTAAATAATCCTACTTTTCCAAGTTGCTCGATTGCACCAGTTGAACCGATCGGTTCAACACTTGAACCGGTCGTTTCACTCTGTGCATGAGCTGATCGGTTCAACAATTGAACCGCTCGGTTCAGCAACCTCAGCCGACCGGTTCATCACATGAACCGATCGGTTGGGAGTGCAGGTTGTGCAGAATCAGTCAAATGCGATTTCAATCAATCCGATACTCCAATCAATGCGTCCAACACCTTGAACCATACGATATTGAGCCATCGACTGATTGAGTGTTTAATTGAACTACCAAACTCTTTTAGTAATCAATCTAAACATTTCTTTGTGGATAAAACTCCTTTTCCAGGTTAAATCCTATGTGTGTGACCCTGCAGGTCCATTTCACGTTGGCAGTGAAAGTTCATAACACTTATGACTTCACAAGCAAAGAGTGGTGCCTAGTCACACATCAGTGCTACCCAAGTGAAAGTAGAAAGTTGGAGAACAACTTTCATCCTACAATCCGTGAATGGTGTTACAGCGAATGTATAATTCCTTTGTCACTGATATCCCGAATGGACTCGAGGCATGGAACAATCATCCTGTCAACGTTCATTCACTTCCTTGATCTCAGAGTAGACTGGAAGAGATATGTATGACATCAGTATCATATACTGATTCACACATGCGTGCACGCCTTTCTCAATCCTACTCATCAAGTGGCCATGAATATCATACTCCCTCAGGAGGGACAAATCCCATATCTATCACTCACCCCTCAAAAGCCCCATGTGTCAAAGCCACCCAATCACCACCTTTATAACAACCCATGTTTCAGGATTGCATTTGATGATGTCAAAGTGTGCCCAACGACATGTGTTGAGTGTAGTGATTTCAGGTCTAAGAATCACACTCACCACCATCACTGTGAGTACTGAATGTGACTACCATCTCATGGTTCCATGTGTCAAACTCACGGTGGGTCTGTCCGGTACACTTGTTCTCTAACAAGTACCTATGTGTTTGGTTTGATATCTCTATATCATGACTAATGAGATTCTGTCATCAACCAACACCACAATCTAGTCTTGTGTGTCATTGTTGTCTATCTACCTTCCACAATGACATCCTACTAGGGACATAACAAGAACGTACAAACTCTTAGCATCCGTATGATCTCATCGTTCAGGTCATGAACTTGAAGGCATACGTCATTGAGTACTGTCATTCTCTAGACATTCATTCTGTTCTATCACTATCTCATATGACTGAACCAGAAGGAATTGGAAGCTCGCCTTTGATGTTTATCAGATCAATCTCAATGTATCCCACCAATCATCCCATGATTGGCTCTCAGGGCATACACACCAACAGACTCCCACTTGCACTGTGAGCCAATCACCCATGAATCATATTCATAGTGATCTTCAGACATGTCCCACATGTTACTGTGCTCTAGTGCCAACATAGTGAGTAATGACAACACCTTGCCAAAGCCTGTACAAATTGCATGTCTCGCATCTCTTCACTGTACGTCATACGTATGAGATGGAGTTGTTGTAATATGCGATCTAGTATTCCTTTGCTAACCTTTAGCCACATTGCATGATCAAGGATTCCAGACTTATCATCAATGAGTGGAATATAAGTTCATCTTATGAACTTCCAGATCCACATAGTATTTACTACTGTTTACTAACACAGATACTCGGCATTTCCCCTTTTAAATGGCTTTATTGGAACATTTCCAATTATCAACAAACATTCTCTTTTATACATCTTATGTATATTTTGCGATTAATTTTCTGTCCTTTCAGAAGTTCGCATCAATGTAACTCTTTACATCGAACTCTTCCTTATCTTCATAGAACTAGTACTTCACAAGCACTTATCAAGTTCTCATGGTATTCCACTAACCCTTACTGGAAGCAGACAGACATCCACTCGTCATGTCCCACATACGAGTTATCAGGATGAGCACATCATATTTCCATGTCATACATACAAGATGATGAATGCATTTTATTCTTGCCATGTCATACATGCAAGATAATGGGATGATTACATACATGATAGATCCATATCTATTCTTAGTGTTCCCATTCTTCATAAGAATTGGACACTTGGCCTTGGGATACTAACTCCATGTAACATGGACAAGTTTTCTCCCACTGAATCTGTGCATACTGAACACTTCAGTACAGATTGCCAATGTATGCTCTCTCTTTCCAGGTCAAGAGATTTTCGAGAACTATCTCTATAGATCTCTATTCCTATCACATAGGAAACATCTCTATCTTCCTTAAAGATAATTTCCACTTTTGGATTTCCATTCTAGAACAATTCCATTTCACATCAATATGTGGAATGTGAATACGCTCCCACTAAATCACAGATGCCTTCTTTATCTTTGACATTTCAGTCAGACCCTTTGACTATATCATCAAAATAAAGATCCAATTTTGAGTTTCTTGTACTCAATCAATCACATTGATTAGTCCATTGTAACTTATAGACTTCATTTGCATTAGTGGATTCATAAACCTTATAGGTTGTGTCATGTACACATCCTAGTTTTATTCCTCATAGGAATGCGGTTTTAGTATCCATATGCCAAATGTCTTAGTCATTAAGTTGCAATCAACAAGCATCATCCTTCTCAAAATGTTATCCATGTGTCTTAACACTTAAGACTCATCTGCACTTATGGATATGATCCAATGAGTGCTACCATCAAGGTCATACCTTATGGTTCACATGGATGTCATTTAGGATGTAATGGTCATAAACCATAACTCAAGATTCGATTCCTCATATTTATCTTGAAAGTTGACTCATCACATGAACAACTGATCACATAGATAATTGAGGTGTATCTGTTAAAGATATAAGAACTCACAACCCTTGTGATTCTTAATTTCTTTTATTAGTGTGGGGTATTCATTTATTAAGAAGAATTCAGTTATTTGATAATCATTCTCTAACTCCTTAGAGTATGATTCCTTCTTGATTCAGACATCACCATGCCTTAATCATGAGTTCACTATGATACACTATCATAATCACTCATAAGGATCTCAAACATTTGGACCAAGTATTTCATTCATTGATCTCATCAAGAATTAATACTTTACCAAATTTGTACTTCATTTATGATAATCTTGAACACTTCAAGATATTCATATTGGTATTTCTCTAAACACCATTTGAAGTATTAGCATTTATTCCAATAGGTATGTAAATACATCACATGTATTATACCTAATAGGATAATCACTCTCCCACTACATTAGTGAAGATTGATTAATCATGTCCAAGATATTCATGTCTCTTACTGGTTCTATAACCAAAAGAGTCTAGATTTATCCATCACATGGAAACTAGAAATGAATTTCTCATGATTAATGCTAATTAAATTGTTTGAGTTATCTATAACTTTTAGGTATCGTCTTATCTTATGCATATCAAATATCACAAGATAAATAAGGCATTGGCACAAAGATCACATCTTTATAATTTGAAACATCTCTTTATTAATTTCCATCATTGTCATACAATGTGCAAAAATAAAGTGTTTCTATCTATTGGCAAGTATGAAATAGCAGTTCATAACTGTATTACATGCCTTATTGTCTGAAAATAAACTAACATATTCCTATCTATAAAGGCAACACTTGACCCAAGTAAGAATGTTTTACACTTTACATCTTGATATCATATATCTCAAAAGTGTTACAAGTTTACTTTCATGACACCTTTAAGTAGAGGCTTCAGTCGCCTCCTTCTTCTTTTGTTCTTCCAGGTAGAGAGGACAATTCCTTTTCCAATGTCCTGGCTTTTGACAATGGTGGCAATTTCCTTTCTTGGTCACGCCTCCCTTGGCCTTGAGAGATGAAGATGGCTTGGACTCCTGGCTAGCTTCAGAACCTTTCTTAGCTTTTCCCTTGCCCTTGCGCTTGGACTTGCCTTTCTTGCTCGTGATCACCATCACAGACTTAGGCTTGTCCTTCTTCATCTGTAACTCGGCTGTCCTCAACATGCCCAACAACTCTGACAGTGGCCTATCAAAGTTGTTCATGTTGTAGTTCATCACAAACTGATTGTAAGATTCTGGCAACGATTGCAGTATCACGTCAGTAGCCAACTCTTGGCTCAGTGGAAATCCCAGTCTCTGTAGGTTCTCCACATACCCAATCATCTTGAGTGTGTGAGGACCAACTGGATCTCCTTCTATCATGACGCACTTGAACAGTGCCCTAGAAACATTGTACCTCTCTTGCCGTGCTTGATCTTCATACATGTTCCTAAGATGCAGAATCATCTCTATGACACCCATGTTCTCATGTTGCCTCTGCAACTCATGGTTCATTGAACATAGCATCAAGCACTTTGCATCAATGGCATCATCAGAATGCTTCTTGTAATCATCCCTTTCTGTCTTTGGTGCATTAGGAGCGGGTTCCTCTGGAATTGGAGTATCCAGGACATAGAGCTTACGCTCTTGAGTGAGAACAATTCTCAATGTCTGATACCAGTCGTGGAAGTTTGTCCCATTTAACTTGTCCTTGTCAAGGACCGATCGCAAAGAAAAGTTGTTGTTGTTTGTTGCCATTTGAACTACAAAAAGGAAAATATGCAATTTTAGTCCAAAAAACTCATTTTTGACTTATTTGATTGATTTGAAAGTTTGACGATATAATTAGGCCTTTAATTAATCATCGCTCCCACTATTTTACTTCAAATTGATAGCCCTCACCATCAATTCGGAAGATTGCAGCGTACAATCTTCTAGTGGGAAAGATCCTGAAATCCTCTAAATCATGAGTCAACTTTGGATGATCGCCCACAACATAGATCTCTCAGGTAGGCAACTCTTGCCAATTGCATCATATGCAACTCTTGATAAGATGTCATCTACAACTCCTTGCAATGATCATCTCTATGCCTCAAGGTACTAGATCCCATCTAGATCACCTTGTTAAGTCTGACCCAAAGCAAACACGAAGAATATGCACCCTGCTTTGGCAGACCCACACATTCATCCTTCACGCTTCCACGAGATAGACGGTGCACCACACTTTGGCATGCCCACACTTGGTCGATCAAGATTTTCACGTGTGTTGCATTTGGAAGGCATCTAAAACTTAATATTTTAATGAGGGATTTGGTTTTATATACATATACATATCCAATCACCACAATACATAGTATGTATCATATACATGCTATATCCCATAGAAAACATGCACAAACGATAAAAAGCGATGATTATGGCCATCCTAATGTGATTCCTCGAGCGAAGAGGAATCACGGTCATCTAGGTCTACATCACATGCAACCTGTACAAGATGAACTATGTGCCTTGCCATCCGAGTAGATCAACTCATCACCTGAACGATCTGTACTCTCCACCCGGTCGTCTGGGTGCCACCAGCCGATCGGTTGGCTCCTCCAACTGATCGGTTCGCCTGGTCATCGTGCATCTCGTCATGTCTGCGACCCGCTCGTCTCGCTCCTCGAACCGGTCATCAACCGATCAGTTCACTCCTTGAACCGACCGTCTAGAAGGTCAACCGATCGGTTCACTCCTTGAACCGATCGTCTGAGCAGTCGTCTTGATGTCCTCCGGTCTTTGACATAACAGGAAATAAAATCCTATTCTATTTATTACATTGCTTTAAAAGAGAAACCCCGATTTACATTCGGGGGGAGCAAAGGTAGGAAGAATCTCGAATTATTTCAAGTTACATCAGGATTAAGAGAGGGAAGATCGGTGCGCAGACCGAGATGCAAGCAACCATACACAACCAATCACAGATAGGGGTTTATAGGCCATAATCGTGCTACATACATCCACCACAAAACTCGTTTAAGGGCGACGTGTATCAAGTGCATTAATAATACATATCATATATGTAATTAGGGATTTGTGGATTTAGGATTGGACATGCATAAAGCCGATATTATTCGCATCGTATGCAATAAATAAAGGCGACAAACCAAAATCGATCATATCGATATTCCTAAAATGTAGAGCAGTTGACGTGGCTATGATACCACTGTTGGGTTTTTGGGGGAGACAGAGAAGGCAGCGGAAACAAAAAATTTTCTCCCCAAACCCATACCGAGGAAACGCGTCAACGTCTATATAATAGGAAAGGATGGTTTGCGGAATCATACCTTGTCCCGAGGCTTGCTCGGCGACAATACCTCGCGCAATGCGCGGTATTCAACTCCGGACTTCGACGACGTCTGTGTAGCTCCTGGTCGCACCGGGACTGACAACTCCTACTCGAACCGGACTGTCGGATGACAGTTTTCCTCCTAAGAGGCAGTGTCCTCCCGCCTCTGTAGTAGTCCACACGGACCACCTGGAACTCCACACTCCTTGTCCCACAAGGAAGTGGAAGGAGTCGCACCCTCCTATCGACGTACTAGTCACCAACACACTCTCCTGCCTCCTGTTGCAACTGCAGTTGTCCTTCCCTTACTGCACCTCCCTTTTGGGGGAAGCACTTGCTCGGTCTCTCTCACGGTTACCAAAACCAGAGAGAACGACAACTTGCAGAGCAACTGGTTGCACTGAGATGTACTGTGAGAAGCCCCCAATACCCCCTATATATATAGGAGAGTCATGGGACAGGGTTCTCCATCCCGGGCAATGCGGGACTAAAGCAGGAGTAGAAGGGTTCGGGATTTTCCACCAAAAGCAACCATCTCGCAACCTGAACTGATCGGTTCACTGCTGAACCGATCGGTTCGGCCATTGAGCCGATCGGTTGGACCTGAGCCGACCGTTTGGGGCACTCCAACCGATCGGTTGGTGCCCTGAACCGATCGGTTCATGGTCCTAATCCGGCTCAAAAAGACTTTCCTTGTTTCTTTCCCAATTGGTATCGAATACCAATATTATTCCCAATCGAATTGGGCAATTTGAAACGAAAGGAAAATTCTCACTAATCCTACTTTCCCAAGTTGCTCGATTGCACCAGTTGAACCGATCGGTTCAACACTTGAACCGGTCGTTTCACTCTATGCATGAGCCGATCGGTTAACAATTGAACCGCTCGGTTCAGCAACCTCAGCCGACCGGTTCATCACATGAAACAATCGGTTGGGAGTGCAGGTTGTGCAGAATCAGTCAAATGCGATTTCAATCAATCCGATACTCCAATCAATGCGTCCAACACCTTGAACCATACGATATTGAGCCATCGACTGATTGAGTGTTTAATTGAACTACCAAACTCTTTTAGTAATCAATCTAAACATTGCTTTGTGGACAAAACTCCTTTTCCAGGTTAAATCCTATGTGTGTGACCCTGCAGGTCCATTTCACGTTGGCAGTGAAAGTTCATAACACTTATGACTTCACAAGCAAAGAGAGGTGCCTAGTCACACATCAGTGCTACCCAAGTGAAAGTAGAAAGTTGGAGAACAACTTTCATCCTACAATCTATGAATGGTGTTACAGAGAATGTATAATTCCTTTGTCACTAATATCCCGAATGGACTCGAGGCATGGAATAGTCATCCTGTCAACATTCATTCACTTCCTTGATCTCAGAGTAGACTGGAAGAGATATGTATGACATCAGTATCATATACTGATTCACACATGCGTGCACACCTTTCTCAATCCTACTCATCAAGTGGCCATGGATATCATACTCCCTCAGGAGGGACAAATCCCATATCTATCACTCACCCCTCAAAAGCCCCATGTGTCAAAGCCACCCAATCATCACCTTTATAACAACCCATGTTTCAGGATTGCGTTTGATGATGTCAAAGTGTGCCCAACGACATGTGTTGAGTGTAGTGATTTCAGGTCTAAGAATCACACTCACCACCATCACTGTGAGTACTGACTGTGACTACCATCTCATGGTTCCATGTGTCAAACTCACGGTGGGTCTGTCCGGTACACTTGTTCTCTAACAAGTACCTATGTGTTTGTTTTGATATCTCTATTGGTATGTATGCCCTGAGAGCCAATCATGTGATGATTGGTGGGATACATTAAGATTGATTTGATTAACATAAAAGGCGAGCTTCCAATTCTTTCTGGTTCAGTCATATGAGATAGTGATAGAACATATTGAATGTCTGGAGAATGACAGTACTCAATGACGTATGCCTTCAGGTTCATGACCTGAGCGATGAGATCATACGGATGCTAAGAGTTTGTACATTCTTGTTATGTCCCTAGTCGGATGTCATTGTGGAAGGTAGATAGACAACAATGACACACAAGACTAGATTGTGGTGTTGGTTGATGACATAATCTCATTAGTCATGATATAGAGATATCAAACCAAACACATAGGTACTTGTTAGAGAACAAGTGTACCGGACAGACCCACCGTGAGTTTGACACATGGAACCATAAGATGGTAGTCACAGTCAGTACTAACAGTGATGGTGGTGAGTGTGATTCTTAGACCTGAAATCACTACACTCAACACATGTTGTTGGGCACACTTTGACATCATCAAACGCAGTCCTGAAACATGGGTTGTTATAAAGGTGATGATTGGGTGTCTTTGACACATGGGGCTTTTGAGGGGTGAGTGATAGATATGGGATTTGTCCCTCCTGAGGGAGTTTGATATCCAAGGCCACTTGATGAGTAGGATTGTGATAGGCGTGCGCATGCATGTGTGAATCAGTATGTGATATTGATGTCATACATATCTCGTTCAATCTGCTCTGAGATCAAGAAAGTGAATGAACGTTGACATGATGACTGTTCCATGCCTTGAGTTCATTCGGGATATCAGTGACAAAGGAATTATACATTCGATGTAACACCATTCACAGATTGTAGGATGAAAGTTGTTCTCCAACTTTATACTTTCACTTGGGTAGCACTGATGTGTGACTAGGCACCACTCTTTGCTTGTGAAGTCATAAGTGTTATGGACTTTCACTACCAACGTGAAATGGACCTGCAGGGTCACACACATAGGATTTAACCTGGAAGAGGAGTTTTGTCCACAAAGCAATGTTTAGATTGATTACTAAAGGAGTTTAGTAATTCAATTAAATACTCAATCAGTCGATGGCTCAATATCGTATGGTTCAAGGTGTTGGACGCATTGATTGGAGTATCCGATTGATTGAAATCACAATTGACTGATTTTGCCCAACCTGTGCTCCCAACCGATCAGTTCATGTGATGAACCGGTCGGCTGAGGTTGCTGAACCTGTCGGCTGGAGTGTCCAGGCCGATCAGCTCATGCCCAGGTTGAAATGACCGGTTCAAGGGTTGAACCGATCGGCTCAACTGGTGCAACCGACCAGTTGGGAAAAGTCATGTCGGCAAGAATTTTCCTTTCATTTCAAATTGCCCAATTCGATTGGGAATAATATTGGTATTCGATACCAATTGGGAAAGAAACAAGGAAAGTCTTTTTGAGCCGGGTTAGGACCATGAACCGATCGGTTCATGGCACCAACCGATCGGTTGGAGTGCCCCAAACGGTCGGTTGAGGTCCAACCGATCGGCTCAATGGATGAACCGATCGGTTCAGCAGTGAACCGATCAGTTCAGGTTGCGAGATGGTTGCTTTTTGTGGAAAATCCTGAACCCTTCTACTCCTGCTTTAGTCCCGCATTGCCCGGGATGGAGAACCCTGTCCTATGACTCTCCTATATATATAAGGGGTATTGGGGGCTTCTCACAGTACAGCTTAGTGCAACCAGTTTCTCTGCAAGTTGTCGTTCTCTCTGGTTTTGGTAACCGTGAGAGAGCCCGAGCAAGTGCTTCCCGCAAAAGGGAGGTGCAGTAACGGAAGGACAACTGCAGTTGCAACAGGAGGCAGGAGAGCGTGTTGGTGACTAGTACGTCAACAGGAGGGTGCGACTCCTTCCACTTCCTTGTGGGACAAGGAGTGTGGAGTTCCAGGTGATCCGTGTGGACTACTACAGAGGCGGGAGGACACTGTCGCTTAGGAGGACAACTGTCATCCGATAGTCCGGTTCGAGTAGGAGTTGTCAGACCCGGTGCGACCAGGAGCTGCACATACACCGTCGAAGTCCGGAGTTGAAGACTGCGCATTGCGCGAGATATTGTCGCCGAGCAAGCCTCAAGACAAGGTATGATTCCACAAACCATCCTTTCCCATTATATAGACATTGACGCGTTTCCTCGGTATGGGTTTGGGGAGAAATTTTTTTTTGTTTCCGCTGCCTTCTCTGTCTCCCCTAAAACCCAACACTATCACTCACCCCTCAAAAGCCCCATGTGTCAAAGCCACCCAATCATCACCTTTATAACAACCCATGTTTCAGGATTGCGTTTGATGATGTCAAAGTGTGCCCAACGACATGTGTTGAGTGTAGTGATTTCAGGTCTAAGAATCACACTCACCACCATCACTGTGAGTACTGACTGTGACTACCATCTCATGGTACCATGTGTCAAACTCATGGTGGGTCTGTCCGGTACACTTGTTCTCTAGCTAGTACCTATGTGTTTGGTTTGATATCTCTATATCATGACTAATGAGATTCTGTCATCAACCAACACCACAATCTAGTCTTGTGTGTCATTGTTGTCTATCTACCTTCCACAATGACATCCGACTAGGGACATAACAAGAACGTACAAACTCTTAGCATCCGTATGATCTCATCGTTCAGGTCATGAACCTGAAGGCATACATCATTGAGTACTGTCATTCTCTAGACATTCAATCTGTTCTATCACTATCTCATATGACTGAACCAGAAGGAATTGGAAGCTCACCTTTGATGTTTATCATATCAATCTTAATGTATCCCACCAATCATCCCATGATTGGCTCTCAGGGCATACATACCAACAAAATCCTATGTGTGTGACCTTGCAGGTCGATTTCACGTTTGAAGTGAAAGTCCTTAACACTTATGACTTCACAAGCAAAGAGCGGTGCCTAGTCGCACATCAGTGCTACCCAAGTGAAAAGGAAAGTTGGAGAACAAATTTCAATCCTACTGTAACATCCCAGGATTTGAGGCCTCGGATAACATGATCTTAAAAGGAATGATTGGACTACCCATATCACCAAGGTGCACCTCTTTTTTCGGGAGCCCATCACTAAGAACTCCATAGTTAAGCGTGCTTAGCTCGGAGTAGTACTGGGATGGGTGACCTATCGGGAAGTTGATCATGGAATGCACGTGAGTGAGGACAAAGCACGTAGTTAAGGCTAGTGGTAGTCTGTGGGGCCAGTCGTCATTCCTGAAACTCTATTAGAGCCTTGGGCAGTGGGCCTAAGCATTACAAATGGTATCAGAGACATAACTCATCCAGTAGGTAGGGCCCACATGGGCATGTGACATGCCATTCTTGAGCTGTGCGGTCTAGGCATGTAGGAAAAGGGTTGTCCATGGTTGACGTAGCCACCCTTGCGATGGTATTCCGTGATCGGGAGCTGGGTGTCCATGGGCCATTGTGGGTCTGCACTGAAATGGGGTCAAATTATGAGGCTATATAGTTGAGACTTGACGAGGACGTCAAGAGTCTAAGTGGGGGAGATTGTAACATCCCAGGATTTGAGGCCTCAGATAACATGATCTTAAAAAGAATGATTGGACTACCCATATCACCAAGGTGCACCTCCTTTTCTGGGAGCCCATCACTAAGAACTCCATAGTTAAGCATGCTCATCTTTGAGTAGTACTGGGATGGGTGCCCTGTCGGGAAGTTGATCCTGGCATGCACGTGAGTGAGGACAAAGCACGTAGTTAATTCTAGTGGTGGTCTGTGGGGCCAATCGTCATTCTTGAAACTCTACTAGAGCCTTGGGCAGTGGGCCCGGGCATTACACCTACAATCTGTGAATAGTGTTACAGTGAATGTATAATTCCTTTGTTACTGATATCCCGAATGAACTCGAGGCATGGAACAATCATCCTGTCAATGTTCATTCACTTTCTTAATCTCAGAGTATATGGGAGGAAATATGTATGACATCAATATCACATACTAATTCACACATGTGTGCACACCTATCTCAATCCTACTCTTCAAGTGACCATGGATATCAAACTCCCTCAAGAGGTACAAATCTCATATCTATCACTCACCCCTCAAAAGCCCCATGTATCAAAGCCACCCAATCATCACCTTTATAACAACCTATGTTTCCGGACAACGTTTGATGATATAAAAGTGTACCCAACGACATGTGTTGAGTGTAGTGATTTCAGGTCAAAGAATCACACTCACCACCATCACTGTGAGAACTGATTGTGACTACCATGTCATGGTTCCATGTGTCAAACTCATGGTGGGTCTTTCTGGTACGCTTATTCTCTAACAAGTACCTATGTGTTTGGTTTGATATCTCCATATCATGACTAAGAAGATTCTATCATCAACCAACACCACAATCTAGTCTTGTGTGTCATTGTTGTCTATCTACCTTCCTCAATCACATCTGACTAGGGACATAATAATAATGGACAAACTCTTAGCATCTGTATGATCTCATCATTCAGGTCCTCAACCTGAAAGCATACGTCATTGAGTAGTGTTATTCTCTAGACATCCAATATGTTCTATCATTATCTCATATGACTGAACTAGAAAGAATTCGAAGCTTGCCTTTGATACTTATCAAATCAATCTTAATGTATCCCACCAATCATCCCATGATTGGCTCTCAGGGCATACATACCACCAAATATGTGATGTGAAAATCCGACCCCTCTAAGATACAATTGAGAAAGTTGAGTCCCTGATATATGGGTCCATTTGAGACAGATTGGGTGGAGATGGATATGTTTAGTCTTACCCCTAAGGATAACGTGATGTGTTCCATGAGTCCAATCTAGAGATGGCTTTATGCATGTCCAATCCTAAATCCACAAATCCCAAATTACATATATGATATGTATTATTAATGCACTCGATACGCGTCGCCCTTAAACGAGTTTTGTGGTGGATGTGTGTAGTGTGATTATGGCCTATAAACCCCTATATGTGTGTGGTTGTTTGTGGTTGCTTGCATCTCGGTCTACGCACCGATCTTCCCTCTCTTATTCCTGATGTAACTCGAAATAATTCGAGATTCTTTCCTACCTTTGCTCCCCCGAATGTAACTCGGGGTTTCCCTTTTTAAAGCAATGTAATCAATAGGATAGATTTTTTATTTCCTGTTATGTCGAAGACCGGCGAACATCAAGACGACTGATCGGACGATCGGTTCAAGGAGTGAACCGATCAGTTGACGTTCCAGACGATCGGTTCAAGGAGTGAACCAATCGGTTGATGACCGGTTCGAGGAGCGAGACGAGCGGGTGGTGGACATGACGAGATGCATGACGTCCAGGCGAACCGATCGGTTGGAGGAGCCAACTGATCGGTTGGTGGCACCCAGACGACTAGCTGGAGAGTACAGATCATTCATGTGATGAGTTGATCAACTCGGATGGCAAGGCACAAAGTTCATCTTGTACAGGTTGCATGTGATGTAGACCTAGATGACCGTGATTCCTCTTGGCTCGAGGAATCACATTAGGATGGCCATAATCATCGCTTTTTATCGTTTGTGCATGTTTTCTGTGGGATATGGCATGTATATGATACATACTATGTATTGTGGTTATGGGATATGTATATGTATATAAAACTAAATCCCTCATTAAACTATTAAGTTTTAGATGCCTTCCAAATGCGACACACGTGAAAAACTTGTTCGACCAAGTGTGGGCACGCCCTAGTGTGGTGCACCATCTACCTCGTGGAAGCGTGAAGGATGAATGTGTGGGTCTGCCCTAGCAGGGTGCATGTTCATCATGTTTGCTTTGGGTCGAACTTAACAAGGTGATCTAGATGGGATTTAGTACCTTGAGGCATGGAGATGATCATTGCAAAGAGTTGTATATGACATCTTATCAAGAGTTGCATATGATGCAATTGGCAAAAGTTGCCTACCTGAGAGATCTATGTAGTGGGTGACAGCCCTAGCTGGTCCATGGCTTAGAGGATTTCAGGATCTTGCCCACTAGAAGGTTGTATGCTGCAATCTTCCGAATTGATGGTGAGGGCTATCAATTTGAACTAAAATAGTGGGAGCGATAATTAATTAAAGGCCTAATTTTATCGTCAACCTTTCAAATCAATCAAATAAGTCAAAAATGAGTTTTTTTGGACTAAAATTGCATATTTTCCTTTTTTTAGTTCAAATGGCAACAAACAACAACAACTTTTCTTTGTGATCGGTCCTTGACAAGGACAAGCTAAATGGGACAAACTTCCACGACTGGTATCGAACATTGAGAATTGTTCTCACTCAAGAGCGTAAGCTCTATGTCCTGGATACTCCAATTCCAGAGGAACCCGCTCCTAATGCACCAAAGACAGAAAGGGATGCTTACAAGAAGCATTCTGATGATGCCATTGATACAAAGTGCTTGATGCTATGTTCAATGAACCATGAGTTGCAGAGGCAACATGAGAACATGGGTGTCATAGAGATGATTCTGCATCTCAGGAACATGTATGAAGATCAGGCACGACAAGAGAGGTACAATGTTTCTAGGGCGTTGTTCAAGTGTGTCATGATAGAAGGAGATCCAGTTGGTCCTCACACACTCAAGATGATTGGGTATGTGGAGAACCTACAGAGACTGGGATTTCCACTGAGCCAAGAGTTGGCTACTGACGTGATACTGCAATCGTTGCCAGAATCTTACAATCAGTTTGTGATGAACTACAACATGAACAACTTTGATAGGCCACTGTCAGAGTTGTTGGGCATGTTGAGGACAGCCGAGTTACAGATGAAGAAGGACAAGCCTAAGTCTGTGATGGTGATCACGAGCAAGAAAGGCAAGTCCAAGCGCAAGGGCAAGGGAAAAGCTAAGAAAGGTTCTGAAGCTAGCCAGGAGTCCAAGCCATCTTCAACTCTCAAGGCCAAGGGAGGCGTGACCAAGAAAGGAAATTGCCACCATTGTCAGAAACCAGGACATTGGAAAAGGAATTGTCCTCTCTACCTGGAAGAACAAAAGAAGAAGGAGGCGACTGAAACCTCTACTTAAAGGTGTCATGAAAGTAAACTTAGAACACTTTTGAGATATATGATATCAAGATGTAAAGTGTAAAGCATTCTTACTTGGGGAAAGTGTTGCTTTTATAGATTGGAATACTTTAGTTTATTTTCAACCAATAAGGCATGTAATACAGTTATGAACTGCTATTTCATACTTGCCAATAAATAGAAACACTTTATTTTTGCATATTGTATAACAATAATGGCAATCAATAAAGTTGTGTTTTCAATCTTAAAGATGTGATCTTTGTGGCAATGCCTTATTCATCTTGTGATATTTGATATGCATAAGATAAGACGATACCTAAAAGTTATAGATAACTCAAACAATTTAATTAGCATTAATCATGAGAAATTCATTTCTAGTTTCCATGTGATGGATAAAACTAGACTCTTTTGGTTAGAGAACCAGTTAGGGACATGAATATCTTGGACATGATTGATCAATCTTCACTAATGTAGTGGGAGAGTCATTATCCTATTAGGTATAATACATGTGATGTATTTACATACCTATTGGAATAAATGCTAATACTTCAAATGATGTTTAGAGAAATACCAATACAAAATATCTTGAAGTGTTCAAGATTATCATAAATGAAGTACAAATTTGGTAAAGTATTAATTCTTGATGAGATCAATGAATGAAAGACTTGGACCAAATGTTTGAGATCCTTATGAGTGATTATGATAATGTATCATAGTGAACTCATGATTAAGGCATGGTGATGTCTGAATCAAGAAGGAATCATACTCTAAGGAGTTATAGAATGATTATCAAATAACTGAATTCTTCTTAATAAAAGAATACCCCACACTAATAAAAGAAATTAAGAATCACAAGGGTTGTGTGTTCTTATATCTTTAACATATACACCTCAATTATCTATGTGATGAGTTGTTCATGTGATGAGTCAACTATCAAGATGAATATGAGGAACCGAATCTTGAGTTATGGTTTAAAACCATTACATCCTAAATGACTTCCATGTGAACCATAAGGTATGACCTTGATGGTAGCACTCATTGGATCATATCCATAAGTGCAGATGAGTCTTAAGTGTTAAGACACATGGATAACATTTTGAGAAGGATGATGCTTGTTGATTGCAACTTAATGTCTAAGACATTTGGCATATGGATACTAAAACCGCATTCCTATGAGAAATAAAACCAGGATGTGTACGTGACACAGCCTATAAGTTTTATGAATCCACTAATGCAAATGAAGTCTATAAGTTACAATGAACTAATCAATGTGATTGATTGAGTACAAGCAACTCAAAATTGGATCTTTATTTTGATAATATAGTCAAAGGGTTTGACTGATATGTCAAAGATAAAGAAGGGATCTGTGATTTAGTGGGAGCGTGTTCACATTCCACATATTGATGTGAAATGGAAATGTTCTAGATTGGAAATCCGAATGTGGAAATTAACTTTAAGGAAGATAGAGATGTTTCCTATGTGATAGGAATAGAGATCTATAGAGATAGTTCTCGAAAATCTCTTGACCTGGAAAGAGAAAGCATACATTGGCAATCTGTACTGAAGTGTTCAGTATGCACAGATTCAGTGGGAGAAAACTTGTCCATGTTACATGGAGTTAGTATCCCAAGGCCAAGTGTCCAATTCTTATGAAGAATGGGAACACTAAGAATAGATATGGATCTATCATGTATGTAATCATCCCATTATCTTGCATGTATGACATGGAAAGGATAAAATGCTATCATCATCTTGTATGTAGGACATGGCAATATGATGTGCTCATCCTGATAACTCGTATGTAGGACATGACGAGTGGATGTCTGTCTACTTCCAGTAAGGGTTACTGGAATACCATGAGAACTTGATAAGTTCTTGTGAAGTACTAGTTCTATGGAAATAAGGAAGAGTTCAATGTAAAGAGTTACATTGATGCGAACTTCCGAAAGGACAGAAAATTAATCGCAAAATATATATAAGATGTATAAAAGAGGATGTTTGTTGATAATTGGAAGTGTTCCAATAAGGCCATTTAAAAGGGAAATGCCGAGTATCTAGGTGTTAGTGAACAACAGTGGATACTATATGGATCTGAAAGTTCATGAGATGAACTTATATTCCACTCATTGATGACAAGTCTGGAATCCTTGATCATGCAATGTGGCTAAAGGTTAGCAAAGGAATACTAGATCGCATATTACGACAACTCCATCTCATATGTGCGACGCACAGCGAAGAGATGTGAGGCATGCAATTTGTTCAGACTTTGGCAAGGTGTTGCCATTACTCACTATGATGGAACTAGAGCACAGTAACATGTGGGACATGTTTGAAGATCACTATGAATATGATTCATGGGTGATTGGCTCACAGTGCAAGTGGGAGTCTGTTGGTATGTATGCCCTGAGAGCCAATCATGTGATGATTGGTGGGATACATTAAGATTTATTTGATTAACATAAAAGGCGAGCTTCCAATTCTTTCTGGTTCAGTCATATGAGATAGTGATAGAACAGATTGAATGTCTAGAGAATGACAGTACTCAATGACGTATGCCTTCAGGTTCATGACCTGAACGATGAGATCATACAGATGCTAAGAGTTTGTACATTCTTGTTATGTCCCTAGTCGGATGTCATTGTGGAAGGTAGATAGACAACAATGACACACAAGACTAGATTGTGGTGTTGGTTGATGACAAAATCTCATTAGTCATGATATAGAGATATCAAACCAAACACATAGGTACTTGTTAGAGAACAAGTGTACCAGATAGACCCACCGTGAGTTTGACACATGGAACCATAAGATGGTAGTCACAGTCAGTACTCACAGTGATGGTGGTGAGTGTGATTCTTAGACCTGAAATCACTACACTCAACACATGTCGTTGGGCACACTTTGACATCATCAAACGCAGTCCTGAATCATGGGTTGTTATAAAGGTGATGATTGGGTGTCTTTGACACATGGGGCTTTTGAGGGGTGAGTGATAGATATGGGATTTGTCCCTCCTGAGGGAGTTTGATATCCAAGGCCACTTGATGAGTAGGATTGTGATAGGCGTGCGCACGCATGTGTGAATCAGTATGTGACATTGATGTCATACATATCTCGTTCAATCTGCTCTGAGATCAAGAAAGTGAATGAACGTTGACAAGATGTCTGTTCCATGCCTTGAGTTCATTCGGGATATCAGTGACAAAGGAATTATACATTCACTGTAACACCATTCACGGATTGTAGGATGAAAGTTGTTCTCCAACTTTCTACTTTCACTTGGGTAGCACTGATGTGTGACTAGGCACCGCTCTTTAATTGTGAAGTCATAAGTGTTATGGACTTTCACTGCCAACGTGAAATGGACCTGCAGGGTCACACACATAGGATTTAACCTGGAAGAGGAGTTTTGTCCACAAAGCAATGTTTAGATTGATTACTAAAGGAGTTTAGTAATTCAATTAAACACTCAATCAGTCGATGTCTCAATATCGTATGGTTCAAGGTTATGGACACATTAATTGTAGTATCAGATTGATTGAAATCGCAATTGACTGATTTTACCTGTGCTCTGAACCGATCAGTTCATGTGATGAACCGGTCGACTGAGGTTGCTGAACCGGTCGGCTGGAGTGTCCAGGCCGATCGGCTCATGCCCAGGTTGAAATGACCGGTTCAAGGGTTGAACCAATCGGCTCAACTGGTGCAACCGACCAGTTGGGAAAAGTCATGTCGGCAAGAATTTTCCTTTCGTTTCAAATTGCCCAATTCGATTGGGAATAATATTGGTATTCGATACCAATTGGGAAAGAAACAAGGAAAGTCTTTTTGAGCTGGGTTAGGACCATGAACCGATCAGTTCAGGGCACCAACCGATCGGTTGGAGTGCCCCAAATGGTCGGCTCAGGTCCAACCGATCGGCTCAATGGCTGAACCGATTGGTTCAGCAGTGAACCGATCAGTTCAGGTTGCGAGATGGTTGCTTTTTGTGGAAAATCCCGAACCCTTCTACTCCTACTTTAGTCCCACATTGCCCGGGATGGAGAACCCTGTCCCATGACTCTCCTATATATAGGGGGTATTGGGGGCTTCTCACAGTACAGCTCAGTGCAACCAGTTGCTCTGCAAGTTGTCGTTCTCTCTGGTTTTGGTAACCGTGAGAGTGCCCGAGCAAGTGCTTCCCGCAAAAGGGAGGTGCAGCAAGGGAAGGACAACTGCAGTTGCAACAGGAGGCAGGAGAGCGTGTTGGCGACTAGTATGTCAACAGGAGGGTGCGACTCCTTCCACTTCCTTATGGGACAAGGAGTGTGGAGTTCCAGGTGGTCCGTGTGGACTACTACAAAGGCGGGAGGACACTGCCGCTTAGGAGGACAACTGTCATCCGACTGTCCAGTTTGAGTAGGAGTTGTCAGTCCCAGTGCGACCAAGAGCTTCACAGACAGCGTCGAAGTCCAGAGTTGAAGACCGCGCATTGCGCGAGATATTGTCACCGAGCAAGCCTCGGGACAAGGTATGATTCCACAAACCATCCTTTCCCATTATATAGACGTTGACGCGTTTCCTCGGTATGGGTTTGGGGAGAAATTTGTTTTTGTTTCCGCTGCCTTCTCTGTCTCCCCTAAAACCCAACACTATCACTCACCCCTCAAAAGCCCCATGTGTCAAAGCCACCCAATCATCACCTTTATAACAACCCATGTTTCAGGATTGCGTTTGATGATGTCAAAGTGTGCCCAATGACATGTGTTGAGTGTAGTGATTTCAGGTCTAAGAATCACACTCACCACCATCACTGTGAGTACTGACTGTGACTACCATCTCATGGTTCCATGTGTCAAACTCACGGTGGGTCTGTCCGGTACACTTGTTCTCTAACAAGTACATATGTGTTTGGTTTGATATCTCTATATCATGACTGATGAGATTTTGTCATCAACCAACACCACAATCTAGTCTTGTGTGTCATTGTTGTCTATCTACCTTCCACAATGACATCCGACTAGGGACATAACAAGAACGTACAAAATCTTAGCATCTGTATGATCTCATCGTTCAGGTCATGAACTTGAAGGCATACGTCATTGAGTATTGTCATTCTCTAGACATTCAATCTATTCTATCACTATCTCATATGACTGAACCAGAAGGAATTGGAAGCTCGCCTTTGATGTTTATCAGATCAATCTCAATGTATCCCACCAATCATCCCATGATTGGCTCTCAGGGCATACATACCAACAAAATCCTATGTGTGTGACCTTGCAGGTCGATTTCACGTTTGAAGTGAAAGTCCTTAACACTTATGACTTCACAAGAAAAGAGCGGTGCCTAGTTGCACATCAGTGCTACCCAAGTGAAAAGGAAAGTTGGAGAACAAATTTCAATCCTACTGTAACATCCCAGGATTTGAGGCCTCGGATAACATGATCTTAAAAGGAATGATTGGACTACCCATATCACCAAGGTGCACCTCTTTTTTCGGGAGCCCATCACTAAGAACTCCATAGTTAAGCGTGCTTAGCTTGGAGCAGTACTGGGATGGGTGACCTATCGGGAAGTTGATCATGGAATGCACGTGAGTGAGGACAAAGCACGTAGTTAAGGCTAGTGGTGGTCTGTGGGGCCAATCGTCATTCCTGAAACTCTATTAGAGACTTGGGTAGTGGGCCTGAGCATTACAAATGGTATCAGAGCCATAACTCCTCCAGTAGGTAGGGTCCACATGGGCATGTGACATGCCATTCCTGAGCTGTGCGGTCTAGGCATGTAGGAAAAGGGTTGTCCATGGTTGACGTAGTCACCCTTGCGATGGTATTCCGTGATCGGGAGCTGGGTGTCCATGGGCCATTGTGGGTCTGCACTGAAATGGGGTCAAATTATGAGGCTATATAGTTGAGACTTGACGAGGACGTCAAGAGTCTAAGTGGGGGAGATTGTAACATCCCAGGATTTGAGGCCTCAGATAACATGATCTTAAAAAGAATGATAGGACTACCCATATCACCAAGGTGCATCTCCTTTTCTGGGAGCCCATCACTAAGAACTCCATAGTTAAGCATGCTCATCTTTGAGTAGTACTGTGATGGGTGCCCTGTCGAGAAGTTGAACCTGGCATGCACGTGAGTGAGGACAAAGCACACAGTTAATTCTAGTGGTGGTCAGTGGGGCCAATCGTCATTATTGAAACTCTACTAGAGCCTTGGGCAGTGGGCCCGGGCATTACACCTACAATCTATGAATAGTGTTACAGTGAATGTATAATTCCTTTGTTACTGATATCCCGAATGAACTCGAGGCATGGAACAATCATCCTGTCAATGTTCATTCACTTTCTTAATCTCAGATTAGATTGGAGGAAATATGTATGACATCAATATCACATACTAATTCACACATGTGTGCACACCTATCTCAATCCTACTCTTCAAGTGACCATGGATATCAAACTCCCTCAAGAGGTACAAATCTCATATCTATCACTCACCCCTCAAAAGCCCCATGTATCAAAGCCACCCAATCATCACCTTTATAACAACCTATGTTTCCGGACAACGTTTGATGATATAAAAGTGTACCCAACGACATGTGTTGAGTGTAGTGATTTCAGGTCAAAGAATCACACTCACCACCATCACTGTGAGAACTGATTGTGACTACCATGTCATGGTTCCATGTGTCAAACTCATGGTGGGTCTGTCTGGTACGCTTATTCTCTAACAAGTACCTATGTGTTTGGTTTGATATCTCCATATCATGACTAAGGAGATTCTATCATCAACCAACACCACAATCTAGTCTTGTGTGTCATTGTTGTCTATCTACCTTCCACAATCATATCTGACTAGGGACATAATAATAATGGACAAACTCTTAGCATCTGTATGATCTCATCATTCAGGTCCTCAACCTGAAAGCATACGTCATTGAGTACTGTTATTCTCTAGACATCCAATATGTTCTATCATTATCTCATATGACTGAACTAGAAAGAATTCGAAGCTTTCCTTTGATACTTATCAAATCAATCTTAATGTATCCCACCAATCATCCCATGATTGGCTCTCAGGGCATACATACCAACAAATATGTGATGTGAAAATCCGACCCCTCTAAGATACAATTGAGAAAGTTGAGTCCCTGATATATGGGTCCATTTGAGACAGATTGGGTGGAGATGGATATGTTTAGTCTTACCCCTAAGGATAACGTGATGTGTTCCACGAGTCCAATCTAGAGCACTATGTGAGGTACCCAAACCATGAACCCATTTAGCTTTGAGAGAAGCTGAAATGTCCTGAGTCACCTATGAAGGTTCAAGATACCAAGGTGAGAGAGAACTCAGATGTAAATATATGAGATGATGAAGGTTCTTGGGAGGCACCATGGAGAGGGTAAAGAACATGGGATCCATGACGGACATGAGGAAGTCTTATCCTGCATGTTTATATGTTTGATGGAATTTTGAGGGAAAAATTCCTATAAGAGTGGAGGGATGTTGCAACCTCGATTTTGCATTTGTTTTCATAATTGAAATGTAATGATTTCATCAAAATGGACTTACTTGAAAAGGTTGTATGATTTGCTTCAAAGGATGGGTTTCGTTGCCAACATTCCTTTGGATAGGAATTTCATGACTCCTACTATTATATTATTCCAATTAAGGATATAAAAGAGAAGAAAAGAAGAAAAGTCCAAATATTAGAAAAATATACAAGATAATGAGTATTAAGTAATGTATTTATCAAAAATACTTGACAATATCTAGAAAGCGGCATTAATGGACACAATTGAGTAAAATTCGTTTACATATGATTTCTAATAAAAGAAAAGGAAAAGTAATTTATTTGAATAAAGGAATAAATAAGAAAAAGGATAAAAGATAAGGAAAGAGGCTAAAGAAATGTTCCCAAGATGGGATTTTGAGCCATTAAGGTTCCTTGAGGTCCAATGAAATCCAAGATGATAAGATAATGGAAAAAGAAAGAGAAAATACCACTTAATTTGGTTTTATTAATGAATAACTTGCATATTAGGGAAACACCCTTTTCCTTTAGAATTTGAGTTTCAAATTTAATACAAGAGTAGATAATGTCAAGACAAAGTTTCCTCTAAAAATTGAATGAAAAAGGATGAACGAGGAGGGAGATACAGTTTTTACAAGATTTTCTAAAGTGGATGGGTAATCCTTAAATCATATTAAATGTCGCAATATCTCCATGATGTATTTTCAAATAAGGAATGACGTGAATAATCAGGACCATTGATTAGAAGATCAACGGGGGACAAGTCATCCCCTAGCTCTTGCTGAAATGGGAAGCAGAAGTAGTGGGAACTGAGTCTCCCAATCGATTTTTTTGCAAGCCAAGACACGTCAGAGGCAGCAAACGTTCCCAATAGATTTGTAACGACCCTGTCTCCCGGTAACCCCCAATTAAGGGAGACCAAAAGGTCAGAGCCATTATCCCAATTAACATGATCAAAGGTTCGACAAATAATCGATAACAATTAACAAATTTTACTAACTAAACTGAAAACTGGTACAAAATAAAACTTTGCATACCTTTCTCAAATCTGGGATATCTACATCTATCCGCGTCAGGAGTCTACTCTAACTAATTCTTTTTTGTACTTTCACTCTTAATTAATTTCACATATTCCACTTTACTGTTTGTCCTTTTTAGGCTTGTACCTAAAACACCGACAAAAAAATGTAGGTCAGCATATCGGAATATGCCGGTATGTGGGGACATCCAAAATTTCATAGATATGGCTAACAATTTAATAATCACAATCAAATTATTTAACAAGATAATTTACATTTTCAATATGTAATTCTCCACCATTTTTGCCCTAACCCTAGCATACCCCTCTAGGGTTTCTCTTTTTCCATTGACTTAAGGCCACCTTCTCAATCCCGAGCTTGGTGCCTGGGAGTCACCTCTCATGGTGATCCATAGTCATGCATCATAGACTACCTTCTCATTCCCGAGCTTGGTGTCTGGGGTCACCTCTCATGGTGCCCATGTGTATACCCTCCTGGGCCTAACCATTATGGAATTTTCCATCAGGGTGGAATGTAGGTGCGCGAATACACATGTAATTATAATTGTGATACCCATAGTGACTTTATAATTGCAATATGAACATCCAAAATATTTCGATTGCATTCAATGTGAGGAAATGATGGAGCTAGAACTTACACCAAAAGATTACTCTTCCAATGGAAGTCCTAATATGCACCAAAAACCCTAGGGAGTTGATGTTCTCTCTAGGTTTACCTACAACTGGTGCTAGATAAATGCTCCAACCCCACAAGAGTGTGGAAGCCTTATCATAGTACAAATTTAGGATCGAACCCAAAGGACAACGTTAAGAATCTGAGTGTCTTTTTCTTGTTTCGTATCAATCTATGTTAATCATCTAAGACCAGAAGTTTGATTTGGGTTATTTAACCTAAAACTTGCAAAAGTAAAGGCAAGAATAAAAACCAGTTTAAGGATTGAAAACTAAGATTAGCAAATGATGATGGATCACTGGGGTGATGCGGGTATTCACCACCACTACACATGAATTGTACTTGTACCAAACATAGCAAGACTTGTAAGCAAGATACATGGATTTTGTACAATACCGATGTCTTATAGGACAATAGTAATGCACACACCCTTCACGGGTTGAGTAACTCTCATTCGGTACGTATCTATGTGTCAATGAAGATATGTAGTCTCCGAAGAGAAAATCTTACTCAACCTCGTGAAACGTGCATCAAAAAACTAACAAGCGAGCGATAATTACCAAATCGATTAGTATCCTTATAGACTATCCCTCTTTCGAGGATATAGCTACGAGAAACATGAGAGTGTTGCAACGTCAGCCATTCCCGAACGAATGGTCAAGTACTTTGCACCACTCTCTCCTCAGAGTGTGTTCCTCGACCTATCAAGGTTGCATTTTTGTATGTCAACTGATTTTATTTCATAGTACAAAAGTACAACAATGGAGGTGAGCTTACTCCACTCCTTGGAAAACGTTCCTAGATACCGAAACGGATGCGTGGTGGATACACACACTAGAAACCAACACTAAATCGGTATTCGAGTCTCAAGAGCGGTCGTAGACAAACCACAACGAAAGACAATAAATGCATACAAGAACGCGGCCAACATTCGAGCATGTGTGAAATGATTTAGTATTGAATCAGAATGATAACATCTTTTTAGTATAAGATACAAGACACGGGCAGTGGGGCTAGTCTTCGCGCCCCAGTGGATGGAACTACTCGCTCCTCATAGAGGGAGCAACAAAGAAAGAGAAGAGAGAGAAAGAAAGCATCGTCGGAGCAGAAGAGTAGATCTGTGACAGCCCGGTGTAGATCGTCGCAGTCTCCGGGACTGCTCCGTCGTGGTCGATGTCGTCCGTCTCTCTGCCTCGATTGTCGTGTCTACCTCCAGGATTGCACGGGTAGAATGAGGTAGAACAATGGTAGAAGTGAGATGATAGAGGTGAGATGGCGATGGACCAGCCTTCTAGATATGTCCCCAGTCTGGCAGCACACCGGATCTGGACTCAGGATGGGATTCTGAGGCTGTGGGTGAAGTTTGGTTGGAAATGGTGCTCGGGCATTCTGGCGGCGTTTCGGCACTGGTCCCAGTCCGGAAGCCTTGGGCCGTAGTGAGATGGGATTCTGAAATAAGGACTCTTGGGGTCCTATTTATAGGCACAAATTTGTCCCTCATGCATTTGGTGTGAGTCCAAAGGGTTTACTAAAAAAATCTTCTTCAAACGGTTTGGCTATAAGCTAACTTTATTAAACGGTCTTCTAGTGAGCTCATTCGGTTTGGATATACGTGGAGATTCATTTGGTTTGCTGCAGATTTAGCAAATGGTCTTAGTATTGCTCTCCTCCATACGGTCTTCGCGATAAGCTAATTCAAACGGTCTTGCGCTTCCGGGCCGCGTCAAATGGTTTCCACTTTGCACTTTAGCGAACGGTCTTCTGATCATTCGGTCTTCAACATTCTTTTATTCAAACTATTTGCAGCAGTGAAGCAAACGATCTTGTAGCATTCGGTTTGCTGCTGGTCACTTTTTTTCCCAAACGGTTTGGCATTGCTCATTCACCTTTCATTCGGTCTTCATTGGTTTGACCTTTTCATACAGTTTCATGCATGTGTTCTTTACGTGAGTTGCTGGTCCTTTTTGCTTTGCATTTTGTCATTACGTGAGTGACTCATTCGATCTTCATGCAGCTTGCAACGTTAAATAGATTGCTGCTGTGTTTTTAGCAAACGGTCTTGACTCATCCAAGGCGATTGGTTCACGGTCTTCATATTCCAACAATAAGCAAACGGTCTTGCTGCACATTTCCTCATGCGATCTTGCGTTCCATTTGCTTCATGCGGTCCCATAGCTCCCTCAATCACGTGCACTCATACAGTCTGGTTTCCATTCAAGCAAACGATTTGTAGCAAAAGCAAGCAGCTGTATATTTCCTTCACGTGTACTCATTCATTTTCAGATCAATTGCTCATGGGTTTTGCTAGGTTCACGTGGACTTCTACTTGTCTTCACGATCTTACACATGCATGCAAATTAACATGTGTTCTTCATAGTCCCTGGTCATGAGTTCTTAAACTTGCACATGCATGCAAATGATCATGCGTTCTTCATAGTTTGGAGCATTCACGTGGACAACTACTGTTCTTGTTGCTTACTCGTCATGTGCTCACGATTGTTGGTGTAGGTGATGAAGACGACGACACCGGAGATCACGTGTAGGTGGGCGCCGACGTTGTTGATGACCTATAGCTCAAATGGTGTCGCATGCCATCATGCTCAAACGGTCTTGGGACCGCATGGGCTCATACGGTCTTGAGACTGCATGAGCTCAAACGGTCTTGAGACCGCATGGGCTCATACGGTCTTGAGATCTCATGGGCTCATACGGTCTTGAGACCGCATGAACTCAAACGGTCTTGAGACCGCATGGGCTCATACGGTCTTGAGACCGCATGAGCTCAAATGGTCTTGAGACCGCATGGGCTCATACGGTCTTGAGACCGCATGGGGTCAGGACCGTATAGCGCTCAAGACCGCATGAATGAAACCAAATGGATCAAGACCGACTAGTGGTGATCAGCAGAGGGAAAGGAGAATGTGTAAGAGAGAATAACATCGAATAAACTAGTGATTAGAACCATTTAGGCATTATTTGCAAGGAGTTAGTGAAACACTCAAGGTGAACCAAAGTGAGGGTAAATCAGTCAATATGAGGAACAAAATCCCTAGAATTGGCGACTGTGCAGATGAATCTGGAGGATTCATCACCACACCGAACTTGAGCATTACTCGTCCCGAGGAACGGAGAAAAACTTAAGATAGTCGACAAAAAGCTCGTTCGTCTCGTAATTACCTCATCTGCATGTAAGTGTCAGAATTTTCACGAGAAAAGAGAAAAGGGAAAATGAGACAAAACAAAATTAGGGCAAAAACGTCAAAAATCCTTTGAATTGGTGACTGAAGGTGGATATGGAGGATTCATCGCCACACCGAACTTAAGCGTTCCTCGTCCCGAGGAACGAAAAACTTAAAATAGTCGCCAATGAAATTGTTCATCTCGTGATTGCCTCATCCTTATGTCATGTTATAAATTTGTTTATGGCTCAGACTGATACAACATCAAGGCTTCCTTGGATCACATAATACATCTTGTGATATCCTCATTTCTGAGTTCACTTTGCTGAAGTACTTCCTTCTCACTCTCTGTTGTATCGGTCATGTTAAAGAGTTTTATGAGACTTTGAACAGACCCACAGAATCAACAAAATGCATATGACCTGCCACTGGTGTTGAAAAAGGAGAGGATGGGGGTATGATCAAAAGATAAGAGTCTCTCCTTTGATGGAATCAAGACTCTTATTAAAAGTTGACTCATCGAGATACTTTGAATGATTTATGCACAACTCTGGTTGACTTAGCCTTACACCCGATTTTTTTTTCTAAAGGTAACTCAGAAATGTGTATAGGTTGGCTTAAGGCTTTTGGCTATTTTACCTCTTTGAGAGGACGTAAGGGGTTATTTTTGGATCCTTAGGATCTCACTACCGGTCGCGACACATCTGCCTTTATGAGGGCAGCTAATGTACCGGTCGGGCGAGACCTTTATCGGTTATCCTTATTCAAGGCACAACTCTCATGTTTTTATTCACACTCTGGCTTTTATTCATTCTCACTTGGCTTAGGAGAAAGGGTATTTTTGGATTTTTGCATATTTGGGCTGCCAGGCCTCTTTTTGGAATCGGGGTAGATTTTTCACCAACCTCGGTATGTGCACAATCATCATTGTATACACTTTGAAGCAAAATGAGAAGGTGGTACGCCCCTGTTATGTATTGAGGGGTATGGAAGAAGCGGTAGTGGAAAAAGAGGTGTGGTGTACCACACCGAACTTAGAGTTTTGCAGAGGTGTGATTTACCACACCGAACTTAAAGTTCGACAATGTTCTAGTTTTCACTAGAAAGGAGTGTGGCGTGCCACACCGAACTTAAAACTTTGGCATGGTTAGTGAACAGAGGGGTATGAAAATGAAGGAAGAAGTGTAGAAGAGAGTTCGGATCATGATGCAGATTGCTTATCGATTCCATGTGACATGTCTCTTTTCTCCATCACATTCTTCTCAAAAAGAGACATGATTAAACATCAAATGAGAAATCCATACAATAGATCCATTAATCAGATAAAGGCGTGATGTATTTGATCTATCTCAGCTTTATTGAAGTGTATCATCATTTCCTATTTTAGGGTTTGACATTAGGATTCATAGGTTATTCAAGATGAAAAACACGCATTGACTAGTTTTAAGCATTCTTTTCTTGGGAATTTGTAATGAAAAGAGGTGATGATCTTAGATTCGAAAAACAATAGCCGACTAGATAAAGGCTTTATTTTTAGAAAACTAACAAAATGTGGAAAAATTATGAAAAAGAAACTAAGAATGGAAAAACATGAAGCAGTAAAGATAAAGGGTGGAGTGAGAGTCATACCACCCGCCCTCCACCTTGAACTTATGAATTTGCCCATTTCTGAGCAAATACTAGGTTCAAGATGGAGGGGAAGGGTTGCGCAGTGTTAACCAGGCGGTCCTCGTAGTTGGAAGAAGGTCCGACAAAGATATCTCGTGATGGCTGGTGCTGAGAATGAGGAAGTGGTCTGAACAACTTGTTGGTTGGGAAGTTGTGGCAACTTGAATGAGTCTTCTCTATGACTTGGATGCACATTACTTTCTCCTCGTTGCCCATCCAGAAGAATCTAGAGACCTTCCCCCATCAGTGAGGGAGGTGGAACATAAACAGTCGAAACTGGAGGACTATGCGAGAAATCAAGGTTATGCCCACTTGTGCCCTCCAGTTGTGGCTCACCCTCGAAGTTCAAAGTAAAACTACTTTCTGCAAAATCTAGGGCAGTTGATTGAGGGTCGGCCACTTGAACTTCCTCCTGTCTAGGATCAGGTGGTGGATCCGGTTCCGGCTTCATTTCGTCACCTGGCTTTTATTGTGTGGGATATAGTAGCCAGGATGACTTTTCTTCATCAGAGGAGTTATTTTGAGAAGTATCATCATCTTTATCAATGTTGAAATTGGTAAGAGCGTCGTTCTTCTTTTCAAAGTTTTGTTCAAGATTTTCCTCGTAGAACATCCTTAGTTCATGCAAGTAACTAGAAGAGGATTTGAATGGTAAAATGAACTCTTGCTCGGGTAAGGAAGTCATGGGATCCTGAGATAGGAGTTCCAGTGATGTCTCTTCATGAAAGGGATTAGTCCCTGACATATCATTTTGAGGGCTAAAATCCCTTGATGAACCCATTTCTTCAATATTGGGACTGATATATTGTTGTTCCAATTCTTCTTCATAACACTCCTCCAGTTCAATTGAGTGCTTGGGAAGAGTTTCTATGAGAGGAATGGAAACTAGCTCAGGTAATGGATAAATCTCAGTTTCATGAATGTTAGGGGGGGCTTCTTCATAGGGATGAGTGGCTATAAAGGGATAGATTTGTGGCTTGATGTCATCCCAGGGGTCCTTTTTGTCATTACAAGAGTTTATGATAATATCATAATCCGTCCCAAAGTCAAGAGATGGTTCATGTTTCTCTTCATGGTGCACTTTCAACTCGTTCAAGTGACTAGAAGGAGATTCAATAGAAAAATCATGTTCTTGTTCGAGGACTGGCTCCGTCAGAACTCATTGTGGTGGTGTCATCTCCTAGAAAGGACCGGTCATAGGATTGTCATCTTGAGACCCCTCATCCTCCCTTGATTCTATTTCATCATCAGTGAGAGTGGTATGGTCTGTCTCTGGATCAGGATCTTGGTCAGTCCCATCCTTGAAGTTTGTTTCTAGATCAGCCGAATGATCAGAAATGTCTTCATAAGGACAAATCAGATCCTTTTCCAGTAATGGAATCATTTGAGTCTCTTGCATAAAAGACGTCTCCTCATCTGAATCAGTCTCATATTCATCTATGTCTGACTGAGAAGGAGTGTAGAGTTCGTGTAACGTAGACCCTTCTTCATTGGAATTCGACGACAAGACAGTTGAGGTTGAAGAATATTTGTCATATAAGGAGTCAATCATTGATGATTTCCCCTCAATCTGTATGGTTGGATCTGAGTCTATGGGGGGAGAAGATGGATAAACATTAAAGTTTGTTCTCAATTTATCTCCCGACTGAAGAAAATCTTCATATTGGTTACTCATTCTTTCATCTAAGAGCATAGTGCAAGAGTCATTATCTGGGTCAGACTTCGGCTCGAAGAATGATTCTTTTTCTTGTGGTGTGGTGAAGGTATCATCCTTGAGTTCAGTCATTGGTTCTGAGGATGATTCCCCACCCTGTACTGGCACATGAAAATCATTGGGAGGCACATTCCACATGATTTCGTAATCATCATCATAATTTATTGCAACATGTGGACTAGAGATGTGCTTAGTTGAATTTTGTGGTTGATCTACGTGTTTCTCAGGAGCGTTGACAAGTTGCGTAAGTTGATTAAGGTCGGCTATCAACTTCTTGGTCGCGGCTATCTGATCAGCTAGTTGTTGAGCCACCGATGTTTGTAAGGCACGTAGTTCTTCCATCAATGTGTGTTGATTTTCATGAAAATGTTGGCTAAATGGACATCCATAAAATCCCTTTGTTTTGATTATGACAAACATTTCATTTTTATCTATCTGACGAGCTACTTGAGTGTGAAGGATGACACAACTATAAGGGAAATCCAACATGAAGTATTTATATTTTCATGCAAATGTAATCATTGTAAAAACTTGTACAGAATTATAATGTACAAGTACTTAGAATCGCATGTAAATCAAGCATTGGATTTTCCCTAGCTAAACACCTTAGTCATCCATTCAATAGGACCACCTATGCACACATATGTATAACTAGTGCCTAACTTGAAGCCTTAAAACAGGATCTCTCTCGGTCGACCAACTCCTCGACCGAGATACTCTCGGTCGACCACATTATCGACCGAGAAAGATCCAAAAGTAGCTGTTAGACACAGCTGTTGACAGTTGCAAATAAACGTTAATCCAGAGAGCCTGTCGGTCGACAAATCCTCGACCGACTGGGCATTTCGGTCGACAAGTCCTCGACCGAGATGGTCTCTGACAGCAACTGCAGAATTAATTAACTAGCCGTTGCTAATGCGCCTAACTTATTCCTAACGGCTAGTTAAGCACTAGGAACCCCCTAGAAGTTGTCTAGAACGTCCTTAAGCATACTTAGGCTATTCCTATAAATAGGACAAGCCATAGGACACTAGAACTCACTTCTTACACTTGCTATACTTGAGAAAATACTTGAGCCCTCTTGTACAATCTGTGTGAACTGAGCTTTGTGATCAATTGGCCATTTTCCCTTTAGCTCAAGCTCGTCCTATAGGCTAGATTTTCCTAACCCTAGCAATCACAAGTCCATCATATTGGCTAGGAAAATCCAAACGCTTGATCTAGGGAAATCAAGCCTTGAGCTACAAGGATAAGTTGTATTTTCTTTTATTCCTTTCTTGTTCCTTGTATTACTTGTACTCTCCTTGCTACTCCAGGTAGGAGGTTGCGGATTGGAGAGGGTGAAGCTCTTCGTGGTGAAGAGGAAGACTTTGGACTACTTCAGAAGGCTGTCTTGACGGGAAGCTACTTCGAGAGGAAGGCTACTTCAAGGGGGAGCTTGAAGTTACTTCAAGGAAGGCTGCTTCGAGGTTGGCAAGACTACTTCAAGGTGAAGGCTGTCCAAAGGGTGTTTAGAAAGTATTGTAAATTTTATGTAACATCCTTGAGAGGTAATAAAATTTAGTACTTTCAAAATCCCGGTTGGGTAAGCAACCGGGTAGTGGACTGACTCCTTAGTATTTGCTAAGGTGGAACCACTCTAAACACCTGTGTTCCTCTTTTTAATCTTTAGTTTGGTTGTTTGAGTTTAAATTATTTTAAAATCTATATAAAACTCTATTCACCCCCCCTCTAGAGGTTTTCAATTGGTATCAGAGCAGGCTTCAAGGAGCCCTAACAAAGTCTTGAAGAAAAGATGGGGGATGGAGTGCTCAACAACCTTAACATTGAAGGAACGCTCGTTGCTCGACCTCCGGCATTTGACGGGACAAACTATCAATACTGGAAGAGAAGAATGCAATTTTACTTCCAAGGAATCAATTGGGATCTTTGGAGAATGGTATCTACACCATACACACTCCCACAAGACGAGTTCGAAGTATGGGATGCTAATACGGTAAAAATGGCCCAAATGAATGCAAAGGCAGTAAGCATTTTATATTGTTCCATTTCAGTAGGTGAATTTAATAGAGTATCAAACTGTGATACCGCATATGACATTTGGCATAGATTATCTATAACATATGAGGGTACTGTTCAAGTTAAAAACTCTAAAGTTAGTTTGCTTAAAACCAAATTTGAACATTTTCGTATGGATCCAAACGAAACTATTAGTGAAATGTATTCAAAATTTTCTACTATTGTTAATGGTTTGAGTGCCTTAGGGAAACCTGTTCTTGAGGAAGATCAGGTATCAAAAATACTTCGATCTCTTCCTCCAAAGTACAAACCAAAGGTGACAGCTATTGCAGAAGCAAACGACCTCACTCGCCTCAAAATGGAGCAGCTCATCGGAAACTTAGAAGCTCATGAGGCAGACCTAGAAGAGGAAGAAAGAAGAGAACATGAACATCAACGTGGGCCAAAGAAAGATGTGGCTTTCAAAGCATCAAAAGCTCTCTCACAAGAGAGTGAGGAATCTAGTGAAGAAGAAGGAGAAGAAGCATTGATAGTCAACGGTAAGAAATATAGAAGGTTTAAATCTAATAAAATTTCTAGCTCTTCTTCCACTCCCAGGTGCTTCGAATGTGGAAAGAAAGGACATTTCAAAAATGAATGTCCCAAAGCTAAGAAGGGAAAGAAAAGCTCACATAAGAAGAAAGAAAAAGCTTATAAAGCGGCATGGGATGAAACGAGTGAAAGTGAAAGCGGAGAAGATAAAGTAGAATGTCTAATGGCAAGAGAAGATGAAGAATCTCAAGAGGTAAGCCTAGTTGATCTTCCTAAAGAAGAGTTAGTAGCTAGCTTACAAGAAACTTATGATAAATATGTTGATGCCAAGAAGAAACTAAAAAGGACTATAAAATCAAACAATGAGCTCATTGCCAAAATAGATGAACTTTCTTCCGAAAAGAATAACATTGATCTTGAAAATGTATCTTTAAAAACATCTTTAGATGATTGCACTAGAAAGCTACTTACTTTGGAGACTAATGTTGATCTTCTATCAAAAGAAAAGACTGATTTGTTAGCTAAACTACAAGCTTTTCAAACTCAACCTATCTTGTGCAATCATTCGGACTATGACAATATTGTAAAAGAAAAGGATTCATTGCTTTCTGATTTAGACCAGGCAAGAAAAGATATACATAAGAAAATGAATGACATTGCTCAGTTGCAAAGAGAACTTTATGAGTTAAGAAGAAAAGATATTCTTGATAACATATTGAAGAGTGGTACGGCCTTCAATGGAAGAAAAGGTTTGGGATATGTTCCAAAGAAAAACCAAACCAAAAAGACCCAAACTATGTTTGTACCCAAAAACACAATGGCTAGAAAAAGAAATGAAGTTGATTCTATTACTTGTCATTTCTGTTTACGTCTTGGACATTACTGTTTTTCATGCCCCTACAAGACTAAGAAGTCCAACTTAGTTTGGACCCCAAGACCCCAAACTTAGAAGAATGGAATGAAGTTGAGATATGACAAAATACTTAATTTTTGCAATTTATATTGTCCTATCTCAACAAACGATGCTATGCTTAATGGTATTATTTTTTCTGCATTGGTGTACTAAAACAGAAACTTCGTCGGTCGAAGTACTGTCGACCGAGCTCTGGGTCGGTCGAAGTATTGTCGACCGACTGGATGTCTTTAACAAATCGAAAATCTTCCAGTACTCATTTCGGTCGAAAATTGGTCAACCGAAAAATTTTCTGTTCTTTTTGATTGTGATACAGTAACCTGCTCGATCGAAAAATTGTCGACCGAGAATTATATCGGTCGAACAATTGTCGACCGACTAGTTTTCTGTATCAGAACTTTTATACACATATGCATTTTAAAAGTTTCTAACCTTATCGGACCATCACATGGGTACCACAATCTAAATTCTAATGCAGGAATGGGTAGTTGATAGTGGCTGCTCCAAACATATGACCGGGAACAAGGACGCCTTTCAAACCTTTGAAGAAAAGAAAAGTGGAACGGTTACTTTTGGAGACAATGGTAAGGGCAAAATCGTTGGAATAGGTAATGTTGGAACAAATCTTGAAATCAAAAATGTTCTACTAGTTGATGGATTGCACCATAACTTAATAAGTGTAAGTCAACTATGTGATAGTGGTTATGATGTGTTATTTAACAAAACCTGCTGCAAATTATTGATAGAAAATACTACAACTGTTGTTTATGAAGGAAATAGAGTTGGAAATCTTTATATCCTTAAACCAAACTCTATGAAATCAGTAGTAGGTAAATGCTTACTTGCAAATGAAAACACCTTACAACTATGGCATAAAAAGCTTGGTCATGCTAGTTCACATGCTATTAAAAAGTTAGTAAAATATGATCTTGTTCGTGGATTACCTGCTTTGTCTTTTGATCAAGTTGCAAATTGTGAACCTTGTACCATGGGAAAGCAAACCAAAACATCTTTTAAATCAAAACATGTACTTAGCACCAGTAGATCCTTAGAATTAATTCATATGGATTTATTTGGACCAATGAGAACACAATCTATTGGTGGTAAACGATACTATTTTGTTATTGTTGATGATTATAGTAGATTTACATGGGTACATTTTATTGCAACTAAAGATGATACTATTCATGTCTTTATGCAATTTTGTTCTAAGATTGAGAATCTTTTACAACATAAAATATGTACCATTAGAAGTGATCACGGTGGCGAATTTGAAAATCATACATTTGAAACTTTTTGTACTTCTCAGGGGTATACTCACAATTTCTCTGCTCCACGTACCCCACAACAAAATGGTATTGTAGAACGGAAAAATCGATCTCTACAAGAAATGGCTAGGACCATGATGCTTGAACACAACACACCTAAAACCTTTTGGGCTGAAGCTGTAAACACTGCTTGTTATGTGCTAAATAGAGTCACGGTTCACTCTCATTTGAAGAAAACTCCATATGAAATAATACACTCTAAGAAACCTAGAGTTGACTACTTCCATACTTTTGGCTCTACATGTTACATTTTAAACACCAAGGATGATAGAGACAAGTTTGATTCTAAATCACACAAAGCATTCTTCTTGGGATACTCTACTTCTAGCAAAGCGTTTAGGGTATATAACACTATCTCTAGAAAAGTTGAGGAATCCATTCATGTTTCTTTTCATGAAGAATCAAAATCCACAAATTTAGATATCATTGATCTCACTAATCAGTTTGAAACTATAACCATTCCCAATGATAATGAAAAAACTCCCACATCCGATCCTCCAGTTGAAACACAACCTACACCTAGGCTGATCAAGGATCATCCCCAAGAGCTAATTATTGGAGATCCAAATGATAAAGTCAAAACTAGGTCCTCTTTCCAAGATGTTGCAAACATGGCTTTTGTCTCTATCATTGAACCTAAGAAAATATCCGAAGCTCTTAAGGATGATTACTGGATAATCGCCATGCAAGAAGAATTAAATCAATTCACTAAAAACGATGTATGGGATTTAGTTCCTAAACCACAAGATAAAACTATCATAGGAACTAAATGGGTTTTTAGAAACAAGCTTAATGAGGCAGGAGAAGTCATAAGGAATAAAGCACGGTTAGTTGCACAAGGATATAATCAACAAGAAGGAATAGATTTTGATGAAACATATGCACCCGTAGCTAGACTTGAAGCTATTAGGATGTTACTAGCTATTGCTGCCCATAAAAACATTCAGCTATATCAAATGGATGTCAAAAGTGCATTTCTAAATGGCATCATACAAGAAGAAGTTTATGTTGCTCAACCACCTGGCTTCGAAATACCAAAAAAGGACGATCATGTTTATAAACTTAAAAAGGCACTTTATGGTCTAAAACAAGCACCTAGGACTTGGTATGAACGAATCAAGACATATCTTTTTGATAATGGTTTCTCTATTGGAAATTCAGATTCTACTTTATTTTTCAAAACATATGCATCTGATTTCTTAGTTGTGCAAATATATGTTGATGACATTATTTTTGGTGCCTCAAATAAATCATTATGCACACAATTCAGTGACATTATGCAAAAAAAGAATTTGAAATGAGCCTTATGGGTGAACTAACATTCTTTCTTGGTTTTCAAATTAAGCAAACACCCGCCGGAATTTTTATAAGCCAAGAAAAATACACTAAAGAACTGTTAAAACGCTTTGGGATGGATCAATGCAAACATGCTACTACTCCTATGGCTACTTCTATTAAAATTGATAAGGATGAAAATGGGGAACCTATTGATGATTCCTTATATAGAGCCATGATTGGTAGTTTGTTATATTTAACCGCTTCTCGACCGGACATTATGTTTTCCGTTGGTCTTTGTGCTCGATTTCAATCCCAGCCTATGCAATCTCATTTTCTTGCGGTTAAACGAATTCTTCGATATCTAGCCGGCACTACTTGTTTTGGTTTATGGTATCCAAAAGGACAATCCTTGGAGTTTAAAGCATATACTGATGCGGATTATGCCGGTTGTCGACTTGATCGCAAAAGTACTAGTGGTGGATGTTTCTTATTAGAGCCTTAGTATCTTGGTTTAGCAAGAAACAAAACACGGTTGCCCTATCTACAACCGAAGCTGAATATATGGCAGCTGGGTCTTGTTGTGCTCAAGTGCTTTATATGCAACAGGTTTTAAGCGATTATGGTTTTCATCTTTCATCTACACCTATTTTGTGTGACAACACAAGCGCCATAAACTTAGCACACAATCCTATTCTACACAGCCGGGCCAAACATATTGAAATCCGTCATCACTTCTTAAGGGATCACATCTCAAAGAATCATGTTTCCCTTCATCATGTTGATACGGAAAATCAATTGGCTGATATTTTTACAAAACCGCTTCCATTAGATCAATTTAACAACATTAGGAAGCAACTACTTATTACTCCGTTGGAGGATGTTTTCTTTGATATCTGCGGTTCTTAAAACGAATACTTATGCTTTTATATTTCGTATCAACATTGATATGCACGTTTAAATTGGAAATCTGCAAATTGTTGCCTCTTGGCTAAACCAAAACTTAGCCAAGGGGCGCTACGGTCGTAGTCAAGGGCGACCTAAAACAACGCTTTGCCAAATATGCCTCTTTGGACATCATTTTCGTAAACTTCATTGCTTCACATTTTGGCTATTCAATGGACATCTTTTTCGTTCGTTTTTGATGGATATCTAATTAAGGGGGAGTTTTTAATAAAACGGTTATCTTTTTGAAATTACAAAGGGGGAGAGATATATAAAACTATAATTTAATATTTATGACAAACTCAATCAATGAGTTTCAAAAATATACTCTTGGCTTTACATTGAAAGTTGCTATATTCCCAAATGAACTGGATTTCATGTTCCATAAGTCATTGGGGATACTAAGCACACATTTTACAAATAAGAGGAAAAGTTCCAAACGGCAATCTAAAGGTATGGCATTTATATGTTTTATATTTCCTCTATTCATATTTTGGAAATGTTTGTCATCTTCAAAAAGGGGGAGATTGTTGGCTAAATGGACATCCATAAAATCCCTTTGTTTTGATTATGACAAACATTTCATTTTTATCTATCTGACGAGCTACTTGAGTGTGCAGGATGACACAACTATAAGGGAAATCCAACATGAAGTATTTATATTTTCATGCAAATGTAATCATTGTAAAAACTTGTACAGAATTATAATGTACAAGTACTTAGAATCGCATGTAAATCAAGCATTGGATTTTCCCTAGCTAAACACCTTAGTCATCCATTCAATAGGACCACCTATGCACACATACGTATAACTAGTGCCTAACTTGAAACCTTAAAACAGGATCTCTCTCGGTCGACCAACTCCTCGACCGAGATACTCTCGGTCGACCACATTATCGACCGAGAAAGATCCAAAAGTAGCCGTTAGACACAGCTGTTGACAGTTGCAAATAAACGTTAATCCAGAGAGCCTGTCGGTCGACAAATCCTCGACCGACTGGGCATTTCGGTCGACAAGTCCTCGACCGAGATGGTCTCTGACAGCAACTGCAGAATTAATTAACTAGCCGTTGCTAATGCGCCTAACTTATTCCTAACGGCTAGTTAAGCACTAGGAACCCCCTAGAAGTTGTCTAGAACGTCCTTAAGCATACTTAGGCTATTCCTATAAATAGGACAAGCCATAGGACACTAGAACTCACTTCTTACACTTGCTATACTTGAGAAAATACTTGAGCCCTCTTGTGCAATCTGTGTGAACTGAGCTTTGTGATCAATTGGCCATTTTCCCTTTAGCTCAAGCTCGTCCTATAGGCTAGATTTTCCTAACCCTAGCAATCACAAGTCCATCATATTGGCTAGGAAAATCCAAACGCTTGATCTAGGGAAATCAAGCCTTGAGCTACAAGGATAAGTTGTATTTTCTTTTATTCCTTTCTTGTTCCTTGTATTACTTGTACTCTCCTTGCTACTCCAGGTAGGAGGCTGCGGATTGGAGAGGGTGAAGCTCTTCGTGGTGAAGAGGAAGACTTTGGACTACTTCAGAAGGCTGTCTTGACGGGAAGCTACTTCGAGAGGAAGGCTACTTCAAGGGGGAGCTTGAAGTTACTTCAAGGAAGGCTGCTTCGAGGTTGGCAAGACTACTTCAAGGTGAAGGCTGTCCAAAGGGTGTTTAGAAAGTATTGTAAATTTTATGTAACATCCTTGAGAGGTAATAAAATTTAGTACTTTCAAAATCCCGGTTGGGTAAGCAACCGGGTAGTGGACTGACTCCTTAGTATTTGCTAAGGTGGAACCACTCTAAACACCTGTGTTCCTCTTTTTAATCTTTAGTTTGGTTGTTTGAGTTTAAATTATTTTAAAATCTATATAAAACTCTATTCACCCCCCCTCTAGAGGTTTTCAGAAAAGGCTCTTCATGGCACCCGTTTGATTGATGTTGATAATAGCTTCCCTCATCATAGTATTGATTTGAGTTGCTTTCCAATTACCCTCCTGTATTGCAGTCTACGCCTTGAAATCCGCCATAGTTAGGTTTCTCGTAGTAGCCTCCGGGGTGATATGGAATATAACTTGTGTTATATCCATAGTTGTATGGAGTGGCTGCTCTGAGTTTCCCGACTATACGATTCATGATTACTTGACGCAAGGCCATCACGTAGAGAGGATGAACGTTGAAACAGTTGATTGATGCATGAGAATAGTCACCACAGAATCGACAACTATTGGTTGGTGGCACTGACTGCTTCATTTTGAAGAGAATTGGTACCTGAAATCAAAGAAAGAGTTTATCAAGTTTGACCAACCACTTCAAATCCAAGATGATATGCAAGATTATGTCCTTTACTTTTTAGCTTTTTGAAAAGAAAAAGAAAACCCTAGAGAAACCTAAATCAACGCAAAATTTGAAAAAGACGATTCTTAAACCGTTGTCCCCGGCAACGACGCCATTTTTTGATGGAGCTAGAACTTACACCAAAAGATTACGCTTCCAATGGAAGTCCTAATATGCACAAAAAACCCTAGGGAGTTGATGTTCTCTCTAGGTTTACCTACAACTGGTGCTAGATAAATGCTCCAACCCCACAAGAGTGTGGAAGCCTTATCATAGTACAGATTTAGGATCGAACCCAAAGGACAACGTTAAGAATCTGAGTGTCTTTTTCTTGTTTCGTATCAATCTAAGTTAATCATCTAAGACCAGAAGTTTGATTTGAGTTATTTAACCTTAAACGTGCAAAAGTAAAGGCAAGAATAAAAACTAGTTTAAGGATTGAAAACTAAGATTAGCAAATGATGATGGATCACTGGGGTGATGCGGGTATTCACCACCACTACACATGAATTGTACTTGTACCAAACATAGCAAGACTTGTAAGCAAGATACATGGATGTTGTACAATACCGATGTCTTATAGGACAAGAGTAATGCACACATCCTTCACAGGTTGAGTAACTCTCATTCGGTATGTATCTATGTGTCAATGAATATATGTAGTCTCCGAAGAGAAGATCTTACTCAACCTCGTGAAACGTGCATCGAAAAATTAACAAGTGAGCGATAATTACCAAATCGATTAGTATCCTTATAGACTATCCCTCTTTCGAGGATATAGCTACGAGAAACGTGAGAGTGTTGCAACGTCAGCCATTCCCGAACGAATGGTCAAGTACTTTGCACCACTCTCTCCTCAGAGTGTGTTCCTCGACCTGTCAAGGTTGCACTTTTGTATGTCAACTAATTCCATTTCATAGTACAAAAGTACAACGATGGAGGTGAGATTACTCCACTCCTTGGAAAACGTTCCTAGATATCGAAACGGATGCGTGGTGGATACACACACTAGAAACCAACACTAAATCGGTATTCGAGTCACAAGAGCGGTCGTAGACAAACCATAACGAAAGACAATAAATGCATACAAGAACGCGGACAACATTCGAGCATGTGTGAAACGATTTAGTATTGAATCGGAATGATAACATCTTTTTAGTACAAGATACAAGACACGGGCAGCGGGGCTAGTCTTCGCGCCCCAGTGGATGGAACTACTCGCTCCTCATGGAGGGAGCAACAAAGAAAGAGAAGAGAGAGAAAGAAAGCATCGTCGAAGCAGAATGGTCGATCTGTGATAGCCCGGTGTAGATCGTCACAGTCTCCGGGACTGCTCCGTCGTGGTCGATGTCGTCCGTCTCTCTGCCTCGATTGTCGTGTCTACCTCTGGGATTGCACGGGTAGAATGAGGTAGAACAATGGTAGAAGTGAGATGATAGATGTGAGATGGCGATGGAACAACCTTCTAGATCTGTCCCCAGTCTGGCAGCACACCGGATCTAGACTGAGGATGGGATTCTGAGGTTGTGGGTGAAGTTTGGTTGGAAACGGTGCTCGGGCATTCTGGCGGCGTTCCAGCACTGGTCCCAGTCCAGCAGCCTTGGGCCGTAGTGAGATGGGATTCTGAAATAAGGACTTTTGGGGTCCTATTTATAGGCACAGATCTGTCCCTCATGCATTTGGTGTGATTCCAAACGGTTTACTAAAAAAATCTTCTTCAAACGGTTTGGCTATAAGCCAACTTTATTAAACGGTCTTCTAGTGAGCTCATTCGGTTTGGATATACGTGGAGATTCATTTGGTTTGCTTCAGATTTAGCAAACGGTCTTAGTATTGCTCTCCTCCATACGGTCTTCACGATAAGCTAATCCAAACGGTCTTGCGCTTCCGGGCCGCGTCAAATGGTTTCCACTTTGCACTTTAGCGAACGGTCTTCTGATCATTCGGTCTTCAACATTCTTTTATTCAAACGGTTTGAAGCTGTGAAGCAAACGATCTTGTAGCATTCGGTTTGCTGCTGGTCACTTTTTTTCCCAAATGGTTTGGCATTGCTCATTCACCTTTAATTCGGTCTTCATTGGTTTGACCTTTTCATACAGTTTCATGCATGTGTTCTTTACGTGAGTTGCTGGTCCGATTTGCTTTGCATTTAGTCATCACGTGAGTGACTCATTCGATCTTCATGCAGCTTGCAACGTTAAATAGATTGCAGCTGTGTTTTTAGCAAACGGTCTTGACTCATCCAAGGTGATTGGTTCACGGTCTTCATATTCCAATAATAAGCAAACGGTCTTGCTGCACATTTCCTCATGCGGAATTGCGTTCCATTTGCTTCATGCGGTCCCATAGCTCCCTCAATCACGTGCACTCATACAGTCTGGTTTCCATTCAAGCAAACGGTTTGTAGCAAAAGCAAGCAGCTGTATATTTCCTTCACGTGTACTCGTTCATTTTCAGATCAATTGCTCATGCGTTTTACTAGGTTCACGTGGACTTCTACTTGTCTTCACGATCTTACACATGCATGCAAATTAACATGTGTTCTTCATAGTCCCTGGTCATGAGTTCTTAAACTTGCACATGCATGCAAATGATCATGCGTTCTTCATAGTTTGGAGCATTCACGTGGACAACTACTGGTCTTGTTGCTTACTTGTCCTGTGCTCACGATTGTTGGTGTAGGTGATGAAGACGACGACACCGGAGATCACGTGTAGGTGGGCGCCGACATTGTTGATGACGTATAGCTCAAACGGTGTCACATGCCATCATGCTCAAATGGTCTTGGGACCGCATGGGCTCATACGGTCTTGAGACCGCATGAGCTCAAACGGTCTTGAGACCGCATGGGCTCATACGGTCTTGAGATCGCATGGGCTCATACGGTCTTGAGACCGCATGAACTCAAACGGTCTTGAGACCGCATGGGCTCATACGGTCTTGAGACCGCATGAGCTCAAACGGTCTTGAGACCGCATGGGCTCATACGGTCTTGAGACCGCATGGGGTCAGGACCGTATAGCGCTCAAGACCGTTTCTTTTCTTATTGCATTCTCTATGCAACTTTGGACTCCTTGGAACTCAAGGAACCCAAGAGGCACGAAATCCATCTTTGGATCACATTCTTTTTCCTTCTAGAGGTTTCCACATCTTTCATTTCTCAAATTCTCAAATATTCTTTAATTAATTGAATGTCCTTGTTGTTGGGCCTAATAGCCAATAAAGCTCACCAATAAATCAACAAGGCTATTTTAAATGAAATTCATGCATTCAATCAAAAGACATCATTATTTGTTCATTTATCTTTTTAATGAGAAATTACATTTCTGACCAAATGAACCCAAAAATTGGGGTTGTAACATCCTTCCCCTCTTATAAGAATTTTGTCCTCAAAATTCCATCAAGCAAACAAACAATTCAGGATAAGCCTTTCTTATGTCCATCAAGGCTCCCATGTGGCTTCACCCTTCCCATGGTGCTTCCCAAGAACCTTCATCATTTCATGTTCTTCCATATGAGTTCATTCTTACCTTGGTATATCGTACCCTCATAGGTGACTCAGGATATTTCAACTTTTCAAAATTTGAATAGGTTCAAGGTTCAGCACATGGCTTGGGTACCTCACATAGTGCTCTAGATCAGACTCATGGAACACATTATACGTCATATTATCCTAATGGGTAAGGATAAACACAACCATCTCCACCAATCCATCTCAAGTGGACCCATATATCGGGGACTCAACTTTCTCATATGTAGCTTAGAGGGGTCGAATTTTCACATCACATACTCTCCCACAGAGAACTACATGTCAATCTGCTTTGCATCAGCTCACGACTCATGTCACCTCTGAGCTTTCTCTCTCAAGCATTGCTTGATCAAAGTGACTTCATATGCACACACTGTGGTTCTTTTCTAACCTTCACAAAGCCTCCTTCACCAACATCATCTTAATGAAGCGGTGACCGACTCAACCTCTCTATAAAACTTCTTACATCCTGATAAAGGCTATGGTGGTTAACATCACATCTTAAGAATTATCTCCATGTATCGCCCCGAATGTGCACACATGCTCTCATCAGACCCTCTAGTCTGGATCATAATAACCATTAGTAATGGGTGATAAACTATACTACGGTCAAGTTCTTCCTATATCTACTTCCACGTCATGGAAGTGAATCTTTAGGTTATTATCAAGAACTTTGAACTCACATCATGGTGTAGTTGAACCATCTCTCTCTCTTATAAGTAGTTCAACTAGATATGTCCCTTGATAGTACACTTTCTTTCTCATGTCATCTAGGTAAGGCAATCTGCCATAACCCATGTTGCATATCGACCCTCCTTGGTCTTGGGGAGACTTACAACCTCCAAAGTGACAAACTCCCATGTCCTCTCGGGAACTCTTTATCTTCTAAAACAATACACTGGGTTACTGGTGTTCGTCCTTCACCTATTGGCTTGCATGGCAATGTAACTTCATCTCAGGTATCCAAAGTACTACTGTCACCTACCATCTCCGTAGTACCATGGCGTATGATGAACTTGAAATCATGATCTCCTATATGTCACAATCTTTCAAGGTTGATTCCTTAGAAACCCTAAACCACTCTCATCAGGGTTTTATTACCTTCCTATTCAAAGAATTGCATCTTAGATTCTATCACCATCCTTTCACTACATCAAGGACTAAACTGGCTAACCAAACAACTATTAACTTTTTCAACATATCTTGTTACATCCGAGTGTTAGCCAAAACACATCTTCTTTCCAAACCTAGGCTTAGCCGAACAACCACCACTTCTTCTAGCCTCTAGCTAAACTAGGAAGCTATATCTCAACCAGAGCATTCATTACCACTTCTTATCCTTAGGTGTTAGGTAATGTTGAATACATACACCTCCATGTATTCTACTTATCATCTAATCTCAAATTCTAAGTTTGTACTCATCAAGAACACTCTCTGATCTCATCATTATGGTGATCAAACTCAACCTTGCATAACCTGCAGATTCCACATAGTTTCTGCTAAAAACATCTTATTTCTCTTACTGCTTGTAAACCATCCGTGTATTGTTGACTCCACCAGGGTACGTTATCATCTTTGTCCTCCTACCTTGTATCAACGTTCCAACGCACATCATCTTTATCCTTGGTGTATGGCTCACGTACTGTCCTATCTCTCACTCCCATAACAAGAGGAAATAAGCATTTGGCTGCAGTCCAAATACAAAGTTCTTCCTGTTCCAAGAGTAGAGATGGTACATTCCACCTTGCCAGTACACCTTCAAATCTAAGTTGCAATGTGCCACATATGTCTCTACATCACAAACATCATGATATCAAAATTACTTCCATGGAAAACTGGTCTCGAACCTACTTGGTCCAAACACAATCATTGGTCATCTCCTCTAGGTCTATAGGGTGTCGGAACTTTTGGGGTCATCCCTTTTCCCTTATGCATCCAGAGAGTGCCTTACTCATCTTCCCTTTGGGTCCCATGAGTTCATGAAGGTGATCATCCTCCTAACCTATGGCCCTCATACAATGATAGTTGTTACCTCTCGACCCTATGGTCATGTGCAACTAGGGAATTAGGAAACTCCTACCTCCATCAGTGTTATCCCTACCTGACCCTAGGATAGACTTAGGATTCTATTATAGTACACATCAACTTGGAACCTTACCCAAGCCTTCATCATCTCTCTCTACATTCATGGGCTGACTTTCATCTTTTCATAGGGGTCATGGCAACCTGCCTACCTTGGTCGAACCACATATCGGTTACCTCCATGGTAACACATCCACATGCACATAGAGATGGTTATCTATGGGTCTACAGGTTCATTCTCATATCATGTACTTTTTACTTAGCTTCTCAAGATCCTATGAAACCTCTTTAAGTTACCTTAAAACCAACAAAACTGGTATACACCCTACAAAAGGGTCCCTCTCCCAGGATGGGAGGAAACTACAACTCTTGACAACTAGGTTACAACTGTCTTTAGGGTTTACATTCACATGAGCATACCTAACCCAACAGCTACTAAGGCACAAGAAGACCACCTATTAAACCATGCGAGGTCATACTTGTTCTCTTTCCTTAACATTAGATCAACTTAGTTGTGAGGGGTTCATCAATCATACCCTTAACATAAGGGGTTTCCTTTTCCAATACAAATGAGGAGTACCATGCTTGAAACTATAGGGACTCAAATCTAATCATGAGCATCAGATACACTGCTTCCCCTCTTAGGCCTAGGAACCCTAGGTGCTCCTTTGGGTATCCAACTGCATGCTCAATCTCTTATCAACGAATCAAGCATGTTCAAGGTATGTCATGTACTCCCATAATCCTTTTATATGAGAAACACCTCAGAGTTGGGTCCTCCTCAAGGACAACCAATTAGGTATAAAGCCTCACAACTGGTTACTTAAACCTCCTCAGGGTCTAAGACACTCTTTGTCTCATCATAGTAGGTAAACTCCTATACCATAGGCACATAGGTTCCAGAAGCATCACTCTCTCTTTAGGGTTTGGTTCTTCTAAAGGACACCAAGATATCATCCATCTCTAGGGATCACGAATGAGGCAACCACTATCATACACTTAGGTCGCATCATCCTCAACTCCCCACTGTTCCTCATGTCTTGAAATCTAAGATTCCGACCTTCTTGCTTGAGTCCTTCTTTCTCTCTCTAGAGATAATTCCACATCCAACCTTACTACCAGAGGTCCTCTCTCCATGAAGGATCAAGCTCACAAGAATACCTCTACATGGGTGAATCCTATGCTCATGATTATCCATAGCCCCTTATGCTTATCTCATAAGCCATCCATCCTATCCTTCTGGCCTCGGTTATAACTTACTGCTCATACTACTGATGTACTCTGGGTGCAAGCTTTAACCTACTTGCAACAGTCCATAGGGTTTCTATAGGTTCTTCACTAACCTTACCAATGAAGGAGCTATCCTTCGCTCAAACATGCATGACCCTTCCCAGGGTTGGGTTGCCAAAGGTGCTAGGTCATCCAACCTCTCATGGCTCATATGACAAACCAAAGGCATGTCCATCCAAACACCCAGTCAACCATGACATCTAACTCATCATGTCATCTCTCTCTCTAACATCCACTTAGGGTTAGGGTTAACATCATCCTCAGAGGATGTGCCAAGTCTCTACCTTTTATGGAGATCTCTACCTCCAATACTAACTCTCTCTTTACTAACCCTCCTGACAAGAAGGTCTAGCCTCAGGTCTTCTCCTGAGGGCAATGAAAACTCATGTCATACGACCTAAGCAAGTGTCTATTCTTTAGTTTATGCTTAACCTATTAAGCTTATGTCCATGACATCATATTTACATGTTTTTCATTAATTTGGTGGAGGATTCCTTAATCCTTATCAATCTTACTCATCCCTCAGGAAGGTGAGGAAAAGAGAGAAAACCCTAATCTTTAAGGTCCTTAACAACATTTGAGTTGAGAAGGGATGAACAAAATGAGAGAGTCCTAAAGGTATCTTATTTCGAGTCAAATCCTAAGACATTGGTTAGGCAGTCACACTAATCCAGGAGTCCTCGTATTCCGACTAGCGGTGCGGAGGAAAATCTTGCCATCCCCCAGACGTGATCCTTTTCTAGACACCTCTGTCTTTCAGAAAATCCTCTAATAACTCCCTTGGGTTCTACGGAGTTTGTAAAATTTAATAATTATTAAAGATTCAATGAGGAACCTATGCTCTGATACCAAATGTAACGACCCCGTCTCTCAGTAACCCCCAATAAAGGGAGACCATAAGGTCAAAGTCATTATCCCAATTAACAAGATCAAAGGTTCGACAAATAATCAATAACAATTAACAAATTTTACTAACTAAACTGAAACTTGGTACAAAATAAAACTTTGCATACCTTATTCAAATCTGGGATATCTACATCTATTCACGTCAGGAGTCTACTCTAACTAATCCTCCTTTGTACTTTAACTATTAATTAATTTCACATATGTCACTTTACTGTTTGTCCTTTTCAAGCTTGTACCTAAAACACCAACAAACAAAACGTCGGTCAGCATATCGGAATATACCGGTATGTGGGGACATCCAAAATTTCATAGACACAGTTAACACTTTAATAATCACAATAAAATTATTTAACAAGACAATTTACATTTTCAATGTGTCATTCTCCACCACTTTTGCCTTAACCCTGGCATACCCCTCTAGGGTTTCTCTTTAGCCATTGACTTAAGGCCACCTTCTCAATCTTGAGCTTGGTGCTTGGGAGTCACCTCTCATGGTGCTCCATAGTCATGCATCATAGACCACCTTCTCATTCCCGATATTGGTGTCTGGGGTCACCTCTCATGGTGCCCATGGGTCTACCCTATTGGGCCTAACCTTTATGGCATCTTCCATCAGGGTGGCATGTAGGTGCAAGAATACACATGTAATTATAATTGTGATACCCATAGTGACTTTATAATTGCAGTATGAACATCCAAACTATTTTGATTGCATTCAATGCGATGAATCATACGGAAAACCTTCGGGAAACTAATGCGATTAACCATAATTAACCACATACGTATCAAGTTGTCTTGAATGCAGAATTAATCCAAAGAAGCAAGTAATCCATAATCAAGCAAGCAATCACAATTCAGTCCTGAAATATACGTCCCATATTTTATATCATGGATCATGGTATCCAAGTCCAATAGGCCTAATTGTGCCCTAGGATTACTAGCCCTTTTTAGGGTTTTGACCATAATTAGGGTTTCATTTCCTTTTTACCACTTTTACTTTATTTTTATCAAAATATCCATCAAACCCTAATTATCTCAATTTGTTTCCCATTGAGATCTTAAGATCAGATTTGGATCACAAAAACCCTAATTTTTGGATTACTATATCTTTTCTTCCCTTTTTCCTCATTTAGGGTTTCTAAGGGTACTAATTACATTATTAGGTTTAAAACCCTAATTCTTGTAATTCCCTTTTCAAAATAGGTTAATATCCATGTATATCATTAAACTAGTTAAAAGTGCTCAAATTTATTCACTTGCAAGATAAAATCTATTCTTTATCAACAATTAGGATTTCTAACCACAAATTATTACTTTTTCCCTCAAAATAAAACACTTTTAGAAAAGTATACTGATTTAGGCTTCCAAACCATTTTTTATTTATTCCTCATATTTTTCTGATCAACTTTCATGTATTTGGTTTGTTAATATGAGATTCCTAGCGATTTCTATGAATTTCATAAGAAAAAGTATTTTCTTTGGAATTTTGGTCAGAGATAGTTGATTACCAAAAATATAGGGCCGCACGATCCGTGGTCCATTGATCCAACTTCTCGATCTGATGTTTGGTGGTGCGTGTGCAACTTAAGTCAGCCGGCCCTCCTTTGATCCGTCGGATGGGTGCGTGGGATCATAATGATCCACGATCCGACAAATACTGCTACTCCCCTCCTTCTTCCCCATCCACTCGGCCGGCAGCGGCACCGTACCCTGGATCTCATCGGAGCAGGCTCGATTCATGCTTCCAGGGCACAGTTGACCAAAATAAGTGGCCAGTAGCATTTGTTAGGGTTTAAGGGATCTAGAGGGGTGCTATTGATAGGTTGTAGGGGGTTCTTCTAGGGTTCCCCCACCTCTCCGCCACCCTCGTTCTCCACCCAATTGGGTGTTTCTTTTAGAAACCTCAGGAGATCAATGAAATAGGGTCGGGGAGGAAGAGAATTATCTCCTGAGTTTGATGGAACTATTTTCATGAGCGCACATGTACCGGATAAAGAAGAAATCAAGAGGGAAAGTCCCTCCTGTAACATGTCAGAGTCCATGTCCGCTTGGGACTTAGACGATGAGCATCCATCATTGGATTAAGATCCAACGGACCTCATCGCTCGCCATCAAATATAAAGGAAATATATATTCCTTTAATTCAAAATAATTCCCAAATTGGAGATAACTTGGAAAATTGATATCTCCCAAACCACAACTCCTATTTGTCTCAAATTTTAAGGGAACACTTGTCTTGGCATTATCCAGCTTTGTACGAAATTTGGGAAACAAAAAGCAATGGATGAGAAGGCTTCCTTCTCTCCCAAGTTATTCATTAATTTATTCAAAATTAATTGTTATTTCCTTTTCCCTTTGCCATTATCTTGTTATTTTGGGTCCCTAGGACCTCAAGAAATCCTAAAGGCACTAATTCCCATATTCAGAAATATTGGTTTGCCTTTATCTTCGTGTAAATGTCTATTTCACACATTCTCATTATCCTTTTTATTAAAATATCTCTTTTTGAGGATTTCTTTTTATCTCTCTTTTTATATTCCTTATTGGAATTCCTTTTAATATTAGAAATCCTTTGGATACACAAATCCACCAAGGATAACTCAATTGTACCTCTTTTCACTTATTTTCCATATTTTATCATTGTTTTCAATTTCTTTCTTAATGAAGAAATATATAATTGATCCTTTCTTTTCTTATTTCATTCTCTATGCAAATTTGGACTCCTTGGAACCCAAGAAACCCAAGAGGCATGAAATCCATCTTTGGATCACATTCTTTTGCCTTCTAGTGGTTTCCACATCTTTCTTTTCTCAAATTCTCAATTATTCATTAATTAATTGAATTTCCTTATTATTGGGCCCAATAGCCAATAAAACCCACAAATAAATCAACAAGGCTATTTTAAATGAAATTCATGCATTCAATCAAAATACATCATTATTTGTTCATTTATCTTTATTATGAGAAATTACATTTCTCACCAAATGAACCCAAAAATTGGGGTTGTAACAAGATTCATGGGATTAGTCCGAGTTGATCTACCCTTAGTTTCTCAATGTTTCCTCGTGTCTAGGACTTTTGCCCAATCTAGAACTCAATAGTTCATGGAAGCCATAGGGAGGCCTATATATATGGGGCCTTAGACTTCCAACAGAGCAGAAAATAGACTACTTGGCTTCGGCTGAGCATTGCGAGTAAGGTAGTGATAGCAATTTTGGTTAAGGCCAAATATGCTGATTTGGTCAACGCAGGGACCTCGCTTGAGGTTCGGAAGTCAGTTCTTTCGCCTCGGGTTGCGATCGGTGCAATTGAAAGCATGGGCGGCTTCAAAGGACCATGGTGGAGGATGTGCGACCTTCTCCTGGTGAGTAGGGTGAGAGAGTGGCAGAGTCAACTAAAGAGTTGACTGTCTGCGGGAGCTGGTCCACGCGCGGGGAGCGTCGTGAGGAAGAAGAAGAGAAAGGGGAAAAGACCCCTTTGCTCCCGACTCCAATGAAGAAACAAAAGGGCAGGAGTGTCTTTCATGTGTGCTTGGGCCCAAACCGCATGAAAAAGAAAAGAAGGCTCGATTGGCTGACGTGTCAGGCCCTCATTGGTCCAAGTAAATATTTTTGTAAAAATCATATCTAAATATTGGTAGCTCTGATGGAAACATGAAAAATATGAATTTTGCTCAGAAAAATGCGAGGAATCCATTAAAAATACATGACAATCTAATTCCTCTTACAATTCGAAAAGTAGTGGAAGTGATCAACTTTAATGCAATAATGATTAAGAAACCCTAATTTGAGATGATTAAAGTATTGAGAAGGGTTTTATGGATGATTAAAGTTGATATTAACCTGTTAATTATAAAAGGACACATCAAGATCTAAACGGATGAACTTTACACGTAATTTGGATTAATTTACGAATTCCATGTACATGAATGAGATTTAATGGGCCTCAAAACCCTAATGTTAGGAATTATGAATCTTAATGACTGTAATTATTCAAATTCAAGAATAAGGCTGAGATATGATGGTTCAAAGCTATTTCAAGTATAAAAGTTCCTATTTGCGGGTAAATACCGTTAATATGGTGATTAGGGTTTTCTAATGGATAAATGTGCAATTAGTGATAAATGGAGTTCATGAAAGATAAGTTGTTAATTTGAAGGGAACTAAAGATGATAATTGGGCCCAATGATCATGTCATCTCTTAAAAGGACAAAAATGGCAGTTTTAATGTAAAAGAGGCATAATAGACTTAATTGTGTCTTTAATCCGAAATTAGGTTTATATGTTGTTAAAAGGTAACCTTAATGTATTTCGTGAAGAGTAGATGAGATAATTAGGGTTTAAAATAGTAAAAATGAAGTGAAACCCTAATTGCAATGGAAACCCTAAAAGTGGACTAGAAACCCTAGGAAACGAGCTAGGTTTAATAGATCTTGATGGTATGATAAATAATGGGAAATTATATGCATATTTCAGGATCTCTTTGTGTGCTTGATTACCTATTGGATTTTTACATTGATTGGATTAATTTTGTCTTAAATCTGCCTCACAGGTATGTGGTTATGCTTATGGTTAATCGCTTTAGTTTCACGGCGATTCTTATATGTTTTATTGGTTGCCTAAAAATAACTGCCTGGATGACTTTTTTTCATGCAACTATAAAGTGACTATGATTATCATGATAAATATGTATACATGACTGGCTCAGATCCTGGTCCTCCTCTATGGCTTTGCTAATGATGAAAGGGTAACCTAGTAAAGGGTCTACTTGTGGGACCATCAAGTTATCAAGAGTTAGGGATTGGGCTACCTATGGGTAGTGCCATGCGACTCTTTAGCACACCATGAGTTAGGGATTGGGATACCTATAAGTAGTACCATGTGACTCATCAACCCTAGATATTGATCTACCTATTAGGTAGGATCATGCAGGGTTTAATGGGGATCTACCATAAGGAAGGTAGCATCCTGGTCAACTGCAGGGACAACATAGTGGCTAGGGTATGTATGGATTGAACAGTTATGTTTAAAACATAAAGTTGTTTGTTAAATCATAATTGACTGCAATATGTTGTTACAGTTAATTGCACAATTATTGTTTCCCCCACATACTGGCATATTTATTTATGCTGACCCATGTTTTGTTTGTCGGTGTTTTAGGTACAAGTTTGACAAGGACAAACAGTAAAGTGCCACATGTGGAATTAAATAACAATTAAAGTAGAAAGGAGGATTAGTTAGAATAGACTCCAAATGTGGATAGAAGTAGATATCCAATTTTTGAAAAAGGTATGCAAAGTTTTATTTTATTCCATCTTTCAATATAGCCTCGGTAGAATTTAATAATTATTACTGATTATTTGTCAAACCTTTGATCCGAGAAATTGGGATAACGACTCTGACCTCTTCGTCTCCCTTAATTGGGGGTTACCGGGAGGCGAGGTCATTACATTAGGAAATTGGATGGTAAATAGATGACATATGTAAAATATGATATATAGAAAAGAACAGTAAATATAAAAAAAGACTAAAGGAAAAAGATTTGTACATGGTGAAGAAAGAAGTAGAGTTGTTCCTTTGTTCAATGTATCAATACTTGTTGCATGCATGATTGGCTTCCATTTATTTTTCCTAATTGATCCACATTGAGATAAATGGAATGAAATTTGCATTTTTCCATTTACAAGGGAAATCATATCTTGCTTTTGAAAATAAAATCTAATGACAACTAATGGTTTAATTAAAACAATAAAGCAAAGCACATTTTAAGTTCAAAACATTAACAATATATTATGTATACCTTTAATGATAAGGGAAAGTGAAACAAAAAGTTTTTTGTAATAAAATCTTGATTGAAAAGACCATCAAACATCACCTACAATCATCATTTATAATTATATCACATTACATATAAGACTATTTGTGTTACAAGTCAATGCTTAAAACATAACTATTCTTAAAATTAATTAAATTGAAGTTTACTAATCAAGATAATATTATATTAGCTGATAAGTCACACAAATCATTTTGATTCTTAGAGAAAATCCCCCCTAGTGATTAGTAGTCACCATCGAATCTCCTATATTTGACAATTAAACTTTGTTATAGAGCCATCATCGTTGTAGTTCAGATCACCAAATTGATTTAGAAGATGCCTTTATTTTAAGCCTTCATTTCCACAATATGTTTTGTGTTCGAACGAGAGAGATAACATTAAGAAAATTGAGTTTAGTAACAAAAAGACATGAAGAATGGTGCAAGTGATGTAAATGAAGAAAATGAAAAACACTGGTGAAATAGTAGTTGTAGTAGTTTTGTTGGTCTTGAGAAAGTGAAAGATATTTTTATTTTGGGTTTTTTCTAAAGAAAAATATATAATCAGAGAGTGACTTAGCTAGTTCAACATTACTTAGGTAATATTCTTGGATTTTATAGATAAATGTTGTTTAAAGTTAGAGGAGAACATGTAATGTTTGAGGTAAGTTAATTGAATGCCATTTCCACTTTAATGGGAAAGAAAACATGGTGAACGTGGTGTTCTTCATAAATTTCATTTTCCTAGAAAATAAAAGGATAAAAAAACTCGTTTGTAATGGTTTGATTCATTAAAAATACAAATATATGGAATATGAAGGGGTTGATAAAGAGGAGGGAAGATAAAATAAGGAAATATGGCTTAATGAGCAAAACAAAGGGTCATTTTCACTTAAGGAGAGGAGAAGCTACGAATGGTTAACTAAGAAGAATGAGTTAATTTAGATAAAGGAAATTAATGAATAAATGACGTGGGTAAGAATGATTATATGTTTCATGGGTGGTTTATTGTATTGTTTTACTGAGAAGAGCTTTTCAATTTGTAGTTCTTAGGGAAACCATTTATAGAAAAGAGATAGAAATAATATTGAAATTAATAAAAAATAAGAGAGGAAAATGGATATGCTTATTTAAGGAGAACATACAAATTTCATGGAGTGAGAAGATAGATGTACACCAAAATTTGAGGAAAAGTGATTCAATATAGTGTACGAATTTCAATATCAAGCATCTTTTTTATTAAATAAGTGTGTTAACTCCTCCTTGTTAATTTTGGTGGGTCAACACTACACTCAAGAGAACAACTCAACATAGTCTAGTTTGGATATAGGTATAGCAGAGAGAAAATGCCTATACAGAGAAAGAAAAGAACACAAATGAAATGTATAGATAGACCCTATAGACTGTGATGAAAAGAGAAGATATACAAGAGGTAAATAGGGATAAGATATTAGAATACTTCATAAGGTAGAAAGTCATGAAGTTGCAATCCAAAAATGAAAGAGCTTCCCTTTCAGACCATAAACCACCTCTCTCACTGATCAGAATATTATTCACATGATTTCACTTAATGAGTCCCTTTTGAAGGAAGGGATTATCTATAAGAAACTCCATAGAGGCATAATATTAAATGAGTAGATTAATATCAGAATTAAATATATGCCAAAGATTATTGAGATCCATTAAGCACTCCTTGATTAGGATTTTATTCCTATACCATCAAATGTAGTAAAGAACAATGACATTAGTGATAAAAGATTTATTAGAGACAAAACTAAGAAAGCTATCAACTGGGACATGGATTCTTTCAGTAAAGCCAACCCCCACAACTCTATTTCACATATGAATATCACTAGATCACTTGAAAAAACATGATTAGTTCATTCATATGAATTTCTACACATCAATAACTACCTTTCTTTTGATATTATTCATCATAGAAATGTTATCTAAGGAAATCTTCCAAACAAGCATTTTGAAGTTTTCAAGCCCCTTATGCTTCCATATCTAATTTTGTCCAAACTAGACATGTTTTCTTTCTACAACATTCCCAAGTGTCCCTTAGTTTTGTATCACCCTTTCCATATAGGGATATACTATCTTTCTTCTTAGTGAAATTCCCTAAGTATTAAAAATAATATATTTCAAAGGAAAAAGTCTTTTATATTGCACCAACCATCTTTTAAGACAAAGCTAATCTTCGTGAATTTCAATTTTCCTAGCATAAGACACAATCTAGGGTTGACCAAATTTTGCATGAATTGGTTGCCATTGATCCATGGATGTATCCAGAGGAAGGTGCTTTGTCCATTCCCATCTTTGAAAATAGTATGAGAAAGAACCTCATCTATGACCTTCATAATACTCCTCCATAACTAAGAATGATACGTAGTAATAATTTAATTTCAAATGATATCTTTTTTATATACTTTTCTTGAACCCATTTGAGCGAGAGATTGTCCTTCTTTGTAGCAACACTCCAAAAGTTAAAGAACAAACCAACTTTATTCATATGATTAGTACTATGGATACCCAATCCCCCATCATTCTTAGGTATACAAATCTTATCCCAACTAGCAAGATGATTTTATCAATATTATATCCCAAAATGAAATTTATGCAAACTCTATCCACCTCATTAATAATGAAAGGTGGAAGAGGGAAAACCGTAGTCCAATAAATGATATAAGTAGACAATGTAGATTTGACAAGTTCCACATAGCCAGCAAAAGACAAAAGTTTATCTTTCGAATTGTCTAGTTCGGTCTTTAACTTATCAATGAGAGGAATACAAAGGCTTCTAGAGAGCTTCCTACAGATAAAAGAAACAACCAGATACTTTGAAGGCAAAAAACCTTCTTTAATATCAAAATTATTCAAGAAATTCTCTCTTTTAGCATTCTTACTGAGGTATATAAGACTTTTGCTAGAATTGATAGAGAGGCCAGAGACTCTACTGAAATCAATCAGAATTTATCTTTGACATCTGGCTTTCACATAATTAGCCATAATGTAAATCCAAAGGTCATCAATGAATACGGTATGAGAGACATGGAGTGTGAGAACCCATTACTCTAAATGAGATTACTCAAAACATAAAACACAATCAATCACTAATTAATCACATACCTAAAAATATGGGTAAATTAAAACCAATTTCAACATCAGCTCCTACTTAGAAACATGTGCATAAGATCCCAACATATTAATTTTATCCATACTATGCTAAGAATTTGATACAAATTGTTCTATCGCCTTGGCCACAACATATATACACAGGAGAACAATATTCATATATGCCACACAAACAAGTATTAATATGCTAACAAAATTTTGATTCGTTTGAAACACCATATACAAAAGTTTCCTGCTCGGACCTGAGAGTACAGGGACGACTCTAGGACACACTATACATCTAATCAGCTTTCTCAAAGATTCATTACTATAGTTCCTCTTTTCTACCACGGGTTTGTTTCCATCACTTTCGATTGCCTAAAAAATGTGGTGAACCACAAGAGTGAGATCCATGTCCCATCAAGAGATATAACCTCCAACAACGCCTATTGATTACAACATTTTATATAGTAGATAACTAAGTAGTTGGAGTATTTAATATTCAATTGATAGATTGAACAATTCAAGTATTATAAAGAGATTAAGCAATTAATCTTAGCGACAAGTATGATCATCAATGCATATATTGATAACAAATAAATCCATTTCTTTGGATAGATACCTATAAAATATCATCAAATTGCATCTAATAACAATCATTATCATTAATCTGACTATCATCATACTCCTTGCTAACAACATAAGAAATCTAGTGGCATAAGCATACCTGACATCATGAGTATGTTTAGTAACATAACATGGCTATCAATATTGGCATCTCAGATTAAGGGGATAGATCTATATCATAAGTAGAACTAACATCATAACACAATGAACTACATTGGCATGATTCACATTTTAAGAATTTCTAATTACATAGGCATGGCTAGTAATATTGAACATAGCTGGAAGCATAATCTTAACCATCAATGTCAATATATTTAACAATGTAAGCATGTTTACAACATGAGCATAGCTACAACATAAGCATATCTATAATCTCTTATTGTACTATACATGATCTCAGTGAAAAGAAAGCAAACAAGGGTTATCATCTAATATGAAGCTTTGTGTATAACCCTAAATAGATATGCTAGACGGTTGTCTTACATCTTTTATTATGCCCTGGGGAATTTGAATCGTACCATCCAAAGTCCAACTGACCCCTGCAAAGGGATATTCGGTTCCGTACAAGATCTAGGAGTGTCGGTATCCTAAGATCTCTTCCCCTTGGTCAGTATGAGTAAAAAGACAATGACATATCAGTCAAAGAATCCTCTATAATGACATTTAGTCAAGCTTCTAACCAATAGTCTGCCCTTGATATGGGTCACGGAACTAGAAACCAGGGTATACAAAACCCTCTAATCTAAGGTAAAACTTTATTTTTCCTCAATCACATCATATGTATGAGGCATTGCCATAGCCATCCTTCACAACCTACATTGTGGATGACAAGGATATATCCTCAACTTGCCACCCCTACATACTCCACGACACGTGCTCTGAGTTTCCCTTAGGAACACTTGTTTCACCATCTAGCAAGTTCTGACACTGAAGAGGGCTCTACGGCATAGGACACTACATGATTAGAGTTGCACTTGATTAGTTATGCCAATTGGGTGAATTAAGGATGCATCAAACAAGTGGACATACAAACCCTAATTCACTTCTAGCGAGCATATAGCCAGGGAATGGATGCAAAGAGGGGTGACAGGCAACCACCTCCACCGCCATGCCACCCAAGGCCATGCCCACCACCGCCACCAGAATTCCACGTCAGAGAAACCACCACTGCCTTGGTTGACATTGCAAAGAACCAAAACACCCAAGATGACATCGCGTTAGAGGAGATCAAGATTGAAATCATCGATGGATGCATCGCTTTCCCACAACAAGAGGCTGATGAAAATGCAACCTTCTTGCACAACACGGCTGCTGGATATGGAATCAATATCAACCCCCATATCCCAACCCTCCTGGAGCATCTCAGGAAGATATGGTCCCTATCCAGATCCATTGATGCTTGGGCTAGAGGTAACAAGTGCTTCCTTTTGCAGTTCACCAATGCAGAAGACCTGGCAATGGCCCTCGAATCGGGGCCCTGGTTCGTGAAAGGAAAACCCATTATCCTGAAGAAATGGGAACAAGGCGAGCCGATGGACTATGGAGTGAAAAGACATTCTCTAGGATTGGATCATTCCTAGAGAAACCAAAGCGGATTGATTGTGTCACTAAGGTGAGGAAATGCATGGACTATGCTAGAATCAATGTCATCATTGATACAAAATTTAAATTTTCGGATGAAATCAAATTCAAGAGCACCATAGGAAAAGAACATGCTATCAAAATTGAATACGAGTAGAATCTGTCCAAGTGCCCCCACTGCAGCACTTTTGGACATGAGGCAACTATGTGCAGCCTGAAAGATGTTCAAGGAAATACCATTGAAGGAGAACCCTCTACCAATCAACCAACAGAAAGACAATAGCCTGAACTACTGAATCGAAATACTGAAAAGAAAATTCCTCCAGAGTCTGTTGTTCTCCAAGGAAGCACCTTGGTGGATGCTACAAATCAAGATGCTCAGCCACAACCCGATGCCTCTAATGGGTTTTTCATTGTCCAACCTAGATTCACCAGAATCCAAGCACATAAGACACCGTAGTAGCAATAGTCTCCAAATAGAAACATGTCTCCAACTGCCAACCGATTTAATCCCTTGGTAAATCAAGAAACTCCAAGCATCCCCATGCTTCATGAGGAAACTCCTCCCGTTCTCAATGAATGATCCACTAAGGATCATGACCTGGAATGTCAGAGGTCTGAACGACAGGGAAAGGCAATTTCACATCAGGCAAGAGATAGTCAAAGTTAGAGCTGACATAGCAATCTTAGTGGAAACTAAACTCAGATCCCGTAACATCCCCTCAGCAGTTAATAGAGATTGGCCTAATGCTAGATTGTGTGCAAACACTTTTAACCAAACTCCTTCTAGAATCTTAATCCTATGGGAACTTCCCCACATTATTTTTTCACCTATCCAATTCACAGATCAGCTACTTCACTTCTCTGTGGAAGTGGGTAGAAGGTCTTTTGAAGTCACTACAATTTATGGAGCGAATGATGATTCTACTATAAGTAAACTCTGGGATTCCATTCTCAGTATTAGCCACATTGTGGCTGGCCCATGGACTCCTTTGGGAGATTTTAGTGATGTCTATTGTGAATCCAAAAGATGTGGTAGATCTAATCCCTCTAGCATGTCAATGAAGGATTTCAACCAAGCAGTCATTGATGCCTCTCTTTTCGAAAGAAATACCAAATGCCCATATTATGCTTGGGACAACCACCAAGAGGGGAAGTATAATTCCAAATCTAAAATAGATAGAACTCTATACAATCAAGAATTCCATGATGAATTTTCGAAGTTCTGGGTCCAAATTACCTCTTCTATTATCACAGACCACTTGTTTGTAATGTTGCACCTTGGTATGGATATTCCTAAAACAAGAGCACCGTTCATGTTTATTAATCACTGGACAAAGGTATATGGGTTCAAAGATATTGTTATTGATGTTTGGAATACAGAGGTTGTCAGGACCACCATGTTTATTCTTTGCCAAAAGTTACAGGCCGTCAAAACTCACTTTTAGAGATGGAACCAAGAAAGAGTTGGAGATCTCAGAGACAATGCCAGGAATAGGAAAATGGAAGCTATTAAGGACCGGGAACAATCTGACCTTAATCCAGATGATGAAACCATCTATTCTTTAGCAAGAGACGCGATTAATAGAACAAAAGAGGTTGCTGATGTTGAAGAATCTCTGTTGAAACAAAAGTCCAGAATATTCTGGCTCAAGGTAGGAGATAGAAATTCAAGATTTTTCTACACTTCCCTTCAGACCAGAAGTGCTTGTAATGCAATCAATAGTATCAACTACAATGGTGAAATTGTGAATGAAAATGATGCTATTCGAAGAGCATTTGTTGAGCACTACAAAAATCTTTTTAATCAGAACAAGGCTGGCAACACGGGAAGGAGGTTCCATAATATACCCAAGCTCACAGGCACCCACTTATAGCTTTTGAATCATCCTTTTACTAGGAAGGACATAGAAGAAGTCATGAAGAATGTTGATCGGAAAAAAATCCTAGGGTCCAAATGGATTCAACGCCACCTTCTATAAGTCATGCTAGGACATTATTGACAATGAAGTCACAGAGGCAATACTAGATTTCTTTAAAAATGGTAGAATCCTTAGAGAGGCAAATAAAACATTTATCACCCTCATTCCCAAAAATCTGGAGCCATATTATCACAGAACCAGAATCCCTATCCCATGAAACAAATGTATACCAAAGGCAACATGCGGAAGCATAAAGCTTAGCATACATGAATAGATAGAAAGACAAAGGTACCAACACAGTCTCAACATTCAACAAGTATAGATTATACAAAATGCATTATATTCATGAATTCAGTTACATATTTCCAGAGTCAAGGTACTAGTCATTCATGTGCACTAAATCTGGATCTTACAACAAGTACACCTAGAATAGCTCACTGAGCCCATCAACTTTCTAGCCAACTTTGAACCTAAAAAAATATGAAACGGGTCAACACACGAGGTGTTGAGTATGGGGCAGAAAGATACAAATATGTATAAGCTTTGCATATTTTAAAAAGATTTCAAGATGAAACGAACAAGAATAAACATGTTAACTATTTAAAAAATGTGAAACCATATTTTATGTCATTTCAGTAAATTATACCAACAATATCAAGCATGTTTAAGGCCTTTGACCTTATTCCCGTCGAAAGGGTCGTAAGGGTGCTCAAGATAAGCTAACCCTTTTATATGAGAGGGTCCTCAAGGCCATAGCTAAGAGCTAAACCTTTATCAACAATATTATAATGGAGTTCTATATATATGTGTGTTCAAGTTATAAAACCGTCGAGCCAAACATCAAGTAAGACATAGCAATACTACATGGCAATATTTGAGCAAGTAAATAAACAAGCATACAATACATGTCTTTTCAAGCAAGAAAGTGATATTCATCTAACTAGATAAGGCCCATACCTGATTCAGAGATTCTTAACTTAACATGTCCATTACCATCTAGATCATAAGCCAACCTGATTAACAACAAGATTACACATATGCATTTGATTCTCGTCATTAACCCTAATTATATGCATTTTATGGTTTCGGCCAAGGTGGGTTCCATGTTGCTTATTTGTTCATTATATAATCTTGTACTGATCTAGAGGTCATCATGATGGTGTGGTTCAAGTTTCATGCCATTATGACGTTCCATGCTCTTTCTATAATCATATCAAGGTTTAAGGCATTTACATACATTCTAGGGTCAAAAGTCTCACAATAGAGCACCCTAGATCATGATTCACCAAGACAAGAGGTCCAAACCTAAAGATGATTTACATCAGCAACATTAAGTCATTAGGAACACATAACAAGATTAGGTGGGTGTCCATTAGAGGCAAGATTAGCAATCTAGGGCAACGTTCGACATTAACAACCACACTAGGCACATATGTACAAAATGGAGTCATTTATGAGAAATGGGGATAGTAGGACCTTCATTAGGGCTACAAAGACATTATTGTTATTGATTTAAGGATCAGGGATAGATTGAGTAGCCAAGATCCATGTTTTGCATCATGATCATACATCAACTATATTCTAAATGATTAACATATGCATCTTTTGGGAAAGCAGGAAACAAACAATAGAATTAGACCCTGAAACCTAGTCTACTGTGTAGATATTTTTGAAAGGATCAATTTGGTATATAACTTTGTACATTTTGGCCAAGGTAATTGAGAGTTATAATTTTTTTGAAGTTCCATTCAAACTATATGGATTCATATAGGGGTTTTACCTTGAATTCATTGAATGATCTGGGCCATTGGCCCAAGATCCAACACATGCGCCCCAGGCTACTATGGTGCTAGAGGCCCACATGCATACACCGTTGATAGCAGGACCATCTTAGTCCTCTACTGAATTGTGTGGCTGGAGGCAGATCCATCTAGGTCGTCATTGGTTGGGCCATCGATCTGAGGGTCCGCAGTTGTCGTGCCCGCCTGCACACCCCCTCACATCGTTCTCCCTGTTTAGAATAAAGGAGGAAAATGGGGTGCTTTGTAGTGCCCCTACCCACTAGAGGAAAGGGGGAGAAGAACTGCCGCAGATCAGGGCAGCCTCCTGGGATGTCATCGGCGAGTAGCCATGGTGCAATGGAGTAGCAAAGAGATCCTTCCCTCACCTTCCCTCGGTGGAAATGGCAGACCCCAGGTCAGAATAGTAGGGTTGGGTGAAGCAAAATGGATACTGGACGGCCAAGCAGGTGGAAGTGACCCGTAGGGCCGACGACGCCCTGGAGGTGCGAGTAGAAGTCATTCAGTGGCTGCGGCAACATTTTGGGTAGGACCTCTGGTTGTAAAGCAGTGAGGGGAGAGGGATGAGGAGTGAAGATGGAGGAGGATGGAAATAAGCATGGCCATAGAAGAGGCTTCTTATCAGAGGAGTAAGAGGCTAGGGTTTACGTGTGGGGATTATAGAGGGCGCCCTTCATCAGACACCTTCAACTCTTGGTTTGGAAGGGACAAAGGAGGGTAGTTACTTCCCTTCATTACATTCCTGAAGAGGAAAGGGAAGGGGGATTAGTGGATGGGCCCCAAAATAAAATGGCCTGAAGTGTCCAAAATCGGATCAAAGTAGCATAAAACACACCAAGAAAAAGGCTAAAACATAAAATCTTCAAGACATCATACCTAGAGTTTCATAGGTTTGAAAGATGCTAGTTTTGTGTTGTTAGACTCGAATTTGAATCCTCTATAACATATTACACAGTGGAGAGAAAGAGGATCATAGTGATGAGGTTCAAAAATGAATTCAAGGGGATGATGTATAAACTATAATATTAAGCTTGAAGTGTTGATTGATGTAACATATTGTGAAATTGAGCATTGCATAATTAAATTGGAGTGTCACAACACTCAAACTATGCATCTGACATCCAAACTATATAATTGGTCATAATAGAGTGTGAGGGGGAGTATAAGAAAAGGGTGAGAAAATTAGGTTTGTCACATCCTTCCCTCCTTACTAGAAATTTTGTCCTCGAAATTTGTCCAAGATCATACTTAAGAGTCAAGTCAAAAATGTCAGGTCTAGGAATTGAACCATGGTTATCATGATATTTTCTATAGTGGGATGCACACTTAGGTTATCATCAACAAGGGTGTATTCATATCGATTATATACCTATAACTTAGTGTTTTGTCATATCATGACATCATCATGATATTAGGGTTTTCCCATCCTTTAGTATCCATACATAGGGATTTTGTTCATTTTTTTCATACGAGACCAAGGTGTATTATCAACATGTATGTTATCAATTATCAAACGAACATGTTTAGGGTCATGACTTTCAAACGAGACTATCATCGAGTGTGTATCTCCTCTTTATTCTAGATTTCATGCATTTTTTCCCAAAATTTCTACCGACTCTAAACAAATACGTTCATTATTGTTCCTTTCAAATCTAAAATTAAATAATTAATTTAGAATTCTAGTTATGACTCCAAGAGTATCATCGTATCAAGTTGATAATTTTTCATTTGGGTATGAGATTAGTCATGTTACCCCCAATTATACAAGCTAAGATTTCATGACATCATCATATTAATTTCATGATTTGAAATCTACATATTTTATATATAACATAATTTCATATTAGGTATAGCTTATGAGAGTGGCTTATTGTGCATATTCAAGTTTGAAAAAATAAGTGAGATATCTCATGATTCAAGTGTCATTCCAGGAACAACATTATCATCAACATCAAGATTTTCAAATTCTCTCACTTATATCTAGCAAGAGCTCCACAAGCTCAAGCCACTCAAGCTAAGACATATGTGTCCAACAAGACATATTAACCACAACCTTCAACTTGTAACAAAAATCTCTACCCATCTTTCAAGAAACAAGGATAACCACTAGATTCCTTTATATACATCAACTAACCCAAGTATGAGGCTCATCATGGACATTACACATCGTATACATCATCTTAGGGTCTTTGGACATCTCCCTCACCTATATAGCAAGCATCAAACTTTCTATTTCCTCTTTCTCTAGGGTTGAATATTTTCATACGACATCTAGGGTTCAACATTTTCAAGGAAACCACACACTAGGTCACTCAAATCATATACTTAGAAGTATTCTAGTTAGGGACTCGTCATCAAGTACATCATTATTTTTCAACATTTCAAATATTTTGGAGTTTAGGTACTCTAACCTTCTCTTGAGGCAGGTCAACTCATATCAAAAGGTCACACTATTCATATGTCCCATGCCAGAGGTCCTCCTTTGTAAAGATATTGAGGCCCACCTTGGTCTCAAACTATATGTCACATATCATATCTCAACACGAACAAGACTATGTACAAGCAAACATGCCAACCCACTAGCTATGTTTAGCACATCAACCAAGCCATGTGTATCAACAAGGTGCTAGGTCTAGCTTGGGTTGCATGGTCAAACTCATTTCATATCATCAAATTACTTGACCCTCTTAGGGACTAACTTGGGTCTTATCAACATCAACATCAACATCGAGATTGACATTAACATAATTATCTTTATCATCATCATCACCATCTTAGGTTATCTATGATTGTGATAAAGTGACTTTTCTAATTTTCTTTTATACTTGGTTCCTTTAATCTCTAATCTTTTTCAAAACCCTAATTCACCTAAAGGTTAATTGACCACTCAAAGATTGGATTTTCGATCCCAAACTTTACCACAATGTGGGGTATGCTGTGGTGAAGCTGTGGTCTAAATTTCATGTCATTTGGACATTCCTAGCCCTCTCTACGAAATTCCAAAGTTTTTGCAATGTTTTCTTTCCTTTTGAATCGTATCATTATACAACCTATGATTTTTTTATCATCTTCAGGGTATTTTACCCTGTCACGCGGAGCTTGAGTCAGCAACCCGTGGACCAATCATTTGGGGTCATCCTGGCCATTTGTTTGCATCCGAGACAGATCTGACGGCCAGAGGGTCGTCTCTAACCTCTGCTCAACCCGGGATGTCGTGGCCACAGCCACGAGCCCACAACCCCGACCACTCCTCCTCGTTCTGATCCACTCAGCATGAAACCGACCGAGGCAATGCCTCCACCTCATCTCCACGAACGCAATGAGCGCCCACATGACCCGCGCCGATGATCATAACCATCCCCACGACTACCACTGGTCGCAACTGGCTCCAGTGCGCCCAAATCGAATTGGGCATCCCGCGCTCAGACCTCCTCCAATCTATTTAACCACCTCACAAGCTTCACCTACACCCCTTTGCCTTGTTCCAACCTTCAATTTCCCCAGAGCAAGCCTCGAAGACCATCGACCTCAAGCTTCTTATCCTAGCTCTGTCCGCCGCCGTCAAGCTACTGGGTGGGCTGCTCCTGACCTCCTCATCCACCATCGGCTGATCCTCGAGCTCCGCTCCATCCAAACGACACCTCAAAGTCGAGCTTCCCCACATACTGCTCCCCCTCCAATCTTCCTCTGCCGCAAACGCCGGTTTCCTAGCCGACCCGGCTATTCTGGGAAAGCCACGACCAGAGGACTGGCCGTTCAACTATGAGAAGCTTCCACGAAGCTAGTCCGATCTTCACCCGTGCACGAGGTGGCCCCAGACTCCAGAGAGAGCTCTCCGGAGATCACGTCGCCAACCTGCTACCAGTAAGCAGTCTGTTATCCACCTCGAGCCTTTGCTATATATGCGCGTGAGATCTTGGCCGTTGGATCTGATCATCCAACGGTCCACGTTCTCTCTAGTTTGCGATTATTAAATCGAAATTCAGTTTATGATCTAATCTTGGGAAATTCATTAAAAATAGTAGGAGTGTCGGAAAAATACAAATAAATACTCCATTTTGATCAGACAAATGCAAGGATCATGAATCTGCCATCTTTGGACCCTAAATCTGACCCGAACTTATGCTCATGTTCAAATATGTTTATATCTTGTTTATATATTTAGAAAGTACTCAAACCTATTTAAATCACCAAAAACCTGTGATCATCATCTTTTTGCATCTATATTATTATGGAATGATCAGATCCTTTTATTATGGCTCAATTATCAATAAAACCTATTTATCACTCTTTTCCCTATTTGGACTTATCAATATGTGCATAATTAACCATCATGATCTAAAGACCATGAATCTGACCTTATAATGATGTGACAATAATAATCTTGGACTCAAATCCATACTCTAAGATTCATACTCAACTCTCATGACTCCAAAGCTATAAAAAGGGCCTTTTATATACTCTTTAGAATAAGGGCAATTTGAACAATATATCTAACAAATGCCAAATCTCTAATAATTTCAGGAAAACAAAGGTACCAGTGAGGAGCATCTCTGGACTCCCCACTTCAGAATAGAAGGTACGCCATTAACTCTCACTTGGCCTATAATAATGTATGGTTGTAAAATAGTGTATGAACTTGGCATATGGTATTGTTTGAAGTAGAGTTATATGAGTATCCAGTTTTGATGATGTGTGCTTTATATATATATATTTTTGCAAAACCTAAACATAATATATTTCTGTCCATTATATGGAAAGCACTAACTCTTCGGCAGTGTGCTTGGAAGTGACCTAACTCTTTGGCAATGGTCACATTGTACATATGACCTGACTCTTCGGTAGTGGTCAGACCTAACTCTTTGGCAGTGGTCACAATGTACATATGATCTAACTCTTTGGTAGTGATCATAAAGGCCTTGAGATATAATGGAAAATATGCTTAAAAGATATTTGTGCTTTGTTGTAAATAAACTTTCTTTTGGTTTGAGCATGATTTTCATTACCACATTGCTTATTACTGCCAAGATATTTTTAATGTTATTGCCAAGATATAATGAGAGCTAAATTATTATGACGCGGAGGCGTACTCAGTGCAATATATTTATATATTGTGCTGACGCGTATCATTTGCATATGTTTTATAGGTACCTTCTGCTTATGATGATTATGTTGAAAGGAAGATGATGTTGCTACTCTATATGCTGGCTCACAAAATTCAGATCTATCATAGTGATGCTAAAGCTAAATGGGACTCTTAGATTATGTTTCTTTTTCTTCTGTAATTAGTTTCTCATATATTAAGATTCTTCTGTAGAACTCCTATGCCTTCGGGCCCCTATGTAATGAACAATTTGGTTTATGTATGGAAGCTTTTTATTCGGTGCATTTATATATTCATGTGTTTGATCCACTCAGGGACGGGCAACTTTAACTCTATTGTATGCCTTATGTTGGTGCCTGAGGTGTACAGTGGAGTTAGGTTGTTAACCCGTGACAGATGGTATCAGAGCAGGCACTTGAATCAATATAGATGTATCAAATAATTAGTAACCTTACCTAGACCTAGGGTAACCCACATTTAGTAGTAAATTGCCGAGGTGTCTAGAAGGGTACCTTGCAGAAGGTTCTGACATAATCACTCTCCGCATCCGTTTTCACGGTGTGAGGGTTCCCGCCACAAGCTATCTGCCTGGCTAACGCAATTATTGTTAAAGTGGGCACCCTTACCTTAGAAAAATCCTTCCTCTCATCTTTTCTCAATTAAGGACTACCCCCAACCAACCTATTTAGTGAATAATATACACTAGGCTTCTCATCTACTTTCTCTCTCATGACCATGATCAATGATATACTCTCTCTATTATGTGGGTAGATTAGGAGAAATGGGAACAACTAAAAGACATGAAAAATTGGAAAAAATACATGCCATGATTGCTAAATCTTATTGGTTTCATTATGATCTATCTCAAATAAATCTCTAAACTATCTTTTATACGAACTTGCAGATGCCTCCAAAAACTAGGTCCAAGAGAACAAGATCTAATGATGACTCTGGTGATGAATCTCAATCACGCCCTAGTAAGACCAAGGTTGTAGGCAATTGGGAAGAAAAAAAGAAGGTGATGTTGGAATGCATGCATGCCCTAGCCCTAAAAGAAACCAGCAATAGTGCCTCATCCTCTAGAACCAACCATGAAACCACCATTAGTGACTTCCTTAAACTCAAACCCGGAACCTTTCATGGAGAAGACTTAGGTGAAGTCCTAGATAAAGCTAATGCATGGATCCTATCTGTTGAAAATGCCTTTAGAGCCCTTAAGTGTCCTGAGGAAGATAAGGTCACCTTTACTACCTACCAACTTAGGGGGTCCGCGAAGTTGTGGTGGGAAAACTATTACCATACACGAGCACTTCCATATGCCCCCATAAGTTGGGAGGAGTTTAAGGGGATCCTTACCAACCGTTTCATGCCCATATCTGCTAGTAAGGAGAAGAAGAAATAGTTCAATAACCTCACCCAAGGAAACCTATCTGTTGCTGACTATGTTAGGGCCTTTAGACTCCTAGAGCGTCATGCTCGCAACCTTGATGAAAATGAAAAGATTGAACACTTCATAGATGGCCTCAACCAAGAAATCAAAGTTCACCTTTGCACCTCCACCCATCCTACCTTTGAAGCTGCCATCAACAATGCCCTTACCCAAGAAAGAACCTTAGGAAAGAGCAAAACACCAAGCTTGGGATACCGAGGTCTAACCGATGCATCCGTCACCAAGGGTAAGGAGAAGGAAAATGATAAGAAGAAGCCTAACAACCATGGCATGGGAAGTGGAGGAGGAAATCTTCATAGGGGTCAATCATACCGAGGAGCACCAAACCGAGGAGGCTGAGGCCAAGGTGGACCATACAAGAACTCCAAATGCAAAATTTGTGGTGGGTTTCATTATGGAAAATGCAATTTTGAAAATCCAATATGTTTCTATTGCAAGGAGGGACATATGAAGTTCAATTGCCCAATTCTGGTCCAGGGGGCACCTTTGAACCGTCCTGCCCCATTACCTCAGCCTGGAGCCCCACCTGCTCAGCCAACTGTCCCTATAGCTCAGGCTCAGCCAGAACATCGTCAGGGCCGAGTCTTTGCAATTGATGCCGATGAAGCTAAGGCCAATGACAACCGTCTGATTGAAGGTAACAATGTTAATATTTCTTTTGGTGATAAATCCTTGAAAACCATAATCTCATATAAAATCATAATGTAGGTATGATATGTCTCCAAGATTATCCTGTTGTGGCCCTATTCGATTCAGGATCAACACATACATTCATATCTAGAAATCTTGCTTCCATGCTCAAGTTCGAGATCAATGATCTAGGTTATTTCTTGGATGTGACAACTCCCAGTGGAAAAATTTATACTTCTCTTCAGAAAACCAAAACCTTGACTTTTTCTTTTGGTGGCCATAAATTTCAATCTGCTTTCATTCTTCTCGATATGGAAGATTTTGATCTAATTTTGGGGATGGATTGGCTCTTTTCCTACTTTGTTATGCTTGATTGCCGAGGCAAGAAAGTAATCTTTTATGCACCCAATTCTAAACCTTTGACTATTTCCGGGAGAAAAGAAAGAAACCGAAATATGATTATTTCTTCTCCTAAACCTGAAACTTTGATAGCCAAAGGATGTAGAGCCTATCTTTCTATTGTATCCATGCCTGATCCTAAGGTGAGACCTATAGAGAGATTGGATGTGGTGAGAGATTACCCGGATGTTTTTCCTGAGGATCTTCCAGGGCTGCCTCCAGATCGTGAGATTGAGTTCTCAAATGAGTTAGCACTGGGCACCACACCAGTCTCTAAGGCACCTTATAGGATGGCACCTGCTGAGCTTGCAGAGCTCAAGAAACAACTAGAGGAACTTCTTGATAAAGGCTTCATCCGTCCTAGTACTTCTCCTTGGGGTGCTCCTGTTCTTTTTGTTAAAAAGAAAGATGGGTCAATGTGAATGTGTATTGATTATTGCATGATCAACCAAGCCACCATTAAAAATAAATATCCCCTCCCAAGAATTGATGACTTATTTGACCAGCTTCGTACTGCCACTGTGTTCTCCAAGATTGACCTTAGATCTTGTTATCATCAATTACGGGTAAAAGATTGTGATATTCCAAAGACAGCTTTCAGAACTTGATATGGACATTATGAATTCATGGTGATGCTGTTTGGCTTGACTAATGCTCCTGGAGTGTTTATGAATCTGATGAATACTGTCTTCCATCCATTCCTTGACAGCTTTGTTGTGGTCTTCATTGATGACATTCTTATATATTCAAATTCTGTTGATCAACATCATGAACATCTCCAGAAAGTCCTTGATGTTTTGAGAGCCTAGAAATTGTATGCTAAATTATCTAAATGTGAGTTTTGGATTGACCAAGTCATGTTTCTTGGCCATGTCATTTCGGGTGGGAAAATCTCTGTTGACCCTGCCAAAGTTCTAGCTATCCTTGATTGGAAAGCCCCTACCAATGCTTCTAAAATTCATAGCTTCCTTGGCCTAGCCGGCTATTGCCGTCGTTTCATCCTTAATTTCAGTAAAATAGCCCTACCCATGACTAAACTTACCAGAAAAGATGTCAAATTCGTTTGGACTCCTGAGTGTGAGGCTAGTTTCCAAGAATTGAAATCTCTCTTGACTTCTGCTCCTGTTTTGACCCTACATTTTGGGAATGATGGCTTTGTAATATATTTTGATGCTTCTAAAATGGGTTTGGGTTGTGTCCTCATGCAAAATGGTAAAGTTGTTGCCTATGCCTCTAGACAATTGAAACCTAATGAGGTCAATTATCCAACTCATGATTTGGAATTAGCTGCCATTGTCTATGCTCTCAAAATCTGGAGACATTATCTGTATGGTGCTACTTTTGATATATTCACAGACCACAAAAGTCTCAAATACCTCTTGACACAGAAGGACCTCAATCTTCGATAGAGGAGATGGTTGGAGTATGTCAAAGATTATGATTTCACAATTGCATATCATCTAGGAAAAGCCAATGTTGTAGCTGATGCTCTTAGTCGTAAGAAGTCGATTTGTGCATCAATGCATCTGGAACCTTCATCTTTTGGGTCATCTCAAGCAGAATCTAGCTCTATTATTTTGGCAAATATCAATATTCTTCCTAATCTTCTTTCTGAACTCCTGATACCTCAAAAGAACATCCCTAGTTTGGAGGAGATGACAGCTCTTGTGGCAAAGCCCCAGACACATCTATCTGTTGGTATGGACGGTGGACTAAGGTACAAGCATAGGATGTGGGTACCTGAAGAGTCAGAGATTAAGAAGCGTATCCTACAAGAGGCACATGGGTCTAAGTATTCCATACGCCCTGGATCTACTAAGATGTATAAGGACCTGCAGAGACACTTTTGGTGGAGGGGTATGAAGAATGATATCGTTAAGTTTATATCTAAGTGTCTCACTTGCTAGCAGACTAAGGCCGAGCACCAACATCCAGGTGGTCTATTGCAACCCTTACCAATTCCCGAATGGAAATGGGAAAATATCACCATGGATTTCGTGGTGGGACTACCCATGACCAGTAAGGGTCATGATGCGGTTTGGGTCATAGTAGATCGGTTGACCAAGTCTGCACATTTCTTACCTATGCGGACTACGACCAAGGTTCCTGAGCTTGCTGAGTTGTATATAAAGGAGATTGTACGACTGCATGGAGTACCCATTTCGATAGTTTCAGATCGAGATCCAAAGTTCACATCACATTTATGGAAGTAGGTGCAGAATGAGTTGTGTACACAGTTGAACTTCAGCATAGCATATCATCCCCAAACTGATGGCTAGTCCAAATGTACTATCCAAATCTTAGAAGACCTTCTCATAGCATGTGTCTTATATTGGGGAGGATCTTGGGATTACTACCTTTCATTAGCAGAGTTCGCTTACAACAATAGCTATCAATCTAGTATTGATATGCCACCCTATGAAGCTCTCTATGGTAGGCCATGTAGATCCCCCCTTCATTGGGATGAAGTCAGAGAAAGAAAGATGATAAAGTCCGAGGAGTTACAATTATATGCTGATAAGGTGTCCTTGATCAAGCAAAGGTTGAAACGGGACCAGGATCGTCAGAAGTCATATGCAGATGCACACAGGTCTGACAGACAGTTTAACGATGGTGACTATGTATTCTTGAAGATCAGACCTATCCGTGCCATAGCGAAGAACAAAGGGAAGCTTAGTCCGAGATATGTGGGTCCTTTTGAAGTTCTGGAGCGCATTGGTGAATGTTCTTATCGACTCGCCCTTCCTCCGTAGTATAGCATGATGCACGATGTATTCCATGTATCCAACTTGAAGCGGTATGTGAAAGATGACAGTCATGTGTTGAATCACGAACCTCTTGAGTTGCGGGAGAATCTCTCTTATCCTGAACAACCTGCAACGATTCTCGACTCCAGGGTCAAAGAGCTCAGGAACATGCAGATCCCGATGGTGAAGGTACAATGGAACCATCACGGTGCAGAAGATGCTACCTGGGAGCTACGAGCATACATAGAGCAACATTTTCCTCACCTCTTTCATCCAGTTTAATTTTGAGGACAAAATTTCATTTAAGGTGAGTAGGATGTGATAAAGTGACTTTTCTAATTTTCTTTTATACTTGGTTCCTTTAATCTCTAATCTTTTTCAAAACCCTAATTCACCTAAAGGTTAATTGACCATTCAAAGATTGGATTTTAGATCCCAAACTTTACCACAATGTGGGGTATGCTATTGTGAAGCTATGGTCCAAATTTCATGTCATTTGGACATTCCTAGCCCTCTCTATGAAATTCCAAAGTTTTTGCAATGATTTCTTTCCTTTTGAATCATATCATTATACAACCTATGGTTTTTTATCATCTTCAGGGTATTTTACCCTGTCACGCGGAGCCTGAGTCAGAAATCCGCAGATCAATCACTTGGGGTCATCCTGGCCATCTGTTTGCATCTGAGACAGATCTGACAGCCAGAGGGTCGTCTTTAACCTCCGCTCAACCTGGGATGTCGTGGCCACAACCACGAGCCCACAACCCCGATCACTCCTCCTCGTTCTGATCCACTCTGCATGAAACCGACTGAGGCAATGCCTCCACCTGGTTTCCACGAACGCAATGAGCACCCACACAACCCGCGTCGATGATCAGAACCATCCCCACAACTGCCACTGGTCGCAACTGGTTCCAGCGCGCCCAAATCGAATTGGGCATCCCGCGCTCAGACCTCCTCCAATCTATTTAACCACCTCACAAGCTTCGCCTACACCCCTTTGCCTTGTTCCAACCTTCAATTTCCCCAGAGTGAGCCTAAAAAACCATCGACCTTAAGATTCTTCTCGTAGCTCTGTCCGCCGCCATCAAGCTACTGGGTGGGCTGCTCCTGACCTCCTCATCCACCATCGGCTGATCCTCGAGCTCCGCAAAGCTCCGCTCCATCCAACCGGCACCTCAAAGCCAAGCTTCCCCACCTGCTGCTCCCCCTCCAATCTTCCTCCGCCGCAAACCGTGTAGCTCGCCGGTTTCCTAGCCGACCCAGCTATTCTGGGGGAGCCACGATAGGAGGACTGGCCGTTCAACTGCGAGAAGCTTCCACGAAGCTAGTCAGATCTTCACCCGTGCACGAGGAGGCCCCAGACTCCAGAGAGAGCTCACCAGAGATCACGTCGCCAACCTGCTACCAGTAAGCGGTCTGTTATCCACCTCGAGCCTTTGCTATATATGCACGTGAGATCTTGGCCGTTGGATCTGATCATCCAACGGTCCATGCTCTCTCTAGTCTGCGATTATTAAATCAAAATTCAATTTATGATCTAATCTTGGGAAATTCATTAAAAATAGTAGGAGTGTCGGAAAAATACAAATAAATACTCCATTTTGATCAGATATGCAAGGATCATGAATCTTCCATCTTTGGACCCTAAATCTGACCCGAACTTATGCTCATGTTCAAATATGTTTATATCTTGTTTATATATTTAGAAAATACTCAAACCTGTTTAAATCACCAAAAACCTAAGATCATCATCTTTTTGCATCTATATTATTATGGAATGATCAGATCCTTTTATTATGGCTTAATTATCAATAAAACCTATTTATCACTCTTTTCCCTATTTGGACTTATCAATATGTGCATAATTAACCATCATGATCTAAAGACCATGAATCTGACCTTATAAACCTACTCTGATGTGACAATAATAATCTTGGACTCAAATCCATACTCTAAGATTTGTACTCAACTCTCATGACTCCAAAGCTATAAAAAGGGCCTTTTTATATACTCTTTAGAATAAGGGCAATTTGAACAATATATCTAATAAATGCCAAATCTCTAATAATTTCAGGAAATCAAAGGTACCAGTGAGGAGCATCTCTGGACTCCCCACTTCTAAATAGAAGGTACGCCATTAAATCTCACTTGGTCTATAATAATGTATGGGTGTAAAATAGTGTATGAACTTGGCATATGGTATTGTTTGAAGTAGAGTTATATGAGTATCCAGTTTTGATGATGTGTGCTTCATATATATATATATATTTGCAAAACCTAAACATAATATATTTCTGTCCATTATATGGAAAGCACTAACTCTTTGGCAGTGTGCTTGGAAGTGACCTAACTCTTTGGCAGTGGTCACATTGTACATATGACCTAACTCTTCGGTAGTGGTCAGACCTAACTCTTTGGCAGTGGTCACAATGTACATATGATCTAACTCTTTGGTAGTGATCATAAAGGCCTTGAGATATAATGGAAAATATGCTTAAAAGATATTTGTGCTCTGTTCTAAATAAACTTTCTTTCGATTTGAGCATGATTTTCATTACCACATTGCTTATTACTGCCAAGTTATTTTTAATGTTATTGCCAAGATATAATGAGAGCTAAATTATTATGACGCCGAGGCGTACTCAGTGCAATATATTTATATATTGTGCTGACGTGTACCATTTGCATATGTTTTATAGGTACCTTCTTCTTATGATGCTTATGTTGAAAGGAAGATGATGTTGCTACTCTATATGTTGGCTCACAAAATTCAGATCTATCATGGGGATGCTAAAGCTAAATGGGACTCTTAGATTATGTTTCTTTTTCTTCTGTAATTAGTTTCTCATGTATTAAGTTTCTTCTGTAGAACTCCTATGCCTTCGGGCCCCTATGTAATGAACAATTTGGTTTATGTATGGAAGCTTTTTATTCAGTGCATTTATATATTCATGTGTTTGATCCACTCAGGGACGGACAACTTTAACTCTATTGTACGCCTTATGTTGGCGCCTGAGGTGTACAGTGGAGTTAGGTTGTTAACCTGTGACAATGATACTCACTAGCCTAGCCTTTATCATGGCTCTAGATAACTCTAGATACTACAACTATCATCTAAACTCTAGACTTGGATGTTACATCTCTTTCTCTTTGGTTACATAGATACTCATTTCCTTTCTGGGTGTGGTAACATTTTTCATAGGTACATATACTAGTACTTAAAATAGATTTTCTCCAACATTGAAACATTCAATCAAAACCACCATACTCCATTCGAATAAAACTAAAACTCAAATGAGTTACCACACTCATTAGGCAGTCTAGTATCATGATACCTAGAGAACTAGCAAGAACATGGTATACACTTGTGTAGACATCCTAAGCACATGTCACGAATCATGTCTAGGGAGGTAATTTACACAAGTCTACACCTAGTTCTAGAACATCTAGGTTCTAACCTAGAGGCTAAGTCAACCTAGTCTACAAAGGACATCTTATTAAGTTTTCTAGGGTTGAGATGTAAGGTGAGTTTAGTTTGTGTTTTATGTGAGTAATGTTTTGTGTAGTTATTGTTAATGCTATGATACCATCTGTTACAGAACTAAAATCTCAATCCCATGAAACAAATGTATACCAAAGGCAACATATGGAAGTGTAAAGCTTAGCACACATGAACATATAACAAGATAAAGGCACCAAAACAGTCTCAACATTCAACAAGTATAAATTACACAAAATGCATTATATTCATGAATTTAGTTACATATTTCCAGAGTCAAGGTACAAGTCATTCATGTGCACTAAATCTAGATCTTACAACAAGTACACCTAGCATAGCTCATAGAGCCCATCAATCTTCTATCCATCTTTGAACCTAAAAACAAAATATGAGAAACGGCTCAACACATGAGGTGTTGAGAATGGGGCATAAAGATATATATATGTATAAGCTTTGCATAATTTGAAAAGATTTCAAGATGAAACAAATAAGAATAAACATGTGAACTATTTAGCAAAATGTGAAACCATATTTTATGTCATTTCAATCCATTATACCAACAATATCAAGCATGTTTAAGGCCTTTGACCATCTTCCCATCGGAAGGGTCCGTAAGGGTGCTTAAAATTAGCTAACCCTTTTATACGACAGGGACCTCAAGGCCATAGCCAAGAAATAACCCTATATCAACAATATTATAATGTATTTCTATATATATGTGTGTGTTCAAGTTATAAAATTGTTGAGGCAAACATCGAGTAAGACATGGCAATACTACATGGCAATATTTGAGCAAGTAAACAAACAAGAATACAATACATGTCTTTTGAAGCAAGAAAGCGATATACATATAACTAGATAAGGCCCATAACTGATTCACATATTCTTAACTTAACATGCCCATTACCATCTAGATCATAAGCCAACCTGATTAACAACAAGATTACACATATGCATTATATTCTCATCATTAACCCTAATTAGATGCATTTTAGGGTTTTGGCCAAGATGGGTTCCAAGTTGCTTATTGGTTCATTATATAATCTTGTACTGATCTAGAGGTCATCATGATGGTGTGGTTCAAGTTTCATGCCATTATGATGTTCCATGCACTTTCTTTAATCATATCAAGGTTTAAGGCAGTTACATACATTCTAGGGTCAAGAGACTCACAACAGAGCACCCTAGATCGTGATTCATCAGGATAAGAGGTCCATACCTAAAGATGATTTAGATCAGCAACATTAAGTCATCAGGAACACATAACAAGATTAGGTGGGTGTCCATTAGAGGCAAGATTAACAATCTAGGGCACCATTCAACATTAACAACCACACTAGGAACATATGTACAAAAAGGAGTCATTTATGAGAAATAGGGATAGTAGGACCTTCATTAGGATTGTTGGGTTTTGGAGGAGGCAGAGAAGCAGCGGAAACAAAAAATTTCTCCCCAAACCCGAAACAAAAGGAATCGCGTCAACATCTATATAATAGGAAAGATGGTTTGTGAATCATACCTTGTCCCGAGGCTTGCTCGGCGACAATACCACGCGCCTTGCGCGGTCTTCACCTCTGGTCTTGGACGGTGTCTATGTAGCTCCTGGTCGCACCGGGACTGAAGACTCCTCCTCCTACCGGACTGTCGGATGACAGTTGTCCTCCTAAGCGGCAGTGACCTCCCGCCTCTGAAGTAGTCCACACGGACCACCCGGAACTCCACTCTCCTTGTCCCACAAGGAAGTGGAAGGAGTCACACCCTCCTGTTGACGTACTAGTCACCAACACACTCTCCTGCTGTCAATTGCAACTGCAGTTGTCCTTCCCTTGCTGCACCTCCCTTTGCGGGAAGCACTTGCTCGGTCTCTCTCTCGGTTACCAAAACCAGAGAGAACGACAACTTTGCAGAGCAATCAACTTGCACTGAGTCGTACCTTGAGAAGCCCCCAATACCCCTATATATATAGGCGGGTCATGGGACAGGGTTCTTTGTGCCTGGCAATACGGGACTAATGCAGGAGTAGAAGGGTTCATGATTTTTCACAAAAAGCAACCCTCTCGCAACCTGAACTGATCGGTTCACAAGTGAACCGGTCGGTTGGGGACCTGAACCGATCGGTTCACGACTGAACCGATCGTTTGGGACCCTTGAACCGATCGGTTCACTCATGAACCGGTCAGTTAGAGTTCCAGGTTGGTTCCCGATTGACTGTCCTTGTTTCTTTCCCAATTGGTATCGAATACCAATGTTATTCCCAATCGAATTGGGCAAATTGAAACCAAAGGAAAATTCTTGCCGACATGACTTCTCCCAACTGGTCAGTTGCACCAGTTGAGCCGATCGGTTCAACCCTTGAACCGGTCGTTTCACCCTGGGCATGAGCCGATCGGCCTGGACACTCCAGCCGACCGGTTCATCACATGAACCGATCGGTTGGGAGCACAGGTTGGGCAAAATCAGTCAATTGCGATTTCAATCAATCCGATACTCCAATCAATGCGTCCAACACCTTGAACCAGACAATATTGAGCCATTGACTGATTGAGTATTTAATTTAACTACTAAACTCCTTTAGTAATCAATCTAATCATTGCTTTGTGGACAAAACTTCTCTTCCAGGTTAAATCCTATGTGTGTGACCCTACAGGTCCATTTCACGTTGGCAGTGAAAGTCCATAACACTTATGACTTCACAAGCAAAGAGCGGTGCCTAGTCACACATCAGTGCTACCCAAGTGAAAGTAGAAATTTGGAGAACAACTTTCATCCTATAATCCGTGAATGGTGTTACAGTGAATGTATAATTCCTTTATCACTGATATCCATAATGAACTCGAGGCATGGAACAGTCATCCTGTCAATGTTCATTCATTTCCTTGATCTCAGAGTAGACCGAGTGAGATGTGTATGACATCAATATCACATATTGATTCACACGTGCATGCGCATGCCTTTCTCAATCCTACTCATCAAGTGGCCAAGGATATCAAACTCCCTCAAGAGGGACAAATCCCATATCTATCACTCACCCCTCAAAAGCCCCATGTGTCAAAGCCACCCAATCATCACCTTTATAACAACCCATGTTTCAGGATTGCATTTGATGATGTCAAAGTGTACCCAACGACATGTGTTGAGTGTAGTGATTTCAGGTCTAAGAATCACACTCACCACCATCACTGTTAGAGCTGACTGTGACTACCATGTCATGGTTCCATGTGTCACTCTCACGGTGGGTCTGTCCTGTACCTTATTCTCTAACAAGTACCTATGTGCTTGGTTTGATATCACCATATCATGACTAATGAGATTCTGTCATCAACCAACACACAATCTAGTCTTTAGTGTTATTGATGTCTATGGTTATTTCCACAATAACAACCGACTAGGGACCAAACAAGAAAGAATACTCTTAGCATCCGTATGATCTCATCGTTTAGGTCCTCAACCCAAAAGCATACGTCATTGAGTAAAACAATCTTTAGACATCTATCATGTTACACCATCATCTCAGAAACAGTTTAAACATATAGATTGGAAATTGCCTTTATTATTATTCAAATCAATTACAATGTATCCCATTACAATCATCATGACTTGCTCTATGGGCATACATACCAACAGACTCCCACTTGCACTTAGAGCCAGTCACCAAGGAAACACAGTCCTTGTGACCTAGCATGACCATCATGCTTTTGCTAAGAAAGGGCCTTAGTCAGTGGATCAGCTATGTTTTGTCTTCAGTTGGTACTTTGCAAATCTTCACATCTCCTCGCTGTACGATCTCTCGTATGAGATGGAAGTGCCGCAGTATGTGCTTGGACCGCTGATGTGATCTGGGCTCCTTAGCTTGTGCAATATCTCCATTATTGTCACAATAAAGCTCAATTGCATCACAGCTACTGGGAACTACACCAAGTTCAGAAATGAACTTCCTGATCCACACAGCCTCCTTTGCTGCATGCGAAGCAGCAATATACTCGGCCTCTGTAGTAGAATCGGCAACTGTTTCTTGCTTGGAACTCTTCCAGCTCACAACTCCATTATTAAGGCAAAACACAAATCCTGACTGCGATCTATAATCATCTTTATCGGTTTGGAAGCTTGCATCGGTGTAACCCTTTACAACCAACTCTTCCTCGCCGCCGTACATAAGAAACTAATCCTTAGTCCTTCGCAAGTACTTGAGGATGTTCTTCACGGCTGTCCAGTGAGCATCCCCGGGATCTGACTGGTACCTGCTCGTCATGCTGAGAGCATACGAGACATCTGGGCGTGTGCACAACATAGCGTACATGATGGATCTGATGGCTGATGCATATGGGATCCCATTCATACGCTCCCTCTCTTCAAAAGATTAGGGACATTGAGCTCTAGAGACGGTAACTCCATGTAGCATAGGGACGTTGCCTCTCTTTGAGTTCTCCATGCTGAACCGCTTCAGCACCTTGTCAATGTATGTGCTCTGACTTAGTCCGAGAAGCCTTCTAGATCTATCTCTATAGATCTTAATTCCTAGAATGTAGGATGCTTCTCCTAAGTCCTTCATTGAGAAAGTTTTCCCAAGCCAAGTCTTTACCTTCTCTAAGGCTAAGACATCATTCCCCATCAAAAGTATGTCATCCACATACAATATGAGGAATGTGGTCGAGCTCCCACTAACCTTCTTGTACACACAAGGTTCATCTTCATTTTGAATAAAGCCAAACACTTTGACTTCTTCATCAAATCAAAGATTCCAACTCCGAGATGCTTGCTTCAATCCATAGATTGACCTTTGCAGTTTACAGACTTTATTGGCATTCTTTGGATCTACAAAACCTTCAGGTTGTGTCATATACACATCCTCATGAATATTCCCGTTAAGGAATGTGGTTTTAACATCCATCTGCCAAATCTCATAGTCATAATAGGCTGCAATAGCAAGCATGATCCTGATGGACTTAATCATGGCAACTGGAGAAAAGGTTTCGTCATAGTCAACACCTTGAATTTGTCGAAAACCCTTTGCAACCAATCTACCTTTATAAGTTTGCACATTGCCATCCATGTCGGTCTTTTTCTTAAAGACCCACTTTCACTCTATGGGTTTTACCCCTTCGGGTGGTTCCACCAAAGTCCATACTTTGTTGGAGTACATGGATTCCATCTCGGATCTCATGGCTTCAAGCCATTTCTCAAAATCTGGTCCCTCCATAGCCTCTACGTAGGTAGTTGGATCATCATCTATGATCAACTCTCCACCTTCCTGAGTTACAAGGTATCCAAACCTCTCAGGCTCAATGCGAGTCCTACTAGATCTACAAGGTCCTTGTGTTACTTGAGGAGAATGAGATTCCACGACACCTTGTGAATCTCCATTTTCCTCTCGTACATCTACCGGTTCAATGTTTTCTTGTTGGGCTTGAACCTCTTCAAGCTCTATATTCCTCCCACTGTTTCCTTTGGAAATAAATTCCTTTTCTAGGAATACAGCTTCCCTGGCAACAAACACTTTGTTGTCAGTTGGGTGGTATAAATAATATCCCTTGGTTTCCTTGGGATATCCAACAAAATAACATTTATCAGATTTGGGTCCAAGCTTATCATGAAACATTTTCTTGACGTAAGCTCCACAACCCCAAATCTTCATAAAAGACAAATTGGGACGCTTCCCAGTCCATATCTCATATGGTGTCTTTTGAACCGATTTAGATGGCACACGGTTAAGTGTAAACGCGGCGGTTTCAAGAGCATAACCCCAGAAAGAAATTGGAAGATCAGCAAAACTCATCATTGATCGCACCATATCTAACAATGTGCGATTCCTTCTTTCAGACACACCATTATGCTTTGGTGTTCCACGCGGAGTCCATTGTGATACAATACCACGGGCTCGCAGAAGGTCCTCAAACTCCTGGCTCAAGTATTCTCCACCTCGATCGGAACGAAGTGCCTTAATACTTTTACCAAGCTGGTTCTATACTTCATTCATGAAATCCTTGAACCTTTCAAGGGTTTCTGACTTATGCTTCATCGGGTACACATAGCCATACCTACTGAAATCATCAGTGAAGGTAATGAAGTACTGATACCCATTTCTGGCATTAGTTCTAAAAGGCCCACATACATCAGTATGTATGAGTCCTAATAGATCACCAGCTCTCTCACCTTTACCTGAAAAGGGAGTCTTGGTCATCTTGCCCAACAAACAAGATTCACATGTCTCTATTGATTCATAATCAAAAGAGTCTAGATAACCATCTTTATGGAGTCTAGAAATGCGCTTCTCATTTATGTGTCCTAGACGACAATGCCAGAGATATGTTTTGTTTGAGTCGTTGAGTTTTTGCCTTTTGGTGTTTACGTTGTATACACTTGTCTCCAAGTCTATCAAGTATAGACCATAAGACATAGGGGCACTGCCATAAAAGATCCCATCTTTAGAAATGGAACACTTTCCATTCTTAATAAGAAATTCAAATCCATCTTTGTCCAAACAAGAGACGGAAATGATATTCCTATTTATGGCAGGTACATAATAGCAGTTCTTCAACTCTATTATTAGCCCACTAGGTAGAATTAACTCATAGGTTCCTACGGCACTGGCGGCAACTCTTGCCCCATTAGCAACACGTAGTTCAACCTCGCCTTTCCCCAAAGGCCTACTTCTCTTAAGATCCTTCACATTTGAACAAATGTGAGATCCGCATCCGGTATCAAGTACCCATGACGAAGAAGTAGTAAAGTTAATCTCTATCACGTATGCACCAGAAGTGGAGATCTCTATCTCTGAATTCTTCTTCCATTATTCCTTCCATCCTCTCCATGTAGAAGAAATTGGTTTGGTGAGAGAACACTTCTCTCCCTCACCTACTTTCTTCTTCACCAACGCATTAAGCGTACATAGAGTGGATTCTAAGGCTCCTGGTATATCTGGATTGTGCAGAACACTTCTCACAGTCCTCAACCAGTTATGGAATTTATTCTCAATTAATTTGCCCATTTTAAAAGATGATTCTTTTGCCATTCTACAAGAGAAAATTTGCAATTGTCAAAACCTTTTTGATTTGATTTGAATAAAATTTGACGATAGTTAATTAGGCCTTTAATTAATTACCGCTCCCACTATTTTGACTCAAATTGATAGCCCTCACCATCAATTCTGAAGATTGCAGCGTACGATCTTCTAGTGGGTCAAGATCCTAGAATCCTCTAAGCCATGGACCAGCTTTGGCTGTCACCCACAACTTAGATCTCTCAGGTAGGCAACTCTTGCCAATTCCATCATATGCAACTCTTGAAAGATGTCATATGCAACTCCTTGCCATGATCATCTCCATGCCTCAAGGTACTAGATCCCATCTAGATCACCTTGTTAAGTTTGACCCAAAGCCAACACGATGAATGTGCACCCTGCTAGGGCAGACCCACGCATTCATCCTTCACGCTTCCATGAGAAAGACGGTGCACCACGCTAGGGCGTGCCCACACTTGGTCGATCAAGCTTTTCACGTGTGTCGCATTTGGAAGGCATCTAAAACTTAATATTTGATGAGGGATTTGGTTTTTATATACATATACATATCCAATCACCACAATATATAGTACGTATCATATACATGCTATATCCCACACAAAACATGCATAAACGATAAAAAGCAATGATTATGGCCATCCTATTTGTGATTCCTCGAGCCAAGAGAAATCACGGTCATCTAGGTCTACATCACATGCAACCCGTACAAGATGAAATCTGTGCCTGCCTTTCTGGGTTTGATCAGCTCATCTCCATGACTGATCGTCTCGCCATCAGGTTGGTTGTTCGGGTGCCACCAGCCGATCAACTGGCGCCTCCAGCCGATCGGTTCACCGGTCATCGTGCATCTCCTCAGGTCACCACCCGCTCATCTCGTTCCTCGAACTGGCCGTCTGGATCACCAATCGATCGGTTCACTCCTTGTACTGATCGTCTTCAGGTTGTCTGCCGTTCTTTGACATAACATGAAATAAAATCTATCCTATTTACATTTGAATTGAGAAACCCCGAGTTACATTCGGGGGGAGCAAAGGTAGGAATAGAACTCTCGAATTATTTCGAGTTACATCAGGAATATGAGAAAGGGAATCGACGTGCATACCGAGATGCAAGCAACAACACAAACAACCATACACAGATATAGGGGGTTTATAGGCCATAATCATGCTACACATCCACCACAAAACTCGTTTAAGGGCGACGCGTATCGAGTGCATTAATATTACATATTATATATGTATATTAGGGATTTGTGGCTTGGACATGTATAAAGCCGATATTATTCGCATCGCATGCAATAAATAAAGGCGACAAACCAAAATCGATCATATCGATAATCCTAAAATATAGAGCGGTTGACGTGGCTCTGATACCACTGTTGGGTTTTGGAGGAGGCAGAGAAGCAGCGGAAACAAAAAATTTCTCCCCAAACCCAGAACAAAAGGAATCGCATCAACATCTATATAATAGGAAAGATGGTTTGTGAATCATACCTTGTCCCGAGGCTTGCTCGGCGACAATACCACGCGCCTTGCGTGGTCTTCACCTCCGGTCTTGGACGGTGTCTGTGCAGCTCCTGGTCGCACCGGGACTGAAGACTCCTCCTCCTACCGGACTGTCGGATGACAGTTGTCCTCCTAAGCGGCAGTGACCTCCCGCCTCTGAAGTAGTCCACACAGACTACCCGGAACTCCACTCTCCTTGTCCCACAAGGAAGTGGAAGGAGTCGCACCCTCCTATTGACGTACTAGTCGCCAACACACTCTCCTGTTGTCAATTGCAACTGCAGTTTTCCTTCCCTTGTTGCACCTCCCTTTGCGGGAAGCACTTGCTCGGGCTCTCTCTCGGTTACCAAAACCAGAGAGAACGACAACTTTGCAGAGCAATCAACTTGCACTGAGTCGTACCTTGAGAAGCCCCCAATACCCCTATATATATAGGCGGGTCATGGGACATGGTTCTTTGTGCCCGGCAATACGGGACTAATGCAGGAGTAGAAGGGTTCGGGATTTTTCACAAAAAGCAACCATCTCGCAACCTGAACCGATCGGTTCACAAGTGAACCGGTCGGTTGGGGACCTGAATCGATCAGTTCACCACTAAACCGATCATTTGGGACCCTTGAACCGATCAGTTCACTCATGAACCGGTCGGTTAGAGTTCCAGGTTGGTTCCCGATTGACTGTCCTTGTTTCTATCCCAATTGGTATCGAATACCAATGTTATTCCCAATCGAATTGGGCAAATTGAAACCAAAGGAAAATTCTTGCCGACATGACTTCTCCCAACTGGTCGGTTGCACCAGTTGAGCCGATCGGTTCAACCCTTGAGCCGGTCGTTTCAACCTGGGCATGATCCGATCGGCCTGGACACTCCAGCCGACCGGTTCAACAACCTCAGCCGACCGGTTCATCACATGAACCGATCGGTTGGGAGCACAGGTTGGGCAAAATCAGTCAATTGCGATTTCAATCAATCCGATACTCCAATCAATGCGTCCAACACCTTGAACCATACGATATTGAGCCATCGACTGATTGAGTGTCTAATTGAACTACTAAACTCCTTTAGTAATCAATCTAATCATTGCTTTGTGGGCAAAACTCCTCTTCCAGGTTAAATCCTATGTGTGTGACCCTGCAGGTCCATTTCACGTTGGTAGTGATAGTCCATAACACTTATGACTTCACAAGCAAAGAGCGGTGCCTAGTCACACATCAGTGCTACCCAAGTGAAAGTAGAAAGTTGGAGAACAACTTTCATCCTACAATCCGTGAATGGTGTTACAGTGAATGTATAATTCCTTTGTCACTGATATCCAGAATGAACTCGAGGCATGGAACAGTCATCCTGTCAATGTTCATTCATTTCCTTGATCTCAGAGTATACCGAGTGAGATGTGTATGACATCAATATCACATATTGATTCACACGTGCATGCGCATGCCTTTCTCAATCCTACTCATCAAGTGGCCAAGGATATCAAACTCCCTCAGGAGGGACAAATCCCGTATCTATCACTCACCCCTCAAAAGCCCCATGTGTCAAAGCCACCCAATCATCACCTTTATAACAACCCATGTTTCAGGATTGTGTTTGATGATGTCAAAGTGTACCCAACGACATGTGTTGAGTGTAGTGATTTCAGGTCTAAGAATCACACTCACCACCATCACTGTGAGAGCTGACTGTGACTACCATGTCATGGTTCCATGTGTCACTCTCACGGTGGGTCTGTCCGGTACCTTGTTCTCTAACAAGTACCTATGTGCTTGGTTTGATATCACCATATCATGACTAATGAGATTCTGTCATCAACCAACACACAATCTAGTCTTTAGTGTTGTTGATGTCTATGGTTATTTCCACAATAACAACCGACTAGGGACTAAACAAGAAAGAATACTCTTAGCATCCGTATGATCTCATCATTTAGGTCCTCAACCCAAAAGCATACGTCATTGAGTAAAACAATCTTTAGACATCTATCATGTTACACCATCATCTCAGAAACAGTTTAAACATATAGATTGGAAATTGCCTTTATTATTATTCAAATCAATTACAAAGTATCCCATTACAATCATCATATGACTTGCTCTATGGACATACATACCAACAAGGACTACAAAGACATTACTGTTACTCATTTAAGGATTAGGGATAGATTGAGTAGCCAAGATCCAAGTTTTGCATCATGATCATACATCAATTGTATTCCAAATGATTAACATATGCATCTTTTGGGAAAGCATGGAGCAAATGATAGAATTAGACCCTAAAACCTAGTCTATTGTGTAGATCTTTTCGAAAGGCTCAATTTGGTATATAATTTTGTATATTTTGGCCAAGGGAATTGAGATTGATCATTTATCTCAAATTTCCATTCAAATTATATGGATTCACATAGGGGTTACCTTGAATTCATTGAATGATCTAGGCCATTGGCCCGAGGTCCAACACATTAGCCCCATGCTACAATGGTGCTAGAGGCCCGCATGCGTACATTGTTAATAACGGGACCATCGTAGTCCTCTACTGGATCGTGTGGCTAGAGGCAGATATATCTAGGTCGTTGTTGGCTGGGCCATCGATCTGAGGGTCCGCAGCTATCGTGCCCGCCCGCACACCCCCTCGCATCATTCTCCCTATTCAGAACAGAGGAGGAACATGGGAGGCTTTGTAGTTCCCCTATCCGCTGGAGGAGAGGGGGAGGAGAACTGTCACATATTAGGGCGGCCTCCTGGGATGTCGTCGGCAAGCAGCCCTAGTGCAATGGAGTCGCAAAGAGCTCCTGTCGTCGCCTTCCCTTGGCAGCGGCAGCAGACCCTAGGTCGGAGCAGGGGGATTGGGCGAAGCAGAATGGATACCAGACGACCAACCAGGTGGACGTGATGCCTAGGGATGATGATGCCCTGGAGGTGCGAGTAGAAGTCGTTCAGTGGCTGCAGCAACATTCTAGGTAGGACCTCTTGCTATGAAGTAGTGAGGGGAGAGGGATGAGGAGCGAAGATGGAGGTGGATGGAAAGAAGCATGGTCATAGAAGAGGCTTCTTATAAGGGGAATAAGAGGGTAGGGCTTACGTGTGGGGAATGTAGAGGGCGCCCTTCATCAGCCGCCTTCAACTCTTGGTTTGGAAGGGATGAAGGAGGGTAGTTACTTCCCTTTGTTACTTTCCTGAAGCGGAAAGGGAAGGGGGATCAAGTAGATGGGCCCCAAAATAAAATGGGCCTGAAGTGTCCAAAATCGGATCAAAGTAGCATAAAACACTCCAAGAAAAAGGCTAAAACATAAAATCTTCAAGACATCATACCTAGAGTTTCATAGGTTTGAAAGATGCCATTTTTGTGTCATTCGACTCAAATTGGAATCCTCTATAACATATTACATAGTAGAGAGAAAGAGTATCATAGTGATGAGGTTCAAAAATGAATTCAAGGGGATGATTTATAAACTATAATACAATGAAGTGTTGATTGATGTCACATATTGTGAAAGTGAGCATTGCATAATTAAATTGGAGTGTCACAACACTCAAACTATGAATCTGACATCAAAACTATATAATTGATCATCATAGAGTGAGAGGGGGAGTATAATCAAAGAGTGAGAAAATTAGGGTTGTCACATCCTTCCCTCCTTACACAAAATTTTGTCCTCGAAATTTGCCCAAGATCATACTTAAGAGTCAAGTCAAAAATGCCAGGTCTAGGCATTGAACCATGGTTATGATGACATTTTCTATATTGGGATGCACACTTAGGTTATCATCAACAAGGGCGTATTCATATCGATTATATACGTATAACTTAGTGTTTTGTCATATCATGACATCATCATGATTTTAGGGTTTTCCCATCCTTTAGTATCCATACATAGGAATTTTGTTATTTTTTTTTCATACAAGACCAAGGTGTATTATCATAATCTATGTTATCAATTCTCAAATAAGCATGTTCATGGTCATGAATTTCAAACGAGACTATCATCGAGTGTGTATCTCATCCTTATTCTAGATTTCATGCATTCTTTCCCATAATTTCTACTGACTCTAAACAATTACATTCATTATTGTTCCTTTCAAATCTAAAATTAAACAATTTATTTAGTATTCTAGTTATGACTGAAAGAGCATGTTACCCCTAATTTTTCAAGCTAAGATTTCATGACATCATCATATAATTTCATGATTTGAAATCTACATATTTTATGTATAGTATAATTTCATATTAGGTATAGCTTATAAGAGTGGATTATCGAGCATATTCAAATTTTTAAACATAAGCGAGATATTTCATGTATCAAGCATCATTCTAGGAACAACATTATCATCAACGTCAAGATTTTAGAATTCTCTCACTTATATCTAGAAAGAGCTCCACAAGCTCAAGCCACTCAAGCTAAGATATATGTGTCCAACAAGACATATTAACCACAACCTTCTACCGGTAACAAAAATCTCTACCCATCTTTTAAGAAACAAGGATAACCTCTAGATTCCTTTATATACAACCACTAACCCAAGTATGAGGCTCGTCATGGACATTACACATTGTATACATCATCTTAGGGTATTGGGACATCTCCCTCACTTATATAGAAAGCATCAAACTTTCAATTTCCTCTCTCTCAAGGGTTAGATATTTTCATAGGACATCTAGGGTTCAACATTTTCAAGGAAACCACACACTAGGTCACTCAACTCATATACTTAGAGGTATTCTAGTTAGGGACTCATCATCAAGTATTTCATCATTATTTTTCAACATTTCAAATATTTTGGAGTTTAGGTACTCTAACCTTCTCCCGAGGTGGGTCAACTCATATGAAAAGGTCACAATATTCATATGTCCCATGCCAAAGGTCCTCCTTTGTAATGGGATTAAGGCCCATGTTGGTTTCAAACTATATGTCACATATCATATCTCAACACATACAAGACTAGGTACAAGCAAACATGCCAACCCACTAGCTATATTTAGCACATCAACAAAGTCATGTGTATCAACAAGGTGCCAGGTCTACCTAGGGTTGCATGGTCAAACTCATTTCATATCGTCAAACTACTTGACCCTCTAAGGGACTAACTTGGGTCTTATCAACATCAACATCAACATCAACATCGAGATCGACATTAACATCATTATCGTTATCATCATCATCACCATCTTAGGTTATCTATGCTACTCACTAGCCTATCCTTTATCATGGCTCTAGACAACTCTAAATACTACAACAATCATCTAAACTCTAGACTTGGATGTTACATCTCTTTCTCTTAGGTTACATAGATACTCATTGCATTTCTGGGTGTGGTAACATTTTTCATAGGTACATATACTAGTACTTAAAATAGATTTTCTCCAATGCTGAAACATTCAATGAAAACCACCATACTCCATTCGAATAAAACGAAAACCCAAACGGGTTACCACACTCATTAGGCAGTCTAGTATCATGATACCTAGAGAACTAGCAAGAACATGGTGCACACTTCGGTAGACATCCTAAGCGCATGTTGTGAATCATGTCTAGGGAGGTAATTTACACAAGTCTACACCTAGTTCTAGAACATCTAGGTTCTAACCTAGAGGCTAAGTCAACCTAGTCCACAAAAGACATCTTTTTACATTTTCTAGGGTTGAGATGTAAGGTGAGTTTAGTTTGTGTTTCATGTGAGCAATGTTTGGTGTAGTTATTGCTCATGCTCTGATACCATCTATCATGGAACTGGAATCCTAGTCCCATGAAACAAATATATACCAAAGGCAACACACGGAAGCGTAAAGCTTAGCACACATGAATAAATAACAAGATAAAGGCACCAACACAGTCTCAACATTTAACAAGTATAAATTATAAAAAATGCATTTTATTCATGAATTCAATTACATATTTCCTGAGTCATTGTACAAGCCATTCATGTACACTAAATCTGGATCTTACAACAAGTACACCTAGCATAACTCACTGAACCCATCAACCTTCTAGCCATCTCTGAACCTAAAAACAAAATATGAGAAATGGGTCAACACATGAGGTGTTGAGTATGGGGCAGAAAGATACATATATGTATAAGGTTTGCATAATTTGAAAATATTTCAAGATGAAATGAACAATAATAAACATGTTAACTATTTAACAAAATGTGAAACCATATTATATGTCATTTCACTCCATTATACCAACAATATCAAGCATGTTTAAGGCCTTTGACCATCTTCCTGCCGGAAGGGTCCGTAAGGGTGCTTATGATTAGCTAACCCTATTATACAAGAGGGACCTCAAGGCTATAGCCAAGAGCTACCCAGAGATTTTTAACTTAACATGTCCATTACCATATAGATCATAATCCAACCTGATTAACGACAAGATTACACATGTGCGTTAGATTCTCATCATTAACCCTAGTTAGATGCATTTTAGGGTTTTGACCAAGATGGGTTCCAAGTTGCTTATAGGTTCATTATATAATCTTGTACTGATCTAGAGGTCTTCATGATGGTGTGGTTCAAGTTTGATGCCATTATGATGTTCCATGCACTTTCTATAATCATATCAAGGTTTAAGGCATTTACATACATTTTAGGGTCAAGAGACTCACAATAGAGAACCCTAGATCATGATTCATCAAGACAAGAGGTCCAAACCTAAAGACGATTTAGATCAACAACATTAAGTCATTAGGAACACATAAAAAGATTAGGTGGGTGTCCATTAGAGGCAAGATTAGCAATCTAGGGCAACGTTCGACATTAACAACCACACTAGGCACATATGTACAAAAAGGAGTCATTTATGAGAAATAGGGATAGTAGGACCTTCATTAGGGCTATAAAGACATTATCGTTACTGATTGAAGGATTAGTGATAGATTGAGTAGCCAAGATCCAAGTTTTGCATCATGATCATACATCAACTGTATTCTAAACGATTAACATATGCATCTTTTGGGAAAGCAGGGAACAAATGATAGAAATAGACCCTAAAACCTAGTCTGTTGTGTAGATCTTTTCGAAAGTATCAATTTGGTATATAATTTAGTATATTTTGGCCAAGGGGATTGAGAGTTACATTTCTCTAAAATTTCCATTCAAACAACATGGATTCACATAGGGGTTACCTTGAATTCATTGAATGATCTGGGCCATAGGCCCGAGATCCATCACATGCTCCCCAAGCTACAGTGGTGCTAGGGGCCCACATGCATACACCATTGATAGTGGGACCATCGTAGTCCTCTACTGGATCATGTGGCTTGAGGAAGATCTGTCTAGGTCATCCATGGTTGGGCCATCGATCTAAGGGTCCACAGTTGTCATGCCCTCCCGCACACCCCCTCGCGTCATTCTCCCTTTTTCAGAATAGAGGAGGAACATGGGAGGCTTTGTAGTGCCTCTACCCGCAGGAGGAGAGGGGGAGGAGAACTTTCTTCAATCAGGGTGACCTCCTGGGATGTCACCAGTGAGCAGCCATGGTTCAATGGAGTCATGAAGAGCTCTTACCCTCGCCTTCCCTTGGCGGTGGTGGTACACCCCAGGTCAGAGCAGGGGGGTTGGGTGAAGAAAAATGGATACTGGATGTCCAAGCAGGTGGAGGTGACGCCTAGGGCCGACGACGCCCTGGAGGTGCGAGTAGAAGTCGTTAAGTGGTTGCGGCAACATTCTGGGTAGGACCTCTGGCTGTGAAGTAGTGAGGGGAGAGGGATGAGGAACGAAGATGGAGGAGGATGGAAAGAAGCATGGCCATAGAAGTGGCTTCTTATAACGTTTATGTGTGAGGAATGTTGAGGGTGCCCTTCATCAGCTGCCTTTAACTCTTGGTTTGGAAGGGATGAAGGAGGGTAGTTACTTTCTTTCATTACTTTCCTGAAGTGGAAAGGGAAGGGGATTCAAGCGGATGGGCCCCAAGATAAAACGGGCCCGAAGTGTCCAAAATCATATCAAAGTAGCATAAAACACGCCAAGAAAAAAGCTAAAACATAAAATCTTCAAGACATCATACCTTGAGTTTCATAGGTCCGAAAGATGCCATTTTTGAGTCGTTGGACTCGAATTTGAATACTCTATAACATATTACACAATGGAGGGAAATTGGATCATAGTCATGAGGTTTAAACATGAATTCAAGGGGATGATGTATAAACTATAATACTAAGCTCGAAGTGTTGATTGATGTCACATATTGTGAAATTGAGCATTGTATAATCAAATTGGAGTGTCACAACACTCAAACTATGAATCTGAAATCCAAACTATATAATTGATCATCATAGAGTGAGAGTGGGAGTATAATCAAAGGGTGAGAACATTAGGGTTGTCACCTTCTTCCCTCCTTACAAGAAATTTCGTCCTCGAAATTTCTCCAAGATCATACTTTAGAGTCAAGTCAAAAGCGTCAGGTCTAGGCATTGAACCATGGTTATCATGACATTTTCTATAGTGGGATGCACACTTAGGTTATCATAAACAATGGCATATTCATATAGATTATATAACTATAACTTAGTGTTTTGTCATATCATGACATCATCATGATATTATGGTTTTCCCATTCTTTAGTATCCATACATAAGGATTTTGTTCTTTTTTTTTCATACGAGACCAAGGTGTATTATCAAAATCTATGTTATCAATTCTCAAACGAACATGTTCAGGGTCATGACTTTCAAACGAGACTATCATCAAGTGTGTATCTCATCTTTTTTCTAGATTTCATGTTTTTTTCCAAAATTTTTACCGACTCTAAAAAATTATATTCATTATTGTTCATTTCAAATCTAAAATTAAACAATTTATTTAGTATTCTAGTTATGACTCCAAGAGTATTGCAATATCGAGTTTATCATTTTTCATTTGGGTATGAGATTAGGCATGTTACCCCCGATTCTTCAAGCTAAGATTTCATGATTTGAAATCTACATATTTTATGTATAGTATAATTTCATATTAGGTATAGCTTATGAGAGTGGCTTATCGTGCATATTCAAGTTTTCAAACATAAGTGAGATATTTCATGTATCAAGCATCATTCTAAGAACAACTTTATCATCAACGTCAAGATTTTCAAATTCTCTCACTTATATCTAGAAAGAGCTCCACAAGCTCAAGCCACTCAAGCTAAGACATATGTGTCCAACAAGACATATTAACCACAACCTTCTACCTGTTACAAAAATCTCTACCCATCTTTTAAGAAACAAGGATAACCACTAAATTCCTTTATATACAACTACTAACCCGAGTCTGAGGCTCGTCATGGACATTACACATCGTACATCATCATAGGGTCTTGGGACATCTCCCTCACCTATATAGCAAGCATCAAAACCAATTGCCTCTTTCTCTAGGGTTCGATATTTTCATAGGACATCTAGGATTTAACATTTTCAAGGAAACCACACACTAGGTCACTCAACTCATATTCTTAGAAGTATTCTAGTTAGGGACTCATTATTAAGTATTTCAACATTATTTTTCAACATTTCAAATATTTTGGAGTTTAGGTACTCTAACCTTCTCCCGAGGCGGGTCAACTCATATCAAAAGGTCACCCTTTTCATATGTCCCATGCTAGAGGTCTTCCTTTGTAATTAGATTGAGGCCCATGTTGGTCTCCAACTGTATGTCACATATCATATCTCAACACGCACAAGACTAAGTACACGCAAACATGCCAACCCACTAGCTATGTTTAGCACATCAACCAAGTCATGTGTATCAACAAGGTTCTAGGTCTAGCTAGGGTTGCATGGTCAAACTCATTTCATATCATCAAACTACTTGACCCTCTCATGGACTAACTTGGGTCCTATCAACATAAACATAAACATAGAGAATAACATTAACATCATTATGTTTGTCATCATGATCACCATCTTAGGTTATATATGCAACTCACTAGGCTATCCTTTATCATGGCTCTAGACAACTCTAGATACTACAACTATCATTTAAACTCTAGACTTGGATGTTACATCTCTTTCTCTTAGGTTACATAGATACTCATTGCCTTTTTGGGTGTGGTAACATTTTTCATAGGTACATATACTAGTACTTAAAATAGATTTTCTCCAACGTTGAAACATTCGATGAAAACCACCATACTCCATTTGAATAAAACTAAAACACAAATGAGTTACCACACTCATTAGGCAGTCTCGTATCATGATACCTAGAGAACTAGCAAGAACATGGTGTACACTTGTGTAGACATCCTAAGCACATGTCATGAATCATGTCTAGGGAGGTAATTTACACAGGTCTACACCTAGTTCTAGAAAATCTAGGATCTAACCTAGATGTTAAGTCAACCTAGTCCACAAAGGACATCTTCTTAAGTTTTCTAGGGTTGAGATGTAAGGTGAGTTTAGTTTGTGTTTTATGTGAGCAATGTTTGATGTAGTTATTGTTCATGCTCTGATGCCATCTGTCATGGAACCAGAATCCCAGTCCCATGAAACAAACGTATACTAAAGGCAACATGGGGAAGCGTAAAGCTTAGCACACATGAACAAATAACAAGATAAAGGCACCAACACAGTCTCAACATTCAACAAGTATAAATTATACAAAATGCATTATATTCATGAATTCAGTTACATATTTCTAGAGTCAAGGTAATCATTCATGTGCACTAAATCTGGATCTTACAACAAGTACACCTAGCATATCTCACTGAGTCCATCAACCTAGTAGCCATCTTTGTACCTAAAAACAAAATACGAGAAATGGGTCAACACACGAGGTGTTGATTATGGAGCAAAAAGATACATATGGGTATAAGCTTTGCATAATTTGAAAAGATTTCAAGACAAAACAAATAAGAATAAACATGTTAACTATTTAACAAATTGTGAATCCATATTTTAGGTAATTTCACTCCATTATACCAACAATATCAAGCATGTTTAAAGCCTTTGACCGTCTTCCCATCAGAAGGGTCCACAAGGGTGTTCAAGATTAGCTAACCCTTTTATACAAGAGGGACATCAAGGCCATAGCCAAGAGCTAACCCTTTATCAACAATATTATAATGGATTTCTATATATATGTGTGTTCAAGTTATAAAACCGTCGAGGCAAACATCGAGTAAGACATAACAATACTACATGGAAATATTTGAGAAAGTAAACAAACAAGCATATAATACATGTCTGTTCAATCAAGAAAGTGATATTCATATAACTAGATAAGGCCCACACCTGATTCACAAATTCTTAACTTAATACGTCCATTACCATCTAGATCATAAGCCAACTTGATTAACAACAAAATTACACATATGCATTAGATTCTCATCATTAACCCTAATTAGATATATTTTAGGGTTTTGGCCAATATGGGTTCCAAGTTGATTATTGGTTCATTATATAATCTTGTACTGATCTAGAGGTCATCATGAAGGTGTGGTTCAAGTTTCATGCCATTATGATGTTCCATGCACTTTCTATAATCATATCAAGGTTTAAGGCATTTACATACATTCTAGGGTCAAAAGACTCACAATAGAGCACCCTAGATCATGATTCATCAAGATAAGAGGTCCAGACCTAAAGATGACTTAGATCAGCAACATTAAGTCATCGGGAACACAAAACAAGATTAGGTGGGTGTCCATTAGAGGCAAGATCAACAATCTAGGGCAACATTTGAAATTAACAACCACACTAGGCACATATGTACAAAAAGGAGTCATTTACGAGAAATAGGGATAGTAGGACCTTCATTAGGGCTACAAAGACATTATTGTTACTGATTTAAGGATCAGGGATAGATTGAGTAGCCAAGATCCAAGTTTTGCATCATGATCATACATCAACTGTATTCCAAATGATTAACATATGCACCTTTTGGGAAACAGGGAACAAACTATAGAATTAGACCATAAAACCTAGTCTATTGTGTAGATCTTTTTGAAATGATCTATTTGGCATATAATTTTTTATATTTTAGCCAAGGGAATTGAGAGTTATCATTTATCTAAAATTTCCATTCAAACTATATGGATTCACATAGGGGTTGCCTTGAATTCATTGAATGATCTGGGCCATTGGCCCGAGATCCAACACATGCTCCCCAGGCTACAGTGGTGCTAGAGGCCCACATGCATACGTCATTGATCGTGGGATCATCGTAGTGCTCTACTGGATTGTGTGGATGGAGGCAGATCTATCTAGTTCATCCTTGGCTGGGCGATCGATCTGAGGGTCTGTAGCTATCGTGCTCGCCCGCACACCCACTCGCGTCGTTCTCCCTATTCAAAATAGAGGAGGAACATGGGAGGCTTTGTAGTGCCCCTACCCTCGGAATGAGAGGGGGAGGAGAACTACCATAGATCAGGGCGGCCTCCTAGGATGTCGGAGGCAAGCAGCCATTGTGTAATGGAGTCACTAAGAGCTCCTGCCCTTGCCTTCCCTTGGCGGCAGTGGCAGACCCTAGGTCGGAGCAGGGGGGTTGGGCGAAGCAGAATGGATATTAGACAACCAAGCAGGTGGAGGTGACGCCTAGGGCCGACGACGCCCTAGAGGTGCGAGTAAAAGTCATTCAGTGGCTATGACAACATTCTATGTAGGACCTCTGGCTGTAAAGTAGTGAGGGGAGAGGGATGAGGGGCAAAGATGGAGGAGGATGGAAAGAAGCATGGCCGTAGAAGAGGCTTCTTATAAGGGGAGTAAGTGGCTAGGGTTTACGTGTGGGGAATGTACAGGGCACCCTTCATCAGGCGCCTTCAACTCTTGGTTTGTAATGGACGAAGGAGGGTAGTTACTTCCCTTCATTACTTTCCTGAAGCATAAAGGGAAGGGGGATCAAGCGGATGGGCCCCAATAAAAAATGGGCCTGAAGTGTCCAAAATCGGATCAAAGTAGCGTAAAATGTGCCAAGAAAATGGCTAAAACATAAAATCTTCAAGACATCATACCTAGAGTTTCATAGGTCCGAAAGATGTCATTTTTATGTCATTGGACTCAAATTTGAATCCTCTATAACATATTACATAGTGGAGAGCAAGAGGATCATAGTGATGAGGTTCAAAAATGAATTCAAGGGGATGATGTATAAACTATAATACTAAGCTCGAAGTGTTGATTGATGTCACATATTGGAAAATTGAATATTGCATAATTAAATTGGAGTGTCACAACACTCAATTACCTATGAATCTGACATCCAAACTATATATATAATTGATCATCATAGAGTGAGAGGGGGAGTATAATCAAAGGGTGAGAAAATTAGGGTTGTCACACATCTAAGGTTAGTGATTGGCAACCCATTTCTTTATGCAACATCTGCTACAAAGTCATCACTAAGCTCATAATACAAAGACAAGCATCCATTCTCCCAGATATCATCTCTCAAAACAATTCACCTTTATTAAGGGAAGGAAGATTGGTGAAGCGATTTTACTTGCAAACAACATCATCAGTGAATTTAATAAGAGGAATGGTCATCCAACTATATGCATTAAAGTTGATTTGTTGAAAGCTTATGACATGATTGATAGATCCCATATTCTAAATATAATGACTCAAATGAAGTTTCTTCTAACTGGGTGGCTTGGACTGAAGAGTGTATCAACACTACCTCTTTTCAAATTCTTCTTAATTGTGAACCCACACAAATCATTCAGGCTACTAATGGCATCCGCCAAGGGGACCCCATAGACCCATACTTGTTTGTCATGGGAATGCAGGTGCTTTCCTCCATGCTATTAAAAGATGAAGAGAACAACACCATCCACCCTCCTACTGTTGGGGACTGTAAAATTTCACATATCCTCTTAACAGACGACCTGCTTATCTTCACCAGGGCTGATGATACTGATGTAAAAACCATAAAAAACATTCTGCAAGACTTTGGACAATGTTCAGGTCTCCAACTCAACTTGATGAAAAGCCACACCTTCGTTAGCAAGGAGGTATCCTCTTATGTGATTAAAGAACTAGGTATTCACTTAGAATCCCTCCCATCTTTCTACCTGGGCCTGCCGCTCTTCACTGGAAAACTCACAAGGAATCATTGTATTCTGTTAATTGATAAAATAAAGACTAAACTGGAGTCTTGAAAGATGTGCCTCTGATCCATGGCGTGAAGAGTTGAACTAATCATCTTCACTCTCTCATCTTATCAACTTTATTGGACTGCCTCCTTCCCCGTACATGCTAGCGTTAGAGAAGAAATTGAGAAGCTATTTTGTAACTTCCTTTGGGGTGACAACGAGTTCAAAAAACATTTCCATACCATCTCCTGGGACACCATCAGCAAGACAAAGTTGGAGGGTGGATTGGGAATTCAAAAAAATCTCAGATTGGACTAAAGCAGGTCTGCTTAAGAATATATGGGACATAACACACTACAAGGAATCTTTGTGGGTGCACTGGATCCACAATAAATACCTATATGGGGACTCAATTTGGTCCATCCCAATCCATCCCCACTATCTGTGGCTATGGAAACAACTCATTAAATACAGATTTGAAATCAAACCCAAAGTCACCTACTCTATTCACAATGGAGAAAGCATACACCTGTGGCTTGACCCAATCCTCAATGGGGGACGATCTCTAGAAGATAAGGTTGGAACTGCAGTCAGGCTTACATCTGGTATACCCAAAATGGCAAAGCTCACCAACATAGCAAGTGAAGGTATGTGGAACCTCCCCACGCACACTCAAATTAGCCAAGTGGAACACATCTTCAACAACCTCTCCCCACCTGCTGCGGGAAAAGACAAGTTTCTCTTGGCAAATAGGGAAGTACAAACTCTGAAATAGGCCTAGAACATCGTCCGCATCTCACACCCTGTTGACTGGACACGCTGGGTTTGGAGAATCCGGAACCAAGAATAATGTAGCTGCATGCCTGGAAAATCCTAAACAAGAAACTTCTTACAAAAGATGAAACAAGAAAATAGGTGTTAGTTTGGCAACCAGATGCTCCCTTTATAGAAGAGAGGTCGAAACAAATGAGCACATCCTTTTCAGATTCTTGGTGGTTGTCAATTTCTGGCGTAAAGGGAAGCATGAAGGGCTCATCAGCAGCATCCATGCAACTCATGAAAATCTCAGTAAACTAATGGAGCACAAGACTCGGTTGTTCACCCTAGTTGTCCTATTCCATCTATGGAAACATAGAAACAATATCCTATTTGAAGATTGTATGCTTAATCTAGTTGCGTCTTGGTGGTTGATTAAGCTCGATTTTAATAGCTTGAAATAAATGTACAGATTGGCTCTCCTCCCCCTACTTTGTTCTCTTTACCACTTATACATAATACCACTTCTTACTTACCAAAAAAAAAACTTGTAGCAAGCATATAAATATCACAACTTTTAAAAGATATAACTATGTGTAACATAATTTCTCATCTCATCATCACATGATACTGTTCACTTTCCATTCATGAGAGCACACTACTCATCACACTATCACAAGATATAAATCCTTTTCACAATATCATAGGGTATCAACCCTTATCAACACAAGAGGATTACACCTCATTCAGGACTCAACCATGCCCAAAGGTCATTAAGACCATCATACTATCACAAGATATAAATCCTTTTCACAATATCACATGGTATCAACCCTTATCCACGTAGGAGGATTACACCTCATTCAGGGTTCAACCATGACCAAATGTCATTAAGACCATCATACTATCACAGGATATAAATCCTTTTCACAATATCACAGGGTATCAACCCTTACGAACACAAGAGGATTACCCTCATTTAGGGCTCAACCATGCCCAAAGGTCATTTAGACCATCATACTATTACATGTAAGATCATCATTATCTTTGCATGCCTTATAACAAGGCTCAACAACAGCACTTACATATAAAACACTAGATCAAAACTATATCGCATTAATGAGGTAGGAGATATTCATAAACAATCATAGTAGGCTTATATTAACATTAAGATCATTCCTTTATTACATCAACATGCTAGGAATCAATATATGATTTACCCTCATCATATTCATAATGCACATGTTTAACATAAGAAAGTATCAACCATGTGGCTATGATAACCACCAATTATCATATTAAGGTTATGATCATATTAAGAAGGTTATTTCACCATCATTAGATCATATAAGAAGGTTATAAATGAACATCATCTTTATCTATTTGCATTAGAGTTAGGTTCAACAAGATAAATTATATTAATTTTATTAATCAGCACTCATACCCAAACCCTGACTCACAACATCTCCATTAGATAATGGATGCATAAGGTGAAGCATCACCATCACATTCCTTACTATTATCAAGTATGAACCCACACATATATCAAGGTGTAACCATTAGGTTATACCATACTAGGGTTTCAACAATAGTAGTAGAGTACTCCATGATTATATTAGTCACACAATGAATATTCATACCCAATTACCATCGTTTAATTATATTAAAGCTAGGTATAACAAGATATACCTCATTAGGTTACCCACTAATTCATAATGGTGAATATAAATCATAATAATATGAGGGAAAGTGTAAAACTACAAGTTTAAGGCATTGAACCATCAAATGCTCATCATTTGAATCATAACATTACACTACACGCTTCACCCATCAACTTCTAACCATGAAATGTTGAAAAGGTAAAGCCATTAGTGGTTTACATAAGTAAACACCTTGAATGAATAATCTATAATGTTATTAAGTTGTGATCTATAAAAGTCACCATTTAACCCTAGACCCCCTTTGATTAACAATAATAAGGGTTCTGCTGAGAGTATTATATAACCCACAATTGACTGTTAATTTAAAACAAGTCATCCATTGTCAACAAGTAAGATCCTTAAGTTGATCATATAAAGGAACCATATAAATTACATTATTAGGACCAACATATTACATTATCCATAATTACACTTTATTGGAGGAAAAAACATTAGATCTTGATCATTGGGTCAAGTTCATATGTTAAAACCATCAATTACAGTATAGGTCAGACCATTGCATCAAGTGATCCAAGAAACCATTAATATAAGGATTAATTGATGCTACAACTATATGATTAACTCACGATAGGTTTTGGAGATGTGATCACCATCATTAGTGACCATTAAGTCACTATAGGTTGTTAGATCAGGACTATATTCATTAATCAACATCAAATATCAAACTAATATCACCATTGATTGATAACATCATTAGGGTACTTAGTTGCTAATCACTAGGCTTATAATAAGGCCAACACATGACCTAAGGGGTGAACGTAGGTTGAAACCCTTGGTCACCACCATCAGTTTTCATGAACACTACACCATCGGTTGTTGCAATGGTACCACCATCGAGTCATGTGTTTATAGAGGAAACTAGCTTTAAACCCTAAAATTGACCATTGGTTGATAGGTTCTTAGCACCATCGGTTGTCAAAACAACGTGATACAAGTCATATTGTACCTTATGAATAATGTACACATGATAACAGGTTCATTTAGAACTGAAATCAGAGTAGGAAACGTTATAAAAATTGAAATCCAAGTCAAGCGTAGCTTCAGTGCATGGATAACCATTTTCGAGCAAGAACATGAGCTAGAAAGCTTATGGTAAGCAATAAACGTCATGCAAGTTATATAACTTGCCTATAATAAGAAGATGAAATATCAAATAGAAGAAAAATCAAGCAGGTAGGGTAGAAAAGTCAAGTATAAGTTGTGAACTCGTCCATCTATCACCTTTCTTCATCAAATGAGCAAACCCTAAGCATAAGGAGCAAGAAAGGTAGGGTTTTAGAGATTTAAAGCAATTTATATCATGGAAAAGCAAGGTTACAAACTAGAGAAAGGTAGGAGGAAGGATAACAAAGAAATAAACCGAGGAAAGAAGGGGATTCTTACTCATTTAGGTCAAGATCACTAGAAGGAAGCTTTGCAAACCCTAAAAGAAAGTCAATTGCAACCCTAGATTCTTTTTCCAAGAAGATCCCCTCTTTCTTATTCCTTGGATATGAAATTCATAGAAACACAGGGGGATAACAAGTTTCAAAGATGGAGGGAATTGGTGGAGAGAAAATGGCTCATTTTGGTGCTTAAGGATAAGTATATGAAACTTTATGATAAAGAAAAAGAATAAGTTGAAGTTCTAGTATCTTTCTAAGTGTCCATGGCCTTAAACTATTAAGAATATACAAGAACACACACAAGAAGCTCCCCCACCGTCCATAGAGACATGCTTATCCCTCTTTTCTTGAATTTCCAAGCAAAACAAATAATTCATTAGTTGATAACTACTAAAGGTAGCTCATCCATGAATGGGTAAACCCTAAAATACCCTTGAAGAAAAAAATGTCAAACCAAGGATTAAATAGGTGCCCCGTGGCTTAACAAGCTCAAGAATGATGAGATAATATACAAGGAACATAATTCAAGTGATAAATCAAATATTAAACCTCTCAATTAGGTAAATTGCATAAAAGTCCAACATGTGTATAAAATTGCATAACTTGCTCAACTAGTGTCCAAATTGGACGAAATTTGAAACTTAAGCCTGTGTTATGATTTTAGAGCATAAAAAAGGTTATATTAGGGTTATAAGAATTAAATTATGATAGTTAAGCTTATTTAACTCATTAATCAAGTTTAGGGGCCTTACATGGAGATCATTGGAGGCTTTTAAAGGTTTGAAGAATCCTTGGCTGATAATAAAATTAACAATAGCAGTGAGTCCTTGTATACATACAAAGAAAATGAGGGGGAAAGTGGGAACCCATGCATGATGCCATTCATATTATTGAAGGAATTAGTAGGTTCATAGTTGATTAGAACTTGATGGAAGTTTTAAGAATGACAAAAATCCAATTACACCAACATTTGGGAAAATTCTTAAGCAACATGAATCCAACATATAGTCCCATAGAACAGAGTCGTACTACTTTGTGATATCATCTTTGAGACAAAATTAGAGGAGCCATTAGTCTTGTGAAAATCATTATTAAGATCATTAAGAGCATAATAACATCAAAGATCCTTTTATATTTTACAAAGACAGCTTGTCAGTTGTCAAATAAAGTGGGAAAGGCATCGTTCAATATGTTTACAAGAATCTTGGAAATGATGTCATAGATAAAATTATAGAAATGGGACTCTAGTCCTTACTAGAGGAGGCATACTAGATTTTACATATCAAAGTAATGAAGGTCCTATTTATCTCTTTCAGCATCTGAACTTTGGCAGAAAAATCTAAAACGACCTTTAAGATGTCATAGAGAATAATATCTCAAGTAGCTTTGTATAAGGTTGTAATTAAACCATATGGACCAACGGTATTTTTCAATATTGAATTGCTTTTCAACTATATCAACTCCTTCTCTTGTCACAAATTTAGAAAGAGACCTAAATTGGTCCTAAAAAATAGTAGGAAGAGACCATTTATCATCCCATTTGATATTTACATCAACTTGTTTCTTGAAAAGATTCATATAGTAATTACTAATGTGATTTTTGATAACACCCTGATGATTTGTATGAATACCATCAATGGCAAGAGATTTAATAGTACTTCTTTGTCTCCTAGTATTTAAGGACGAATAGAAAATTTTGTATTTTTATTACCTAGGTTTATCCATTGAACCTAGGACTTTTGCATGATAAGTGACTCTGCCATATGAATGGCCTCAAGATCTTTACTTCTACCTTCAGTAACAACCTCTTATAGATTAGGGTTCAAGGGAGGAAAATCTTCTTACTCATGGGCCTTCAAGGATTTACTCTCAAGAATTTTGGAAGTTTCACTAAAGTTACCAACACATTTCTTATTCCACTTGATCAGTTCATGTCTAACTTGTTTCAATTTCTTCATAACCCTCTATGTGGGGAAACCATCAACCTCAAGCCCCATCCCTTTTGTACAATATCAAAAAACCATAAATCTTTGTCCAAGCATTAATGAACCTAAAAGGGATGTTCATCCTCCTTCCCTCACATTTAAGAGATTGCCATAGAATTATAAGATCACTATAAAGAGTAGGAAAAATCTCACCTACATGGATAGGCCAGTATAAAAGACAATATTGATTGAAGACATGTCTTTGAATTCTATACGAAGTAAACTTGTTTCCCTATTGTATGCTATCCCAAGTGAACTAAGGGTTGTCCATACTGGCCTCATACAACCCAGGTTTAGCCATGGAGGCATTTAAATCACTCATATATTGGCTAGAAGAATTTGATCTACATGATCTCTTAGAAGTGATTCTGACATGATTAAAATCACCACACATGAGCAAAGGATTCTCTATACTAGATGAAATACTACTCACAAAAGTCTAGAGATTCATTATTCTTTTTTCATCATTTTGACCACAGACATAATTAAAAAAAATGGAGTAGCCCTCCTGAGTTCATTAGCAATGGATACTCTAATCAAATTGAATAATAATAGAAATATCAACAACATTCAGATGCCATAAAATGATGGTCCTACAAAAGGGTCAGAGTTGTGGTTTGAAAATGAGCTATAATCTTGGCACATTTTCTGCATGACCTTTCCCATACTTTTCCTCCTAATCTTGTATTAGAGGGTACAATAGACATGAGATTTTAATTTGGAGCATTCTTCGTGGAGTCTATTCTAGTGGTCTATTTTATTTAACCCTAAACATTCAGGAAGTGACAAATATAATATCATTTACTCACACCAAGGGTGCATATAATCCTTCTAGCCGTAGTAACAAGGCACTCATCATCATTCAAGAATTCCAACACCTAAAATTTATTTATGGAAATGTCAATTATTCTTGACAAAAAAGAGAATTTTCCTTTGCGTGTTTTAGTAGCATTAGGAGGGGATATGGACTTTTATTTCATAGGTTGGAATCCCTTTTCATCATTTAGAGCACCAACTAAACTAGCCCCCATAGGAGAGACACTCACTTTCTCAAGAATATTCTGCAGTTCACTGACTTTCCTATCCTTGATTATAATCCTTCAACACATGCCTCCTTATAGAAAGAGTCACCACCAGTATCACAAGTTGGGCATTTATAGTTAGTAGATGGATCAAAATGATAAGACACATAATTATTCGGGCAACTTTGTCCCTTACTAGGATTGGTTAATAATAAACTTCTATTCATAGTGAGGGAGGGAGCACTAATATCAGATATAACATTCTAAGAGAAGCTCTCCATTATAGAGAAAGGAACATATTTACAAAAAGCATTCATATTGTTTGACTTTAGTACCCATTTTTGCCTACAAATAATGTTCTTTTGAGGAATTTTAGTTTTCAATAGAGCTTGTACCTGATTTTGGCTCATATTCTTCTCATGACTGAATGATTCACATGATGACCTAACCGTTTTATATTTTCCATATTTTGATGATGTCTTAACCGTTCCATTATTGTGTATCTAATATATGTATTTGAGATCTATTTTAGGTATTAAGTACATGAAGATGATGGTTTTTAGCTAGCCCTAGTTTGCTGGAAAGCAAGTCAAAATCAATACAAATGCAAGCTTTAAAGAAGAAATGGTAAATCTATTTGAATTATATTAACAATCATTTGAATTGAATGTATGACTTGTAAAAATTATTAATAAAAATTTATAGCACTTAATCTGAACATTTAAGCATTTTTGGACATTTGTAAAAAGTGATTACAAGTTGGCTTGTCGGCATAGTTTGTCCTAGTGACAACACAGTTGATAGCCAATCAGGCTCTTGGCAATACCTAGGGTTGGATGAGTTTGTCATGGTGTCAGCTTGAACGACACCCTTGATTAGAAAAACAAATAAAAGTTGTCAATCAATTTTCAACCCTAATAAACTTCTAACTGACAACTCAAATTATTTTGTCATATTGTGTTGTCGGTAGAGTTTTGCAAAAGGTAACTCAACCTACCACATTGTATAGTAAAGTGTAGAAAAATGTTTCTATCCGTTGAAGTATTGCAGAGCTCAAAAATATATTTGTCGGAACACCCAAAATGGCTAGAATTTGATCCTAAGTGTCTCTACTGGCTAGTAGGAAACATCAACTATTAAAAGGTCCCCTTGGAATACATTCCAAATTTGCCTTCTATGCTCCATTTCTATAGTTGAGTGTTTTTCCCTCCAATAGCACCAAATATTCTGAAAGATAGTTTACTAATCTACATCTAATTGAGTGAGTTAGGATCCATGTAAGAGAGTTGTATTAATTTTAAATATCCTGAATCTATCCAGTCCTCTTCCCAACCTCTCTCTATCATAGTGGTGACTTGTTTGTGATCTTCTTGAAGAAGGAGGTGGACTTCATTAAAGAAGGAAGAGTGATGAAAGATTAATTATCTTCTACAATAATGGGTAAGACCTTAAAGAAGTCTAAAGATTCTTCGTAGACAAATAGGTAAGACCTTTGTAATGATTATTGGCTCCTTGACCCTAAAAGGAATGCTAGCTTAGCCCTTTCACTTGAAAAAGGTGGTCTACATGTTGGAAATCTTATGATGGATTATAAGAAGTGTGACCATTGAAAAACTTAAAGATTGAGCCCCCAAGGTACTGGGTGTACATCTCTTATTACTAGGTGTATTCTCAGTCTGTCTCACCCTTGCTTGTCAATATTGCAAATTCTTTTGGCAAATATCTTAAACGTCTAATGTGTTTTGTTTGTGTGGTTTTACATTTATTCACACCTCATCTAGAGCCCACATATCCAACAATCAGTGTCAGATCTTGGTATTCTCCAAATACATACTTTAACAAAATGAGAGGATGGGGGAAAATCTATTGGGGTCTCTCAACATTGAGGGTGGCCTCTCCATAGTTCCATCTATCTCTGATGGCACAAACATTCTATATTGGAAGAGTAGAATGTAATTCTACATCCAAGGAATGAACTATGGCATGTGGAAGGTTGTTAGCATTCCATATAACGATCCACAGGGATAAGATTATATTTCAGATCAGGCTACCTTCAAGAATGAAAACTACTAGAGGGGGGTGAATAGAGTTTTATAGATAATTTTAACAATTATTAAACTCAAGCAACCAACCACAAAAATATTGGACAAGGGGACAAGGATTTAGAGTGGTTCCAACTTTAGCAAATACTAAAGTTGTCAGTCCACTACCCGGTTGCTTACCCAACCGGGATTTGGAAAGAAACTAATTTTATTACCTCGCAAGGACTTTACATAAAATTACAATTTCTCTCCCTAAACCCTTCAAGCAGCCTTCACCTAGAAGTAATCGCCCAACCTTGAAGCAACCTTCACCTAGAAGTAATTGCACCACCTTGAAGCAGCCTTCCTCCTGAAGTAGCTTCCCGTTGCAATAGCCTTCTTGAAGTAGCTTCCCGTGCGATAACCTTCTTGAAGTAGCTTGAAGTCCACCTTCTCCTCCTGAGAAGAACATTCTCCAATCCGCAGCCTCCAACCCTAGGAGTAGCAAGGAGAAATACAAAGAATAAAAAGGAACAAGAAGGAAAATAGAAATTACAACTTATCCTTTGAAGCCCAAGGCTTGATTTGCCTAGATCAAGCGTATAGATCCCCTAACCAAGTATGTGAACTTGTGATTGCAGTGGATAGGAGATACTAGCCTATAGGACACGAATTTGAGCTAAGGAGAAAGTAGGCCAATGATCACAATGCTCAAATTGCTTGCAACAGATTTCTCAAGTATGCTCAAGTATTTCTCAAGTGTAGAAAGTGTAGAAACAAGTGTATTTAGGTGTCCTATGGCTTGTCCTATTTATAGGAATGGCCTAAGGAAGCTTAAGGACATTCTAGACGACTTCTAGGGGTTTCTAAGTGCTTAACTAGCCGTTAGGTACAAAGTTGTTGCTTTAACAACGACTAATTAATTAATTCTGCAGTTGCTGTCAGAGACCATCTCGGTCGACAAATGGTCGACCGAGATACCTACTCGGTCGAACTTTTGTCGACCGACAAGCTCTCTGGAACAAGTGATTTGCAACATCTTTCATCAACTGCCAACTAACTTTTCTGTTGTATCTAACGGCTACTTTGGATCTTTCTCGGTCGAGAAGATTGTCGACCGAGAGTGTCTCAGAATGTTTGACATATTCAAAACAAAGGGATTTATAGATGTCCATTTAGCCAACAATCTCCCCCTTTTTGAAGATGACAAACATTTCCAAAATATAAATAAAGGAAATATAAGACATATGAGTTTCATACCTTTAGATTACCTTTTGTAGCTTTTTCTCTTGTGTATAAAATGTGTGCTTATTATTCCCCATGAATTATGGAACATGAAATCCAGATCATTTGGGAATATAGCAACTTTCAATGTAAAGCCAAGAGTTTATTTATGAAACTCATTAATTGAGTTTTACATAATTACTAAATTTTAGTTTTATATTGATCTCTCCCCCTTTTTCATTTCAAAAAGATAACCGTTAAGAATAAAAACTCCCCCTTAATTAGATATCCCATCAAATCTAATGAAAAAGATGTCCATTTAAAAGACAAAAATGTAAATAAGAGTTTTTATTTAAATAGCACAAATATCAAAGAAAACATCCTCCAAAGGAGTGATAAGCAATTGCTTCCTAATGTTGTTAAATTGATCTAGTGGAAGCAGTTTTGTAAAAATATTAGCCAATTGATCTTCCGTATCAACATGATGAAGGGAAACATGATTTTTGGAGATGTGATCCCTTAAAAAATGATGACGGATTTCAATATGTTTAGCTCGGCTGTGTAAAATAGGATTGTGTGCTAAGTTTATGGCGCTTGTGTTGTCACAAAAAATAGGCATAGATGAAAGATTAAAACCATAATCGCTTAACACTTGTTGCATATAAAGCACTTGAGCACAACAAGACCCAGCTGCCATATATTCAGCTTCAGTTGTAGATAGGGCAACCGTATTTTGTTTCTTGCTAAACCAAGATACTAAAGCTCTCCCTAATAAGAAACAACCACCACTAGTACTCTTGCGATCAAGTCGACAACCGGCATAATCCGCATCAGTATAAGCTTTGAAATCCAAGGATTGTCCTTTTGGATACCATAAACCAAAGCAAGTAGTACCGGCTAGGTAACGAAGAATTCGTTTAACTACTAGAAAATGAGAATGCATAGGTTGTGATTGAAATCGAGCACAAAGACCAACAGAAAACATAATGTCCGGTCTAGAAGCCGTTAAGTAAAGAAAACTACCAATCATGGCTCTATATAAGGAATCATCAATAGGTTCCCCATTTTCATCCTTATCAATTTTGACAGAAGTAGCCATAGGAGTGGTAGCATGTTTGCATTGATCCATCCCAAAACGTTTTAAGAGTTCTTTAGTATATTTTTCTTGGCTTATGAAAATTCCTGTAGGTGTTTGCTTAATTTGAAAACCAAGAAAGAAAGTTAGTTCACCCATGAGGCTCATTTGAAATTCTTTTTGCATAATATCACTAAATTGTTTGCACAATGAATCATTTGAAGCTCCAAAAATAATGTCATCAACATATATTTGCACAACTAGGAAATCAGATGTATATGTTTTGAAAAATAAAGTAGAATCTGAATTTCCAATAGAAAAACCATTATCAAAAAGATATGTTTTGAGCCTTTCATACCAATTTCTAGGTGCTTGTTTTAAACCATAAAGTGCTTTCTTAAGTTTATAGACATAGTCACCTTTTTCCGGTATTTCAAAGCCAGGTGGTTGGGCAACATAAACTTCTTCTTGAATGATGCCATTTAGAAATGCACTTTTGACATCCATTTGATAGAGCTTAATGTTTTTATGGGCAGCAATAGCTAGTAACATCCTAATAGCTTCAAGTCTAGCTACGGGTGCATATGTTTCATCAAAATCTATTCCTTCTTGTTGATTATATCCTTGTGCTACTAACCGAGCTTTATTCCTTATTACTTCTCCTGACTCATTTAGCTTGTTCCTAAAAACCCATTTAGTTCCTATTATGGTTTTATCTTGAGGTTTAGGAACTAAATCCCATACATCATTTTTAGTGAATTGATGCAATTCTTCTTGCATGGCTATTATCCAATAATCATCCGTAAGAGCTTCGGATATCTTTTTAGGTTCAATGATAGAAACAAATGCCATGTTTGCTACATCTTTGAAGGAAGACCGAGTTTTGACTTTATCATTTGGATCTCCAATAATCAGTTCTTGGGGATGATCCTTGATAAGCCTAGGTGTAGGTTGTGTTTCAACTTGGGGATTGGATGTAGTAACTTTTTCATTATCATTTGGTATGATTAAACTTTTGAATTGATTAGTGAGATCAGTAATTTCTAGATTTTTAGATTTTGACTCCTCATGAAAAGAAACATGAATGGATTCCTCAACTTTTCTAGAGATAGTGTTATATACTCTAAAAGCTTTGCTAGAAGTGGAATATCCCAAAAAGAATGCTTTGTGTGATTTAGAATCAAATTTGTCTCTATCATCTTTGGTATTTAAAATGTAGCATGTGGAGCCAAAAGTAAGAAAGTAGTCAACTCTAGGTTTCTTAGAATGTATTATTTCATATGGAGTTTTCTTCAAATGAGAGTGAACAGTTACTCTATTTAGCACATAACAAGCAGTGTTTACAGCTTCAGCCCAAAAGGTTTTAGGTGTGTTGTGTTCAAGCATCATGGTTCTAGCCATTTCTTGTAGGGATCGATTTTTCCTTTCAACTATACCATTTTGTTGTGGGGTACGTGGAGCCGAGAAATTATGAGTATACCCTTGAGATGTACAAAAGGCCTCAAATGTATGATTTTCAAATTCCCCACCATGATCACTTCTAATGGTACATATTTTATTTTGTAAGAGATTTTCAATCTTGGAACAAAATTGCATAAAAACATGAATAGTATCATCTTTAGTTGCAATAAAATGTACCCATGTATATCTACTATAGTCATCAATGATAATAAAACAGTATCTCTTACCACTGATTGATTGTGTCCTCATTAGTCCAAATAAATCCATATGAATTAATTCTAATGATCTACTGGTGCTAAGTACATGTTTTGATTTGAAAGATGTTTTGGTTTGCTTTCCCATTGTGCATGGTTCACAGTTTTCAACTTGATCAAAAGATAAAGTAGGAAATCCACGAACAAGATCATATTTCACTAACTTTTTGATAACATGTGAACTAGCATGTCCTAGCTTTTCATGCCATATTTGTAAGGTATTGTCATTTGCAAGCAAGCATTTTCCCACTACTGTTTTCATAGAGTTAGGTTTAAGAATATAAAGATTTCCAACTCTATTTCCTTCATAAACAACATTTGTAGTATTTTCTATTAATAACTTGCAGCAGGTTTTGTTAAATAACACATCATAACCACTATCACATAATTGACTAACACTTATCAAGTTATGGTGCAAACCATCAACAAGTAGAACATTCTTAATTTCGAGGTTTGTACCAACATTACCTATTCCAACGATTTTGCCCTTACCATTGTCTCCAAAAGTGACTGTTCCACTTTTCTTTTCTTCAAAAGTTTGGAATGCATCCTTGTTTCCGGTCATATGTTTGGAACATCCACTGTCAACCACCCATTCCTACATTAAAATGTAGGTTTTGGTACCCATGTGATGGTCTGATATGGTTAGACTTATTTAAACACAGATTTGTATAAAAGTTCTGAATCAGAAGTCCAGTCGGTCGACAATTGTTCGACCGACATCTATCTCGGTCGACAATTTGTCGATCGAGAAGGTTACTGTATTACAAGCAAAGAAACGCGGAAATTTGCTCAGTTGACCAATTTTTGACCGAAATAGGTGCTGTAAATTTTGATTTGTTAAAGACATCTAGTCGGTCGACAATACTTCGACCGATACAAAGCTCGGTCGACAATACTTCGACCGACAAGGTTTCTGTTTCAGTACAATAATGCAGAAAAATAGCAATATGCATGACACCTTTTGTTTTAGTTGAGATAAGACAATATAAATAGAAAAATAAAGCATTTGGTCATATCTCAACTACATTCCATACTACTAAGTTTGGGGTTTTGGGATCCAAACTAAGTCGGACTCCTTAGTCTTGTAGGGGCATGAAAAGGAATAGTGTCCAAGACGTAAGCAGAAATGGCAAGTAATAGAATCAACTTCATTTCTCTTTCTAGCCATTGTATTCTTAGGTACAAACCTAGTTTGAGTTCTTTTGGGTTGATTTTTCTTTGGAGCATATCCCAAACCTTTTCTCCCACTGAAAACAGTGCCAACTCTTAGTATGTTATCAAGTATATCTTTTCTTCTTAACTCATAAAGTTCTCTTTGCAACATAGAAATGTCATTCATTTTCTTGTGTAGATCTTTTCTTGCTTGATCTAAATCAGAAAACAATGAGTCCTTTTCCTTTACAAGATTATCATAGTCCGAATGGTTACACAAAATAGGCTGAGTTTGAAAATCTTGTAGTTTAGCTAACAATTCAGTCTTTTCTTTAGAAAGAAGATCAACATTTGTTTCTAAAGTGAGTAGCTTTCTAGTACAATCATCTAAAGATGTTTTTAAAGATAAACTCTCCAGATCAGTGTTGTTCTTTTCAGAAGAAAGTTTATCTAATTTGGCAATGAGCTCATCATTTGATTTTATAGCCTTCTTTAGTTTCTTCTTGGCATCAATATATTTATCATGAGTTTCTTGTAAATTAGTAACTAACTCTTCTTTAGGAAGATCGATTAGGCTTACCTCTTGAGAGTCTTCATTGTCTTCTCTTGCCATTAGACATTCCACCTCTTCTCTGCTTTCACTCTCACTTGACTCATCCCAAGCAGCTTTATAGGCTTTTTCTCCTTTCTTCTTGTGTGAACTTTTCTTTCCCTTCTTTGGTTTGGGACATTCATTTTTGAAATGCCCTTTCTTCCCACATTCAAAACACCTGGGAGGGGTAGAAGAACTAGAAATTTTGTTAGATTTAAACCTTTTATATTTCTTACCGTTGACGATCAAGGCTTCTTCTCCTTCTTCTTCACTTGACTCGTCACTTTCTTGTGTGACGACTTTTGAAGCTTTGAGAGCCACATCCTTCTTCTTCCCATTTTGACGTTCACGTTCTCTTCTTTCTTCCTCTTCTAGATCTGCCTCATGAGCTTCTAAATTGCCGATGAGTTGCTCCATTTTGAGTCGAGTGAGGTCGTTTGCTTCTTCAATGGCTGTCACCTTTGGCTTGTATTTTGGAGGAAGTGATCGAAGGATTTTTGATACCTAATCTTCCTCAAGGACAGGTTTTCCTAGGGCACTTAAACCATTAACAATGGTAGAGAATTTTGAAAACATTTCACTAATAGATTCATTAGGATCCATACGAAAATGTTCAAGCTTCGTTTTAAGCAAGCTAATTTTGGAATTTTTGACTTGGACTGTACCCTCATAGGTTATGGACAGTCTATGCCAAATATCATAAGCTGTATCACAATTTGATATTCTATTAAATTCTCCTACCGAAATAGAACAATATAAGATACTTACAGCTTTTGCATTCATTTGGGCCAGCTTTACCGTGTTTGCATCCCATTCCGCAAATTCATTTTGAGGGCGCATATATGGAGTAGACACCATTCTCCATAGATACCAATTGATTCCTTGGAAGTAGAATTCCATCCTTCTCTTCCAATGTTGGTAGTTTGTTCCATCGAACGCTGGAGGCCTAGCAACAAGTGTCCCTTCAATGTTGAGGTTGTTGAGCACTCCGTCACCCATTTCTTCAAGACCTTGTTAGGGTTCCTTGAAGCCTCGCTCTGATACCAACTGAAAACTACTAGAGGGGGGGTGAATAGAGTTTTATAGATAATTTTAACAATTATTAAACTCAAGCAACCAACCACAAAAATATTGGACAAGGGGACAAGGATTTAGAGTGGTTCCAACTTTAGCAAATACTAAAGTTGTCAGTCCACTACCCGGTTGCTTACCCAACCGGGATTTGGAAAGAAATTAATTTTATTTCCTCGCAAGGACTTTACATAAAATTACAATTTCTCTCCCTAAACCCTTCAAGCAGCCTTCACCTAGAAGTAATCGCCCAACCTTGAAGCAGCCTTCACCTAGAAGTAATTGCACCACCTTGAAGCAGCCTTCCTCCTGAAGTAGCTTCCCGTTGCAATAGCCTTCTTGAAGTAGCTTCCCGTGCGATAGTCTTCTTGAAGTAGCTTGAAGTCCACCTTCTCCTCCTGAGAAGAACCTTCTCCAATCCGCAGCCTCCAACCCTAGGAGTAGCAAGGAGAAATACAAAGAATAAAAGGGAACAAGAAGGAAAATAGAAATTACAACTTATCCTTTGAAGCCCAAGGCTTGATTTGCCTAGATCAAGCGTATAGATCCCCTAACCAAGTATGTGAACTTGTGATTGCAGTGGATAGGAGATACTAGCCTATAGGACACGAATTTGAGCTAAGGAGAAAGTAGGCCAATGATCACAATGCTCAAATTGCTTGCAACAGATTTCTCAAGTATGCTCAAGTATTTCTCAAGTGTAGCAAGTGTAGAAACAAGTGTATTTAGGTGTCCTATGGCTTGTCCTATTTATAGGAATGGCCTAAGGAAGCTTAAGGACATTCTAGACGACTTCTAGGGGTTTCTAAGTGCTTAACTAGCCGTTAGGTACAAAGTTGTTGCTTTAACAACAGCTAATTAATTAATTCTGCAGTTGCTGTCAGAGACCATCTCGGTCGACAAATGGTCGACCGAGATACCTACTCGGTCGAACTTTTGTCGACCGACAGGCTCTCTGGAACAAGTGATTTGCAACGTCTTTCATCAACTGCCAACTAACTTTTCTGTTGTGTCTAACGGCTACTTTGGATCTTTCTCGGTCGAGAAGATTGTCAACCGAGAGTGTCTCGGTCGAGGAGTTTGTCGACCGAGATTGATCCTGTTTCAAGGTTTCAATTTAGGCACTAATTATGTGTGTGAGTGTGCAAAAATAATCATATTTGAATGGGATGACATGTCTAACTGTGGTGTTTAGCTAGGGAGAATCTAACGCTTGATTTACATGCAATTCTAAGTACTTGTACATTATAATTTTTGTACAAGTTTTTACAACAGTGATTACATTGCATGAAAATATAAATATGTAAGCTTGTAGGTTTTCCCTTGTTACTTCGTCATCCTGCACACTCAAGTAGCTCATTAGATTAATAAGAATGAAATGTTTGTCATAATCAAAACAAAGGGATTTATAGATGTCCATTTAGCCAACAAAGAAAGCTCAATTTAATGATAAAGACATTATCATCCTCTACTCTACCCTCACCTCAACTAAATTCAACTAGTTTTCTTCTTCCAATACATCCTATGAGATTTTAATCAAGCTTTGCATAACTTATGAAGGCACCAAGTAAGTCAAACAGTCAAAGGTTTATATGCTCAATGGTGTTCTTGAAAACTTCAACATGGGTAAGAAGGAAAGAGTTGTTGAAATGTATGTAAGATTCGACAATATTGTGAAAGGGCTTGCATCTTTAGGTCATCCTCTAGATCAGGGCAAGATCAACTCAAAGATCCTTAATCTCTTCTAAAAAGCTGGAGAACAAAGGTGATCGATGTTGAAGAAGAAAAATATCTTTATGAAATTGCTATTAAAGAGGTCATAGGAAATCTGCAATGTTGGTATGTCTGCCAAAAGAGCCAATCATATGATGATTTTAATTAGAAAAATTGTTTAAATTTGAATGATAATCAAGGAAATCTTGCATTTTATTTTATTTATTTAATTATGAGATAATCATGTAACATAATCACTATTTATCGAATGATATTGCTCAATGGCGTATGTCTTCAAGTTGAGGACTTGAACAATGAGATCATATGGATAAAAAGAGCATATACATTCTTGTTATATCACTAGTTGAATGTTATTGTAGAATTCTGATTGACTATAACAACATAAGACTAGAGTGTATGTTGTTTGATGACATAATTTCTTTAAGTCATGATATGTGATATCAAACCAAACACATAGATACTTGTTATAGAATGGTGTATCAGATAGACCCACCTTGAGAGTGATTAATGGAAGCCATGATTGGTAGTCAGAATCATCACTCATAGTGATGGTGGTGATTGTTGTTCTTAAACCTGAAATCATTACACTTATCACATGTCGTTTGATGCACTTCGATGTCATTTTTTGTGACCTTGAATAAGGGTTTCCATAAAGGTGGTTCTCGGGTGCATTGTGACACATGGGGATGATTGTGAGTGATGTCGATTGGATTTGTCCCTTTGATAGGAGTATGATATCATGTCCACTTGATAAGCAAGACTGAGAAGTGCATGACCATGCTCGTATTAGTCAATGTGTGATATTGAGCTTACATATATCTCAGACAGTCTACTCTAGTTCAAGGAACATTGATTGAATATTGAAGAGGATGATGATTCCATGCCAGGAGTTCAATCTGGATATCAGTGACAAACGAACTATACGATCACTGCAACACCAATCCTAGATTATAGGTTGAAGTTGTTCTCTAACTTTACAATTAATTGAGTAGCAATGATATCTTCCTAGATACCACTCATTGCTTGTGATTTCATGAATCGGTTATGGGCATTCACTACCAACATAACTTGGAACCTATAGTGCCACACACATAGTACACCTGGAATGGGAGTTTAATCATGACTGAAGTTTAAACTTGACTATATAAGTGTTTCATATTCAATTTACACAAGATTTACAATCAACACTTTGAAATGACCGGTTCTTCAAGTGAACTAATTGGCTCAGATGTGTCAATCTATTGGCTCATGTTGTGAACCGACCATTGGGTTGATCAATACAATTGGACCAAGTATTGATTTTGAAGGCATGTTGTGCATTAATCAAATATTAATTTCCAATACAATGGCAAATAGGAAACATAGTGAAATGACTAGTTCAAGGGTTGAACCGATCACCTCATGTGTGAAACGACCGGTTCAAGGTTTTGAAAAAAATCATGAAATTTCATCCCTTTGACTCTTGCTCAGACTAGAAATATTGATCCTGACCCTCCTATAAATAGAGGGGTAGTTAAGACTTTCTAGAGATACAATAAAAGCTCTAACAATTGTTGTCTTCTCACAGTTGTGGTAATGTGAGAACCTGATCAAGTCATGCTCATCAAAGGGATGGATAGTAAGGGAGAGATGACTAGGGAGAGAAAGCCAATGCTAGCATGTAGACCAGAAGAGACAACTCCTTATCCATTCATATTGAACAATAGGAGTTCCCAGTGATCTCCTTGGGATTACTACATAGGTGAGGAGGTCATTTCCACCCCCTAGCAGGAAGTAGTCAACTGCAATCCATGGTGATTAACTAGGAGGCCGTTGTTGACATCCCTCCAGGTGCAACTTGAAGAAAGAAGCACATTGTAGCAATAGGTAGTTGTTGGACTTACTCCAGAACTAGGTATAAACTTTGCAACCCTCTTTCCTAGTTAATATTTGTTGACATGATCTACTGTATATGAGGAATATGGTAGTAATTTTTTTGTTTGCATTGTCACATCTGATGCCATATTTCCTTACAACGCTATTAGAGCCACATCTATTTACTATATTTTGGGATTTGATCAATGTGATTGGATTTTTTATTTTATCTTTTATTTATTACACGTGTTACAAATATTTAAATGATTAACATGCATATCTGATTAAATACCACATACAATACATATAAAAGTATATATATGATATAATATATATGTAATTTATACATGTTTCCATAAAATTGGTTTTGATACTGGATGTTAGCATGTATATGGCCAATAATGCTAGATATTTATGCTTGGTTGGATGGTTGTTATACCTATTTACATCTCAATTTACATACTAAGCCTCTCTCTCCTTTTCCATATGTAAAAGTAATTATTCTTTCCTTTATTCTCCCCTCAAATGTAACTCAAGGTTTCCCTATTTCCATGTAATATGTTAAATAGGATTAGGATAGTTTTAATTCATGTAATGGAAATGAAGTCATTCTGCAGTAGAAAAATTGCCTATTTTAAAAGATGAACTAATTTATGGGAGGACCGAGGAGGCCAAACGATGGAATGAGCTGAACCAGTCGGTTGGTGGTCCAACCAACCAACTGGAGATTACTAGATGCTACTTTGATTGAAGACCAACCAACTGACCCAGAGTGCTACCAATTTGTTCAGAAGATGAACCGATCAACCCAGACTAGTTCCAACATAGATATTCATCAACGATAAGTTACATATGATGTAGACCTTAGGTGGTAGTAATTCCTTGTGGCTCCAAGCAATTACAATAGTATGGTTATAACCATCACTTGTGTTCTATGATTGAATGTTTCATTTGTGGCATATATTATGGTAAATAAAAATACTCCTATACCCCCAAAATAAAAAATCCTTACATTCTGTTGATACGAAGTATTCCAGTGATCCCCACTACCCGTTCACTACTCAGATTCAAATACCCATGGATTTGTTCCATGTGCTCTGGTTCATTATTTTGATTCTAATCGAATAAACCCGTAATCGTAAGAAAGTAGGCACTAGAACGAAACCCGTTCTTACCACAAGCTTTTAATAATATGGTCGTGATTTATGATAAACTAAACAAACAAAAAATATGATTTTTCTTTTTAGAAGAATCATAAAATTTATATATATATATGGGTTCATCTTTAATACCCGCGCGGGTAGCTACCCGCACACCCTTCTTATCACTTTTTTTTTTAATTCACAATTGTAGAGCAGCATTTTATCTGGCTCTCCAAAAAATTTCATGCGAAAAATATCATTTATCCCACCAAAATAAAAAAATACGTCCATATATTTATTGACTATATATTTTCTGTGCAGTTACTTTTTTAGTCATATAGTTACACTTTTATCAATATAGATACACTTTTGATCTTAGAGTTACTTTTGTGTACCATATGGCTATCAATTTGAACAATGTGGGAGTGATAAATAATTAAAGGCCTAATTAAATATTATAAAATTTTATTTTAATAAAATAAAATCTAAAGGGTTTTGACAAATTGCAAAAATTTCTTATAAAACAAATGAAAAATAATTCATTGTTGCTATCAGTGCTTTTGAAAGACAAGCATAACAGGACAAACTTCCATGAGTGGTTTTGGACTTTGATAAGGGTTCTCAATGATGGGCATAAGTCTATGTCCTAGATACACCAGTGCCGGAAGAACCTACTACTGATGCACCTACGCTAGGGTGGATGCTTATTTGAAGCATGTCAAGGATGCCTTAGGCATTAATCACCTTATGTTGAGCTCTATGAACTATGAGTTGCATGAGTAGTGTGATGAAATGGGGATTCTTGAGATGATGACATATCTTAAGAACATGAACCAAATTCATCAAAAGCAAGAAAGGTACAATATCTCAAAGGTGCTCTTTGAGTGCAATATGACAAAAGGAAATCTAGTAGAGACCCATGTACTCAATATGATTGGACATGTAGAGCATCTAGAGAAAATGGGATTCCCTTTGAGCCATGAGTTGGCAACAAATATGATTCTACCATCACTGTCTAAATCATATAGTCAGTTTAATCGAGTGTCATTACTAGAGTAACATGGCCAGACTGCTATTAGAATTGCTTGGCATGTTTCTAAATGACGAATCAAGAATGAAGAAGGACAAACATGTGATAGTTATTAGTGAAGTGAAATCCAAGGATGAAATTAAATCCTAGAAAAGTTATAAGTATAAGTATAAATCCAAGTCTTCATCATTCAAAATAAGGAGAAAGATAAGTGAAAATGAAATATGTCCTTTGTACTTAAAGGGATTCCAGAAGATGAAGTAGGGGATAGAGATTTCCACTTCAAGTATATGTGTTATTGAGATAAATTTGTTTACTTCTTCATCTTTGGTATTAGATACTGGATGTGGATCTCCCATATGTTTGCATATGTAGGATCTTAAAAGAAGTAAGTCTTTAAAAAAGGGTGAGGACAAACTGCACATTGTAAAAGGAGCAAGAGTTTCTACCACTGTAGTTTGAATCTATAATTTATCTCTTCACATGGGGCTTGAAATAGAGTTAAACAACTGCTATTTTGTACCTACCATAAATAGAAACATTATTTTTGTATCGTGTATGGACAAGGATGGACTAAGTTTCATGTAAAGAATGGTCAATGTTCAATTTCAAAAGATGAGATTTTTTGTGGTAGTGTTGCAATGTGGTATGGTTTTTATTTGTTGGATCTAAAGATAAATGTATATAATGTTAATACTAAAATATTAAAACTAGATAACTCAAACAAAACATATCTTTGGCATTGTCTTATAGGGTACATCAATGAGAATCACATTTCTAGATTCCATAAAGATGGTTATCTAGATTCTTTTGATTTTGAATCAATACAAACATGTGAGTCTTGTTTGTTGGGAAAAATGACAAAGACTCCCTTCACTGGAAATAGTGAGAGGGCTAGTGATTAGTGATGTATGCAACCCGTACATAAAATTTTTTAGAGGTGGTCATCAACACTTCATTACTGTTACTGATGACTGCAGTAGGTATAGTTATGTTCACCTGATGAAGCATAAGTTAAAAACTCTTACAAAGTCCAAGGATTTCATGAAAGAAGTACAAAACCAACTTGTTCAAAAGTATTCAGGAACTTCATTCCTATCAAGGTGGATAATACATAAGTCTAGATTTTGAGAACCTTCTCAGAGACCGTGGTATTGTATTACAAAGGAAACTTGGAACACCATAGCATAATGGTGTGTTAGAGGGAAGGAATTGCACATTGCTAAATGTTGTGTGATCAATGATGAATTTTTTTGATATTTTGACTTCCTTCTGGGGTTATGCTCTAGAAACCATTACACTAAACCATGTACCATCTAAATCCGTTCAAGAGATACCACATGAGATATGGTTTGGGAAGTGTCCCAATGTGTCTTTTATGAAGCTTTGGGGTTCTAAAGCTTACGTGAGAAAGCATTTTTCTAAATAGTTTGGACCCAAATAAGATAAATTTTATTTTGTCAGATATCCTAGGGAAGACAAAGGATACTACTTTCATACTCAAATTGACAACAAAGTGTTTGTTGCTTGGGATTTGTATTCATAGAAAAGGAATTCATTTCTAAAGAAATTAGTGGGAGTAAAGTAGAACTCGAAGAGGTTCAAGACCAACAAGAAGACATTGAACATGTGGAGGTATAATAGGAACATAGAGAGTCAAAAACCATTTTGGAATCTAAAATTCCTCATGTAACACAGGGACCTCACAGATCTAGTAGGACACACCTTGATTCAAATAGATTTGGTTATCTTGTGACTCAAGAAGGTGATGCATCAGTCATTGATGATGAGTCAACCACCTTCCTAGAAGCTATCAAGAGACCAGAATATGAGAAATTGATTGAGTCCATGATATTTGAGATGGAATCCATGTACACCAACAAGGTATGGAACTTGATGGATCCACCTGAAGGGGTAAAACCCATAGTGTGCAAGAAGGTCGTAAGAAGAAGACTGACATGGCTGGTAATGTACAAACGTACAAAGGCAGTTTGGTTGCATAGGGTTTGAGAAAAGTTCCAAGTGTTGAGTACTGTGCAACCTTTTATCCAGTTGCCATGTTTGAATTTTGCAGATGGATGTTAAAAATGCATTCCTTAACTGAAGTCTACTTGAGGATGTGTCCATGACACAAGATGAGGGTTTCATAAATCTAAAGCATGCAAATAAAGGCTAAAAAAGTCAATCTATGGTTTGAAGCAAGCATCTCAGAGATGGAATCTTCAATTTAATCAAATAGTCAAAGAGTTTAGATTTAATTAAAATGAAGATGAACCGTGTGTTTATAAGAAATTTAGTGGTAGAATGATTGTGTTCCTCGTATTTTATGTGGATGGCATACTATTGATGGGGAATGACATCCATACCTTATAGATGGTAAAGTCCTGGCTAGAAAATGCATTCTCTATGAAGAACTTAGGCAAAGCATCCTATATCCTAGGAAGCAATATCTATAGAGATAAATCCAGAAGGTTTCTTAGCCTAAGACAGAGAACATACATTGATAAATTGTTTAAAAGGTTCAACATGGAGAACTCAAAGAGAAGAAACTTACCCATGTCTCATGGTATTAGTATCTCTAGAGCTCAGTGACCCAGTTCGTGTAAAGAAGGGGAGTGCATGAGTAAGGTTCCATTGGATCTATCATGTATGCAATGTTATGTAATCACCATGATGTCTTGTATGCCTTGCGTATGACTAGAAGGTATTAGTTAGATCTTGGTGAATGTTACCTGATTGTCATAAAGAACATCCTTTGGTACTTGAGAAGAAATAAGGACCAATTCCTTATTTATGGTGGTGAGGACAAGTTGGTGGTAAAGGGTTACAGTAATGCAAGCTTCCAAATGGATAAATATGACTATAAATTGTAGTATGGATTTGTGTTTTCCCTTAGAAATGGAATTGTAAGCTAGAAGATTTCTAAGAAAGAGACAATTGATGATTCTACAACTGAGGTCAAGTATATTGTTGCATCCAATGCAGCAAAGGAGGTTGTTTGGGTCAAAAAGTTCATTTTAGAACATGGGGTGGTTCCAAGCATCGACGATGCAGTTGAGGTATATGGTGACAACAATGGAGTTATTACACAAGCTAAGGAACCCAGATTACATCAACATTCCAAATACATGCAAAGGCAGTTCCATCTCATACGAGAGATTATACAATGACGTTATGTGAACATTTGTAGAGTACCTACTGAAAGCAATGTGGTTGACCCCTTTAGAAAAGTACTTTCACAACAAAAGCATGAAGATCATTTTAGATCACTTGGGATTAAGTTCATAGTTGGTTGGATCTAAGTGAAAGTGGGAGTATGTTTGTACGTATGCTCAAAGTGTCAATCATATGATAATTGTAATGACATATCTTGTAAAATTTTAAATTTAATAATAAAGGAAATCTTCAAATTTATTCTATTTTATTTAGTTATAAGATAATGATGTAACATAATAAATGTATAAAGAATGACATTACTCGATGTCATATGTCTTCAAGTTGAGGACATGAACAATGGGATCATACATATGTCAAGATTATATACATTCTTGTTATACCCCTAGTCGGATGTTATAGTGGAAGGTTGATAGAAAATGATAACACATAGGACTAGAGTGTGTGTTGGTTGATGAAAAATTATCATTAAGTCATGATATGTGATATCAAACCTAACACATATATAATTGTTAGAGAATAGTGCATCAAGAAGACCCACCTTGAGAGTGATGCATGGAAACCATTTTTGGTATACAAAATCATCTCTCATAGTAATGGTGGTGACTATGGTTCTTAGACCTGAAATCATTACACACATCACATGTCATTCGATGTTCTTTGACATCGTCCAACTGGAATCTTGAATAAGGGTTTCCATAAAGGTGGTTCTTGGTGCATTGTGATAGATGGGGATAAGTGTGAGTGATGTAGATGGGATTTGTCCCTCCTATCGGAATATGATATCATGGCCACCATATAAGCGAGAATGAGAAATGCATGGTCATGCTCGTGTGAGTCAATATCTAATATTGAGCTTACATATATCTCAGACAGTTTGCTCTATTTCAAGGAACATGGATTGAATGTTAAAGAGGATGACAATTCCATGCCTCAAGTTCAATTTGGATATTGATGACAAAGGAACTGTATGATCACTATAACACCAATTACATATTGTAGGTTGATTTGTTCTCCAACTTTATGATTACTTGGGTAGCAATGATGTCTTGCTAGATACCACTCATTGCTTTTGATGTCAAAAATTAGTTATGGAGGTTCACTTCTTATGTAACTTGGAACCTATACGGCCACACACATAGGGTACACTTGGAATAGGAATTTACCCATGAATGAAGTTTAAACATGATTACTAAAGTGTTAGGTATTCAATTTACAAAGGATTAGAAATTGGCACTCTGATACGACTAGTTTAGTAAGTGAACTGATCGACTCAGATGTGTGACATACCAGTTTAGGTTGTGAATTGATCAATACAATTATATCAAGGATTAATGCTAATGTCATTTTGTGCATTAATCAAGTATTAAATGCCAATACAATTGTGAATATGAAACATAGTCAAACAACCAATTCAAGGGTTGAACCGATTGCCTCACGTGTCAGCCAATCGGTTCAAGTATGAACTAATAAGTTCATGGTTCAAATGTTCTCGAACAATTCATGTAATTTTGCCTCTTTGAATCCCACTCAGACTAGAGATCGTGACCCTGACCCTTCTATAAATATAGGGGTGTTTGAGACTTTCTAGAGGCACAACACAAGCTTTGACAATTATTGTCTTCTCATAGTTGTGGTAACACGAGATCCCGAGAACGTCCTACCCATCAAAGTGAGGGACATCAGGGGAGAGAAAACTACAGAAAGCAAGCCGAAACTAGCACATTCACTAGAAGGGACAACTCCTTCTTGTCCATTCATATAAAATTATAGGAGTTCCTAGTGATGCTCATGGACTAGTACAGAGGTGTGGAGGCAATTGCCACCCGCTAGAAGGACATAGTCAATCGACACATGTAGCGATCAACCAGGAGGCCGCTATCGATAGTCGTCCAGGTGCAACTCTAAGAAAGAAGCACACTGCAACAAGGAATAGTCATTGGGCTTACTCCATGAACAAGTATAAATCTTGCAACCCTCTTTCCCAATTCATAGCTGTTGATGCAATATAATGTCTAAGTTGAATATGGCAGTAATTTTTTTTGTTTCTGCTTCCATGTCTGATGCCATATTTCCCTACATATAAGCTTTTGAAGTAATACTTGACCAGCAAGAAGAAAATGAAAAGCAAGAAGAGAAAGAATCTAAGAAAATTAAGGAGAGTGCATTTGAGTCTCAAATTGCAGCTATTGTACATCAATAATTCATTAGCCAAGCTTCTTCATCCTCTAGTAAAGATGAACCTTCTACTGATCTTGAAGCTCATTACTCAAAGGAAAAGCAATTCAAGGGTTAAACCTCCTCCTTCTCGACTCCTAGGTTCTACGAGTCTGATCAAAAGGGACACTACAAAAATATTTGTGCGAAGGACAAGAAGTCACACCACAAGCATCCATAGGAAGATTGAGGACTACAAAAAATAATGTAAACACAAGAAGAATGAGAAGTAAGAATGAAGAGGTAAAGATGTTCCCTATGTTGCATAGGAGTCTTCTTATTCTTGTGATTCGAGCTCAATGGAATGAGAGTGCCACATAGCCCTCATGGCATACATAAGTAAATATATAAGTGAGGTAAGTGAGCTAAGTTTAAATAAACATTGAAAATATGCTTTTATGAGTATGATTCATGCTTCTTGTTCTTCTAATTCTAAGTACACATCCAAAAAGAAGAGATTAAGGAAAATAATAGATGATTATATGCTAGAATTTAAGTACTTGAACAAAATGAGAAAACTCACAATGATAGCATAGATTTTTTCAAAGAGTAATTCTTTTAGCTTGAACCTAAATATAACAATGTTAAACTATTCCTCAAGTTTTAATAAAAGACATCATTCATCCGTGTAGTATATATGTTTAGTAATAAACATGATTCATATTGGTTGACAACCCTTGCCTTGTTTTGTATACTACTTAGTTGCTATGTAATGCAGTAAGAGAAATTAACTATTTAGTAGATGATAGTCTTACATGTTCCTTTATATACTTTCTAGTCATGCATGTTTCTATGTCTATCTGGTTAACTAGCTTAGTGTGTTTAATATGCTCAATCTGCTTAATTCGTTTAATCAATTTACCTACTTAATATGTTTAGTAATAATGTTACATGTTGTAATCAAGAATCGTAAGAAAATAAATGATCTTAAAGATAAAATCCAAACTTATATTGATGAACTTGTCATGCTTAAAAGTGAATATTCTAGGCTTCTTGATAGATTTAATGATCTTGAATCTAGACCTATATTTCCTAGAAAAGAAGTAGCAAACATAACTCTTAAAATATATTTTAATCTAACTAAAGCCCCTCTATTTAGAAGTTGATTTATTGCATGATCAAGATGATCTTGCTAGTCCGTATTCTACATTCATCACTCTTAGTTATTGATAAACACATGCTTAGAGAATACTTAAAAATATTCCTCATAGGGAAAAGAATCCCTAAATGAAGTCCAAGAACACTATACTTGACAAGTGGGTACTAGTAGTTTGGGATATGATGGAGGCCTAAAGAGTAAGGGAAAAGGTAAAAAAATAGCAAGGGACCTCCAATATACCATGGAGAAACATATATATCTAAGAAATCAATGGTTTGTTCTCATTGCAAGAGTGATGACCATTATTCTACTTTCTTTCCTTATTACAATAAGGGGACCAACCCAAACTTTAATTGGATCCCTAAGCTAACCCCAGATCTTAAAGTTTGAATTGGAAACTAAAGTCTCCTTTATTTGTAGGAAAAAAAATGGATTCTTAATAGTGGATGTTCCAAGCATATGATCAGTAATAAGGACCACTTCAACACTTCCATAAAAAAGAAAGGAGGCTCTCGGTGACTTTAGAGGACAACAACAAACATCACAATTTAGATAGTGTTTGTCAGATATGTGAGAATGGATATCATGTTTTCTACACTTCTCACGAATGATTTCTTGTAGATTTCCTCACTTATAATGTAATATATTAGGGAACTAGAAATGGAAATATATATATTATTGTTCTTGTCTCTCTTAATCCTATTATTGGTAAATTCCTAATTGTTCATAAGAGTGACATATCTTTGAGGCATCGTACACTTAGTCATGTAAATATATATATCAGTTGATGAAATTAAGCAAAAAGGAATTGGTCAAAGGACTTTCTAAATTGGTCTTTGGGAAGGATTATGAATCCCAACCTTGTACACAATAAAAGCAAGCCAAATCCTCCTTTAAATCAAAAGTAGCCCTTAGCACCAAGAGATTCCTTGAACTTCTTCACATTGATCTATTTTGACTTATGAGAACTCAAATGCTTCATGGTAGCAAGTATTGCCTAGTGATTGTTTATGATTTCTCTCTCTTTACTCAAACTTTCTTCTTGATTGCAAAGAGTCACTACAGAAAAAATACCCATTAGTGGCCATTCAGAAATGCGACTGAAAAAAAGCTAGTAAACATGTTTAGCGGCATTTGTTGACATTTAAAAAAATGCCTCTAGTGCCAATGCCACTAGGAAGATAGTGGCTTAAGTTGTAAAAGCCACTAAACATTTGTCTTTAGTGGCTTCGAATAAATGCCACACAAAGGCCACTAAACCATCATTTGGCTTTTATAGAAAAGCCACTATCCATCATTTGGCTTTTATACAAATGCCACTATTTTGTATAATGTTGTTGTATAAAATAGTTTTGATTGAATGTAGTGGCTTATGAAAAAAGCCATGAATGACATACTAGTTCTTCATTACTAATTTTTTATGGATTTTAGTCAGTCAATTTGTAGTTCATGATCAAGTTTTTTAATTGAATGCCAATTGAAGCCGAACAAATTTTTCTAGAAGTATTGAACTTTTTTATTTATAATCAAATGACAATTACATGGGGAGGACATTTTACCTTACCCCTTATATTCAATACAACACCATCACATATGACTATATATGGTACATATTCTAGACATGATCACTACTGGATATCAACTTAATTTGCACTTGGAGACCCCCCAAATGAATACAAACTCATTTTCTTACAAAAACATACAACTCCAATCTAGCATTCCAAGTAGTTGTGAGCTTTTGCAAGATTAGACCAGCTACATTGCAATTAAGGTTCATCCTTCTTCTCAGCTACAGTGATAGAATTACAACCGTATGGTCATCAGATTCCTCAGCCGGTTCTTCCTTCTTCTCTTCCACCTTGGCAGAAGAAGCAGCAGGTGCAGCTGCATAGCCTGAAGCAGTAGCAAGGGCAACATCAACTACAAATTTGCTAGGATCTTGAAATGAAGTGAGAAAAATCTTGAGCACTTGCATGCAAATGTAAGACAAAATCACTTACAACACTAGCATGCTGTTAAGATAGTATCAGGGAAGATAGAACCATTGCCAAATTTATCAATAAGGTCATCTTCAGTAAGGTGAAGGACCTCAGGGCCGAATACAGATCCACTGTCATAAACTGTCAGCAGAACCAGTCCATATGAGAAGGGCTTGATGCTGAGCTTGGCAAGAAGGGCATCCTCAGAAGAACCCACCTTCTCACCTTTCCTAATAAGTTCGAAAATGGTGATAATTTCAACTGTACCATTCACATTATGTCTGCTGAATAGAGTTTGCCATGGAACAAAGTTGTAGACATTCAACTAAGCACACAACTAAGCACATGATAGAAAGGGTGCAAAGCTAACAATCTTGACAATTATGTAAAAAGAAAAAGATGGTTATCAAACTCAATGTCGTCCAAGGTTCTCATAAAACTATAGTCTATACATAATAAGTTGAAAGATTTTTAGTAAGGTAAGAAAGCACAGAACCTGGTGAAGGCCTTCATGTTGTTATAGATAGATCTCCCTTCGCCAACTGCAATAACTATTGTATTGAAGTTATCATCAGCAAGAACCATGTTTGAAGCCTCCTTGGTAACCTGGATTGACACATAAAAAGAGAAGAAATAATCATTATCGATAATAATTACTAAAAGACAAGAAGATAGATATACAAATTGACATATAGAGAATATACTTACCTCAGTTCTAGCAATTCCCATGGCAATACCAATGTCTTCCATTTTCAGAGTAGATGCATCATTGACACCATCACCAGTCATGGCAACCATCACATGTGATAAACAACTAACAACAAAACATGCAAGTTGACTATGTAAATCAGTAGGAGGCTTCAGGTCTTCAAATCTATACTAACATGGCCACCAAGAATAGATTCACTATCCCCTGATAAGCAAGAACAGTTTCCAGAACAGATTCACTATCCCCTTCAACTAAAAAAAAAAGCAAAGTGAAGTAGTGAAATATACGTTATCCAGGAATCCTTAAAACAACCCAAAGCAAAACTGGAAACCAATGTTGGCTAGGTTGCAATACATCAAGAACATGTAAGCATGCAACGTTTTGTTGGATTGCATGTAAGACCAGTTCTAGGGTGAGGAATCCCATCTTTGAGTCCTAACAGAAGCTCTATTCTTGGAGATTAAAGGACAATCACAAGAGTTGAGTTGAAGCCTTTCACAAGAGATGAGATGACAACCTTAGCTCTCGAGAGTGGCCTTTAATCTCCAAAAACATGCATTTTTGAGTCCTAACAACATCTCTGTACTTGGATATTTAAGGTCATTCTCTGTACATGATCTTAGTAGAGGATCCTTACCATAGTTATTGGCTTTTAGGGCCTGCATCACAACCACATGTTACAGAAAGGGTATTATTGTACATGTTGTTTTAACAATTAAGGGAACATGGAGGAACTGATATTACTAAGAGCACCCATTATTTCTTGAGGATTCTTCCTTGACTTCTTAACCAAAGCAGAGTATGGAAATGTTGAAAATGACTTGTTGTACCATGGAAATGTTGAAAATGACGTGTACCTCTGTAGAGAAATTAGGACGCATAGAAGCATGAGACTAAAATATCTCAGTTACATTTCAGACATCTTAATAGCCTAAATATTGAGCAATCATAGAAGCTCAACCACAAACCATCTTGAGGTGAATCACCACAGCAAAATATGTTGTGTAAATCTCACACACAAGATTCCAAAAATACTGCTCATAGCTAAAAACCACTTTGGCTAGGCTGCAATACTACCTTAGATACTACTTTTAGATACTACTTTGGCTAGGATGCAATACATCAAGAACATGTAAGGATGTACAATTTTGTTGGATTGCCTATAAGACCAGTTCTAGAGTGAGGAATCCCATTTTTGAGTTCTAACATCAGCTCTATTCTTGAAGATTAAAGGCCTTTCACAAGAGCTGAGCAGAAGCCTTTCACAGGAGATGAGCTGACAACCTTAGCTCTCGAGAATGGCCTCTGATCTCTAAAAACTGGCCTTTTATGCAGTGACATGTTGTTTGTTGTGGAAGGCACAAAATTTACAATTATTCATAGAAATATTGACTTAGTAAGCTATCATGCAACATGTGATCAAGATATGAAAGAAAAATTTACAGAGTACTATTGACTTAGGAAGCAAAAAAAGACATTCACATTCAGCAGGTCAAAACAAAATATGTTGTGTAAATGTCACACACAAGAAGGTAAGACACTGCTCATAGCTAAAAGCAAAATAGGATTGTCATTTGGCAACATTGTCTACGATAATGGACATGAAACAACAGTATCTGGATCATTATGTACTAATAAAAAATTTGACCAAAGAAACAAAACTATAGCTTTCATCTCTCTACATAGTATCCAAGAATGTAATTATCTATCTTTACACTTCATGACCTGCAACAAATCGAAATGACTTTAGATACTATTTTTGTTTTCAATTATGTCATATTATAAGCAATATTATATGCTCACTTTGGCAGTAAATGTGATTTCGGCCATGCTATGACATTTCCAATAACTTCATCCATATATTGATATTGCTCAAAAGGTCTGACTAGAGGTTGGTTGGTCATCACCACAACCTCTCAATAAACACCAACACATGATGAGCCTAAAATTGCACCTCCCACCATTTGCAAGGGGTCAACCTCAAATACTCGATCGATTGTAGCTTTATCATCTGCATCTGCGATACTCAACACATACACTTCCTATAAACAAAACACAATTTAAATAAAAAAATTATATAAACGTAGAATGATGTGCAATTTACACAAATACAAACATACTTGTCCCGTATAAATTGTTGAATGTCTCATTCTGATCTACACAATTATTTTATCTTTGTCATAAGGCCATCAAAATTCAACATGGAAAATAAATGATACCACACATCTCGTATAAAATGTATTCATACCTGGACAGTGCGTACATGTTGTCCTGATTGACTGTTTCCTGCTCTATACAAGGCTAGTATCTGCTATATTTTTGCATTTTGTTCTTGAATTTTAGCTTCAAATTCCATCTGTTGTTGTTCAAGCTGATCCTGGAAATGCTTCCTTTGTGCTTCATCAGCTTCTCAGGATTTACGGTTCTTGCCCCAGATATTAGAAGTTGATGGTCCAAGTCAATAACCACAAACATATCCTGGTCTCTCTTCTCCCATAACCTGCCTATAAATTTCAGTTGAAGTAACATCAGGTTGGTTTCTTCGCAGTTCGTCACCTACCTCAGAAATTTTTTCCTACACACAGCAGAACATAGGAGATGAATTTTATACCAAACATATGAATGTTTCCATGTAGTAAATGTAACATAATACTATAGGATAGGAATCCTTGTACCAAAATTTTAGCGTATTCAATATCAACTATGCTCCCATCTTTTTTATGATGAGTTTTCTCAAAAAAACTCAATCGGATGAACTTCCCCGCCTGTTTCCTTCTCCAACTGTATCATTAAAACAAGGTTATTGCTAACATCATTTAAACAGATGTCTCCAAATTGTCCAATTGGATCACAATATTGACTTACATCATGTTTCATACAAGCAAATGACTTGGTTCCTATTGTGTGGCTAATCTTTTGAAATTTTCTGCTTGTCTTGTTAGTTATACACATCCTCTGTGAAAAAAAAATTACAGTATTGTCCATAGTAATTATCTATGAGGTAAATTAAGTATCAATTAATAGATACAAAAAATTACCTTTCCTTTATTGCTCCTCCAGTAATCTAAAAGAATTTTCCATTGAGACGTTTCTATGCGGGGAACAACTTGTTCAAGTTGTTGTTCATATGCACTATCTTCTACAAAGTATAGTTTACATAACTCCCACTTGTGGTCCTTCCATTTCTTTCCCAGTCTCTTCATTTTCCACTCCTTTAATTCGATGTCCATCATGAATTTACTCTACCGACAATAAGGATATCAATTAGAAGCTTCATTTAACCATTTAAAAAAAAATTAATATTGTACCTTCACAAAGTTCCATATGGATTCTTTTTTATTTGTTGGAAATTGTCTCCAGTCCTCATAGTTTAATGGACAAAGATTGGGATCTCTTGCAATGGTTGTCAAAAAACTTGATAAGTGACATTGGTTTTTACCCACTGGTTTTCCAAATTTATTTATCTCAATGGGAATTTGATCGCCGAGCTTTCTTTTCCAGACTTGCAAACATTGTGTTCGGCCACGTGTGTGATGTCTATGACCTAAGCATTCATTTATATATCATTAGATGCAGCACAATAAATGCAATGATATGAATAAACCGAATACCTAGCCCATCAGTAGGTGTTGGCGTAGCATTCAACAACTCATCATGGTGATCAGAGACATCATTTTGCTCCATGGTTTTTTGAAATGCATTTCTATTTTGGCTATTGCTAACTCTACTCTCTACTCTTCTTGATTGATTGGATACGGTAACATTGACAGTAGGCACTGAGGGTCAATGTCTTTGACCTGAGCATTCATTCATAAATGATACAACATAAATGGAAATTATATATCTTTAGATGCAGCACTATGAATGCAATAATATGAATTAATCGATTACCTAGCCCATCAGAAGGTGTTGTTGTAGCATTCAACAACTTTTGATGGTGATTAGAGAGGTCATTTTGCTCCATGTGGTCATTAAATGGATGGTTGTTTTGGCTATTGGCAGCTCTACTGTCTACTCTTCTAGAATGATTGGACACCGAAGCATTGCCATTAGGCACCTGTGGTCGATGTCTTTGACCTGAGCATTCATTCATAAAGGACACAACATAAATAAAAATTATATATCACTAAAGGTAGCACTATATATGCAATGAATTAACCGATTACCTAGCCCATCAGAAGGTGTTGTTGTAGCATTTAACAGCTCATCATGGTGATCAGATAGGCCATTTTGCTCCATGTGATCGTATGCATGGCTATTATGACTATTGGCAGCTCAAGTGTCTACTCTTCTTGAATGATTGGACACTGAAGCATTGCCATTAGGCACCCGTTGTCGATGTATTTGACCTGAGCATTCATTCATAAAGCATAAAACATATATAGAAATTATATATCATTAAATGCATCACTATAAATACGATGATATGATTGTCCATCACAAGGTGTTCTTGTAACAGCAGAGCTAGAAACAGTGTTATTGAATTTCCTTGGTCTATCGTTTTGAACATTAGGTGGAAGGGAAGCTAAAATTTTTTTGGAGCGATTACTGGATGACAGGCTCAAAGCTTTCCAACAACCTTGTGGAGTAATGCTAGGTAAATGAGTCTCCATACAAGAGTCAATGATGTTGTTCTGATCATTTTGTGTAGTTATCTTATTATGGAAGTTGTCACTTAACTGTTCTCTCATCCTGAGTATATCAAGTCACACAAAAATGAAGACACTTAAAACAAAATTGAACAACATAAAAGGTATTTACTACTCATTTGGTCATCCTCTGCCATCCAACAATTATCCATTCTTAAAAATAGTAAAAAAATATAACATTTATGAGTAAGTTTGTCATACAAACAACATAGTTATAATAAGGATAAAAGTATAACATCACTTTGAGGCAATCCTCAAAGAAAAACATCACTCAAAACCATACCATAGAAAAACATTTGCAAGCCATCATCAAGATCACATTGGGTACCTTAAATTCACAATACTTGATTGATTACTAATGTTCATTAAGTAATACAACACAAATTACATTTTTTGATTATTTACTAATTTAAAAGTTAAAAGAAATCATCAACAATTTTGACGGCCATTATGACTGTGACGTGTCCATTTTGTTGATGATGTTGTGTCAAGGATGGAGTCGTTGGTAAATGAATCTGAACTGATGTTCATGGGGTACAAGGCAGTACCAACGGGCAAGGATTGCACCTCAGGCATGCCGAATTCATCGAATGATGTCTCCTCATATTCGGTACAGCCTGGCATGTGCACATATCATATCAGGTGAGAAGGCAAACTGTTGTTGTAGTTATGTATATAAGCATGTATGGTATTGTCGCCAATCGGACGAAGCAAAACCTAGTCCGTACGGCCAATTCCCATTTTCCCAATCCACCCACGCCAACTGGTTGTGGATGTATATAAGCATGTATGGTATTGTCGCCAATCGGACGAAGCAAAACCTAGTCCGTACAGCCAATTCCCATTTTCCCAATCCACCCACGCCAATTGGTTGTGGATACCAGATTGTCATCACCATCATATTGAACCTCGATTACAATTGTTGAGTTCCCAAACTTTAAGGTCATTTGACCAGCCGTGTAGCGTCTTCTGTCCAGATGACATCAATGTCTGGGAATGGTGAGTTGTGCAAGTGTACGCTCGTCTAGGGTGATGTACATCTTTTCTGCCTCAGGGAAAAGTAGTGGGGGGTAGATGCCCAGGCCATAGTAACTATTGCGGGTGAACAGAGACTGCAAAATATTAGTACTAACAATTGTAAGTATATATAATGATATTATAAATTTTCAAAAAAAGTAGTATAAATTTGCAAAATATAGAGTAATATATTTTTTAAAGTGAAGAAAGTAGTCCATAAACATATTCCCCATGGTTTCTATCAACATCGACAGGAATGAACCCATTAGAGAATGGGCAACATCATTATCTAGTTTGATGAAACCTGGTCAGGGACCATACAAGTGTACAACTTGTATAAGATCTGAGTGTAGAAGACCCAGAACTTGGAGGAACTGGTGTGCCAGCCAGCAGATGGTTCATGGCCCAAGGCGAGATGTTGGAGTACATATATAGTAAAGATGTATAATTGTCTATAAACTTCTTGAGTAACAGAACATGCCATCAAAAGACAAAAATTGATTTAGAATATGGAACTGAAGTAACCATAATGCAATGTGTTTACATTAAAGCAGTACTGAGATAAGACATACACTCCAAAAAATACATGAATGAACCATTATGTAAACATCACTGCATAGAAGCCATGCAATTCGTTCAATATAGAAATCAAGAGGGCAAACTAGACTTCCTATGGTAGAGAAAGAATTATTGTTGTTCCACAATGGAACCCCAGCATTTTGTGCAATCATAGCTTAGTGTTAATAGCAACTTGTCTGCATGTCCTTGGTATCTTGCTTCATTGTTGCTTAAAGACCCTAATTTTCAGGGATGGTGAAGGTTTTTGTCAATTGGTAGTGCATAAGAATATAGACCATTCAATTTTACGGTAATCAAAGGAAAATTAAAGAAACCACACCCAAAAAAACATGTATACTATAAGTAATTATACAAAGGTCTTATTCTTCCTCAGACATTTCTGAATCCTAGAATATTACACAAGAAATGACCATCTCATAAACCTTGTTCTCTCCTTAGCCTCTTCCTACATACATAAAGATGAGTATCTCTCCCCTTCATTAGCCCAATGGTGGGAACCCCTATTCTCATCAGAGAGCACCAACCCACCAAAGGTGGTGTCCTAGGTAAGGATACATTACTTGCCTATTCGTTAATGATTTACAAACAAAGATACAGGAGATGTGCAGACATCACATGAGCACCTAAGCGAACACTTTTTAAAAAGTGGATGCTTCATTTTCCTTGCAATTTAATACAACGATACACACACTTTTGAATGAATACACTAACATTTAGCAAACTTGTATACATAACCAAAACCAATGCGACACTGTAAAATAAAACAACGAAATCATCATATTTCAAGACTGTAAAATAATCCAAGTTTAAATCTGAGTTAGGTGTATAAGGATCTAGTAATCATCATATCCCTCATACCCTTACCCATCAAGGTATCAAACGTACCAATCATATGGTGTATCACCTTCACCCTACATGGGTGTAACATCCTCACCTCACTTGGAGATATTGGTCACACCATACTTTAGTGTATTGGCCATTACATGTTCTAGGGTATTAACCACCTTACCACTTTTGTCATCTAGTGTATTGGGTTACCCACCACATTGTTTTAGAGATGTGTGCTCAACACCATATCGTCCAAGAGGTGTATACTTAACCCAATATCGATTAGGAGGTGTATGCTTTCTACCCATATCACTTTAGATGTGTATATGTGCTTACCATATCGGGCAAAATGTGTATGTTTGTTTGGCATATCACTTTAGAGGTGTATGTGTTCTTACCATATCACTTTAGAGGTGTATATGTGCTTCACACCATATCGGGCAAGGAGGTGTGTGTGTGCTTAACACCATATCGTGCAAAGAGGTGTGTGGTTGCTTACGATATCATTTTAAAGGTTTATGTGTGCTTCACACCATATCGGGCAAAGAGGTGTGTGCTTTCTTACCATCTCACTTTAGAGGTGTATGTGTGCTTCACACCATATCGGGCAAAGAGGTGTGTGTGCTTCACACCATATCGGGAAAAGATGTGTATTCTTGACCTCCTATCATGGAAAAGGTGTATACTACATCACCATATCGGCCAAGGAAGTATAAACTCATATCCATATCATTTTAGTCATGTAGGCGCATCACCATATCGGGTTAGAGGTGCTTACTTATGTGCTTGAACCCGATATCACTTTATAAGGTCATACCATCATCTTCAAGCTCTAGACATTCATTATACTTGTTATATTGCAATGATAACATGTCTAATAAACTACTAGAACTCATAGATATATCAAGTATTCATGAAAATTTTGGAATTTAAAAGTAGAACATTAATATAGAAAGAAAGATGGTGAATAATAATATGTTTGGGTTCAAGTTATATAACCTGCCTCAAGAACAATTTCAAAGCTCCAAGCTCCAAAGAATAACTTTCCCAATGTTGAAGATGACTTATCAAAAGTCCAAGGCTCATGCAAAACTCATTCATATAGAAGGAATAACCATAGTTAAGAACTTGGTGAAGAAGAAAAGAAAGGAAGATCATAACCCTAGATCCATGCTTCAATCCATGGTTGAAGATGATCATGGCCTTAACTTAGGGTTAAGATTTGAGCTCCATCTTTCTCCTTATCACCTTGCACGATACATCACTACTCATGCATGATATTCCCTCACTTGTGGCTGATATCCCCTTCACTTGTCTCCAATATCACTTCAATTGGCCAATATCAACTTGCTATGGCTGATATCAACATGCTATGGCCGATACCACTTGCTACGGCCGATACCCAAGCCCTATGCACAATACCACATCACCTATGCACGATACCAAGGTTCTATGAACGATATGTAAGAGCAAGGAGGTGGTAGGATTTGAACAATTTCACTAAGAGGTGAAAGGAAGGGTATATATACTTGAGGTTCATGGGAGAGAGTGTAAGAGGTGTCATCACCTTACTACTAGTAGGTGCCACATGGCCATGCATGGATTGACACATGTACTTGCATGCATTCCATATTTATCTTTCCATGAAAAATAAAAACTTGAGGATAATTCAAGGGATAAGGGTCTGCCCCCTTTGGATTTCTTCTAGGAAAAGCCACTTCCACTCACATTATTATATTCACAATTCAATGCAACCTTTCCCAAGGAAAATTGCAAGCCGATATCCATTGCTTTATTGAGGTGATTAGCTTGTTTTTGCAAAGGCAAAGAGTTGAAAACACGATATGGGGGTCTTCTTTGACTCCTTGTCCGATAGGGACTCCCATTTAACACTACAACCTGATACACTCAATACAAGCTCAAATTAGGGTTTCCATTCAACCCCTTTCTTGGTCTTTTCATCACCAAAAATACTACCACTCATAAATGATTCAAACATGTTGTATCATTCATTATCTCTTCTATAAATGATACATAGAGGGAGTAGGAACACTCTGGAGGTGGTAATTTTCATATCAACCCTACATTCTGGGTAAATTACAACTTGTACCAAAATTGGTACACAAGGCACTAGCATTATTCAAACAAGTTCAAACTTGGATTTTAGGCTTTCCACAAGCCACCACCTTGCATAATTATGTATCTTATGATTCTAAAACTTATGAGGTAAGTTTAACATGTTACATATTGTAATATGACCCCTCATCTTGGGTAATTTGCATTTTGGTCCAAAACAAAGGAACATTTCTCAAACAACATTCAATCATGACCAAAATGGAAACATAAGTTTTTTACCTCATAAAAAACACTTTAGAAGATTATATTAAAGTTCTAAGAAACTTATTTAGCCAAAACAAATAGGGTTAACTCATAACCCAGGTCAGGGTCATTACAAGTTATAAACCCATAACAAGGATTTGTTCCCCGAAATCCCAGACGAAGGAAGACAATTGTTATTCATGCATCATATCATCAAGTCTCCACATAACATCTTGATGTCATGGAGATGCCATAGAACTTTGACCAGCACAAGGTCCTTCCACTCAGGGTTATCATTTGTATCTGTCATACAAGACATATATTCAACTGTCTTTTCATTATTGACTGCAATGTGTATTCTGTGTCAGGTAACACTTTCTAAGTCAGAGAAGCGCTATTCATACTTTGATTATTTTAGGTGTCAACCCTTATTGATGTTAAGTTTATGCAGTGAATAAATCCCTAACATATGATATCCATACTAGTTATCTCAAGATTGGCTCTTCTAGGCAACTAAACATTATTCATTTTATCAGGAGTCATGTTCTCTTTTCCTTATATCATTGAAAGTTCTTGGATACTAGGATTCTTTACCTTAGTATCTGTTACATGTGCCAAAAACATATTATATCCACATTATTTATATCTTTCTATTGTTATTACCAAATCCAAACTTATAATATGACCTTTCTTATCACATATAGTTTTGTCTTTGAACCAGAATCCATAACTAACTAGTACTTTTCAAAGTATCTTGTTATAGATTACTTATAATCTATACATATCTAGTGTCATAAGACTTACTTGATTGTCATGTTCCTAAAGGGAAAGAATACAAGGTAACATAGTCCTTCTTATCACCCCAACATTATCCAGGGTTGAAGAAAAGAGATTATCACCTTCCTTAAAAATTGCATGAACTCTCAATTGTTCATGTGTTATTCAATTTTGTTTCCTCTTAGGTTCCTTGTCATCAGCATAGGAATTATAGATATGATTACATGTCACCACCCCCTTAGTATTATCATCATCATGATTACTAGATATGGATATTTAAACCCTTAGTTCATCACTGAACATTGTCACCTTTCATCAGGTAACTATCACCTCTAGGTCCTCAGACCACGGTATACATTATACTAAATGTCTTATTTTGTTTATAAGTTGATCAATGATTAAGTCAGATTCCTTTGTATATCAATTATGATGTGGTAGAAATATCCATGCCTTCTAATTCATTATGCTCTTTAGATTGTCTCAAAATGACTTCTTGATCAGAGTAATCAGAAAGATGGCAATCTAAGAGTATCATACTTACCTTGCCTTCAATAGATGAATACCTGGCCAGGGTATTCAAGAACTAAAATTAGGTAGTATGTATTTGTTTTATATTATGTTTCATCTCTTAAGGTTTTACTACTTGGTATCTCAAATTTTCTTTGTTTGTTTCTTTTACATCTCTTCCCTTTCTACATGAGAGAGAAATTTCAAAATATTTAAGAGAAAATTGGACTAAATATAAGTTGTCATCCTTCTTATCTCTTCCTCATGTCCTCATAGGACAACCAAGGGAAGTCCACAACAACAATCCTTCTTATGATTATCACGTAAAATCAAGAGAAGATATATCAGAATGAAAAAGCTCTATCTGACTATCACCCCTAGTTGTCATCTACCACTTTAGGTTGACTAAACATACAATCTAGTAGTTTCATGTTGTTGCTTTTTCCTTTTTACACTATTGGGATGTAACTTTCGTAAGCCCTGCCGAGTCTGCCTCGGTTGTTGGGTCATTTCCCCCCTTCGTTTTGAACAAAAGGGTTTAGTATGATCAACATATACATATCTATAGCATGTCTTGTCCTTGTACCATGGTCTTATCGGTCTAATTACCGATGTAGAAGCTAAGCCAGGAGTTCTTACAAGTGGAAAATTAGGACTTTTGCCTTTACATGGTGACTACTGCTCTAATGCACTAGGCATTTATTGCATTGGTGGTACAAAAAATGTTGGCTTTTTAGAAAAACTAGGCAAATGTCTCTAGAATTATAGAGACCTTTCCTAAATTACCAACTTGTTTCCCCTCCTTGGCATTATCATCACATATGTACTATATACTTATACTTATGGGAAAGTCTATCTTCTTGTCATATATTAATCATTTCCACATTTTCAACTATTCCAACATGACTATGTCATTCAGGAACCCTTTCAGAACCCATAGTTTCTACATTGAGGACTGGTAACCTAGGTTGTAATGCTAGTATCTAGTCTACTATATGCATCAATGTTGTCCCAACCTTCTCAACAAGAGAATAAAAAAGTATTCTCTATCCTAATTGGGTCAACATGGGAATTCTCAGGCACTCATTCTTCTCTTACCTGATCCCTTGCACCTTCTCCTAGTGCAACAACATTTCTCTTAGAATCAAGTTCCTCATGTTTAGCAATCATTTTTAAACTTCACCCTTTCTTCTGCATAACCATAAGTCACTATAGTATATACTGGAGGACACTAGAATAGACCTATGTCTCAGTAGACTCAACAAACCTTAAGCTCTGATACCAAACTTGTAATGACCACCACCAAACTAACAGCCAAATCGTTACTACTTATGTGGAATAACTATAAGTAGTGGATTGAAAAAAATCACTAAAAATTTAAAACCATTTTGCAAAGAGATCCATTTCCTAGAATAATCTTAATGAGAGAACCAAAACTTTATATACATCTGGGTTCACATTGTACATACACTGTACTATCTCATCTTGAGGATAACACATAATAGTTGCTTAGTCAAACACATACATAAGAAACATAAAACCTCAAGGCATACAAGCCAAAATCACAGATTGTTCATAAAACCTTTATGTACTAAATCCAAGGACTCGAGAGTACAAAGATGACACATAGGACTTCTATCTATAAGACACTACAGATAGTACACTCAACCTGAGCTGTTACTACTGTCCCAGCTATTATTCCTCCTCTACAGAAAGGTCTCTACCGCCTCGTGCATGTCCACCAAAAAATTGTGGATCCCACAGGGTGAGACAATTGTCCCAATGAGAGATATAACTCTCCTCCAACAATGTTATTATCATAGGTAAATAATATTAAACTAAGTAGAGGTTCTTTTATATTACTAAGCAAGGTTAATCACTATGGATAAGCAGATTAGAAAATTCTCATCTTTTAAAGCATTGCAACTATTTATGATAGAGCAGTAAGTCATCTATTCACTTTATAAGGAATATGAAGAACATGTATATCATCTACCCATCATATTATACCAACATCCCAAGCTTATCCAGTGATAATATCATCATGTTCCAACTTTAAACCAATCTTGTAAGAGTACATCCAGGTATTGGATTATACCAATCCTATGAGAGTTCAACCAAGCATTTGGTTGTACCAATCCTGTGATATTACAACCAGGTATTGGGTTGTACCAATCATGTGATATTACAACCAGGTATTGGGTTGTACCAATCCTTTGAGATCATAGCCAGTTATTGGGTTATCCCAAATCTTTTGAGAGTTCAACCAGGCATTAGGTTGTACCAATCATGTGAGATCATAGCCAGGTATGGGGATACCCCAATCCTATGAGAGTTCAGCTAGGTACTGGGTCATCCTAATCATGTGAGAGTTTAGCTAAGAATTGGGTTATCCCAATCCTATGAGAGCTCGTCCAGGTATTGGGTTAGCCCAATCCTGTGAGAGTTCAACAATGCATTGGGTTTTCCCAATCCTATGAGAGTTTAGCCAAGTATTTGATTGTACCAGTCCTGTGAGATCATAGCCAGGTATTGGGTTATCGCAATCCTGTGAGAGTTCAGCCAGGCATTTGGTTATCCCAATCCTATGAGAGTTCAACAAAGTATTAGATTGTACCTATCATGTGGGATCATAGCCAGTTATTGGGTTATCCCAATCCTGTGAAAGTTCAGCCAGGTATTGGATCATACCAATCTTGTGAGAGTTCAGCCAAGCATTGGGTTATACCAATCATGTGATATCACAACCAGGTATTAGACTATGTCGATCTGATGATATTACATCCAGGTATTGGACTGCTCCAATCCTATGAGATCACTTAGAGAGTACAACCAGGTATTGGATTATACCAATCCTATGAGATCATTTCCATTTTGCTAAGGATTCCATAGTAGTTGAAAAACCTTTATGTTTCCCTTTCACTTTCATTATGGAACATCAATCCCTTAAACTCATCACTGAATACCACATCTTCTCACCTCTCACTAGGCAACAACTATTCACATGGCTCACAAGGCCATTAAACGTCTTGTCACCTCTTACTAGGGAACAACTATTCACATGGCTCACAAGGCCTTTAAACATCTTGTCACCTCTCACTAGACAACCACTATTCACAAGGCCATTAAACATCTTGTCACCTCTCACTAGGCAACAACTATTCACATGGCTCACAAGGACATTAAACATCTTGTCACCTCTCACTAGTCAAAAACTATTCTCATGGCTCACAAGGCCATTAAACATCTTTTCACCTCTCACTAGGCAACAACTATTCACATGGATCACAAGGCAATTAAACATCTTGTCACCTCTCACTAGGCAACAATTATTATGGATAGGGTTTCCCTTTATAGCAGAATAGGATTTCAAGTTCATATTATCAATACAAACCCTAATTCATTGCTCAACACGTCTACGAGCATACATTTATATCATAAGTATTCAATTATACTTATTTATTCTCATCATTTATCATTAAATGATTATCAACACAAAGGTGAAGTGACAACCTGTCCCCTTCCTCCCTCTCGCTCAGGTGATTAGGGTTTCACAAGTCATGGATGTCCACCCCCCTTAGATTAGGGTTTTCCCTTGCAGGTTCAAGCGTGCGATTGTGTTTTGGGTCTCGTCTCCATGGAGACAGAGCTGGCATATCATTTTGCAGGGCTGCGTTTGACGAATGTTGAAGAGGAACCTATTGACATCAATGCAATAGGCAGTGGTGATGAGGAGGAAGACCACACAGAACTGGCATTGGTGGGACGTGTGATCATTGATTGAACGTTCAACTTCAAGGCCACAGAAAGAACCTTGTACCAAGCATGGAGTCTGCATGAAATGGTAGATTTCAAGAAGCTAGAGGGTGACGCCTTTGTGATGCAATTTTCACATTGGAAGGACAAGAAACGAGTTCTTGATGGCACCCCATGGAATTTTGACGGGCGTTTACTACTGTTCTTGGAGGTTGACAAGGAGGACCAACTGGGACACCTGATCATCAATCGAACGCCCTTTTAGGTGCACCTCTATGGCTTACCTATGGGATATCGGGTAGAGAAGAGAGTCTATGAAATTACTGGACGCATAGGTGATTTAATTGTGACTGATAGAGACAGGACGGGTTGGGACTCCTCAATATGTGTCCATGTGTTGTTGGATGTTACTCATCCCTTGAGGAGGAATCTCCGCCTTAGGGTTAAGAGTGGGAATGTCGTAGACGTTGAGATAAAATATGAATGTCTGGTGATGTTTTGTTTCAATTACGGCATGATGGGACACGTTGATCGTGATTGTCATAGCTACAAAGGAAGGGACAAGAAAAACCTATGGGCCAGCTGGATGAGGGTGTATCCATGGAAGCAACATCTTCATGAAAACGAGAGTGGAGGCGGTAGAGGAGTAGCTCATAGGAAGCTAACGTTCAAGTCAAATGGGTTGTCAGGTTAGACGAGTAGGTTGGAGGATGAAGGGGATAGAAGTAGTGTCAGAGGGGGGATAGGAGGAGTGGGAAGATGGCACAAATGGGGTGATGTTCATGAGGGACTGAAGGAGGACCAGGGAAGGGAGGGCATCATGGGGGATCGGGGTAGGGTTGGGGGTGACAACATTATAGGGATACTGGTCTCTGACCTAAGTAACATCGAAGGGACATTGGGGGAAAGAATGACAACAAATAGGGATGACAAGGTAGGCGGAAGGAGAGACATCTCGTTGGGTAAGGAGACGGTGGGCCTGAAGACACGGGTGGGGGAGACGTCAGAAGTAGTTCAAATGAACAAAGGGAGAGGAGACGCGTTGGAGGAGGAGGGCATCTCAAAGACGTCACAACAGATAGTTCGAGAGCCAACAAGGGGGACGACGCAGGAGAGAGCTACGTTACGATACACAAAGGAGGAATTGCTAGTGTTCAAGGGACGAGAGCACATTGAAGAGATTGCTCTGGAGTAGGCACCACCAGAGATAGAGGATGACACTACCTTCAACCATGGAGGACACCCGAGTCACAACCAGCAGTGGCCTGCGGAGGGTAACGGTGCGTCGTCATTCTTTCAGGGTGAGCAGAGTTGGAAAGGAAAGGATGTGGGTGACGTCCACACACACGGGACTAATTACCATACTCGGCCTATGGAAGAAGAGGACCCTATTTATGGGAGCACAAACCAAGAAAGGTCAAATCACTATGAGGCAGACAACACAACCCAAAGTAAAGGAGCAAAGATAGTCATCACTAGGGCACAAAGAAAGAAAGAAGTTGGGTCAAATATGAAATAGGGAAACAAACCAAATAGTGGGAAAAAGAAAATTAAACAATGGGTCTACAAGATGTGAAGGGGGCAAGACTGGGCATCCCAAAAGAGGAGGTGGTGTGGGAGCAAGCAATAGGAAAGAAAGGGAGATGTGTAGAGGTCTGTGACATGGACCTCAATAACTACCAATGCAAGCACTGGGAGAGAAAATATCTAGGAGAAATAGTGAGGATGCAGTAGGAAAAATTGGGGTCATCATGAATCAAGTAGCAGAGATTGGTAGTGTCCAATCTCGCGAAGGACAATGAAAATCTTCAGCTAGAACTGTCAGGGTTTGGGCGACCCTGACACGTGCAAGGCTCTCTGGTCTTGGGTTTGCAGAGAGTGCCCAAACTTAGTTTTCATCATGGAAACTATGATTGCAGATAGAAAGCTAGATGATGTCCAAAGGAGTTGTGGTTTAACGATGGTTTTTGTATATCAAGTGAGGGGAGGGCGGGTGGTCTGGGATTTTGGTGGAAGGATACAAAGGTGGAGATTCTTATCTACTCATACAGGCATGTGACATCCTTGGTTAATGATGACATCAATGACATAAAGTAGAGAGCGGTTGGGATTTATGGGTGGGCGGACCAGGCAAGCAAAGTGAAAACTTGGGAGCTAATGAGGAAGATTAAATAGGAGGCAGAGGTTCCGGTCATCGTTTTCGGTGATTTCAATGAGATTGTGTCAAATTCTGAGAAGAAAGGGGGACCCCCTAAAGAGGAAAAGTTTATGCAAAATTTCCCTAATGTCATAGGTGACTGTGAGATGCTAGATGTTGGGTTTGAAGGAAACATTTTCACTTGGAAACAAGGACTGACTGAAAGAACTCTGGTTCAAGAGAGGCTAGACAGATTCCTTCCTGAGCTTGAATGGAGGAATCTTTTCAGCTATTGTAAGGTGTTCCATCTTCCCATCTACGAGTCTGATCATGCACCTATCATCTTGAAGGTAGACAATAGGGACATGAATAGAAAGAAAAAGAAAGGGCACTTCATGTTCGAGCCAATGTGGGTGGGTGAAAAAAGCTTCACTAAAACCATTAAGGAGGTTTGGGATTTTTTTGAAGTAGGTGGGTTGAACACAAAGCTCTTGAAATGCAAAGAGAAATTAAAAGAGTCGGATGCAGAATTTGGGGAAAGGAGAAGGAAAGTTAAAGATCTAGAAAATGAACTAAAGGGTTTGCAATCTCTCCCTCCAGACCAAATAAACCTTGATAAGGCAGAGGAAAAATCAAAGGAACTCCAATACTAGCTACAGAAGAATGAGGAGTACTGGGCTGCCTGGGCACATGTTAAGAACTAAAAGAGGATGACCATAATACTGCTTATTTCCACCAAAAAGCAACAAATAGGAGGTGGAGGAACCTGATTGACTGCTTAGAGGATGAATAAGGAATCATGAGATCACAGGAGGGTGAGATCATGGCAGTCATTTTGAGATACTTCACAGAGTTGTTTCAAACTAGTAACCCTACCAGTTTTAAGAGGCATCAAAGGGGTTGCGGGTGATGATCACAGAGTCACAATAGGAGGATTTGGAAAGGGATATCGTTAATGAGGAGATATGGATAGTGCTGAAATAGATGCACCCAAACAAAGCTTCAGGTTTGGATGACATGAAAGCTATGTTCTACCAAAACTATTGGGGGATTGTGGGAAAGGATGTGGCGAGCGACATAAAAGGATGGTGGAAAGGAGAAAGAAGTATAGGGGCTATCAATGACACTCTTATTGTGCTTATCCCGAAGAAAGAGAAGCCTAAAACAATAGGAGAATTCAGACCTATCAGTCTCTGCAATGTGGTGTACAAGATTGCCTCTACGGTGTTGACAAACTGATTAAAGCCTCTAATGAACAACATTGTTTCTAAAAATCAAAGTGCCTTTGTCCCGGGGAGAATGATCACAGACAACACCCTCATAGATTATGAAGTGTTCCACTCTATGAAGAGATATAAGGGGAAGACAAAAGGCAGCCTTGCTTTGAAATTGGACATGTCCAAAGCGTACAATAGGGTGGAGTGGAGTTTTCTAAATGTTGTGATGGAAAAGATGGGTTTTGGTTTGAAATGGAGGAGTAAAGTCCAAGAATGTATCATGTCCATCCAGCACAGTTTTTCCATTAATGGAGATAGGACCAATAGCACAAGGCCTACACATGGACTTCGCTAGGGTGACCCTCTCTCCCCCTATCTTTTCATTTTGTGTGTCGAAGCTTTCTCTACCTTGATTTCCACTACTGCCTGCGATACCCTCCTACACGGTATAAAGTCGAGTAGGGGTGCGCATTGTATCTCACATCTATTGATTGTAGACGATAGTATCTTTTTTTCTAGAGAAACCTCTATAGAATGCCTGAAAATAGCTGAGATAATCAACCAATATGAACACGCATCAAGTCAAAAGATTAATTTTTCCAAGACAAAGGTTGTTTTCAGTAAAGGAATAGAGGTAGACAAATGAGAGGAGTTGAGGAAACTCTTGGGTGTGAGAGAGGTGGACAGGTATGCCAGTTACTTAGGCCTCCCAACAGCCATGGGTAGGTCTAAAAAGAAGGTGTTCAACTTTATTAGAGAAAGGATATGGAGAAAGCTTCAGGGATGGTCGGAAAAGCTGTTGCCTAAAGCAGAGAGGGAGGTTCTCATCAAAGTGATTGCTCAGGCCATTCCCACATACGTCATGAGCATTTTCCAATTGCCGACAGGTACCACAGCTGAGATCCAAAGGATGGTGGCTAGATTCTGGTGGGGAGCAAAGGACAAAGAAAGGAAACTTTCATGGATGAGCTGGGACAGAATGTGTAGACCAAAGTGGCAGGGGGCTTGGTTTCAGGGATTTCCAAACTTGTAATCAAGCCCTCTTAGCGAGACAACTTTGGCGGATGGTCAACAACCCAGAAGCACTTGCGTCTAGAGTTCTCAAAGCTAGATATTTCCCAAGGATGTGCATTTGGGCAGCCATATGGGGACATGATCCCAGCTATACATGGACGAGTCTGTGGGAGCGAAGGCCCTTCTAAAGGAAGGGGTACAATGGAGAGTGGGAGACGGGGCTGATGTGAACATTTGGAACGACAACTGGTTGCCTAGGGAGGATGACATGCTTGCATGCAACAGAAGAGAGGATGGCCCAGATTACAACACAGTCCGTGAGCTCATGATAGAGGATGATTCTCAATGCGATGAAGATAGAGTTCGAGAATGTTTCCCAGACAGCCATGCAAAAAGGATATGTGCCATACAACTTAGCTTGAGGAGACCCAAGGGCATGTGGATGTGGTGTCCCTCAAGAGAAGGTGAGTACTCAATTAGTTCTACTTACTGGCTGGGAGTGCTAGGAAAAGAGGAAGTTAGGAACTGTACTTCTCGACAAGGTGACACGGTGTGGAATAGAATATGGCACACTGGATGGAGTCCCAAAACACTTCCTTTGGAGGATATGCATGGGGTGTCTAGCGACTAGAAGATGCATCTTTTATAGATATTACTTGGATGATGGCTCTTGTATGCTTTGTGGGACAAAGAAGGAGTCTATACCATATATGCTCTTCCATTGTCCCAATGTCATTGAAGTATGGGACCAGACGTCGAGAGAGGTTCAAGCGTGGGTGGAAGAAACTAGGGGCGAGGATATTAGCGCATCTATGGGTGTAGCTCTAGAGAGGACATCCGTGCAAGAGACTGAAACCATAGTTGCTGCCATGTGGATGATTTGGAGGGCCAGGTGCATGAGGACGTTTGAGAGAAGTGATGTCCATAGTGGCTATCTTTTTCGGGGAGCATTGACGATGGTGAGAATGGTAGGCAAGCGTCATGGCTGGAAGGGAGGAGGAGTCGTCAGGGGCCAAAACATCCAGTAGCAGTGAGCAGGAGGTGACGACACCCAGATGAGGGGAGACGGGGGAAATGTAGACCAGCAGTGGAGAGATGGGGGTGACGGTGCCCAGCGAAGAGGTGACAGGGATGATGACGCCCAACAGAGGGGAGAGGGGGATGATGACATCCAACAAAGGAGGAATGGGGAGGACGACGTGGTCTTAGCAAGAAGGGGACGTCGCATTTGGAAGAAGCCAATAGGGGGTAGAATAAAAATTAATGTTGATGTCTTAGTAGGGGAGGATGGTAGGGCAGGGATTGGGATGGCAGCCAGAGACGACATGGGTAGGCTGGTGGGAGTAATGGGGGAGAAAGTAAATTTGGGGGAGGATGTCACTATCACTGAAGCTCTAGCAGTGTGAGCAGTGTTACTATGGGCAAGGAAGGTGGGACATGACCGAGTGGAGGTAGAGACGGACTCTTTGGAGGTCGTTCATGCATGCACCAGTAAGAAGACGTGAAGGGACTATCTACGATCCACTGACAAAGACATTTATTCCTTGCATCTTTTGTTCTCTTTTTGTAGCTTGAGTCATGTTAGTCGTAGGTGTAATAGGGTTTCCCATGAGGAGGCCAACTCTACCTATAGGGGCCAAGTAGATAGCTTTTGTTTTACTCAATCATTTCCTTTGAACTTTTCACTTCTTGTAAACCTTGATTTAGCAAGTTAATAGATAACAGGATACCCCAATCATAGGGCTTCCCGTCCCTTTTCAAAAAAAATGATTATCAACACAAAGTATGAGTTTCTCTCTCTCATATTTACTAGGATATTAATTACATCCTTCTTTATTATCTTGGCTTAAACTTCTCTCAAGGTATGTTAGCCTACACTTATCAAAGTGCATTAAACTCGTTACATCTTAATGTAATAATTGACATGACTCACTTCATGTGTTACTCATCCAAGTATATTGGATTTGAGGTGCATCAAGGTGTATCAAACTTGAGGTGTTGGATATAATATTTATCATTCCTTGGTGTATCACTTCCCTCATTACTTTTATCTTACTTAAGTTCATCAACTTATCTTGTATTAGGGTATTTTTCATCCTAATACTTCATGCACTAACTCATCACATTTATCTTGTAGTGTATTGACCATAAGTCACACACTTGAATTACCAACTATCATCAAGTAATATGGACTCATCTCAGTTTAAGGCATTATTGATATAGGGTTGACCATTATCGACCACTTTAGGTGTTTCACCTTACAAGGTATTAGCTACACCATTACTTGGTGTTATACTCATCACTCCTAAGAGTGTTTTGCCCTCACCTTTACAAGGTATATCGGGTTGAATCATATATGTTAAGTTAAACACATGTATTGAGTTAGGTGTATATCGATCAAGGCATCATCATATCCTTCATCCCCTTACCCATCAAGGTTTCAAACTTACCAATCATATGGTGTATCACCTTCACCCTACATGGGTGTAACATCCTCACCTCACTTGAAGATATTGGCCACACCATACTTTAGTGTATTGGCCATTACATGTTCTAGGGTATTAACCACCTTACCACTTTTGTCATCTAGTGTATTGGGTTACCCACCATATTGTTTTAGAGATGAGTGCTCAACACCATATCGTCCAATAGGTGTATGCTTAACCCAATATCGATTTAGAGGTGTATGCTTGCTACCCATATCACTTTAGAGGTGTATGTGTTCTTATCATATCAGGAAAAAGGTGTATGCTTGCTTACCATATCACGTTAGAGGTGTATGTGTGCTTACCATATCACTTTATAGGTGTATATGTGCTTCACACCATATCGGGCAAAGAGGTGTGTGTGTGCTTCACACCATATTAGGAAAAGAGGTGTGTGCTTTCTTACCATATCATTTTCGAGGTGTATGTGTGCTTCACACCATATAGGGAAAAGCAGTGTGTGCTTTCTTACCATATCACTTTAGAGGTGCATGTGTGCTTCACACCATATTGGGAAAACAGGTGTGTCCTTGCTTACCATAATACTTTAGAGGTGTATGTGTGCTTCACACCATATCGAGCAAAGAGGTGTGTGTGTGCTTCACACCATATCAGGAAAAGAGGTATATGCTTGACATCATATCGTGGAAAAGGTGCATACTACATCACCATATCGTCCCAGGAAGTATAAACTCATATCCATATCGTTTTAGTGGTGTGGGTGCATCACCATATTGGGTTAGAGGTTCTTGCTTATGTGCTTGAACTCGATATCACTTTATAAGGTGATACCATAATATTCAAGCTCTAGACCTTCATTCTACTTGTTCTAGTACAAGGATAACAGGTCTAATCAACTACTAAAACTCATAGATATATCAAGTGTTCAATAAAATTTCAGAATTTAAAAGTAGAACATCAATATAGAAAGAAAGATGGTGAATAATAACATGTTTTGGTTCAAGTTATATAACCTACCTCAAGAACAACTTCAAAGCTCCAAGCTCCAAAGCTTCATGTTCCTAAGGTTGAAGATGACTTATCAAAAGTTCAAGGCTCGTTCACAACTACTTCATATATAAGGAATAATCATAGTTAAGAACTTGGTGAAGAAGAAAAGAAAGGAAGATCATAACCCTAGATCCATGCGTCAATCCAATGTTGAAGATGATCATGGCATTACCCTAGGGTTACGATTTGAGCTCCTTATTGCTCCTTAGAACTTGCATGATACCTCACAACTCATGCAAAATATTCCCTCATTTGTGGATGATATCCCCGTCACTTGTGGCCAATATTACTTCACTTGGCTGATATCAACTTGCTATGGTCGATATCAACATACTATGGCCGATACCACTTGCTATGACTGATACCCAAGACCTATGCATGATACCAAATCACTTATGTATGATACCAAGGCTCTATGCACAATATATAAGAGCAAGGATGTGGTAGGATTCGAAAACTTTCACTAAGAGGTGAAAGGAAGGGTATATATACTTGAGGTTCATGGGAGAGAGTGTAAGAGGTGTCATCACCTTACTACTAGTAGGTGCCACATGGCCATGCATGGATTGACACATGTACTTGCATGCATTACTTATTTATCTTTCCATGCAAAATAAAAACTGAAGGATAATGCATGGGATAAGGGTCGGCCCCCTTTGGTTATCTTCTAGGACAAGCCACTTCCACTCACATTATTATATTCACAATTCAATGCAACCTTTCCCAAGGAAAGTTGCAAGCAGATATCCATTTCTTTATTGAGGTTCTTATCTCGTTTCTACAAAGGCAAGGAATTATAAACATGATATGGGGGTCTCCTCTTTGGCTCCTTGGCCGATAGCGACTCCCATTTAACACTACAACCCGATACACTAAATACAAGCTCAAATTAGGGTTTCCATTCAACCCCTTTCTTGGTCTTTTCATCACCAAGAATACTAACACTCATAAATGATTCCAACATGATGCCTCATTCATTCTCTATTCTCTAAATGATACATATAGGGAGTAGGGACACTCTAGAGGTGGTAATTTGCATATCAACCCTACATTCTGGGTAAATTACAACTTGTACCAAAATTGGTACACAAGACACTAACATTATTCAAACACGTTCAAACTTGGATTTTAGGCTTTCCACAAGAAACCACCTTGTAGAATTGTCTCTATTATGATGCTAAAACTCATGAGCTATTTTTAACATGTGACATATTGCAATATGACCCCTCATCTTGGGTAATTTGCATTTTGGTCCAAAACAAAGGAACATTGCTCAAACAACATTCAATCAGGACCAAACTTGAAACATAAGTTTGTTATCTGATAACAAAACATTTTAGAGGATTATATTAAAGTTCTAAGCAACTTATTTATCCAAAACAAATATGGTTAACTCATAACCCAATTCAGGGTCATTACAGCCACTCACATCCTTGGGTATGATGGCACCTCCTTTATACATACACAAGAAGTAAATCATTATAGGGAGTTTCTTCCTCATGCCCCTTTCCCTTATAGGACTTTTTCTAAGACTAAGAATGAGTTACTAAAGGGAATCAAGAATCTATTTCTTGGAAAATGTCTTGGTCCTCTACGCGATGAACAATATTGTTTTTTTAATTCTTACGCTAGTAGTAAGGATATACATGAGTTGTATGCCAACCTAACATGGAACTACACCACCCTTGTTCCTCCAGCTAACACCTAGATCACCTTTACATTTTTGGTTGTAGGGAATCATCTTACAATCACTGAAGATACCCTCAATACCTACTTTATCTAAAATCATGTTAACCTACTCTGCAGACTTCTATAAGAGATTTGACCTGAATTATCTTTATCAGATACTCACAAAGTCTTAAATTAGCCTGACCTACCTGATAGAAATGATGAATCCTCCATATCCTAATTTTATGCATGATTTAATCAATTCCTCTCTGAAAAATCACTCTTCAATGACATGAACTACTCTCAAAACAACAAAGGTGTATCTTTTAGTGAAACAACAATTAAGAAGTCTTTCCAGTCATCTAGCTCCTCTTACTGTGATGTCTCCTCCTCCAACCAGCCTCCTCCACCACCACCTAGACCTTTTAGGGATTAATTATCTATGTCAAATGAGACCCTCATGGGTTATATGATGTTTCATAATGCCTACCCAGTGTAGGTTTGGGGCCATTTTTACCATGTTCTTGTTCACATTATGTCAAACATGAAATTATCCTACCCTAACCCCTATCCTTTGTATGAGCCATCTTTCTCAACTATTGTGTATACTACTTATGCATATGATAAGTTTTATCCAACTCACTAGTTTGTTTCTTTTGTGTCACACCCTGCCTCTGGTGTTGGACCTACCCCTACTACATGTCATCCCCAACCGAGTGTGACTCTATTATTTGATCTTCTGCCTAGCCCTGCCTCTTCTATGTTTGCTAACTTTAATGGGGTTTCTACACCCACATATGACCAAGCATGGACTTTCTTTCCATTGGGATGTCATGGGGTGAGCAACATCTTAGGTGGCTAGCTACTTGCTTCTTCAATCCTACTAACAATATGAAGATTGTCAAGGGAGTTGATGAAGAGGTTAATGATGATGATGATGAGGATACTAATGATGATATAGAAGGATCAAATGATGATGATGACACTGATTGTAACACCCCTGACCTGGGTTATGGCTTAACCCTAGAATTTTTGCTGAAGCAAGATAATTATAAACTTTTTCTAATTATTTAAAAAGTAATTAGGACTCTTTGAGAAGTTTATTTCCATGTTTGAGCTTATTTACAAACTATGTGTGCATTATATGACAATCTAAGTGAAATGTACAATTTGCCCAGGATAAGGGACTACATTGCAAAATGTTACATGTTGAATGTGTCCTAAGTTTTTTAGTATCATAAGAGAGAGAATGATTCTAAGTTGTGGCTTGTGAAAATCCTAAATTTGAAGTATTAAGGTTGTTTAAACAATGCTGGTGCCTTTTGCACGAATTTTGATACAAAATATAATTTACCCAAAATATAGGATCGATATGATAATTACAACCTCTAATGTATCCCTACTCCCTCTAGGGATCATTTAGAGGAGAGATAAAGAAGGAGGCGTCATAATTGAGTCACCTTTGAGGGATGGTACCCTTAGCGAGGAAAAGACTAAGAAAGAAATGAAGGAGAATCCATTACTTGAGCTATATCAAGTTGGAGACTTAAAGTGGAAGTCCCTATCAGTCAAGGGGCCATGGAGGAAGTCTCCTATCAGTTTATCGAGATTTATATTTGCCCATGATGGGAAAGACACTTCAAAGAAGAGATATGACTTAGTTTACAACTTATTTTGGAAAAGATGGAAATGAATATTATAATATAGTGAGTGGAAGAAGACTCGCCTTAGAAGCTAACTCAAGAGCCGACCCTTATCCTCTACATTATTCTTGGACTTTCATTTTTGCATGGCAAGATAAATAATGGTATGCATGCATATGTATGTGTTGACTATGCAAGGCTAGGTGGCATTTAGTAGCCTAAGCTAATGACACCTCTTACACTCTTTTCCATAAACCCTTAGTATAAATACCTTTCCCTTCACTTGTTAGTAATATTTTTGAATCTTGTTGGTATCCTTTTCTCTTGTATCATTCAACACTCTCTTGTTTCGGCCATGGTGAGGAAGAGTTGAGTGGTGAAGCTTGATATCGGCCAAGGATAAGAGGTATCGGCGAACTAGGTCATACAAGTGATATCGCCCATTTGGATTGGATATATTGTGCAAGAGCTTGGAGTTGAAGCTTGAAGCTTGTAAGTTGATCATGAGGAGGGTTACATAACTTGAACCCATCAATATTATTATCTTTTCTTCAACATTGTTTAATTTGTTGATTATTTGCAAAATTTGGATTTCCTTTGATCAATTTATATATCCATGAGTTCCAAAAAGTAGTTAGGACAGTTATCCATGATTTTGAATAGTTAGATAAGGATGTTTATGATGATGACATCATCATTGGATAACCCGATATGGGTTGAAGACTCTTGAAACCTGATATGGAATCCGATATAGAGCCTTACCCAATATGAAGGTAGGTCATATATATTTTATAAAATAGGTCCTATGAACGATATGGAAGATACCTATCCATATTTTCTACTTTATCAAGGTAAGATTAATACCCTATGCATGATAGGGAACCAAGCATGTACTCTAATCCGATATAGTAAACCCTAGAGGATAAGCAACCCAATATGTTGATGTAAATCCATTACTTGTATGAAAAAGTAAGAAGTGTATATTTCATGGGCCATATGAGTAAGCACTTGTATACCCCCTTGAGCACGATATAGGGCCATATACTCACCTTATGCATGATATCATGTTAGGTCTATAAGCTATGTTCGATATGAGTTAAAAACCCTAGATGTTGATGAGAAATTTGATATTAAATCCAATATGAAAAGTAACCCAATATGGGGGCGAGTGATACTTTATACTTGATGAGAGACATGCTTTTTGAATGATAGAGGAATTACCTACTAGATCCTTATACATGATACAAAGGTAAAGCAATACCTTTAAATGATATGGGCAAACCATTGATAAAGACATGGAAACCCGATATGCCTTGGAACTTATACTTCTTTGAAATCCGATATACCACATTACTATGTTTTGGGTTGAAAATCAATTTAGTATCCATCTTGTCAAGCAAAGAACTAGAGTTCAAGGTTCTTATCTATCATGGGAACACGATATGGTAGTCAAATAGGAACACAATATTGCAATATGATACCACTTAATGTGGGTACCCGATATGGTGAACCTATGAGGTAAACTGATATGGTGTGCAATGCATATAAATTGATATGGTGTCTAATACATATATACCGATATGATGATATGATGTCAAAACACATAAACCGATATGGTAAATCCATGATGCAATCCAATATATGGGATCAAGATATGATACCCAACATAGGATCACAATATAGTAAATCCAATATGGGTACACAATATGATAACCCAAGATGAAATCTGATATGGTAATCCAAAAGGAAAACTGATATGATGGAAAATCGATATGGAAGTCTAAACTGAAAATTGATATGATCAACTGAGGGGAAGAACCAATATAATATTGTTTTGTATGAAATTTGGTAATGTCATAACGGTGATCCCAATATGGTGTACTCTTGTACATGATATGAGAACCCCACAAACCTTTATACCCGATATGAGGATAATAGTCTAACCTATACATGCCATGAGGTTGACTTAAGATGAGAAAAGTTAAAGTGATAACTAACTCAACATGACTACACGATATGGTGTTAAGGGATATTCCCTAAACCCAATATGATGGTGTGGATGCACCACATGACTAATAGTGATACTTGTTATAATGATATATGCATCTTCAAACATGATAGCATAATATTATTCATCATGCTTTCTGATATGGTAGACATGCTTTTATTTATTTAACTTGTCTAAGTGATGTATGTTGTATGATTATTATTGAGACATAATGAGTTTAATTTAATTTAATAATATTAAGCTAATAGACTTTAAGAGGTGAACTAACTAAGACACAATCAATATCCTAACAACGATGAGAGAGAAAGACTTTAACATGGATGATAAACATGTTGATAACTATGTGTTGATACTCCAATGATGGATGGAGTATGAATTAAGGTTTGATTCTTGACATTTTGATCTTATATTCTTATTTGTTAATAAAGGGAAAATCTAACCCTAATGAAGGATAATGATATGTTTTTACAATCGTAATTGGTTAGATTGAGATAATCCTAACTCTAATCATGGGAAGGATGCATTTCGCTTAAATTGAATAATGATGTTATATGTTAAAAAGAGTCTTTCACCATAAAGTGCACACTACTTATGAATCATGAAAAGATGAGCATAGTAAGATATGAGCTATGATGTGCTATATCAATAGATTTAAATAAGTCTTGAAAGCTGTGTGAAATACTTGTATAACAAGAATAAAAACTATACAGTCTGATGTTTTAAAGGATAAGTTGTTGCCTAGTAAGAGGTGACAATATGTTTAATGAACTATGTGGACTATGTGAAATACTTGTACAACAAGTAAGATGAATACCTGGGTCAGAGAACCTAAAGGTAATAGTTACTTTTTATAGAGGTAACAAAGCTATGTGGAGACCTAAGGGTTTGAATACCCATATTCAGTGATCATGATAATGATGATATGAAGGGATGAGAATTCCCAATGATGTGATAAGGGACTGAGATCCTGAGTGATATACTTTCAAGAATGTTCCAAAGATCTTGAAAGTTCTATCCTTTCTTTAATAGCATCTGTTGTTATTTATGTTTGAAAATTGGTTGATGCTAAAAGAATATTGTAAGATACCTAATTAATGAAGTTAAATCTCATCATGTAGTGCCCTAACCATAGATCCATTCAGTGTCTAAAATTTCTGATGGTGAAATGAGTTTAACTTGGAAGCATGTTTTTAATATGTGGGGATGAAGGACGAAGTATATCTGAATGTCCCAATGAAGAATTAGTGTCACACCTTCCTTATTTGTCTCGGGATGATGTGAATCTCCCGACCAAATAAGAAATTGATGTGTAAATCCTTCTTCATTCCTAAGTGATTCCTATGTGATGTCGGGATTGAAATATAAAATCACCCGATCAGGAAAGGAATTGACGTTTATCTTCCTTATCCTTACATTATAATCTGGTAAAGCTAAGTGGACTTCTCCCAAAGAGAGTACATGCTACGACAGTAACTCTATAGAGAAGATGTGGCTATACCCCAGCATGCTAAAAGAAGATGACATAAGATGTCCTGCCAACAGCTGACACAAGATGTCATGTTGAATCCTATGTGCTCTCATACTAACTGAGACAGGAGAGGTCTTGACATTCGGTGCTTCCATTGACCTTGTATGGTACTCATTTCGACTTACTAGTGATCATTTTGAGTATGAAAGTTATATTTCATCTCATCAGGGCATAAGTGTGACTGTAATATGTAATCAGCCATGTAGTGTATTTACTTAAGGATCAAATAGGAAAAGACATTGGTTGATGTACCCTCCTCTTATACATATTAGTTGAATAGATGTTATTCATATTTCTTCATATTCCTTTGAATAGTGGATACATGATTTATTGCTCTACCATATATAGATGCATTATTTTAAGAAGAATGACTACTATGTTCTTCTTATAACAATGATTTACCCTACTTATTGATATAAAAGAACCTCTGTTCAGTTTTTATATTAGTTAATCTTGATAATATTATAGTCGGCAGAGAGTTATATCTCTCACCGGGACAATTATCTCACCCCGTGGGATCCACAATTTTTTTAGGTAGACGTGTACGAGGAGGTAGAGACCTTTCTGCATACGGAGAACAATAGCCGGAATGGGAATGACAGCTCAGGTTGATGTACTATTTGCCATGTATTATAGATAGAAGTCTTATTTGTCGTCTCTATACTCTCAGGTCCTTGGGAGATAGTTCTTAGTAGTTTTTATGAATGACTTGAGATTTTGGTTGTTTACCTCAAGATTTTATGTTGCTAGTGTACATGTTAAAGTAAGACAACTGGTACTTGTTATCCTCGAGATGAGACAATACAATGTATGTACGATGCGAACCACATGTATATAAAGTTCTGGTTCTTTTTGTAAGAATTTCCTGGAAAACGATCTATGTGCAATATGGATTTTAATTCTTAGTGATTTTTGTTAATTTTGTTGCTTATGGTTATTTTGCGATTATTATGGGTTATGACTTGATTTGTAATCGGGTCGTCACACTGATGGTGATATAGAATGATCAAATGATGATGATGACACTGATGGTGAGATATAAGGATCATTTGATGATGGAGTTGATGATGGTGATCAGGTTGTATCCACTCCTACATCTTCTATGCACCCTGTGTTATGACTTCATCTGAGCTTAATTGGTAAACAATGGTTTACCTGGATGATTATATGCTTAATTGGATTGATCATTGCTTAAATCTAATTAATTATGATAATTTAATTATTATTTTTTAAGCCTAATAATAATGTTAAGTTTTCTATTTTTTGAGAAATTAGGGTTTGAGAAATATAAACCCTAGTTGGTTGAAATTAGGGTTTTGATGGTACATGAGTGTGGAATTTGATCAGGATAGCAGTGTGGTAAATAATTTTTCATAATTTCTGCAAATTTTTTATTTAATTGAATTTTTTATAAGATATGGAAAACTCAATCATGCATATTAGAGAAAAATTTTACAATATTTGATTTTTCTTTGAATGTGGTTCTCGGTCTAACTATACTTCGAACAAAATGCTGACATAGTTCTTTTTAGTAGTGTAGTGTTTTATTTTTATTTATTTATTGGTAACTCCAAATGATCTGAAACTTTAACTAAAGATATGAAACTCAATCATAAACAAAATGTAAAATTTTCATAATTTTTGGATGTGGTTAGACCTTATTAGTAGATGAATTACAATAACTGAAATTTCTGTAGAATTCTAGATAGTAGTGCACTATTCGATTTTTAGTTATTTAATATAAGAACATAATGATCTCAAATTTTAACTAAAGCTTTATAACTCAATTATACACAACATTATAAATTTAATAATTTTTGTAGGAGTTTTGATCTCTGAAATACAAGAATTTACATAAACCATTTTATGACAGAAAATATTTGCTGAAATAAGAAAAAGTATAGTAAGGGGTCAAAGTGCAATTGACCCAAGCATCTCAATTGCTCTATATGGTCAACCTAACACAAAAGGAGCTATGATAATTCTAGATTCAATCCAGAGAAACGAAATCCTATAGAGAGTGAGAGAGAGTTTAGGTTTGAGAGGAGAAATTGATGGAGATGCTGACCTAGGGTTTTGTAGTATGAGGAATGATGAAATCATGTAAGTTTAACTTCTTTGGATATAGTTTCATGGTGAATCTTCTCTCACATGTCAAAATTCCTTCCCTCCTCTGATTTGATAAAAAATGGTATCAAAACTTCCCCTTTTTCACTCTTTCTTATTAATCCCTCATTTTAGGGTTTCTGAGTTGAAAGGAAGAAGAATTGGGTGAATGGCTAGGGATTTGATATGAGATTGAGATTTTCAGGGATGAGCTACATTTTTAAGGTTCTTTTACACCTTAGGGTGAGTGGGAACTTCCTTTAAATAGTATATTGCATGAAAATTGGTTAAATTCATCCATAATCTTTAATTGCTAGTATGTGACTACAAACCCTGAATTGTCTATTTGTTCTAAGTTGTTGCAAAATGATATGAAATGGATTCTTCCTCTATTTGGAAAAAGTTCAGATGATAAAATCATATTAAAAATGTATACAATATATACTAATGAGAATTCCTTAAGTATACGCAGAGGTTATAAGAGTAAACTAAAATATTGGGAATTTGTCTATGACTAAAATTTGTTGTATAAGTAAATAGAGAAAATTGCTTATCTAGATCCCCTTGGTTATGAATGATTTTTTTATCAAAATTCGTAGTACATATTTGTCAGATACTATCTTGGATTTCATTCAAAGTGAATAGTGTTTGTTTGATATCTCAGTAAAGAGGGTGAAACCCTAGATGCGAGGAAACTTGGATATTTGCGAATAGATATCGTGAAATCAATTTGAAGGGATTTTCTCGACATGATAGACTTTATTTATTCAATGTTATTATTGATGCATTATATCCTAGTAAATGGCATGGAAACCCAAATTCAACTCAGTTCCAAGGTTTCATACATATATTGATTTTATATGATTTGTTGATAGTAGTCTTTATTCAATGAATGTTTATGTCACACGAAATCTTTATGGGAGCCATGTGAATAAGTTGTTGCATAGTGAGAGGTGACAAGATGTGTGATGGCCTTCTGAGACATGAGAATACTTGTACTACCAGTGAAATGAATACCTTGGTCTAAGGACCTAGAGGTAATGGTTACGTGTTACAGAGGTAACAATGCTATGTGATGATCTAAGGGTTTGAATACCTAGATCCAGTAATCATGATAATGATGTGAAGGTATGAGAATTCCCAATAATGTGATAAGGGATTGAGATCCCAGGTATCATGTGTTTTAAAGATTTGAAAACTACGTGATAGATGTATTACACCTTTCTTTGTAGCATTTGTGGTGACTAAAGGAAACCCTAAGGCTAGGGTGTTCAATGAATCAAGTAGTGTGATATCAATGTTCTCAATTATTATTAATAATTCTTGTCATGATAAGTAATTAACTCTTAATTGAGTTATGAGATGCACAACTCAAGATTTGGGTTGATATGCATGATTATAGTGTGTATGTGCCAAGTGGACATGAAATCTTTTTATTTAAGAATTTTAGTTTACCTGCATGTACAATATGTTGATTACTGAGTATATTACATTGTTTTGAATATATTGCTCTGCCAAGTATACAATTATATACATATTGTATTATAATTTCAAATAAGTAGACGCGACACCATAGAGATACCATAGTCAAGTATAAGTAAGAAAAGGGTACAATGTAGAAAGAAATTTCTAGGAATAATAAAATAATAGACTTAGGAGACCTAAACACCATAGAACCCCTATGTGAGGTATGCGCCTTAGGGGTGAAACGACCTAACCCTAGGAGCATCTAGTAAATGGGGTTCGGAACGTGGAATCATGTGGCACAGGGGACGAATCCCTAGTGGAATTCTCCTTAAATTATAGTTTACAGTGTCCAACATCATCCAGAAGTCCTGGTGGCACTAGAGTACAGAAAAGCCAAGAGGTGGCTTGACTCTCTGCCTATGTGCTCAGGTTAGATGAGGAGTCCAGTTTAGGCCAGAGAGCAATTTCTCTATTGCAGACCAGGAGAGTAGTCAGACTTAGCATTTCCTGGGTGTGTTTGCTAAGTCTTGTACTGTGTGATCATAGTGCACTACGAGTCTTCATATGTAGAGTACACTACATATGATCAGGGCATAATAAAATGAATGAGTGGCCAAACAAGTATGTACAGTTATTCAATTATTCTTTGTATGTTTCTGAATTATTAGTTCTCTTTATGATCAATCAAGCATTTCACATATTGATTCACTCTTATAGATATTTAGAGTATCCTACCATATTTATGATTGTCAATTATTAGACTCTCTAAAGCTTTCTGCTATTATAATTGATATCAATTGCTCAAAAGTATATCTATAATTATATCAGTGCTTTAGACTATTTCTTTGAAGTACTCATTCACTGAGTGAGTAGGATCACCCCTCTACTCAAAATTTTTAGGGAAATCACATGGACTTGTAGAAGATATCATTTCATCAGAGTAGATCTGCGGCAAGAGTTAAGTCTGAGTAAAGTTAAGTTCAGTCGGTCCCTGTCACTCTAGGTCCTTGTGTAGATCTGAGAGAGAGTTGTAAATGATGTTTTGTATGTTTGTTTCAGTAATAGGAGAGAAAGCAAATGATTGTCATGTCGTATGTACATGGATGTGTGAGAAACATAATGCATGTATGGATGTGTATCATTAACGTTGAGATTATATTAGAGAAATAAAAGTTTAATTCTCTTATAAAGTTAGTTTATGTGGTTCAATGCGAGAAAACAAAGAGATTGAAAAAGAAGAAAAAGTTAAGGGTGATCTTTGTATTATGTTAAATCCTCAATTTATACCCTAATCTCATGATTAGTGGTAATTGTGAGATCGGGGTGTAACAACTTTAGTATCAAAGCTTAGGCTGAGTTGTCAGGGACCATTAAGTTAGTAAGTTAGAGTCATAAGTGTGGCAGATAGGAGATGTTATGATGTTATCTCTGGGGATTTGAGTATTTGGATATCCTGGCCCGATATCTGAGTACTTGGATCAACCAGTATGAAGGTACTATGTCTATTCTTTCATGTATACCCTGGCCAGGTATACAGTGAAAGGATGGTCTACAGAGGAACCCTAGAAATATTAGGGTTAGAAACAAGATAAGTAACATGAATTAAGAGCATAAATATAAAATGAGATAGAACTTTCATTTCATATTGTTGTTTTATTGGAGATGAATAGAAAAGCTCTTATATGTTTGAATTCAGATATTAAATATTTTGAAATATATACGGGTCTTTAAGATTTTTTTACACTATGCAGTTGTAGCATTTATTGATTACATTGTTTGTATCAAGCAGACTAGAAATGATCTTTGAATGAACTTTCCTAAGTGAATATTCTTTCCACATGTTTTAGATTAATAGGAGTTGGTTAATCTTAAGTAGCTCTTGGCTTCAGAACTACAGGTTCGGCCTGGTCCGGGTGGCAGGATGTGTTACTAGGATCTAATGACTCTTATTAACAATATGATAAGAGTAGACTCTAGATAAATTAGACCCACATCATAGTGAGAATGTACATATACTAAGATGTTGAAATATATGGGAAAGATTAGAATAGCTAAGAATCAGTTGGAACTGATATCTAAAACCCAACTTTGGGGCCTCATATGAGAAATCCTTTATTGGAAATAAAGAAACACGACGTAAGGTTCAGATTAAGTTTAATGATTAATATTATATGAACTCTAAATATGAAATATGTAAAAGATATGAGAAAAGTATGTAAGGGCCAAGGTAGTAAGAATCAATCATGAGGAATGGATTATATAACTGATTACAATGTTTTTATGTACTCCAAAGCAAAGGAAAAATAGAAGAAAAGAGTTAAGTATTTGATAAGTACATAGAACTGAAGAGTCTTCAGAAAAGTTAAAGTGAAGAGAACTAGATGAGCATGTAAATCATAAAACTAGGATAAGAAACTTAGTTGAAACAAAGAGAAATGTTGGGAATAATGAGCTTGACTAAGGAATGAGGGTTATGATATAATTGAGAGCATGGAATGTATACCATTATTAATAAGTTTAATACATTCATCCTTACTACCTTTGGATTCCAAGTATCTATTGAACAACAAACTAGTTTCTAAAAAAAAGAAAAAAAGTGTAGCTTAACAAAATGAATAAGTTATACAAAGGTAGACTATACTCAGGAAGGAAAAACTTGATATAAGAGAAACTATGTTTCACCCATGCATGAGTCGTTTGATTTAAAATGAAGGATACATAATGTATTAAGCATGAGTTGAAACTAGTAGAGAGATTATTGATTTAAAATTTCAACTTCACATTAGTAGAAGGATAAAAGGAAATATATGCAATATGGTTTACATGATCATACACATAAAAGAAGCAACATGATCATAAGAGAAAACTAGAAGTGAAAGATGACATGTGGAATAGTAGTATATGGTAAGGGGATTATGGAAAGTAAAGAAGGGTTTGAAACATAATGGAGTAATATAGATTATAAAAGAAAGAGGTTGCGCGATTCAAGAAAGTGCTAATTAGTCAATTATCCTTGTTGATAATTAATTAAACCTACATATGAGAAATGTATTATTGAATGTTTGAAGATAAGAATTCTGAGTCTCAAAATCATCTTCTCTTTCATATCTTCCTTAATGAGAGTAATGTGGGAATGAAGTGATAAGAAAATGAATCATATATGATGCATAACCACCGTGGTAGAGACATCTAGTGAATGTAATAATGACACATAATATGATGATGAAACCCTAGCAGGTTAATTGAGAATGTAATCTATCTGAATGGCCAAGTAAGAGAAAGGAAATTCAATCGATAAGATAAAGAAGACTTTTGTAAAACTTGTGAGATCCAAAGTTTGAATTTCAATTTAAGGGAGAAAAGTCACATCACAATAACGTTGTGCTACTAATAAGGACCAAACCCTATAATGTTTAGAGTTGTAGTAGTTCAAGGGTTGTCATTAGTGATTTGAACTTGAATACTAGCATCTCTATAAAACAAGATCATGATATTTGCACTATGAGAAGTAAACTAGCACTGATAGTAATCTAGGGTTTAAAGATCGATAATATGAAAGGTAGATAAACAATATGGAAATGATTCGAAGTAAAGAGTAAGATATAAATTTGAAATGTAACAAATGTGTTTTGAATAAAAGGAGAAATACAATATGAGTGAAGTGTGATATGAGATAAATTCTTATAGTGATAGCAAGAATGATGAATAATCTATTTGTACCTTGTATGTTTCAATTTTAGGAATGTTTAATCTACATCATTAAAATGAGAAGGATAAGTAGTAAAAGTAAGTAGTAGTGAATGAGGAGAGAGATAAGAGAATACAATGTCTTTTAGTAATATGTGAATTTGTTTTTAGAAGTATAATTTGTTGAAGGTATATTAAGGGATGTAATTTGGTTCTACGTATGATTTTAGTGTACATGTACAAGCAATATGTTAATTTCAGGTGTCTGATAGTTGTAGTCATTCATACCAGTAATCCATCTTAGTATTGTACAAATGTTGTATGGTTATATGGTTCAAATGATGATAAAACAAATGGAGGGTTACCCTGTATTGATATGTAACCCGAATGAGGTATAGCTTGTTATACCTAGCTTTAATATAATTAAGTGATGGTAATTGGGTATGAATAGTCTTTGAATGACTAATGAAATCATGGAGTACTTTGTTACTATTGTTGAAACCCTAGTATGCTATAACCCAATGGTTACACCTTGAATTATGTGTGGGTTCATACTTGTGAATAGTATGGAATGTGAGGGTAATGCTTCACCTTATGCATCCATGATCCAATGGGGATGATGTGAGTAGTAATGTAAAATTGTTGTTGAATATAGTCTTTTAACTTAAGAATGTTTTGCTATTCGAGTAGTACAATAGTAGAATTTAAAAGAACATGGTGAACTCTCTTTAGTGATTTAGAGGTAATACATAACATTAGTATATATTTAGCAGTATGAATTGAGATAGTTGGATCGGTTATTGATGTTGAGGTAACACCTCAAGAGTATAAAAATATTTAAATGGTTGTTTCTCTCTCTTACCTATGATTGATTGTGGCATAGAGAATTTGTTTGTTATCATTGAGAACTATTTCAAACATGTTCTGATTTAGTAAAGGAATAAATGACTTAATGTTGAAAACTGCATTCAAGTATGAAATACAAGAATATAATGGCATGTAATATTTTAGAAGCTTAAAATAAACCTTAAATGTACTTTACTTACGTATTTATGTTTTGGGGATGAAACCTTTTTAGGGGGAGGGAGACTTGTTATGACCGCATCTGAGTTTAAGTGGTAAACTAGGGTTTACCTTGATGATTATATGCTTAATTGGATTGATCATTGCTTAAATATAATTAATGATGATAATTCAATTATTATGTTTTAAACCTAATAAGAATGTTAAATGTTCTACTGTTTGATAAATTAGGGTTTGAGAAATATAAACCCTAGTTGGCTAAAATTAGGGTTTCGATGGTACATGAGTATGGAATTTGATCAAGATAACAGTGTGGTAAATGCATGTTCATATTTTTTACAAATTTTATATTTCATTTAATTTTGGATATGATATGTATAACTCAATCATGCATATTGGAGAAAAATTTCAAAATATTTGAGCGTTCTTTGAATGTGGTTCTCGGTCGAACTATACTTTGACCAAAATGCTGACAGAGTGTTTTTCAGTAGTGTAGTGTTTTCTTTTTAGTTATTTATTGGTAACTCCAAATGTTCTGAAATTTTAAATGGATATCTGAAACTCAATCATAAACAAGATGAAAAATGTTCATAATTTTTGGATGTGTTTAGACCTTACAACTAGATGAATTATAGTAGCTGACATTTCTACAAAATTATGGAGAGTAGTACACTATTCGATTTTTATTTATTTAATAGAAGTTTATAATGACCTCAAATTTTAAATGAAGCTTTAAAACGCAATGATACATAACATACTAAATTCGCATAATTTTTAGAGGAGGTTTGATATCTTAAATACACGAATTTACATAAACCTTTTTATGACAGAAAATATTTGTTGAAATAAGAAAAAGTATAGTATGGGGTCAAAGTGATATTGACCCAATCAACTTAATTGCTCTATATGGTCAACCTAACACACAAGGAGCTATCACAATTTGTGATTCAATCCTGAGAAACGAAATCCTAGAGATATAGAGAGAGAGTTAGGGTATGCAAGGAGAAATTGATGGAGATGCTAACCTATGGTTTTGCGGTCTGAGTAATGATGAAATCATGTAAGTTTAATTTTTTTGGATATAGTTTCATGGTGAATCTTCTCTCACATGTAAAATTTCCTTCCCTCCTCTGATTTTATCCAAAATGGTATCAAAACTTCCCCTTGTCTCACTCTTTCTTCATAATCCCTCATTTTTAGGGTTTCCGAGTTGAATGGAAGAAGAATTGGGTGAATTTCTAGGGATTTGATATGAGATCGAGATTTTCAGGGATGAGCTACGTTTTTAAGGTGTTTTCACACCTTAGGGTGAGTGGGAACTTCCTTTAAATAGTTTATTGGACGAAAATTGGTTAAATTTTTCCGTAGTCTTTAATTGCTAATATGCGACTACAAACCTTGAATTGTCTATTTGTTCTAGGTTGTTGCAAAATGATATGAAACAGATTCTTCCTTTGTTTGGATGAAGTTCAGATGATAAAATCATATTATAAATGTATACAATACATCCTAATGATAATTCCCTAAGTATTCATAGAGGTTATAAGAGTAAACTAAAATATAGGGAATTTGTCTATGACTAAAATTTGTTCTATAAGTAAATAGAGAAAATTGTTTATCTTGATCCCCTTGGTTATGAATGATTGTTTATCTAAATTCATAATACATATATGTCATATACTATCTTGGATTTTATTCAAAGTGAATAGTGTTTGTTTGATATCTCAGTAAAGAGGGTGAAACCCTAGATGCGAGGAAAGTTGGATATTTGTGAATAGATATCATGAAATCCATTTGAAGGGATTTTATTGACATGATAGACTTTATTTATTCAATGTTATTATTGATGCATGATATCCTAGTAAATGGCATGGAAACCCAAATTCAATCAGTTCCAAGGTTTCATATATATATATATATATATATATATATATATATATATATATATATATATATATATATATATATATATATATATATATATATATATATATATATATATATATATATATATATATATATATATATATATATATATATATATATATATATATATATATATATATATTGATTTTATATGATTTGTTGATAGTAGTCTTTATTCAATGAATGTTTATGTCGCATGAAACCATTATGGGATCCATGTGAGTAAGTTGTTTCCTAGTGAGAGGTGGATGTGTGATGGCCTTGTGAGCCATGAGAATACTTATACAACCAGTGAAATGAATACCTTTCTTTGTAGCATTTGTGGTGATTAAATGAAACCCTAAGGGTAGGGTGTTCAATGAATCAAGTATTGTAATATCAATGTTCTCAGTTATTGTTAATAATTCTTGCCATGATAAGTAATTAACTCTTAATTGAGTTATGAGATGAACAAGTCAAGATTTTGGTTGATATGCATTATTCTAGTATGTATGTGCCAAGTGGACATGAAATTTTTTTATTTAAGAATTTCCGTCTGCCTGCATGTATAGTATGTTGATTACTCAGTATATTACAGTGTTTTCAATATACTGCTCTTCCAAGTATAGAATGATATACATATTGTATTATAATTTCAAATAAGTAGACGTGACACCATAGAGATACCAGAGTCGAGTATAAATAAGAGAAGGGTACAATGTAAAAAGAAATTTCTAGGAATAATAAAATAATAGACATAGGAGCCCTAAACACCGTAGAACCCCTATGTGAGGTATGTGCCTTAGGGGTGAAACGACCTAACCCTAGGAGCATCTAGTATATGGGGTTCGGAATGTGCAATCAGGTAGCATGGGGGATGAATCCCTAGTGGAATTCTCCTTAAATTATAGTTTACAGTGTCCAACATCATCCAGAAGTCCTGGTGGCACTGGAGTACAGAAAAGCCAAGAGGTGGCTTGACACTCTGCCTGTGTGCTCAGGTTAGAGGAGGAGTCCAGTTTGGGCCAGAGAGCCATTTCCCTATTGCAAACCAGGGGAGTAGTCAGACTTATCATTTCCTGGGTGTGTCCGCTAAGTCTTGTACGGTGTGATCGTAGTGCACTATGAGTCTTCATATATAGAGTACACTACATATGATCAGGGCATAATAAAATGAATGAAAGGCCAAACAAGTGTGTACAATTATTCAATTATTCTTTTTATGTTTCTAAATTATTAGTTCTCTTTATGATCAATCAAGCATTTCATATATTGATTCACTCTTATAGATATTTAGAGTATTCTACCATATTTATGATTGTAAATTATTAGACTGTCTAATGTTTTCTACTGTTATAATTGATATCAATTGCTCAAAAGTAAGTTTGTAATTATATCAGTGCTTTAGACTATTTCTTTGAAGTACTCATTCACTGAGCGAGTAGGCTCACCCCTCTACTCAAAAGATTTAGGGAAATCACATGGACTTGAAGAAGATATCATTGCATCAGAGTGGATCTGCCACAAGAGTTAAGTCTGGGTATGGTTAAGTTGATTCGGTCCTTGTCACTCTAGGTCCTTGTATAGGTCCTTGTGTAGATCTGAGAGAGAGTTGTAAATGATGTTTTGTATGTTTGTTTCCTTAATAGGAGAGAATGCAAATGATTGTCATGTCGTATGTACATCGAAGTGTGAGAAACATAATGAATGTCCGGATGTGCATCATTAATGCTGAGATTATATTAGATAAATAAAAGTTTAATTCTCTTATAAAGTTAGTTTATGTGGTTCAATGTGAGAATACAAACTGTTTGAAAAAGAAGAAAAAGTTAAGGGTGATCTTTGTATTACATTAAATCCTCAATTTATACCCTAATCTCATGATTAGTGGTAATTGTGAGATCAGGGTGTAACACCCTGAGCATGCCATTGATGATGATTGCAAACTATTGAGGATGACCTCGACACAGATGGTGTAAATGATTAAATCTTAGGTCTACAAGTGCCCATGTATCTAACATTTTGTGAGCTTGACATGTATTTTGCATTGGGAACATCTATTTGAGGATAGTATTTCATATCTTCATGTTGTTCTTCACATGGTTTCTATTTTCATCATGAAATGTTTACTTTGGTTGTATTCATTATCATATGTATGTTAAACTCTTTGTTCTAGTACTATATGAGTTTCAGTGTATGCACACTTATATTTTGATTATGGCTAAATATTCTCAGTTCTCTCTAGTTGTTTCTATGTTAGGTGAATTTGCATGATGCTTTTTGAGTTGGATAAGACCAAACCTAGATTTTCTACCCCCTCCCTTTTTTATGTTACAAATGGGGAGAAATATCTTGGCTCCATATAACTAATCTAAAATTTCCTCTCTCTTTATTATTGGCATTTGCATACCACATATATATGGTGGTTGTTTTTTGGAGAAACTAACCATATAAGAAGAGGTAAGAATAAACTTAGGGGGAGCAATTGTTATCATACATTCATGTATCCCCTACAAATCAAATATAAAAATGTTTAAAATTCCATTCCTATTGAATATGTTAAGGAATGATTTGTCATCTTCAAAATGGGGGAGAATATTGACCTAAAACATATACATTGTCCATATCTTGATGAGGACTTAACCATTCCATTTATGTATATCTAATATGTCTATTTGAGATCAACTTCAATTATTAGGTACATTAAGAGGATGATTTTTGAAAGGCCTAGATTGCAAGAAAGCAAGTAAAAATCAATGCAAATCCATGTCTTGATGAATACATAGTAAATCTATTAGAATCATGTTTTAAATCATTTGTATTAAATGTATGACTTGTAACTAAGCTTAATGGAAATTTAGATCATTTAATTTGAACATTTAAGCACATATTGGGCACTTGTCAAAAGTGATTATAGGTTTCCTTTTCGATCGAGTTTGTCCTAGTGACAACTCAGTCAACACCCAATCCAGCTCTTGAAAATATCTAGGGTCAGTCGAGTTTGTCTTGGTGGAAACTAATGGACACCTTGCACTAGAAAATAAATTAAAGTCATTGGTTGAGCTTCATCCCGAATAAACTCTACCAACAACATCAAATTCTTTTTGTCATATAGTGTTGTTGGTCGAGTTTTCCAAAAGGTAACTCATTCGACAACAATGATTGGTAAAGTGCATAAAAGTATTTCTAGTTGTTGAAATGTTGCAAAACTCAAAAATATATCCATTGGAACATCCAAAATGGCTAGAATTTGATACTAAGTGTCTCTACTTGCTATTAGGCAACCTCAACTATAAAAATGGGCACTTGGACATCATTCCACGTTTTCCTTCTATGCTTCCTTGCTATAGTTGAGTATTTTTTTCCTCCAAGAGCCACTAATCTTCCTCAAGCTAAATTAGTAATCCACATCCAATTGAATTAGTTAGGATCATTATAAGAGAGATACACCAAATTACATCTTATCAATCTCTACACTCCTCTTACCAACCTCTCTCTAGAAAAGTCATGACTTGAAGGTGATTCCCTTGAAGAAGGAGGTGGGATTCCTTGAAAAAGGGAGGGTGATCAATGGCTAAGAATCTTCTACAAGAATGGATAAGACCTTGGCAAAGTCTTAAGATACATGGTATGTAAATATGTAAGAATTTTGTAATAGTTATTGGCTTATTGGTCCTAAAATGAATGATAGTTTAGCCCTTGTTATCTAAAGGGTGATGTATATGTTTAAGCTCTTATAATGGATTATAAAAAGTGGACATGGTTTAAAATCCTAAATATTGACCCCTCTAGGTAGTGGATGCATATATCCTAGTATAGAGGTTGGAACCGCTATACATCTTAGCTTTGACTTGGTATTTTCTTAATCTCTCTCTCCCGTGTTATTTAATATTGCAATACCTTTTAGAAAATATCTATAATGTGTTTCGTTTCAGTGTTTTTAGCTCTATTCACCCTCTCTCAATCCAATACATTCAACATCACATACATCACTCCTTTTTGGATACCATTCATATTTTATATTAATGTTTTTCTATATTCCAAAGTCACTAATCAAATTCTATAGACTTAGGGAAAGAAGACTCAGTGGACATAAGCATTGATATTGAAGCATAGTCAATCTTGGATCTAGACATTATAGCTTAATCAACATCAATAGGTTTACCTAAGAAGCTTGTGATTCTATGAAAAATCTTCTTTACTTAAAGCTCTAGGGGGATATTGTGTAGAGGAATCCAAAAAAGGATTTCTTTAAGAGTGGATTTCTCAAACTAATTAATGATTTTCCATTACTTGTGCATTAGGAGGTTCCCCTTAATCAACCAAGTACCATCCTTATGAGTTTGCATTATATCAACAAGTTTTGAGAATTTGATTAAGAAAAAACCATAAGTTTGAGACAATATTTAATCATTCCATTCACCTTCCATAACCTTGTTAGATGTCTTTTAAGAATATGGAGATGGACTTTCATGTCTATGACATATCCAACAATTTTGTTTTGCCATTAATTCACATTCTTCTCCACTTCTGTTTGTGTATACATTAGCTTACCCTCTGAGAACTCCAATGGAACAAAGTAAAGCTTGTTCCCATTTTCATCTTTGTGATTTGCATGTTTGAAACTATCCACCCATAGAAACAAAGAAGATGCATTCTCTACTCCCAAGTTGATAGTAGTCTAGGAAACCCTAGGTTTCTCCTATTGGTAAGGTATGCCCCCATAGAACTAATCAATTGATGATTGACATGGAATATACCATAGAGGATTTGATTAATACTCATAAAGGAAAGTTTTGAATTCATTTTGTTTCATTCAGTTGTGAAATAATGAGGAAATATTATTAATGTCTAAAGAATGACAATACTCAATGATGTATGTCTTCAAATATGTGACTTGGATAATAAGATCGTATGAATGCTAAGAGTATGTAAATTCATGTTATGCCCCTAGTTGGTTGTTACTGTGGAAGGTAGATAGACACCTATAACACATAAGACTAGAGTTTGGGTTGGTTGATGTCAAAATGTCATTAATCATGATATGGCAATATCAAACCAAGAACATAGATACATGTTAGAGAATATTGTATCAGACAGACCCATGTTGAGAGTGATACGTGGAAACCATAGTTTGGTGGTCATAGTGATCTCTCATAGTGAAGGTAGTGATTGTGGTTCTTATATCTAAAATCACTGCACTCATCACATGTCATTGGGCACACTTTGACATCATCAAAAGCAGTCCTAAAACATGGATTGTTATGAGGATGATAATTGGGTGACTTTGACACATGGGGATAGACTATGAGTGATAGATATGGGATTTTTCCCTCATGTTGCAGATTGATATCCTACCCACTTGATAAGGTAGACTGAGAAATACATGCACATGCACATGTGAATCAATATGTGACATTGAGGTCACATTATCTTAGACAGTCTACTCTTGGTTCAAGGAACATGGATTGAATGTTAAGATTATAAATTGTCTATGCCTTGAGTTCATCTTGGATATCATAGACAATGGAATTATACAATCACTACAACTCCTTACACAGATTGTAGGTTGAAGTTATTCTCCAACTTTCCATTCACTTGTGTATTATTGATGTGCGGCTAGGCACCTATCTCTACTTGTAATGTCATAAGTTAGTCATGGACACTCACTTCCAACGTCATATGGGACCTACAGGTTGATACACAAATGAACTTATCTAGAAGAGGAGTTTAATCTTGAATGATGATTAGATTGATTACTGAAGTATATAGGTATTCAATTCACGCAACATATTGGTTGTTTGCACTGCCAAACGATCGACTCAAGTGTTGATATGACCGCTTGGGCAACTAGACGAGCATCTCAAGTGTTGATATGGCCGTTTTGGTTGTCCCACAAATCAGAGATCGAATTGGCTAAGTCTACCCAAACCAAGGTGTGAACCAATCGATTTATTTTGATGAACTGATTAGTGCAACTCAACCCACCAGATGGCCGTCTGAGTGAGTGAGACAGGCATCTTGCATGTGTGAGACTTCTAGGTTGTGGATGAATAAAGGTTCCAGATGTTTTTTGAACTTGTTTCAATTGCACATTGCTTGTGGAGAAAGAATTAATGTCTAACATTAATGACAATCAAATTGCCAATTTCATATGTGATTGGAAAACTCCCAAAGATCTGTTGGCAGTGTGAGACGATCGTGTGGTGTGACCAGATGACCATCTAGATCACTAGATGACCATTTTTTGGTTCGCATGATGTGAAAACTCAAATTCTTCTGGTCCCTTCCACTCTCGTACAAATCCCATACACACTAGGAAGCATGACCCTAACCCCAACTATAAATAGAGGGGTACGGCGGTCTTCTCAGAAGACAACACAGATAAATGAGAATTAGTTGCTATGAAAATTATTGTCCTCTCTAGTTGTGGTATCCGATAGAGCCCAAGAAAGTCATACGCAACAAGGGAGGGATAGCGATAGGAGAGAACAATTGAGGATCATTGTTGTGGGAGAGCAAGTTGGTGACTACTACACCAATGGGAGGGACAACTCCTACCTATCTATTCTAGTTGAATGAAAGGAGTTGTAGTTGGTATGTGTAGACTACTCTAGAGGCGGGAGTCCATTGGATCCTTCTAGGAGAGCAAAGACAGCATGTAGTCCATGGCGAGACCACAAGAGTCACGGAAGAAGTTGTTTTGTTCGTTGTTTGTCATGAAGACCAGGATCTACACAACCTCCATCCAATAGTAACTAGAAAATAGTTTCATTGAAGTTAGTTATTGTTGTTGGACTTGCTCAATGACTAGGTATAACTTGTTAAACCATCCATCCTATGTTCATAGTATTTTACGTAATATTACTATTATGGGAATACAAATAGATAAATTTTTGTTTCCACTGCTATAATCGGTGCTTGTGTTTCCCAACGGTGGTATCAGAGCCAGACCAATTTACTATATTTTAGGATAATTGATATGATCAGATTTTTGGCTAAACTATTTATTTCTTGCATATGATGTGAATATTTAAACAGTCTCACATGCATATCCAATTAAAGACTACATAATTCCAAACTAATATATATATACACACACAGACATATATATATATATAATGTGCAATATATATGTGTCGTCGTAAAAGAGGTTTTGATTGTAGATGTGTAGCATGGTTATGGAAAATACCCTATATTTGTGTGTGGATGGATGGTTGTTTTTATTCTTTTATCTCGGTCTGTGTAACAAACCTCTACCACCCTCTTCCCAATGTAAAGTAAAATCTTTGCTTCATTTTCTCCCCTCAAATTTAACTCGAGGTTTCTCTTTACAATGTAATAGTTTAATAGCAATAGGATAGTTTCTTTTCTAGAAACGATAAAGAAGTTGATCATCATCGGATGAGATGACCAGTTCATGTGACACACCGACCATCTGGAGGACAATGGAGGACAAAACGATGGAACTAGATGACTTCCTGGTGGACCCAACCAACCATTTAGAAGGAGTCCAAAAATTGGTTGGATTGGAGTCAAGACAACCATCTGTGATGACCAACCGACCACCCAATAGGTGAGACAACCGGTTCAAGGGTTGAACCGATCTACCCAGATTGGAACAAAAAGATCTATACCAACAACAGTTTCATACATGAGATGTGATGATTGAGCTAGGTGGTAGTAATTCCTTGTGGCTCCCAGGAGTTAAAAGTAGACATGGCCATAACCATCACCTTTTGTTTTATACTACATGTTTATGTTGTGGGATATATAATGTATATGATACATACTATATATGTGGTGATTGGATACAATATATATATATATATATATATATATATATATATATATATATATATATATATATATATATATATATATATATATATATATATATATATATATATATATCCCTCAATGAAACATATTAAGTCTAAGATTTATTTCCATTAGTAATACACATGAAAACCTTGATCAAACAAGTGTAGATTTGGACAAATCATGGTGCACCGTCTATCTAGTGGAAGTGTCATGGTAGATATGTAGGTTTGCACAAAGCATGGAGCATATCTATTGTATTGCCTATTGGGCCAGGCCTAACTGGTGATTCTTAGAGAGTCTAAGGCCAGAAGCATGTAGATGATTATGGCACAGAGTTTCACATATCATCTATTAAAGAGTTGCATATGATACAATTGGTATGATTGCTTACCTAAATAATCAAGTTATGGGTGATCAACAAAAGTCGACCCATGATTTAACAAAATATGGATCTTGGCTCATTTGAAAATTGTTCTCTGTAGTTTTCTAAATTGATACTTGAGCATTGTTAATTTGATCAAAATAATGAGAAGGCTAATGAATTTAAGACCTAATTATTATCGCCCAAATTTAATCTAATCAAATCAAATCAAAAATGAGTTGTTAACAAAATTTCAAATTCTTTAGTAGAATCAAATGGCAATGAAAAACAATCATTTTTCTCTATGATTGGTTTTTGTTAAGGATAAATTATTTGGGTACAACTTCCGTGATTGGTTCAGGATGTTTATAATCGTTCTCACATAGAAGCACAAGATCTATGTCCATGAAATGCCAGAACCAGATGAACCCCTTCCAACTGCTCCAAAGGTTGACATGGATGCTTACAAGAAGCATACTGAAGATGTTGTGGATGTCAAGTTTTTGATTCTATTGTAAGGAGTGGGATCCCATAGGGGAACCACTCCCTACTAAAATAAAAAGGCAACATCCCAAACAACACACCAATACATTATTTTTTTCTCAAAAGGGATGAAACCAATTTATTCAACATGATTGCATCATAACACAGTAGCAGCAGAATAAAAGATGTATCTAACAATTACAAAGCTTGGTATCATACTAAACTTTCACCATGTAGGATGAAATAAAGGGAAAACTAACTACATATGGGACTAGTTTAGGATCACCTAACAACTTCAAGCAAAGTCTCCCACAATGTCAGCTTCACTTGTTGTAGCCCAGGTCCACAAAAATATAGGTACAAAGGTAACTTCCTTACATATATCCACAAGGTACCATACAAAAGGAAACATAACTTGAAATTCTAACTATGGGACTAATGGTTACCTTCAACTTGATCATCATCATAGACTTCTTGACAATCCAAAGAAAAAACACTTCCAACTTACCTTTCCACATGTCTTCTATCATTATTGTTACCATTATTATGATGGGGCACTTGAGGTGGTTGTTGTTGAACTGGTGCAAGTCCATTATGAAGCTAAGGGCACCTAGGGAAAATATGTCTAGGTTCATTGCAATGGTGGCACACAACTCATAGGTCAGGTTGATACATTGCTTGGTTCTTATCTTAGAGCACTTTCCTCGAGGATGGTAACCATTACATCGAGCACACTTGTGTCTTTTCTACTCATCTCTTGAGGGCTTCCTCTTCTTGTTAAACTCCTTGGGTTGAAACCCTGGGTAGGACTTCATGGCCAAAGCTTTATCAACCATCTACTAAATGGTTAAAGGAAGTTGTGGAATACGAGCATGACCCACATTATAGTTGAGTCCATGAAGGAATAGGTCAACCCTACGTTCCTCACTCAAACCAACTACATAACGTTCCAACCGCAAAAACTTTTGCACAAATGCATAAATGGATAAGGAACCTTGATTCAAGTTGTAGAAGTATGCTTCCTTCTTCTTTAGGGTAGCAGTGTAGATGTACTTCACATGAAAAAGCACCAAAAAAAACTCCTAGGTTATGGTATAGATATCACATGTCCTTCCTATACCGTTCAATCAAACTTGAGCGGGTCCATCCAAAACATATGAAGCAAATCTAACCTTCTGGTGGGGAGGACATGCCATACCATCAAAGGTCCTCTCTATGGCTAGCACCCAATCATCAACTTTTTCGGCCATCTCTATTTCACCTTCTCCCTTGAAGGAGGGTGGTTGGATCTTCATGAATTCCATTATGGAATACTCCTTAGCCTTTTCAGGCACAGACGGGTCCTTCATCTTCCCTGCCCTAGTTGAAACAAAATGTTCTCAAAACATGGCCAACTCTTGCTCTGAAGAGATGACTACGTCCGTACTAACAGTGGACAAGGTCTCCTGACATACTGATGGTCTACTTCCAGTTATAGGAGTATCTTGAGTCACTGGTGTGGTAAAGGGTGGATCCATCCTTGGCATCCCAAACCTAGGGTTCTAGGGTGTCTCATAGATGGACATGTTGTCAACAGCTGAGTTATCTCTCGCCATAAGGGTTTCTGCCTACACAAGGCAAGGATACTAGGTATAAGCGGCCTATGGAGAAAGGTAAACATCCTAAGGGAGACAAGATTGAAATAGTTAGATAACTAAAAATCACTGGCTCTGATACCATGTTGTAAGGGGTGGGATCCCAGAGGGGAACCACTCCCTACTAAAATAAAAAGGCAACATCCCAAACAACACACCAACAAAGACCTTTTTTCTCAAAAGGGAAGAAACCAATTTATTGAACATGATTGTATCATAATACAAAGTAGCAACAGAATAAAAGATGTATCTAACCATTACAAAGCTTGGTATCATACTAAACGTTCACCATGCAGGGTGACACAAAGGGAAAACTAACTACATATGGGACTAGCTGAGGATCACCTAACAACTTCAAGAAAAGTCTTGGATGAGGTCATCTACACTTTTTGTGGTTTTGGTCCTCCTTGATTTCCTTCTCCTAGTCCAACACTAGGGTTTGGAAGCATACCCCACAAAATAAAAAGAAAAGAGGATATCAGCAAAAAGCTGGTATGTGAATGCTAAAATGAAATTGAGAAATAAATATTAGGAAAGGGGTACAACTAGTATAGAAGGATTCCCATGAAAGAGGTAAGAAGTACCCAAATGGGCATAAAAGGAAAGGATCACCATCATATGAGAAAAGATATACTTTCCATAAAATCAATAATAAAAGTGGTGCCACAAAAGCACACATAATATTTGTGGGTACAAAACCCATAACAACCTGCATGTAGGTGAGATAAACATAGCACTAGAACAACATAAATAACAAAGTCTGCCAAGCCTCATAAACTTGAAACCTGATAGAGATTGTCACATAACCAAACTCCTAAATTATAAAAATGTGGGCCAAACCTCGTAAATTTGAAACCCGTGTATGGGGCATATAACCTCCATCCCAAAAATAAATAAGGGCTCATAACCCAAAAACCAATGCAATTATATTACTCTAGGGCTATTGAATCACACCACATGCTTAATAGAGAGGCAAGTAAAAAATATAGTCGGATAATGCAAATTAATCACCACAAAAGTGACCATCATAATCTACCTCAAAGTGGGCATATAATAACATATTGAGTTCCATCATGAACAAAGAATAATGAAAATTCAAAGAGAATGTCAAAGAAGATAATATGATCACAAGATCAGTAACAAATAAGATACTTCACATGAAACATGTTTTTTAAAAGAATAAGATAATGTGTAGTCAAATGTCCAAAGAACCAAGACAAAGAAGAAAGTAGGATAATTTCTCAATAAGAGTAACTAGGGATGCAAGCATACCTCTCCATAGAGTCTAACAGTACAAGATCACTTCTAGATCCAAATCTAGGTTTCCAAAGAATCTATTATCATGTATGTGAAATTAGGGTTAGAATTACATTGATTATGAAAAACCCTAAAAATTGCCTTTTTATTGTAAGTGAATTAGGGTATCAAAACCATACCATGTTTTAGATTATCTTTTTTCTGAGTTTTAAACATATTTTATTATATTTTTCTGACTTCTAGATATTTAGCTATAAATTTTGCAAGTTATAACTTATTTAGATTAATATATTAAAATTACTTATTATTAATCATTGGATTTAGGTGACAAAACCAACACCATTAGAAAGCCCTTATTTTTCAAAATCCAATGACTATTTATTTGTATTTTTCTGATTAGCAAATAATTAGTTATCAATTTTTGAAAAGCGGCCAATAGGAAAAAGAGAAAAAGCCACGTCATCATTTACTTATGAGAAACAAAGAGAGAGAGAAGGTGTGTGGCCTAGCCTGTGACCTGCCCAATGGCCAGCGGCCAAATCTCTTGGTCAAACTCTGTCACACGCAGACCCGCCCCAAACACAAGGGAGCATTGGGCGAAAAGACACAATTTCCCTCGGGCGAGAAAAGAAAGAAATCGGTGAAACGAAGGGTAGATACAAGAATTCACCGAGGGAACCTTCTCCCCCTCGTGAACTTTCATGGATAGCAGTAGCAAGCTATTTTTCGTTGGCTAGAATTGGGAAAATCCACTCCAAGGCAACAATCAACGAACTGAAGCCATGGAGACAAAGAGCAAGGGGCCGAAAACTTACCGAGAGGTTCAATTTCGATCAAAGATGATGAAGAGAGAAAGAGCCTTCCACCACAAGAACAGATCAAAGACCACAATCATGGTGGTTTTGCATGTAGGCCCTAAGAAAATTGAAAGGGGGAACCTGTCACACAAGTGCTGACAAGTATAAACGAACCAATATATATAGGTGGGGAGATGTTTTTGAGCAAACCCAAGTAGGAACTAGAAGCTTGGGGCCCAATATTTGGGCATTTCCCGAACGTTTGCCAAAAAATCACTAACAGGGCATGAAAGTGTGTGTAATTCCATGTAGAATATAATGGTGAATAAATCTCAGAAAAATTTTCGAGGAACGAGTTAGAAATCTTAGATTTACCGAACTGAAATAAACTGATATGTTTCCTTGCTTGGTGCAAGGTAGGAGATGATCGTGAACTGTTGTATAGCAGATCTAATGATCCCGCTTGTCCACAAACACTTACCATGTGACAAATTAAATATCATTCCTAATCAAATTTGACTATAGTGTGAACACATTTATTTTCCTTTTTTTTCTCCTCTTTTGAGGTGCAAACAAATCCCAAAATTAATGAAAATTGACACCTAAGCTAATTTTGATACGTAGAATCCAAATTGCAATTATATTTTCCCTTTGAGAACTTTTTATGTGTTAAATACATCAAATCTCAAAATTTTCATCAAGTTTATATTTTGGAGTTGTTTTTACCTTTATTTAATATTTTGAAGGTTCTACACACTTTCTCTCTCCTGATTACATCATTTAAGTGAATTATCTCCAAATTGAGTGAAATTCACCGAAAGGAATTTTTAATGTGTAGATTACGAATATACGATTATTTTCCACTTATGGAGTCATTAAACATTTTATTTAATATTTTTAAGGAAAAGCACCTTTTAATTCCTAAATAAAATATATATGGTCATTATTATCCTCAATTGGTGCAACTTGGCCTCCAAGCCAAATCATATCTAAAGAAAATGAAGATGAGGTTATTCTTATCCAATTACATCCTCTATTATTATTTTTAACCCATTATCCAATATTTCTATTACTTTTCTTATTGAATAATTCAATATCACATTACCTTACTTAAAGAATTATTATTTATCTATTTATCTCCTCGTTGTTCTAAAAGGCTTAGGAAAGATCTAGAACAAATCTACATTATCATCATCTCATGTAAGTTTAATTTTTCCATATTTAGTTTAATTATATATCATTATTCTCAATTATGGACACCTTGTGGGAGTAACATTAGAACTCAAAATGTTTGAGGTCAACAATGAGGTACAATGACAACTAAGAGAATCACAAGATGTTGTGGAATCTCAAGTTCATCATATAAAATTGAACAAAATAGTTCTAGTAGAGCATGTTTGAGATTGGACGATTGTGATCCCAACAGCTCACATAGGTTGGTCATAATAGGTTAAGACAACTAATCAACTAGAAGCTATTAAGTACCATAATATGAGTATAGGCTCAAGGTTATTATGGAATCCATATAAGCTAACAACGTAGGCCCTTGACAATGCCACATAAAGGGGTAATACCTAAAGGGTGAAATAGGGTCATGTGGCAAAAACCTACATGGATAACATAAAAGGACATATTGGTTGAATAAGTTTTTCAAATTAGTTCAAGTTATTTAACATGATAGAAATTCCTTTACCAATTTCCATGCTTGTTGTTGTAGTTAAAATAGACTAAGAGATTTGGCATATGAAGATAAAATATGATTCCTTAAAGGAAGTACATAGGAGTATGTGTACATGAGAAAACCTAAAAGGTTTTATAACATTAAGAAAGAAAATAAGATCTATAAACTACAAAGTTCAATCTGGGATTGAAACAAGCATCTCAGAGATGGGATTTTTGACTCAACAAGATAGTCAAACAGTTTGAATTGAATCAACTAAAAGATGATATATTTCATTACAACAGATTTAGTGGGATGATATATGAATATACCACATATGATGAGCAATGACATCTCAATATTGTGAATATTGAGACCTGGCATGAAAATCCCATCAGTAATGAAGGATTAGATGAAATTTCTTATGAGATAAGGATCAAGACCTATGAGATAGTTCTTGAGTGTTTCACAATGGAAATTTGAGAACATACAATAGAAAAGTGTTGAAAGAGTTCAACACAGAAAGGATTCAATGAGAGAAAACCCATATTAGTCTCTCATGAACCTTATGTTCCAATTCTTGGGAAGAAGGGAGATGACATGATAAAGATGCCATATGTTGTAACATTGGATCTATCATAAATTCTATAAATGTACTTATCCCATATAATATTGTATGTATCAGACATGTCAAGATGATGGTAAATTTCAATAAGGATTATTGGAATGTCATTAAAGACATCCATGAGTATTGTGATGTACTTAAGGATAATTTCTAGTCAAAAGAGATAGCAATTAAAGGAAGAGTTGGATGTAAAGGGTTACATTGATGCAAAGTTTCATAATGATAAAAGAGATCACAATAAAATATGTTTGATTTAAAAAGAGAAATGTTGTTAGTTGGAAGCATACTTTGACGTCCCCGGATTTTCTAAAACTTAATCTGATGTGTGACGTCCAAATTGAAACCCTCACCTCAGCGAGAATCCCAATTTAAACATCCCACATAAGGCTAAGAAGAAGAAAATCAGAGGAAGTCAAAAGGAAACAATCAGTAGCACATGTACATGAACAATAATAAAACCATACACACATGTTCACCATTCAACATATAATTACCACATGAATTGTTACAAAATTTGATATTACATATTGAACAGCAAACTTAAAGATATACATGTACTACCACTAAACTACAGGATCTTAAGACAACAGGTCCACCTGTACATCAGCTCGCCACACAACTCTCACTATCCTGGGTCTTCAAGAGCATAACCACAACCTAAACAAAAGATTACATGCGGTACACGTCAGCACAATATTTCATGAATATTGTACTGAGTACGCCTACGTGTCTTTTATTTACCTCTCATCATGTCTTGGCAATAAGATAAAACTAATACTTGGCAGCATTAAACAAAATATAAGAAAAGGCGTATATTTGCACAAAGATATTTGTTACCAGAAGAGAACACATATTTTAAGCACATTTCCCTTATATGTAAACTTGACCAACCACATGCACTATTCTACCACAGAGATTTAGTGTTCACATGTACTATTCTGCCAAAGAGATTTAGTACTTCACAAATACACTATTCTGCCAAAGAGATTTAGTGCTCACATGTACTATTCTGCCAAAGAGATTTAGTACTTTCATCAATGCACTATTCTACCAAAGAGATTTAGTGCTACCATATAATGGACCAGATATCTTATGTTTCATGTGTTCATTGAAATAAGTATGTAAAATCGTGCAACATATCATACAAGAACAATCATTTCAATCAATATCATATGCCAAGTTTGTACTATCGTATAACGCAAGCATATTGTATAATAAGCCAAGTGAGAGGTAATGGCGTACCTTAGATCAAGATATTCCTAATCATCATATTCTCATATCATCTACATCCTGGTCAACCCTGATAAAGATAAGACCATATACTATCATCAGGTTCTCATCTTCTTATATCTCATCTTAACCCTAATTGTGTTCATTAGGGTTTAGCTTATCTTTTTAGGATATTCTCATTATTACTTGCATTCTTATCTAAGAATTATCATACTGATGTCATTTTCCAGATTATGGTTCATAATCTGAATATCAGGTTCCATATCATTATTTAGATATATTAACCCTAGATTACATTATTAACGTATCTAGGATTTTAAACCATGTATTAATGTCAACTTCATATGACATGGATTTCGTGTATAAAACTGATCTCAGATTTACATATTAGTTTCTAGTTACATATATAAGGGTGTTCTGTAAATTTCATCATTTATTGAGCATATATGTAGTTATTGTATTTTATTTAGGGTTAAAAGCCCTAATTCGCCATATGGAGCAAACTACATGATTTCATGTTCAAATATCATCATATATAACATCATATGTATTACACATTACATTTAAGAGCTACTGGAGCATTTTCATGATTTTAGGTCATCATTTACTATTTATTATGCATCAAACTAGCATTACATATCTTTTATGATATCATCGATATTAATTCATCAAAAGCTGGATATTATAGTTCCATCTTGTTCTATGCAATTTTCTGAGAATTTTGGTACTTTGTTTGTATTTTTCTGACGTCCGAGCTAATTACTATGAATTTTGGAAGATTTGGACATTTACTGAAAATACTAAGCGATTTACCTTTTTCGGCCAACCATGATGTGCCACGTGTCCTTGGCGCACAGCTCTAGCCCCTCCTGGTTCATCGTTGACCCGCCGGTTCTCATTTGGAATTGGGCCGGTTCAGCCGGTTCTTAGGGATTGGACCCGGTCCTCCCTTTTCTTCTCTCTCGCGTTTCCTCCGATCCAGCGCGTGAACTGGAAACAGAGCCGTCGCCGCGAGGGCCAACTCCGGCAAGCGATCGGCCATCCTCTGGTGCTCCTCGCGGATGGCTTGACCCCCCATAAGCTTCATCGTCGTCTTCCTGACCTCCGCGGGTGGTTGGGACGCCGCCTGTGTCTTCGAGTCACCACATCCGCAAGGTCGCCTCCGTAGCCAGCCTCTGCGGCAGATCCAAAGAGGGACAGAGCTCCTCGACGCCTCAACTCCAAACTTCAGGCTTCCCCTAGCATTGCAAGACCTATCTAAACTTGCCTACGACATCCATAAGTGGTCGGATGCCCTCCTAGCAGCCCGTCGAGCTCCGTCTTCTTTCCTGACAAAACTCGACTCCGTCAGCCATGGAACTCCCCATGAAGGTGGCCGGAAGAACCCCAGCTCGACTCCCTTACTCGCCCTCTTTCTTTTCCCCTTCTCAGTTCTCCTCCGCGAGCTCCATTCCTCTGATCTGCACTCTCGGACACCACCTTCTCCTTGCGGTGGAGAGCCAAGGGCAATGGAGGGCGTGTTCTCCCTACTCTCTTCGTCAAACGGCGTGCTATCAATGCCAGGACGGAAGTACTCTCTTAGACGAGGCCAACCAACCGGTTTCCCAGTCCAATCACCCCACTATCACAGATCGTGGCTGCGTGGATGGTTGCTCGTCTCCCTGCTCCATGACTCCTTCAAAGCCGGAGCTTGGAGATGATATCAGGGCCATCCGATCTACATCCAACTGCTACAATAGGTCCTTCATGAGACCAGATCCGCGGGTCACTGAAGTAGGCAATCACAGCCACTGGATCAGCCACAAATGGTCAAGATCTAGCCACATGACCCGCCCTCAATCAAAGGGGCGCGTGACACTTATTTAATTAGCAACTTAGACTAATCAAACACCATTAATGCATATTATTTCCCAATTTTCAAACCTTCATAACTCCTTCTAGGGTACTCCAAATGCCACCAAATTTTAACCATAGTTTTCCTTCCACTCAATCTACCTTCTACTCAAATTTGGTGCAAAAACTCAATTGTTATACCATCCAATTAAATTCCTCAAGAAGGCATATAAAGAGAGATATTAATCATTATATAGTTCTCATTCAACATTTCCACTTTACCAAAACACTTGGAACTCTCATTGTAACTCAAGATATGGATTCTAATATGTTATTGGAGATTTATGGATTTCCAAAATCCACTCCATCACATCCTACACACCTTAAAAGATATTTCGTCCTCCAAATTAAACTAGAAATCCAGTCTTTCACATCATATACATCTTAAAAGAACTTTCGTCCTCGAAAGTACACCATACTCATACTTCCAGGAAAAGCCTTATATTTCCTTCATCCACGTGTAGGCACTATTCTATGTGTAACATATCCACAAGGTTACCTAGAACCATGTATCCAAAGCACTATTAGGGGGTTCTACAACCATCTTGGTGTACAAGCACTCCTTAAAAGGTTCAAGCAAGGGTTTAGAGGCTTAGGTTATGTCATTACATATCTCATATGTTAGATTTGCTTCCTTATCTTTAGCCATGCATTAGAGTTCTCACATCATGTGGCATGTTTTAAAGGAGTTAACTAAGGTTAACTCATACATCAAGGTGTCATAAACATTATGTTGTGCTAAGTATCAAACTATATTTTTCATCTTTATTAAGCACTGAGATTAACACCTCATGTAACATATTTCATTCATATGATCTTATTTCAACATTCATACTAAAAAGCATTATTTACTAGTGAATTCATCACAAGATTAACCAACAATTATCACATTATCAACATTATTAAAGCATATGGTTAACCATTTATGTATTGATATCTATTAAACCATTTCTAGGTTTTCATCATATCATGTCTATATATCACGTCTCGATATTAAATCACATCTTTATATTTATTATATCCTGGTTGTGCTAAACAAACTTACGTCAGTGGCTTATAAAACATATATCAAAACTTTATCTAGCCCAATTGAGGTTCTCCTAACCCGTATCATGAGGGTACTGTCATGCTCACACTCTTTGAGCTAACTCAACTCTATGAGTATCTCATAAACAAAAACTTTATCTTCCCTCTTTCATCTAGGGTTCTCGAATATACCTCATAGGCACTAGGGATTAACTTCACAAGCTTTAGCCACATAAGCACAAACCAAAACATGCTATGGCATTCTATTGACATGTCTCTACCCATGAAACATGCTTACCCAAAACTCTCTTATACACACCACTAGATTCCTATGTGGGAAACCACCAACCCGAGCATGAGGCTTCACAGAAACTAACATAGCTACCTCCTCCAGGGTCTTGGGATCTCTCCCTCACCCAGATGGAAGGCACTCATATTCATGTTCACATGCACATATAACCAGCCTCTCTCTATCTCTAGGGTTTGGTCTTCCCAAGGACATCTAGGGTTCAACATAACCATAAGAATCATACATAAAGCAACTCAACTCAATTACTCAGGAGTAGTCTAGTTTAGGACATATCATATCACATATCTCAAAATTCTCATATCTTGGAGTTTAGGTTCTCTAACCTTCTCCCAATGGGTCTCACTCTCTCTGGAGTTAACCCCGAAACTGGTCCTAACACTAGAGGTCCTCCTTGGTAAAAGAGATCGAGGCTCATGCTGACTCACAACCTAGTCTCATCTTAACATATCTTATCTCATAAAAGCATATTTACATGCATCATCAAAACTTATCTCAAAACCTCAAAACTGAACTTACATCCTCAAAGACAAACATAGATCATCGTAACCATCTTATATCATCTATATAAGACTTACATCATATCATCAAAACTTATATCATCTATCACATATTCCAACAAGGCTCTAGACATCTAATCTAGAACTACTCTCTCTTCTAGACTGATGTCATCACTTTCACTTAGGTTGCATGAACACCTCCTGCTCGTACATGTGTGGGGACACATTTTTTTATAATACATATACATATTAAAATATTATATAGTTTTTCTCCGATAAAACAAACGTCAGAGAAAACTATCAAGGTTCGATCCGATTGGAATCAAAGCCAAAACCAGAAATGAGTGTCCCACACATAGTAGAGAGTCCAGTGTCATGAAAACTAGTGAAAAGGGTGAGAACAAGGGGTAGACTAGTGTAGCTACTCTAGACAACGTGTACAATATGTCTAGGGTTTCTCTTCCCTTGATGCACGTCATTTCCAAATAGTGCAACGTCCCATACCGCTGCACTATAAGGAAAGAACGACATCTAAGGACTTGCTATACAACAAGCACCAGTCTAGGCCTAGTTCTCGGACATCTAGGTGCTAACCTAGAGGCTAAGTCAGATCTAAACTCTAAAAGACGACTAATCTAACCCTAAAGATATTATTAAGTTCAAGGTTCTTTAGTTTTGAGTTGCATAATGAGCAAATGTTAGGCTTTGCTATTGTTCATGCTCTGATACCACCTTTGACGTCCCCGGATTTTCTAAAACTTAATCTGATGTGTGACGTCCAAATTGAAACCCTCACCTCAGCGAGAATCCCAATTTAAACATCCCACATAAGGCTAAGAAGAAGAAAATCAGAGGAAGTCAAAAGGAAACAATCAGTAGCACATGTACATGAACAATAATAAAACCGTACACACATGTTCACCATTCAACATATAATTACCACATGAATTGTTACAACATTTGATATTACATATTGAACAGCAAACTTAAACATATACATGTACTACCACTAAACTACAGGATCTTAAGACAACAGGTCCACCTGTACATCAGCTCGCCACACAACTCTCACTATCCTGGGTCTTCAAGAGCATAACCACAACCTAAACAAAAGATTACATGCGGTACACGTCAGCACAATATTTCATGAATATTGTACTGAGTACGCCTACGTGTCTTTTATTTACCTCTCATCATGTCTTGGCAATAAGATAAAACTAATACTTGGCAGCATTAAACAAAATATAAGAAAAGGCGTATATTTGCACAAACATATTTGTTACCAGAAGAGAACACATATTTTAAGCACATTTCCCTTATATGTAAACTTGACCAACCACATGCACTATTCTACCACAGAGATTTAGTGTTCACATGTACTATTCTGCCAAAGAGATTTAGTACTTCACAAATACACTATTCTGCCAAAGAGATTTAGTGCTCACATGTACTATTCTGCCAAAGAGATTTAGTACTTTCATCAATGCACTATTCTACCAAAGAGATTTAGTGCTACCATATAATGGACCAGATATCTTATGTTTCATGTGTTCATTGAAATAAGTATGTAAAATCGTGCAACATATCATACAAGAACAATCATTTCAATCAATATCATATGCCAAGTTTGTACTATCGTATAACGCAAGCATATTGTATAATAAGCCAAGTGAGAGGTAATGGCGTACCTTAGATCAAGATATTCCTAATCATCATATTCTCATATCATCTACATCCTGGTCAACCCTGATAAAGATAAGACCATATACTATCATCAGGTTCTCATCTTCTTATATCTCATCTTAACCCTAATTGTGTTCATTAGGGTTTAGCTTATCTTTTTAGGATATTCTCATTATTACTTGCATTCTTGTCTAAGAATTATCATACTGATGTCATTTTCCAGATTATGGTTCATAATCTGAATATCAGGTTCCATATCATTATTTAGATATATTAACCCTAGATTACATTATTAACGTATCTAGGATTTTAAACCATGTATTAATGTCAACTTCATATGACATGGATTTCGTGTATAAAACTGATCTCAGATTTACATATTAGTTTCTAGTTACATATATAAGGGTGTTCTGTAAATTTCATCATTTATTGAGTATATATGTAGTTATTGTATTTTATTTAGGGTTAAAAGCCCTAATTCGCCATATGGAGCAAACTACATGATTTCATGTTCAAATATCATCATATATAACATCATATGTATTACACATTACATTTAAGAGCTACTGGAGCATTTTCATGATTTTAGGTCATCATTTACTATTTATTATGCATCAAACTAGCATTACATATCTTTTATGATATCATCGATATTAATTCTTCAAAAGCTGGATATTATAGTTCCATCTTGTTCTATGCAATTTTCTGAGAATTTTGGTACTTTGTTTGTATTTTTCTGACGTTCGAGCTAATTACTATGAATTTTGGAAGATTTGGACATTTACTGAAAATACTAAGCGATTTACCTTTTTCGGCCAACCATGATGTGCCACGTGTCCTTGGCGCACAGCTCTAGCCCCTCCTGGTTCATCGTTGACCTGCCGGTTCTCGTTTGGAATTGGGCCAGTTCAGCCGGTTCTTAGGGATTGGACCCGGTCCTCCCTTTTCTTCTCTCTCGCGTTTCCTCCGATCCAGCGCGTGAACTGGAAATAGAGCCGCCGCCGCGAGGGCCAACTCCGGCAAGCGATCGGCCATCCTATGGTGCTCCTCGCGGATGGCATGACCCCCCATAAGCTTCATCGTCGTCTTCCTGACCTCCGCGGGTGGTTGGGACGCCGCCTGTGTCTTCGAGTCACCACATCCGCAAGGTCGCCTCCGTAGCCAGCCTCTGCGGTAGATCCAAAGAGGGATAGAGCTCCTCGACGCCTCAACTCCAAACTTCAGGCTTCCCCTAGCATTGCAAGACCTATCTAAACTTGCCTACGACATCCATAAGTGGTCGGATGCCCTCCTAGCAGCCCGTCGAGCTCCGTCTTCTTTCCTGACAAAACTCGACTCAGTCAACCATGGAACTCCCCATGAAGGTGGCCGGAAGAACCCCAGCTCGACTCCCTTACTCGCCCTCTTTCTTTTCCCCTTCTCAGTTCTCCTCCGCGAGCTCCATTCCTCTGATCTGCACTCTCGGACACCACCTGCTCCTTGCGGTGGAGAGCCAAGGGCAATGGAGGGCGCGTTCTCCCTACTCTCTTCATCAAATGGTGTGCTATCAACGCCAGGACGGAAGTACTCGCTTAGACGAGGCCAACCAACCGGTTTCCCACTCCAATCACCCCACTATCATAGATCGTGGCTGCGTGGATGGTTTCTCGTCTCCCTGCTCCATGACTCCTTCAAAGCCGGAGCTTGGAGATGATATCAGGGCCATCCGATCTACATCCAACTGCTACAATAGGTCCTTCATGAGACCAGATCCGCGGGTCACTGAAGTAGGCAATCACAGCCACTGGATCAGCCACAAATGGTCAAGATCTAGCCACATGACCCGCCCTCAATCAAAGGGGCGCGTGACACTTATTTAATTAGCAACTTAGACTAATCAAACACCATTAATGCATATTATTTCCCAATTTTCAAACCTTCATAACTCCTTCTAGGGTACTCCAAATGCCACCAAATTTTAACCATAGTTTTCCTTCCACTCAATCTACCTTCTACTCAAATTTGGTGCAAAAACTTAATTGTTATACCATCCAATTAAATTCCTCAAGAAGGCATATAAAGAGAGATATTAATCATTATATAGTTCTCATTCAACATTTCCACTTTACCAAAACACTTGGAACTCTCATTGTAACTCAAGATATGGATTCTAATATGTTATTGGAGATTTATGGATTTCCAAAATCCACTCCATCACATCCTACACACCTTAAAAGATATTTCGTCCTCCAAATTAAACTAGAAATCCAGTCTTTCACACATACCAAACTAATAGACGTTAATTCTATTCTACAATAGACGTCGAGTATACTTGTGTTACAAACATAGAGTGATACTATATGGATCTAAAGATTCATATGATGAACTTATATATGTTCCAATCATTGATGACACAGTAGTAATACTATGACAATAATGGGGCTACTATTTAGGCAAGGAATATCAGATGGCATATTACAATAGTTTCATTTTAGAGAAAAGAGATAAGAAACGTGCAATATACGTACTAATAGAAAAATGTTTCTAACCCTCTGGATTATCACTTGTGCAATAGAAACATGGTGGACATGTTTAGATCACTAAGAATATGATTCATGGGTGATTGGATCTAAGTGCAAGTGGGAGTATGTTGGTAAGGTATGCTCATAGAGCCAATTATGTGATGATTGACATGGTATATACCATAAAGGATTTGATTAATACTCATAAAGGAAAGTTTCCAATTCATTATGTGTCATTCAATTGTGAAATAATGAGGAAACATTACGAATGTCTAAATAATGGAAATATTGAATGACATATGTATTCAAGTATGTGACTTGGAGAATGAGATCATATGAATGCTAGGAGTATGCACATTCTATTGGGTTATAGGGGAGGCAGAGAAGGCAGCGGAAACAAAAAATTTTCTCCTCCCCAAACCCAGAACAAGGAAACGCGTCAATGTCTATACAATAGGAAAGGATGGTTTGTGGAATCATACCTTGTCCTGAGGCTTGCTCGTCGACAATACCTCACGGCTTGCGCGGTCTTCACCTCCAGTCTTGGACGGTGTCTGTGCAACTCCTGGTCGCACCGGGACTGACAACTCCAGGTCTCACCGGGACTGTCGGGATTGACAGCTGTCCTCCGAGTGGCAGAAATCTCCCGCCTCTGAAGTAGTCCACACAGACCACCTGGAACTCCAATCTCCTTGTCCCACAAGGAATTGGAAGGAGCCGTACCCTCTTGTCAGCGTACTAGTCACCGACACACTCTCCTGCCACCAGTCGCTTTCTGTAGTTGTCTTTCCCTTGATGTGCCTCCCTTATCGGGTAGCACTTGCTCGGGCTCTCTCGGTTACTAAAACCAGAGAGAATGACAACATTACAGAGCAACTGGTTGCACTGAGTTGTTCTTTGAGAAGCCCCCAATACCCCTATATATAGGAGGGTCATGGGACATGGTTCTCTATCCCTGGAAATGCGGGACTAAAGCAGGAGTAGAAGGGTTCGAGATTTTCCACAAAAACAACCAACTGTGCAACCTGAACCGATCGTTTCATTTCTGAAACAGTAGGTTGGGGACCTGAGCCAGTCGGTTGACACCTCAACCGATCGGTTGGGACCCATGAAATCGTCGGTTCACTTCTGAACCGATCGGTTCGTCGTCCTGATCAGTTCCTGATTGACTTTTCTTCTTTTGTTTCTAATTGGTACCTAATACCAATCCTTGTTCCAATCAAATTGGGCAAGTAAAATGAAAAGAAATTTCTTACCCATCCTACTTTCCCAACTTGCTTGGTTGGACCAGTTGAACCGATCATTTCAACACTTGAAGGGATTGTTTCACCTTGTCCATCAGTCGATCGACTCACCACCTGAGCCGATTGGTTCACCAAGCTCAGCCTAACAGTTCATCACATGAGCTGATCGATTGGGAGTGCAGATTGTGCAGAATCAGTCAATTGCAGTTTCAATCAATCTGATACTCCAATCAATGTGTCCAACACCTTGAACATTATGACATTGAGCTATCAATTAATTGAGTGTTTAATTGAACTACTAAACTCCTTTAGTAATCAATCTAAACATTGTTTGTGGACAAAACTCCTGTTCCAGGTTAAATCCTATGTGTGTGACCATGTAGGTCCATTTCATGTTGGCAGTGAAAGTCCATAACACTTATGACTTCACAAGCAAAGAGCGGTGCCTAGTCACACATCAACACTACCCAAGTGAAATAGAAAGTTGGAGAACAAATTTCAATACTATAATCCGTGAATGGTGTTACAGTGAATGTATAATTCCTTTGTCACTGATATCCCGAATGAACTCGAGGCATGGAACAGTCATCCTGTCAACGTTCATTCACTTTCTTGATCTCAGAGTAGATTGGAAGAGATATGTTATGACATCAATATCACAAATTGATTCACACATGCGTGCACACCTTTCTCAATCCTACTCATCAAGTGGCCATGGATATCAAACTCCCTCAGGAGGGACAAATCCCATATCTATCACTCACCCCTCAAAAGCCCCATGTGTCAAAGCCACCCAATCATCACCTTTATAACAACCCATGTTTCAGGACTGCGTTTGATGATGTCAAAGTGTGCCCAACGACATGTGTTGAGTGTAGTGATTTCAGGTCAAAGAATCACACTCACCACCATCACTGTGAGTACTGACTGTGACTACCATGTCATGGTTCCATGTGTCAAACTCACGGTGGGTCTGTCTGGTACACTTGTTCTCTAACAAGTACCTATGTGTTTGGTTTAATATCTCTATATCATGACTAATGAGATTTTGTCATCAACCAACACCACAATCTAGTCTTGTGTGTCATTGATGTTTATCTACCTTCCATAATGACATCCGACTAGGGACATAAGAAGAATGTACAAACTCTTAGCATCCGTATGATCTCATCATTCAGGTCTTGAACCTGAAGGCATGCGTCATTGAGTACTGTCATTCTCTAGATGTTCAATCTGTTCTATCACTATCTCATATGACTGAACCAGAAAGAATTGGAAGCTTGCCTTTGATGTTTATCAACTCAATCTTAATGTATCCCACCAATCATCCCATGATTGGCTCTCAGGGCATACATACCAACAGACTCCCACTTGCATTGTGAGCCAATCACCCTTGAATCGTATTCATAGTGATCTTCAAACATGTCCCACATGTTACTGTGCTCTAGTGCGAACATAGTGAGTTATGGCAACACCTTGCCAAAGTCAGTTTTTAATGGCATGTCTCTCATCTCTTCGTTGTACGTCATACGTATGAGATGGAGTTGTCGTACTATGTGATCTAGTATTCCATTGCTAACCTTTAGCCACATTGCATGACCAAGGATTTCATACTTATCATCAATGAGTGGAATATCCATAACTCCATCTCATGAACTTCCAGACCCATATAGTATCCACTGTGGTTCTGTAACACACTGATACTCGACATTTCCCATTTAAATGGTTTTATTGGAACACTTCCAATTATCAACAAACTTTCACTTTTATATATCCTATATATATTTTGTGATTAATTTTCTGTCTTTTCCAGATGTTCGCATCAATGCAACTCTTTACATTGAACTCTTCCTTATCTCCATAGAACTAGCACTTCTCAAGTACTTATCAAGTTCTCATGGTATTCTAGTAACCCTTACAGGAAGTAGACAAACATCTACTCGTCATGTCCCACATACAAGTTATTAGGATGAGCACATCATATTGTCATGTCCCACATACAAGATGATGAATGCATTTTGTTCTTTCCATATCGATACATGCAAGATAATGGGATGATTACATACATGATAGATCCATATCTAGTCTTAGTGTTCCCATTCTTCAAAAGAATTGGACACTTGGCCTTGGGATACTAACTCCATGTAACATGGACAGGTTTTCTCCCACTGAATCTATGCATAATGAACCCTTCATTACATATTTCCAATGTATGTTTTCTCTTTTCAGGTCAAGAGGTTTTCGAGAACTATCTCTATAGATCTCTATTCCTATCACATAGGATACATCTCTATCTTCCTTAAAGATAATTTCCACTTTTGGATTTCCATTCTAGAACATTTCCATTTCACATCAACATGTGGAATGTGAACACGCTCCCACTAAATCACAGATCCCTTCTTTATCTTTGACATATCAGTCAAACCCTTTGACTATATCACCAAAGTAAAGATCTAATTCTGAGTTTCTTGTACTCAATCAATCACATTGATTAGTCCATTATAACTTATAGACTTCATTTGCATTAGTGGATTCATAAACCTTATAGGTTGTGTCACGTACACGTCCTTGTTTTATTTCTCATAGGAATGCAATTTTAGTATCCATATGCCAAATGTCTTAGTCATTAAGTTGCAATCAACAAGCATCATCCTTCTCAAAATGTTATCCATGTGTCTTAACACTTAAGATTCATTTGCACTTATGGATTTCATCCAATGGGTGCTACCATCAAGGTCATACTTTATGGTTCACATGGATGTCATTTAGGATGTAATGGTCATAAACCATAACTCAAAATTTGATTCCTCATATTCATCTAGATAGTTGATTCATCACATGAACAACTCATCAAATAGATAAATGAGGTGTATCCGTCAAGGATATAAGAACTTACAACTCCTTGTGAGTCTTAATGTCCTTTATTAGTGTGGGGTATTCTTTTATTAAGAAGAATTTAGTTATTTGATAATCAATCTCTAACTCCTTAGAGTATGATTCCTTCTTGATTTAGACATCACCATGCCTTAATCATGAGTTCTTTATGATACACTATCATAATCACTCATAAGGATCTCAAACATTTGGTCTAAGCATTTCATTCATTGATCTCATCAAGAATTAACACTTTACCAAATTTGCACTTCATCTATGATAATCTTGAACACTTCAAGATATTCATATTGGTATTTCTCTAAACACCATTTGAAGTATTAGCATTTGTTCCAATAGGTATGTAAATACATCACATGTATCATACCTAATAGGATAATCATTCTCCCACTACCTTTAGTGAAGATTGATTAATCATTTCCAAGATATTGATGTCTCTTACTGGTTCTCTAACCAAAAGAGTCTAGATTTATCCATCACATGGAAACTAGAAATGAATTTCTCATGATTGATGCTAATTTGATTGTTTGAGTTATCTATAACTTTTAGGTATCATTTTATCTTATGCATATCAAATACCACAAGATAAACAAGGCATTGCCACAAAGATCATATCTTTATAAATTGAAACATCTCTTTATTGATTGCCATCATTGTCATACAATATGCAAAAATAAAGTGTTTCTATCTATTGGCAAATATGAAATAGCAGTTCTCAACTCTATTTCGTGCCCTTTAGGATGAAATAAACTAAAAGGTACTCCTATCCATGGCAGCAACACTTGCTCCAATGATGGGTACTCCTTTCTAGGTCCTTTCACAAAGACCATCACTTCTTTGTGGATATTGCATATCATATATGACATATCCATATCTTGGTATCATATACCTCACATAAAGAAGCGGTTCATTTCATGATACCTTAGGTGGAGATCTCCACCCCTCCTTCATCTTCTTTTGTTCTTCCAGATATAGAGGGCAATTCCCTCATACACTCTTTCCCCATGTGCCTTGAGGCTGAAGACGGCTTCGATTGCTGGCTAGCATCAGAACACTTCTTTGCTTTTCCCTTATCCTTGCCCTTAAGAATTACCTTTTCTTTGATCACAACAAAGATTATGGTTTGTCTTTCTTCATCTTTGCCTCTACTATCCTCAACATGTCCAACAACTATGTCAACGCTTGTCAAAGTTGTTCATGTTGTACCTTATCATGAATTGTGTGATTCTCACAACATTTGTAGTATCATGCCAATAGCCAACTCTTGGCTCAGAGGGAATCCTTCTTAGTCAGGTTTTCCATATACCCAATCACATTGAGTGTGTGAATACCTTACTGGATCTCCTTCTGTCATGACATACTAGGACAATGTCTTGGAGACATCATATGTCTCATGTTGTCTCTACAACTCATAGTTCAGAGAACACAACATCAAGCACTCCTCATCAATGTCTTCTTCGGTATGCTTCAATAAGCATACTTTTAGCCATTGATATGGTGGGATCGAGTTCATCTGGTTATGGTATAACTAGGACTTAGAACTTTCACTCTATGATTGAGAACACTTCTCAATGTCCTAACCAGTCGTGTAAAAATTCCCATTTAATTTGTTAGTCTCAAAGACTGATCGCAAATAAGTGATTATTGTTGATCAACCATTTATTGTACAAAAGGAAATATATGCAATTTTATTCCTAAACTCATTTTAACTTGTTTGATTGATTTGAATGGTTGACGATATAATTAGGCCTTTAATTAATTATCACTCCCACTATTTTACTTCAAATTGATAGCCCTCACCATCAATTTGGAAGTTTGCAGCGTACAACCTTCTAGTGGGTAAGATCCTGAAATCCTCTAAGTCATGGACTAGATAGGGCTGTCACCCACAACTTAGATCTCTCAGGTAGGCAACTCTTGCCAATTGCATCATATGCAACTCTTGATAAGATGTCATATGCAACTCCTTGCCATGATCGTCTCCATGCCTCAAGGTACTTGATCCCATCTAGATCACCTTGTTAAGTCTGACCCAAAGCAAATATGAGGAATATGTACCCTGCTAGGGTAGACCCACACATTCATCCTTCACGCTTCCATGAGATAGACGATGCAACATGCTAGGGTGTCCTAACCAGTCGTGTAAAAATTCCCATTTAATTTGTTAGTCTCAAAGACTGATCGCAAATAAGTGATTATTGTTGATCAACCATTTATTGTACAAAAGGAAATATATGCAATTTTATTCCTAAACTCCTTTTGACTTGTTTGATTGATTTGAATGGTTGACGATATAATTAGGCCTTTAATTAATTATCACTCCCACTATTTTACTTCAAATTGATAGCCCTCACCATCAATTTGGAAGTTTGCAGCGTACAACCTTCTAGTGGGTAAGATCCTAAAATCCTCTAAGTCATGGACTAGATAGGGCTGTCACCCACAACTTAGATCTCTCAGGTAGGAAACTCTTGCCAATTGCATCATATGCAACTCTTGATAAGATGTCATATGCAACTCCTTGCCATGATCGTCTCCATGCCTCAAGGTACTAGATCCCATCTAGATCACCTTGTTAAGTCTGACCCAAAGCAAATACGAGGAATATGTACCCTGCTAGGGCAGACCCACACATTCATCCTTCACGCTTCCATGAGATAGACGATGCAACATGCTAGGGTGTGCCCACACTTGGTCGATCAAGCTTTTCATGTGTGTCACATTTGGAAGGCATCTAAAACTTAATATTTAATGATGGATTTGGTTTTATATACATATACATATCAAATCACCACAATACATAGTATGTATCATATACATGCTATATCCCACAGAAAACATGCAAAATGATAAAAGCGATGATTATGGCCATCCTAATGTGATTCCTAGAGCCAAGAGGAATCACGGTCATCTAGGGCCACATCACATGCAACTTGTACAAGATGAACTTTGTGCTTTGCCTTTCTATATTTGATCAACTCATCACATGACTAATCGGCTCACCATCAGGCCGGTCAGCTGGGTGCCACCAGCCGATCGGTTGGTTCCTGCTACCGATCAGTTCTCCTAGTCATCGTGCATCTCATCATGGCCGCCACCTACTCGTCTTGCTCCTCAAACCGGTCATCAACCGATCGGCTCACTCCTTGAACCGATCATCTTAAACGTCAACCGTTCGGTTCACGCCTTAAACCGATCGTCTCAACTGTTTTCAGGATATCCTCCATTCTTTGACATAAAAGGAAATAAAATTCTATCCTATTTTCCATTGTAAAAAGAGAAACCTCGAGTTACATTCGATGGGAGCAAAGGTAGGAAAGAAATCTCGAATTATTTTGAGTTACATCAGGAATAGGAGAAAGGGAATCGGTGCACAGACTGAGATGCAAGCAACCACATACAACCATACACAGATAGGGTTTATTCGCCATAACCACGCTATACATCCACCACAAAACTCATTTAAGGGTGACGTGTATCGAGTGCATTAATAATACATATCATATATGTAAATTGAGATTTGTGGATTTAGGATTGGACATGCATAAAGCCAATTTTATTTGCATCGTATGCAGTAAATAAAGGTGACAAATCAAAATCGATCATATCGATGATCCTAAAGTATAGAGCAGTTGACGTGGCTCTGATACCACTGTTGGGTTTTAGGGGAGGCAGAGAAGGCAGCGGAAACAAAAAAATTTCTCCTCCCCAAAACCAGAATAAGGAAACGCGTCAACATATATACAATAAGAAAGGATGGTTTGTGGAATCATACCTTGTCCCGAGGTTTGCTCGGTGACAATACCTCGTGGCTTGCGTGGTCTTCACCTCCGGTCTTGGACGGTGTCTGTGCAGCTCCCGGTCGCATCAGGACTGACAACTCCTGGTCTCACTGGCACTGTCGGGAATGACAACTGTCCTCCGAGCGGCAGAAATCTCCCGCCTCTAAAGTAGTCCACACAGACCACTAATAACACAAACTTTTGTGATGTTTTTGGCCCTTATTTCGTTATCAAAACTGCCCTTTTAACTATTTTCCTCTTCTTTTTGTCATGTTTCTGAATAAACAGGCCACACTACACTATTAACTCAATTTTATCATCTTTTGCAGAGTTTTCCTCGATTTTTAACTCATTTATCATCAAAAGGGCCCGTCCCGACCCACCAACATGCCACCTGCATCGGCCCTTCTACCAACCAGCTGGCCGATACGCTCGTTGCCCGACACAGGTGTGTTTGTTACGACCCGCGTTGAGCTTATCACGTAAGTAAGCTGTTCAGCATGTGTTTAGCTGATGTGTTAAGTTATAAGCATGTTTTTGTTAATAATGTTTAAAATGGTCATGATATGTGCATAGTATGTTTTCTAGCTTCTAAAGCATGTAGGACCTTACGCTTGAAGCGATGCCAGAGAAATCGTTCGAATCCGACCTTCGAGTCAAAAGTTGCATGTTTTTGGGCTTATAGGGACCCGGTTGTAATTTTTAAAAGTTTCGAACTTTGCGATTAGGCCCCTAAGTTTCTTCCTTATCCTTTCTCTCTTCCTTTCTCGTTTCATTTTCACAGAAATGAAGGAACACAGCTTCCTTGCGTGAGAAAGAGAGAAAGAGAGAGAGAGAGAGGGAGCTGAGAAGGGAGAAGCGTGGGAGCTCCGTTTTGCTCCGATCAGTTGATGTAGTTCGTCCTCTCCCTCCGTGGATCTTCGTCTTCGTCGATTCGAATCGATTTCGCAGCTGGAGCTGCGTTTGCAAGGAAAACGATCAAGGGATTGGGGTGCACGGTGCAGCCCTAGCTCATTTTCTTCCTCCCATCAGGTACGGTTTAGTCATATGTATCGATTGTGATCGTATCACGGTGTTTGTTTGAGATTTGCCCGTCGATTCGAGAGAAATCGACTTTTGCAGGCCGTTTTTGTGTTCTGCCTGTGCGCGGTTCGGCTGAGTTTCAATTCGGTCGGCTGAGTTCATATTTAGGGCTTTTATACATCGTTTTCGGATCGGCCGAGTTTTGGTCTTGGATCGGCCGAGTTTCCTAATTAGATATACGAACAGGGATTTGGTCGGCCGAGTTTGGTCCTGATCGGCCGAGTTTCTTTGTAGGTTTTTCAAGCGGTGAGTTGGTCGGCCGAGTTCCCCAGGGGATCGGCCGAGTTTCCAGTTGGTCGGCCGAGGTTGGTCGGCTGAGTTTCAAAATCTGGGAAACGTTCGACCGAGTTCCATAGTGTTCGGCCGAGTTTCATGTGGTGAGTGGCAATTCATTTAGAAATCATTATTTAACTCATTTTAAATGTCTAATTGATTCAGTAATAGTATAATAAGTTCATTGGAACTTGAAATGTGTGATAAGAATGATGAGAAAGAGGAAATTCTGTATTTTACAGTTATAATGTGTTATTTCTGTTATTTGTTAATCAAGTATAGACCTAGATGCCCTAACACCGTAGAACCCCTTAGACGGGTCTGCAACTTTGGGGTGAAACTCATGTTGCAACATCATCCGTGCTTGTGTCGCGGACAAACGAGGAAAGAGAAAGGCAGTGTCTAACAACAATCGTGCTTGTGTCACGATGGCACTGCGATAACAATAGAAAACACGGTTATCTAACACCATTCGTGCTTGTGTCGCGAAGGTAACCCTGTGACTCTCCGCCGGAGTACTAAAGTTTCAGGAGGAGTCAGGAGCACACGTAGTTGTGCGGCACACGTGGTTGTGCGATGAGGCCGAGGAGCCTGTGTCCTGTGCAGACCAGGATGAGTAGTCAGACTTAGCACTCCCCGGGTGTGTCGCTAAGTCTTGTACGGTGGGACCGTAGCATGGACTTGTTGCGGATCTTTATATGCAGAGTACACTGCATATATTTAGGGCATAATAATAAAATGAATGAGTAATCAATTAGGATCACAGTAAATTTATATAACTGCCTAACTACCTGAAATACCAGATGATGCTTAGAAATGTGATTATTATCTGTATATCTGCTATGTCAATAGAACTGCTCTTCTTGAACTGTATATCTATTTATTTTCAGTTAATAAACCTGACGAGTTGTTTATTGATAGCTAAGTGAAATGTTATTCACTGAGCGAGTAGGCTCACCCCTCTACTCAAACATTTTCAGGTCAGCACCAGCATCAGGAGTCAGAAGGATCGTATCATCCTAACGCTTAGTTGATAGAAGGTTTGTAGTTAGTCTAGTTAGAGGTCTCTTAGTCCATTCCCCTCGATCTTCGGGACAAGGTGTGAGTGAGAGAGAGAATATGTACAAAGATGTAAATTAACTGCTATGCTTTACTTTATATCGAACAATGTAATATACTGCAGACTCTATTTATATTTCTTGTCAGTTAATAGAAATGCTTCCGCAGCTTGTTTAGTTTCATTTACAGCATAAATCAGAATTTTCCTATTAATGTCGTTAATTGTTTTAAAAAGTAATGACATGGTTGATTGTGTGTAAATCCCACCTGTCGTGCCTTAATCTCATGGTTTGCAGTTAATGTGAGATTGGGGCGTGACAATTTTTGGTATCAGAGCTTAGGTTTGAGTACTTAGTTACTCAAGGTCAGGGGACGATAAGAGACCAATAGGATTAAGGTTTAAGTGTCTTTCTTCTATCTGTAGTTTTCTAATAGGAAATATTCTATTATATCATTGCAGATGGCAGGAAGAGGCTTTGATCGTGATGATCAGGCCGAGAGCCATGTTGGCCCTGATCTGCGGTACTTGGGTCCAGGTGGTGGTGACCACGTGGATGAAGCATCCAGGATGTACCAGATGTTCCTGGAGACCAAAAAAAGGTACAAGGCTGATAGGCGAGAATCTTCTTCTACCAGCAGTAAAGATCTGATGCGATCTTATGAGCTTGTGAAGAAGCTTGGTGGCAAAGAGTTTAGTGGCACCACAGATCCCGCAGAAGCTGAGGAGTGGTTTAGACAGATAGAGAAGGTCTTTCGTCTGATGGAGCTTCCAGAAGACAAGAAGATCAATCATGCAGTCTACCTTCTGATAGGTGATGCAGAGTTGTGGTGGCATGGTGTGGAAGAAAAGAGGAGAGGTACAAAGCTTTCCTGGCAGGATTTCTCTGAGGAGTTTCATCTCAAATTCTATCCACCCACTTTTCTTAATGAGAAAATCAGGCAGTTGCAGATGATTAAGCAGGGGAACATGACAGTTACAGAATATGAAGCACTTTTTACACGGTTAGCTAATTTCTGTCCGCAGCTTGTTCCAAATAACATAGAGAGATGCAGAAGGTTTCAGGAAGGGCTAAGGCCAGAGATCCGGCATACAGTTTCTGCTACTAGCAGAAGGAACAGAGAGAATTTTGGTGAGTTTGTTGAGGCTGCCAGACAAGTTGAAGAATCTGTGAATGCTGACAGGGTGCCCGAGTCTAAGAAGAGATCTGCAGAGTTCAGTGGAGGGCAGTCCAGTAGTGGATACAGAGGTGGAGGTAGAGGTTTCTTTTCTAAACTTGGGCGTGGTTTTGGTTGTTTTGGCAGACAGAAATCTGAGGATGTCACTACTTTTAGAGGCAGAGGAGGATATAACCCAGGAAGATGGAGCAGTACCACTAGTGGACGGTCTTCAGAGTCGTCAATGTCAGTGTCAGGTCCCCAGAGACAAGAGTTACCGCCATGTGACAAATGTGGAAGGCCACATTCTGGGCCGTGTTGGAGTTCAGGTTGTTATGCCTGTGGATAGACAGGACATATAAAAAGGTATTGTCCTCAACTTCGGAAAGTGGCATCACAAGCTTTTCAGCCTCAATACCATGATGTTCCGAGTTCCTCTGTGGCTTCTGGTTCTAGAGGTGGTGGGGTGTCTAGTGGCAGGAGTGGTCAGAGAGGACAGCGTGGCAGAGGAAGAGCTTCAGCACGTTTCTTTTCTTTGACACCTCAGGAAGGTATAATCTCTTCACAAGTTGTTACAGGAGAGATGCTTTTGTTTAATAGTATATCAGTTTCAGTTTTGATAGATCCGGGAGCTACTCATTCTTTTATACGACGTTCTTTAGCTGATGAACTTAATCTGTTAACTCAAGAGTTGACATATGAGTTAGTATTGAGGGTTCCACTAGGTGGACCAACAGTTTTGTCTGAGTCTTGTCCCAGATGCTTGTTATCCTTTGGAGGTTTCACTTTTGCTGCTAATCTCATACCCTTGGATGTAAATACTTTTCAAGTCATCTTGGGTATGGATTGTCTTGAGACATATTTAGTGCAACTCGATTGCTGGAAAAAGGAAGCTACCTTTCAATTAGGGGAATTTTCTTGTATCTTTACTGGAGACAGGAAAGTTCTACCTACGTGCATAATATCAGTTGTTGTAGCTGATAAAATGTTACAGAATGGATGTGAAGCGTTCCTTGCTCATGTAGTTGACACCAGAGCAGAGAAGAGCACTGCCAGTGTTTATGATGTTCCTGTGGTTCGTGAGTTCTCTGACGTTTTTCCAGAAGAGTTACCAGGCTTACCACCTGTCAGAGACATTGATTTTGAAATTCAAATATATCCAGGTAGTCATCCAGTAGCACTGCCAGCCTACAGAATGGCACCTGCAGAGTTGAAAGAACTCAAGGTGCAGTTGCAGGAGTTGCTAGATAAGGGTTTCATTAGACCCAGTTCTTCACCGTGGGGTGCTCCAGTCCTGTTTGTTAAGAAAAAGGATGGTACCAGGCGTCTCTGTATAGATTATAGGCAACTGAATAAGATCACTATAAAGAACAAATATCCATTGCCGAGAATAGATGATCTGTTTGATCAGTTGTGTGGAGCGACGATCTTTTCTAAAATTGATTTGAGATCTGGATATCATCAGCTCAGGATAAAGGCTTCTGATATTCCCAAAACAGCTTTCAGAACCAGGTATGGGCATTATGAGTTTTTGGTCATGTCGTTTGGGCTGACCAATGCCCCAGCAGCCTTTATGGATATGATGAATCGGATTTTCAAACCTTTTCTAGATCAGTTTATTGTAGTCTTTATAGATGATATTCTGATCTATTCCAGAGACGATGAACAACATGAGCAACACTTGAGAGTAGTGTTGCAGTTGTTGAGACAACACCAGTTGTTTGCTAAATTTAGCAAGTGTGAGTTCTGGTTGGCTGAGGTAGCATTTCTTGTACATGTTATCTCGAGAGATGGAGTTAGTGTGGATCCTAAGAAAGTTGAGTCTGTGCTTCAGTGGGAACAGCCTACGACTCCTACTGAGATCAGAAGTTTCTTGGGTTTGGCAGGTTATTATAGAAGGTTCATAAAGAACTTCAGTGAGATAGCATCACCTTTAACACGCTTGACGAGGAAGGATGTACCGTTCGTTTGGTCTGATAACTGTGAGAGAAGTTTTCAGATTTTGAAGAAAAGGTTGACTTCAGCACCAGTGTTGGTCCTGCCTGAAGCAGAAAAAGGTTATATAGTGTTTTGTGATGCTTCCAGGAGAGGTTTGGGCTGTGTACTGATGCAAGAAGGTAAAGTTGTTGCTTACGCATCTAGACAGCTTAAGAAGAATGAAGAGAATTACCCTGTTCATGATCTGGAATTAGCTGCTATAGTTCATGCTCTTAAGACATGGCGTCACTACTTGTATGGTGAGACATGTCAGGTGTTTACAGACCATAAGATCTTGAAATATATCTTCACTCAAAAAGACTTGAATTTGAGACAGCGCAGATGGCTGGAGCTGATTAAAGACTATGATGTGACGACCGATTACCATCCTGGTAAGGCGAATGTTGTAGCTGATGCCTTGAGTAGAAAGTCAAGTTCTTCAACCAATGCATTTTCTATGGCATGTTTCAAGAGAGACTTGCTCGTAGATATGTGAAGGTTGAACTTGGACTTGGAAGTGACAAGACAGAGTGGATTGATTTCTCAGATGCAAGTCAGACCTACTTTTTATAATCAGATAAAGGAATTGCAGCAGAGTGATGATGAATTATGGAAAATCATGCAGGAAATGTCAGAAGGTAAGAGGACAGAGTTCAGATTTTTTGATGAAGGCATGTTGTATCTTCATGATAGATTGTGTGTACCTGGAAACAGTGAGTTGAAAGAGCAGATTCTTGAAGAAGCGCATACTTCTATGTATGCTATGCATCCAGGTAACACAAAGATGTACAGAAACCTCAAAGAGCTGTACTGGTGGTCTGGCATGAAAAAGGATGTGGCTGAATATGTGGCTAGATGTGGAGTATGCCAGCAAGTTAAGGCTGAACATCAAAAACCTGCTGGTGCTTTGCAGTCACTTCCTATACCAGAATGGAAATGGGAACACATCACGATGGACTTTGTGGTAGGATTACCCAGGACGCCGAAGGGTTCAGACTCGATATGGGTGATTGTGGATAGACTAACTAAGTCTGCTCATTTTCTTCCTATCAAGTCAACCTTTGACGTTTCTAAGCTGGCTAAAGTTTATGTGGATGAGGTAATCAGGTTGCATGGGATTCCAATTTCTATTATTTCTGACAGAGATCCAAAGTTTACATCTAGATTCTGGAATCAGTTACATCGTGCGTTGGGCACAAAGCTGAAGTTCAGTATAGTGTTTCACCCACAGACAGATGGTCAATCTGAGAGGACCATTCAGACCCTTGAAGACATGTTGAGAGCATGCATGCTACAGTTTAGAGGCAACTGGGAAGAACACTTAAGCTTAATGGAGTTTGCATATAATAACAGTTACCATTCTAGTCTTGGAATGGCCCCATATGAAGTTCTTTATGGCAGGAAGTGTAGATCGCCAGTTTGTTGGTACGAGGTGGGTGAGAAGGAAATTCTTGGACCTGAGCTAGTTGATGTAACTACAGAAAAGATATCAGTGATCAGAGATCAGTTAAAAGCTGCTCAGGACAGACAGAAAAGTTATGCGGAAAGACGTCATCGACCTCTTGAGTTTGAGGTTGGTGACGAGGTTTACTTGAAGGTTTCACCGTGGAAGGGAGTTCTGAGGTTTGGCAAGAGGGGTAAGTTGACCCCTAGATATATGGGTCCATATCCTATTGTTGAGAGGATTGGACCTGTAGCTTACAGGTTGGATTTGCCGTCTGAATTGGCAAATCTTCATGATGCCTTCCACGTGTCGATGTTGAAAAAGTGTCATCCTAGTACAGATAAAATTCTAGATTCAGAACCGGCGCAGCTGAGAACGGATGTATCCTATGTTGAAGGACCTATACAGATAGTTGATTACCGGATTAAAAAGCTTAAAAACCGCGAGATTCCTTTAGTGAAGGTTTTGTGGAGAAACCATAATCTTGAAGAAGCTACGTGGGAGCTAGAGTCTGAGATGCGTGGCAAGTTTCCTTTTCTCTTCTAGGAATTTCGAGGACAAAATTCTTATAAGGGAAAGAGGAATTGTTACGACCCGCGTTGAGCTTATCACGTAAGTAAGTTGTTCAGCATGTGTTTAGCTGATGTGTTAAGTTATAAGCCTGTTTTTGTTAATAATGTTTAAAATGGTCATGATATGTGCTTAGTATGTTTTCTAGCTTCTAAAGCGTGTAGGACCTTATGCTTGAAGCGATGCCAGAGAAATCGTTCGAATCCGACCTTCGAGTCAAAAGTTGCATGTTTTTGGGCTTATAGGGACCCGATTGTAATTTTTAAAAGTTTCGAACTTTGCGATTAGGCCCCTAAGTTTCTTCCTTATCCTTTCTCTCTTCCTTTCTCGTTTCATTTTCACAGAAACGAAGGAACGCAGCTTCCTTGTGTGAGAAAGAGAGAAAGAGAGAGAGAGAGAGAGGGAGCTGAGAAGGGAGAAGCGTGGGAGCTCCGTTTTGCTCCGATCAGTTGTTGTAGTTCGTCCTCTCCCTCCGTGGATCTTCATCTTCGTCGATTCGAATCGATTTCGCAGCTGGAGCTGCGTTTGCAAGGAAAACGATCAAGGGATTGGGGTGCACGGTGCAGCCCTAGCTCATTTTCTTCCTCCCATCAGGTACGGTTTAGTCATATGTATCGATTGTGATCGTATCACGGTGTTTGTTCGAGATTTGCCCGTCGATTCGAGAGAAATCGACTTTTGCAGGCCGTTTTTGTGTTCTGCCTGTGCGCGGTTCGGCCGAGTTTCAATTCGGTCGGCCGAGTTCATATTTAGGGCTTTTATACATCGTTTTCGGATCGGCCGAGTTTTGGTCTTGGATCGGCCGAGTTTCCTAATTAGATATACAAACAGCGATTTGGTCGGCCGAGTTTGGTCCTGATCGGCCGAGTTTCTTTGTAGGTTTTTCAAGCGGTGAGTTGGTCGGTCGAGTTCCCCAGGGGATCGGCCGAGTTTCCAGTTGGTCGGCCGTGGTTGGTCGGCCGAGTTTCAGAATCTGGGAAGCGTTCGGCCGAGTTCCATAGTGTTCGGCCGAGTTTCATGTGGTGAGTGGCAATTCATTTAGAAATCATTATTTAACTCATTTTAAATGTCTAATTGCTTCAGTAATAGTATAATAAGTTCATTGGAACTTGAAATGTGTGATAAGAATGATGAGAAAGAGGAAATTATGTATTTTACAGTTATAATGTGTTATTTCTGTTATTTGTTAATCAAGTATAGACCTAGATGCCCTAACACCGTAGAACCCCTTAGACGGGTCTGCAAATTTGGGGTGAAACTCGTGTTGCAACATCATTCGTGCTTGTGTCGGGGACAAACGAGGAAAGAGAAAGGCAGTGTCTAACAACAATCGTGCTTGTGTCACGATGGCACTGCGATAACAACAGAAAACACGGTTATCTAACACCATTCGTGCTTGTGTCGCGAAGGTAACCCTGTGACTCTCCGCCGGTGTACTCAGGTTTCAGGAGGAGTCGAGAGCACACGTGGTTGTGCGGCACATGTGGTTGTGCGATGAGGCCGAGGAGCCTGTGTCATGTGCAGACCAGGACGAGTAGTCAGACTTAGCACTCCCCGGGTGTGTCGCTAAGTCTTGTACGGTGGGACCGTAGCATGGACTTGTTGCGGATCTTTATATGCAGAGTACACTGCATATATTTAGGGCATAATAATAAAATGAATGAGTAATCAATTAGGATCACAGTAAATTTATATAACTGCCTAACTACCTGAAATACCAGATGATGCTTAGAAATGTGATTATTATCTGTATATCTGCTATGTCAATAGAACTGCTCTGCTTGAACTGTATATCTATTTATTTTCAGTTAATAAACCTGACGAGTTGTTTATTGATAGCTAAGTGAAATGTTATTCACTGAGCGAGTAGGCTCATCCCTCTACTCAAACATTTTCAGGTCAGCACCAGCATCAGGAGTCAGAAGGATTGTATCATCCTAACGCTTAGTTGATAGAAGGTTTGTAGTTAGTCTAGTTAGAGGTCTCTTAGTCCATTCCCCTCGATCTTCGGGACAAGGTGTGAGTGAGAGAGAGAATATATACAAAGATGTAAATTAACTGCTATGCTTTACTTTATATCGAACAATGTAATATACTGCAGACTCTGTTTATATTTCTTGTCAGTTAATAGAAATGCTTCCGCAGCTTGTTTAGTTTCATTTACAGCATAAATCAGAATTTTCCTATTAATGTCGTTAATTGTTTTAAAAATTAATGACATGGTTGATTGTGTGTAAATCCCACCTGTCGTGCCTTAATCTCGTGGTTTGCGGTTAATGTGAGATTGGGGCGTGACAGTGTTATACACTATCGCGCGACACCCGGAGCGGAAGAGAGATATGCCATTTACCCGATAGGGAGCCAGACTGGCCACGACTGCTGAAGTGTGTCGCGCGATACAGGCCACCCACCGGCAGGCGCCACTCATAACGATGACCGACAGCCCGACATCCTGGTTTCGGGCGATACACATATCGGGCACCCCTGAATCCACGATAATAAGAGCTGATGAAGAACACGCGGCATACGGAGCACCATAACTTCCCCCAACCGCTGCCTATAAATAGGAGCTACATGACTCTGATGGGACGGGTCATAATCTCTCGAAAGCCAACTTAGGATAGCATCTGGAGCTAGCATGTCATGCCTCAGAGGTGTGTTGGGCGATTCTAGGTGAGCACTTCCCCATCCCGAGAGGGAGGGAATGGTTCACTTAGGGTCGGCCCCGGGCAACGCTGTAGGCCAATATCGGCCAACAAGGACGCCCGATAGAAGTAGCTGATACTGGAAACAACACTCTAGCCTGACACGATACCAAGCTCGATACGCATCACCAGTCACGGCGTGTTGCCCGAGAGGGTGTCGCCCAACATGATCATATCAGGCATGGGCGCCCCACACGATACGTCCGCCCGCCCGTCATAAGCGTGTCGCCCGAGAGGGTGTGCCGCCTGACACAGGTGTACTGGGCAAGGCTCCTTCCCAGTATCGGGATGGAGGGTCTGCTACTGCCTTTCGCCCTTCTAAATCAAGAAGGCGGCATTTATGTTTATTTATTTCAGTCATTTACTCTCTTTTGCAATGTAATCAAACCCTTTTATGCTAATGGAATTAGAAGAGTTGCAATTATCTGCTGTTTTATGTTTGGTCCCTTTTGTTGGATGATTGTTTTGTTTTGCATCCAAACTCTAACTTGTACGCTTGGATCATGTTTCGACTAGCTACCGAATCGTGTTTCTCGTTGCAACATCCTCGAGAGAGGTGTTGTGGCTCTAGAGTTTGGTCAGATACTGGAGTACGAGAGTTCCCAGGATCGGAGTGCTTTAGTAACCTTTCCACTCTAACTTAAGTCCAGAAACCTCGAGAGCGGTTTTGATGCTTAGTTAGAGGTACCCGCTTCGAGAGGAGGAATACAGGATGTTTCTGCTGCCGCTTGTCTTACCGAAGCTTTCTCCTTCGTTCCTTACTAGAGCATTAGTGTTATCTCTCTGTTTCCGTTGCACGAAAAACCCTAAAAACTGATAAATGCTTAAAACCTTAATTGTCCTCGTAGCTCCAATTGGAGATATATTTCTTTTGTTTTATCAATCCTAGCCTATTGTTTCTTTGGGGAACTTTTATCATCTCCTTGCCCATACCAGAGTGTATCGTGTCGATTCCACGTTCTCAACACTACCACCCTTGTCCCTGTGTTTAACCCCGTATATCTACTTCGACCCCGTAAACAAAGTTGCGGGGGCCTAGAAGGTTTCAGGTTATAATTTAAAAGTCTGAATACTTCAAATCTGCTCCACTTTTCAGATGTGCGATTTAGGTCGGTCAATTTTTTGGCATCGTTTTCGAGGACAAGGAAAATGGTACTATTGACGAACCCGAATCCACTAACCACACTCCAGTGACTCAAGCTTAGAAATGAGCTTGACAACGCTTTCTTTTTTTCTTTTTCTTTTATATATATCTTAACTTGAAATGAGTAATTCTTATTATTAACACATGTTTTCTAACTTGATTTTTCATGCTATTCAGCTACTCTTGAAGGTAGGGACTCTGCCCAACTGAGCACCAATATTATCAAACATGTCGCCTCACATTGAACAACCTCTTTCAGAAGGTGAACGCCAAACGAGAGCTAGACCTCACTCCCCTCCACCTGAAGATAATGACCGCTATGACGATAATGATCAACCTGAAGATCCAGAAACGGAGCAGTTCGAGGATGACCATCGCCGGAATAGACGTCATCATCATCGGAGGCACATAAGGAATCAAAATAATCAAGAACAACACCAGGGAGGCAGTGACAGTGATGATTCCAACGAAGAAGAAAAGACCCTAAGGAAGTTAGCCTCCACCAAGGCTAACAACTCTACATGTCCTATTGTCGTCCCGCGATTCAACGCCACCAACTTCGAGCTGAAGCCATCAGTCATCTCCATGATTCAGAACAAAAGCTTTTGGGGGAGTTCAAAGAATGACAATCCCTATCATCATTTAGATGCTTTTAAGAACATATGCGACACCATCTAAATGTGGGGAGTCCCCTAGGAGGTAATCTATTGCAAGGGCTTCATCTTTTCTTTGGAAGATAAGCCTCTATCATGGTACCTGGGGCTGCCACACCAATCTCTTAATGGATGGAGTGCACTGCAAGATGCTTTTGTAAACAAGTTCTATTCTACTGAGAAAACCGTCCGGAACAGACATCGGATTACATCCTTCATGCAAAAGCCAAATGAGAATCTCCATGATGCCTGGGAAAGATATCAGGAATATCAGAGGGATTGCCCTCATCACAACTACAAGAAAGGTTTCTTGATAACTACCTTCTATAACGGTCTAACTCCTGAGGAAAGGGTTTTACTGAATGCAGCAGTAGGAAGTGACTTTCTGGGGAAGAAGCCGAGCACGTCTGAGAAGATCATCAAGAACATGGCCGAGCTGCAATCTAGCACTGACTATGATAGATCTGATAGGGGACAAGCTAAGAAGGCTAGTGAATGACCTTCTTTTGAATCCAAGGCTCTAGAGACTATTACCTCTCAGATCCAAAGGATAGCAACTGATGTAAAGCAGCTGAAGGAGTCAAGTGGAAAGGGGAAGAAGCAAGTCGAAAATGGCATGAAGTGTGTCACATGTGAATAAGGTGGACACGGGGCAGATAACTGTATCTACACCTGACCGGAAGAGTCGAGCAAAACTGAATCTAAGGTTGAGGAGACTGAGAAATTATCTTTTGTAAATTTCAAAAGGCCAGATCATCCTGGTTTTAGTTATGGCAACAAAGATGTAGCTGAGAACTCGCATCAGCTGCATAACTACACCAAGCCACCTCAAGTTTTTGAGAAAAGAGGAGGACATAGTCAATTCACCAGAACCACTTCCTTCCCGTAAAACAAGGGAAATTTCCAAGGACAAGGTAAGTACCAAGGTCGCCAAGCAACGAACACCGGTCAAGGTCAAAGTCAAGCCAAGGAGCGAGGACAGGACAAGGTTTTGAACCAACCAGACTTGGTTAGCCATTTGTTTGATTTTGTAAAGAGACAAGATACCATCAATAACCAGCTGGCGCAAAGTGCACTTTCAAATTCAGGAGTTTTGAATTCAATGCAGGTCCAGATGGCAGACATGCAGACACATCAATGCCAAATTGATCAGCAATTAGCCCAGATAGCTGAATTGATAAAGTATCCTGCAGGTAAAATACCCTCCAACACCGAATCTGCTAAAACGGCAGGGCTGTGAACAGGAAGGATAGAGATCAAATTATAAGAGATGGATGCTTCTGAAGGTGAAAAGAGTGAAGGACCTGGAACTGTCGAGCTGGCGACGCTAACTACAGCGCTCCTCGAGAGGCAGCCCGAGCTTTTACGTTTCCTAGAATAGGATGTTATTTACTTTCTGAGGCCGAGAACTTAACCTTAGGCCAATGATGTTTTACCCATCAATCGCTTTTTCCTTCGCTCTATTTTTGTTTTTTTTTCTTACCTAGATTTCTATCCTGAAGACCTTCTATCGAGCATCACATAAGCCGTGTCAGAATGACACACCCTGGCGGCATGCACCCATATCGGGCAAAGATTCAGCCGGCGCGCAAAACGCGCTCGACTTGGGAATGACTTGTCTCGACAGCCGACTCGCGTCCCAGTTTTGCCCGTTTTACCCCCGGTTGGGATTGCTATATATAGTACGGAGGTTTTACCGTGTTGGGATACTGTGTTTACTCTTCCAGCTACCCGTATCGTGCTGTAATTCCTCCTTTTGTGCGTGTGTCATCCAGCTAGCTTCTGCTCTCGTGTCGCGCAGAAAGCTTAAGAAAACAAAAGGTACAGCCCGACAGCCATGTCGTCCAGTTGCCCGACACGAGCTTCATATCGCGCACAGTGTATCAGGCTGACGACTTTAGTTGATTTTCCTCGTATTGCCCGACACATGTGTCGCGCGACATGACTTTAGCATGTACTTGCCCGATACTCTATATCGGGCGATAACCATGCCGCCCATCCTTGTGCTGCCTCGCTTGTTCTTGTTGTTGGGCGACATGTTTCTCTATCGGGGAAGACCCTATCAGGCACTTTGTTTCATGCGACCATATCGCCCGACACACCCCGGTCGGGCAACGAGTATGACGCGTGGCTTTTCTCTATATCATCCAGATTTGTATTGCCTAGATGTTCTTTTGATGGACGACACCCGGAACTCGTATCGGGCATGAGCTTGAAATCTCCGTACCGCCCGACACAAGCATATTGGGAAAACATCATATCGCCCAGTGTTGAGGCCCGATACGGTGGTGTCGGGTAGCTTTTGTATCGGTCCAAATTTTTATCGTAGAAACAATTTTAACATTTAATTGATCAATGTATTTGCTTAATAATAATAGATATGGCCCGTACAAAGCAATCCATTGTCCGAGTAGACGAACACAACAGAAGGATAGATACTGAGGCCACAGCTGAAGCAACAACGGTCGGGCAGAAATGCCTGAATCCTGAGGCAGCGGGGCCATCCACAACTGAGAAGAGGGTAAGAATGGAAAAAGTGACAGCTCTAACAACAGCTTCAACCGCAGCGGCAGAACCCCTGGGTCACACACCAGAAAGGTTTGTGCCAAGAGATAATGAGCATGGACGCCGATACTCAGAACTGTCAACTAAAATTTACACGCTGAGCAGATTCTGCCACCAGTCATCCTTCATTCAATTGGGTATTTTCGAATGACTGGAGAATGTCCTCACCGCAGCAGGACTGAGGAAGATCTACCTCACCAGCTCTGCCTCCTACACCGAACTCACAAAGGAGTTCATGTCGTCTCTCCGCCTAGTGAAGAATATAGCTGAGGACGTTGAAGAATATGGTGGAGAAGATAGGTTGCAAGGGCGGTTGTACAACTCGGAGCACGTCATCTCTAAAAAGCTGCTCAATGAGATCTTCTCTTCCAGCGAGGAGGAGAACAAACTGCTGAATAACGGTGGAAGAATCACCGAAGGAGACAAGTTCAACCCCGTGGAGCTCTAGAAAAGGCTGACCGGCGAGTCATCATTCAAGCCAAGAAGCAAGGTGGCGGCGGTGCACTCCTACTTCTGGAGGATAGTGCACAAGCTGGTGGCATGCCTACTTTTCAGCAAGAACGAGTCCAACAATATCTACACTAAAGAACTCCACATCATGTGGCACATGATGGAGGGCAGAGCGATCAACCTGGGATGTTTTCTGCTGAATAGGTTGCACCCAATAAAGGATGCCACCAAGGAGTACTGCATGGGTGGCATCATCAATTTGATTGCAGTTGGGTAAGGATACCCACGGGAGTCACGTAGTCTTTCGAGGAAAAGGGGCGACGATTTGATCAAACTTAAGTACCTCATGAGGGCCAGCATTATAAACAAGGAGGGGCGAAGCTACTTCTACAAGTTTGCAAGGACAAACACCCTCCTTCCACTCCCGCATTGCGCCTCCTACGATGTAGAAAAGCTGGTCTTTACCGTAACAAAAATCGAAGCTGTGGCAGTAGAAGCAGCTTACACCGCCAATACTAGGATTCAAGAGAGGGTGGCCACGAGCGGAGAATCAGTCCCTCTTAACCTGAGGTAGGACAAAGCTTCGACGACATCTGTCGAGCCAGCCACCATTCCAGATCCACCGATGATAGCAGTTGATAGAGCTATCGTCACTCTTGCTATCCCAGCCACGATCACAACAATACATGTCATGGCTGAAGAAGAATCAACAATCGTCGAGGTTTCTGAGACCACCGGGGTAGAAACAATAATACAAGCCCAGAGGGAGCTGTCGCAGAAGAGACAGCCACAACCCCCGAAGCTTCTATGGTGCCTTTAGAGGCAGAAGAAGAAGTACAGTCGGACGCCAGGAATGAGGTGTTCACCGAGATCCTTGAGATGGAGCTCAGAGCTACACAGCTAACACCGACACCGCCGCTGGTGTCTCCTATAGCAGTTTTTGAGGAGATCGCCGACAATGTAGAGGTGAAGCAACATCCACCCACACCATGACCATATCCACCACGACAAGAAGGCGAGGCGGAGACAACCATTAAAGCGCTGACACCTCGCCCAGCCACATCCACCTCGCGGACAATCGAGATAGGTTCTACCTCATCGGGTAGACCCTCACACGAGAGGAGTATCACGAGGATGAATGGGAGATCTACAGGAGCCCCTCTGTCGCTCGGGAAAATGCTGAGGCACGAACTCGACCACTTGTGGGAGGTAATAGAAAGCCACTCGTCTACATTTACTTCTCTAACCCGCAAGTTTTCATTTTTCCAGCAGAGGCTGAATAGCCAGGAACGGGAACTGCTGACTCTAGTTGGCCTTCCTGGCCAACTAGAGGAACTCAATGCCATGTTTCAGCAAGCCCTCTAGCGCCTTGACGTGATCGAGGAGAGGCTGAACAGGGTCGACGACCATTCGCGCCCAAGGCAGCCGAGAAGGTCTCCGTCGCCTCCTGGCTTAGGCTCTCGGCCTTCTTCGTCAGCAGCTTTCTCAAGATCATCGTCCTCTTCCTCCTCCAGCGGGCCATCCCCAATGCCCGAGGAAGGCAAACCACCAAGGTCGACCAACGGAGCTCTAAAAGGACAGGAGAGCTCCCGTGGTCTTGAAGAAATAGCTCCCTCAGTCCCCCTGGATGAAGCTGAAGATGACAATGAAGACATCAGCATCGGGGAGTACTCTTCTGATGAATCATAGGGAGAGGGGGGGATATCTGCGTCGCCAATGAAAGACACCCCCCCAGAGGAAGACGCACGGAGGAAGATGCGTTCTCTGCGCCGTCAGAGCTACCTTCCTTTGAGATGGCCAACTTCGACAGAAGGGTCATCGACTACCTATTGATCAGAGACCAGAAATTGCTGAACAAGGTCCTAAGGTCACAGGCAGATGAAGAAGACATCATCTAGAGCGACGACTACTTCTTCGTACGATGGGGAGCACTCAGAAGCATATTCCGCTTGCCAGCCGTCGTCGGAAAGAGGCTGTTTAGGGTCCTAGAAGGTGCAATAATAGATAATATCAGCACCAGAATAGGTCGGACAACAATATACAATGCCACCCCAACCTTGGCAAGAAGACTGATGATGGGAGTGCCAGACTCCATTGCAGTGGCCAACATGCTGCAACACATCGAAGAGAATAACACAAACATCGTTTTAGCCCTTTACAAGCACCGCAACGTATGGTTCCTCTGTGTGGCAGACCTCAGGAACCACGACGTACAGTTTCTTAGCTGCAGTAACAATGAGGTGCCACGCTCTAGGCATATCTTCAGCTTCCCGGAAGACAAACACCTCAGGCTTCTACCACTGCGTCTTCTGTGAGCCATCAAACAAGGAGTCCAATGTCACAAAGGCATTTGGAACTTCTTCTCCATCAGAGACTTCCCCATCCAAGCAGAAGAGGGAAGCGGAAACAGTGCCTTCATCGTCTTACGTGCCATGGAGTTGCTCAACATATTCGGATACATAAGGCATCTCCAGGGCCAAAACTTTTACCACCTCACGAGCATATACACCTTGTTGTTGATCAAAGACAGGCACTATTTCCAAGGCGTAGAGGTACCAGAGAGGCTGCTGGATAGTGACCTAGAAGACGAACCATCACGGCCCAGTAGCACTCCAGAGAAGGAAGCTGAGATAGAAAATGACATGTACGGGGCATGCAAGCAGTTAGAGATCCTGCGGGAAGTGCACGGATTCGAAGACCCTGCTTCACCTGAAACATCAGAAGAATTGATCAACAATTTCGACCGCTTCTCGTTCTCTACACTCACACATGAGTAGGTTAATTAAATTCTTATAAAGTTAGCCGATTCTACCCCGGCAAACATAATCTATGAGGCAAGCAATGTCATAGTCCCGGTTGATGACTTAAGGTCATGGTAAAAGATGGAGGATGCTTGGCGATATCTGTGGAGGCCCCCTACATCCAGACGCTACAGACAAAGTTTGAACATGCATACATCGCACATCCAACGTTGTTCAACGACATCTGCCTCACCAATGAGTCAGGAGCAAAGCAATCATTTCTGTCAGAGTTTGAGCACAGGGTTCCACGCACAATCTTCCTGCCCATCCTGCATTACAACCACTGGACGCTCCTGACGATGTACACTCGCCAACGAGCAAGAATCTTCTACAACAGCTCAGACAGCAACAAAGATAATCTAGTGCAGTGTACATCAACAATGTTGACATCCCTCGAGTGCTTAGTACAAAAATACTACGATGAGATGTTGGCATTGATGCAACCATTCCTAGAGACAGCAGCAAGCAAATGGCACGAGCTCCAATTCTACCACCGCAGCCCACAACAAATTCCTCTATCCAATGACTATGGCATCTTCATCCTAGAATGGATATCAAATGAAGCGACGCCTGACCAGCTCCACAACATCGAATACCACAGCAAATGAGGAGAATGTGTGGGAGCTTCTATATGGTGCAGGCGCGCTCACCAGCTAACCCTCAGTGGGTTAACATTACCCTACCTTATCCACTTCACAACTCTGGGACAGAGTGTGGAGTAAGTTTGGGGGGGAGGGTACCATGTACCAGTGAGGGAGGTATATACATATACATGCCTAATACAATACAAAAAATTTGCTAAAAATTTTGAAAATTTTTGCTTACTTTGTCTCCACATATATGTACAAAGACACTATATAGTAAAAACCTAATACGACCCCTTACCAATTTGTTTTCTATGTGACTAAGGAGATAAGTCTTGTTATGCCTTTCTATTAATGCAGCCTCAAATGACAAAAGACTATGACTTTCCACGCAAAAAATTTCGAAAAATAATCTCACAACAGCCAAGAGACGTGTATACAAAAGGAAAAAGTTGACCAAACAACAAAAACTCCACTTGTTTTCCCTTACCCAACAAAAATCCCAAAAAGAGAGAATAGCCTTATGAGAGTGAATAAAAGCATGAGAGTTGTTCCAAATAAAAGAAAGAAAGAAAGAAAGAAATATATATATATATATATATATATATATATATATATATATATATATATATATATATATATATATATACTCTTGTTTTCTAAAAGTACCCATCTTTAGGCATGGTAGATCTGGGGCAGTGGTACGTAGGATGTGAAATCACTGCTCTAAGGCTAACTGGCTTGGACTGCAGGGACCACTCACCCGCTAACGGACTCGTACCTGGATGGACTGATGGGAAACAAGAAAAATCCAAAAAGCCTTAAGCCTACCCAAACACACAACTTTTTGTCCCCAAAAGTTGTTTGGTGTGAAAGCTAACTTCGAAATCATGCACCCAAGTCTCGCCGAAGCTGTGGGGAAATTTTTTTCTTAAATAAGGCAGGAAATGCAAAGTCTGTTGTTCGTGGTTGGGCCGTATTCTCTGTAAGACATCTCAATGCTCGCTCAAACCCATGGTTTGGAAACTATACCGATCAAGAAGAAGCATCACAAAACAAAGTTTAAAGATTGATTGAGGACAATCAAAATGCTAAGTTTGGGAGAGTTGATAACACAAAATTTTGTGATGTTTTTGGCCCTTATTTCGTTATCAAAACTGCCCTTTTTAACTATTTTCCTCTTCTTTTTTCCATGTTTCTGAATAAAAGGCCATGCTACGTTGTTAACTCAATTTTATCATCTTTTGCAGAGTTTTCCTCGATTTTTAACTCATTTATCATCAAAAGGGCCCGTCCCGGCCCTCCAACATGTTCCACCTGCATCAGCCCTTCTCTCAACCAGCTGGTTGATACGCTCGCGGCCCAACACAGGTGCGCGATACACTAACATGTGACACAAGGGTGTCGCGTAAGAGGGAGCGGACGAGCGATACTCTATTTACCCGACAGGGAGCCAGACTCGCCACGACTGTTCAAGCGTGTCGCGTGATACAGGCCACCCACCGGCAGGTGCCACTCATCACGGTGACCGATAGCTCAACATCCTAGTGTCGGGCGATTCACATATCGGGCACCCCTGAATCCTCAATAATAAGAGCTGATGAAGAACACGTGGGTGTCCGGAGCACCATAACTTCCCCCAACCACTGCCTATAAATAGCAGCTACAGGACTCTGATGGGACGGGTCAGAATCACTCGAAAGCCAACTTAGGAAAGCATCTGGAGCTTGCATTTCGTGACTCAGAGGTGTGTCGGGAGATTCTAGGTGAGCACTTCTCCATCCCGAGAGGGAGGGAATGGTTCACTTAGGGTCGGCCCCGGGCACCGCTGCAGGCCGATATCGGCCAACAAGGACGCTTGATAGAAGTACCTGATATTGGAAGCAACACTCTGGCCCAACACGATACCAAGCTCGATACACATCACCAGTCACGGCGTGTCGCCCGAGAGGGTGCCGCCTGACATGATCGTATCAGGCATGGGCGCCCCGCATGATACGTGTGCCCATCATAAGCGTGTCACCCGAGAGGGTGTGTCGCCCGACACAGGTGTATCGGGCAAGGCTCCTGCCCGGTATCGGGCCGGAGGGTCTGATAATGCCTGTCGCCCTTCTAAATCCAGAAGGCGGCATTTATCTTTATTGATTTTAGTCATTTACTATCTTTTGCAATGTAATCAAACCCTTTTACGCTAATGGAATTAGAAGAGTTGTAATTATCTGCTGCTTTATGTTTGGTCCCTTTTGTTGGTTGATTGTTTTGTTTTGCATCCGAACTCTAGTTTGTACACTTGGATCATGTTTTGACTAGCTACCGAATCGTGTTTCCCATTGCAACAGCCTCGAGAGAGGTGTTGTGTCTCTAGTGTTTGGGTATGATACTGAAGTACGAGAGTGCCCAAGATTGGAGTGCTTTGGTAACCTTTCCACTCTAACTTAAGTCCAGCAACCTCGAGAGGGGTGTTGATGCTTAGTTAGAGGTACCCACTTCGAGAGGAGGGGTACGAGATGTTTCTGCTGCCGCTTGTTTTACCGAATCTTTCTCCTTCGTTCCTTACTAGATCATTAGTGTTATCTCTTTGTTTCCGTTGCATGAAAACCCCTAAAATCTATTAACTGCTTAAAACCTTGATTCTCCTTGTAGCTCTAATTGGAGATAGATTTCTTTTGTTTTATCGATGCTAGTATGTTGTTCCCTTGGGGAACTTTTATCATCTCCTTTCCCATACCGGAGTGTAGTGTGTCGATTCCGCGTTCTCAACACTACCACCCTTGTCCCTATGTTCGACCCCGTATATCTACTTCGACCCCATAAACAAAGTTGCAGAGGCCTAGAAGGTTTCCGGTTATAAATTTAAAAGTCCGACTACTTCAAATTCGCTCCACTTTTCAGATGCACAATTTAGGTCGGTCAACCACCTGGAACTCCAATCTCCTTGTCCCATAAGGAATTGGAAGGAGTCGCACCCTCTTTTCGGCGTACTAGTCACCGACGCACTCTCCTGCCACCAGTCGCTTTCTGCAGTTGTCTTTCCCTTATTGTGCCTCCCTTATCGGGTAGCACTTGCTTGGGCTCTCTCGGTTACCAAAACCAGAGAGAACGGCAACTGTACAGAGCAACTGGTTGCACTGAGTTGTTCTTTGAGAAGCCCCAATACCCCTATATATATAGGAGGGTCATGGGATAGGGTTCTCTATCCCGGGCAATGCGAGACTAAAGCAGGAGTAGAAGGGTTCAAGATTTTCCACAAAAACAACCAACTGCGCAACCTAAATCGATCGTTTCATTTCTGAAACGTTCAGTTGGGGACCTGAGCCGGTCGGTTGACACCTCAACCGATCGGTTGGGACCCATGAAACGGTCGGTTCACTTCTGAACCGGTCAGTTCGTGGTCCTGATCAGTTCCCGATTGACTTTTCTTCTTTTGTTTCTAATTGGTACCTAATACCAATCCTTATTCCAATCAAATTGGGCAAGTGAAATGAAAAGAAATTTCTCACCAATCCTACTTTTCCAACTTGCTTGGTTGGACCAGTTGAACTGATCGTTTCAACACTTGAAGTGATTGTTTCACCCTGTCCATCAGCCGATCGACTCACCACCTGAGCCGATCAGTTCACCAAGCTCAGTCAATCGGTTCATCACATGAGCCGATCGGTAGGGAGTGCAGATTGTGCAGAATAAGTCAATTGCAATTTCAATCAATCTCATACTCCAATCAATGTGTCCAACACCTTAAACATTATGACATTGAGCTATTAATTAATTAAGTGTTTAATTGAACTACTAAACCCCTTTAGTAATCAATCTAAACATTGTTTGTGGACAAAACTTCTCTTCCAAGTTAAATCCTATGTGTGTGACCCTCCAGGTCCATTTCACAGTGGCTGTGAAAGTCCATAACACTTATGACTTCACAAGAAAAGAGCGGTGCCTAGTCACACATCAGTGCTACCCAAGTGAAATAGAAAGTTGGAGAACAACTTTCAATCCTACAATCCGTGAATGGTGTTACAATGAATGTATAATTCCTTTGTCACTGATATCTCAAATGAACTCGAGGCATGGAACAGTCATCCTGTCAACGTTCATTCACTTTCTTGATCTCATAGTAGATTGGAAGAAATATGTTATGACATCAATATCACATATTGATTCACACATGTGTGCACGCCTTTCTCAATCCTACTCATCAAGTGGCCATGGATATCAAACTCCCTTAGGAGGGACAAATCCCATATCTATCACTCACCCCTCAAAAGCCCCATGTGTCAAAGCCACCCAATCATCACCTTTATAACAACCCATGTTTCAGGACTGCGTTTGATGATGTCAAAGTGTGCACAACGACATGTGTTGAGTGTAGTGATTTCAGGTCAAAGAATCACACTCACCACCATCACTGTGAGTACTGACTGTGACTACCATGTCATGGTTCCATGTGTCAAAATCACGGTGGGTCTGTCCGGTACACTTGTTCTCTAACAAGTACATATGTGTTTGGTTTGATATCTCTATATCATGACTAATGAGATTCTGTCATCAACCAACACCACAATCTAGTCTTGTGTGTCATTGATGTCTATCTACCTTCCACAATGACATCCGACTAGGGACATAACAAGAATGTACAAACTCTTAGCATATATATGATCTCATCGTTCAGGTCCTGAACCTAAAGGCATACGTCATTGAGTACTGTCATTCTCTAGACGTTCAATCTGTTCTATCACTATCTCATATGACTGAACCAGAAAGAATTGGAAGCTTTCCTTTGATGTTTATCAAATCAATCTTAATGTATCCCACCAATCATCCCATGATTGGTTCTCAGGGCATACATACCAACACATTCTTGTTATGTCCCTAGTAGGTTGTTATTGTGGAAGGCAGATAGACACCAGTAACACATAATACTAGAGTGTGGGTTGGTTGATGACAGAATCTCATTAATTAGGATATGGAAATATCAAACCAAGCATACAGATACATGTTAGAGAACAATGTATCATACATAACAACGTTGAGAGTGACACATGGAAACCATCATTTGTTTGTCACAGTCATCTCCCACAGTGAAGGTGGAGATTGTGGTTCTTAGACGTAAAACACTACACTCATCACATGTCATTGGGTACGGTCTGACATCATCAAATACAGTCCTAAAACATGAGTTGTTATAACAGTGATGATTGGGTTACTTTGACACATGGGGATATACTGTGAGTGATAAATATAGTATTTGTCCCTTATGTTGGTTGTTGATATCCTGGCCACTTAATAAGAGAGACTGAGAAAGCATGTGCACGTGCATGCACATGTGAATTAATATGTGATATTGAGGCCATGTTATCTTAGACAATCTACTCTTGGTTCAGGAAACATGGATTAAACATTCATAGGATGATGTTTCTAGGCCTTGAGTTCATCATGGAAATCATAAACAAAGGAATTATACAATCACTACAACACCTTGCACATATTGTAGATCAAAGTTGTTATCCAACTTTCCATTCACTTGGGTAGAACTGATGTGCAACTAGGCACTACTCTATGCTTCTGATGTCATAAGTTAGTTATGGAAACTCACTACCAATGTGATATGGGACCTATAGGGTCACACACAGAGAAACTCATATAGAAGAGGAGTTTAAACTTGAATGATGATTGGATTGATTACTAAAGTGTTTAGGTATTCAATTCACACAACCGATTGGCTGACTATACTGTCACACGAACGACTCAAGTGTTGAGATGGTCATTTGGGAATTTAAATGAGCATCTCAATTGTTGAGATGGCCATTTGGGTTGTCAGGATGATCAGAGATAAAATTGTTTAAGTTCTATCGAAACTAAGGGGTGAACTAACTAGTTTTTTTATGACGAATCGATCGGCTCAAATCGACTCGTTGTATGGGTGAGCAAGATTGGCATCATGCATGTGTGAGACTTCTCGATTGGGGTCGAATGAAGTATTTGGAAGTTTCCCAAACTTATTTCAATTGCATATTACTTGTGGTACAATAATTAATGTCTAACATTAATGAGAATCAAATTGCCGATTTCTATGTGGTTGGAAAATTGTCAAACGACCGTTTAGCAGTGCAAGATGACTATCTAGTGTGACCAGACAACCGTCTGAGTCACCAAAAAACCATTTTGTGGTTTGTAGGTTGTGAAAATTCAACATCTTCCTATCCCTTCCACTCCCGTACAAATCTCGTACCAAATGGAAACACTGACCCTAACCCTGATTATAAATAGAAGGGTATTGGGGGCTTCCCAGAACATAACACAGACAATTGCAAATCAATTGCTCTGACAATTTTTGTCCTCTCTGGTTGTGGTAATCGAGACAGCCCAAGAAAGTCTGACCTGACAAGGGAGGGATAGTGACGGGAGAGAACAACTAAGTGTCGTTGTTGTGGGAGAGCAAGGTGGTGAATAATACACCAAATGGAGGGACAACTCCTTCCTACCTATTTTAGTTGAACGACATGAGTTCTAGTTGGTCTATGTGGACTACTATAGAGGAAGGAGTCCTTTGGATGCTACTAGGAGAGTGAAGTCAGCCTGCAGTCCTTGTTGAGACCACAAGAGTTGTTGCAGAAGTTGTTTTGTTCATTGTTTGTGGTGAAGACCAGGAACTATACAATCACCTTCCAAGAGCAACTAGAAAATAGTTTCATTGAAGCAAGTTGTAGTTGTTGGAATTACTATAGGACCCGATATAAATCATTAAGACATCCTTCCTATTTCATAGTAGTTGGCACGATCTTGCTATTATGTGAATATTAGATAAATTTTTGTTTGTATTTCTATAATTTGAGCCCATATTTCCCAACATCTCCTCCTATGGGTCTCCTGGATGATTGCCATTCAAACACTCCCTTTGACTTCTTGCCAAATTAATATAAATAATATGAAGAATAATTATAATCTACATGAAACTATAAAGTAATATGTTGACTATAGTATCTAGTTTAGTTGGAAAAAAAATGTATCAGTTACATGGTTCTTCTTATCAATTTCCTTTTATTGAATTGTAACTACTAAATTTATATAAAAATGCATCTTCAACACAAAAGTTTAATTAAAATATAAAGGTACAAATATAAAAGGGTTCATTGTATGAAATAGGAATGAATATTGAAGAAAAATGTGGTTTAAAGAGGGAGATATGGGTTCCTGATGGAATGAGAGTGTATTTCCAACCTCCTAGACTAGGCTACTCAACCGACAAGGTGAGGGTACAAAGGAAACCAGCAGAAAAAACATACAAAACACAACAGATTTCAATAAAACCTTGATGAGATCTACAAAAGTAAGTGGAAGCACAAGACAAAATCCTGAAACACCACAGATGTGGTCACTCAAAATAAGCATGATTTGTGTGAATAGACACACTTACTTATCTATGTTTCATAACCTCATTGCAATCATGTTCTCATATCACATAAGCATGCATTACATCTACAAAAGCATCACATATTGACATTTTTCTCATATAACAACAAATAAGGTTCTTTTAAATACAATGTATGACATAAGCAAATGTTATTCTCTTAAAACATGTTAACTAGGCATGCAAATCACAATAAGATAAGCAACAAAAACCTACAACATATAGGTGATTTTATGTCTCCAAAATAAGGATTGGGTATGAATGAACTCTATCTAACTTAGACAACCTTAGCTTACCCTCCACAAAGTCTTATCACCAACCACTACACATCATATGCGTAACTCTGATACCAAAAAAGCATTAGAAACATGTTTCAAGAGTTGTTCCCACCTTAATGATTGGTACTTTCCACCTAGAAAGCAAGCATATACAGGAAATGTTTATTATTTTAAATATATTAATGAGCTAGAGTCATATAATACATGCAACAATTCATGTTAAAAATGTAATAATAAACACCAATGTGTATGTAAGGAGTGGGACACAGTAGGGGACGACTCCTTACTTAATTTCAAGAAAATAATTTACACATTACCCCAAGAACACAAATATAACCAAGTAAAGGGGTGTAATATTTTTTCTGCAAAATAGATGAATACAAAAACATAGTTTGTGGCAACGAAAAATAAAAATCCAACTATTACATAAATTCATTGTTCAACTTAACATTGGGCCTAATATGCAAAGTCTAAATTATGAATCAAATTATCTGGATCGTATTGTGGTGAAATACTTTCCCATCTCAGAACTCATCCTAGCACTTGGTCCTGAGCTAAGTCCTCCTCTCTCCAAATCTCAGTTTGTCTAACTTTGGATGGGTTGAAAAAACCAACTAGGAAAACTAAAACAAAAGGAAAGGGCATCAACGAACACTAAGTATGTGCAGTAAATAACAACTAGGCACTACTTTAGAAAATTCAAACGAATTGCATCAAAATAAGGGATGACCATAAGAAATAAATTTCAAAAGAAAGATTAGGTCAAGAGATGAGGCGTCTCTAACTACAAAATGTCAAGTAGAGAATCTTGGCTTTAATAATTTTCCATTAATAGTAACAACAATGAATTGTGCTTGTAATAAATAAAGAATAAGATTATCTGAAGTAGGGTTGAGACACCATTGGATCTCAACCTAAAATAATGGCTGGAAAAGAACTCCCTAGGTGAAAAACCACACGTATGTAAATAATGGGTGGAAAATACCCTCCCTAGACAGTAAAGTGTGCCCCTATAAATATGGCTTTATAAACGTACCACTACAAGAAATAACGAAAGTCTAAGCATGCATGTAAATAGAGAAAGGTAAGTATAAGTTTAGTCAATGTGAAATAACAAGATAAGAACATCCAAAATATATCATGTGGGGTCTAAGGACCCATAAGCAATATCCAAGAAATAACCATTTCATAATAATGAAAAAGAGAATATCTACTCATGCCTCAAATGGGAAAGGATGTTTGGTCATAATAGCAGTGCCTAGATAATAGAAAAGTTGCACATACCTTAGATTGAGTACATAAGTGCAAAGTCAGTCCCAGGTTCAAGACTAAGTCTCTAAAGCACTTATGAAACATAGATGTAGAACTAGAGTTAGGTTTACATTATTTATATAAATCTGAAATCGTCCTTTTATTATTATTAGATTACGTCTTCAAAACCATATTATGTTATGCATAATATTTAATAAAGTTCATAACATATTAAACTTTAATTTTATATACTTATAAATATTAGTAATGAGTTTTGAGGAAGTCCAACAAATGAGATAAATCTATAAAAGTTGCATATTTATTAGATTGGAGTTAGGCGATTAAATTCATATCATTGGATATACTAAAAAATTATAATTTGAAAACATATTTTGTTTTGATTCATAGATTAGCATATATGGATTTTAAAAATTCCAACCGTCTAGAAAATTCCTTTAAAATTTCATTTTTATGTCAAAATTAAGTTTGAAACTGATTCCATTGGTGGAGGAAAATTCCATGATGTTAAAAATAGGTTATTTTCTAACATGTACATTAATAGAATAAATTATCAAAAATGAAAATGTGTATTGCTTAAATAACAAAATCGCTTTGAGAAGTTTCTCATATGACTTCGCATATGATTTATTATCAGGTTGCATGACATGGGCATGTCACTAGGTTGCTGGTGTCGAATTCACATGATTAAATCATAATGAAGAGGAAATAAGACAGGGTAGGACAAATAGAAACCATATCATGCAGAATATTATAGTGAAAACCAAAACTAAAAATACAAGAAATCGAGAGTATAAAAATCACTTCTGATTCTTAAAGATTGTCTAGAAGTATGGTAAACAAATTAACTACATAAAACTCACAGAAGAAAACCAAAATAAGAAACATTTTGGAGAAGTATGTCGGAAAATAACACAGATGGAGTCTAATACCATATGGGAAAGGTAGATTACATGTGACGTGAGTCAAAAATATGGTATAGAAAAAGCATCGATGGCCTCTGCTGAAGTTGACCGTGATGATTTAGTGGGGTGAGAGTGTTTGAGACCCGCCATTGTGAAGAGTTGATGGCCAATGATAATGGTGTATCGATGAGAATAACGAAGACAAAGCAGGTGATCAAACAAATCCTTGGATCAGTATTATATTGGTCAACATGATTGGTTTTTTTTCGGGAGAGGCATGGCGGTGGATGGTATTCACCATCTATGATCTAGAGAGTGGATATATATATTATTACCATCATCTCCATCATCAACAAGTCAAATAAGTATATTAAATGTAAAAAATAAAAGGGATACAAATGAATAAATCTATACATGTATATCAATGGTAGGATGCGGGAGAAAGCAAGGGAAAGTTAGTAAAGAAAAATAGGAAGGGAGATCAAGTGAAGGAATCAAAAGACAAAAAGAGTACCACATGTAAATAGAAAAAGAAAATAAAATGAGAAACCATATCAAATGAAATGCATTAAATTTAACAATTATGACATATCTTAATGAAGACATGTATGATTTGGAATTTCATTAGTTCTCATTTTTGGAATATTCAACATGCCATTAATTTTATTTGAATCTTTTTAGCATTCTTTTATTAATTTAAATTATAATCTCTTTATGGACATTAGTATTATCATATTAATGTAATTTGTGCAAGTGGACCGGTTCATACATGAAAAATAAATTTGACATTATTTTCCTGTTTAAAAAATGTATAGTGGAATGTTTCATATACATGAATGTTTTACTTATTATATTGGGTATTTATGATCCTCTCAAAATTGTACATTTATGAGAAAAGCAAAGATTATCTTCTATTAACTTAATATCCTCAATTCCTCTTCAATTATCCTAAATTGTGTTTATTTCTAATTTCTTTTAAACAACAATAACTTAGTTTCCCATTTGATGTTAATTGTTTCAATAATATTAATGATATCCTGGAAAGATAATTAAAGAGGAGAATTTTGTATTCTCTTATAATTTTTACTATTGATATTTTACATCTCATTATTAATCACATACGAGTGTGATGTTATTATTTACATATGTATTGATTAATGTGTTTCAAAATAAACTTCATATTTTATTTCTTTAATGAAAAAAATTCATGGGTGTACAACATTGTTTCCCATTATGGTACACCACAATTTTATTTATTAAAATCCATAGAAGTTGGTTTATATTATTCATTTAATATATAATATGTTTTCTTTTTAATAATAAATTCAAGATTTTGGCCTTATCGTTCATTTTCTTTTCTTAAGAAATTTTAGCCTTCTAGAAACCCATTGAAAGATATGAAGCTTAGCCTACATGCAAACTTGAGCGTGAGGAAAACATGTTACAATTAATGCTTCCTGTTGTGGTTATTTAGCATTTTATTTAATATTTTGGTCCTTAATATACATACTCATTCCTAAACTACACTAGGATAGATAAGTTTATCCACATAAATTGATTTTTGTATGTAGACTCCGGATTTGACGTTTATTTCCAATTTTGAATCTTTTTAGTAATTTATTTAACACTTTTTGTTCCTATTCTCATTTTCTTTTATAATTTGAATTGAAATAGTTATCATTATGCAAACAATGTGAAACTTGATACCTAAGGCAAAGGGTACCCAAGGGATGTGGTTTTACCATTATATGTTACTTTTGAGATTCTCTTTTATGAGTTATGGTATTGTTAGAATGTTTGGCTTATTACCATTATGTTTATTAAAACATTATACCTTTATTATAAACATCCACTCAATCGAGTCTTATTATCTTCTATATATTTTTAAAAGAGTGATTTATTATTATTTTGCATGAAATTCTACATTTTAATAATTTTACATATTTAATCCATTAATGACATATTTATTTAAATAATAGAACATCATTTATATTTATGGAGATCAAATTACCAATTGTTACTCCAAAGCATATTATTCTATTTTATTTATCCATAATGTTAGTAAAGAAAATACATGTAACGAATTTCATGATTTTATTACATGTTGGCACATAATTAAGTGATTATATAGATGCATTTTAATTTTTATCCTTGTTTGGTCAAATCTGATAAACCAATCTTACTAGATTTCTAATCATTGAATAGGTTAAGATTCTAATTTCTTTGTTCATTACAACAATCCACACCTTAAAGAGATTTTGTCCCTGAAATCCAAATATCCTAAATTAAGATTCCATAGGGTACTCCTACATTGTGAGTATAATTTTGTTCTATCGATTGGCACAACATTTCCTTAAGGGTGTCAGATATGTCTACTCAAGGTGGTACACTTATAAGGTATGTTTAATTACCCTAGTTAGGATTTTTTCATTTCATATATTTTAGTTTGATTAATTGCCCAAAAGTTAGGTAATGTGTTTTTACTCCAGCATCTTTAACTAGTTTTATAATTCTTAAAAATTAAGCCTGTAAGATTCTTCCTATAGAAGGAGATTCTGAAGCCCAACTAGTCACTCTACATGGGTAGTATGAGGTTCCACAACCATGTTTCAATAGATCTTTTTTAGGTCAAATGTATCAGTCAGCCAAATAGGTTGATTTTTCTAAAACATAGGTGTAATGTATAAGGGAAAAATTTGCTAGGATGAATTTTGAAAATTGTTAGATTGTTGAACACAATTATGCTCTGATACCATCTTGTAAGGAGTGAGACCCGATAGGAGACTACTCCTTACTTAATTCAAGAAAATAATTTTTATATAACCCCATGAACACAAATATAACCAAATGAAGGGGTGCAATATTTTTTCTTAAATAGATGAATATAGAAACACTGTTTGGCAGCAGAAAATAAAAAATCCAACTATTACATAAATTCAGTGTTCAACTTAAAATTGGGCCTAATATGCAAAGTCAAAATTATGATTCCAATTATCAGGATCAAATTGTGGTGAACAACCTTCCCATCTTAGAACTCATCCTATAACATGATCCTGGCTAAGTCATCCTCTGTCCGAATCTCAAATTGTGCTAATTATGGGTGGGTTAAAAAAAACACCCACAAAAAGGAAAATAAAGGAAATGGCATCAACGAACGCTAAGTATGTGTAGTAAATAACAACTACTTTAGAAAATTTAAAAGAAGAGAATCAAAATAAGGGACGATCAAGTGATATAAGTTTCAAAAGAAAGATCAGGTCAAGATAAGAGGCATGTCTAACGAAAGAAAGTCAAGTAGGGAATTTGCCTTTAAAATTTTCCCTTAATAGTTACAACAATAAATTATGTATGTAATAAACAAAGACTAAAGTTATTTCAAGCATGGTTGAAACAACATTGGATCTCAAATTAAAATAATGGATGAAAAAGAACACCCTAGGTGGAAAAAGCATGACTCTGTAAACAATGGGTGGAAAAGCACACCCTGGATGGAAAAGCATTCCCCTGTAGATATGGTTGTACATATGTACTATGACAAAAAATGAGGATGGTCTAAGCATGCATGTAAATAGGGAAAGGCAAGTATAACTTTAGTACATGTGATATAACAGGAAAAGAACATCCAAAATATATGATGTGGGGTCTATGGACCCATAAGCAATATCTAAGAAATAAGCATTTCATAATGATTAAAAAGAGAATATGTACTCCTGCCTCATGTGGGAAAGGATGTTTGGTCATAATAGTAGTGCCTACATAATAGAAAAGATGTAGATACCTTAGCGTGAGTAAATAAGTCCAAAGTCAGTCCTACAATCAAGACTAAGTCTCCAAAGCACCTATTAAACATATATGTATAATTAGAGTTAGGGTTACATTATTTATATAAATCCTAAAATCGACCTTTTATTATGATTGGATTATATCATCGAAACCATATTATGTTGTGGAGCGTATTTTATTAAGTTCAAAACATACTTTAATTTACTTTTCTATATTTATAAATTATTAGTTATGAATTTTGAGGAAGTCCAACCAATTAGATAAATTCATAAAAATTACGTATTTATTAGATTAGAGTTAGGCGATCAAATCCATACGATTGGATATATTAGAAATTTGTAATATAAAAACGTATTTTTTTTATTTATAGATTAGCATATATGGATTTTAAAATTTTCAATCATCTAGAAAATTCCTTTAAAATTACCCTTTTTATATTGAAATTAAGTGTGAAACAGATATCATTGGTGGAGGAAAATTCCATGATGTTAAAATATGTTATTTTTTGACATATACATTAATATAATGAATCATCTAAGATGATAAGGTTTACTGCTTAGATAACAAAATCACTTTGCAAAGCTTCTCATATGCCTTCATATATGATTTATAATCAGGTAGCATGATATGGGCATCTCCTCTTAGTTGTTGGAGTCAAATTCACATGTTTAAATCATAAAGACGAGGAAATAAAATAGGAAAGGACAAATAGGAATCATATCATGTTGACTATGATAGTAAAAATCAAAACTGAAAATACAAGAAACCAAGTGTATAACAATCACTTCTGATTCTAGAATATCGTCTAGAAATATGGTAAACAAATAAACTAGATAAAACATACAACAAATCAAAATAGGAAATGTTTTGGAGAAGCATGTCAACAAATAGAAAGCGTCTAGTACCATATGGGAAACGTAGATTACATGTGACATGCACCAAAAACATGGTACAGAAAAGTATTGAGGGCCACCTTGGAGCAATCCGTGGTGATTTTCTAGGGTGTGAGGGTTTGGGACCCACCATTGTAAAGATTTGATGGATAATGATAATTGAGTATCGATGGGTGTATAATACACAAAGTAGGTGATCAAACAAATCCTTGGACAAGTATTATATAGGCTAACATGCATGGTTTTCTTTGGGAAGAGGCATGGTGGTGGCGGGTAGTCACTGTCTATGATCCAAAGAGTGCATATCTAGCCATATATATATATATATATATATATATATATATATATATATATATATATATATATATATATATATATATATTACTATCATCAACTAGTCAAATAGGATATAGTAAATGCAAAAATAAAAGGGATAAAAATAAATACATATAAACATATATCAATAGAGGGATGCGAGACAAAGAAAGGAAAATCAAAAAAGAGGAAGGGAGTGTTGAGAGATTGAATTGGAAGACAAAAAGAGTATCACACGTAAAAGGAAAAGGAAAATAAAAGAAGAAATAATATCAAATAGAATGTATTAACATTAATAATTATGATATAGGTTAATTAAGACATGTAGAATTCAAAAGTTACTTTAGTTTTTATTTTTGGTATGTTCAATATGTCATTTTCTTTATTTGAATCCATTTGGCATTCTTTTGTTAAATTTTTTTATAATTTTTTTTTATGAATACTAGTATTATCTGAAAAATGGAATTTGGCAATTGGACCAGTTAATACATGAGAAATAAATTTGACATTACTTTCTTATTTAAAAAAAATGTATAATGGATTATTTCACATGCATTAACATTTTACTTACTATATTGGGTATTAATGATCCTTTCAAAATTGTCCACTTATGATAAGTAAAGAATATCTTCTATTTACTTAAATTCATCAATCCCTCTTCAATCATCCTCAACTATGTTTATTTTCTAATTTATTTTAAACAATAGTAACTTAGTTTCTCAATCCATGTTAATTGTTTCCGTAATATTAATGACATCCTCGAAAGATAATTAAAGATGGGAAATGTGTATTATCTTATACTTTTTACTACTAACATTTTACATCTCATTATTCAGCACATAAGAGTGGGATGATACTATTTACATATGTATTGATTAATGTGTTTCAAAAATAAATTTCAGATTTTATTTATTTTATGATAATATTTTCATGTGTGTACAACAATGTTTCCCACTATGTTACACCAAAATTTTATTTATTACAATCCATACAAGTTGGTTTACATTATTCGTTTAATATATTAGATGCTTTTAATAATAAATTCAATATGTTTGTCCTTATCTTTCATTTTTTTTCATAAGGAATTTGAGGCCTCTGGAAACTTCTAAAAGATGTGGAACTTAGCCTACAAGCAAACTTGAACACGAGGAAGTTGTTTTACAATTAATTCTTCATGTTGTAGTTGTTTAGCATTTTATTTAATATTTTTGGTCTTAATATACATTCTCACTCCTAAACTACACTAGGATAGATAAATTTCTCCACATAAAATCATTTTTGTATATAGACTCTGGATTTGAGGTTGGTTTCTAATTTTGAAGACTTTTAATGATTTATTTAACACCTTTGGTTCTTATTCTCATTTACTATTACAATTAGAATTAAAGTAGTTATCATTATGTAAATAATGTGAAACTTGACAACCAAGGCAAAGGGGACCCAAGGGACATGGTTTTAATAATATATGTTACTTTTGAGAATCACTTTTATGAGTTTTGTTACCTTTGTAATGTTTGTCTTATTACCATTAAGTTTATCAAAACATTATACCTTTGTTATAAACATCCACTCAATCGAGTCTTATTATCTTCAATACATTTTTATAAGAGACATACATTATTAATTTGCAAAAATCTCTAGATTTTACTTGTTTTACATATTTAATCCATTAATTTCACATTTATTTAAATAATAGAACATTATTAATCTTTGTAGACATGGAATTACCAATTGTTACTCCAAAGAATATTATTCATTTTTATTTATCCATTATGTTAGTAGAGAAAATACATGTAACATATTTCATGATTTTATTACATGTTGGCACATAATTAAGTCATTATATAAATGTGTTTTAATTTTTATCATTGTTTGGTCAAATCTAAGAAACCAAATCTTACTAGATTTCTATTCATGGAATAGGGTAAGATTCTTAGCTTTTGTGAGTTATAGTACATCCACAACATACTATAGTTCATTCACAACATACAACATAACATACTTGTGGCATATCATCATATCATTGTCTAGGAATATGTATTATATGCATTAGTTTCACATTGAGCTCATATCACAACTTCTAATCTCATTCCTCCATGGGAGTACTGACCTCTCAATGGAATGCATCCACAAAATGACGTCCCAACCTTTCATAGTAATAAAACAAGGGTCCAACTATTCATAAGGTATGACAAGGATCCAACACAACAAAAGGAGTGTAGTGGAAACAACTAGGTCTTGACTCACTTGTATTCTCAAAACATAGTATATACGTCACTTTCAACTCAATGATATATTCCTTAAAAGTCAGGGTTGGGGACTCTAATGCACACATGTGATCTCCCCTAACATGTAATAACATTAAAGGAACTTCACATATACATACAACAAGTAAGTCATCTTAAATTCTTACGTTGTCATCTTCAAAAATCCTTTATCATCTTTCTACTAATTGTGTTATGATTCACATGAATCATCGTCATACACATCACACATTAAAATTTCACAATACATAGTATATATTTAAGTTATGAATATTATTATATATATTAGGTTTGCATTAGCACCTTTCCTTAAGGCGTGCTCATTCTCATATTAGGTTATCTTCGTTCTTTATGATTCATGTTTACCATTGAGAGATAGGATTCCTTAAGACTTATGGTTAGATATAACCCACACATATCCATACATCATCCATAACAATATATATAAGCAATGCATATAATAATTAAGATTGTGCAAGGCACTCACCATATATATCATGCTATATATTTTACTAGAATATAGTGTAATGCATCTAGGGTTACTCAACAAGGTCCTCTAATATCATTAGGGACTACATATGTGTGATTCATCACTAGCTACATGTTAAATTGGCATGGACAAAAAAACTCAACAAGCATGAACTATGGATCTCAATGTACCATTTTTAAATCCTAAACAACTAAGAAGGAAGGAGATACATCATTCAAGAATAGGATAAGCAATAGGATTCCAAAAAAATAATGGAAAATGTAGAAGAAATAAGTATACCATTCAAGTTTATTTAATCCTTCTCATATAGATCATGTTTAGAAACACAAATTCAAAAAGGAATTATCTTAACAAGATTCTAGTCACTGTTAAGGATGCAATAGAGGATGATTGTGGCCTAATACTTAGCAACCATTTGTACAAATTTGTATCTTAAACATTCAACAATCAAAGCCATGAATGAATCTTAACATCCCAAAATGCAAGCATTAAAAATGATCATTAATGCATCATATGTGCATTATCATTCTCCCATATTCCATTTATACATGAATTCAATGAGGGAGAAGTATCCACTAACCTATTAGAAGCCAAACAAAGGCATACAATCTCCTATCCTCGAGCTCCAGCCAGCAAGAAAAAAATAACAATCTTCTCCATCTTTCAGTAAACACATGATGACATAGTAACTACAAAGCTCATGGATAATATCTTCTACATTGATCCTAGACAAAGCACCAAGAAAAGAGGGTACACAAGAAGGAAGCCTTCATATCCTCAAGAACATTTACCAAGAACAACCCATCCCATTTCCCCCCAAGGAAAATAAGAAGAAAAATGTAGGTGAAGGGAATGACCAATATCAAATCATGTTCCTCCACCAGTAATCATCCATAAATAGTCTTCTTAAAGGAAAGGGAGGACAAATTGAACTATCATTTCTCATATGTCACATGTGGAGAAATGGAGTCTTGCTCATGACTAATCAAATAATTTGGTTGTATGGAGTTTAACAACCCAACAAAAACCACCATACAACTTACTAACTTAGATGGAATGGAACTTGACATGATTTCCCATCCTGATGGGCTCACCTCGTGCAACCAAAGACTAATTCACAAAAGGGTGCACTAGGTACTTGCCAAAATCTTCAAACTCATCTGGGTTGGCTAATTCTAGAATTCAGTCTCAACCTCTTTAATTCAGCCATCAACTCATGCTTTCAAAGGTTAAGTTGCTCATATTGCTACCAAATTTCTTGATTTGAAGAACATGGACGTTATTGAGTTCAAAAGGCACTTCTCTTTCTCATAAGTAATGAAAAAATTCTATCCACTTCATACATAATGAATTTGTAAATGAACTTGACTGGTTTGAAGGGTCAGAGATCCTTCAGTTCATCTCAAGGAAACAAACACTCAAACTACATACACTAACCTCACCTTTCACCAACTCGGCCTAGTTTAAGGGTCAAGGAGTCAACACCATTCATCAAGGCATGGAACTCCACTCTATATAATCAAACCTTTTCGTGGATATGTACACATACATAATTCCATCAAACCCTAATCTATTGTTTTGCACACACAAGCAAAACCAACAAGCATACACACACAAACACACACACACATATATATACATATATAGAGAGAGAGGGAGAGAGAGAGAAGAGAGAGAGATAGAGTCAGGATAGAATACACTCAAGTGTATAGATTGCACGATACACTGAAGTAGAGTTTGCATAACAAGACTATTTTTTAAAATATAAACCACAGATATTCATTGTCATACTATAATAAGGCTACATACAAATTTTGAGACCATTAAGATGAGTGTAAGTTACTGATATAAGGATAAGAAAATCGACACACAAAACAAAATTGAAATGAATTATTTTTGTGGTCTTTATAACATGACCAATAAATGTCCAAATGGGCTAAAAGTTTATATATGAGCTATTCACAATATATTTAAGAAGACCAACATATTATATTTTTAAAAACAATTTTGCATCATGAAAACTACTTGAGTGTATTCTTCTTCCGATACACTCGAGTCTATTCTAGCCTGACTCTCTCTCTCTCTCTGTATATATATATATATATATATATATATATATATATATATATATATATATATATATATATATATATATATATATATATATATATATATATATATATATATATGTATGTATATATATAATCTATTTTTCTTCGACTCACAAACTTAAAATTCTCAACATGCCACGAGTAAGGGTTTCATCCTCATAGTTCAAAACCTACTCCAACATATGGTTACCAACCCAAACCTATTACATTATCAAATCCCAACTATTTCCAATTATGTTTGGAATTTTTCATGTTCAATTGAGCATATGATTCCTATATAAATTCATACTATAACATAAGTCAAAATCAACAAGGAATAACATAAAATAACTATAATGAAAAAGATAAAACTATAAAAAGTATGTTTAGAACGTAAAAATTGACATGGGTGTTACAAAACCACCCCTTAAGGAATCTCTTCCGAATAAATCACTATGAGGAGGAAGTATTCATTAACTCTACCACATTTTTCTTGGTTCAGAAAAGAGATTCATCATGGAATCCCACATCAGATGATGAAACTTGCTACAAAAGAAGCACCCACCAAGCTAACTTTCCTACACTATCAGTTGTGGTAAATATTACAAGTTGGACATTGTGATCTAACCACTAAATCTAAAATGATCATGTCATTGATAGAAATAGAAGTAACAACAGTAACACTACCACTCGCATTAGGAACCAAAATTGGCAACCCAACACTACCACCACTGCACAGGCTTATATGTACAGAGGCACAATGTCCTCAACCACCTTCTCCTTGCCCCACAAAGAATCATTACAATGTACAACAACATCCTACTTCATTTAATTGGTACATTTCTGTATATTCCTTAACAACAATGCTCTCACAACTCTGAAGGCAACTTCAACAAAATTTGCAAACTTTTCACCATATTTGAAGATAGTTACTTGTTGTTTCATATCATTTTTTAGATCACCTTCAAAATACTTAATGTTATCTTTCCATGTCACTAAAACTGAGGACAACACTTATACAACTCAAGAAAATGCATCTCATTGTCATCCACCATTATATGCTCATGGCTTTAGCGCATTGCACTATTTAATATTCTTTAGAGAAAAGAATTAAAAAAGAAGAGAGTTTAAAATCCACTCTCTTTATCAATGCATATATAATACTAACCTTATCTATCTCCATCTTTTGTATACCACTAGTGAATCACACTCCCCTTCAAAATATAGACAACATGAAGGAACTTGACTTCTTAATGAGTGTTAAATATTCAAAATAAGTTCTCCTACTCCTTCATCCTCATATCAGGGTATATTGGATTAGAGCTCCCTACAAAAATTTTGTATATTTAGATGGTGAAGACACTGAAAGTCATCTAAGCATCTCATTGTTCTACAAAATTAGGTAAATTGGAATCTACTTCTATGAACAATAGTTCTATTATGTGGTAGGTAACTTCATTGTAGGATTTGATGGAAGCACATGTACATCTTGTTGTCCTCCCTTTTAAGTTTTTCTTTTATTGATATGTTTGCAGTAAGAGAACGTTGGCATCATGTGGTTGTAAAATAAAATAATTCAAAGTACAAAAATAAAAGGAAACACAACAACATAACCTCAACAACTACATCTGTCAACATATTAGACCTCAATCCTAAAGTCATATCTTATGTATTTAATGTCCACACAAACTCCCTAAACCTATGCAATGATATCAACTTGTACCACCCACCCTTATAATCAACCTAATTAATCTAACAAGAAAGGATAAAGAGGCAACTAACCAAAAACACACCAAAAAGATTCAAGATTTTTTAGTTAAATTATATGAGATCAATAAAACTTAGTGAATGCATAAAAACATAGCTAGAAACACCACAATTTTTCTCAACCCAAAATAAGCACAATCTATATCAATAGATACATATTTTGGTCTCTATCTCAAAAGAAAAATGAAGTTAGGTTTCCATAGCAAACAAACATAACTATTATATACACTGTATCAGAATTATGCATGTTCCTTAGATAACAATCGACGTGCTAATATGAGTACAAGGTATACAATAATAATATCTTACATTATTACAACATGTAAACTTCAAAAATCCACAACAAGTTAAAAAATAACAAAATGTGAACATCTGATATCGTGCCACCCAAGTAAGGAATGAGTGTGTGGGGATTCTATATAAAATTATTAATCTCAACATGTATGAATCAAGACTCCTTACAAAACATAAAAAATATCTTGCACAACATTGATGCCTTCAAAATATGATTACCAGTTTTAGGAGTTGTTGTCATGTAAGTGAGAGGGTAATTCACATCATAAAGGAAAGAATATCAAGGGTCTTTTGATTATTATTACATTGATTACATAGTAGTGATATGTAATAGACATATATTTTGATCAAGATTTGAAATATACAACCAAGGTACATCCATGCATATAACTTAACATACTTGTTTCTTAACATCATATTATATTTTAGCCTTGTTGCTTAGGATAATTACTCTCAAATTGAACATACATAACAACACCACATTTTGTTCCTATGAGCTACTGCCTAATCCCAAATTTGGACACATCCATTACAGGACACTAAGCCTCCATGGTAATGGAACAAAAGCCCAACTACTCATGGGATATGTCAATAGTATAACATGCCAAAAGGAGAGGAGTGTGAAGCAAGAGATTAACTCCATCCCTCAACTCACACATAGGATTAGGGTTTCAATACAACGTCATTAGAACTTCCCCTAATCTATAGGGTTGGGTCTCTAATCCACACCTATAATCTTACCTACTTTACAACATAATAACCTTGAATATCATATATCTATAATCCACATGGGACATGTTAATGTCTTACCTAATCATCATCATCACAAAACATTTATCATATAACTGAGTTTCTTGTTACAATTCAAATACATAATTATATTGAACATTACACATTCACATCACACAAGATGTGAACATATATTATGTTTATGTATATTTATAATGTATAGTATACATGCATTCATTCCTTTCCATAATTCATCTTATTCATCATCATTATCATTCTCATTATCATAATACATATTAATATTCATAAATAAGAGAAATTATTCTATAATATTTTGGGTTACGAATTAAGCATACATGTCCAAACAACATGCCTAATAATATCCATTAGGAATGCATAGCAGAACAACCCCTTGCTCCCCTGCCCCCATTGGTCTTTTGAAACATAATGCAAGGTACCCATGTTATAATGCATACTAGGTATGCTATTGCAAGAGAGATAAACATCACAAGGGTTACAAAGGGAGTAACCACTAATATCATTGTAGACTATATATGCAAGAATAACCATTCTCTATACGTTTCATAGGCATGGACTAAGCAATAAAAAAGTAGGAACCCTAGGTCTAATTTTATCATTTAGGATCCCTCACTAATCAAGTAGACAAGGAATACATTGAGCAAGAAAAGGATAAGAAATAGGATTTCATAGAAACAATAGAATAGTAAGAATGAATAATGTTATCATTTCACCTCATTCAAAGATTCACATATACACTAGGTGTAGAAACCCTCACTCTAAAACTATCACATATTAACAAGCCTATGATAAACATTAAGTATAAAAGTAAGGAAAAGGTATGGCCATATACAAAATAACCTATTGAAAAAAATTTGTTTGTTGGTCATACAATAAGAAAACTATTGCCAAAATATTAGGAACAAAACATGAACGCATCAAGAATGATCATTAAGGCATCATATAAAAATTATCCATCTCCCTTATCATGTGTCCTTCATAATCTAGTGAGGATAAGTATACACTAATCTTTAAGATTCCAAAGAAAGACAAGCTCTGGCCAATAAATAAAATGAATAACCTTAATTTTCACATGCTATCCCCCAAACTACAACAAGGTGTCCTCCTCATGGCCAAACATCAATAATTCAATCATTAAAAGCCCAAGGATGTCGAATTCTACCTTGATCCTTTCCAAAGAACCAAGGAGAAGGAAATGTTGTGGTTAAGATCTAGTCAAGTACATCACATCCATGGTTCTAATAAGGAAAATAAGAAGAAACATATAATAATTGAGAAGAAACAAAATCAAAATATATTCCTCAAATGAGATCCTCCTAATAATACTATTTTACTAGGCAATGCAAGCTAGATTTACTAAAAATCTCCCTCTCATCACTTCATTGATCTTCAACACTTCAAACTGGGATAAATTAAGTATTTATTCCTATGAACGAGAGAACTCTGCAATATATATCTCAACTATATGAAAAAAAACCATTGTCTAACTGAACAATAGCGACAATAGGGAACTCGACCATTTACTAGTACAATGGGATCACATCATAAAACTTGAGTCCAGTGCAACAAACAAGCCTATAGGAAACTATCCAGAGTTCATGGGAGCTAGATCGATTTGTCCAGTTCTTAAACTCCAACTTAACATCTTAATGTCAATAAGTAGCTCAAGTTAGGACTCTACAACTTGTGTGAGTTTCTTCTAACTTTCCTAAGTTTAAACACAAGCTAGTTCAAGGAGAACTTTTCTAGCACATTAGCAAAGCGCATACCCTACATTAACAAAGAACATACCCCACTCTCTGCCAACTCAACTGATTTGGAAATGAAACTATAAATTTCAAGGGTCATATGTGTATCACCTCCTCTCATGGAAGTAAAATCTTAAACCATGCACACTAACCCCACCCTTCACCAACCTTAGAAGACTTCAACCTTAATTGGGTTGATTTCAAGGGCTAGGGAACGTAAATCATACAACTAGGACTCAAAATCCATTTAGTACACAACAAACACTAACATTGTCATGTACACATGGATGAGGACATCAAACCTAGTGTATCACAATGGCCACATCTGCAAGACCAACATGTATGTAGTTATATATATATATATATATATATATATATATATATATATATATATATATATATATATATATATATATATATATATATATATATATATATATATATATATACATATATATACATACATGTATACATTCGAGTGTATTTGGAGCATAATACACTCAAGTAGTTTTTTTCAGGATGCAACATTTTTTCTGAAATCTAATATGTTGATCTTCTTAAACATTTTGTGATAGTTCATATATAAAATTTGAGCCCATTTGGACATTTATATGTCACATTACAAAGACCACAAAATGATGCATTTCAAAAGTTTTGTGTGTTGATTTTGTTTCCCTTGGAAGAGTGACTTACACTCATCCAAATGGGCTCAAATTTTGAATGTAGCCTAATTATAGTATGACAATGAAGGTCATTAGTTTAAATTTGGCAAAAACAATTGTTTTGATATGTGAACAACACTTGAGTGTAGTGTGCGATCTGTACACTTGAGTGTATTCTAGCCTGGCTCATTCTCTCTCTCTATATATGTATATATATATATATATATATATATATATATATATATATATATATATATATATAGTGTGTGTGTGTGTATTTTTATATAAATATAGTTGTCAAAGTTTGTATTATACTTTGTTTATAGTGGTTATCTATAGACAAAGTGTCATGCCTAACATGAGCAACTTTACTAGAAGAAACAACTATACATGTTCTTATAAGAAATGATGCTTGATAAAGATAGGTGTGACAACTTGAATTTTCTCTCTCATATGATTAATGTACATATTGACTCTTTAGATGCTCTATTACACTCAATAGCCTCCCTCACCCTCAATTGTATTACTTTGAGTCACACTATACTCAATTGATGCAATATAATTGATTTAGTGTCAAATTATGCCATACTGACTAAAATTGAGGGCATAATTAGACTTCTTAAAAGAATTTTCAAAATTGAGTGCCCTCAATATTATCATATGTGATGTAAACTTTTAATATAACAAGTAGAGAAAATTTTTGAACCAACAATGAAAATTTCACCTCAATCGGAGTTACAGTTTGAAATTATGCTTTTTGCAAGATAAAGCATAGAAAGCCAAATTTAAATCTTTAGTTTATGTTAACTCCTTCATGCAAAAAAAAGATAAAAAGTTAATGAAGAGAACAATAAATGATCTTTAATTCATTACAACAACATGATGAGATGATTAACTAAACAAACTCTAATTATACTAGATATTATATTATTAAGTTTCACCTTAATTACTAAGTTTCATATTCATTTTTCTTAGTAGATAGATAAAGAGATTTTTATAGTTCCAGGGAAATATATTTCATAGAATTTTTATTTATATTTAGTTGAACCCTTATATACTTAATTAATTTTTGTTTCTTTCTACAGTTCTTTAGTTAACTAATAAGCAAATCAACCATCTTTTAAATTAATTTCCCTCAATGTAATTAATTCCTAAATTACTTTTCCAATAAATTCAACCCTAGGGATTTGATTGTAAACTATAAGGAAATGTGATCCACCTTTTAGTGGGTGGGTTTGACCAAGCTATTTGGGGTTTAAAAACTAGACATCCAACTTACTAAATTTGAGGCTACATAAAATCCACATCATAATTTGTAACACTCTTGTTTTTTAAAGATGCTAGTTATTGAGAGGAAGCATAACTCTCAATGCGGGGATGTTACAAACATGATTATCATTGCATAAAAATATAATATACTGACAAACACATGCTACAATTTCAATGTCTAACATCTAAATTTCATAATATGAAATTCACACTTAAAACTCGTACACCTCATAACATGAATGAAAATCTAAAGGGATCATGCGATTATAGTTGGTACCCCACCAGAGATAAATTGTCAAATCATTCTTGAGATGTATGCTCCTTCTATGCTCCTCATCCTTTTGTCATGTAGACATCATGTCTCGAGCCATGCAAAGAAAAATGGAACTTAGGTTAAATTAAGTGGCACTGAGTAAAATTACATGAATGGAAAATAAGTGTCCTTTTGAGAATCATAACATTAAACATCATAAAGATTGGAATCTTGTCATGTAATATATTTGCATCTTATTTTATCTTAATCAATGATATTATTTTCTTAGACTGAATATGTTGTCCTTCATTTTTAAATATGCCCCCAATAGCTCATTGCCGACACAATGCTTATGCACCAAAGTGCTCATTTCTCACATAGAGCTTATGCCAAAAATCTATGTTAATATTAGAAGGAACCATCATAATCCACCCATCATATACTTATCATTGATCTTGAGCAAAATATCTTAAAGAGTTGTTTATAACTCATAAAAGTTGGGAAGGCTATGATGCCACAAATCTATGAGCAAGATATGTTGGAAACTATAATATGACTATAATAAATTTTCTGGCAAGTATTGATTAGAAAATGTACTTGATATCATTGTAACTAAACTTAATATGTATACAATTTAATTCCCAATACCCAATTACATTATCCACTTAGTAATGAGAGAGAAAGTCCTTTTATATCTCCTAAAGTTTGCAGAAATCCTAATGGACTAAAATTAACATAGTTTCAATTAATTTTATCTTAAGTTACACTTAAACCCTAATTTAGTTCATTTAAGAATACAAAGTCTAACATGGTCAAATTAGGGTTCAAAACTAGTAAAGCATTTTCCTTATTCAAATACCTTTCCAAAGACTATATTTGTGTATTTTTCTAACATCCAATAAATTTTCATTGAATATATGGATATCTGACCAATATGAAATTTGTAAAAATCCCTTCTTAAATCATTACCTAATGGACCATGACTCACACTTCTGTGGATCAATTTAAGTTGACCATGTGTCCTATAAAGTCCACAACAATGGCTTAGCTTGATGGCAGACTCAAGATGAGGTGAAAAGCTGATTTTTCCCATACAAGCACATGACACATTAGAACTGACACATGTAGTCTTCTAGGTTTAATATGCAATATTGTCTCTATGAAGATTGTTAAACTGGATTTCATATTTATTGGATATGCTTACAATACATAATACAAGATAATATATATAACAATTATATACATGTGTATAGATAACTAATGAGTTTACCAAATCCAATAATGGTGGATCTACAACATGGTCCATCTGATGGACTCTCTCCTAGTGGTTCATTGTCCTTCAATGGACTCTCGCATGAAGGTTGTTGAACATGTCCAACATTTGATATGTGATCTCTAGTACTACCATTGTTGTTGGCATTCTTCTAGATTGTATATGTGTCATACAGTTGGTCTAATACCCCCCCAAGTAAGATGTTAAGTAGGGTATAGGCAAAGTTTGTGACAAATGAATTTAAATAGGGACTGTGGTAGTGATTTGGTGATGATATCAATGAATTGATCATTTGTAGAGATGTATCTCACTTGGTGATTCCCTTTTGCAACATGATCTTCCACAAAATGGAAATATCTCTATATGTTTTGTGTGAGCATGGAAAATAGGATATTTGTAAGATATGTTGCTCCAATGTTGTCACACCAAAGTGTTGGTGGTTGTTGAAGAGGTTGTTGTAGTTCTTTAAGTAGTGCTTGAAGACAAATATTTCAACAGTTGTATTTGCAAGGTATTGATATTCTGATTCAGTTGATGAATGGGAGACAGTTTCTTGTTTGCGAGCAAACCATGAAATAAGACTAGGACTACAAAATATGACATAGCCCCTAGAAGATTTTTGATCATCTTAACACCCGACCTAATCTCCATCAGTGAAGAAGTGAAGAGAAAGGGAGCAAGAGGAGGTGATGGATAGGGAGTGAGAAATCGTGTGCTTCAAGTAACGAAGAATATGCTTGACTGTAGCCCAATGTTCATCCATAGATTTTGACTTTTAATGGCAAATAATTCACTGAAAAAGAGATATCCGGTCTAGTTAGTGTAAGATATTGGAGAGCACATACTATTTGTCGATATGTGGTGGGATCAAATAGGTGGGAACAACTCTTGACAAGTTTGGTAGTTGGGCACATCTACATAGAAATAGGTTTAGCATCACTCATGCTTCTACATTGGAAGAGGTATGTGATGTATTTGCATCAAGAGAGAAGAAGACCATTGGGTATTGATGATACTTCAATGCTGGGAAAATGATGGAATGGACCCAGTACCTTGACTAGAAAATGTGTACATAGTAAGTGAGAGAGATGTTGAAGTTTTTGTGTTGATTGCTGGTGATGATTATGTCATTAACATAAAAAAGTGCATAGATGATATCCATGTCATGGCTAAAAATGAAAACAGATGTGTCACTCTTGGTAGACTGAAAGCCATATGTATGAAGAGCATCACTAATTTTGTCAAACCATGCTCAGGGAGACTGTTTGAGATCATAAATGGACGTTCCTAAATGACAAAATTGGTGTGAATGAGATTGGTTTATAAATCATGGAGGTTGAGTCATAAAAATGTCTTTATTGGCATCACCATGAAGGAGAGTAATATTGATGTCTAATTGATGGATAGACCAATTTTTGGCAATAGCTAAAGCAAGAACAACACAGATGGTGGTAAGTTTGTAGACTATAGTAAAGGTTTCACTATATTTTAAACCTTCTTATTAATGATATCTTTTAGCTACAAATCTAGAGAGTCCATGTTCCATTACTTAAGATGGTGTTGAGTTCATCGCTCATAGCCTGACGCCGGTGCGAATGATGGCTGGACTTGGTGATGGTGGTAGGTTTAGGATGATGTTGGATAAGATAAGCTATTGGAAGGGTGTTGTGGGAAGTTTTGCATTTTTTGGTAGGGGGAAGCCCTGCTAATTGAAGATAATTTATTGGGTTCGTGGTGCTTAATTACATGGGAGTTGTGCTGATGGGTTGAGCTATTGGTGTATTGGTGGTAGGAGGGATTATGTTGTCATCATGGAAGTGTGTAGGTGGTGTGGAGGTGGCCGCTGGATTAGCATTAGATGAGATGAATGATGGTTCATGAGTGGAAGGCATGAGTAGTGGAGAGAAAGTTGGATTGGATGGAGTGGTAGGTGGGAGAATAGTGAACGCAATAGAGATCCATAATGGAGGTGTAGTTGTGGGTGGTAGGGATTGGAGTTGTTTTTGGTAAAAAATGAAATTATCATCCACCAACCAGACATGTCGTACAATGTAGAATGTACTAGTTGATGAATCTAGGCAGTGATAGACATAATGTTCATATATGTATCCCGAGAACACAGAGTTTGATGTGAAAATAAAATTTGTGATTATTATAAGGATGAGGAAGGGGAAAGACAACATAAGAAAAAACTTTTAGAAATGTATAATTAGGAGCCTCTTCGTAATGTAAGGGAGATAAATTTTAATGAAGCGAGGACAAAAGTCAGTTAATTAAATACATTGGAGTTTCATAAGAAAATTTCCAATATCTTTTTGGGACATGAGATTGCTCAAGGAGGGTCAAGGTGGTATCTACAACATGGCATATTTTTCATTCTGCTCCACTATTTTTTTTGTGAGTGTGCATACAATAGATAAGGTGAAGAATGTCTGCACCAATTAGATAAGTAAGTGCATGAAATTCAATATTGTTGGGAAATCTAGGTGATATATAAGGCTACGTAAAACAAAACGTTTAATGCCTAATTCATTACTCATTAGATTGTGTCAACAACAATGTATCTAGAAATGAGGGTAGCAATAAATATATAGGGTCCTAGAGCAAGTCCAGTGACAACTCTTACAGTTGTTTGCTCCTTTCTTCAAGTTGCACACAGACCACAGTTGGCAGCGGCCTCCTAAATGATCACCATGGATATCGGTTGTCTATATCCTCCTAGAGGGGGGAAAAAGCCTCCTCTCCTCTATAGTAGTCCACGCAGACCATTGGAAACTCTATGTTGCACTACCTGATCCAACAGGAAGGAGTTGTCCCTTCAAAGGTTAATATCCTAGGATTGATTTGCTCTCACAATCATCGTTCCCTTGCTATCCCTCCCTTTTATGGGTAGGACTTGCTCAGGCTCTCTTGGTTACCACAACCAGAGAGGAAAATAACTTGTATTGCTTATTTTTGTGTCTGGGAAGCCCCCTGTATCCTTCTATTCATAGGAGGGCCAGGGTTTCTAGTTCATATGGGAGTCGAAGAGATGACTTTTCATGATTTTTTCAAAACTTGTAAATGGTTAATCGATCAATTCACTGTCCAACCAGTCGGTTCATGAGTGAACTGGTCAGTTCAAGCCGTTAACTGATCAATTCAGCATGTTTCCTATTTGTATACATATTATCTTTTAATAATTCGTTAATGCACAATTGTAACATCAACAGAAATCCTTGATCCAACAGAATAATTCATTAAAGCAGATGATACAGATAATGAACCAGTCATATCACTTCATGAAACAGTCATTTCATATGTGAAATGGTCATATTTTATATGTGAAATTATCATTTCATATGTGAAATGATCATTTCATATGTCCAATTTTGATAAATATTCAGCCATTGGTTGTTTTTATTGACCTGACACTTGAATTGATTGGTTCAACACTTGAACTAGCTGATTAACAATCTAGTTAGTCAATATGAAATCTCAGTTGTTTGAATTTAATACCTAAACACTTAAGTATTTGAGTTAAATATCATTCATGAACAAATTCCTATTGCAATTGCATCCTATGTATATGAGTCTATAGGTACCAATTTACATTGGTAGTGAATGTGCATAACTAACTTATGACATCACAAGCAATGAGTAGTATCAAGAAACACATCAATGGTACCTTAGTAATTTGGAAAGTTGGAGAATAACTTCAACCTACAATCCATTTTCAGTCTTACCATGATAGTATAGTTCATTTGTCTCTGATATCCGGATTGAATATGAAGCATGGAATTATCATCCCCTCAATTTTGATTCCATGTTCCTTGATCTAGAGTAGACTATTCAAGATGCATGTGAGTTTTCATATCATATATTGATTCACATGATTATGGCCATACATTTCTCAGTCTCTCTTATCTAGTGGCCTGGATATCAGTCTCCTGTAAAAGGGGTAAAATCCTTCTACATTACTCACACTCAGTATGCACACATCACCTTTACGGAAACCCTTAATCAAGGGTGTGTTGGATGATTTCAAAGTACAAGGAATGACATTTGATGAGTGTAGTGACTTCAAGTCTATGAACTACAATCACCATTATCACTATGAAAGCTGATTATGACTTCCATTCCACAATTTCCATGTACCGCTCTCAAGGTGGATCTGTCTGATACACTATTCCCTTACATGTACATGTGTTCTTGACTTGATATAACATATCATGAATAATGTGATTCTGTCATCAGTCAATACACACTCTAGTCTTATGTATTATTGTTGTCTATTTTTCTTCTACAACAATATCTGACTAGGGGCATAACAAGAATGTATGTACTCTTAACATACATATGATCTCATTGTCCAGGTCCTAAAGCTGAAGACATATGTCATCAAGTGACATCATTCTTTAAACATGTATTATATCTATGTCATTATCTCATGATTGAGACAAACATAATAGACGAAATTACCTTTTATCATTATCAAGTCAGGTATCTAATGCCTCATTAAAATCATCGTATGAATGCTTTCAAGGAAAACATACCAACAAACTCCCCTTTCACTTAGAGACAATCACCCATGAATCTTATTCTAAGTAATTTTAACATATCCATCATGTTTCTTCTATGCAACCACTTTTATAGCAGGTTTGCTTCTAGTCAGTATTTTGCAAGTTTCACATCTCCTCTCTATATGAACTTTTTGATCTATACAATATCCTAAGAAGATATTCAACTTCTATTGTAGAATTAGTAATTGTCTCTTGTTCGGAACTTTTTTGGCATACCATTATATTTTAAGGAAAATCATATCTTTAGATTGAGATAATGAATTTTATTTTTCATTTTGGAAGCCCTACACCAGTGTAACCCTTTACACCCAACTGTTCCTTTACCAAAACCAAGAACCAATCCTTTTAGTGCTTTTGAATTACTTAAGCATGTTCTTTATGGAAGTCCCGTGACACTCAGTGGGATTTGACAGATGTCTTTTCATCATGTCTAATACATAAAGAATAACGGGATAAGTACATAACATTGACTTCATGATAGATCCAATTGTGAATGCATGCGACATCTATCCATATGTTCCTGTTTTTCACAAGAACTGGGACTCTATGCTGTTAAGAGACTAACTTCATGGAATGTGGATAAGTTCTCTCTCATTGAGTCATGCATGTCGAAGCCTTTTAGAATCATGCCAATGTGTGGCCTCTTACATAGCTCAATAAGCTTTCTAGATCTATTTCTATAGATCTTGATTACTATCATATATGATGCTTCACCGAAGTCATTCAAAGAAAATGTACTTCCATGCTAAGTTTTAATATTTGCAGGATAATAATGTTATTTCCCATCATTATGTGGAATATAGATTTCTCCCAGTAAATTCCTGTAATCACATATATCATATTCATCTTGACTCAAGTCAAACTTTTTGACTATCTTATCAAATAGAAAATTCCATCTTTGAGATGCTTGATTCAATCTACTAATTGACCTTTGTATCTTACAAGATTTATATGCAATAACTCACTTTATAAAACCTTCTACATTGTGTCACATACACATCCTCTACAATATTCCTATTAAAGAATGCAGATTTAACATCCATCTTGCCAAACCTCACAGTCATAATAAGATGTAATAGCAAGCATGATCTTGACGGATTTAACCATGGCAATTGGTGAAAATATTTTGTTAGGTTCAACATCTTGAACTTGTTTGAAACCCTTTTCAACTAATAGTCTTGTATAGGTTTTCACACTACTATCCATTTCATTCTTTTCTCAAAGACCCACCCTATTGGTCTTACCCGTTCAGGTGGATCCATTAAGGTCACATCTTGTTGGTGTACATGGAGTCCATCTTTGATCTCATGGCCTCAAGCCATTTTTCAAACTATGGTTCATTGATAGCTTCTATGTAGGTTTCTAACTCATCATCTAAGACCAACTTATCACCTTCTTGGGCCATAAGATAGCATATAGCATATTCCTTCAATCTCTAGGTGTGTTCTACTAGAACTACTAGTTTTGTGTGTTACATAAGGAACTTGAGATGCCACAACATCTTGTGATTCTCCATGTTCTTATTCTACCTCTTTTAGATTCAATTCTTTCTTGTTGGTCTCAAACTTTTTGAGTTCTACCTTTTCTCCCACAAATTCCTATGAAACTAAGTTCCCTTTCAGGAATACATCCTTCCTGGTCAACAAACAACTTTCTTATTGGATTGGAATATAAAAGTATTATTCAAGAAAATAACATTTATGTGATTTCTGGACAATGCTTTTCAAGAAACTATTTTCATATGTAATAGTTCAATCTTGATCCTTCCAAGGACATATAGGGAAACTTCCCATGCCATATCCCATATAGTGTCTTTTGAACCATTTTAGACAGTACATTATTTTAGTGTAAAGCATGTTCCATAAAGGAAATAGGGGATTAGCTAGATTTATTGATAATTGTTGGATCAATGGGCTCTAGAAGGGGGGGTTGAATAGAGCTTCACAAACTTCACAAAAGTGATTAGACCACCAAATTATATTAAGTGCAGAACTTAATTCAAAACAGCAATTTGATGTCCTAAACTAGCATACAAAGCAAGGATAAGAGACAAGGAAAGCATGCACTTGGACAGGTGGTTTAGAGTGGTTCCATGTCCTAAACTTAGGAGCAATGTCAGTCCACTACCTATAGTTGGTTAGGCTCTAGGATTTGTAACTTGGTTCTCTTATATATATCACACAATAAGATTACAAGCTACAACTACCAACCATCCAAGGACTTATATATCAAGCCAAGATCTTCTACCTCACCAAGGACTTACCCACCAAGCAAGTAGTCTTCAGCCTTCTTCAAAGGACTTACCTACTCTTGCTCTAGTCTTCGGCCTTGCAGGAATTACCCATCTTGCTTGAGCTTTGCCTTGCACCTCTCCTTCTCTTGGAGAGCTTTAGCACCTTCCTCCTTCACTCGAAGGCCTGGAGCAGCTAGCCTTCTTCTCCTTCACTTGGGGAAGAGCAACAACCTTCTTCTCTTTCACTCGGAGAAGAAACTTCAATCAATCTTCATAGAGAATGGAGATGGGAGAAGTGGAAAGGAGAGCTTTATAAGATTACAAATGATAGCTCTCATACATGGGATCCTAACTCACTCATACTCACGAATTTGCTTTGAAGGTAGAGAGAGAAAGGGGCTCAAAGGATTAGAAACCACTCAACTAAGGCTAGGACCAAGCATATGTGAATGAGCAACCTTGGAATGAAGTCCAAGAGGTCCTATTTATAGTTGAGGGTGTCCCTTTGAGGTTGGGAGAGTTAAGTGGCACAAACTAGCCGTTTTACAACTTGCAACGGATCTATTTTGAGTCCCACCAACTCCTCCAACGGTTGGAATTGCTTTTTCTGCATTCCAGTACAGTCCGATCGGCCGAGTTTCATTAAAAGCAATTCGGCCGACACACTAGGCGACAAGTCTGAGAGGCAGACTGTCGGCCGAGTTTCCATGGGGAAACTCGACCGATCGGTCGACCTTCAGTCTTGACCAACCAGTGGATCGGCCGAGTTTCCTATCATTGAAACTCGACCGAACAGGGATCGGCTGAGTTGGAAACTCGGCCGACAGCCCAGAAAGTTCCAGAATATATGGATCGGCCGAGTTTGGAATTCGGCCGACAAAATCCCTGTTAAGGGTATTTTGGAATTTTCATAAACTGTACAAACGATGGATTTTTGAGTCCCAATCATTTTATCCATCTTAGATACAATGCAAAACATGATTATGAGTGATTACATAAAATGTTCTAAGCCTCTAAGGGCTATATTACAAAGCGATTAAAAGTCACATGTTTTGCATGTGCCGGAAGAGTAGCTTTGGAGATAAAGGAGATTCTTTTCTTGTATCTAATATCTGCAATGATCTCAAATAGATTTGTTAGATACATATGAATGGAATGGTTAAGTCATTATCAAAATATGGGCAATGTGCGACACCTAGGTCAACATTCTCCCCCTTTTTGACAATGACAAACCATTCCTCAACATATTGAAAAGAATGAGAAAATTATACCTTTTCTTTAGGGAATTGCAAGGGGATGCAAATATGATCAATTTGTAATGCTCCCCCTCAATTCATGCTTACTCGTTCCTGCATAGTTAGTTAACACACAAGCAGACATAGCATATATAGATACTATATGATTCTAAACAAGTCTAGATGCATTTCAGTTTATAGACAAGAAAAGAACCATACAAGCAATAAAAACAATATGATTGAGGTCTTTCTCCCCCTTTGTCATCTCAAAAAGGCAGGGGGGTAGAAGAGCATAAAAGCAAGGTCTTCTCCAAACACTCAATCAACCAAAACATAGAGAAACAGATAAATATCAAGATAAAGCACGAAAGCAAAAACCTATCATTCATCAAAATATGGAACACACTATAAGATAAGCCATACAAAGTGTTTCCAAAAGCAAACATAAGACAAAAACTACACGGACAAACGGAGTAGCAATAGTACAACTCAGATGATGTGCCTAATGTAAATAATACAATCATAGTCCAAAAAGATATATCATGGTCATCCGAGACTAAACTAGACACATCAACTCTAAGCTACACTAATCTATGTCAACATCATCAACGGCAGCCTCCATGTCCTCGTCGGGCTGGTAGTCCTCATCGCCATCGTCTGAAGGAGGAGCAGCAGCTGGGGTAGCCTCGTCTTTAGCATCGGCATCGTCATCATCATCCTCGTCTTCGGCATCCGTCGCAGTAGCCTCATCAGCGTCAGTCTCAGCATCCTCCTGGTCAGCCATATCCTCGTTTGGAGGACCAAAAGCACGCCCGGGCCACCTCGCACTCTGCTCGGCCCAAGACATGCCTAGGGCATGTAACTCATAGGCAACCTCAATAGGGGGAGCAGAAGAGGTGTATTGGGCCAGAAGCTCAGACAAACGGCCACCTGGGAGTGCCAGAACCGGAGAAGAGTATCCACCTGTAGAGTGATCATCAGAAGCAGAAGGGGGTGGAGGAGGATAAAACTGACTATACGCAAAAGAAGCGTAGTCACCACCGGGGTAGGGCTCGTAGGTGGGGTAGGGCTGAGGGCAAGACAAAGACATGGACGACATGATGTGGCACAGATCCTGATGGTGATGTTGCTGGACCTGCATGTTGTAGGCTTGCTGATGCATGAGGTACCCCATGAGGGCCTCATTGGAGACATGGAAGTCAGCAAAAGCCGGCTGCGGAGGAGGTCGGAAAGATGGCTCAGGAGGAGGTGGTGCAGCTGTGGAGGGTGGAGGAGGAGGTGCAGCAGATGATGATGGAGGTGGAGGTGGAGCAGAAGAAGATGATGCACCAGAGGTAGGGACACTCTTTTGAAGAGTGGTCTCACTGATATAAACTCCCTTACGATCAGGGCGGTAGAGATAATCGGAAAAGAGAGATTGTCCAGTGGCATGCTGGAAAAGACCACAAATTAGGGCAGGATATGGAAGATGCGTGCCCTTGGTGTTCTTTCCCGAGTCAAAACAAGTCATATGGTGAAGGATGTAACGAGCCCATTTGACTCCTTGGTTGTTCAACAGAAGATACATCATCATAGCCGTATTCTCGGCAATGTATGTTTGATTCTTCTTTGGATGGACATTGCAACTGAGAACGAACGCCAAAACACGGCGAGGAGAGGACAGGGCAGAAGATGGCAGAGTGCCCTTCTTTCTATAAGGAAAATCGGGTTGCTTGAGAAACTTATGAATATCAGTCAAGTCAACCTCAATGGTCTTATAGACGTCCTCGGGATACAAGAGATCAAGATAAGCAGGGTAATCGGTAATCCACGAAGCCGTGCCAACATTGCCATTGAGATAGAGATTGAACGAGCGTTCAGTAATATGGAAAGGTTGGTCGGCAATCATAGACGTAAAAACGATTGAGGTGTCCGAAGGGGGAACCAAAGAGTCGTAATTCCACCGCAAGTTAGCGTAGAATTGACGTACAGCTTTGGAGCTGTATTTTAGGTTATAAAAACGGGCATCCTCAATACAAAGAGCTTCAAGATGATGTGTGCGAAAGAGTTGACAAGCTTCGAAAAGGTCGACATGAAAGCTATGGGGCTGATAAAGAGCTCGAAAAGGAAAGGGAGAGCGAGGAAGGAGCTCTTTGTATCGAGCAATAGCAGCATTGTCAACAAAAGAAAGATTATCAAACACCATATACCTAGGCGCAAGAGGAACCGCAGGAGTAGGGGCGGGAACGACACGTTTCCGGCGTTGGGACCTCATTGGAGAGGAGAACGAGGAGAGGGAGCTGATCCACGCGGAGAGAGAGAGAGCAGGCGGCACGCCAAGAGAAGCAAGAACACACGAACAGGTCGATTTGGGAAGAAAATCGGCCGGAGAGAGAGAGAGGAGCACCAGGGGAGGAAGGGTCGGGCTGGGCGTCTAGGGTTCGGTCGACTTTGCTCTAGTTGAGAGGGAGCAAGTCGGCCGATTCCTATATATATTAAACCAGTCTGCCGCCGATCGGCCGAGTTCCAGGGAGAGGAAACTCGGCCGACAGAACACACAGGTGCCCTGTGCCCGACCGATCGGCCGAGTTTCCAACTCGGCCGACAAAATCCCTGATGTGGGAAAAACCTAGATTCTAGCCCTAGCCTCAAATGACCTAAAGCAAATTTTCTGGTTGGACTAGATTGTATATTAAGCATATTTAGGCACATTCCCATCATCATAGGGTACTATTTGTCGATTAAAACCCGATTTGTGAGAAAAGCCCGAAGAAGAGATAGAAACAAGAGAAATTTTATCAAACACAAGCATTTTGAGCAACCAAGGCATTTATAAGCAAAAGCAACACACATAAGATGTAACCAACTAATTAGAGAGCAATTCAACATCATCAAGAGAGGTTATAAGCAATTTTGATCTAATAAAATTAAATTGTTCTCTAGCAAGCGGTTTAGTGAAAATGTCGGCCAACTGATTTTCCGTATCCACATGTGTGATATAAATATCCTTTTTGACAATGTGATCACGGAGAAAATGATGGCGAACTTCTATGTGTTTAGCTCTACTATGCAATATTGGATTATAAGAAAGATTTATTGCACTAGTGTTATCACAGAAAATAGGAGAAGCATCAAAATGAATGTTAAAGTCTTGGAGCATTTGCTTCATCCATAGGACCTGGGCACAACAACTTCCGGTTGCAATGTATTCAGCTTCGGTAGTTGATAATGCCACTGTGCTCTGTTTCTTGGAGAACCAAGACACCAAGCATGGTCCCAAGAGGAAGCAAGTGCCACTTGTGCACTTTCTATCAATCAAGCAACCTGCGTAGTCAGCATCACTATATGCTACAAGAGTAAAGTCCCTTGACTTAGGGTACCATAGTCCAAAATTTGGAGTTTTGGCTAAGTACCTCAAAATCCTCTTGACAGCAATAAGATGTGATTTCCTAGGGCTTGATTGAAAGCGAGCACACAAGCCAACACTAAACATTATATCAGGTCTAGAGGCAGTTAAGTAAAGTATACTTCCGATCATACCTCTATAGAGCTTCTCATCTACCTTCTCACCTTCTTCATCCTTGTCAAGTTTTGCAGTGTTTGACATGGGTGTATCCATTGGCTTCATGTTCTCCATCCCAAAGCATTTAAGAAGTTCAAGTGTGTATTTGCCTTGGTTGATGAAGTTACCCTCCTTGGTTTGTTTGATTTGGAAGCCGAGGAAGAAGGTCAGCTCACCCATCATACTCATCTCGAATTCACTCTGCATAAGAGAACCAAACTCTTTGCAAAGATCAAGGTCAGTTCCGCCAAATATAATATCATCAACATATATTTGAATTATGAGAAAATGGGTAGAAGTGTGTTTTAGAAACAAAGTACAATCAACTTTGCCCATGATATACCCGTTATCTAACAAAAAGTTCTTTAGTTTCTCATACCAAGCTCGAGGTGCTTGTTTGAGTCCGTAGAGAGCTTTTTGCAAGAAATATACATGATTGGGTAACTTATCATTTTCAAAGCCTGGAGGTTGAGCAACATATACTTCCTCCTCGATTGTACCATTTAAAAACGCACTTTTAACATCCATTTGATAAAGCAAGAAATTTTTATAACTAGCAAAGGCAAGTAGCATACGAATAGATTCTAATCTAGCAACAGGAGCATAGGTTTCATCAAAATCAATACCTTCTTGTTGATTGTAACCTTGTGCTACCAACCTTTCTTTGTTCCTTACCACTTTTCCTTGCTCATCAAGCTTGTTGCGGTAGACCCATTTGGTACCAATGATCTTTCTATCATTTGGTCTTGGCACTAAGGTCCACACACGGTTCTTCTCGAACTGCTCAAGCTCTTCTTGCATGGCAAGGATCCACTCATCATCGCCAAGGGCCTCTTTGATGTTCTTTGGCTCCAGTTGAGAGATGAAGGCACTGTCTGCTTGTTCTTTGTTGTGTGCAGCTCGTGTCCTCACTCTTTCAAACGGGTTGCCAATGATCAACTCCTTGGGGTGATTCTTTGCAAAGCGGGGAGTGGGATCCTTTCTTTCTTCTTCTTTTTCTTCTTCTTCAACCTGCTTGTCTTTGTCTTTGATGTTGAGCTCTTTTAAGATAGGAATGATTTCATCTGCAACATCATCATCACCCAAATGCTTGCCAATACCAGGGTTAGTTTCAATAAATTTAACATTTATAGACTCTTCTATTTTAGATAGTTCAATGTTAAACACTCTAAAAGCCCTGCTAGTAGTGCTATAGCCTAGGAAGAAAGCCTTGTAGGATTTCGGATCAAACTTGTCGAGAGAGTCCTTGGTGTTCAAAACAAAACATGGACATCCAAACACATGAAAGAAATCAATTGACGGCTTCCTACCACGCCATAGTTCATAGGGGGTTTTCTTAAAAGTCGGATGAGTGAAAACTCGGTTTTGCACAAAACATGAGGTGCTAACGGCTTTAGCCCAAAACTTCTTAGGAGTGTCATACTCAAGAAGCATGGTCCTAGCCATCTCTTGTAGCGATCTATTCTTCCTCTCAACAACTCCATTTTGTTGGGGTGTGCGAGGAGAAGAGAAATTGTGCGAATAACCCGATTTTTCACAAAAACGTTCAAAAAGATCATTTTCAAACTCTCCCCCATGATCACTACGGATGGAAACAACATGACAAGAAGCTTTGTTTTCAACTCGTTTACAAAAGCTCGAGAAAACATCGAGTGTATCACTTTTAGAAACGAGAAAGAAAGTCCAAGTAAATCTAGAAAAATCATCGACAATAACAAGACAATACTTGGAGCCGCGAAGCGTTTGTGTTCTCATAGGTCCGAAGAGATCAATATGAAGAAGCTCTAGAACTCTCTTGGTACTCATGACTCCTTTGGATTTGGAGGAGGATTTGGTTTGTTTCCCTTGAGTACAAGGTTGACATTCCTCATCCTTTTCAAAATCCAATTTGGGAAGTCCTCGAACCAAGTCCTTTTTGTTTAGTTTCTTCATTTGATGCAAGTTCACATGACCCAAACGTCGATGCCAAAGCGAAAGATCATTTTTATCCACGACTAAGCATCTATTTAGTATGGGCTTTAAAGCATCAAGAACAATCACATATAGATTACCATTTCTAGTTCCCTTATATATGACATTATAGGACAGGGAATCTAGAAGCAAGCATTCTAAGGAAGTAAAGAGCACAAGATAACCATTATCACATAATTGGCTAACACTATATAGGCCATCAACAAGCAAAACATTTTTAATGCACAAATCATTACCTACATCACCCTCACCTATAACCTTACCCTTTTTGTTGTCCCCAAAGGTTACCGATCCTCCTTTCTTCTTCACAATTTTGTTGAAATGGCTGATTTCTCCAGTCATGTGCTTAGAGCAGCCACTATCAACAATCCATTTCTTTGTGACCTGCAAGAAAAGAGGATGTCGGAACCCAACTCAAACTTTGGGGTCCGGGGTTAGCTTGGGGACCCATTTCATATTTGGGTTGGTCCCCTTAGGCTTGTAAGGACAATAGGTAGAATAATGATCATCACATTTGCAATGCATACATACCATGGGATTTTTAGAGCCGGAAGACTCTCCATTGAAAATTGGAGTTTCCACACTCTTTTTCTTACCCTTTTTCTTCTTCTTACCTTTTGGAGTAGTCGCATTGTATCCTAGACCACTAGTACCAACTTGTTTGGTAGAGTGCTCTAGAACATCATTTAGAGACTTCTTACCCGAAAGAAACCTTTGCAAAGTAGATCTTAATTTAGCATTATCATCACTAAGATTTGTAATGGTAGTAGATAAACTAGCAAGATCTTCTCTAGCATGCAAAAGGTCGGCCTCAAGACAGAGGGCTTTAGTAAGAAGAGAGTCTTTTTCAAGAGTTAAGTTTGCAACTTCATTTCTAGGCAAGATAGGTCTAGAAGATAAATCATTTGTTTGTGCAAGAAGTTTAGCATTTTCAGATTTAAGGACTACAATTTCCCTTTGATAAGCATACACTTCATCTCTCCTAGCATCATCAATAAGCTTAAGTTCAACATTTTCAGTTTTTAGAACATCTAGCTCATCTAGGCAATTTTGGTTCTCTATCTTAAGATTTTCAATAGTTTTAAGATAAGTACCATTCTCAACCTCTACTCCATTATATTGAAGTTCAAGGTCTAGAAATTGCCCTTGTAAAGAATCTATGCTATCAAGATGTAATTTCTCATTTTGATCTAGAATGTCAATCTTGGCATAGAGATCATCAACTATCTTTCCTAATCTTTTTCTTTTAGCTTTACATTTAGCAAAAGATGATTGACAATCATTAAGCATTTCAATGAGGGTTTCCTTAGATAAATCAAGTAAACTTTCATCACTTACCTTACTTACCTCACTTACCTCAATTACTTCTTCACTAGTAGAAGCCATGAGTGCAAGGTGACATTCACCATCCTCGGAGCTTGAGGAACTTGAAGTAGAGGACTCCTCCCATGCCGCATGAGCTGCATCTTTGGGTCTTCTCTCCTTCTTGTTCTTCTTCTTGTACTTGGCTTCTCTTTTATATTTGTCATCCTTCTTGTGGCTGCTCTTATGATAGCCCTTCTTGGCTTTTGGGCAGTCATTCTTGTAGTGGCCCTTTTGACCACACTCGTAGCATCTAGGAGTGGAGGATGATGGTTTGCCCTTGAAGTGTCTTCCTTTTGAATAGTTGGCTTCATGATCATTTGCACCTTCATCTTCGCTTGAGGAAGGGCAGGGAGACTTCATGGCAAGTTGTTGTTGCCGCATCATTTCTTCAACTTGAGCTTTGAAGGCTGTGTCCTTCATCTTCTTGGACTCCTTCTCTTCTCTTTTCTCCTCTTCCTCTTGCTTGTCGAGCCTTGGTTCATGTGCTTGGAGATTACCAACCAGCTCCTCGGTTGACAACTCGCTCAGCTTGTAGACTTCTTCAATTGAAGTGACCTTTGGCTCCCATCTCTTTGGAAGAGATCTCAAGATCTTTGCATTGATGGTACCTCTATCCATGACACTTCCAAGGGCTGCAAGACTGTTCAAGATGACATTCAACCTTGTGTACATGTCCGCAACTCTTTCATTCTTCCCCATCTTGAAGTTCTCAAGTAGGCCGCCGAGCATATAGACCTTGGCCTCCTTGACTTGCTCCGTCCCTTCATAGGTGACACACAACTTATGCCAAATCTCATGCGCCGTGTCCCAAGAAGAGATGCGGTTGAACTACGATGGTGAAAGGGCGGCGTAGATGATGCTCACAGCTTTAGCATTGAGTTGAGCACGCTTCATCTCATCTTCCGTCCACGTGGTGATGTTCCCCTTCGGCTCTTCATACTTGAGATGGACTATCTTCCACATCTCGTAGCTCACGCCTTGGATGTAGAATTGCATCCTTCTCTTCCAATATAGGAAGTTTGTGCCGTCGAAGACCGGGGGTCTCATGGAGAAGCTTCCTTCAAGATTGAGTGACCCAAGAGCTGAATCGCCCATCTTCTCCTACTTGTTGAAGTAGCTTGGAGAAGACCTGCTCTGATACCACTTGTTGGATCAATGGGCTCTAGAAGGGGGGGTTGAATAGAGCTTCACAAACTTCACAAAAGTGATTAGACCACCAAATTATATTAAGTGCAGAACTTAATTCAAAACAGCAATTTGATGTCCTAAACTAGCATACAAAGCAAGGATAAGAGACAAGGAAAGCATGCACTTGGACAGGTGGTTTAGAGTGGTTCCATGTCCTAAACTTAGGAGCAATGTCAGTCCACTACCTAGAGTTGGTTAGGCTCTAGGATTTGTAACTTGGTTCTCTTATATATATCACACAATAAGATTACAAGCTACAACTACCAACCATCCAAGGACTTATATATCAAGCCAAGATCTTCTACCTCACCAAGGACTTACCCACCAAGCAAGTAGTCTTCAGCCTTCTTCAAAGGACTTACCTACTCTTGCTCTAGTCTTCGGCCTTGCAGGAATTACCCATCTTGCTTGAGCTTTGCCTTGCACCTCTCCTTCTCTTGGAGAGCTTTAGCACCTTCCTCCTTCACTCGGAGGCCTGGAGCAGCTAGCCTTCTTCTCCTTCACTTGGGGAAGAGCAGCAACCTTCTTCTCTTTCACTCGGAGAAGAAACTTCAATCAATCTTCATAGAGAATGGAGATGGGAGAAGTGGAAAGGAGAGCTTTACAAGATTACAAATGATAGCTCTCATACATGGGATCCTAACTCACTCATACTCACGAATTTGCTTTGAAGGTAGAGAGAGAAAGGGGCTCAAAGGATTAGAAACCACTCAACTAAGGCTAGGACCAAGCATATGTGAATGAGCAACCTTGGAATGAAGTCCAAGAGGTCCTATTTATAGTTGAGGGTGTCCCTTTGAGGTTGGGAGAGTTAAGTGGCACAAACTAGCCGTTTTACAACTTGCAACGGATCTATTTTGAGTCCCACCAACTCCTCCAACGGTTGGAATTGCTTTTTCTGCATTCCAGTACAGTCCGATCGGCCGAGTTTCATTAAAGGCAATTCGGCCGACACACTAGGCGACAAGTCTGAGAGGCAGACTGTCGGCCGAGTTTCCATGGGGAAACTCGACCGATCGGTCGACCTTCAGTCTTGACCAACCAGTGGATCGGCCGAGTTTCCTATCATTGAAACTCGACCGAACAGGGATCGGCTGAGTTGGAAACTCGGCCGACAGCCCAGAAAGTTCCAGAATATATGGATCGGCCGAGTTTGGAATTCGGCCGACAAAATCCCTGTTAAGGGTATTTTGGAATTTTCATAAACTGTACAAACGATGGATTTTTGAGTCCCAATCATTTTATCCATCTTAGATACAATGCAAAACATGATTATGAGTGATTACATAAAATTTTCTAAGCCTCTAAGGGCTATATTACAAAGCGATTAAAAGTCACATGTTTTGCATGTGCCGGAAGAGTAGCTTTGGAGATAAAGGAGATTCTTTTCTTGTATCTAATATCTGCAATGATCTCAAATAGATTTGTTAGATACATATGAATGGAATGGTTAAGTCATTATCAAAATATGGGCAATGTGCGACACCTAGGTCAACAATAATCACACCATGACCAAAAGGGTGTAATTCCTTCTTTCTAATACAACGTAGTGTTTTAGGTGGAGTTCATCATGATACACTATCATTATTTCCTAGAATGTTCTCAAAGTCTTGGTTCAAAGTATTTCCACATCGATCATATAAAAGTATTAAATACTTATACCAAATGGTTTATGTATGTAATTCCTAATTTCCTTGAAGACTTCATAATATTTTGACTTGTAATTCATTAAATAAAATCTACCATATCTATTGAGATCATTAGTAAATATAATGAGGTACTAATAACCACCTCTATCATTTATTGTAAAAGGTCTATACACATCAGTATGTATGAGCCCTGATAGAATAGTTGCTATCCGACTACATCTAGTGAAAATGTTTTTGTCATATTTCCCAATAAGACTCACATGTCTCTATTGGTCCTATAACCCAATAAAATTCTATATAACCATAATTATGGATTCTAGAAATTTGTTTCTTGTTTATGAACTCTAGATGACAATGCTATAGGTATTCATTGTTTGAGTCATCAAGTCATTTAATATTTGTCTCTAGAACTATCAAATATAAACTATAAGACATTGGGGCTAATACCATAAAAGATCTTATCTTTGAAAGTAAAACATCAAATATATTAATAATATTCGTGTCCATATAAGATGATGATTTTAATTAATGGAAGGTATATAATAGCAATTTGCTAATTCTATTGCATGCCCATGAATGACATATTCCAAATTTAGTGGCATCAACTCTTGATGCGCACAGTTCTATCTTGCTTCTTCTCGGGTACTGAAGTACAAATTTCTATCTCTATCTTATTCATGTGTTCCTTTAAGTGAAAAGTACATATTACTTTTGCACTTACCCATTCTCCTCATTTTGAGTGTCGAAGACTTGGACTTCAACTTAGCCTCAAAACTCTTCATGGCCTTGCCTTTGTCATTGGATCTCACTCTGTTGATCATCATCATAGGTTTATCTTTCTTCATTCTTGCTTAACCTTTGTAAACATGCCAAGTAATTGTGACATCAGTTTGGCCAAGTTACTCAAGTAGTAACACTCGATAAACTAGCTATATGATTCTGTAAACAATTATAGAATCATATCCATGGCCAATTCTTGACCTAAAGAAAATCCCAATCTATCTATATGTTCCACATGCGCAATCATATTTAGAACCTGGGACAATATTGGGTCTCCCTCTGTCAGATTTCACTCAAACAATGCCTTAAAAGACATTATACATTTCTTTCTTTACATGATTTTTAAGATGTGTTACCATCTCGAGAGTGTCCATGTTTTTATGTTGTTTATGAAACTCATAGTTCATACAACTCAGTGTAAGGTTCTTAAGGTCTAAGGCATCGTCGGTATGCTTCCAATAAGCATCCACCTTATCCCTAGGTGCATCAGGAGCATGTTCCTCTGGCACTGGTGAATCCAAGAAATAGAGCTTATGCTCATCAATGAGAACCCCTTTCAAAGTCTGGAACCAGTCATGGAAGTTGTTCCCGTTCAACTTGTCCTTCTCAAGGACCGATCACAAAAAAATATGTTTGTGTTTACCACTAAATTCTAAAAAATAAAGTTTGGAGCTTTAGTCAAAACACTTTTGATCGATTTGATAATTTCGATGATATTAATTAGGATTTTAAATAATTATCACTCCCACTATTTTGTTTAAATTGATAGCCCTCACTACCAATTTGGAAGACTGCAACATACAACCATCTAGTGAGCTAAAATCCAAAACTATTAAGTTAATACCCAACCAATGCTAGAGCTCATAACCAATTATTAAGGTAGACAACATTTACAAATTGCATCTTATGCAATTCTTAGATTGATGGTATGCAAAACCTCTTTCCACAGTCCATCTTCATGCTTCTAGGTACTTAATATCATTAAGGTCACCTAATTAAGCCTAACTCAAAAAACAACACGATAGTGATGCACCCCACTTAGCAAGACCACATGACTACCATCACACTTCCATGAGATAGATAATGCACCATGCTTAGCATGCCCATGCATAGTCAATCATGCTTTTAATGTGTGTTTATTATGGAAACCATCTAAGGCTTAATATTTTTTTGAGGTATATATATACATATCCAATCACCACATAGTTATATTATATATCATATACATGCTACATCCCATAAATGAAAAACACACATGATGGTTATGGAAATATAAATATAATTCCTTCGATCCACAAGGGATTACTAACACGTAAGGTCCACATCATATGTAGAAACCTATTGTTAGTGAAGCTCTATGTTGGAACCTATTCAAGTTGATCAATTCCACTATTAGACTGATCGACTTGCCTCCAGGTTGGTCGGTTGGTCTCTCAGATTAGTCATTTGGTCTTCGGTCCAAGCATCGTTTGGAAACCTCTAGTTGATCACTTGGGCTATGAATGGATCGATCAGATCCTACTATCATTTGGCCTCCTCAGTCCACTAGTTGATGGGTTCTCCTTCTGAGTTGGTCAGATTGTCTGGGAACAACATCTCCTTTACCACAACAAGAAAATAAACTAACCTACTCAAATTTAACATATTATTTTGTAATAAGGAAACCCCTAGTGACATTTGGGAGGAGCATAGGAAGGAAAGAATTAATAATTTTACATACAAAAAGGAGAGATAGTCTTAGTATGCAAATTGATATGTGAAAAAAAAACAACCATCTCACCAAGCACAAGATCTAGGGGTTATTGGCCATAACAATGCATAACATCCACCATGAAAACCAACTTTTACGATAACATGTGTAAATTACACACACACAGATATATATATATATATATATACATATATATATACATATATATACACATATATATACAAATATATATACATATATATATACATATATATATATATATTACTTTATGGAATCATATATGGTATTTAATAGGATGTGCATATAACCAATTTAATATTCTCATGGCATGAAATAAAATAAATTTGATCGTATCAATTTAAATCCAGATACATCATAAATTGACGTGTTCTCTAATACCACTGTTGGAAAATTGAGACGACAAATAAGGCAACAAAATAAAAAAAAATTAATGCATGATTCCCTAATCAACATATCTCATTAACAACAATGTATCTAGGTAAGAGGACTACAAGAAATATACCTGGTCCTGGAGCAAGTCCAATGACAACTCTTGTAGCGGTGTGCTTCTTTCTTCAAGTTGCACATTCATGGTTGTCGATGGCGGCCTCCTACTTGATCACCACATACAATTGTTGTCTATATCCTCCTAGAAGTAGGAAAAAGTCTCCTCACCTCTAAATAGTCCACACGTACCACCAGCAACTCAACCGTGTGCTACCAGTGACAACATTGGTGTCCCTTCAAATGTCAATTTTCTAGGATTGGTTCACTCTCCCAATTGTCTCTCCCTTGCTATCCATCCCTTTTATGGGTAGGATTTTCCCCAGCTCTCTTGGTTACCACAACCAGAGAGGACAACAATTGTCAGATCTTATTGTTATATCTAGAAATCCCCCAGTACCCCTCTATTTATATGAGGTCTAGGGTCATGGTTTCTAGTCCATTTAGGAGTCAAAGAGATGGATTTTCATGAATTTTCTAGAACCTACAAGTAATGCACATGTCAGTTCACTATTGAACCATTATATTTGACCCTTGAATCGATTAGCTCAACACGTTTCATGTTTGCAAACATATTGTCTTTTAGTATTCTATTAATGTACAATCATGACATCAACATCAATCCTTGATCCAATTGAATTGATCATTGAGCCAGATGATTCAGATGATGAACCAAGCATTTCACTTAATGAAACATTCATTTCACATCATAAAACGGTCATTTCACTTATGAAATGGTCATTTCATATGTGAAATGGTCGTTTCATATGTGATACGGTCATTTCATATGTCTGGTTCGGACAAATAATCAGCCAATTGTTGTTTGTATTAACCTGACACTTTAGTTTAAATTGAATACCTAAACACTTTAGCAATCAAATTAAACATCATTCATGAATAAAATCCCATTCCAAGTGTATCCTATGTGTGTGACCCTATAAATTCCAATTTAGGTGAGCAATGAATGTCTATAACTAAGTTATGACATCATAAGCAATGAGTGATATCTATCAACACATCATTTCTACTCAAGTAATTTAGAAAGTTGGAGAAAAACTTCAACCTAAAACCCGTGACCAGTGTTATTGTGATCGTGTAGTTCCTTTGTCTCTAATATCCAGATTGAACTCGAGGCATGGAAACCTCATCCTCTCAATGTTTAATACATATTCCTTGAACTAGAGAAGACTATCTGAAATGCTTGTGAGCTCTCATATCATATATTGAGTCACATGAGTATGGCCATATGTTTCTCAATCTCTCTAATCAAGTGTCTTGTATATCAATCTCATGTAGGAGGGACAAATCTGATCTACATCACTCACACTCAATCCCCATGTGTCACTCAGTACTCGAGCATCAACTTTATGGAAACCCTAATTCAACGTCACATTGGATGATGTCAAAGTACAACAAATGACATGTGATGAGTGTAGTGACTTCAGATCTAAGAACCACAATAACAACTATCACTATGAGAACTGATTCTAACTATCATTCCATGGTTTCCATGTATCACTCTCAAGGTGGGTCTATCTGATACACTATTGCCTAGAATGTACCTGTGTGCTTGACATGATATCACTTATCATGACTAATTAGACTCTGTCATAAGTCAAAACACACTCTATTCTTATGTGTTACTATTTTCTATTTGCTTCCACAATAATATATGACTTGAGACATAACAATAATGTGTGTATCCTTATCATACATATGATCTCATTGACCTGTGCTAAACCTGAAGATATATGTCATTGAGTAACATCATTGCTTTTACATCTATTATATCTTTTTCATAATCTCATGATTGAGACAAAGATAATATATATAATTACCTTTTATCATTAGCAAATTAGGTATTTAATGTCTCACTGCAATCATTATATGATAGGTTCTCCCGGCAAACATACCAACAAACACCACCATCAGTTTGAATGGATTTGATTTGATGGCTCAGTTGCCATTATACAAACTTGTAGAAATTAATGAAAATAGAGTGTACATCTAATTTATTAAACAATGGGAAAAGCTAGGTGTATTTGGAATAGTTGTCAACAATGATAAGAGAATAACAATGACCAACTGATGAAGGTACCGGAGAGGGACCCCATACATCAAGAAAAAGTAATTGAAGCAGTGTAATGTTGTGAGTGTTTGTAGGATGAAAATGTCGATGAGAAGATTTGCCCATGAAACATGTAGTGTATTTAAAAATTGAGACGCCAGATAAAATAGAAATGTTATCAAAGGTGACTATGTCATTGACAACATGAGCGTAAAGATTAGCAAATAGATGGATGCCAACAGTCCAAAGAAACTCTCTTTGATAGATGAATAGTGGGGAATTGCCGGAAAAGCAGACAACAGAGACCAACACTAGTGTGACCATGGAGAAGAGGTTGGTGTCTCATTGAATCCTTCACAATAAAGAAACCAAAGTGAAATTAAAAAAAGAACTTATTATCATAGGTAAATCGTGACACAGATAGTAAAATATTTTGTTAAGGAAGGAACATGAAGAACATTGGAGAGAGGGAGGGAGCAGTAGGGAGATGGAAGATGGGATGTTCCAATGTTATGTATTGACAAGAATGTGCCATCACCAACTTGAAGTCAATCAGGGTTGTTGTAAGGGGTTTCTTGCTGAAGATTGCAAGAGTCATGGGTTGAATGATATGTGGCCCCAGTGTTCAAATACCATGCTTTATCGAGGAAGGAAGGAGCTGGATGAACTACTGGTAGTGGGGGAGAATGCGAGGTCACCAGGAGAGGTGTAGATGTATGATGTGCTTGAGTCGAGTTGGGGCATTGGTTGTGGAAGTGACATCGATATGGATTGTGATCATGAACACAAGAAACATTACATGGACCGCAACTACAACCTCACAATGTGGTTGATGTAGGGGTCCATGGTGTTGGTGTCATCATAGGAAGAACTGTTGTTGCCATATTTTTTGTGGGGGAGAGAATAGAATGAGAGGGATGATGATGAATTTCATGGCCAATCAGCAGACTATTGAGATTAGCATAGCTTATAGGGTTGTCACGAGAAGTGAGAGACACCACCATATCTCTAAATTGTGGGCCCATGCTAATGTAGACAATAACATTGAAAGTCAGCAAGGCAAGGGGTTGCCCACCTGTAGTAAGCTAATCTGTCAGATACTTGGAGTAATAGAGAAAATTAGAGATGGGTTGGTCTCCCTATTTGAAGGTTTTGTATTGGATGTTGAGTTGGACACACTACTACAGAAATAGCTTATAATGTCACATTTAGAGGTGTCGGTTGTATCCAAGAAACTGATGCCTAAAACCTACAACGTCGGTTGAATACACAAACTGACATTTATATGTGAAGACCGGACAGACACGGATATCACTTTTAATTTAGTGTCGGTTGCTCACTAAGAAATTGACGCCTAAAATTTCCCACAAAATCTGAATTTTCTAGTGAAAAAAATTACCTCCAAAATTTAACATACGACGTCGGTTGTTGACAAATTAATCTACGACTAAAGGTTTGTCACGAGACATAATTTGGGCCCATTTTAATATCACGTTTCTTGCAATAACTAATGTCGATGTGTTTTTGTGCGTTGTCCCCGTAAAAGTTTTCACCCCCTTTCCCGTCGGTTTGCTATGGAAATCGACGACTATGGTCATAATTCAAGAACATTTTTTTTATCGACATATGTAGATAGACATCGGTTTTTCTAGTTGAAACTGATGACTATAATTGAACATAGGTGTCGGTTTTTGTGTGATAACTGACGCCTATTGTTTTAAGTGTCAGCTATTTTTAATAATTGACATCTAATGTTAACTTAATAGCACCCGCGCGAACCAGACTCTTCCCCTTTCTCTATTTCATTCCTGACATTCTTAGGTTAGGCAATTCTTGTGTCACTGCTACCACTACTTCCCACCGTTGTTGTTGCTCTTCACCGCCTACCACCCCTATTGCTCGCCGCTACCTACTGCTCAAAACCTGAGATCACCGCCGCCAGATAGGTACATTTCTCAACCGGCTGAGCTCGCCGCCGCCGCCGCCGACTTCCAACCCCCTTTTTTTCCACCTCATTTCCTTAGAGCATCCTTGGTTTTCTATGAGAAAAAAAAGATTTGTGTCTGCTCTGTCTCCACCTGGAATAGCTGTGTAGCCCTGTGGGTTAACGCAAACCCTGACAATAGCCAAATGTGGTTGTTGTATATGAACCAGATGATTACTATTACAAAAAAAATAGTAGTTCAAATCCTGATAAGAGGAAAATGAGGGATTTCACAATTAAGTTCACAATTACATAGATGCATAGTGTGTTAGTCTATGATACCAACTGTCATAGAAGTGTTATTACATCGATCCAATCCCATTGCTTGGGTAGACAATGATAAAGTAATTTAGTGTGACTGCCCCTAAATAGCTCAAAGTTCACACACAACTTATGTAAATATAGAGAAGAAGAAAGACAGACATATTAGATTTAATATAGAGAAGCCACATTATCATTCCCAAATATTAGTGTATCCTCATGGACTTTATATTCTGTAATTCTTATACAACAACCAAACATTATAATCATTAAGTAGCAAGTAGTAAAAGGCAATCTAGAACCTTAGTCACTAGATGAATAATGGCCATAAATGTGTAATGAAAGATGCATGAAAAAAATGTTTGGTTGTAAAATAATGAGTTGATCTTTTGTTTATCTTGCAATATATATTATTACTAAGCAATTATTTCATTATGCAGTCCATTTTTTTATTTGTGTTTTGATTGATCTCATCTTGATTTTTCCCTATTACGGGGCATGTCAACATTATTCAAGATTAATGTGTGCTTTAAACCTAGGCATGTCAACATTCTAGGGTCATATGGGGCATGTAAACATTTTCTAGGCATAAAAACCCGTCCAAGATTCTAGGCATGCCAACATTTAGGATCAATATTCTAGGCATGTCAACATTCTAGGGTCATATGGGGCATGTAAAATTTTTCTTCAAGCTATAGTTGAGTTGACTATTCATAAGATTAATTGAGTCATCTTCAAGTGTTTATCTATTTTAAGACTCACTAATACACCAATTTGGTTTTAGTAAAAGGGAAATACTAATTCACTCATGTGGCATGCTTGGAATGTAAATGATGAACTTTGCCCTAGATTTCCAATCATGTTTCTAAAGACATCAATAATCACCCTAACTTGAAGAACTAGGATATGAATGATGAAACTAGGATTGTAGGTATAAGAATGATAACACATGTATTTGTTGGCATAGAAACCCGTCCAAGATTTACTCATTAGGAGTAAATCTTGGATAGTCCCCAGTTTGGGATTGTTCTTGAACACTTAATCTCACTTAGGATGTAAGTGTATAATGTGTATTGGGTTTTCAAGAAAATTTCGGTAGCATTTCCCCATTTGTTCTCTAAGTACATATGTACTTGGAGAACAACGGGGAAATGTTGTTGAAATTTTATTGAAAACCCAATACACATTATACACTTACTAATGAGATTAGGTGTTCAAGAGTGGGATCGGTGGTACACGTTTATTATGTATAAGACCTAAAACCCTAAAGTTTTAACCATAAACCCTAATCTTTTAACCGTAGACCCTAATCTTGTTCTAATATATACTTGTTTTCTCTTTGATCATAGAATGGATAGATCATGGATGTCCATTCCAAATCTCTACATCCCAGAGTTTATTTCTAGTCTTGATCAGTTTATTAGATTTGCCGAGGAACATAGGAAAAAACATGGAGATAGGTTCTATTGTCCATGTAGGCATTGTGGTAACAACTTGAAAGTCAGCACTGGTGACGAAATCAAAAGTCATGTCATGTGCAGCAGGATTGTACAAGGCTATACATAATGGCACTGGCATGGACAGATTTCAAACCTAAAATCAGTGGATGTGGATAGCAGTGCTTGTTTGGAGGAAGAAATTGCCTCTGATGACGTAGATGTGAATGAACTAGTTCCAGTAGACATCGTTTATGCGATGTTTGATAGTTGTGGGGTAGAGCACACCGATCCACCTCCCATGTTTAGAAACATTGTGCATGATGCTGAGATACCGTTATACATAGGTTGTAAGTTTATGAAGCTTAGCGCTGTGTTGAGATTGTATAAGCTGAAAGCTAACAATAGATGGAGCGAAAAAAGCTTCACGTCATTATTGTCTTTGTTGAAAGAAATTCTTCCTAAAGGAAATGAGTTGCCAATCTCAACATACCAGTTAAAGAAATTGTTGTGCCCAATGGGAATCGAGGCCAAGAAGATACATGCTTGCCCGAATGATTGTGACTTATTTTAAAAGGACTATGTGGATTTGAAAGATTGTCCAAAATGTGGTGCGTCAAGGTATAAATTGACGACTTCGGGGGAGTCCAAAACTGGTTCTCCTGCCAAGGTGATGTGGTATATACCTATGATACCACGGTTTCAACGCTTGTTTGTCAATCTGATAGATGCAAATAAATTGAGGTGGCATGCAGATGTTAAGAAAAATAATGATGGGATCCTATGACATGCGTCTGATTCCCCACAATGGAAGAAGATTGATTTATTGTACCGTAAATTCGGTGAAGAAGTTAGGAATCTAAGACTTGGGTTTTATACAGATGTGATGAATCCGTACAGGACATTGAGAAGCCAACATAGCACTTGGCTAGTTATGCTTGTTATATACAATCTTCCTCCTTGGTTGTGTATGAAAAATAAGTATGTTATGTTGTCGTTGTTCATATCGGGCCCTAAACAATCTGGAAATGATATTGATGTTTATCTTGAACCTCTAATTGATGACTTGAAGAAACTCTTGGGTGAAGGTGTGATGACCTATGATGCTTCACGAAGAGAGACATTTCATTTGCATGCTATATTTTTTTGCATTGTGAATGACTTTCCAGCATATGGGAATTTGTTTGGATATAGTGTCAAAGGATCTAAAGCGTGTCCTTAATGTGAAGAGAACACTAATTTAATATGACTAAAACATGGTGGAAAGACTATATATCTTGGTCATCGAAGGTTTCTTCCAAAATTCCATCTGTATCATAGGTTGCACAAAGCATTCATTGGACGTAATGAAGAACGGAGTGCACCTAAACCTATACCATGGGAGGATGTTTATGAAAGATTAAAAGACATTGCCAATGAATTTAGTAAGAGATTGCAATGTACGATGGCCACACAGAGTGACAAATTTTTATTCAAGAAGTAGTCAATATTTTAGGATCATCCTTATTGGAGTTCTTTGGTAGTCAGGCATTGTATCGATGTCATGCACGTTGAGAAAAATGTTTGTGATAGTGTCATCAGTACTCTGTTGAAAATAGCAGGTAAGACTAAAGATGGGATAAAATCCAGAATGGACCTATGTGAAATGGGAATAAGGACAGAATTAACAAAAGTAATTAGTAGTGATCAGAGAACATACTTACCTCTTGCTTGTTACACGTTGTTGAGAAAGGAGAAGAAAGCTTTTTGTGAATGCTTGGTAAATATTAATGTGCCATAGAGTTACTCATCCAAAATATGTACATTGGTATCAATGAAAGATCTGAAGTTGATAGGTCTTAAATCTCATGATTGTCACACTCTAATGCAACAAATATTGCCTATGGCAATTTGATCTATATTGTCGAAGCATGTAAGGTTTGCAATCACTAGACTTTGTTTCTTTTTCAACAGTCTGTGCATCAAAGTTAATGACCCTGATACTCTTGATAAATTGCAAAGAGAAGTCGTTGTTACCCTTTGTCAGCTTGAGATGTATTTTCCTCCTTCGTTCTTTGATATCATGGTACATCTTGTTGTCCACTTGACTAGGGAAGTGAAAATGTTGGGACCAGTTTTCTTGCATTGGATGTATCTCTTTAAACGATACATGAGCATTTTTAAAAGAGATGTTTGAAACCGTTATCAGCCAGAAGGGAGTATTATTGAGGGTTATGCGGCGAGAGAGGTTATGGATTTTTGCAATGACTTTCTGAGTGCTAATGATGCTCCTGTTAGTGACAAGAATATTGAGGAGCATTTTGGCAAAGGAATTTTGGGATCACAGATGAAAGTAATTGTTGGATCCTAGATGGGTGATTAGATGCTCTAGAGGGGGGGTGAATGGAGCTAAATGCACTTAAAAAAATTTAGTAGACCTTCAAGATATATCACAAGTTAAGGTTGCTAAATAGGAAATTTGAGTGCAACTAAAACATGCATAGTAAGGATGAGGGAGATTGAGAAAACACAAGTAGACAAGCTATTTAGAGTGGTTCCACACTTCAAACTAGAAGTACGTTAGTCCACTTACCTAGAGAGGTCAACCTCTAGGATTTCCTAACCATTGCATTCTTATATTCATTCATAAGACTTACAATACATCACCACCAAATGACTTACCTATCCAATACAAAGAGTCTTCAACCTTACCAAGGACTTACCCACTTTGCAAGGAGTCTTCCGCGATCTTCCAAGGACTTACCTATTCTTGCACAAGTCTTCAGCCTTGTATGGATTACCCACTCTTCTTGGATCTTCTGCCTTTGACTTCACCTTCGCTCGGAGAAGCTTCCACCAAGGACTTACCCACTTGAGCAAGGAGACTTTTTCCTTCACCAAAGGCTTACCCACTCTAGCTCCAAGTCTTTAGCCTTGATCTTCAGCAAGGGACGCCTTCCCTTGTTCTTCTTCAACTCTCTTATATAAGAGAGAGATCATTCATCTTCATGGTTGAAATGAGAGATATGGAGGTGGTGGAAGTGAGAGCCTCACAAGATATACATGTGGGACTAGCTCTCTTACAGATCTCCTACTCACTCTAATGGATGTAGCAAGTGATTAAGCTTAGAGAGAGAGAGGAGGCTGTAGGAAGCACTCAACTATAGAATAGGAACCTCACATAGAGTTTGCATTGAATGCTCAACCTTGGAATGAAGCCCAAGGGGTCTTATTTATAGCTGGGGATGCCTCTTAGCCTTTGGGAACACTTGAGAACAAAAACTAGCCATTTTTTGGGTTGCAACGGATATATTTTCACTTCTTGCAACTCCACAATGGCTAGAAACACTTTTCTGCACTTTTTCGAATAGTGCAATCGGTCGAGTTTCTATAAGGGTAACTCAACCGATCAAGTAAACGATAAGGCCAATACTCAAATGATCAGTCGAGTTTCTCCTGACAAAACTCGACCGACCATTAGGAATTGAAATGGTCAGTTACTTGATCGGTCAAGTTCTATGTAAACACAACTCGACCGATGCAATCTCCAGAAAATTGATCAAGGATGATTGGTCGAGTTTTTAGGCTGGGAAACTCGATAGACAAAGTGCATGTAATCAATTTTCAAAGTTGCATCAAAAGTGATCTAACATTCGATCTAAGTGCTCCCGATTTTTTCTAAGCTTAATTACAAGTCATACAATCATTACAAGTGATTTACAACATGATTCTAATGGATTTACATCATATTACAAAAACATGCACTTGTATTGACTTTGACTTGTCTTTTCTCCAATTTGATATGCGTGAGTTAGGGCATTTGGAGTGTGTCTATACCTAATCTGAAATCACTCAAGTAGAGACATTAGACACCAATATGTGGAATGGTTAGTCATCTTCAAAACATGGGTTTAGTCAATTTAGACGTGAGTTAACATTGACCTAATTGACCTTGAGTCAACAGTAATCAGCCATGAGCAGTTGGAACAAGGTCACTTGTATATTTTACACAACATCGACGAAGTGAGTGTTTATATCAAAGAACATACCAATTTCATCAAGAGACAATATCCTTGAGCCAATTCAATGTGACTTGCTAGGGAGCATAACAAGACATTTATTAAGTGGTTTGAAGATAAAGTCTTACATCACTATCTCAAACACCAGATAATCTTACTGAAACTATCAAATGCCTCACCTTTAAACCAAAATTGAATGTTATGTCTTATGAAGGGTTTTACATAAATAGATTCGCATATTACACAAAGCGTCAAGATGATAAGAGTGTCGTCCAAAACAGTGGGGTCACCCTTCAAGCGACTTCATTGTTTTTTGCAAGTGCAAAGGATAAGAGTTCACATGAAGCTAAAACATCATATTACGGTGTCATTGAAGACATATGGGAGTTTGACTATGTAGATTTCAGAATTCCACTCTTTAAATGTAATTGGGTTGATAACACCAAAGGAGTTATAGTGGATGAATTGGGTTTCACATTAGTGAACTTTGAAAAGATTGGTGAGAAGGGTGAACCATTCATATTGGCATCACAAGATAAACAAGTATTTTATATCGATGATCCTACAAATGATAAATGGTCGGTTGTTCTTCATGGTAAAAGATAGTTCATTGAAGATCCTATAGATGAAGAACCGTACTATGAAAAGTATGATGACTCCAGTCCATTCTCAGTTGGGTTACCAACACCACCAAATATTGAATCTAATGATGCCTTGTATGTGTGTGGAAATCACAATGAAGGATTGTTAATTGATAAAAGATCGCAATATTAGAGGCATGCATGTTTATATTTTTTTAAATATTTTATTTTTCTCAATGTGATCTTTACAATGTGAATTACTTTACAATGTGAATGTGAACATTACAATGTGAATTACTTTACAATGTGAACTTTACAATTTGAATGTGAACTTTCAGATGGCTGAGCATTCTACTCATTACCGTGCTGATGATTACCATGAGGGTGACGAAGTCAATGTGCCACCTCACAATGTAAGTTTTTAAAATATATCCCTTAGGTTTCTATCTATATGTTCATTTATAGTTATATCCTGTAAGTGTGTTTTTTTGTCAAATTTTAGGTTGGCGATGTACCCCCTGAAGAAATTGGGGCACTTGATGAGCAGAAAAAAAATTGAGAAAGTGACGGGCATCACAATGATGAACAAGTTACTACAACAAAGGGGCAATGGACCCAAACTAGCTGTGGATTTTGATCATGCAGGAAATCCAGTTGGAGTGAACCACAACTCATTTATTTCATATCTTGGGGTTCTTACTCACAACCATTGTAGTCCTAACATCGAGTCTTGGCATAAAGTTCCTAAGGGGAATGAAGACTTAGTATGGAAGGAACTATGCATGAGTTATTATTATTTGCAATTCTATTTTTGTAGATTACTAATTTTTAGGATACTAGTTAATAGCAATTCTATTTTGCAGAGTATATTTGATCTGGATGGAAAGTTGCATCGTAAATGCGTGATGCAACACTGTGAGAGGGTCCTAAGGAACTATAGGATAAATCTCACCTGAGATTACATACGCGATGCTGAGAAGATGTTCTTGATTGATTTTCAATTCTAGACATTGATCACTTTTTGACTAACTCTACACTAATAATTTTTGTTTGTATTCTCTTTAAAAAATAAATTTAGGCAAAAGGCAACCACTGAGCAATGGAACTACTTGGACCCCAAAGACTGGGAGGAGTTTGTTACCCAAAGAAAAATGGATGAATTCAAGGTATTAAGTGCCACTCCCAATTCAATTTATATACATTCTTACGTATTCACCTATTCAAGATTAACCTTTAGTGTTATAACCAAATCAATGTGCTTACTAACAAGGCTATCAGCGATGCTCAAAGAGAAAGGCGTGCACTAAATGTGCATGACCACACAATGGGTCTAAGAGTCTATGTAGGCATTTGCCAAAGACTACAGGATGAGTCTACTACTCAGTCTGCTGCTACTCAGGAGACTGCAGAGTCCTCTACTATTGGTCCCGCACCTCTGCCTCGCCATGCTATGCGGATAGCTGGGAGGCAAAACAATAAGGGAGATATAACGAAGCCCACAAATGCTGAGGCGGCTGCAAAAATGGTAAAATTCAACTCTTAGAGCAATCGATCAATATTGATTATTGTTATATTTACTTACCAATTTCTGTTGATGGCGATTAGCGGGAGCTGTACGAGCAGGGGAAGGAAGGAAAGTTCATCCCTGAGGGCACAAGGGATGAATTGACAGTTTCTCTGGATAACCCAGAGCTTCCTGGACATGTTAGGGGTGTAGGTGCGGGTATGGGCATCAAAGCGTTCTTTGGGCCATGACATCGCAAACCAGTCCTAAAAGAGGGACTTTCACAAGCTGAGGTAACTTATTCTTTTTTTAGAATGTTATTGCGAAAGAGAATTCAATAATCAGAAGCTAGATTTTCTTTTGTCCATGTATAGGTAGATCAGTTAATTGATAGTCGAGTCATGGAAGGACTTGATAGGAGAGTCGAGGAAACACTTGATATGAGAGTTAATGAAGCAATTAGCAAGTGGCAGGCATCTCAGACTACCACTCAGACAGTACCTGTGGTGGGCCACTCTTCTCCTACTATAGAGGTTGGGAGTAATCTTGTAGACCCACCACCTAGCATGTCCACTGTAAGTATTTTTATGACATATATAGTAGCTAGTCTTTTCAAAATGATATGTTTATGTATATATGTATATAACATTCTTTACGTAAATTTGTAGGGGTTGAAGCCATGTTGTCTAAAAAGTCAAGAATATATTGTTGCAGAGGCACACACTTACCCAGCCCTCCCAGGGAGATGTTTCATGGGACTCCAGTACCAACTGGTGCAGTTCGTGTGAGCCTGATACATATACTCCCCAATTGGAGGGATCTTCCACTACCATATGCCCACCCAGATTCTGAAACGCTTGGTGAGGCAGAAGGCGGAGTGATAATGTGGCCCAAAGCGGATGTCATCTATACTAATATTGTATGGTAAATTTACATTACATTAATTTGTTAGTGTGTACATACGAGTCAATTGATTTGAAATTATATATACAGGTTAAAAGGAAGAAACCCGCTACATCTCGGCCTCCACATCGACATCCTAATGTACCAATTTGGCTTCCAAGGGACCTACACGCCTCGTTAGGTCCTAATTGTAGGGGTATGGTGGTATGGATAGGCGAACATGATTTAAATTTCCCTATACATGTTACTATTCTGGAGGATGATGTAGGTTAATCATATGATAACAATCTCTTTATAGTAGTTTTGCATATGTATTAATGCACACGTAATACAAGTTTTGCATATGCATTAATGCATATGTATTAATGTAGGTCAATCATACGATAACAAGATATTTATACAAGATATTTTGGAGTTTTTTCATTATGATTGGCTGAACACATCCATGATAGATCTGTGGATATGGTGAGATATTGTTTATGCATCCATATACCTTGTTTTATATATGGTGATCTAGTTTCTTATATATTAATGCATATGTAATACATGTTTTACAGCCACATACACACGATATGTATAGATTTTGCATTTTCCCATGTGGAATTTTTGGTTCCATCTTTGATTAGTCTTGTAGATACGGATCCCTTCTTCTGTTACTTCATACTGTTGTGCTGCTTTTGAATATTTTGGTAAAAACAAGAAGACGGTGATAATAGCTCCATTCAATGTCGAGTAAGTTTACTTTGCTTATAATTTGGACTTAAGAAAATTACATTTTTATTGTGGATTTTGAGTTATTAATTTTTAACTTTCTTACCTATAGTGGTAGGCATTGGGAGTTACTAGTTATTATCCCCAATATGGTCACTGTCTGTTATTTAGATCCTGCGGGGAAGGAATTGAATACATTATATGGACATACAATGAAAAGGACATTATTCCCATGAGAAATATTTCATATTTTTATATCTGTTAACATATGTTATTACATTAATATTTAATTATACAATTTAATGTGTTACATTAACATGTAGGGCTTTACAAGAGTTCAAAAAAGCTGGAGGAAAGGTCCCCAGGAAAAAGAATCAGCCACTAATTTGAGAGAATGTGAAAGTAATTTCCTGACTCCAATGTATATATTATTTATGTGAACTGTGCTTATTTGTATTTTTGAATATTTTGTATGTTTCAATTTATAGTGTGCTACAAAATACAATGGTTGGGCATGTGCCTACTATGTGATGTGATTTATGGACCTAATCATCAAACATGCCGCAATGGAAATCGATATTATACATAAGATATTATATATAGTTTCATTAGATAATATGAAATATATCAATCTTAATGTATTTTATTAATTATATATATACGTCATTCTCTATGCAAGTGTTTAAAACTGACTTCAGTATATGTGGAAAGTTATTAGATGTACATACTCCCTATACGAGGGAGAAATTGGATGTTGTAAGAGAAGAATGGGCAAAAGCCCTACAAGTAGTGGGAATTTTTAAAAATAATTGGGTATCTGATGACAATGATGATGATGATGATGAATAAAGATTGATATTTCTAAACTTTGTTCTCATAATTTTTTTGTGAATGTGAATGACTTTTTCTGAATTATCATATGTGTGAATGTGATTGGCTTTTTTTTATCAATACATGAATGTTTCTACATGTGTCTGAATGTGAAAAGAGATGAAATGAATGGAAATGAATGTGAATGTAAATGAATTTGTAGGTTTCTACATGTATCTAATCAATACATGTGTTTGAATGTGAATGACCTTGCAGGTTTGTGGCATGATGTTGGTTGATATCAATGGATGTTGTAAACTTGTAGTTCGGAATTGAACTGTAGGTTCTGCATCCTGTTGACCAGCCATATAGCAGGCTTACAAACTGATAAGAAAAAATAAATCAAAACATAGGTGTCAGTTGTTTGTATAAAACTGACACCAAAGAGATACAACGTTAGTTATTAGCAAAAAATCGACGTATTTGTACCCTTCCTGGCTTGGTGGTGGGAACGGTAATGGTGTCAGTTTTTGCTTAATTACCGACATCTTTAACCATGATATAGTGTCAATTTTCGTTAGTAACTGACGCCTATTGTTCCCTTGTTGGTGCGTTTTCAGTTGTGGGAAGGGTTATGGCGTCAATTTTTGTATAATAATTGATGTCTGTAACCATGGTATAGTGTCAGTTTTCTTTAATAGATGACGCCTATAGTTCCCTTGCTGGCGTGTTTTCAGTGGCGGGAAGGGTTATGGAGTCGGTTAGAAACCGACACTGAAGGTGTTGACTTTTAGCGAAGCCCACTTGGGTGTCACTTGAAAACTCATGCTAAAGGCTCTATAACTAACGCCAAAGGCCTTTTCTGTAGTAGGGACAATTCTACTGCGAGAGGGAGAGTTGTAGGTATGATGGGGAGCTTTCCAAACGTCCTTGGTAATATGTAATCCCATGACCTCAAGAAGCACTTCTTTTATCAACGAGGAAAGCATCCAACTCAACAACAACTAGTCTTTACACAACCATATGGCATAGTTTTCAATTGGCATGGAGTTAGGAAAAAGGGAGGGTAGGTAGATTTCATATTTGTCAATGAGTCCCATGAGAATCTATTTGTCTAGGAAGGGAGGAGTTGCCTTTTCCAAAGCAAATAGTTGGTCAGGGAGATTTTTACAGAGAGGTGATGGTGGACTCGATTAACCTTGGGAAGGGAAGGAAAAGCATCGAGGGAGAAATAATCTGGATATGAGGTGGAGGATGAAAAGGTAGAAGTAGAGCTTGCTACAACGTCAGGCATGGCTTTAATAGCATGTGATGTTTTTTGAATTGAAATTTGTATTTATTTGATGTGTTTACAATACTCAATAAGTTTCTATATATAGCAATTATATACATGTGTACAGATAACAACTTAGTCTCCCAGATCCTATAATGGTGGATCTGTAACCTAGTCCTTTTGTGGACTATCTCCTGGAGGTTCCTGGTCCTTCAAAGGACTCTCTCCCAGAGGTTATTGAACATGTCCAACATCTTCTATGTGACTTCCAATTCTCCAGTTCTTGTCGAGGCTCTTATGGATCATAAATGTGTCATGAAGCTGGTCTAATACTCACTAACCCTATGACAATCGTTTCTATCAGATATTCATCTCATGAGAAAAGGAGTGGAGAAGAACAAAGGTGGGATCAAAACCTTATCTAGAAATGAAATCAGAACCTCCTTCATGCCCGTCTAGTTGTAGTGCCCTCTGACATGGGATAGGGGACTGTAATGACCCCGCCTCCCGGTAACCCCCAATTAAGGGAGACCAAGAGGTTAGAGTCGTTATCTCAATTTCCCAGATCAAAGTTTCGACAAAAAATCAATAATAATTATTAAATTCTTCTCAGACTATATTGAAAGCTGGAATAAAATAAAACTTTGCATACCTTTTTCAGAAACTTGGATATCTACTTCTATCCACATCTGGAATCTATTCTAACTAATCCACATTTGTACTTTAATTCTTATTTAATTCCACAAGTGCCACTTTACTATTTTTCCTTTTCAAACTTGTACCTAAAACACTGACAAATAAAACGTTGGTCAACATAAATGAATATGCCAGTATGTGGGGGAAACAATAATTATGCAATTAACTGTAACAATATATTGCAGTCAATTATGATTTGACAAACAACTTTACATTTTAAACATAACTGCTCAATCCATACATACCCTAGCCTCTACACTGTCCCTGCAGTGGACCTGGATGCTACCTTCCTTATGGTAGATCTCCATTGAACCCCATATGATCCTACCTAACAGGTAGATCAATATCTAGGGTTGATGAGTCGCATGGCACTACCCATAGGTAGCCCAATCCCTAACTCATGGTGTGCTAAAGAGTCGCATGACACTACCCATAGGTAGCCCAATCCCTAACTCTTGATAACCTGATGGTCCCACAAGTAGACCCTTTACTAGGTTACCCTTTCATCATTAGCAAAGCCACAAAGGAGGACCAGGATCTAAGCCAGTCATGTAAACATATTTATGGTGATAATCATAGTCACTTTATAGTTCCATGAAATAAAAGTCATCCAAGCAATTATTTTTAGGAAACCAATAAAACATCTGAGAATCTCCGTGAATCTAAAGCGATTAACCATAAGCGTAACCACATACCTGTCAGGTTGATTTGAGATAGAATAAATCCAATCAATGCAAGAAATCCAATAGGCAAACAAGCACACAAAGAGATCCTAAAATATGCATATAATTTCCCATCATTGATCATGCCATCAATATCTATTAAACCTAGCTCGCTTCCTAGGGTTTCTAGTCCACTTTTTGGGTTTCCATTGCAATTAGGGTTTCACTTCATTTTTACTATTTTAAACCCTAATTATCTCATCTACTCTTCACGAAAGACATTAAGGTTACCTTTTAACAACATATAACCCTAATTTCGGATTAAAGGCACAATTAAATGTCAATTAAGTCTATTATGCCTCTTTTACATTAAAACTACCATTTTTGTCCTTTTAAGACATGACATGATCATTAGGCCCAATTATCATCTTTGTTTCCCTTCAAATTAACAACTTATCTTTCATGAACACCATTTATCACTAATTCCACATTTATCCATTAGAAAACCCTAATTACCATATTAAGGATATTTACCCACAAATAGGAACTTTTATACTCAAAATAGCTTTGAACCATCTTATCTCAGCCTTATTCATGAATTTGAACAATTACAGTCATTAAGAGTCATAATTCCTAACATTAGGGTTTCGAGGCCCATTACAGCTCATTCATGTACATGGAATTCTTAAATTAATCCAATTACATGTAAAGTTCATCCTTTTAGATCTTGATGTGTCTTTTTATAATTAACAGGTTGATATCAACTTTAATCATCCATAAAACCCTTCTCAATACATTAATAATCTCAAATTAGGTTTTCTTAATCATTAATGCATTAAAGTTGATCACTTCCATTGCTTTTCAAATTGCAAGAGGAATTAGATTCTAAACTTATTTTTAATGGATTCTATCACGGAACAGTCTTTACCCCAATCCCAATCGCATTGCCTAGACAGTGATAAAGGGATTGAATCGCCCGTCCCTGAGTGGCCCAATAGGATCAATCGCACTGGCATATACAATAACAAATAAATATCTCAAAAACTGGATAAATAAATAAACAAACTAACCCAATATGGAGATATATCGAATTTATCTTTGTCGTCAAAGTGTATGAGTGTGGAAGCGATCTTATTCAATATTCCATTTATATTGCCTAAAATCAAGAAAATCAAGACACAATCATGCAATTGCACGGTACGCTATCAAAATCAAGCAAAATGATTTATAAAAAAATAGTATACTTGGCAGGACTTATATTCAAAAGAATAACAAGCAATTTGCAAAACTAACATTTATTCGACAAGTTTTTCAAGCAATTTGAATTTTATTACGAGTTCCCATTATGCTGTAATTCGAGAAGCATGCTTATATAATTTGTGTGACTCTATTACCCCAACGCGATGGGGAAGGTCACTAGGCTCCTTCTCACCATAGGAACATAGGAGGCCAATGTACAAGTCCCACCTCCAAATGAGGGGGTTGTTGCACTCAATATCAACATTATCAATACATCATCATTATCAATATACATGCAGTCATAATGGGTATGCAATTTATATTTTCATGTTTTTCAAAATATTGTATAGAAAAACATAAGACTAATCATAGGGAACAGTAGTTCATCCAAGTAAAAAGCCAAGCATACGGTCAAGAGATACATAAAAGTATCTTCAATACAATCAAGGAGGATTTATATAAATAGTGTACCTTTCACCGAGATTTCGAGTATAGATCATGAGTAATAGGGCGATCCTTCGAGTTAGATCCTAAAACACAATATTTGGATCAAGGGTCAAGATCAAGATATTTGGATATCATGTTGTAATATTCAAGATTAGGGTTACATTTTCCTAGGTCAACCTTAGGGTTAGGTCATCCACTTATGATCAACCAATATTTCAATTTGTCCAACATTTCTTCAAGTGTACAATATATTCGAGTGTGAATGGCCTACCTAGGTTTTTTTGGTACATGTGTTAATCCTAATTTTCCTGGTCAATATGCCAGTCCAAAAATCAAGTCTTTAGATCATTTATCAAGTTCTAACATCATTGGGGGTTCACGATTAGATCAATTTCTGATAAGTAAATCAGAGATCAACTTTTAGGTCAAAAGATTTAGATATGCCATAAGATTTGGATCAATCATATTATCAAGATATCATCAAAATTACCTTCAAGGCATAAGATTAATATACAAAAGTGGTTAAGATGACAAGATTATATATAGTCTAGTCAAGTAGAACTTCATATCTCATGATAATCATCAGAGTTAAGATATAAGGTTTTCAAAGTCTAATCACAACATTGAGTCATTTAGACTAATTAACTAAGCAAGAGAATTATATTTAAGTATATCAGTGAGCATCGTTTGTAATCAGGTTTCAAAAGTATTTTTAAACGATGCACTAGATTTTTCTGATCAAGATTGACTATTTACACGAATTATTTGGAGCTAGGATGCAATAATTATGATTTAAACAAGGTCAGGGATTTTAAATGCTTATATGTAAGAGATGAGCAAAATACCTTAATTTGCACAATAAGGCTGATCATTGGATGTCGATTGGATGGCTATGATCGAGCCACAAAGGGGATGGGGTTTTCTATCCCAGAGGTCTGTTTCAAATCTGATTCGTCTGGTTCACTTCTTGATTTCTCGGTTTATTGGGGGTTCGGATGGGTCCATTGTCATTTGGACCGAGCGGTATGGGGCTCTATTTCTCCTTCACATAGCCTTCCTCGTGAGCCCATAAATAGGACGGCGGGGCTCGCCAGAGTATAGAAGCTCCAGGAGAATGAGACGCCAAGAGAGAGCGTGATCATGCTGGACGAGTTTGCCTTGGCCTCACAGACTTGATGGGGGGAAAATAAAGGGCAGAGGAGGCGAGAAACATGAACGCCCAAAGGGCCATGTGTGGCGGCGCCACACCAGCAATAGGGAGAAAGGGCGAGGTTTAGGGGTGATCGAGACCATGAAATAACACAAAAAGTGGTGAGTTCTCTTCGTGGGGTGACGACGGATCTAGAGGGGTATTTATATAGCACTGGGGACTACGATTTGGCTAGCTCGAGCCTTGGTTGCAGCCATGGCCACTGCAGTGAGAAGTCCAGCCAAGGGAACCACTTTGGCGGCTGAAGAGAGAACAAAATGGCAGTCAAAATAGGGCTTCATCCGTTAAAAATTGTGAGAGGAACATCTTGGCTCGCTTAGAATTCCAAATCGTAGCTAAGAGCTCGAGATCTCTAAATTGCGTCCTCATTTACTCCTCCCGCTGATTGCGGGGGTTGAAGATGATCCCATAGCCACTGGATCTGGCCCTGATCCATGGGAAGGAGATCCAAGGGCTAAGAGGTGCCCTCGATCCCTTGCCAAAGATAGTTTAAGAGCAAATAAAAGGGGAAAAAGGGGTTTTCAATACATAAACTTCAAGAATTCATAGTAAAATGTAGGAATGTCAAATTGACCTCAAATTTGGACCAAAGCTTCAAAATAATGTGGAGAATATCTAGAAAATGTTTTAGAATCAAAAGACAAAGTTTGATTGACCAATTAGATTCTTTGGACAAAGTGATGAATGAATCCAATTTGAAGTGTTATAATGTGTATAAAAACTACATTGGTCACCATATCTTGGATTTGAGTCTCAAATATGATTACGAAGACAAGAAAAATAATTTGGGACCATTAGTAAGTATAATGAGGTCAAAGGTGTAATTATATCATTATTTTGCTAAAATCCACTTTGTCACATCCTTCCCTCCTTAAAAATGAATTTTGTCCCCAAAATTCAAAAACATCCTCAAAAATCAGGATTATTCGACCTAAGTGATTTCCTCAAATATTGGGATATCCTCAAGTATAAAATCAAAATCATGCCCTCAATTTTCAAGTAATCCAATAATCATAGTTGGGATTCCATGTTCCATATCATAATCAACTTGGTACTAACACCATTTCATCATCAAGCAATTGAGTATCAAGAGCAACGCATATATTGTCCAGATTCACTATATGAGTCAAAAATATGGAAAACATCCTATTGATCATAAATTTGGAGAGATTATATTTAGTTCAAATAAATAGAGTACTTGAATCAAGTATACACGGTGACTTTCAATCCCAATATATCAGGGTCCTAGCTTCTCCATTGTCCTAGGTGGGGTTATACGTCCATGATTTGAGATTTCATATTTCAATATTTCAAAACAACATCATACTATCAATATCATGATTTCAAGATCAAAATAAATGGGGGTCCCACCCCAGTCCTAATGAGAGCTAAACCCTAAGTCATCAATCGAGAGAGTCAAAATAGTCATCATTTCAAAATTTTGGGATTTATGAAAGTCATTATTTATATATCGAATGTGGTCTGAAGATCCATATCATGTTTCAAAATTTTGTACATCAATATCAAGAGTTGAATTTTAGCTATCAAGATCAAATGTATAACTATTCCAAAGCTAGGGTTTATATTCCTATTTAGACCTTAGTGGAGATCACTCATCTAAATAAATTTTGAGTAACAATATTCAAGCAATATTCGATCAACATATCAAAATTTCATTATCATTGTATCCAAGTTTGATGAATGATCTAGACCTAGGTCGAAGTAGGAAGTCAACCTCAAGTTATAGTCAATATTTCCATATGTCAAGGTCATTATCAAATCAATATTCAAGATCGAGTATCAATCATGGGTTTAACCTATTAGGTTTAGGTCAACCAATCAAAATAGGATGGAAAGGAATACCTTTCCAAACTCTAAATAATCAATAATATGAAAATTTAGAGGTAGTCAAAATAGGGATGTCACCTAGGTTAGGGGAGTCATGAGTCAACTACCACCCTAATCTAGCACATTACCAACATTAATTATTATCCATTGAACTTATTCAAATAGGGAGAGTATCAATCATTAAATCATATATATCAAAGTCATAAGATCAAAATTTAAGGTAATAGGGCAATAATGTCAAGATTTGTAATTCTTTCCTTTCATGATCAAGGTAGTGATATAATTTGGAAATCGAGGATTTAGAGCATAATAGTGCAAAATTTAGGTCCATAACCATCATATCTAAATCGAGATTGAAAAAGGCATAAATAGTCAATAGAGAAACTGCTTTTTGCATCATGGTATTACATCATTATTTTGTGAGTCATAAGCTTAGTCACTTGATGGCTTAGTCATGATATGTATCAAAATAGGGTACAAGTTTGCTTAACTATGTATGAGGTTTAATCAACAATAGGGCAATCATGGGCTTAATCAAATAGGGACCTTATCAACAATGAGGTATAAGGTATAATTCGTCCTTATTTCACCATATCATAACCTCAAACATAGTCAAAATTGAGTGTTCAAGATATTAGGGGTCATATATGAGTATTTGGTTTCAAAATTAATTGATCAATATCGAGTTTTCAAATTCAGGTCAGATAATTGTATCAACTTTCAAAATTTAGCAGTATTCATTTTTCCCGTGCATAAGCTACCCATAATCGAGACATCATGTGGTAAAAAGTCATAAAAAAGGACCACATGAGGAGATGAGAAGACTACCTAATCTTCATCTACATGGGTGGTGTGATAACCCGGATTTTAGGATTTTTGATATTGAATATCGAATTTGAATATCATGAATGTTATGTAGATGACTAGTAGAAAAGTAAGGAATTGATTATTCAATAATGGACTTTATTCACCTAAAAAGAATGATCCTGGATAGTGCTAATAATAAGGATTACATAAACGTTTACAGACAGCATGAGTTTTGTTAATGTTTGGAGGCCTTTGAGAATCATATATGACTGAAATGTCCCATAGAATAAACATATTGTAAAAACTATATTAAGATGTTAATTAATGTTTCTTTGAAGGATTAAGCATCCATACAAAGCATTGTGTTATTGGGAAAAGTTAAAAATCTCATGTGATTTATGAATCGAAATATATCAGGAGTTCAGTTGAGGCTTAAGTTTGGAAATAGGTCATTAGGTACATGACTCTTCTTCTATTCACATGAAACAACTGACTCATTTAGTGGGAGGGATTTAGGCGTGGCATGGAACTGGGAGACGTGGACAAATCCCAATCCTCATAGGTGACCTTCCGGCCTACCTTGTATCTTCAACCTGCACTTATCCGGAAAGAGAGATCTTGACCACCTCAACAACTTCACATATGTCTCGGATCAGGGAACCAACTATGAGATATCTTAGACTGGATGTTGCTTGGGCGCAGACCTCAGATCCCAAGATTTCTCACGCCAACCCTTTGTTCCTGCATTAAGTGGATGGGAACCCTCGCTCATGGCAGGCCGAGGCTAAAGGAAGGGAAGCTGGAAGACAAGGGGGTGATGGGGGGATAGTTCCCATCTCAAGTTCCAGCCCTGTGGTGGAAACTACATCGCAGTAGGATAAGAGATCTGCCCACCATGACTCACCTTGAGAACGTGAACAGAAGGGAGAGACAAGAGTTTTCTTTTACAGAACATGAGAGTACGGAGGTACCCTGCCTTGCCGCGAAAGGAGACGTGTTGCGCAGCAGTGAGTCGCATGCACGCAGCGTGGAACGCTGCACCTTGGGAGACCAGCGTGACCGTAGGTGCAGTGGGTGGTCTACCCTCTATCGAATCCCCTAAGTTCTTTAGATCATGATGAGGAGGTGGCGCCGAGGGTAGATCTCATCGCTGAAGCAGAGCCGACAACGATCGAGTCCCTGGCGGTAGAGAGTCGTGGCCATGGCAGTGGCTCACACCTAGAAGAACAAAACTGTTAGGGGGAGGCCTTGCAGGATCACCCTGTGCATAACTCATCCATGGCTATTCGAGGGTCGACGCATGAAGGCATCATGGGAGAACGAGATCCTCCCTGCAGCAGCGGCGGCAGTGCTTGAGAGCGAGCTCAGCGCTCAGGCACACCTAGATGCGAACGGAGGAGCCGACCGAGCATCTATCAGCCTTGATGTGTTCTCGTCAGAGCCACTTTCACCGGTGGCAGCTTGGGTAGAAGCTTGGAGCCCACGCACGCGAGATGCCAGATGACGGCGGCACGTGTTACGGGAGAACAGGGTAACGCCTCGTGTGTGCGAGAGAAAGGAGAAGGACCGGTTGGTCCAGCTGCTGAACCGGACTGGCGCAACCAACCGAACCGGCCCCTGAACCGCCCAGCTAACAGCAAACCAATCATGGATCGGCGCGCAGCAAGTAAAGGGTGCACGCCATCCCTAGAGCCACGTGGCAGCGGCCTGTTCGCCTGAAAAGGTAAATTACCTCAGAAATGCCTAGTTTTATAATAAATCCCAGTAAATAGCTCGCTTATCAGAAAAATGCAAATAAGGTACCGAAATTCTCAAAAAAATGAGAAGAACAATAAGGAATCATAATATCAGGCTTTTGATGCAATAATATTAGTGATATCGTATTAGTTGTAAAAAGCTTAGTTCATGAGTAATAAGTATTAAATGATGATATAAAATTATGGAAAAATGTCAGTAATTCTATAATAATGTTTATAATGCATATGATGTCAGATATGGTCATGATGATGCACGAAAGTATATAATTTGATTAATATGTCTAATTAGGGCTAATAACACTAAAGATGATGCAATAAATGCACACATGCTCAATAAATGAAGAAATTCACAGAGTAAGCTTATATCAGTATATTGAACCTCAGTTTTAATTATGAGATCTTAAAGATGAACAAAATCCATGTTATATGAATATGAATATTAATGCATGGTTTAAAACCCTAATCTAGGTTAATGATGTAACCTAGGGTCAATATGTGCACAAAAATAGAATATGGAACCTAATATTCAGATAATGGATCATAATCTGGAAAATGACGTCAGTAAGATAAATATAAGACAATAATGCAAGTAAACATTGGAATATCCTAATGAGATAATATAAACCCTAATGAACACGACTAGGGTTAAGATGATGAGAATCTGATGATAGTATGTGGTCTTGTCTTAATCAGGTCATGACCAAACTTCTAGATGATCAAAGATAAGTTAGAAATTTCTGAACTCAGGTACGTGGGATTTATTAAGTATAAGACTAGTTTCCTGGTTGCATATGATATGTGATATCTTGAATGCTCGTATTTGGATATGATTGCTTGGTTGAACTATTATGAGTTATACTTCGCCAAATCTAATAGAACATAAATGAGTATGATGGGTTGTAGCTACTAGAGCACATAGCCTGGTGTGGATGTATGTTGCCTAACATGGATGTATGATTCCTTGGCCCATGTTAGATGTATGATGATACTATATTGCCCACACTAGATGTAAGTCAAGTGCAAGTATGAGTAGTACAACCGCATCAAAGTGAAAGCAATAAAAGGAATGTTTACCTGATTATCGCTTTAAATAATGTTTTCTTTTACTCTTTCTTTCTCAATTCATTTCAATTATGAAAACATATTAGTATGTATCTTTCTACCCACGTACACAACACCTTGTGTGTTGATTCGTTGTTTCACGTATGTGTTAGGTTCAGAGATAGCGTGGGATAAAAGATGTGAAGTGAGCACTGTTCAGGTTGTACCTATTGTGTAGATCCTAGTTTAGCATACATGTTCTTAGATTGTAGAATTTTCATTCAATATGTAATTGTAAATCATTGTGTAATAATTCATGTTGTATAAATTTACATGTTGAATGCTGAGAATGTTATGGTTGTATGTTCATGTATGCGTATTATGCTTCCGCATCGCTTTCTGATATGATTGGATGATGTTTTCGGATTCTGACATCTCATTCCCAATAGGGTTTGGAGAAATCAAAATCTGGGGACGTCACAGGTGGCTTAGGATAGTCCTTAAAGAAGAGATGAGATGCTAGAAGACTCTCTATGGTTTCACAAGAGAACCTTTAGGTCCAGTTCTGGATCAATTGAGGCCAGGTAGAGCGGGGGATCTCAACCACCGTGAAGACAGATAGGAGAATTTATGCCAGAACCCTGAGCCTAGACACCTCAATTTTCACCATTATGGACTTTAGGGTTTCTTGGGTGTAAGAGACTTGAAAAATTATTTACTTAGAGTATATGGGAGTGTGAAAGCTCTGATACCAACTGTCACAGAATAGTTCTTACCCCAATCCCAATCGCACTGCCTAGAAAGTGATAAAGGGGTTGAAGCGCCCATCCCTGAGTGGCCCAATAGGATCAATCACACTGGCATATACAATAACAAATAAATATCTCAAAAATTGGATAAATAAATAAACAAACTAACCCAATATGGAGATATATCCAATTTATCTTTGTCATCAGAGTGTATGAGTGTGGAAGCGATCTTATTCAATATTCCATTTATATTGCCTAAAATCAAGAAAATCAAGACACAATCAAGCAATTGCACCGTACGCTATCAAAACCAAGCAAAATGATTTATAACAAAATAGTATACTTTGCAGGACTTATATTCAAAAGAATAACAAGCAATTTGCAAAACTAACATTTATTCGACAAGTTTTTCAAGCAATTCGAATTTTATTACAAGTTCCCATTATGTTGTAATTCGAGAAGCATGCTTATATAATTTGTGTGACTCTATTACCCCAACGCGATGGAGAAGGTCACTAGGCTCCTTCTCACCATAGGAACATAGGAGGCCAATGTACAAGTCCCACCTCCAAATGAGGGGGTTGTTGCACTCAATATCAACATTATCAATATCATCATCATTATCAATATACAGGCAGTCATAATGGGCATGCAATTTATATTTTCATGTTTTTCAAAATATTGTATAGAAAAACAGAAGACTAATTATAGGGAACAGTAGTTCATCCAAGTAAATAGCCAAGCATACGGTCAAGAGATACATAAAAGTATCTTCAATACAATCAAGGAGGAGTTATATAAATAGCGTACCTTTCACTGAGATTTCGAGTATAGATCATGAGTAATAGGTCGATCCTTCGAGTTAGATCCTAAAACACAATATTTGGATCAAGGGTCATGATCACGATATGTGGATATCATGTTGTAATATTTGAGATTAGGGTTACAGTTTCCTAGGTCAACCTTAGGGTTAGGTCATCCACTTATGATCAACCAATATTTAAATTTGTCCAACATTTCTTCAAGTGTACAATATATTCGAGTGTGAATGGCCTACCTAGGTTTTCTTGGTACATTTGTTAACCCTAATTATCTTGGTCAATATGCAAGTCCAAAAATCAAGTCTTTAGATCATTTATCAAGTTTTAACATAATTGGGGGTTCAAGATTAGATCAATTTCTGATAAGTAAATCAGAGATCAACTTTTAGGTCAAAAGATTTAGATATGCCATAAGATTTGGATCAATCATATTATCAAGATATCATCAAAATTACCTTCAAGGCATAATATTAATATACAAAAGTGGTTAAGACGACAAGATTAGATCTAGTCTAGTCAAGTATAACTTCATATCTCAAGATAATCATCAGAGTTAAGATATAAGGTTTTCAAAGTCTAATCACAACATTTGAGTCAGTTAGACTAATTAACTAAGCAAGAGATTTATATTTAAGTATATCAGTGAGCATCATTTGTAATCAGGTTTCAAAAGTATTTTTAAACGATGCACTTGATTTTTCTCATCAAGATTGACTATTTACACAAATTATTTGGAGCTAGGATGCAATAATTATGATTTATACAAGGTCAGGGATTTTAAATGCTTATATGTAAGAGATGAGCAAAGTACCTTAATTTGCACAATAAGGCTGATCATTGGATGTCAATTGGATGGCTATGATCGAGCCACACAGGCGATGGAGTTTGCTATCCCAGTGGTTCGTTTCAAATCTGATTCGTCCGGTTCACTTCTTGATTTCTCAGTTTATTGGCGGTTCGGATGGGTCCATTGTCATTTGGACCGGGTGGTCCGGGGCTCTGTTTCTCCTTCATGTAGCCTTCCTCGAGAGCCTAGAAATAGGGTGGCGGGCTCGCCGGAGTAGAGAAGCTCCAGGAGAAGGAGGGGCCGAGAGAGAGCGTGATCAGGCTGGACGAGTTTGCCTTGGCCTCGCGGACTTGATGGGGGGCAGATAAAGGGCAGAGGAGGCGAGAAATGTGAACTCCCAAAGGGCCATGTGTGGCGGCGCCGCACCAGCAACAGGGAGAAAGGGTGAGGTTTAGGGGTGATCGAGACCATGAAATAACACAAAAAGTGGTGAGTTCTCTTCGTGGGGTGACGACGGATCTAGAGGGGTATTTATATATCACTGGGGACTAGGGTTTGGCTAGATCGAGCCTTGGTTGCAGCCATGGCCGCTGCAGTGAGAAGTCCAGCCAAGGGAACCGCTTTGGCGGCTGAAGAGAGAACAAAATGGCGGTCAAAATAGGGCTTGATCCGTTCAAAATCATGAGAGAAACATCTTGGCTTGCTTAGAATTCTAAATCATAGCTAAGAGCACGAGATCTCTAAATCGCGTCCTCATTTACTCCTCCCACTGATTGCGGGGGTTGAAGATGATCCCACAGCCACTGGATCTGGCCTTGATCCGTGGGAAGGAGATCCAAGGGCTAAGAGGTGCCCCCGATCCCTTGCCAAAGATAGCTGAAGAGCAAATAAAAGGGGAAAAGGGGGTTTTCAATACATAAACTTCAAGAATTCATAGTAAAATGTAGGAATGTCAAATTGACCTCAAATTTGGAACAAAGCTTCAAAATAATGTGGAGAATATCTAGAAAATGTTTTAGAATCAAAATACAAAGTTTGTTTGACCAATTAGATTCTTTGGACAAAGTGATGAATAAATCCAATTTGAAGTGTTATAATGTGTATATAAACTACATTGGTCACCATATCTTGGATTTGAGTCTCAAATATGATTACGAAGACAAGAACAATAAATAGGGACCATTAGTAGGTATAATGCGGGCAAATGAGTAATTATCTCATTATTTTGCTAAAATCCACTTTGCAACAGATTCCTCGCATTTTTCTGAGAAAAATTCATATTTTGCATGTTTCCATCGGAGCTACCAATATTTAGATATGATTTTTATAAAAATACTTACTTGGACCGATGAGGGCCTGACAGGTCATCCGATCGAGCCTTCTTTTCTTTTTCATGTGGTTTGGGCCCAAGCACATAGGAAAGACACTCCTGCCCTTTTATTTCTTCACTGGAGTCAAGGGCAAAGGGGTCTTTTCCCCTTACTCTTCTTCTTCCTCATGACGCTCCCCCCACGTGGAGTAGCTCCCACAGACAGTCAACTCTTCAGTTGACTCTACCGCTCTTTCACCCTACTTACCAGGAGAATGTCGTGCATCCTCCACCATGGTCCTTCGAAGCCACCTAGGCTTTCAATTGTGTCGATCGCAACCCGAGGCGAAAGAACTGACTTCCGAACCTCCAGCGAGGTCCCTACGTTGACAGGAGCAACATCCATGTCCTTAACTGAAATTGCTATCACTACCTTACTCACAATGCTCGGCCAAAGCCAACAACTCTATTTTTTGCTCCGTTGGAAGTCTGAGGCCCCATATATATAGGTCTCCCTATGGCTGTCGTGAATTGCTGAGTTCTAGATTGGGCAAAAGTCCTAGACATGAGGAAACTCCGAGAAACTAGGGGTAGATCAACAAGGACTGATCCCCTGAATCTATTGGGAACGTTTGTTGCCCCTGACGTGTCTTGGTTTGCAAGAAATCCGATTGGGAGACTCAGATGCCACTGCTTCTATTTCCCATTTCAGTGAGAGCTAGGGGATGACTTGTCCCCCATTGATCTTCTAATCAACGGTCATGATTATTCATGTCATTCCATATCTGAAAATACATCCTGGAGATATTGCGACATTTAATATTATTTAAGGATTACCCATCCACTTTAGGAAATCTTGTAAAAACCATATCTCTCTCCTCGTTTATCCCTTTTCATTCAAATTTTAGAGGAAACTTTGTCTTGGCATTATCTACTCGTGTATTAAATATGAAACCCAAATTCCAAAGGAAAAGGGTGTTTTCCTCATATGCAATTTATTCATTAATAAAACCAAATTAATTGACATTTTCGTTTTCTTTTTCCATTATCTTATCATCTTGGATTTCCTTGGACCTCAAGGAACCTTAATGGCTCGAAATCCCATCTTGGGAACATTTCTTTAGCCTCTTTCCTTATCTTTTATCCTTTTTTATTATTTATTCCTTTATTCAAATAAATTACTTTTCCTTTTCTTTTATTAGAAATCATATGTAAACGAATTTTACTCAATTGTGGCCATTAATGCCACTTTCTAGATATTTCCTAGTATTTCTTATAAATGCTTTGCTTAATACACATTATCTTGTATCTTTTTCTATTATTTGGACTTTTCGTTTTTTATTCTCTTTTATATCCATTAATGGATCAATCTAATAATAGGAATCATGAAATTCCTATCCAAAGGGATATTTGCAAAGAAATCCATCCTTTGAAGCAAAGCATACAACCTTTTCAATTAAGTCCATATTTCAAAATCTTTACAATTCAATTATGAAAACATATGCAAAATTGAGGTTGTAACAGAGACTTTGAGGAGTAGGAGATTACCCCTCTTCCATGACTAGAGAGGAGATGAATCAGGGACAACAGAAAACTATAAAGAACCAAATGTTTGAACTGGGCTCAACCTCTTTATTAAACACAAGTAAGATCAAGAAAAGCTTGCTATAGGTGGTGAGAGGGGAGAGATATCTATACCCCAAATTAGGAAAAATAAAATACCAATGAGCCAAGCTTCATGCGGCAATGAACATTCAATCCATGTAAACTTTGATCAGCTAGTCTCTCAAACGTTGACAGAGTCTACCAACACTAAAGGTGGGTGAGGTTATTTGAGAAAGAGGGAGGTGACCTTCAATCTTTATTGAATCTATGGTGACTTGAGTTGGTGTGGCAATGAACGAGATATATCGATGTCCAAGCCAGTCATGGGAAGTGACTTGGGGCAAGGTTGATGGAGGTAATAGGCTTCCAAGATATGTGAGTGTGAGGGCAGTCAAGTGAGTTCTTTGTGTTACTTTGTTGTCCCCAATTTCATGTAAAGGGTTATCCATTGAAGCTCTTCATAAGATTGGATGTATAGAAAAGGTGTTTGCGTGTTTCTTAGAACACTAGAATGGGTCCATCATTTTAAGGACTTTGAACCAGGGAGGGTAAAAGAGTCCCTGATCAAAATGGGGAATCGATGCTTTAAATATGTTCCTCACGTAGAGGCTTGGAGGAAATGGAAACCAAGTCAAAGGAGAAGATCAGGAGTCACGTTGTGACCCATTCAAAGTACTGATAGGACATGAATAGATAAGTGAGACAATTTGGGACTCTCACCATACCCGGGTATGAGAATCTGGTCCAACAAGGACTCTTGTGGAGAAGGAGAGTTCGTGTGACACATGAATCCACTTAAATATTTGTCTCTATAATCATTTAATTTCTTGTCTAGTTTCAAACTATATCCCCTTCTTTCCTAAATTAGATTGGGTAGCTAGTGTTATTCAATTTCAATGAAAATTGGTGTGTCACCCATTTTTATCACAAGGAAACCAAAAATCACTTGGTTCCCAGGTTTGACAACCACAACCATCTTTATTTTCCTTTTTAAGTTAATGCTTTATTTAATTACCCAATATTATCTAAAAACAAGTAGACAATGATATTGAGAAGAAATTCATTTATTTTTGTGTTAAAGTCATATTCTTTTATTAGACCATATAATATATAGAAATTAGGTCAAACCACCTTAAACCTTGATGTATGACTTGTTCACCCATTTTAGCCTATACTTGATGTAGTTGATCTACAAATTGGTTAAAAATTGATGTAAAACGTTGACTGATTTAGTAAAACATGCTCAAACATCATATTAGGGTCTTATCATCACAAAAGGGTTTAGTTGGATCATCAAATCATGATTTATAAAAAATGGGGTCTTTAATTAGGATCTATTTACATTGAAATACCAGATTTGAATTTAGTGGGGAATTTTTTAATAAGATCATAACTTTGTTTTACTCACAATTTGGGATGTTAATGATTTCATTGATATTAGGTTTAATAGTATATGTTAACCAGTGTGTGACCATAGAAATAACTTATGTCATTGGATCAAAACACCTCTATTGTATTACTAGATAATGACATACAACAATCCATGTCATTGCTCTCAAGGGGGGGATCAGGTACACATGTTCTCTAACAAATCACCACAACAAACGATGGATTACACGACATTTTTTTGTGGCATTTTTTGTTGGTAGTGCCGCTGGTCTCTCCCGCTCCCATTCCCGGTTCCTAGCTAAACGGACTCTAAAGTCATAATTATCCTAAAAACTACCCGCTTAATTAAATGTAGCACGATTACACCCCACGCCTCCTCGCCTCACCTGCGCTTCCTCCGGTCCCCGTTCCCTTTCACGATCGTCCGATCTCCCTCAACAGTTGCTTCTACGCTCCAGATTTCTTGCACAAAACTGCTTCACTCCCTTCTTTGCGCCATCCTCCACGTCTCCGGTCCGCCCATGTCTCCTCGATGTCCTCCTCTCCGAAGCACCGCGCGCACCGGCTGTCCCAATAACTCCAGTGATCTCCGGTCCGCCCACGTCTCCTCGATGTCCTCCTCTCCGAAGCACAGCGCGCACCGGCCGTCCCAGTAACTCCAGTGATCGGTTGCTTTTCTTCATCCCTTCCATGTGGCGCCAGGTTCCTCCCCCAGTTCTCCCTCTTCCTCTTCTGTGCGGCGCCATCTCCTCTCCCTCTTTGTCCGCACAAGTCCCCCCACCCTCCAATTTCGTACGACAAGTTCCTCCCCTTCCGCTGTCTTTGTCCTTATTGATTTCTCTTCTTCGGCATACAACCCATCTCTCCCCTCCCAGCAAATCTCCTCTGTCATGATTTCCCCAATTTCTTCTGGTTGCCACCTGAAGATTTCAGATTGACCAGTTAGTCCAATTTTCCGCAAAGATTTAGCCATGGAAGGAAGCCACCAGAGGTAGGTATGTGGCCATTAAACACTCATAGTATATGGATTATTCAGCATGTATTATCGATCATTCACATGTTCTGGAAACATTAACGATGCTCTGGTCCCTTTTCCTTGACAGGCTGATGGTGATTTTACTTTTCCCTTGACTGGAGTTTATCACTTCTATCCGTATTCATCAGTAGATCACCCTTGACTGGAAAAGGTAAGTACAATATTACCTCGACCTGGGACACATCATTATTTTTTATTCGGTTTGAAATATATATATTTGTGATTTTGTTAAAATAAATTATGGATAGATGATTTGGTCGAAAATGTTGCAAATGTTATGTTATTATAAAGAACATGAATTCTGTTTGTAACATGTGTGATAGGCCAATACTAAAACTTTATTTTTGTTGGCTGTACATGTATGATATGTTCGATCCTGATGAGGTGCAGACTATTCTGTCAAAATAATTCATTGGGCTTCTATTTGAAGGTACACATATCCAATACCCAAAAACAAAGCATGTCTCTATCTTGATATTTTTATGTTTATCCTTGCTAAGATTATTAATCTGATCCTAAATGTAGATTAGTATGTTTATTCTTCATTATTGGTACAAGAAAAATGTGCAAGTACAAATTTTTTTTAATGTGTCATTGTTAGTAACATAATCACAATCTTAAGTATTCTTCATTGCTAGTAGGTTGAAAACTATCATAATTATCTTGGATTTGTATGGGATGAGGCGTCTGTTGAGTTGATCAGCTTGCCCATCTTATTATTATTCTCAATAAGAAATGTAGAATGTTGTCACTTATAAATTTAATACAAGACTATCACATTCTTCTCCTTGCTTACATTAGGGGCTCAATATATGAACAAATCATGGCTGGAAGTTCTTGCCAAGCCCAAATTACCCCTCATACTGATTTTTCTTAGTTACTTTTCAATTTATTTTTATTTCCATTTAAAAGACATAAACAATTATCTTTCATATATTTCTTGATGTCATCCATGCTGATAAAAGTATCCAACCGATTCATGGCTTGACACATCTCTATATTAACATTATTTTCCTTGGAAGGAAATGTATGCACTTGCCATTGTGCATTTCTCCTTAAACCATACTTAAATGTACTCATAGCAAAATCTAGAAGACGTTTAAAACTAAACAGACAAAATCTTGTATGCAATAACTAAATCATTATGATAAAAAATTCCATGCAGCTGTTTAAACATTTTTATATTTCTTCTCATTTAAAATTACAACCGGCTAACCAATTACACAAAAGTCTAAAAAAGATAGGATTGTTCTATATGAAGTTGCATTCAATGTTATTAGTATAATTAAACATAATAAGAATATTAGTAATTCAGAAAGTTGAGATGCAAAATTTATTAATGCGATATGTATGTGATTACTTTGCAGTTCACTTAAGAATTTATGTTAACTCTTTTAACATTAGGAACAACAAAAATAATTAACATGGATATGGCATGCATCACAAATAACATTAATCTCTATTGATAGTTAATTTATCATATGCATGTAAAATGTGTTATGAATAGAGCCAACCACATAATACTTGACCATGTCCTACTTATTTTGTTGATTTCAGTTGTTTTGGCAAGCATAATCTTAATGAATTCAATTGAATGTTTTTGGTATGCTTTGTCAATTGAATGTTTTTGGTATACTTTGTAACGTAATTTGCAAACAACATGCTTGTCTAATTAAAATTTTGGCCACTTCCAAGTATTGTAGCTAGATATATGTAGAGAAGCCTTTATTAAAAAAATGAAGTTATTTGAATATCATGCTACATCTATACTACTATAAAAAAAAGCGAGTTTGTGAAATGTATTACAAAGTCTGCCACCAACCAATCACATTACTTCATTTCAAAATGCAGAACTCTCCTTAATCATCTCTCTTCTCTCCTTTTTTTCAATAATTTTACTGTTTTTATTTATTTCTTTTTGCCTTCCATTCTAAAACAACTCATCTACTACTTTTACGGACTCTCATAATTTCTAACTGATTAAACACCCTCCCACCCACGTACATTGTTTCCATCTCTTAAATCGCCCTTCGGTCTTTCCAAATCAACAGCTCCCATCGTAAGGCCCTCCACTTTTCTCTCTTCTTCTCACAATCGTTCCTCTTCTAACGTCGTCCACTTAGACTCAGTCAACCTTTCACACTCCCTCATTATCATTAAAGAATTTAATCACAATATAATCCCGCCACAAGTTAAAAGGACCACTGAATCTTTTTTGAACTTCTCGGTTTCTCTCTTGCCATAATATTTCATACATTTCTTCTAGATTTTTCTCACTTTCTGTTTCCCACCAACCGGTTTGCTGCCAAAAAAAACATTTTTGCCTAATCATCCACTTGCCTCTCCTACGCAACTGCTAAAGTGATAACTTTCGATTGTTGCACGTTATTCATCGCTGAAAACATGGACTACCATGTAAAACTAACTGATAGGAAATGTTACGAAAATATCACACTCTTGGTTGTTGGGTTTTGATGTTATCCCTTAAATAATAGGGCACAAATTAACATCGTGGTTGCATGAAAATAGCTGGTTGCACAATAAATGCAACCGTTTCATTACATCAAAGGAATGGTGTTTCACCTTCAGTTACTTCCCCACCCCCACATCCTTCTCACCAGCATACCCTCCTTCCATGATTTTTTCCTCACATGTAACAACTTCTCCACACTTCGTACTCAACTGTTGCTCCCTCCATATTCCTCTAGCCCATTCGGTGGAGATCTAGGGCCACTATCTTGCCACATCTTCATCAGGGATTCATGGGGTCATTGTCTGGCTCTTTGTGAAGGTTCGTAATCAATGCCAACAAGGTAGGAGTTTTGCAATCTGCTACAAATGTGGAGCCAGATGGACCACTTCTTTCTCATGGTCATGGTCCAAGCCTTCTCTGTTGTTCTCATCATCCATGACTCTCTGTTTACAGGCCTTCATCTACTTCTACTTTTTTTGTTGCAACTAATTTTTTTTGTTTGTTTTCATCCCATCTAAAATTTGTAATAATATTGGTAAAATTTGTCATCTGTGAATACTAACTTTAAGCTAAGTATTTTACACTTCACAAACTTGCTTTAGAACAATTTGCAAATTCATTTGCCCATAACTGAGTTTGATGAAGGTGAAGTGCATTTTTCTTATTTTATAAAGCCAACCTTATTCATTCATTCTAACTCATGAAGAATTTAAACTAGTACGATGCAAGGTGTACTCTTGAAAAAGAAATAATTTATTACTACACTTCACAATATCAACACCATATTTTCTATTATATTGATCCCATATTTCTATTAGGTGTCTACTTAAACCAAGGGTGTTGTTATGTGCATTCAATTGTCATTTTCCCAAGTTACCCGACATTTTTTTAGTGTCATGTCTGTTGATTTGGTACATCTGCTTCAATTGTAGCTCTTTTATAATATGGCAACATCAGTCCATATTTCCATGTAATGTCCTTTCTTTTGTTTAGTAGATTACATGCTACTTGAGATTTTGTCTTGACAACTACCCGTATTAGAGGCGATGTTTTAGCAACATGTAAACTAACAATAACTGTTTTAACTTGTGCCACTGATGTATTCACTAATTTAATTTGCTCCTCTCATGCTGCCATCCATTGCCCTTCACTTTCCTTTGACACTAGGTTGGTAAGGCAGTTTGGTGCCTAGTTTTCCATGGGGACGCCTAGGCATTTCTAGATGTTCTGAACAAAATTTAGAAGTTGCTGATTTGTAGTTTATTATATCCATAATTGATTGATAACTTCAAATATGTGTATATTTATTATTATTACTATTATGTATATAATTACTATTTCATATGAGTGTCAATCTTCCATGTATAAAGGCAACAGCTTATAGCTGGATAACAATTCAACATCTATATATAGACGATTTGGGTTTGATGCAAATCATATTCAAAATGGGATACCATTAATGTTGGGTTTAGTATGAATCAAATTTAAAAGAGTATATTAGCCATTATAAGTTATATTATAATTTATTGGAAAAAAAATGTAAAAAAAGAGTTGTCATAGAAAATATGAAATAAGTATTGACATTCTCATAACATAGTTAGTGAGGATTATATGATGATAATCATTGTCATGCTCATGCAATCATTTTTTACCTTATCATGATATCACTTTGGCTATATTTATTTTTTAAAAGTTGTGATCTTGTATAACTAAATCCAAGCCAACTTGAAATCTAATGATTGATTTAGCAACAAAACATGCGAACTCTAGAATATTGACACCATTGTCTCTATTATATTTGTCCATATTTCTATTAGGTGTATACTTAAATTAAGAGTGTTGTTATGTGCATTTAATTTCCATTTTCCCAAGCCACCCACCATTTTTTAGCCTCATTTATTGTATTTTGCTTTGACGATTACCTGTATTAGAATAAATGTATTAGCAACTACAAACTAACAATAATTCTTTTAACTTGTTCCATTAGGGTAGTTAGGTTCTAATTTTCTCCCCTCATTCTTCTATCCATTGCCCTTTACTGTCCTTGGACACTAGTTGGTAAGGAGGCTGGGTGTCTTGTTTTTCCATGGGGACGTCTAGGCAGCCTATGTACCCGCCTAGACATTTCACATTTCTAGGCATTCTGAACAAAATTGAGAAGTTGTCGGTTTGTATTTTTGTTTGCAACTTACTTTTTCTTTAGAATGGGATCCTTATAAAAGAGGTTACGAATACAGAGTTCTTTCTTCACTCCTAAAAAAGCCTTAGCGAGGCTTCTCTGCAAAATATAGTATAGTCTGCCATCCTTTTGCTTCACATCTAAAAATAAAAATTGTACAGTTCATTAATAGGTCTTGAATATTTAGATGTTACTACCCCAACTATATAAGAATATTTAATAAATTTTGCTTTTTACATATCTAAGAACATTTTGTTAAAGGAAGCCTAAAATGGCAGATCATTTTTCCATAATATATGTTGCGTACAAAAGTTGTTGTCTGATATAAAATCCCCCTCAATATAGGGTCCGCATTTCAACTTTACATATTGCATGATTTATAATGAAAAGGAGCTCTATTCAACCCAGGGAATTGAGTGAGTGTTGTTTTAAAATATTTACATTTTTGTTTGTAAAAAATGCAAAAGCAAGTTCTAATGTAATTTCTGATTCTGCCTTCCTTTGGAATACTTGTTTACTTTATACATTAAATGTTTTCATGTGTTTCTAGCTATTATCTCAGCGTTACGCTAACTAGGTTTGGTATTTATGTTAGTGTTTATAGAAGAAATCATCGGATATCAATTCTTATATTTTCTTATAAAACATAGTTAACATACATGCTTGTATCTTTGTAGGATTTAATGGATGTACTAGATAAGAGCTGGATGAAAAATAAGAATAGATTATCAACGGAATATAAAAATGGTGTTGTAAAATTTATTCAATTTGCAACTAGAAATGTAGAAGTTGATGGCCTAATACCTTGCCCTTGCATCAAATGTAACAACGGAAGTTGCAAAACAAAAGATGAGGTGTCAGCTAATCTAATAGTGTATGGCATAATTGAGTCATATACATGTTGGGTTGCTCATGGTGAATTGTTCATTTGATTAATCCTAATGATAGTGACAATGTTGAGGACATGTCTGATGACGATGATGATGAAGCTAATGATGTAGAGGGAATGATAAGGGACGATCTAGGATTTCCTGATAGCTATGTTCCTACATTTGATGAAATGGATGACAATTACAATGTTGATGAGTTAAGTCATGAAGTTACTAAATTTTGTAAGTTGATGAAAGATGCAAAGGAACCACTTTATGATGGTTGTGAAGGATACTCAAGATTGTCATTCACAATGACATTACTACTGCTAAAGGGGTTTCATGGAATGAGCAATAATCTATTTAATAGTTTGGTTACATTGTTATCAAATGCATTTAAGGGTTGTCGGTTGCCTAAATCTTTTTATGAAGCAAGAAAGTATATTACTGACCTAGGACTTGACTACAAAAAGATAGATGTATGTCCAAAACATTGCATGCTTTTTTGGAAGGATCAAAAGAATAATGACATGTGTTCAAAATGTGGATCTTGTAGGTGGAAATATGATTCGATTGACAAAACTGATAAAGATAAGACTGCTAAAAGGAAAAAGTTTAAGTTAGTAAAAAAAATTCCTAAAAAGACGTTATGGTACTTTCCACTAATACCAAGGTTAAAACAACTGTACATGTGCCATAAAATAGCTTTGGAGATGAGATGGCATCAAGAAAAGCGCACAAATGATGGTAGATTAAGACACCCAGTTGATGCTGAAGAGTGGAAGAGATTTGATGAGATATATCCATTTTTTTCTAGTGACCCGCGCAATGTCCGACTTGGATTGGCATCTGATGGCTTTAATCCATACGGTAACATGAGTGCTTCTTATAGTGTATGGTCTGATATTGAAAAACACTGGAGGGGGGGTGAATAGAGTTTTCAAATATTTTAGCAATTATTTAACTCAAACAACCACAAATGAAGAATGGAAGAAGGAGACAGGTGTTTAGAGTGGTTCCAACTTTAGCAAACACTAAATTTGTCAGTCCACTACCCGATTGCTTACCCAACCGGGATTTTGAAAGTATTAATTTTATTACCTTCACAAGGATTTACACAAAATACAATACTTTCTTACACCCCTTGAACAACCTTCACTTGAAGTAGATGCACCAACCCGAGGTAGCCTTCTTGAAGTAACTCCAAGCTCCCCATTGAAGTAGCCTTCCTTTCTAAAAGTAACCTCCCGTTGCACCGGCCTTCTTGAAGTAGCTCAAGGTCCCCTTCTTCACCAAGAAGATCTTCAACCTCTCCAATTACTAGCCTCCAACCTAGGAGTAGCAAGGAGAGTACAAACAACAATAGAGAACAAGAGAGAAAATAGAAATTACAACTTATCCTTTTGTAGCACAAGGCTTGATTTGCCTAGATCAAGCGTGTAGATCTCCTAACCAAAGTGTATGGAAATGTAATTGCAGTGGATAGGAGATGCTAGCCTATAGGACACGAATTTTGAGCTAAGAGAAGAAGTAGCCAATTGTCACTATGCTCAATTTGCTCACAAACAGGTTGCTCAAAGTATGCTCAAAGATTTATCAAGTGTGACAAGTATATTTAGGTGTCCTAAGGCATGTCCTATTTATAGGAATGTCCTACAAGTGCTTAAGGACGTTCTAGACACCTTCTTGGGGTTTTTAAGTGCTTAACTAGCCGTTAGGTACAAGTTTGTTGCTTTAGCAATGGCTAATTGATTAATTCTGCAGTTGCTGTCAGAGTCCATCTCGGTCGAGAAATGGTCGACCGAGACACCTACTCGGTCGACGTTTTGTCGACCGACAGGCTCTCTGGATCAAGTGTATGCAACGTTTATCTCCAACTGCCAACCACCTTGTCAGCTGTGTCTAACGGCTACTTGGGTCTTTCTTGGTCGAGAAGATTGTCGACCGAGAGTGTCTCGGTCGAGGAGTTAGTCGACCGAGATTGGCCATGTTTCAATTTTTCAATTAAAGCACTAAGTGTGTGTATGAGTGTGCATATGTGACACTATTGAAGGGGATGATCTATCTAAATGTGATGTTTAGCTAGGGAGAATCTAACGCTTCATTTACATGAAATATAAGTACTTGTACATTATATATTTGTACAAGTTTTTACAAGGAGATTACATTTCATGAAAATATAAATATGTAAGCATATGGATTTCCCTAATTGCTTTGTCATCCACCTTATTCCTGCAACACTCAAGTAGCACGTTAGATTAACAAGAATGAAATGTTTGTCATTATCAAAACAAAGGGATTTACATATGTCCATTTATCCAACAATCCCCCCCTTTTTGAAGATGACAAACATTTCCTAAATATAAAATAAGAAAGTATAAAAACATGTGAGTTTCATACCTGAAGATTACCTTTGTAAATTTCTTTTCTTGTTTATAAAATGTGTGCTTATTATTCCCCATGAATTATGGAACATGAAATCCAATCCTTTAGGGAATATAGCAACTTCCAATGAAAAGCCAAGAGTTTATGAGACTCATTGATTGAGTTTTGCACAAATACTAAGTTTTATATTTATTTCTCCCCCTTTGTCATTTCAAAAAGATATCCGTTTAAGAATAAATATTGTATAAAAAGTGTTGCTCCCCCTTAAATACATATCCGTTTTAAATAGATTGTCAATTTAGCCACAATTTGAAGCATAATACTCAATATGAAAACATTTGTCCTTGATTTTTCTTAGAATATAAACTTTGTTGCAGTTACATGAATATCAAATTTCACTTCTTCTTGTATCCTCATGAAAGTACGATTAATATCTTAGGTCTTTAAAGATACTAATTAAAAATTATCTTATGTGATGCAAGCATTTAAAACAACATATTACCAACAAATCATTTTTCTTGCCTATGTATCATCAAAGATGCAATCATCATTGTTCATGCAACAAGCATCAACGTTATGTATGAAATGTTGAGAGTATATCCATAATGTAATGATAAAAATAGTAGCAACATGAAATTCAACATATGGTTTCTATGTGAGTAAATCAAAGAATACTTAGGACAGACCATGTAGTTAGTAATTTGACTTAAATCAATATGATCCATAGTTTTAACTAAAATCATTTAGAGAGTAAACCAAATTAATCTCATATAAGTTTTCAAAGATAATTTCCAGAATGTATACTTTGTTTTGCATGTACAACAAGTAGATAGCAACTTGAAAATCGAAAGTAGCAGATTTATTTCAGACTGGAAATCAGTGACCTGTTCGGTCGACAATTTCTCGACCGACATTTCTCTCGGTCGACAGTTTCTCGACCGACAAGATTTCTGAAATGTTTTCTGAACTGTTAATTGCTTCCAAGTAAAACACAATTATGCAAGTTAGATGTTTAGATACTGGAATTTATTTGATATCCCATTATGTTGAGTTGAGATAGACATAGAAATATACAACTTAGGTCTTTGGTCATATCTCAACTTAATTCCATTCATTTAGTTTGGAGGTTTTGGAACCCAAACTAACTCAACATCCTTTTTCTTATAAGGACATGAAAAAGAATAGTGACCAAGGCACAAACAATAATGACAACATATAGAATCAACCTCATATCTTTTTCTATGATTTTGGTCTAGGTTGTTCTTGGGTATATTTGTATTTGTGCCTTTAGGTACATACATAGATTGATGTGCTTGTGTCTTTTTCCAGCTAGGTTTATGATAGGATTTTCCTTTAGGCTTGTAACCTAGTCCTCTCCTTCCAACTTGATGGTAAGGATCATTTAAGATTTTATCAAGAATGCCATCATTATTTAGACTACTAACTTTTTGTTGTAACTTAGAAATTTCATCCATTCTCTTCTTGATATCTAGCTTTGCTTGATCTAGATTAGATGATAATGAATTTCTTTCTTTTACGATAGTATCATAATCTAGATGTGAGCACAAAACAGGTTGTTTTTGAAGAACATTCACTTGAGTCTGCAAATTAATCTTTTCTAGAGAAAGGAGATTACAATTTGCTTCTACAGATTTTAGCTTAATATCATGATCTTCAATAACCTTTTTGAGATCTTCATTTTCAGATGTAAGAGCAAGAAGCTTAGTATGTAATTCATCATTTGCTTTATTGGATTTCTTTAATTTCTTCTTGCACTCAATATATTTATTGTGTGTCTCTTCAAGAGAAGCAACTAGATCTTCATTAGATAAATCAAAAAGACTTACCTCTTCTTCTTCTTCACTTATTGTAGCAATAAGACATTCTTTATGTGTATCTTCCTTCTTTGACCTCCACGGGCAACCAAATGTTGCATGGCTTGTTCCTAAGCACCAAATGCAACTTGTTGAAGGTTGCCCCATACTTTTCCTTTGTTTGCGGTTGTAGACACCACCACCCTTCATACTTCAAGACTCGATTAGAGCTCCTTGAAGCCTGCTCTGATACCAATTCAAAAACACTAGAGGGGGGGTGAATAGAGTTTTTAAATATTTTAGCAATTATTTAACTCAAACAACCACAAATGAAGAATGGAAGAAGGAGACAGGTGTTTAGAGTGGTTCCAACTTTAGCAAATACTAAAGTTGTAAGTCCACTACCCGGTTGCTTACCCAACCGGGATTTTGAAAGTATTAATTTTATTACCTTCACAAGGATTTACACAAAATACAATACTTTCTTACACCCCTTGAACAGCCTTCACTTGAAGTAGATGCACCAACCCGAGGTAGCCTTCTTGTAGTAACTCCAAGCTCCCCCTTGAAGTAGCCTTCCTTTCTAGAAGTAACCTCCCGTTGCACCAGCCTTCTTGAAGTAGCTCAAGGTCCCCTTCTTCACCAAGAAGATCTTCAACCTCTCGAATCCGCAGCCTCCAACCTAGGAGTAGCAAGGAGAGTACAAACAACAATAGAGAACAAGAGAGAAAATAGAAATTACAACTTATCCTTTTATAGCACAAGGCTTGATTTGCCTAGATCAAGCGTGTAGATCTCCTAACCAAAGTGTATGGAAATGTAATCGCAGTGGATAGGAGATGCTAGCCTATAGGACACGAATTTTGAGCTAAGAGAAGAAGTAGCCAATTGTCACTATGCTCAATTTGCTCACAAACAGGTTGCTCAAAGTATGCTCAAAGATTTCTCAAGTGTGACAAGTATATTTAGGTGTCCTAAGGCATGTCCTATTTATTGGAATGTCCTACAAGTGCTTAAGGACGTTCTAGACACCTTCTAGGGGTTTTTAAGTGCTTAACTAGCCGTTAGGTACAAGTTTGTTGCTTTAGCAACGGCAAATTGATTAATTCTGCAGTTGCTGTCAGAGTCCATCTATGTCACGCCCCAATCTCACATTAACCACAAACCACAAGATTAGGACGCAACAGGATGGGATTTACACATAAGCCAACCACTCTTCACTTTTCAAAACATTTTAAAGATATTAATAGGAAAATTTGATTTATGTTGTCAAATGAAACTAAACAAACTGCGGAAGCATCTTTATTAACTGACTAGCAATATAAACAGAGTCTACAACATAGTACATTGTTTGACATAAAATAAAGTGTAACAGTTAATTTACATCTTATACACATTCTCTCTCTCACTCACTCCTTGTCCCAAAGATCGAGGGGAAAGGACTAAGAGACCTCTAACTAGACTAACTACAAACCTTCTATCAACTAGGCGTTAGGATGAAACGATCCTTCCAACTCCTGATGCTGATGTTGACCTGAAAATGTTTTGAGTAGAGGTATGAGCCTACTCGCTCAGTGAATAGCATTTCACTTAGCTATCACTAAACAACTCATCAGGTTTATAAATTGAAATTAAACATAAATGCAGAACTAAGCAAGGCAGTTCTAATAACATAACAAATATACAGATAATAATCACATTTAAATCATCAACAGGTATTTCAGGTAAATAAACAGTTATATAAATATACTGTGAACCTACATGATTATTTATTCATTTCATTATTATTATGCCCTAAATATATGCAGTGTACTCTGCATATAAAGATCCACAGCAGGTTCATGCTACGGTCCCACCGTACAAGACTTAGAGACACACCCGGGAAATGCTAAGTCTGACTGTTGTCCTGGTCTGCACAGGACTCTCAGGCACTCAAGGGCCTCACTGTACTCTCAGGTGCTCAAGGGCCTCACCGCAGGTCCTAGGCACTCAGGGGCCTCTCTGCAGTATTCTAGTACTCTAGACTCCTCCTCTAACCTGAGCACACAGGCGGAGAGTCTCACAGGGTTACCTTCGTGACACAAGCATGAATGGTGTTAGATAACCAAGTTTTCTTTTTCTCAGTGCCATCGTGACACACGCACGATTGTTGTTAGACACTGCCTCTCTTTCCTCGTTTGTCCGTGACACAAGCACGGATGATGTTGCAACACGAGTTTCACCCCTAAGTTGCAGATACCTCTTAGGGGTTCTACGGTGTTAGGGCACCTAGGTCTATTAACTGATTAACAAATAAACATTTAAACAGGAATATCACATTTCATGCATATTGAACAATCTGAATAACACATGAAGCAAATATATATCCTTTATCATCATTAAACCTGATTCAGTATCATCTATCCACTTTTGATGCTAAACATCTATTTTTAAATCAGCAAATACATTGCAAGTATAATACAGGAAATTTCATCCATTCCACTAAGCATATTAGGTATTTCAAGTTCCAATGAAACTAACATACTCTATTGTATGTACTACGCTACTTAAAAGTTATACTAACTGATACAGAAGTAATTAAGCATTTAAATTGAGTTAAATAATGATTTCTAAATGAACTACTACTCACCCACTTCGGTGTGTTCGCATACACCGAAAAGCATCCACAACCATGCATAATTCTGCCCTTTACAGCAGTGTGCACGCCGTGCACTTGGGCTGTACGCCGTGCACCTTCAGTGCACTTTTATTCTACTTTTCTACAACTTTGCACGCCGTGCAAACTGATTTGTACGCCGTGCACCTGGGCAGAAACTCGTTCCGCTATCCGTAACTTTGCACGCCATGCAACCTGTGCAGAAATGAAAAACTCATTGAAGATGAACTAGATTAAAGCCGAATCAAGGACTATGAGTTGCTCGTGGCTAGGGGGCTGCAGAAGCTTACTTGGACCTCAAAATCAGAGCCAAAGAACCATTTCCATGGTGCTTCTTGTGCCCAAAACTTTAGGTTTGAACCTGCTGCAAGCAGCAGGAGCTTCTTCACATACATGTTGCAAATGAACCAAGCAAAGTTTTGATTTGAAGCTAGCTGGTTGTTGATTCGTGGTGTGGACCTCAAGGACAAACCCATTGGTGTCGATTTCGGGTGCTAGCTGCGCCCATAGCTGATCCCTGCTTCTTCTTGGCGCAGCTTGCAGCTGCTGCTGTTCTAATAAAAAAAACAGGGCGCCTCCCCTTGGATGGTATGCACCCAACGTTGAGGCAGGTACCCCCGAGTGTCCCCCTCTTCTCGATGCAGGTAGTCTTGAGACCAAGCTGCACAACCTTGATGGCTGCCACATAACCACCAGGACCACCGCGGATTATGACAACGTCATTCTCCTCTGATCCGGAAGAGAAGGCCCTAGCGTAGGAGGCGGCCGCGGCACCGCAGAGAGATTCAGGGCGGACGAAGAAGCCCCTTCCAGCGGCAGAGGGAAGGAGAAGAAGGGCCTTCCGACTGGCGGCGCTCGCCATGGCCATCGTTTTGAGGTGTTGTTCATCCAAATCTTTCCCTAGCCGACATCGCAGCTGCAACTACAGCTTGGGCGTGCGACGCCCTTGGTCTGGCGTTGCTCCTAGGCCATGATAGGGGAAGGGAGGAAAAAGGAAGAGGAGAGGAAGGAGAAGGGTAGAAGGTAGAGGAATGGAGGACGAAAGCCAGTCGATGGTTGAATCGTGCAAAATCGCCCTAGGTCGCCCGCTCTTGCTCCCACCGCTCCACGATCGACCGAGCGCAGCTGTGTGCGTTTCAGTCGGTCTGTTCGGTTGGGAAAAAGGAGATAAGGAAGAGGAAAGAAAAAAAAAGGGGTTTTAACCAATAAATTGGAAATTTTGCATATTTACCCCTAGAACTTGAAACACTCATAGCTTTTACCTCGAATGTCCAATTCGAATGATTCTTTTTGCAAAGTTTCAAGTGCAAAATCCTCTACAACCTAAAGGCATGAAATAATACTAACTAGCTTGTTTTAACTAATCAAAATACTAATCGCTTTATAGGCACTTATTTAACTTAATGATTAACACTACATCATCATTAATTAACTCACATAATTCAATCTCAACTATTGATTCACATATTAGCTTATCTTAATTAACTATGATGTTTAACAAGATACTTAGCACTAATCAAGGTACTTACTAATTAAGTTCGGAGTGGGTCATAACAATCTCCCTCCCTTATAAGAATTTCGTCCCGAAATTCCTATAAGAGAAAAGGAAACTTGTTACGCATCTCAGACTCAAACTCCCACGTGGCTTCTTCTAGGTTATGGTTCCTCAACAAAACTTTCACTAATGGTATCTCGCGATTCTTGAGTTTCTTGATCCTCTGATCAACCATCTGTATTGGTCCCTCAACATAGGACACATCAGATCTAATTCTAGATCAACCCACAAAACATTGTCTTGTAGAACTATTATAACAGTATCTCAATTTATGGCAATTACCAAGAAATCATTATACTATACATGCATACAAAGTAAAATTCTTGAATAAATAGAATTCATGTCAATTTGGTACTAAAATAAAATCATGCAATTTAACTGTTACACATCACTACATCTCATACTGAGAATTGATATCAAAACACTTGATTCCACGTACACCCTATCCTTAGGGTTTCATTTGCCTTATTCATTCATCACATGCCAACACCCTACTCTTAGGGTTATCTCATTTGTTTGATTGCAGTTCAAATCACAATACAGTATTATTCTGGAACTGGCAGAGCAGTATATTTCAAATCATTGTAATTACTGAGTAATGTTTATATCATGCATGTAGACAGATTAGAAATTCATAAATATCCCCAAACTCAAATCAATTTTGGCAGATACATACTGAATTTCATGTAATTGAACATTTTATTACACCAATAAGAGTAATTTACTCCACTTATAAGAAACCATCTGTAATATTTATCGATTATCTGAAATTTCTCGAAGAACGTGCATATTAACCAAATTCCTGGTTATGCATCACATAACTCGATTAAGAGTTATTTTCGTATCACAACACAAATATTTAATGGTACCTGAGAATTTCTGATAATATCTTAGAGAAATGTGCCAATTCATGTAAAATGTCAGGTCACACACATTAACATAATAGGAAGCATGCAACTAGATTTATTTGCATATTTTAATGTTATCGTACTTTCTTGAAATCGTGCACCTGATGATTTACCAAATCTGTGTTTTCTGGGTTCATACTCAAACCGTACCATTATCAATTGTGTATTTCTAAACTCAATGTGATATGATTGGAACTGGATTACCAAGCAACCTAATTATTTTATCCATGTATATCTTAGTCAAGTCTCGAGACATCACAGGTCGACTTAATATGAAGAAAGCGAGCAGACTAAATTAATCTATCCACAATCATTCATATCAAATCACAACCTCTAGGTGTCCTGGGTAATCTTACCACAAAATCCATTATGATAAATTCCCATTCCCATTCAGGTATAGAAAAGGATATACAAGGTAGCTATAGATTTCTAGGGTTTAGCTTTAACCTTCTGATACACACTACTTTTAACCACATTCTCAGATATATCCTTCTACATATCTGACCATCCATCTCAACTTCTTGGGATTCATATATATCTTAGTGTTTCCTAAAAGCATAGCATACATTAATACATACACTTTCATAAGAATTTTTTTTTTCCAGCCTTTTCCCCTTAAACGAATTTTACACTATCTCGAAGTACACACAACATGTCATGCTAATACAACACCTTATCATCTAAAAACTTTAACTTTAGTCTCTTTTTCTCCTATCATGTCATGCATGGTCTGGCTTAGTTCACTATCACCCTTTTGTAGTTCCTTGATTTGATCATAAGAAGTAGGCTTAACTTACATCTATACAATCAAATCATTTTGTGTTGTCACCCCTAAGCCTAAGTTCAGCTTCCACATTTCTACTAACAGGTCTCAATTTGAAACCTGCCATAGAGAATGCATTAGTTGTTGAACTTGACTTTCTGCTGGAAGCATCATTCACCACATTCTCTTTAGCAGGGTGGTGATCTATTGTCACATCATAAAGATAGTGACGCCATGTCTTAAAAACATGAACTACACCAACTATCTTCGGATCATATATCGGGTAATACTTCGATTTCTATGCTACTTTCTTATAGCTACATTTTAGCTTTATGTTTCATTCTTTTCTCTAAGTCATTTCATGTTGTTCAAGTACCGTTCAGATTAACTACCTTAAAACCCTAGGTCACTATCAAAGCCAGTTTACTTTTCATAGAACAAATCTCAAGGTCTTATTTTACAAAGTTACTAGTATTCAAGGTTACATCACTAATGATATCCCTTAAACTACTACAACTTTAATCATTCTAGGATTTCAATAGCATAGCATTATTGTGTGTGTGTGGTCGATTATATAAATCAAATTGAGTTGCTTGGGTCAATAACATATTAACCCAACACTCAACTTTAATTACATTAGCTGAAAATTCAGTTTTCATAATAGTTTCTGTAATTCGTTTATTAAACAGCTAACAGAAGCTCCAAAAATTCTGAAACTTTTATATGCTATACCTAATGAAGTTTTAGACCTCCAGCAAAATTTTGAGATCATTTAAAGTTACCAATAATTAACTAAAAATCGAACAGTGCACTGCTGTATTGCAGTTTACAGCAGATTCGGTCGAGTTGCAACTCGACCGACACCTTACTGTAGAGATCAAAGGTCATCCAAAAATTACGCCAAATTAATAGAGTGTCTAAAATTTGTGATTTTCAAACACAGTTAAAATTTGGGATCAATTGGATGTACCAATAAAAAGATAAAATTCAATTACCATACTGCTATATCATTCTGAAAATGTGATCGGTCGAGTTTGAAACTCGGCCGATAAACAAGTCAGAGCATTATTCAAAAATTTTGATATTTTCCCATGTTGTCTACATTTTATATATCCAAAACATATCCCAATTTTAGCCAAACCAGAGTTACACATAAAATACTAAAAATCATTTAGTGAGGCATCCTGTTTATCAAATTTTGTATGCATATGTCATTTGAATCCTAATTTGGGCCAATTAGGGTCTATGCTTCTCAAACCCTAATTCTCAAGACAAAAGAACATTTAGACTTCTTATCATAGTTAAAACATCCAAGTGTATATACATTCTTACTAGGTTACGGGTCTAAATCATCCAGAGTCTATTCTTATTTTACTGTTAATAAGAGTCATTAGATCTCAGTAACGCATCCTGCCAGCCGGACCAGGCCGAACCTGTAGTCCTGAAGCCAAGAGCTACTCGAGATTAATCAACCCCTATTAACCTTAAACATGTGGAAAGAATATCCACCTAGGGCAAACTCATATAAACATAATTTTGGGTCTACATTAATACAAAGAAAATAAACATTAAACAATTCACTTCATGTCACAACAATATAAAAGAATCATGTTTACTTTGCAAACTGAAAATTTCATTTCATGCATATAAAAGCATTTCCAGTGATCTTTATATCAAATAAGAAAAATCAAGTAAGAGTTATATCGCATCCTATATGTAATCTCTTGTTCCTATATTAATTTCTTATCTCATAACCCTAAGATTTTTAGGGTTTCTCTCTAGCCTATCCTCCCTCTGGATACCTGGCCAGGGCATCCAGAGAAGAACAGACAGAGTAGCTTGATACTAGTCAATCTAAGTATTCATACACCTGGCCAGGGTATCTAAACACTCAGACCTTCCAGAGCTAAAACACATCATTCATTATTCGCCTTACTTATAACTTTATTCTTTGACCTTAGTGATTCTTAACGACTCATCTTAAGCTCATTACTTGATTCTCGTGACCACATCCTCTTCCTGCTATCTGCAATATTATAACAGAACACTTCCTGTTAGAAAATTACAGATAGAAGAAAGACGCCTAAACCTTAATCCTATTGGTCTCTTATCGTCCCCTGACCTTGAGTAACTATGTACTCAAACCAAAGCTCTGATACCAAAATTGTCACGCCCCAATCTCACATTAACCACAAACCACAAGATTAGGACGCAACAGGATGGGATTTACACATAAGCCAACCACTCTTCACTTTTTAAAACATTTTAAAGATATTAATAGGAAAATCTGATTTATGCTGTCAAATGAAACTAAACAAACTGCGGAAGCATCTTTATTAACTGACTAGCAATATAAACAGAGTCTACAACATATTACATTGTTTGACATAAAATAAAGTGTAACAGTTAATTTACATCTTATACACATTCTCTCTCTCACTCACTCCTTGTCCCAAAGATCGAGGGGAAAGGACTAAGAGACCTCTAACTAGACTAACTACAAACCTTCTATCAACTAGGCGTTAGGATGAAACGATCCTTCCAAACCCTGATGTTGATGTTGACCTGAAAATGTTTTGAGTAGAGGTATGAGCCTACTCGCTCAGTGAATAGCATTTCACTTAGCTATCACTAAACAACTCATCAGGTTTATAAATTGAAATTAAACATAAATGCAGAACTAAGCAAGGCAGTTCTAATAACATAACAAATATACAGATAATAATCACATTTAAATCATCAACAGGTATTTCAGGTAAATAAACAGTTATATAAATTTACTGTGAACCTACATGATTATTTATTCATTTCATTATTATTATGCCCTAAATATATGCAGTGTACTCTGCATATAAAGATCCGCATCAAGTTCATGCTACGGTCCCACCGTACAAGACTTAGCGACACACCCGGGAAATGCTAAGTCTGACTGCTGTCCTGGTCTGCACAGGACTCTCAGGCACTCAAGGGCCTCACTGTACTCTCAGGCGCTCAAGGGCCTCACCGCAGGTCCTAGGCACTCAGGGGCCTCTCTGCAGTATTCTAGTACTCTAGACTCCTCCTCTAACCTGAGCACACAGGCGGAGAGTCTCACAGGGTTACCTTCGTGACACAAGCACGAATGGTGTTAGATAACCAAGTTTTCTTTTTCTCAGTGCCATCGTGACACACGCACGATTGTTGTTAGACACTGCCTCTCTTTCCTCGTTTGTCCATGACATAAGCACGGATGATGTTGCAACACGAGTTTACCCCTAAGTTGCAGATACCTCTTAGGGGTTCTACGGTGTTAGGGCACCTAGGTCTATTAACTGATTAACAAATAAACATTTAAACAGGAATATCACATTTCATGCATATTGAACAATCTGAATAACACATGAAGCAAATATATATCCTTTATCATCATTAAACCTGATTCAGTATCATCTATCCACTTTTGATGCTAAACATCTATATTTAAATCAGCAAATACATTGCAAGTATAATACAGGAAATTTCATCCATTCCACTAAGCATATTAGGTATTTCAAGTTCCAATGAAACTAACATACTCTATTGTATGTACTACGCTACTTAAAAGTTATACTAACTGATACAGAAGTAATTAAGCATTTAAATTGAGTTAAATAATGATTTCTAAATGAACTACTACTCACCCACTTCGGTGTGTTCGCATACACCGAAAAGCGTCCACAACCATGCCTAATTCTGCCCTTTACAGCAGTGTGCACGCCGTGCACTTGGGTTGTACGCCGTGCACCTTCAGTGCACTTTTATTCTACTTTTCTGCAACTTTGCATGCCATGCAAACTGATTTGCACGCCGTGCACCTGGGCAGAAACTCGTTCCGCTATCCGTAACTTTGCACGCCGTGCAAATTGATTTGCACGCCGTGCAACCTGTGCAGAAATGAAAAACTCATTGAAGATGAACTAGATTAAAGCCGAATCAAGGACTATGAGTTGCTCGTGGCTAGGGGGCTGCAGAAGCTTACTTGGACCTCAAAATCAGAGCCAAAGAACCATTTCCATGGTGCTTCTTGTGCCCAAAACTTTAGGTTTGAACCTGCTGCAAGCAGCAGGAGCTTATTCACGTACATGTTGCAAATGAACCAAGCAAAGTGTTGATTCGAAGCTAGCTGGTTGTTGATTCGTGGTGTGGACCTCAAGGACGAACCCATTGGTGTCGATTTCGGGTGCTAGCTGCGCCCATAGCTGATCCCTGCTTCTTCTTGGCGCAGCTTGCAGCTGCTGTTGTTCTAATAAAAAAAACAGGGCGCCTCCCCTTGGATGGTATGCACCCAACGTTGAGGCAGGTACCCCCGAGTGTCCCCCTCTTCTCGATGCAGGTAGTCTTGAGACCAAGCTGCACAACCTTGATGGCTGCCACATAACCACCAGGACCACCGCGGATTATGACAACGTCATTCTCCTCTGATCCGGAAGAGAAGGCCCTAGCGTAGGAGGCGGCCGCGGCACCGCAGAGAGATTCAGGGCGGATGAAGAAGCCCCTTCCAGCGGAAGAGGGAAGGAGAAGAAGGGCATTCCGACTGGCGGCGCTCGCCATGGCCATCGTTTTGAGGTGTTGTTCATCCAAATCTTTCCCTAGCCGACATCGCAGCTGCAACTACAGCTTGGGCGTCCGACGCCCTTGGTCTGGCGTTGCTCCTGGGCCATGATAGGGGAAGGGAGGAAAAAGGAAGAGGAGAGGAAGGAGAAGGGTAGAAGGTAGAGGAATGGAGGACGAAAGCCAGTCGATGGTTGAATCGTGCAAAATCGCCCTAGGTCGCCCGCTCTTGCTCCCACCGCTCCGCGATCGACCGAGCGCAGCTGTGCGCATTTCAGTCGGTCTGTTCAGTTGGGAAAAAGGAGATAAGGAAGAGGAAAGGAAAAAAAAAGGGGTTTTAACCAATAAATTGGAAATTTTGCATATTTACCCCTAGAACTTGAAACCCTCATAGCTTTTACCTCGAATGTCCAATTCGAATGATTCTTTTTACAAAGTTTCAAGTGCAAAATCCTCTACAACCTAAAGGCATGAAATAATACTAACTAGCTTGTTTTAACTAATAAAAATACTAATCGCTTTATAGGAACTTATTTAACTTAATGATTAACACTACATCATCATTAATTACCTCAGATAATTCAATCTCAACTATTGATTCACATATTAGCTTATCTTAATTAACTATGATGTTTAACAAGATACTTAGCACTAATCAAGGTACTTACTAATTAAGTTCGGAGTGGGTCATAACAATCTCTGTCGAGAAATGGTCGACCGAGACACCTACTCGGTCGACGTTTTGTCGACCGACAGGCTCTCTGGATCAAGTGTATGCAACGTTTATCTCCAACTGCCAACCACCTTGTCAGCTGTGTCTAACGGCTACTTGGGTCTTTCTCGGTCGAGAAGATTATCGACCGAGAGTGTCTCGGTCGAGGAGTTAGTCGACCGAGATTGACCATGTTTCAATTTTTCAATTAAAGCACTAAGTGTGTGTATGAGTGTGCATATGTGACACTATTGAAGGGGATGACCTATCTAAATGTGATGTTTAGCTAGGAAGAATCTAACACTTCATTTACATGAAATATAAGTACTTGTACATTATATATTTGTACAAGTTTTTACAAGGCGATTACATTTCATGAAAATATAAATATGTAAGCATATGGATTTCCCTAATTGCTTTGTCATCCACCTTATTCCTGCAACACTCAAGTAGCACGTTAGATTAACAAGAATGAAATGTTTGTCATTATCAAAACAAAGGGATTTACATATGTCCATTTAGCCAACAATCTCCCCCTTTTTGAAGATGACAAACATTTCCTAAATATAAAATAAGAAAGTATAAAAACATGTGAGTTTCATACCTGAAGATTACCTTTGTAAATTTCTTTTCTTGTTTATAAAATGTGTGCTTATTATTCCCCATGAATTATGGAACATGAAATCCAATCCTTTAGGGAATATAGCAACTTCCAATGAAAAGCTAAGAGTTTATGAGACTCATTGATTGAGTTTTGCACAAATACTAAGTTTTATATTTATTTCTCCCCCTTTGTCATTTCAAAAAGATATCCATTTAAGAATAAATATTGTATAAAAAGTGTTGCTCCCCCTTAAATACATATCTGTTTTAAATAGATGGTCAATTTAGCCACAATTTGAAGCATAATACTCAATATGAAAACATTTGTCCTTGATTTTTCTTAGAATATAAACTTTGCTACAGTTACATGAATATCAAATTTCACTTCTTCTTGTATCCTCATGAAAGTACGATTAATATCTTAGGTCTTTAAAGATACTAATTAAAAATTATCTTATGTGATGCAAGCATTTAAAACAACATATTACCAACAAATCATTTTTCTTGCCTATGTATCATCAAAGATGCAATCATCATTGTTCATGCAACAAGCATCAACGTTATGTATGAAATGTTGAGAGTATATCCATAATGTAATGATAAAAATAGTAGCAACATGAAATTCAACATATGGTTTCTATGTGAGTAAATCAAAGAATACTTAGGACAGACCATGTAGTTAGTAATTTGACTTAAATCAATATGATCCATAGTTTTAACTAAAATCATTTAGAGAGTAAACCAAATTAATCTCATATAAGTTTTCAAATATAATTTCTAGAATGTATACTTTGTTTTGCATGTACAACAAGTAGATAGCAACTTGAAAATCGAAAGTAGCAGATTTATTTCAGACTGGAAATCAGTGACCTGTTCGGTCGACAATTTCTCGACCGACAGTTCTCTCGGTCGACAGTTTCTCGACCGAAAAGATTTCTGAAATGTTTTCTGAACTGTTAATTGCTTCCAAGTAAAACACAATTATGCAAGTTAGATGTTTAGATACTGGAATTTTTGATATCCCATTATGTTGAGTTGAGATAGACATAGAAATATACAACTTAGGTCTTTGGTCATATCTCAACTTAATTCCATTCATTTAGTTTGGAGGTTTTGGAACCCAAACTAACTCAACATCCTTTTTCTTATAAGGACATGAAAAAGAATAGTGACCAAGGCGCAAACAATAATGACAACATATAGAATCAACCTCATATCTTTTTCTATGATTTTGGTCTAGGTTGTTCTTGGGTATATTTGTATTTGTGCCTTTAGGTACATACATAGATTGATGTGCTTGTGTCTTTTTCCAGCTAGGTTTATGATAGGATTTTCCTTTAGGCTTGTAACCTAGTCCTCTCCTTCCAACTTGATGGTAAGGATCATTTAAGATTTTATCAAGAATGCCATCATTATTTAGACTACTAACTTTTTGTTGTAACTTAGAAATCTCATCCATTCTCTTCTTGATATCTAGCTTTGCTTGATCTAGATTAGATGATAATGAATTTCTTTCTTTTACGATAGTATCATAATCTATATGTGAGCACAAAACAGGTTGTTTTTGAAGATCATTCACTTGAGTCTGCAAATTAATCTTTTCTAGAGAAAGGAGATTATAATTTGCTTCTATAGATTTTAGCTTAATATCATGATCTTCAATAACCCTTTTGAGATCTTCATTTTCAGATGTAAGAGCAAGAAGCTTAGTATGTTATTCATCATTTGCTTTATTGGATTTCTTTAATTTCTTCTTGCACTCAATATATTTATTGTGTGTCTCTTCAAGAGAAGAAACTAGATCTTCATTAGATAAATCAAAAAGACTTACCTCTTCTTCTTCTTCACTTATTTTAGCAATAAGACATTCTTTATGTGTATCTTCCTTCTTTGACCTCCACGGGCAACCAAATGTTGCATGGTTTGTTCCTAAGCACCAAATGCAACTTGTTGAAGGTTGCCCCATACTTTTCCTTTATTTGCGGTTGTGGACACCACCACCCTTCATACTTCAAGACTCGATTAGAGCTCCTTGAAGCCTGCTCTGATACCAATTGAAAAACACTAGAGGGGGGTGAATAGAGTTTTTAAATATTTTAGCAATTATTTAACTCAAACAACCACAAATGAAGAATGGAAGAAGGAGACAGGTGTTTAGAGTGGTTCCAACTTTAGCAAATACTAAAGTTGTCAGTCCACTACCCGGTTGCTTACCCAAACGGGATTTTGAAAGTATTAATTTTATTACCTTCACAAGGATTTACACAAAATACAATACTTTCTTACACCCCTTGAACAGCCTTCACTTGAAGTAGATGCACCAACCCGAGGTAGCCTTCTTGAAGTAACTCCAAGCTCCCCCTTGAAGTAGCCTTCCTTTCTAGAAGTAACCTCCCGTTGCACCAGCCTTCTTGAAGTAGGTCAAGGTCCCCTTCTTCACCAAGAAGATCTTCAACCTCTCCAATCCGCAGCCTCCAACCTAGGAGTAGCAAGGAGAGTACAAACAACAATAGAGAACAAGAGAGAAAATAGAAATTACAACTTATCCTTTTGTAGCACAAGGCTTGATTTGCCTAGATCAAGCGTGTAGATCTCCTAACCAAAGTGTATGGAAAATGTAATTGCAGTGGAAAGGAGATGCTAGCCTATAGGACACGAATTTTGAGCTAAGAGAAGAAGTAGACAATTGTCACTATGCTCAATTTGCTCACAAATAGGTTGCTCAAAGTATGCTCAAAGATTTCTCAAGTGTGACAAGTATATTTAGGTGTCCTAAGGCATGTCCTATTTATAGGAATGTCCTACAAGTGCTTAAGGACGTTCTAGACACCTTCTAGGGGTTTTTAAGTGCTTAACTAGCCGTTAGGTACAAGTTTGTTGCTTTAGCAACGGCTAATTGATTAATTCTGCAGTTGTTGTCAGAGTCCATCTCGGTCGAGAAATGGTCGACCGAGACACCTACTCGGTCGACGTTTTGTCGACCGACAGGCTCTCTGGATCATGTGTATGCAACGTTTATCTCCAACTGCCAACCACCTTGTCAGCTATGTCTAACGGCTACTTGGGTCTTTCTCGGTTGAGAAGATTGTCGACTGAGAGTGTCTCGGTCGAGGAGTTAGTCGACCGAGATTGACCCTGTTTCAAATTTTCAATTAAAGCACTAAGTGTGTGTATGAGTGTGCATATGTGACACTATTGAAGGGGATGACCTATCTAAATGTGATGTTTAGCTTGGGAGAATCTAACACTTGATTTACATGAAATCTAAGTACTTGTACATTATATATTTGTACAAGTTTTTACAAGGCGATTACATTTCATTAAAATATAAATATGTAAGCATATGTATTTCCCTAATTGCTTTGTCATCCACCTTATTCCTGCAACACTCAAGTAGCATGTTAGATTAACAAGAATGAAATGTTTGTCATTATCAAAACAAAGGGATTTACATATGTCCATTTAGCCAACAGTTATTTGCATCCCGTATAACTTACCTCCCTGGCTTTTTATGAGCAAGACTGTCTAGTTTTATCCATGATCATTCCCGGTAAGAAATCCCCTACCTACAAGATCGATGTTTATTTACAACATTTGATAGAGGAGCTACAAGAGTTATGGGGTGTAGGTGTCAAAACTTATGATGTTGTTTCAAAGCAAAGTTTTAAAATGCATGCGGCTCTGTTATGGACAATCAACAATTTTCCTGCTTATGGGTATTTATATGGATGGTCCACCCAAGGCGAGTTGGCATGACCCTCCTGTCACAAGGACACTTGGTCTCTTAGATTGAAACATGGGGGGAAATTCTATTATATGGGGCATCGTAGATTTTTACCACAAAATCATAGATGGTGGCAAAATAAACATGCATTTGATGGGAAGAAAGAAGAACGACCTCATCCTCAAGAGCTATGTGGAGAAGATGCTTTGCGTCAACTAAATGACATCTTTGTAACAAAACTTGGAAAGTGAAAGAACAAAAGTTCAAAAGAAAGGTGTACTCATGCTTGGAAGAAGAAAAGTATTTTCTTTGAACTTCCTTATTGGAAGAGTCTTCGGATCCGCCATAATCTTGATGTGATGCACATCGAGAAGAATATTTGTGATAGCTTAATTGGAACGATCATGGATATTGATGAGAAGACTAAGGATAATTCTAAAGCTCGTAATGATTTAAGATATATGGGAATAAGGCAAGAGCTTCTTCCAAAAATTGTGAATGGAAAATTAGAAGTCCCAGTTCCATCCTTTACTTTATCAATTGAGGGAAAAAATGTCTTTGTGAATTCTTGAAGGATATTAAGTTTCCAGATGGGTTGTGCTCAAATATATCAAGATGTGTGAATGTTGAGGAGCGTAGAAATTCTGGTATGAAATCTCATGATTTTCATGTATTTCTACAAAAACTCCTTCCAGTAGCAGCACGTGGAATTTTTCCAAAGGCTATATTTGAGACATTGACTGAGCTTAGCATATTTTTTAAAGAGTTGTGCTCAAAAGTTCTAGGAGTACAAGATCTACGGAGGTTGGAAAATCATATGGCCATTACATTATGTAAAATGGAGCAGATATTTATACCATCATTCTTCGATATAATGGTACACTTACCCATTCACCTAGCAAGGCAAGTAACTCTTGGAGGTCCCGTGCATAGATGGATGTATCCAATTGAAAGGTGATTATATTTTTTATTTAGTTTGTATGTTCTAAATTTGCATTGCTTGTGTAGGTTTCTTCATACTTTGAAGTCATATGTGCGGAATAAATATCAACCAGAAGGTTCAATAGCTGAAATGTATATCACTAATGAGTGTTTGGTGTTTTTCTCAAGATATATGAAGGAGAATGACACTAGATGTAATCATCGGCGACACCATGACATTAGTGAGACACCAATGTCTTCAAATTTTCCAGTTTTCAAATATATCGGGAAAACATTATCAGTAGGCACCACCACTAGTCTTAGTGTTAAAGAATGGCAGTAGGTGCATAAATATGTTCTTGAAAACTCAGATGCAATATTGCCATATATAAGGTAACCCATCTTTGTTTAAAAACACTTTACATTTCTTGATGCTAAGTATCTAATTTTATAATAATATTTGTAGTGAGCACAAACAACTAATTCAAAATATGGGTGTTCACAATATCAAAGTGGTACATGACAAGTTCTTTTCGGAGTGGTTGGAGAGTCGGGGAGTATTTAAATTACTGTAACAAATATATAGCTAAGATGGTATTTTGTGCTTAATATGTATGTCTATTATGATAGGTGGTTCACTTACACAAACAAGGCAAAGTTGATGATGAACTTCTAAGTCTAGCTCGTGGTCCTGATAAAGAGGTGCTATCTTTCACGGGCATAGACATTAATGGATTCAGATTTCATACTCAAGATCGTGACAATAGGTTGACAACACAAAATAGTGGTGTCCATGTTAAAGTAGAGTCAACTAATGGACCATTTTCCTATTATGGTGTTTTGGATGAAATTTTAGAGCTGAGATACACACATCGAAGGCGGGCTCACATATTTTGGTGTGAGTGGTGGGACCTACATAATCAAGGAAGAGGGTTTGAGAGGGACAAATATGGTTTTGTTAGTTTAAATACAAAACACAAGTTGAAAACTAATGAACCATTTATGCTAGCATCTCAAGCTGAATAATGCTTTTATGTCGATGATCTTTCTAGGAGTAACTGGGTTGTTGTTATTGAATCTCCACCACATGACTTGTACAATGTGACATATTTCCATGAAGGAGATGAGGATGTTATTGATGACGAAAGTGCATTTCAAGAAAACACATTCAATTCACATGCGGATGCCTCATTCCCGTCAAATGCATTTGATGTTCACCATTGGAAGAGGCATGATGTAGTGAAGACCTTGTCAATGAAAGCTGCAAGAAAACACGGATGGATTGACAAAGATGGACATCATATATGGGAAACAAGCAACTGATTTTCTTTTTTATGCATTTGTATTTTCTTCATAGACTTTGATTGATGCTACTTATTATTTTGTAATCCTTGATGGATGCCATTTCTTCTTTTGCATCTACACATCAGAATTTTTTTTCTATTAGCAACTGATTGCAAAAAATTTACATGTGCTTTTTCCTCATTATGATGTTCACTTGTATGTTACATATTCACATTTTTTGGATTTTTTTGAGATATTTGTAGGAAATATGGTTAATCAATCTAGTACACATTACCAATTTGCTGGTAACTATGACAAGCTAATGGCTAACCACTATAGCAAGACAAAGAGTAAGCAATTATCTGATGTGTTGTAAAAATGTTTCAAACTTTCAATTGAATGACATGTGTAGCGTGCTAATCTCTTAATATGCAGAGTTAACCAAGCCAGGAAATCTGGAGCACAATGGTACATCATGTATTGAACTCATATAATTCAATGTTGATAAAAATCTTTGATTAGATTTTTTCCATATACTTATCCTTGTAATTCTATTTTGCAGCTTTATCCGGTCAACATGTAGGGGAAAAGCCTAGTCAAAATCCTCATGATAAAAATACAGATGCCACAAATGATGCATTTCTACAACAGATTCAAAACTATGGGGTCTTTCTGAAACAAAGGATGAACAAAATATCGACCCATGAGATGGTACAGACGCATTCACATATGTTGATGGCTGGTCCAAAAAATCTGACCAAGAAAAATCTAGGTGATTTTTTTTATATTAAGCACTACATAATATCCTATATACATAATATTATGACATTATATTCATGAATTGTAGTGAAACTTAGAAACACAGCTTGTAATTCATATCAACCTAAAAATGTTGGTGTTGTGAATGAAAAAAGTGGTGCTCCAAACGATGAGGGTGTTTCTCAACTTGAGAAACAACTGAAGCTCCTTCGAATACACAATCTAAAAACAATCAAGGTAATACGAGCATTTCATTGTCTCAGATATTTGAATATTTATATTGTTGTATATGTTGATATAGTCTGATATATGTATGTCTAACATATATAGGGGGGTTCACCAATGATAATGTTCCTAAAATCTACACGGATGATGAAGATATTCCAGTAAGGCAGACAAACACCGGAAAGAGGGTGTTGAAACCTAACAATATTGATAACTGTTATGAGCAGGTTGTTAAACCAATTCAAAATCTAAGCAACAAGGACCCTGGTGAGGACTAGATCTTGATTATACATAATTAGCCTAAAATAGGGTATACATACACAATGAGGCAACATTATTTTTTATGATTTCAGTTGAGGTTAGAAACAAACCCACCAATCCTCATCAACCCAAACGTTATGGTGTTGTGAAAGAAATAAGACAGGCACAAAACAATGATTGTGTTTCTCTAAATGACAAGCAAGGTGAAGCTCTTCCTAATGCACACACTTGAAAGAATCAAGGTAATATCAAAAAAATTTAGTTGTTCACATGTGTCTCTACTTATTTATATACATTTATTCACACACACATATATATTCATATGTGTATATAAATATAGTTTCTAACATGTTGTGATTCAATATGAATATGTGGGGTTGACTGTAGATAAAGTTCTTGATGATTATGATGATGCTTTAGCAAGGAGGACAAATGACAAAAAAAGGGTGTGATTCAATATGAATATGTGGGGTTGACTATAGATAAAGTTCTTGATGATTATGATGATGCTTTAGCAAGGAGGACAAATGACAAAAAAAGGGTGTTGAGGCCTCAAAATTTTAATAAATGTTTGGAGAAGGCTGCTGAACCGATTCAAAATCTGAGCAACAAGGACCCCGGTGAGATCTAGACCTTGATTATACACAAGTAATCTAAAATAGGTTATACATACATAATTGGGGAACTTTATTTTTATGATTTCTGTTGAGATTATCAACAAACCTCCTGAACATTATGCTGCTGTGAAAGAATATAGAGGGGCACAAAACAATGGTTGTGTTTCTCTAAATGACAAGCAAGGTGAAGCTCCACCTCATACACACACTAGAAAAAATCTATGTAATATTAAAAAAAATTAGTTGTTCATATGTGTCTCTACTTATTTATATTTATATTTATACACACATATATATTTGTGTGTGTATAAATATAGTTTCTAACATGTTGTGATTCAATATGAAGAGATAAGGTTGACTGCAGATAAAGTTCTTGATGATTATGATGGTGTTTTAGCAAGGAGGACCAACGCCACAACAAGGGTGTTGGGGCCACAAACTTTTAATAACTGCTTTGAGTAGGTTTCTGAATCGATTCAAAATCTGAGCAACAAGGACCCTGGTGAGAACTAAACCTATAAATAATTAATCTAAAATAAGTTATACATACGTAATGCGGCAACATTATTTTTATATTTTTAGTTGAGGTTAGCAACAAACCTAGCAATCCTCATCAACTTGAACGTTATGGTGTTGTGAAAGAAAATAGAGGGGCACAAAAAAACAGTTGTGTTTATATAAATAACAAGAAAGACGAAGCTCCACCCAATGCATAAACTAGAAAAAATCAAGGTAGTAATATCTTTTTTAGTTGTTCACATGTGTCTCCACTTATTTATATATATAGTTATATACACACACAAAAGTATGCGTGTGTACACACAAAAAAGTATGCGTGTCTACTGATATAGTTTCTAACATGTGGTGATTCAATATGAAGAAGAGGGGTTGACTACAGATAATGTTCTGGATGGTTACGGTGATGGTTTAACAAGGAGGAAAATTGCCGAAAAAAGGTTGTTGAGGCCTCAAAATTTTAATAACTATTCCGAGCAGGTTGTTGAACGGATTTGAAATCTAAGCAACATAGACCCTGGTAAGGTGTAGACCTTGATTAGACATAAGTAATCTAAAATAGGTTATACATACATAATGCGGCAACACTATTTTTATGATTTCAGTTGAAGTTAACAACAAACCACCTGAACATTATGCTTCTGTGAAAGAAAATAGAGGGGCACAAAACAATAGTTGCATTTCTCTAAATGACAAGCAAGGTGAAGCTCCACCTAATGCAAACACTAGAAAGCATCTAGGTAATATTAAAAAAAAATAGTTTTTCAGATGTGTCTCAACTTATTTATATTTACATTTATACACACACATATTTGTGTGTCTATGAATATAGTTTCTAACATGTTGTGAAGATGTGCCGTTGACTACAGATAAAGTTCTTGATGATTATGATGATGCTTTAGCAAGGAGGACAAACGCCACAAAAAGGGTGTTGAGGCCTCAAAATTTTAAGAACTGTTCCGAGCAGGTTGCTGAACCGATTCAAAATATGAGCAACAAGGACCCTAGTGAGGACTAGACCTTGTTGTTAATAGTTATTTTGAGTAGGTTTCTAAATTATTACAAGACTTGACCATCAAGAATCCTTGGGAGCTTTAGACCTAGGGCATACATGACTAATACAAAATGATCTATATGTACACATGGTTATAACATAATTTGTGTGATTTGCAGTTAGAATTAACAACACTAGGAAGAGGGTCCTGAGACCTCAAGATGTCGATAACTACTCTGAGTGTGTTGCTGCAACAATTCAAAATCAGACAAACAAAAATCCTGGTGAGGATGAGACCTTAGTTATACATAAGTAATCGAATGTCCCTTGTATCTATTTTTATTTGCATTATTTTTATGAAATGTAGGTAATCCCGGCTCCAAAGCATGTAACCGACATCAAGTTGAAAATTCTAGTGGTGCAAAAAGATATAAGAGGGGCACAAAGCGGTTCAGATTTTTATTTATGTAATATGTTGCGCGAACCTTATTCAAATGTGCATGCTAGAAATGATCATGGTAAATTAAAATTAAAATTTGTGTAGATGTGTTTATAGTCCTTGTATATTTAGTTAAGTGATAAATTTTTTAACTTTTGATAGATCACCATGAAGAGGATGATTTCATCATAGAAACACATCATGAAGGTTCTTTGAATGGTAATGATGATGCTACAAGGCAGCAGACTAACACCAGTAATATGGTTTTGAGACGTCATACTATGAATAGTCGCTTACAACAAATTGATGATCATATTCAAGTTCCAGAAGAGATAGATATCAATCATGGTAACAAATTTTGAATTCTATCTTTATTATAATTGAAATACTCATTATTTTTTATCATTTCTTAGATCAGCCAAAGAGAAAAAGGGTTAGAGGTAAAACAAAAAATTTAAACTAGAGTACCTTTAGAAACCTAGGAGGGGACAAAATAAAGATAGATTTTAACTCTGAAGGAAATGTGATAGGTAGAATCCAAAATCATCTTCTAGCTAGTCGAATTGGAGTTATTGTTCATAGTTCCATAAATGCTCCTCGTAGTTATTCAAGGTGGAATCGCGTGTCCATTGAAAACAAGGAGAAGATGCTCCAATTGATTCATGTTTATCCAATTGTTGTGTATTAGTATTTTTGAATAAAAAATCTTCATTTCTAATATTTACATTACCATTTTATAGGACGATTTTATCATTCACAGTGTTGATCTATTACCTGAAGAAAATGAGTTAAGGGCACGCTCATTATACCAATCAATGGGAAAGGCATGGCGTGATTTTAAGAAAGAATTGTTTGATCTTTATGACACATACGCCACTGATGATGAAGCTCTAAAAAACTGTCCTTCAAATGTAACAAAATCCGATTGGGAGTTTCTTATCAAAAGATATTGGAAAAGTGACTACTTCCGAGTAAATACATAATAAATTCATGAGACTATGCATTGTTTGACTATCTTTATGTTTGGGAGTTTCTTGTAATTAAATTTTAACTATTTTTTATGATTCTATGCTTATGCTTCCTCCAAAGGCTGCCAGTTCTCGTAAGAAGACGAGTCGTTCTCAACAGTCAATGCTTCATTGTACTGGGAGGACTCGATTTAGTGTTATAGAACATGAAGAGGTGTGTAATTTAAATTATTGTACCTATTTTTTATAGTCTAACATTATAAGATAGATTTAATAATTTATTTTAATCATGAAACACACTAAAAACAACAATAGAGTTGTGCCAAGTCGACTAAGGATGTTTGAATTGACTCAAACAAGAAAAGATAAGAAGCTTGTAGATGTTGTTGCAGAAGAAAAGATGGTAACCATGTTTGTTAGATTTTTCTAGGAACACCACTCGATCGGTTATTAATGAATTTTATAAAGGACTCTATTAACAAGGTAATTTGTTGTTCAGGCACAAATCACAGAGTTGGTGTCTCAGCGTGAATAAGGAACAGTTGACATGAGTGATGAGGAGATTTGCTTGAGGGTCTTTGGGCCTAAAAGACTAGGTCATATACGTATGCATGGAAATTCAGTTGTAGGTAATATTCAGTATAGAAATCTTACTCATGCCAAAGAGATTGATAAATATAAGCAAGAAATGAATGATGCATGCGCTAGAGCTGAGCAAGCAGAAAAAGTTGCAGCTGATGCCAGAGCTAGTGCTGAAATTGCTAATCAGAAAGCTGAGAAGGCTCACACTTACATCAGAAAGTTATTCAACGTACTTAAGTCTAGTAGGAATGAAGATCTTATGGAGCTGGATGATCTTGATGATGAGGTACTACATAAATTTATTAAAAATTTCAAATCATAGATTTTATTAACAACATTTTGCAATTACAGGGTTTGGAGTATGATGGGAGTCCATGAAGCTCATGGATTGAATGGATTCAACTTTGATTTTCAAAATTTTGCATGAAGCTTCATATCTGATTTTTATATCTTTTTAAGACAATGCACAGATAAATAGGGACATTTTTCATTTTAGATTTTTAGAGGAGTAAATTCACTACTTAGGTGGATAGAAAGACAATGATATGTAGTTATTTTGTTGTTAAGTTATTTTATGTTTTTTCATGGTGTATGTTTTTTTTCTTCAAATTATATCTATTTTTTCTTCTTCTAGAAATAATTGTTTTATCAGTGACAGTAAACTGATTGACAACATTTTATTTTCACCTTTTTCTTGTGAAATTCATTCCTTGAACTTATTGTCTGGTTTCTAGTTTCATGAATCCTTTGTCATGAATGTTTTTATATCTCAAATGCCAAGATGGATTTTTTAACTCTTTGGATTCTTTGGAGAATAAATGTATGTGGAGAACAGATGCATGGTTTCTTTGTCATAACTGAGGGGTTCATTACAAACCAAGATTAAGAGAGAGGATGAATTTATGGACAACCTTTGGTAGTTTGATACTTTTACTATCTCATTCAGAATCACTTATTAAATATATGTGTTTCTCTCTATTTCACTAGATTTTTAAGAGTTTCTGTGTTCTCATTCTTTTTCATTTGATCATCATCAGGTACAAGAGTAAACCTTATTGTCCATTTATATACATTGACTACTTCAACACTGAGTAAGAAGCTACCGAAGGTAAGTTTGATTTTGTTGTGATCATAAATAATAAATTTCTTGTATTCTTTGGTTTTATTTGCAGCCAAGAAAATCAATTTTGGATATAGTGCTTGGTATTAGTCTTATGTGTAGCATGATTATAGTTTTTTGGATTATTATACATGGGATTGAGATGCGATCATAGGGTTAATGAGTGATCTCACTAAAGTGGTGGACTGAGCTCATTCTAGCAATAGGTTATTAATAGTTTACATGTTGGTTTAGGTAGACAAGTTTCATAACACTACAAGTGGATGAATTTATGGACAACCTTTGGTAGTTTGATACTTTTACTATCTCATTTAGAATCACTTATTAAATCTATGTGTTTCTCTCTATTTCACTAGATTTTTAAGAGTTTATGTGTTCTCATTCTTTTTCATTTGATCATCATCAGGTACAAGAGTAAACCTTATTCTTCATTTATATACATTGACTACTTCAACACTGAGTAAGCAGTTGCCGAAGGTAAGTTTGATTTTTTTGTGATCATAAATAATAAATTTCTTGTATTCTTTGGTTTTATTTGCAGCCATGAAAATCAATTTTGGATCTAGTGCTTGGTATTAGGCTTATGTGTAGCATGATTATAGTTTTCTGGATTAATATACATGGGATTGAGATGTGATCATAGGGTTGATGAGTGATCTCACTAAAGTGGTGGACTGAGCTCATTCTAGTAATAGGTTATTAATAGTTTACATGTTGGTTCATGTAGACAAGTTTCATAACACTACAAGTGGATGAATTTATGGACAACCTTTGGTAGTTTGATTCTTTTACTATCTCATTCGGAATCACTTATTAAATCTATGTGTTTCTCTCTATTTCACTAGATTTTTAAGAGTTTATGTGTTCTCATTCTTTTTCATTTGATCATCATCAGGTACAAGAGTAAACCTTATTCTTCATTTATATAGATTGACTACTTCAACACTGAGTAAGCAGCTACCGAAGGTAGGTTTGATTTTGTTGTGATCATAAATAATAAATTTCTTGTATTCTTTGGTTTTATTTGCAGCCAAGAAAATCAATTTTGGATCTAGTGCTTGGTATTAGTCTTTTGTGTAGCATGATTATAGTTTTCTGGATTAATATACATGGGATTGAGATGCGATCATAGGGTTAATGAGTGATCTCACTAAAGTGGTGGACTGAGCTCATTCTAGCAATAGGTTATTAATAGTTTACATGTTGGTTCACGTAGACAAGTTTCATAACACTACAAGTGGATTTAGTTAGGTCTCTTTAGATGATCTCTAATAAGTATTCATAATATTTAATGTTTTGTTATCAAGGAAAAAGAGATAGTCCATCAAAAACTAGGCAATTATAACATGGAATGTAAATGTTTGTCTAAGACTATCTCCATGTGTGAAAATACTATCATGTCTATAGATAGCTAGCAAAATAGCTCAGAAGATCAAATTTTGTTCTGTAATTGGTGGTGGTAGTAAATGTCCCTTCCTCATCCGTGGAAGCAAATGTGCCAGTAAGGAATAGACTAGGTAGACTAGGTGTCTTTCTTGTTGACCTCACACTATTGACAAAAGGACACATCTTTCTAGTTAAAATGTACATGTTCCTTACTTTTATAAATTTCTTCTTGTTTAGCTTATATTTAACAACTGAGTTGAAACAAAAGTGAATATATAAGCAAAACAAAGATTCTTGTGCATTTTTAATGTATTATTAAAATGCAAACATTTGCATCTTCTAATGGTGTTTTTATTTCAATATTTTGGAAATGTAGGGTTTCTTACTATTGATTTTAGTGATGGCTAGGATTCTTCATCTGTTGTACTCTCTCGAGGTTTTGCACAATTTGAATTTCTTATGTGTTTATCACATTCATCCTATTAAAAGTGTCAATTGCCTTACCAAGTATTACCTTATAGATTTCTATGTCTACACTACTCATCTTAATGATGAATTATCTCTAGGTTTCTCACATGTAGATTCTAGTCCAACTTGGTATACAAATTCATATAGGCATGCCCATCCACTAATATCATGTCTAACCAGTAAACCACTTCATGACCAGGTTGGCCTAATGGTATCTACTTGTTGGTTGTGCTCATTGGACTGGCGGCTAACCTATGAGGTGTAATAGGTGCAAGCACATGAACTGATGGTTAGTATTGATCATTGTTTATTTTTCTAATTCAATTACTGTCAGAGAAGGGAAAAAAAGGCTTCAATATGCTAGTTAAATATCTAATAACACCACTAGTTTCAGGGAACAATATGGCACGACTATGCAAGGAGTATCCCCAGTATGTGAAGATCTACCTCTTCCTTGTGGTGGAGGCGAGGGTCATTACAATCGACAACCCAGAAGGTAATGACATCATCAACAACTAGCACTTGTACAATTGGGTATTTTCATTGATTGGTCCTGCTATGTCTTCATTTGCAGTAATCGGGGTGGCTTTCACACTCAACATACTCTTCAACATGCCATTGTGGATTGTTGTGCTTCTCACAGGGCCGATCAAGCATCTTGTTGAATTGCATAGGTACGATGCTCGATAATAATCACTCATATATCTATATGTTTCCAACATGGAAAAAAGAATACATTAGAATATGGTCCAATCTCCATAAAAGGGATGGTAAGATATATATACTTGTGGAATGATGGCTTAGGGATAGTGGTGTAGCCACATATAAGATTGGGGGCATGCATTTACCTAGAATATGATTTGTACATGTTGAGTTGTATGAGACTAATATATTATCTACTTGCAATTAGGAAACAGTATGTGCCTAAAATGTCATTTCACATCCAAGTCACAACTTGGGTGGCGACACAATTTTTTCTCTCGGTCCCACTCACCAAGGGGAAAACCTAGAAGTTTGCCTGATTGATATCACATGAAAAACAAGAGAGTGCAAATCCAAGAAACACATGTGTATATTTATTGCCCTCATGTCCTTGTCATAGGGATTAACTTGGATTTTAGGCATTCTATTTCCAGTTAATATTGCCTTACATTATTTATAATTTATCCTTGTCATAGTGGCACCATATATTTTTGGCATGACTTGCATATGATAGACTTAAGTCCAGGGACCCTGAGCTTCATAGTAGGTAGCATCAATAGTGTTCGGGCTTGTAATGACCTGATTTTCAAGATTTCTAAAACCAATATAGTATTTAAGGTCCAAGGATATTCCTGGTTGGTTAACTCTAGGGCAGGGTGACTCTTATTAAAAAATGGTTTCGTTTGACCCACAAGTATGACTCAGATTCCATTAGAGGTTCAATAGTAGCTATCGAAGGCTTTTCATGTACACGGAGGTGATTAATACTAATTATTAGTCAATTTGAGGACATTTGGAGTTAAGTACCAAATTAAGCATACATGGACTCAAATGACTGAATAATGAATTTTGAGATGCATCATAGTCATACTAAGTGATTTGAACTTTAATTTTCAATATTAGAGGTAAATTGATTTAAAGTATAAGATCATTACATTTATATTTGTACCCCTTTGGAGTATGTTATTTGAAGGGTCAAATAATGGATCTTAGGTACCAAATTTATATGTAAGGTGAATTACACTATGAAGAATTTTGGCTCGAAATCTTAGGTTCAAAGTTGTTTCGTACATATTCTTTTGAGGTTTGAAATAAATAAGATAATAATATGTATGATGACTCTAAACATAGGTTGCCATAATGTTTGATGTATGACGAGATATGGGTGACACAACCACTATTTTTGTCTTACCACATGGTCGTTTTTGTCAAGGTAGACTTATTAATTCACATACGTGAAGCCTTAAGGCCTAGGATTGATCTAGCGATCAATTTGTTATCCCCTACCCCCGTTTCTCACGGAGATGGTAGTTCGCTTGAAGAGCAAGTTCCCAGTTCCATGCCTTGAAATAAAGGGATCGTAACCAAGAACTACAGGTAGCCATCATCCATCCTCCAAGTTCGGATCTATCCAACAACTTCTAGCCTACTCGTTGCCCTTCAATACTCCAGATCGTATCCACCTAAACCTTTTCCATGGAGGCAATGAAGCAATGGCCTTCTTCTTCATCGGCCTTGCTGTAGGTGTAGATGAAGCTGGAGAGGATCTCAGTGCCTTCTTTGCTGGTAAGAGTGGTTCCAGCTTCTTGGAGACCTCACAGATCAGCGTGGAAGATGATGCTTGTAGACAGTGACTGCGAGGCACTTTCTGGTTGCCAACCACACACCAAAGAACACAGATGAGAGGTCTGAACGGCCAAAATCATTCACCGGATCTGGGCCAACCGGCGGCGTGCGAGCATAAAGAATGCCAAAAAGGTGCCCGACTCATTGCCAGGCTAGGGCCACACGGCGACGCCGCATCGCTGCAGGATAGGGGAGTCACAGACTCACCCTGGGATCTCGATCGCGCAAGGGAGGAGAGGAAATCAGGCGACGGTGGCGGTGGGTGCCGACTCGCATCTGGTGTTGAGAAGCACACATCACGACGTCAGACGAGAGGTCAAGGAGCACAGGGCTCCTTGTCGTCGGTCTAGCGTGCGACGACGCTCACAGCCCAGCCAATGCTTCAGGCAGAGCTAGAGACCAACGACGGCGGGCTCTCTAAGATGAGGAGGAGGATCGGAGTTGGATCTCGTTAGTAGATAACCAATCGGGTTGGTGGTATGGGACAGAGATGCACGGAGGCATCACGTTGAGGAATGACACACAGATGGATGTCGGGCGCCCTAGCGTTTCTCGTGCGAAGAAGACGACGAAAACTTGCCCAAGCCGAGCGGACGCGCGTGAGAAGGAAAGGAAGGAAACCGGCTCCAACCCCCTGAACCAACCCTGAACTGGCCCGCAGCCAGCGAAAGGGGCAACGCTAGCCTAGTGGACACGTGGTCGCCTTGGATTGGCTGTAATAAGGTAAATCTTCACAAAATCTCAGATCTTGTATAATGCATAGTAAATACATCCGAAGTCAGAAAAATACAAATAAAGTACCCAAATTCTCAGAAAAATATGTAGAATAATATGAAAGTGCAATATCAGGCTTTTGTAGAACTAATAATAGTGATATCATGTAAGGTTTGTAATGCTCGTTTCATAGATAATAAATATCAAATGATGATATAAAATTTGGAAAAAAATGTTAGTAAGTCTATGATCATGTTTATAATGCATATCTTGTCAAATATGGTCATGTTGATGTACAAAACCATATAATTTGATTAATATGGCTAATTAGGGATAATAACCCTAATAAAATACAATAAATACATATATGCTCTATAAATGATGAAATTTACAGAGAAAGCTCATATCTGTATATTGAACCTCATATTTAATTATGAGATCATCATGATGAACAAAATCTATGTTATATGAAAATGAATCTTAATGCATGTTATAAAACCCTAATCTAGGTTAATGATGTAACCTAGGATTAATATGTACACAAAAAGGATATAGAACCTAATATTCAGATAATAAATCATAAAATGGAAAATTACATATGTAAGATAAATATAAGGTAAGAATACAAATAATCATGAGAATAACATAATGATCTAAGCAAACCCTAAAATGAACACGACTAGGGTTAAGATGATCAGAATCTGATGCTAGTATATGATTTTTTTATTAATCAGGTGATGACCAGAGATGTAGATGATCCAGAATATAAGTACGAATCTCTGAACTCAGGTACGTGGATATAATTATATGACTAGATTTGTTGGATGTTAAATATATGTACTTGCTTGCTTGTATTTGAATATCTTGTTGGATGTACATCTATATGTATTGTCATTTCCGCCTTAAACAAAAAGAACACTAAGGAAAGAAAATGGAATGTAGTTACTGATGGTTCATTAATCTCCCTATTAGAGAGGGAAAGAATTAATGTTGACTAGCACCTCCCTAATGGTACAAGGTACGCAGGGAGATCCCTAATGGTACTAGGTACGCAGGGATAGGGCCCAATATTTATGTTTGTGCTATGTCCACCATAGTAATACATGTACATTGAAATATGGTTAATAACTTGGGATTACCTGATTTTCCGCCTTTAAATAATGTTTCCTATCTCTTTCTTCAATTTTGAGTATTTTATATGCCAGCATAGTATAGCTCTTTAATTCCACGTACCAACTTTTGTTGATATTTTTGTTTCTCGTATTTTCTAGGTCCCGAGCTGGAATGGGATAAAAGAATAGGATGTGAGCAAGTTGTATAGGTTGTACCTATTGTCTAAGATCCTAGATAGCATACATGTTCATAGATTGTAGAATTTTCATTCAATATGTAACTGTAAATCATTTGTAATAATTCATATTGTATAAATATACATGTTGAATGTTGAGTATGTTATGGTTGTATGTTCATGTATGCGCATTAGGCTTCCGCATCGCTTTCTGATATGATTGTTGATGTCTTCGGATTATGGGCTCTCATTCCCAATAGGGTTTGTAGAAGTCAAAATCTGAGGACGTCACAGTTGGTATCAGAGCATGAACAATAGCTACACCTGACATTTGCTCACCATAAAACATAAAATCTTAATCTCACCTTTCACTTTAAACCTTAGAAACTTAGTAAGTTGTTTTATAGGAATAAGTTTATGACTTAGCCTCTAAGTTAGAACTTAGATGTTCGAGAACTAGGTTTAGACAAGTGTGAGAAACCCTTTCCATATAGAGCTCATATGTAATGGGTAGCTACACTAATCTACACCATGTTCTCACCATTTCACTTAGGTGACATGGCACTGGACTATCTACTGTGTATGGGACACTCGGTTTGCTGATTTGGTTTTGTTTTCCAATCGGCTCGAGCCTCGAGTGTTTTCTCTGACGTATTCTTTCTCGGAGAAGAACTATATAATATTTTATTAGATATATGTAAATATAAAAATGTGTCCCTCACACAAGAGAGTAGTGGGTGTTCATGCAACCTAAGTGAAAGGAAGTGACATCAGTCTAGAAGAGAGAGTAGTCTAGATTAGATGTCTAGAGCCTTATCAAGATATGTGATACATAGATTAGATGATAGAATGATAGTTGAAATAAGCATGTGAAATCTTATCTAAGTTTGATCTATGATGCTATAAGTTTCCTTATTAAGATTTGAGTTGTATATGAGCCGTGATGATGAAAGTACATTCCCTTTTCCTACTTAAGATAAGATAAGTTAAGATAGAGATGAGTATTCATGAGCCTCAAGCTCTTATACAAAGGGGATGTCTAGTGGTAGGATGAGATAAGTGGTGAACTCTAGAGAGAGTAAGACCCACAGGGAGAAGGTCATAGGACCTAGCCTCCAATATATGAGATATGTGTTAAAAAAAATGCTACACTAGATTACTCTCGAGTGTTGAGTTGAGTCATTATGTATGATTCAAATCTATATGTGAGAATTGGGTAAAATAAAAGGATGGGTAGAAGACCCATATGATAAAGTCAATCCTTTGACTGAGTTAGGTCCTAGCTAGAGTGACATATTTTGTGAATCTCATCATTAGTTGCAAGTGAGGTAATATATAAACTCTAGTTATGAGAGTATGATGCTTTGTGCAAAAGATACTCAAAATACATGTTCTCCCTTCTTCTTCTCTTTCTAAATATATGATGATAGAAACCTCACTTGAACTAAATAGATGATTTATATATGAGGAGTCACTCGTATAAGCTTGACCTATCATATATTTTTTCCCCTATATCATACATGTAGCACCCAAGATTGAAATCATGATAAGTTTGACTTTAAAATATTCTCTTCCCCTTCATATGAAACATGAAAGATATGATGTTGAGACCATGGGAGAAACTTAGTATATTATATCTTTCCCTTCACATAATACATGCAAGACATAAAAAGTTGAACTCATGAACTTGATATAAAGATATTTTTGGATCATAGGGTATACGATCAAAAATATAGTTGTAACTTTGATCCTTCTCAATGTATGCTTCTAAGTTGAGTATGAATATACACCATAGGGTGAAACCCTAATGGTCAAGCATGCTACATAAGCCCTTCTTATGTAGAAAAATCCTAATATTAAGGATGAAGATAAATCTCCTCTAATTCTGAAATTATTGTAAGATGTTGATCATAAAACGTATAAATGACGTTAAATTTGAACGATCTGAATATCATGGCCTATAAATGGATTCCTCCTGAACACTAAAAGAATGAACAAAACTCGTATCCTTAGGGGTGATGTAACCCTAAGATATCATAATGTCATGTTATGGCTAAGACATTAAATGATGCTTCCATATATATATGGTGGGGTGGACACACCCAAGAATCTCTAGACCCTAAGCTAACAACATAGAGTGCATGCAACTATGGTGGTCTTGGAATCTAACCAATAATGATGTATATGAAGTTGAATTCTGAAGTATCCTTTTAAGGATGAGATTAGTTGAATTTCGAGGACGAAATTCCAAATAAGGTGGGGTGAATGTGATGACCTGATTTTCAAGATTTCTAAAACCAATATTGTATTTAAGGTCCAAGGATATTCCTGGTTGGTTAACTCTAGGGCAGGGTGACTCTTATTCAAAAATGGTTTCGTTTGACCCACAAGTATGGCCCAGATTCCATTAGAGGTTCAATAGTATCTATCGAAGGCTTTTCATGTACACGGAGGTGATTAATACTAATTATTAGTCAATTTGAGGACATTTGGAGTTAAGTACCAAATTAAGCATACATGGACTCAAATGACTAAATAATGAATTTTGAGATGCATCATAGTCATACTAAGTGATTTGAACTTTAATTTTCGATATTAGAGGTAAATTGATTTAAAGTATAAGATCATTACATTTATATTTGTACCCCTTTGGAGTATGTTATTTGAAGGGTCAAATAATGGATCTTAGGTACCAAATTTATATGTAAGGTGAATTACACTATGAAGAATTTTGGCTCGAAATCTTAGGTTCAAAGTTGTTTCGTACATATTCTTTTGAGGTTTGAAATAAATAATATAATAATATGTATGATGACTCTAAACCTAGGTTGCCATAATGTTTGATGTATGACGAGATATGGGTGACACAACCACTATTTTTGTCTTACCACATGGTCATTTTTGTCAAGGTAGACTTATTAATTCACATATGTGAAGCCTTAAGGCCTAGGATTGATCTAGCGATCAATTTGTTATCCCCTACCCCGTTTCTCACGGAGATGGTAGTTCACTTGAAGACCAAGTTCCCAGTTCCATGCCTTGAAATAAAGGGATCGTAACCAAGAACTACAGGTAGCCATCATCCGTCCTCCAAGTTCGGATCTATCCAACAACTTCTAGCCTACTTGTTGCCCTTCAATACTCCAGATCGTATCCACCTAAACCTTCTCCATGGAGGCAATGAAGCAATGGCCTTCTTCTTCATCGGCCTTGCTGTAGGTGCAGATGAAGCTGGAGAGGATCTCAGTGCCTTCTTTGCTGGTAAGAGTGGTTCCAGCTTCTTGGAGACCTCACAGATCAGCGTGGAAGATGATGCTTGCAGACCGTGACTGCGAGGCACTTTCTGGCTGCCAACCACACACCAAAGAACACAGATGAGAGGTCTGAACGGCCAAAATCATTCACCGGATCTGGGCCAACCAGCGGCGTGCGAGCAGAAAGAATGCCAAAAAGGTGCCCGACTCATCGCCAGGCTAGGGCCACACGGCGACGCCGCATCGCTGCAGGACAGGGGAGTCACAGACTCACCCTGGGATCTCGATCGCGCAAGGGAGGAGAGGAAATCGGGCGACGGTGGCGGTGGGTGCCGACTCGCATCTGGTGTTGAGAAGCACACGTCACGACGTCAGACGAGAGGTCAAGGAGCACAGGGCTCCTTGTCGTCGGTCTAGCGTGCGACGACGCTCACAGCCCAGCCAATGCTTCAGGCAGAGCTAGGGACCAACGACGGCGGGCTCTCTAAGATGAGGAGGAGGCTCGGAGTTGGATCTCGTTAGTAGATAACCAGTCGGGTTGGTGGTATGGGACAGAGATGCACGGAGGCATCGCGTTGAGGAACGACACACAGATGGATGTCGGGCGCCCTAGCGTTTCTCGTGCGAAGAAGACGACGGAAACTTGCCCAAGCCGAGCGGACGCGCGTGAGAAGGAAAGGAAGGAAACCGGCTCCAACCCCCTAAACCAACCCTGAACCGGCCCGCAGCCAGCGAAAGGGGCAACACTAGCCTAGTGGACACGTGGTCGCCTTGGATTGGCTGTAATAAGGTAAATCTTCACAAAATCTCAGATCTTGTATAATGCATAGTAAATACATCCGAAGTCAGAAAAATACAAATAAAGTACCCAAATTCTCAGAAATATATGTAGAATAATATGAAAGTGCAATATCAGGCTTTTGTAGAACTAATAATAGTGATATCATGTAAGGTTTGTAATGCTCATTTCATAGATAATAAATATCAAATGATGATATAAAATTTTGAAAAAAATGTTAGTAAGTCTATGATCATGTTTATAATGCATATCATGTCAAATATGGTCATGTTGATGTACAAAACCATATAATTTGATTAATATGGCTAATTAGGGCTAATAACCCTAATAAATACAATAAATACATATGTTCTCTATAAATGATGAAATTTACAGAGAAAGCTCATATCCGTATATTGAACCTCAGATTTAATTATGAGATCATCATGATGAACAAAATCTATGTTATATGAAAATGAATCTTAATGCATGTTATAAAACCCTAATCTAGGTTAATGATGTAACCTAGGATTAATATGTGCACAAAAAGGATATAGAACCTAATATTCAAATAATAAATCATAATATGGAAAATTACATCTGTAAGATAAATATAAGGTAAGAATACAAATAATCATGAGAATAACATAATGATCTAAGCAAACCCTAAAATGAACACGACTAGGGTTAAGATGATCAGAATCTGATGCTAGTATATGATTTTGTTATTAATCAGGTGATGACCAGAGATGTAGATGATCCAGAATATAAGTATGAATCTCTGAACTCAGGTACGTGGATATAATTATATGACTAGATTTTCTGGATGTTAAATATATGTACTTGCTTGCTTGTATTTGAATATCTTGTTGGATGTACATCTATATGTATTGTCATTTCCTCCTTAAACAAAAAGAACACTAAGGAAAGAAAATGGAATGTAGTTACTGATGGTTCATTAATCTCCCTATTAGAGAGGGAAAGAATTAATGTTGAGTATCACCTCCCTAATGGTACAAGGTACGCAGGGAGATCCCTAATGGTACTAGGTACGCAGGGATAGGGCCCAATATTTATGTTTGTGCTAAGTCCACCATAGTAATACATGTACATTGAAATATGGTTAATAACTTGGGATTACCTGATTTTCCGCCTTTAAATAATGTTTCCTTTCTCTTTCTTCAATTTTGAGTATTTTATATGCCAGCATAGTATAGCTCTTTAATTCCACGTACCAACTTTTGTTGATGTTTTTGTTTCTCGTATTTTCTAGGTCCCGAGCTGGAATGGGATAAAAGAATAAGATGTGAGCAAGTTGTATAGGTTGTTCCTATTGTCTAAGATCCTAGATAGCATACATGTTCATAGATTGTATAATTTTCATTCAATATGTAACTGTAAATCATTTGTAATAATTCATATTGTATAAATATACATGTTGAATGTTGAGTATGTTATGGTTGTATGTTCATGTATGCGCATTAGGCTTCCGCATCGCTTTCTGATATGATTGTTGATGTCTTCGGATTATGGGCTCTCATTCCCAATAGGGTTCGTAGAAGTCGAAATCCGAGGACGTCACAGGGCTTGAGTAACTTAAGGCATATATCAATAGTTAATAACATAATTAACATATGGCTTGGACTCATCACATTATCTAACTAATTGACCTACCTAGTAGGTCATGTTGGAGAAGAGACCTTCCCAACTGTTTTCTTGGCGTTGTGCACCAACATGCTCCTCCCTCTCACCTTTTACAAGATTAGACCCATGTTTTCTCATTACAAGAAGAGCTGACTCTCCTTCCCAAGGAGTGCCCAATGTTTGGCATTCTGGTGTTGTAACCCTCGTGGTTGTTTCCATCAATGAGAGAGGGGAGGTGGAAGCAACAATGTAGATGCCCATGCCCATCCCATGAGATGCTATTGTAGGTGAATAGAGGAAAAGAATGATTGTGTCAGGGTTTCTCCACAACATGCTTACAACATATGTAATAGTGATTTTGCTATGATGGCTCTAGAATTGCTTCATCGTGCTAAGCCTACCCTCAGTTGAACAACAACTGAGAACCAAACTAGCTAGAAAAAGGAGGTAGAAATCTGTAAGGGAGGAACGTCGACATAGTTCTCTAGCATCATGTCTCATCAGTCGGCAAAGGGGCACACTACCATCAATATGATGTGGTTGCATGCACAGACAACAACTAGAGGAAGAGGGAAGGTTTAATAAGAGAAGGAGAGGATGTGCATGTTGTTGTCTCTCTCACATCATCTCTTTTTTGCATATGTTGGTTGTCGACCAAAGAGTAGGGTGTAGGGATGAAATTAAAGGAAAACTAGAGAGAGAAGAATGGTAATGGGAGTCAAGTAGTGGGGATGGTGGGACAAGCCACAAAAACTAACAACATTCTCTCTTACCCATCCCTAGCATTTTTCTTGGAAATATAGATATCGATCTATTCACATAGTAAGGTGTAAGAGTCCTGAGATAGGTTTGTATTGGAAAACTAGACCAAAGCAGTCTATATAGTCTAGCCTTAGTCCAGGGCTTTTGTCTAATTGAGCTCTAGATTAAATTTGTTTTAGCTCTGACCCAATTTTGCTAGGCAATGCACAATTAACATGTGTGGATCAATTCACTATATTTTAGAGACTAATAATAGGTTTCGACTCTACCTTTTGCAAGTACTTGGATATTGTAATTTGTAGTGTTGTAGTGCTCGAATTTTAGGGAATAAAAATCTGATGGTTAATGATTTTGTAACTAGTAGTCACATTTATCATGTGCTCTACTGTTAACCAGTGAGCAGTGAGTATTTTTTCCATTGTGAATACTTAACTAAATTCAAACACTACACAAAGAAACAACTTCTTATTTGTTAATATATATGTTCGTAGTGTCTTACATAGTTTCTTAACCTTATTGTTTCTTTTTGGTGCATTTAAAACTGGACAAAAGCAGTTACACCATTTAGATTTCACTTGGTGATGTGATTGTTTGATTTTTTTATTAAAATGTGTAAGGCATCTTTTTATCATCATACTGAATCATAAGTCATTCAAGGATCTGTCCAACCCTACTTGTAGTGTTACCTATATAGTTGAAGTGGAAGCATTATGTGTTGGAAGAAAGTGCCTTCAAGCTAGTCGGATGCAAGCTCTAGTTGATAGTGGTTCATCATTTCCTTATGTCTCTGTTGATATATATAAACGTGTATCCTTGGAGGTATATTTTGGCTTTCCTATTACTTTTAAGGTAGCACTAGTATTGCATGACAGTTCTTCTTAAATCACACATTTGTTGCAGTTTGACAGACAAATGAATGGTACACGGCTTGCACTCGATGATTCTCCGTGGGAATATTGTTATAAATCAAGGTATGATGCTCACTTGTTTACATGCTTTTCTTTGTTCTTAATCTTAACTCCTTTTTGCTGGAGATACCAAAAATCCATCAGTTGACTTTGATGCTTGCCGTGAACAAAAGTTTCATCATCAATGATCCTATATTTTTGTACTACGGGGATCAGGTAAACGATTTCCTCCCCTTCTATCTTGCTTACTCTGTCACTACTCAAGCTGCTGGACCTTAATTTCGAGGTAACAAGGATATTGTTGAAGAAAACCTGGTCATTCACTTTTTTCTTAGAATTCAAGGCAGAAAATTAAGTACCAAAGCACAAAACAACACTTTCTTAGTAGGGAATTGTTACTTGGGTGATTGATTACTGTTTTATATTTTTTTAATACAAACTATTTTCTATGTTCGTAAGATTGAGCATATTTTATATGTTGTTTTATGATCTTTTGGCATCAAGGTTTTGAAGCAGTCAGGGTGTAAGAAGATGTTTTTGTCTCTGTTAGATTCATTGTTGGATAATTGCATATGTTATTTTTGTTGTAAGGTGTCTTTGCATATATTTGTAAGAAAGACGACATTGTATATTAAGTTTTATTAATGTTTTGATCACTTATTTATTTATGTATGACGTGTCATGTGTGCAGGGAAGAAAGTTGGAGCATTTTTCTTGAGTGCTACCTTGGGACTTATATAACCAGAAAAGTAGTATCTAATTTTACATCCGGACCTATCCCCTGCACAAATGTTGACTGCTGAGTTTGAGATTAATTAGCTAGCCTGTCAGCTACATGTTCGCGGTCATCATGCACTGCCGCCCAGACCCATGATAGACACCAGGAACTACATGATGTTGTTGCCACTAACGTTGCTTCTGGTGTCACCGGCCCTCCTTTGCCGATATCCCGCCATACATCTGCCACTCTGAAAGCAGCCTTCGGGGAAGATTATGATACGGAGCAAGAGATGATGGACAACTCGAAGAGGAGACTTCCTGAAGGGTACCAGCAAGAGATATCTGCTACTCTCAAAGCAGTCTTCGGGGAAGATTATGATACCCATCAAGAGATGATGGACAACTTGAACAAGAGACTTCCTGATCATGCTGCAGTTTCATGCACGCCGCTGCACTTGCTTTCACAATGCCGCCATGCTGCTCTAGGTGGCGCAGAGCAACTCCAGATCATGTAGTGGTCTACACGCCATGCTACAAATGGAAGAGATGGCCAACGATCTTTATTGAGACAAAAGGACGTCTAATGCTGCATGTTATATATATGATTAACATAAGGAATCTAATTCTTATCATAATGTAATATGTACACAAAGTATGTGTATTTTATGTACATGTGACAATGCTTATTCAAAGCAAACGAATGTATGAGAATGAATTTGACAGTGAATCAAATATTTTATCTATATCATATCCTTGGATTATATATTTGATTATATAATACCATACGGTTATATATATACATATGCATATATATATATATATATATATATATATATATATATATATATATATATATATAATGTGTATTCTAGAATCAAGTGAAGTACATAGCGATATTTGTTCTACCAAACTGGAGGTTTTCATACTATTTTCTATGCCTAGTATCTGTTCCGGCATGCAGCAGAGTGCCAGATTTGAAGCAAATTTGCAACATTTTTAAATCTATTTTCGGCAAGTATGTAATGTCGTTTTTATGTCATTCCGGCATGCTATAATATGCCGTGCTATACTTTATCCGACACGATTTTCGACGGCATTTTTCTGGCGTTTTAAAATATGCCGAAAATGAACAAGGCCGACATTATTTATGTCTTATGACGACATTTTTGTATGCCGGCGAAGATGATATTTGTTGTAGTGAATAAATATGTGTTTGCTTGAAATGAACTATTGATGACAAATGTAACACGGTCAACTCTCATCAGACATACTAGTCTCGATAATTATTGTTGTCACAAATTCTACAATAATAATAGACACTACGGTTGTTAATTTAGAAGTTGAGCTAAATTCAATTCAACAGACAAAGACCGTAATCCAATTTAAAGGCCTACTCCTTGGGGTCAGCGGTGCGTGCAAACTAGGAGACGTCACCAGCTCCTGTAGTTTCATTGTGACTTCCTGAGTTTAAAGGCAACTTCGAGTAGGTGTATTGGATATCCCACTCGAATTCGTCATCAGAGAAAAGTGCTCACTTTCTATTCTGTTACAACTGCACCACTAATTCGCCTTTAAGCATTTCATTGCACTAATGAAAATAAAGAAAGACTCCTCAGTACACAACCAGCGAAAATAGAATGACCATCGGGATTGAGAAGAGAAAGAGTGACTAGGAGGATTGACAACTCGACCGTCACGGTCCACTTCAACTACCACCAACTAAAGTTACCATCGAGTGGCAGGGCTTGCCCTATTTTGATTCTGTGTAGTTTTCTAAAAGAGTTAGGCTACACACAGTCCCCCTTATACCCGGCCACCCACCCGTTTTTTGGAAAAATAGATTTGCAGCATTTGCAGTTGTCTTTGTATTAATACTCATGCAAAGTCCATGCAACAATATGTCTCTCCACTCTTCTCTCCAGAGTATTAATACTCATGCAAAGTCCATGCAAAGTGTATTAATTCGTTTTTTCTCTTGTAATTATTCTCTCACATTCTAATCCACCCACCTGCATTCTCGTATTAGTACAGTACATACGAAATCTAATAACAACATTGATCTGGAAGCATAAGTACAGTACTTACGAAATCCAGTAGTAATATTTGTCATCTGGACATAAGTACAGTACCTACGGAATCCATGCAAAATAAGTACAGTAATCACTTGTTAATTCCAACTCAGTTTTTTCAAACATAAGTACAGTACTTACCAAATTATAAAACCAAGCATAAGTACAGAACTTAACAAATTACAAAATCAAGCATAATTGTATAACTGATCTGGAAGCATAAGTACAGTACCTACGGAATCCATGCAAAATAAGTACAATACTCACTTGTTAATTCCAACTCAGTTTTTTCAAACATAAGTACAATACTTACCAAATTATAAAACCAAGCATAAGTACAGTACTTAACAAATTACAAAATCAATCATAATTGTATAACTGATCTGGAAGTATAAGTACAGTACCTACGGAATCCAATAACAAAATTTTTCGTCTGGACATAATTTTTTTACAAAAATGTAGTGCACATTTGGTCCATAATCAACTATAAAATGCATCTATAAGTATTGTACTCAATTATTAATTTTCAACCCAGTTTGTCAAATATAAGTACAGTACCTCTCAAATTTATTTGTGAATGTATATGTATTTATTGTAGGATTACGTAATCTGCAGTGGGGATAAATATGCAATAGAATTTTTTTGTAAGCTATAGTGCATTGATATCTGTCATTTGCATGACAGTTGCATGGAGTAGGTGACGAGATAATTATTTCATGCATCTTTTGCATGTAAAAACATGCATAATCGTTGTTGTAGATATCCATTTAATTGTGAATGCGGCAGCAGAGGTTAATAGGTGTGACAGTGGGCTGGCGCAGCAGCAGGATTCCCGATGACCGGCTATGTGGCCGGGTATACGGCGTGCTATGCATAGAATTTTTCTTCTAAAAGAGTATATCCGAGATGGCGGGATCGCATTTTCAGTTTAAATCTCTAAATAATTATGAACTCTGTAATCTTGGAAACTAAATAATGAAAGCATGCAGTTGAGACCTATAAAATGTGTTAACTCAATTACTACCGGCGTTTTATTGCGCATTGTGGCTTTATCTGAGGTTCAAAACGTTGACCCATATTTACCGTAGGGCTTTCAAAGTTTAAATACGTTTTTATAGAGGGCACTGACAACTAAAGCAGCGTATGTAAACCCCGATAGTCATTTTCTAATACATATATATAGATTTCTCTCATCACCAAACAAAGACGCGGGGAGGTTTTTATAAAAGTTCAAGTCGAGATAAGCACTTGATAGTGCCATTGACCTTTTCCAAAGGAATGATGGCTCTTCCTTCCAGGAAGGAGAGAACGACAATATCGGTGCAACTTCCTCTTATCAGAAGCCATGATTTGGTTGTTACTGTCTACGACTGCGCGACCACCACCTATATAAACAAAATTGCCGGAAACCATTGCAACAACTAAATCGTGTCCCCTTGATACACCATCTGCTAACGTCCAGCCGGCTGCTCCATTGGAACTCGTTCAGCTTTTCCTGTCCCCAAAGACATTCCAAAGAAGCAAGCAATGATGAACGACCTGTACTGCTCAAACGAGCTCGTCAAACTTGTCCTGTTTGTGCTCGTCCAAACGCTGATCTACTCCATCTTCTCTCGATCAAGGGAGGAGTTATTGGGCAACTCAGTGGATCAGATGGAGAAGAAAACCACTGCTCGATCAAAGAGCTTCTCAGCGGTTCTGAAGGAGTTCTTCCACCCGCCTGCGATCGGCTGTGACCTCTCTTTAGCAAGTGTGAAATGACTGAGCTACATACGTTTGCATGTATCAATATGCATATTTAGTGCTGTATCGAACCTTGGACAGGATAAGGCGATCGAGTAGTTTGTCTTGTTTTGAGCGATCTTTCACCCTCCGTAGATTACCTACTTGTTCCTAGGCGTAGCATTGTATCTTGTTTTCCATCCTTTAGCCTGCGTTTGGCACGGGACTGAAACCGATTTAGGCTTGTCTCGTTGTGCCAACCCCGCCAAACAGACGACCGATTGGGACTGGGTTCAGTTTGGTTGGTAAACCGATTTTGGTCCGGTTTCGGGATAACGGAACCCCAAAAACTGGGCTAGGCCACTCCCGCGACAGCCGAGATTCCGATTCCTAATCCGGTTTCCGCTCAGAACGCCAGTATCCCCATTTTCGCGGCGCCCTACCCCCGACACCCCCCTCTCCCCTTTCCCCTCTCCCTCTTCTGCTCTTCCTCTCCCGAGACCTCAACGTCCCCCCATCTACTATTGCATGCGTGAGTTAAATCTGTCGCCCCATCGATTCCATCGTGTAATCAATGGCAGGACATGGGTATAGTGTGTACAGACGGCCAATGAAGGTGACTAGATCGTTTCGGGGATGTGTTGGTTCACCTGCCATCGCCAAGCTACGCTGCCAGGCTAGACGGCGAGACTCAAGGTTATGCATCCTGACTTGTCATCTGCCATTAAAGCCCCTTGATTCTCCCTTTTCACTCTGTGCAAGACATCGACTTAACCCTAGCGAGGGCAACGCCTGCCGCAGCTGTTATATAGTGTTGCGTGTGTTCGCCGATATCCTGCATGTTCAACTGCACATCCTCCACCAAATCTTCTCTGAAGTCGTTGCTATCGAGCCCCTGTATTCCAAAGTCGCCCAGCTGCTTGAGACCAAAGTCACCCAGCTGCTTGAGAGGTATGTGTTGGCCGACCATCTTTTTGTTTCAATAGGCGGGTGTTGTAGCGACTTCATGTATGTACCGAGAGTTTCTTTCAGAAGGCTAATATGTATTCCCTTTACCTTATCTTCATGTATGTACCGACCCTTCCACTGTGACTGCCTGTGATCCCCTCTTGTACTTGGATTTTGGCTTACCAAGTATATCTCCCGAGCAATACAAAAGTGTTTTCTGTAATTTGTTATGTAAGATAACCATGTTGAATGCCATGTTGAATGCTTGAAAATTGATGTAATATTTGATGTAATGAACCATATTGATGTGTAACCTCATATAAAAGTGCTTGGTTCCAGGAATGTATGATCTGTTTGATAAAAACCTATTATATGGCCTGATCCCTTCAATGAGGTCTGACTGCTTCGTTCAGATTCACTCAGTACCAAAAAAATAAATGTCTCTATTTAACTCATCTACCTTCATACCAAATAAATCAGAATGATTCACCTTGAATTCTTGTTTGAATTTAGTGAATGTTTTACATTATGATTGTGTAGTGAATATTTTTGTCTGTTAAGAAACAAGTCATTACATATATAAATACTCCACCTATTGTGTATTATGTTTATTGTCAAGTATTTCATATGAGGACACGTTTTAATATGTAATGAAGATTAGGTCATCATTGTTGGTTTGATGAGGTAAAAATATTGTTAAAAGACCAGACACTAAAATATATAATCATTGAAGTAACTAGGGCAGAGGCTACACCCAAGCTACCCAAAGTTTTCTCTCTTATCACAATAATTATCATGAATAGTTATGAGGAATGTGGGCAACTTGATTAGTTTTGAATAGGAAATAGCACATGGACACATATTAATCCTAACACACAGTCATGCTATTTTGGAGGTCACATATATATCACCTTAACGATAACCTATCCAAAGTTATTATTAAGGAGTCAACATAGAACAATCAATACCATAACATGGATGCACACATGTTACATTTTATTATAACGTAATAAACATGAAATCTTTTGGAAAATAAAGATGCAAGATAAATAAATAAAAACTACTCACTACGCATTTCATGGAATTGACAAGAAGAAGAATAGAGACATGATAAAAACAATAAAATATGGTGGAAAGATACCTATATGATCTATGATAACAAAAGTTAACAATTTGGTGATAAGCGGTTGAAACAAAAGTTTCCGACCTTCATTAGAATCTTCTAGAAGTTTGGAAATTGGAACAAAAGTTTAAAGCCTGATTCCCTAACTAGAAGATTGCGCCAATAACAATGTATCTTGGTATGCTCTTTATTGGAGTTATTCCTTGATAATATCCAAACAATATTACGAAAAGACTTTCCAGCTAGTGATTGATCTTTCTTATCAATAGTTTAGGTATATATATGATTTACTTAGCCCAAGTGAATTTCAAACGTGATAAAAATGACATGACCATGTTCACCCATGTTCCCTCCTATAAAAATTCATGTTTATGTTCCACGGAAACACAATGAAGTTATACTTAATCAATAAAAATTTAGAACCATATTAGCAATAGCCATTTTAATATCTATAATGTTGTTGGAGTATTTGATCAGATGTGGTATTCATCTGGTAAAAAACAAGTGCATTCTACTAGTAAGGAAGGCATTCAATCTAGTAAAATTTTATGCAAGCTAAAATAAAAAAAAAACTTTTGATCATGAAGCAATACTTTTTTTTTTGAACGTAGGGTGTTTCCTCTATATTATAAAGCAAAGCGCGGTTACAGAGTGTAGCCACAGAAAAGTAAAAGAAAACTATACAAACATTAAGAAAAACTAACTACAAAGAGCTCCTATATCCTTTATATGCATCTCCCAAAGCTTCCTCATATCAGTGCAAATACCCCTGAAAACTCTTGAGTTTCTTTCTCTCCATATCATATAAACAGTATAGCAAGCAGCGAACTTTTCCTTTTCCTTCAAGCACAACAAATCGGAAAAGGAATTAAAAGCCACAGAACATTTCTGTTCATCCCTCCAAAACTCCCATATCTCATACACATAATGACATTTAAAGAATAAATGGGTCGCATTCTCTTCTTGTGCCATGCACAAAGCACATCTCGAAACCATCTGAAATCCCACCCTCTGTAAATGGTCGATCGTGGGAATCTTACCAAGAAAACACTTCCACAACAGAACAGAAAATTTCCTTGGCACACCAGACCAAATCCAGCTGCCCCAGCTGACCACTTGATGTTTTTTTTCTAACCATGTCCCAGCAATCTTTAAGGCTACAACTCCTCTTCCACTTGAACATAACATAATCCTTCCCTGAGATTTGTGGGATCACACCCTCAAGAAAATCTCTCACCTGGTAGGATCCTCTAAATTCAGGAACATTCCACTTACCATCTTTAATACATACTTCAATTTTATAGTTTATACCATAACCCATTCTCAACATAAGATTCGGATTAACCAGATCAATCAGTTTCTTTTTCCCCCTCAACCAAGGGTCTCTCCAGAACAAAAACTGTTTACCATTTCCCAAACAAAAATCAATGTCATTGAGGAGTACATCTCTTTGTTCAAGCAATTTTTTCCATAGCCATGAAGAATTAACTCTGAGACTAACCGACCAAATTGATTCCTCCCTAATGTACCTTCCATTAATCCATCTCACCCATAAGCTTTCCTTTTCTGCTGTAATGTCCCACAAATTTTTTATAACTCCAGCCTTTGACTAATCATCAATGAGTCTAATACCCAATCCACCTTCTTTTTTAGGTCTACAAACAACCTCCCAAGTAACCGTATGTAAATGCTTCTTGTCCTCAGAATCCTTCCATATAAAATCCCTCATTATTTTTTCAAGTTCCTTGATAACAGATTTGGACAAAGGAAAAGCAGATGTCTAGAAAATACTATAAGCCGAGAGGGTAGATATAATCAGCTCAACCCTCCCTGCTTGTGTTAGTAGATTACCCTTCCAGGAATCGAGTTTTATCTTAAATTTATCCACAATCGGATGACACATCTCTTTAGTCAGCCTTCCAGTAAAGAGAGGAACTCCAAGGTACCGCACTGGCAACTCACTTACCTCAATGTTAAGAATATTACCCAAATCAACTTTGTCCACCCTTTTGCTCAGGAAAATATGACTTTTACTATTATTAAGCTGAAGACCCGAAATCAGACTGAAGGTGTCAAGGATCTTTTTAGTACAATGAGCATTACTTTCATCTGTCTTAGAAAATAGGAGTAGATCATTCACAAAAATGATATGAGAGACATTCACTTCACCCACAGAAATAGGCTTCAGCGTGCCAGCTCGCACCTCAGAATTAATGACAGAAGTCAACCCCTGCATAGCAATCACAAACAATAAAGGGGAGAGGGGGTCACCCTGTATAACCCCATTTGAAGCTTCAAACTCTTCCGTAGGATTACCATTCACTAACACTTTATAAGTAGTTGTGTCAAAGGTTTCTTGCACCCATCTCATCCAACAATCAAGAAAACCCATCTTCATAAGCAAGAAAAAGATATAATCCCTTCTTATCGAATCATAGGCCTTGGCTAAGTCAGCCTTTATACACATTCTATGTTGGGTACCCCCAAACGTACTCAGGATTTCATTAGCCAACATAATAGCATCACCTATCCTTCTCCCTTTCACGAAGGCAATTTGATTAATATCAATAATTGAAGGTAGAACAAAAGCTAGACGATTTTCCATAATCTTTGCAATGACTTTGTAGATAGTATTACATAGAGAAATAGGTCTGAAATTCTTTAAGTTAACAACCCCTAGAGTTTTAGGGATAAGAGTGATCATCGTACTATTGCACTCCTTAAGCAATCTTCCAGTTTTGAAAAAATATAGAATAGCAGAGGTAATATCTTCACCAACAATGTTCCACATCGCCTTATAGAAAACAACATTATATCCATCAGGCCCTAGGGCCTTGTCATTGCTTAACTTCATAAACACATCCTCCACCTCCTTCTTTGTAACAGTACTTCTTAAAAGATCATACTGGGCAACATTGATTTTAGGCAAGATCCATTCCTCATTCCACATTACCTCATTCGAAAAAGTATTATTAAAAAGATTGGAGTAAAAATTTCTGACACTTCCTCGAATAGCAACTACTTCGTAAATTATGTCCCCCTGTTCATCCTCTAACACATTAATGTTATTTCTAATCCTCCTCATTTTTAAAGATGCATAGAAAAAGGCTGAATTTCTGTCTCCCAGCTTGAGCCACTGAATCCTACTTTTTGATGTAGAAGGCTTTCGTCATCTTTTAAAGCTTTGGTAACCTCCTCTCTAAGTAAATACATCCTCCTCTTCTTAACTTCATTTAACGGATCAGCATCAACTTCTCTTTGTAGACAAAACATATCGTTTTCAAGCTCCCTTGCTTTGGAGAACAAGTTACCCACCACCTCTTTGTTCCATTTTCTCAACGCACAAGTAACCGCGTAGAGCTTTCTGTACAATTTGTACATAGGGGTACCTTTAATTTCAGTTTCGCACCGAGCTTCAGAAATGATATTCTTGAAAGACTCATGGTTGACCCAAGCATTTATAAAACGAAAAGGAGAACCATTCTTTTTCCTCGAACCAAGTCTCAGCATCAGAATCTTATGATCACTTACTACAGCTGGTATTACTTCCCCCCAACATTAAGGAAAAATAGAAAGAAACTTTATATTGGTAAAGATCCGATCAATTCTTGTGAAAGCGCTAGTACCTTTCCTACTATGGCTGTCCCACGTGAAAAAGAAGCCCTTAGTTTGCATCTCTACGAGATTAACATCAGCAATGGCTTTATTAAAATCAGTCATGCTACGATTTGAAGGCGGTTGTTTTCCCACCTTCTCCTTCATCATCCTTACTGCATTAAAATCACCGAGAACACACCAATTGACAGGGTTATAATTTCTAACAGTGAGAAGAGAATTCCAGAGCAGAGCACGCTCATCATCAAGATTAGCTCCATAAATAGCAGTCATCTCAAACTCCATTTGCTCTTTACAAACAATGCAGTGGATGCATTGCTCGTTCTTTAAAGAAACCTCTATGTCGATATCTACATTTTCCCAAATCACCAAAATATGAGTACATGAATAGAAATCAGAATTATCTACAAATATGGCATTAGACCAGATCTTCCCAACAAAATCTGCCAGGTCTTCCTTCTGTAGCCTAGATTCCAAAATCACATAGACATCAGCTTTATTCCTTTTAACTTCGTCCCGAATGCGAGGAACTTTATTACCTCCTCCTCTCACATTCCAGGACAAAATACTGAAGGGCTCATACATTAGGAGGGATGGGGGGAGGGTCACCATCCACCTCAACCACAGCCACAGGTGTATCCACCATCTCATTAATAATCTCCCCCTCATCAAAATTCGACAGAGGTGAGTACTTATTTGCGACTCAGGAATAGATCTAGTTGAATTTTTTGCATTCCCTTTTGGCACAAATTTGCTCTTCTTCTTGATTGTCTCCCACCCTGCATCAGGAGTGGTAGTAGGAGTGATCACCTCCGAGATATTTTGAGCAGAAAAAGACTGAGCAGAAACTTCTTCAAGATCAACCGCATTCCCCACATCTCCCTCAGTTATCTTTTCTACAGCATCAATGAAGATTTCCCCCTCATCATCCTCAACCACTTTCTTTGGAATCCACTTCTTTGACACCTTCTTCTTCATCATCTCCTTTCCTTCTTACTTTTTCAAATCAGCACATAAAGATGACTCATGGCCATACAAACCACATGTCGAACATTTGGTAGGTTCCCACTCATATTCAAATTGAATGGTATCAGTCTGCCCGTCGTCACTTACAATCAGCATTTCTTTCGGGTACGAGAAGTCTGCCAAGATGACCACCTGAATCCTAGCATAGTCCAGTCTGCGGAACTCCGAGGTCAGTTTATCAGGTTGAAGAGGTCGTCCCAGAACAGATCTAATGCTACTGAACATTTCTGCATCCCATAGTTCTAAAGGAAGGTTATAGATCTTCATCCAGATAGGAATGTCAGTTAGCTTCATCTTTTCCAACAACTCTCCCCTTTCCCATTTCTTAATGATCAATGGCTTCCCTGCTATGAACCAAGGTCCTCCAACCACTGCCATACTAAGATCCTCATCCATTTCGAACATGACGATAAAGAACCCCTTACCTCTGGATCTTACTTCAATAGACCCTTTTACCTTCCAGATGATTGCGAGATATTTTTCTAGTGTCGGCCAGTGTGGTTTGAACCCAACAACATAGCCAGTCGTCATTGTGCTCCATCTGGCAAGGTTCCTCTCCGCAATTGTTAGGATAGATCAAATTACCATCTATCAATTGCGCCTTTGTCTTCGTCAGATGAATTGGTCCTGCTACATTGTTGTCTTTAAAGAGTCCTGACCAATCCAACGCCTCCTTCGTCACTGTGACACCCGACGGAAAATCATTCCCTTGTCTGTGCCTTGAGAGGACCTCCCCTCTTCTCGGATCTGGAGGGTCGGATGTCGCCGTCGACTCAGTCATCGCCTGTGCCGTCGCCTCAGTCATCGCCTTACCAACAGGTTCGATTTCTATCCAGGTCTCGGTAGCTCGATGGAGCTTCTGGAACGGCTTGCCTCGTTAATGAAAGAAGTCTCCTTGCAACCCGCACATACCCATTATTCGCGGTGGTGGAAGAGATTGTGGTGGTGCACACATGCGGCGTGGAGTGGACAGATTCAAAAAAGTAAAACTATACATGTATCCATCCACGTGTCTTATTTGATAGATGTAACAACCAACCATGGGATCACTGGATAAGAAAAGTCCTACCTCAAGTAAGACATGTCTAGGGAACCCCTAACCAAAAGAGGATCCTAGTCACATCATAGAAAATGTTTGCTAAAAGCTCTCAAGTAAAACTTAAAACTGGAGTCACATTTATGACCATTAAGATAGACCTAGATTTTCACCAATTAATAGGTATTTTTACATTATTCATCATAAGTAGCCTACGTTACAAACATTCTACAATATTTTAAATATTCATACTGACATCACTTATTCAAGATATATGAATACATACAAAACTAAGTCATGGATACATTATCATATAAACCACCATTTTCATAACACAATTTTACATGGGCATTCTAGACACCACAAAGATCTTACTCCCACCTTCAACTAGCTATATTTTGCTCAAGGAGATTCCTCACTGCCAAACACCTAGGTTAGACATTGAGAATGTAAAATAGAACAAGAAGCTATGAAACTAAGAGCAAAGTCTCAGAGATAAATCATCAGCAAAGTAATTAATGTATATTATATCTACTAGGTATGTTGGATTAGGAAATTCTATGTTATAGATAAACTTCTACAAATATATTGAAACTATGTGGTACCAATAGATAGGCCAATAATAATAATACATTGTTCATTTAGAATATCACATCATTCATTGTTTTATTCTAATATAATTCATTTGATATTCATCAAATAATTAATTTACATATAGATCTAGGTGTGGAGATCAATTTTAAGGAGTATACACATTTTCACACATTAAACCCTATTGTTATGGACTTATTCACTTATCTACTAATTTACATCAGTTTCTTTACTTAGAGGATTTTTTGCAATTTAATGATTAGCTGAAGTTGTAGGAAATGGGCTCTAGATGTGATCACATGTGTCAACTATTAATTCACATGTTCCTCTTCACTTCCTTATCATCACACATTGTCTACTAGATATTCATCCAACTAAAATGAAGAAAACCATGCATTTTTTTGAACGTCATACATCTAAAATTTAAGCACTACAAAAAAAGGGTACTAATGGAGGAAAACTATGAAGGAATAAACAACTTTCATAAATATTGGCTATATATTAAGGCTAGGCCTTTTAAATAAGCCATAATCCATCAACCAAAAGTTATGTGCATAACAAGTTCTTCATGATTATTGTCCTTCATCAATAGATAATTCTCATTCATAATTAGTCTATGAGAGTTATAATATGTACACTTACTAATTAGAAGAAAAAACTGCAACTTCAACACTAATTTTATATGTACTATGCACTAGTCTCTGACCACCCCAACCTTTTTCCACACAACTCTCCACCCACTCTCAAGCCTTTAAAGGGGTCTTGAGAACACATCCTCCATATTGGTAGGATTTTGCATTTCTATGGTGCTTGGCACCTGAGTTGATTGACTACCACCCCACCATTCAAGAAAGTGACAAGCTACTAAAGATGCACCAAACTATTCACCTTTAGATAGAAATCATCTATTGTACAGTGTGAAGGGGGATAGGAGAATTCTCCAGGGAATGTTGCCTCTTTCAACAAATAAATCTAGATAGGGTGGCGGGAGGGAGGAGGGTGTATTTGCAGCTTGAATTTCTCCACTCCTACTCTCCCCATTGTACCTAATTTACTTGATCCATTGTTGTTTATAGTAATCTATAAGTAGTAGATTTATGATCTATAAGTTCATAAACTAATAACGAAAGCAAACCAAGGGATTCCACTAATAGTGAGACAAATAGATCACAATTCATTCTTCTTGAGGGACCTGAGCCAAATGCAACCTTCCTCACAGTGTAAAATATCTATCAGGGTGGGTTGGACCAAGCCATATATGACATATTTTAACCATATCCCTACTTTAAAATGCATCTAAAGGTGTACTTTTAAATTTCCATTAACCATTATACCCTCAATTTTCTTTGTCCCACAAATTTTTATAATGTTCTTTTGTTTCTCATTCAACATATGGAATGGATTTTCCTCTACCATGCATTAGGTAATTGTTATGTTGTTTTTTCTTGAAAATAAGTTTGTAATTGATGGTGTTGTTACATGTAGCATCAATGATCATCCTCAATCTGCATAATGAAGTATAAGTCACATTTTCACCTTTCTAAGATATTATTCACATTTTCCCATCATCATTTTACAAACCCATTTGTCTCACTAGAAAACATGTGGCCTTTTAAAGTCATATTACTAAGGCCTATAATGTTGGATTTTAGGCAACACCTAGGTGACCGACGAATACAATGTCAATTTATCAAGGAAGGGGAAACTAACATAGTGTCTATCCATCATTTCAAAAACCCAACATCTAGGATAATAAACACCAATACAAAAAATGTTCCTATCAGAAAGTTTTAATTAATTAGACAATTTGTAACATTAGTTTCCATTATAATTTGACATTAAAATTGTAACAATGTCGGTTTTGGGACAGAACCAACATAGTAGAAATCTAAACTTTTGATTGTTGATATTCATAAGCATCACTAGTAATTTTAGGAAACTAATGTTACACTATTTCAATGTTGGTTTCTATTCAAAAAACAATGTATTGGGTTTTCTTATCATTTAAAATTTTACTAAAGATTTGATTTTGTAACATCAATTTTGTGTTCCAAAACTGACGTCAACCGAAGTTGAATTATTTGTTTTTCAAATAGCAATTTTGCAGACTTAATGTATCGTTGATTAGTTGGATGTGGAATCTATTCTATTCAACAACATGTTCCATCCTATGGTAAGCTTAACAATAAGAACTAGTACAAATAATACATATAGTGATGGTTAAAATATATTTATAACGCCCTTTTGTTCTTATTGACACCTATGTGGGCAACAATACAACTATGGACCTCTTATGTCGATTTCTAAGGAACAAATTAATTGACTACATATAGTTGGTATCAATTTCTATGAGAATAGAAAATCATGACTCAATTGATGACTCAGAGCGATACCAGTGTTATGAAATCACTATGTATTGTCGGTTCCCTGCATGCAATTGACGTTATCGTCAAACTGTGTCATTGATTTTAATCTAAAAAAACAATGATGTAGAGAGATACAGCAGTCTAAAAGCACAACTATGTTGGACAACATGCCCATGTTGCGGGTTGGGTAGCACGACTGAGCTATTTGGAACACCCATTTTACAGTAAAGTAGATGTGTCACTGATTTTGCAGAAAAAATAATGACACAGTTGTCGATTCTATCACCAAAACTAACATTGTACTTCGTTATTAGGTAAAATTATAATAGATAAGGGTGTATGTTTTGTCAGGTTGGGTAAAAAAGTCGACTAAATAGATCTATAGTTTCATTTTTTATAATAATTGATAAGACAGATCTACAAAGTCAATTTTTATAATAACATGTTCTAATCATCTTCCTTTACTTTACCAAATTCATTTATTATGACTATGGAGTAGAACATGAGAGACTTCCTATACAATGATACTGAAGATAAGAAACACCTCCATATAGTCTCATGGGAACTCATCTACAGGCTTAAGAAAGAGAGCAGCCTTGGAGTCATATCTATACATGATTGAGATAAGGGTGGTTTGATTAAAAACCTATGTAGTATTACCATAGAAAAGGAGACCATTTGGATTAAGTGGTAGAATAATAATATGTCAAAGAAGAATCTATATGGTCATTTGAGGTCAAAGCCAATGCTTCATGAATTTTATGAATGTTGCTTGTACAAAGAGAGGCTATGTTAGATGAAGTGGACTTTTATCTGGTAATGAAGGAAAGTTTATATTGTGGAAAGATCTCCAAATTAAGGGGAAGAGGAAGTTGACTAACATTGTTGATCCTCATTTCTTGTATAGACTAGGGAAAGTCTACAATTGCATAGTCAACTACTGCATAGAAGGGAATGAATGGTGTTGTTCAAATTTTAGAGACGATAAAGGACTTCATACAATATTGGATGAGCAGGACCACCCATCACAAAAAGATGATTCTTTTCTTTTCAAAGGAAAATAGAACTAAAAATTGTTGATGAATAGAACATATAAAGGAAGAAGTGACAAGATTTACCTTGTGAGAGAATGATTTGGTTTGATCGTACACCAAGAAGATGTCTTTGTTATTATAGAGAGGTTTTATAGGGATAATTCCTACTTGTGATTATCTCCAGAAAAAATGGTTTTCAGATGGTTCCTAGATGTGGTCTCTGTGAGGCTCAGAGAGAAGTGAAAATGTTTTTCTTCTCTTTTCGATACACTCATAAGATGTGGGAGATGTTTTGTAGAAGCATGGTAAAATCCCTAAGTCTTTTGAAGATCTATTGTACTTGAGAAAGGAGAGTAAAGCATTAGATATTTGAATCACATGAGCGATTTGGAACGAGAGGAATAGAATATTCTATACTGGAGCAAGGAGAGAATTTATTGAGCTATGAAAAATATGTATTGTTGATATACTATGTATGTACAATTAGGGTTTGTATGGTTCTATTTCCTTTCTCACATTTTTCTTTTTTTTTTACAGTTTTATTTTATTATTTTGATTACATCCAATAATCATTAATTTTTTTTATTTTAAGTAGTAGGTATGCAAACCTACTTTTACAATAAAAAATCACATCACTGGTAGTTTTTCTTATACAACAACTTTGTTGACCTACTAATTGGTTGTTCAACTAGATCAGAACCTACGATTCATTAGAATAACATGTTCCATCCTATGTTGCACTTAACAACATGCCAGTACACCTAAAAAACATGCAATAGCAAACACATACACATAATTCATCCACCCACATACATTTCCATTCTTTAATTCCATTCTTTTCAATACGGAATTCCATTCTCATGCACATACACAATTCAGAAAAACACATATAATTTGATTCTCCAACCCTATTATCATGACATGTACAAATGAAATTTGCATTGCATTTATTTTTTTCACATTCATTCACACACATGTATATATACGCACATCATTTACAAATGCACCAATAATTCATTCACATTAAGTTGAAAGTTGCAAAATTCATAATCACAACATTCATATAAAAATAATGACATAAATGTTTAGAAAGCTCGTATTTTATCCCAATTATATTCAAAGTTGAATTCCTTAATGAGTGCCCACTCTTCTTGTATCTCATCTAGCTCTTCATTTGTATAGGGATTTTTCATGTCAAATAGTTGCAAAGAGAATCACATAATTCAAGAGTTTGATATGATTTTTCCATATTATCAAATGAGATGATATACTTATGATTTGATCAAGACTACATCAGTTACCTTTTTTATACAATGGATGTCTAGTGTCGCTTGTCTTACAATCATATCCATATATCGCATCACATAGTATATGCATGCCCAATTATTATTTTGCATAGGACACCATAAATTTATAGTTTTATGAAATGTTAATAAATAAAAGTAGGCATATTTGGCATATGCATTCGAGTCATGAAACTACCTCAACATTCTTACATCTTAATGGTTTCTTTTTCCTATCTACCATTCCTCTAGCCTTTTTTATCTTTCTTATAGACCTATAAGTTAAAGTACACATTTAAAAGAATTAGTAAATTGTCATGTAATGATGCAGACATTAGTATATGTTGACTTGTATAAAACTTTACTCACATAAATAATGTATTTTTTCATTATGTGGCCCCCACTTTCTACTTTATCACTCAAAGGATCTAGATAATATGTAGTTAGCACCTAGGGGACAATTATCAACAACTCCCAATGATTATTATTAAGTGAAAAGAAGGTAAAAAAAAAGAAAAGTCGAAATCCACAATGAAACTTAATTCATAAGTTAAAATTATAAGCAAAGTGCCTAAAAATTACCTAACATTGAGAGGAGCCACTATCACGCTCTTTCTCACATTATAAAAATATTTAAATGCAGTAGAGTTGTAATCACTAAAAGATTTCAGGGCTTTATCAACATTGCTAATCAATGATGAAACTAGAAATTCCACATTGGTTAGTTTGAACTCTTCACACACCCTATATAAGTGGCTACAAAATGTATATGTATGCATAAATATATAAGAAAATATATGAACATATATTTTCATCTATATTGAATGAGATATTTAGGAATAAGATCTCATCATATACAAAGTTCAATCAAGCATAAGTAAAAAAAACTCCACAATATCTATGTAGAATACACTAGTATCATGAGCTTGACCTACACCGTCCTCCTTAATATGGACTATTATAGTTTACCCCATATTGTCAACCCCTTCACCTAGGACCTAGTGGTTTGAATAGGTTCTTTGCAATCCAAGTAGGTAATTGAATATTTTGATTATGAAGTGGAGGATAAACTGTAGGGGGTTTCTATGGTGTTTTGATCTTCATATATATATATTCCCAAATCAATTGCCAAATATATTCAGAAGTACAAAAGAATCACAAATACAAAACACAAGAAAATTTAGCATACATCGGTATAGATAACTCCCTCTTAGGACCGTACAACCATGTCATTTTCTAATCACCAATTCTCTCGTGGTCGGCTTGGCCATTTGGCAATAGTGTCTAATTCTAATCGTTGTATACAAGCCTAATAGACACATGAACCACATTGGTAGGAATTATAACACCATGAATTTTTTCACCTAAGGGGTGGGCAACCCTTGCCTAGTGTAATGATATATTGTGCTAGTAAAAGACGACATGGTCTAACCCCCCACAAATCTGAATGTAGTGTTATATACACCTAAACACAAACATATTATAAATTCACCTAAAATACTATTATTTCACAAAAAGACTTACATCGGGTCTCCTAACTTGTGGATCCATGGGATCACTCACAAATCTCTTTCATAGGGTGGTCCACCATAAAGATCAGGGTGTCACAGGTACTATCTAAGGAGATTGAGGATTAGAAGCTACATATTATCTCATTGCATCCTCAATTTCCTTTGTAATGAACTCTTGTACCTTCTCTTGTGACCAGACTCCTTTCTTGATAGACTTGCACTTCTTTGATGACCCAAAAAAGGATCTTATACCGACACCATCTCCAATGGCCCTAACATCTCTAGGATGGTGGGGAGTACCCAAAGCAACCATTAATTAATCTCTTTGGCACTTTGGGATGAACTTCCTTATTTTCTTTGCTTGTAGAGCTCCCAATAATCATCATCAATAGTAATTGGTCAATAAAATATAACAATTAAGGTCAAAAATTAACCTACACTCTAAGAGTTAAATTCTACCATTTTTTCAACCACCTTAGTGGTTGTCGGGTTGGGTAATTTTCTAGATCGATTTTTCTCGCACCTATCCACTTTTAGTGAAGAATTAAAGGTGCATGAGTAGTCAAAGACTCAACAGACTCATGAGTAGGATGCTCAAAAGAAGACTCTTCCAGTCTCATATGGTGGTGCATTGCATAGCCACTTGGACCTAACTTGTGGTCATGCACGTTCTTTACTCAACTTTCTTTTAAGCAATGTGCAAATCCTGGTTAATCCAAACCATATGTTAATTATGTAATACATTTAAGTTCATAAGAATGTATCTTAAGTGAGGAGGCTTAATACCTTGAATTCATTTGTTTGTCTTAAAGTGACAAATGCTTCTGTAATGAACCAAAACTTAGAATCTTGCCCTATTCCATGATTATAAATCTAGTAAAATTGGTTTCTTAGATTTAACCAAACAAGGATAAAAATTAAAACACATTTACATTGTGACTTATTATATGCCAACTTATAAATAAAATAATGAAATATGTTACATATATTTTATTTACTAACATAATGTCTAAATTAAAATGAACAATATGCTTTGGAATAACAATTGTTAATTCCATATCAATCGATATTAATAATGTGTTATTATTTAAATAAGTATAAATTAATGATTTAAATATGATAAATGTGTGAAATGTGAAATTTTGTGCATAATAATATATAACTTTTTGGTGACATTATGAAATTAATGGGACTCTAATTTAAGATTTTTCAAAAAAATATGTATATAATTTTCTTAAACCATAATGGTGATATAACTCACAAAAGTAAATCTAAAAATGAAATATAATGGTAAAAAATGTTCCTTGGATCTCAATTAGATTGGGTGGCAAGTTTTATATTATTTGAAAAATAATAACTATCCTAATTTTATTTTGAAAAGAAAATATGAGTTTGGATCCAAAATATTAGGTAATATATTCATTGACTTTAAAAGTATGAAAAATTCCAAATTTGAATTCCACACACCAAAATTAGTATATCTGTAAATGTCCACATTAATTGAATAATATGATTTATCCTAGTTTTATTTAGCAAAGAGGATATAACTTAAACTCCTAGGTATTAAACAAAATAGTAAACATTCTAAAAATGGTAAATGAATGAAAAAATCACACTCCTCATGTTTTAGTCTTCTTATAAGCAAAGCTTCACATCTTTTGAGTGTTTATTCATGCCTTAAATTTCATAAGATAATAAAATGAAAAACAATGTCCAAAATATTAAATTTACTTTTAAAATGAAAACATCTAATATATTAAATTAGTAATGTAAGCCAAATTTTATGGATTATAATATATAATTTATTTTACGTTATAATAAATGAAATTGTGGTGTAACATAAAGAGAAACAATGTTGTACATGCATGTCAAATCTATGAAAATATTTTCATACAAGAAATAAAAACTTTAATTTATTTTAATAACACATCAATTAATATATATGTAAATAATAGCTTCACACTTGTATGTACTAAATAATTATATGTAAAATGTTACTAGTAAAAACTAGTAAAAGAATACAAATTTCCCCTCTTATATTATTTTTAGAGAATGCCACTAATATTATGGAGAAACTAAGTTACTATTATCCAAAATATTTTAGTAATAAAAATAGTTGAGGATAATTGAAGAAAGATTGAGGAATTTAAGTAAATGTAAGATATCCTTTTCTTCCCTCATGAGTGGATAATTTTGAAAGGGTCATAAATACCCAATATAGTAGCTCAATGTACACTATATAAACATTCATTTTAATATTGCTAAAATGTTCATGTCAATGAAATAATCCAATACAATTTTAAATAAAAAAATAATGTCAAATTTATTTGTCATGTATTAATTGATCCAATTCCATTTTAGTTGAATAATACTAGTATCCATACACATATTATAAAAAAATTAACAAGATAATTCTAAAGGATTCAAATAAATTAATGACATGTTGAACAATCCAAAAAGGAAAACTAATGCAACTTTTTATTTCTAGATGCCTTAATTATCCCATGTGTCAAAAATAACTTTATTTGAACTTTGTTTGAACTCTCCAATACATTTGGAAAGAGAATATACAATTGTAAACATTAATTGTTAATTGTTTAATTTATTACATTCCATTTGATATGGTTTTGAATTATCTTCCTATTACGTGTTATTTTTTTTCCTTTTCTGTGTAATATTTTCTTTTCTTCCAATTCCTACGTCGCTCTCCCTTCCTCTTTCTCCTTTATTAATATTTCCTTACTTCCTCCTGCATCATTCCAATGATATTCCCATTTTGATTTATTTATTTTTCTCCCTTATCTTCTTACATTTACAGTGTCCTATTTGACTAGTTGATTAAAGTATTATATATATCCCAATATATGCTCTCTCAGGACATAGACCGTGATTATATACCACAACCATTCCTCTCTTTGAAGAAACCCGCAAATGTTAACCTATATAATATAAATCCAATGACTTGTTTGATCACCTACTTTATATCTAGTTCACCCACCAATACCTGACACGTATTTATCGTGTGTTATTGTAAGTGAATGTATTGAAGTAATATAGGCCCTTTTGAGACCCGAGTCGAACACAGGGAAATGTTCTCCAGAAGACTACTACTAACTATGGTCTAATCCACTAGGCCGATGAAATTGAATGGTTTTGATTGATCAGAAGTAAAAATAGAATGAAACATAGTTAACACTGAAATTTCTCAGAATTAGGGAATTCCTTAGGATTATGGTTTCACCACAAATAACATTGCAATTCATTCCATACGCCAATATCTATTACCCCTATCCCTGGATAAAGAGTTTGTAGTCAGAACTACCCCCACCCGGAGTGTAACCCCATTTCCATGGCAATTGGTTGATTAGTTAGGTGTTTTATGATTAAACTCTGGGTTTATCCTCCATTTTATTCTCCGCCTTTCCCAAGGGGTGTAATAAATGGATAAATCTATGTTGTCCTACCCTTAACCTATCTCTCAAAACAATTAAGAGTCTAATAATCCATCTATGTTGATCAAGAATAAATAGAACCATGTAGCTTCATAGATTTATATCTAGAAAATAAGGATAAAGATGATATTAATGGATGGAAATCAGTTACAATGCATATCCATGCTACTCCCAGGTCCTAAGGAATCAAGGGGTTTAGCCATGTATGATTTTCAATAACGAATAGATGGTAGAGAGAGAGAAATATGGGAAACATTAGAAAAACTAAGTAACCCCTGGTGAATAGTTGATCTGGATGATCCCCTACATCATGTGTGCAATTGTTAGTCTTCCGGTTGTCGATTTACCTTCTGGAGGTGATCGGATCATCCCGGATGAAGCCTTCAGTTCCTTTCATTTCTCTTCACTCTCTCTGGTGTCATGCAATGGAATACAACTTCTCTCTCATGTCTGGCCAAACTCCCCTTAGGTCATAGGAGTCACTTACGGTATGAAATAATATCCACCGTTGGATTAGATTGCTACCATCATATTTACCAAATCAGGTAGACTCGGTAGTACCGACTTAGTAGTCGGTAGTAGTGAGATCCTAGGATAGCCACGACTCTTGACAATGTCAGTAATATTGACTTGTCTCGATAGCACCGAGTCTTCAGATCGCCTGAGCACTACCTTACTTATGTCATCTTGGTAGTACCTAGTTTGTGAACCTGGCAGTATCGACTTTTCGAGATGCATCCTTGTACTTTACTGATGTGATTTCAGTACTACCGACTTTGAGTTTCGGTAATATCAAGTTTGTGCTTATATTTTCTGGGCAAGTACTGACGTGAAGTTGGTACCACCGCCTTTTGGTATCGGTAGTATCGATTATGTGAAGTTCAATTATACCTAAAAGTACACAAGAATATGGATAAATGCTTGGGATAAATATAAAACCATCTTAAATAGTAAAAATTAGATAATTTGATGCATTTAAATATCACAGACCATTGATAGCATTTCATGCATTATTAATCAGATAAATGACAAAACAACACATAAAATCAAGGAAAATATGCATGTAAAAACAACTAAAAACCCATGCATCAAACTCCCCTAAGCTTAAATGATGCATGTCCTCAAGAAACACTATTCTTGGATCTATTTGATGTAAGTCATGAAAAGGATACAACACATGAACTCTTTTCTTAATCATGTCCAACAGACCATTCCTTAACCGGCCTCCAATGGACCAATAACTACTCTACAACGACAAAAAATTTCCATAGAAGATGTCTACCTTTTGATCTATGAACACTATCAAGAAAGCAGTTAATATCATAATAATTTAGGCATTCTCTTGGTGCACTATGTGATTCCCCAATCTAAATTGCTCTCTCCTAACTATCAACTAATTGGAAGTAGATCTCCTTATAATAATGTATGAGGAGATAAATCATTTGAGTGGCCTACCAATGAGAGAAATTAATTATATGAGATGGGTGACAATTAAAGAATTACAAGTACATCCAACTTATTTATGCAAAAAAAGAAAGAATAATGACCTACATGAGTGAAAAGAATGTTATGCATGAGACCTAATGCCTACTGACTTTTCTTTCTTTTTCTTCTTTTTGACACATGATGCATGTATAAAGCTATCTCATAATAGAACATGAGATTGTTAAAAACAAATAAACGCATCATGTGAATTAGTTCATCCCTTCAAGAAGACTCAGGGACATACTTTCTCCTTACGAAAACTTGAGATTAAATTTTTCTAGCCCATAATTTTTCTTGTCTTTGGCATGATTGAATTATGCCCGGGCTTTCACTTCATTTTTTTATGTGGAGGTATGCCCCTATTTCAATCTTCACAATAAGAGACTACAATCCACATGATAAAAAGGAATTAATGTGATGAAATGATGTAATCTACATGCAATTTCAATGCAACTAAGATGGTATGAACTAAGATTGTTTGTAATGCAACTTTTTTTCTTTTCAAATGCATATAACGATAAGAGCTAATCTACCATGTCACCTATTGTTCCATACAATGCAATCAAAAGAAATAAGTTGGAGCACTCGTTCTTCTTAAGGTGGTGATTCAAAATTAGATGGCAAAGATGGATGGAATCACATAACTAAGAGACAATGTCTTTCATTGGATTATGATATGTCCCTCTTTAATGACTTGTACACAGGGTAATCTTAAGGTTTCTTACATAGATTTCCATTTAAGATCTCGTTAAAGGTTTGATCAACTCAGGATCAATAACATCTTCATTCACGTTCCCATTTTGATTAGATGTTGATTCATATCCTATATCCTAGAGCTGACTTAACCAAACACTTTCTCGAGAGGTGATGCACACAGATGTCACAAATTAAGCTATGAAGACATAACCATTTCATTGTAATAACACCTATTAATTGATAAATGCAACCATACATTACTGTGCCATGATTACAATATATAGGTGTGGATCCTAAAAATGCATAACTCAAACTAAAAAATAAAACACTAAGATAAAAATGCAAGAAAAACTATAAAAACTAAGATAGAATATTGTTCCAACACCCCCCAAGCTTGAATATGACTATGTCCACATAATCAATATGACACTAAAGAGGTGGAGTAGCGGTACCATTGCTTAAAATGGAGGTGGCTAAGGCATGTTGGGGTCATGAGGGGGGACATCCCCTGAAAAGATAGATCAAGCAGTGGCATCTATTGTGACCACGAGTACCCTCCAAAGTACCTTGGGTTCCAATAGTGTTCGAAGAAGGTTTTCTAGTACTACTCATCCACTATAGGAGCATGTGAACATTTTCTTGGTTGGCCAAGAGAAGGTAGTCATTCTCATATATCACCTGCCCATTTTAGTACAACCTTCTTTATATGTCTTGCACACCAGCCAACGTCGCTTGATGTTGCTACTGTCTAGTTTCGATCTCCTACATCATGGTATACATACTCACCATGTTGTATGAGTCTTACTCCTTCTGGGAATGGGGCAGTGTAGAAGAAGTCGAGGCAGCGTAGGTGCGGGCCTGTTTGCACGGTACCACTCTCCGGGTGATGGGGATGGTGGGCTTGACCTTCTCAACACTGTCAGATTCACCATCGCCTTGCTCCTCGTCATCGTCATAAGATGCTGCCCTGGGTGGATCTTCTACCTCCCCCTCATCCAGTGGCCACCGAAGATGGTTCACTCCATGCAAGTTGAAGATGGGGTCAGGGAGGCTCAACTCCCGAAACATTCCTCAATGTGTGCAATGCGCATAGAGCATGTTGTGGTGGAAGCCAAGAAGGGTCGCCTTGCGGAAGTGCAGTAGGTACAACTTTTTTATATTTTCCATTGGCGTAAGAGTAGACAAATCAAGGCAAAAGTGTAGTGCAATGGGGTGATGAGACCCCCAAATACAATCTGCACCTTCCTTGTCATGTTGCGTCGAGCAGAGATCATGTGGGGAAGAAGGAAGGCTCCAAAGTTGACAGTCTCTCCTTCTTGTAACATGTAGAGGAAGTAGAGGTCCACCTGTTGAACCTTCCCTTGAGCTTGATCAGATCGAGAAAATATGGTGTTGGTGCAGAGGCAGTGAATCATTCGAGCAAAGGGGTACTCAATGTCAATAATAGAGTTGACATGCCAGTTTATGCGAAAGCCGTCTAGCACCTCAGTCAATTACTCCCAAGCCAATTCAAAGTCAAAATCAAAAGGGATCGAGCATTTTGGAATGTGAGCCCAGTTGCAGATGTGGTTGAAGTCCCACAGAGTGATGGAGTACTTGTTGTTGAAGAAGCAGAAGTTCACTCTGCCTTCCCTCCATTTGCCTCCTAACTACTACTTGGGGGTGACAAGAACATCTAACACTGCCAAAAACTCAAGAACTAGTTCTGGGTAAGTATGCCAGTCACTGAAGAAGGGATTGTCTCCCTCCATGAACTGCTTCTAACACATCCATCGCATGTTCTCAGTGAAGCTTGTCCTCTTGATCAATGAACGATCTCCATAACATGTTGCTATTAATGGCCTCATCTGTAGCTCTTCGTAGACTTTCCTAATCTCTGAGGATAGATGTTGGATGTCAGTTGGTTGAGGGACCACCACGCCTTGATCCGCTGACATATAAGGTCATCTTCTCAATGCCATGATGCTAATGTAAGAAAGAGGATTAGGAAAGAGAAGCTCAATGAAGATCATTGACAGTTTGTGAAGATCTTTGGCACCTGGTGCAGCTCTTCTCTGAGTTACAGGAGGAGTGGTGGAAGTGGTGTGAAGAAAATGGGTTCACCACCCCTCCTTATATAGTTGAGTTGGGCAGAGTCCGTACAACTGATTTTTGTGTCAGTAGTACCGAGATGCATGCAAGAATCCGTGGCTTAGATGTATCGACGGCTGACATTTGATGATATCCCTAGTGTGGATCGCTTAGAGTCCGTATATCGAGTCCAATTTGATAGTACCGACTTGAGTTACATATTGGTGCTACCAGTTGTATGATGAAACTTGCATCTGTCGTTGAATCGAGCATCCACAGATTGTTGACGTCATGCATCTATACTACCAACTAGAATGTCGATAGTATCGAGTTGGCAGTGATGGCTCGGTACTTTCAAATTTTTCGTCTCGATGTTTTGATTATGGGCGCGCCAAAAAATCGGTAGTACCGACTTGGGTGTGGATACTACTGAGAGCTTATCCGTTAATGCTTGAAAATATTCAGAGACTTAGTAGTACCGACTTGCTAGTCGATAGTACCGAGTTTGTCTTGCTTATGTGGGTGGCTCGCTGATGTAATCTCATTACTACTGACTGGGTGTCTCAGTAGTAGTGACCTCAGAAAAATCTACACACTCTACACATGAGTCAAGGTACCTTTTTTTCAGAAAAAATAAAAATATGAAGACAACTACAATGCAAAAATGAACATGAATAAAAGGAAAAAGAAGGTTGGGTTGCCTCCCAACAAGTGCCATTATTTAACGTCCTAGACTAGACGTTCCTAAGAGCAAGAATCTAATGGATCTCCAAAAGTTGTACCTCTTCTATTCTCTGCTCCACTTCCCCACCATAGTAGTGATTCAATCATTAGCCATTAACAAGGAATGACCTAGTTCCATTTAAAATCTTCACTGCACCATGGGGAAAAACTTGCTCAATCACAAATGGTTCATTCCATTTGGACCTCAGTTTGCCCAGATGTAACTTAAGTCAGGAATTAAAAAGGAGAACCTTTTAGCCTGGAAGAAACACCTTATTCACAATATTCCTATCATGAATCTTCTTTGTCTTCTCCTTATAAATCCTAGAACTTTCATAAGCATCCATCCTAAGCTCATCTAGTTCATTCAGCTCCAATAGTATTTTCCTACCTACTTCATCCAATCCAAAGTTTAACTTTCTCATTACCCATTTTGCCTTATGATCCAGCTCTACTGGTAAATGACAAGAACGACTGTAAACCAACCTAAAAGGTGTCATCCCTATAGGTGATTTATAGGCCACCCTATATGACCAAAGAGTGTCATTAAGCACAAAACTCTAATTTGTCCTGTTAGTGGAAACTATCCTTTCCAAGATCTTATTCACTTCTTTGTTGGACACGTCCACTTGGCCTTGTGTCTATGGGTGGTAGGGAGTATCCACTCAGTGTTTCATGCTATATTTGCTAAGTATGGTTCTGAATTGCCTATTGGTGAAATGTGATCCACCATCACTAATGATCAGTCGGGGAACACCAAACCTGTAGAAAATGTTATCCTTCACAAATTTGCACACCACTTGAGCGTCATTGGTGCGGGTCGGAATTGCTTCCTCCCACTTAGATACATAGTCAACTGCAGGTAAAATATAAGGGTTAGAATTAGACAACACAAATGGACCCATGAAATCAATGCCCCAAAGATCAAATCCTCAACCTCTTGAAACACATTCAATGGCATCTCATATTTTTTAGAAATATTACACGCATGTTGACATGCGTCACAACGACGAACAAAATCATATGCATATTTAAACAACATTGGCCAATAAAATCCACTCTCTAACACTTTGGCAGCTATCCTAGATCTAGCATGATGCCCTCCCATAGGTAAAGAATGGCAGTGTGACAAAATGTTCTCTACCTCACACTCAGGTACACACTTCCTCAAAAGTCCATCCCTACATTGTTTAAGAAGAATAGGGTCATCCCAAATGTAAAACCTCAATGAATGAAAAAAATTCTTATTTTCTTGATACCCCCAATCTGCAAGCATCTCTTTGCAGGCTAAATAATTAACAATATCTACAAACCATGGATCCTTAGCCTTGATAGCAAAGAGTTTTCATCTGGAAAATCCTCAACATTGGGAATATCTACATCTTTTTCGTTCACTCTTTCCAGTCTAGATAGGTGATCTGCTACCACATTTTCCACCCCTGCCTAGTCTTTAATATCTATGTCAAATTCCTACAACAATAATATCCACCTAATCAATCTAGGTTTTGCATCTTTTTTTTATAGGTATTTGATGACAATGTGGTCGGTATAAAAAATCACTCTTTCCCCTACTAGGTACTGCCAGAACTTCTCAAACACTAAAATAGTCGCTAATAGTTCTTTTTCTATGGTTGTATAATTAAGTTGTGCATCATTCAAAGTTTTGGGTGCATAATATATGACAGTAGGAGCTTTATCTTTTTTGTCACCCAACACATCTCCCACATCATAGTCTGATGTGTCACACATCAACTCAAAAGGTAGGCTCCAATTAGGAGCCTACACAATAGGCGCAGAATTTAGCTTCTCCTTTAATATTTCAAAAGCATTCAAACACCGATCATCAAAGTAAAATTCAGTGTCTTTTTCCAAAAATACTGATAAGGGTTTAGCAATTTTTGAAAAATTTGTGATAAACCTGCGGCAAAACCCAGCATGCCCGAAAAAGATCCTTACTCCTTTCACCGATGTTAGTGGAGGTAGCTTGGAGATAACTTCTATCTTAACCAAGTCTACTTCCATACCCTTGTTGGACACCTTGTGTCCCATCACTATGCCCTCACTCACCATCATATGACACTTCTCTCAATTCTCCAATTTAAGACTAAGTGAGTGTCCTCACACCTTTGTAAAACCTTATCCAAATTGTACAGGTGATGCAGGGATTTTGAGTCGTATTTATAAGCTAATTTTGTGTGATTATTTGTCATTTTTGTGACCATAATGGCATGATCCATTTCCTTTAGCCTATAACCATTGTATGCATAAAATTTATCTTATTTTATCCTATTTTGAATGAATTACTAAATCCCATAGTATAACTTGTGTTTTTCTCTCTTTTTTAGGTACCTACTATTCAAGGAAGTGTCGATACCATCAACACTCCATTGATACTATCGATATGGCAACAACAACCAATATGAAAGAGATCGCACCTCGTCGATGCCATCGACACATCTGTCGATGGTATCGAGAAGTCAACAGGGGAGCCCTATTTTAGAGCATGCAGATGTCGCTACCATCGACCATCCGTCAATGATATCGACCAGAAATAGGAAGCGGAAGTGCCCTAAGGTGTCGATACCATTGACACAGCCGTCGATAGTATCGACGACGTCGGATCAGAGCTGGATTCAGAATTGTCACAATCAAACAACTGCAATCTTTTGGCTGTCGTAAGTTGTACCTATAAATAAAGAAAGACGGCCCAGCCGAGGGTATCACGTTCTATTCTGACGCATAAGTCCCCAAGGAGAGGAGAGTGAAGAACAGAGCCTAGATCTACACCCCGGATGATTCCAAAGACACAGACAGTCGATTCTACCGCTGAAAGGCTACAGAATGTGCACCTCGCACTGAGGATCATCCAGATCTTCTCTGTTTCAGGGGTTACATCATATTCTCATTCATTTCCCCATGTTTTCCTCTTTCTTCTCCATGTGTATCGTTGAGATGAACATGTGGGGCTAGTCCACATTGTCCTTAGGACTAGGAGTAGCCCGGGGAATTGTTGTATGACAATTTTTCATTGATTATCATAATTTGTCTCAATTCTCCCTGATATGTTATTATGTTTCTATCGCAATTTGCTATGCTTGATCACCATATTTGATTTCTAATATTGTTAATTTCTCTTGACGGAGGATTAGTGGTTGAAAAGGAAAGATTAACACATAAACTAATAAATTCCTTAGACAAGGTAATGTACGGTTAATGGTGGATTCCCAGAGAATTTATTGAAGTACTTAGATCTAGGGTATAAGTTACTACTGACGTGGAACTGACCTAGAACTAGGTAGTAAATTGTATTGCGGAAGCAAGCAATTTTAACTACAAGCCATAATCAGGGATAAGGAACAAATTATGTTAGTTGTGTAGAATTGCATGCAACGAGACCTTGTGGTGAAACCATAACCCTAATGATTCCCATTCCATTTGATTAAACTAAACATTTAATCATCTCTCACTTTTGTTTTCTCTTTGATTTATTTTTATTTTTTTTCAAAACCAACAATCAACTTTTCCAATCGGTCTAGCTAATCGCGACTAGTTAGTAGTAGTCTACTGAAATTTACATTTCCCTGAGTTCGACTTGGGCCTCACAAGGTCTGTATTACTTCAATACGTGCACTTGCATTTTAACACACGGCTCAAGTGTGCCAAGTTTTTGGCGTCGTTGTCGAGGAGACTGCGAATTTCAACACTACGAGTACTGCAAGCGGCCATTCTAGGCCATTTTTTTAATTGCAATTTTAATTTTTGAACTTAATTGTCTATCTTTCAGATTCTCTATTCTCTCTAGCATTGTCCTTTTTTTATTCTTCATATTTTAGGTACTAGTGCATGGTGAGGACGCGTAGTACAAACTACGTACAATTGACACGTGAGATTCTACCATCGGGTGAAGAAGACAAACTAATAAATATGCCACCCAAGGAAATTGAACATTAAATCAATCCTTTCACAATGGCAGAGGAGCAAACCATTTGGGAGAAGATTAATGCTTCTTCTTCCTCTATGCAGAAGGGGCCAATCAAGAAATAAGCTATCAACATACCCAATTACAAGATTGACCCAGGGCTTATTCAATTGGTCAAGTCGTAGGCATTGCATGGACTCAAAAATGAGGACCCAGTGGCCCCTCGTTAGCACATTTGTGGAGAACTGTGATATGGTGAAGGTGGATATGTTCCCATAGGAGGCCATTTATTTAAAATTAATTTCATCTTCTCTAGCAGGATATGCAAGGGAGTGGCTCTGCAATTTCAATGATGAATATGTCGAATCATGGGATATGATGATTGAGGTGTTCGTTGAAAGGTATTTTCCACCCGAAAAGATGAATGATCTCGTGAGGAGGATCCACAATTTCAAACAGTAGGCCGGCGAGACATACTTAGAGACATGAGAGTGTTTCAATATCATGCCGCAGAAATGCCCACATCATGGGCTGGATTTAGAAACTGAAGCGAAGATCTTTTATTTTGTTCTTAATGAACATGATAGGAGTAATCTAGACTGATCTGGAATAGGGTTCTTTCTAAACAACAAAGGTCCCATGTGTCGAGAGATTTTAAAGAATATGGCTAAGAATCAGTCTTGGGGTGAAAGAGATGCACCAGAACAGGTAAAAGTTGCAGGGGATGCAAAGGCCATTAAAGAATTAAATGAGAAGATGGACTTGATAGCGAAGAGGCTTCTAGAAAAATATGATGAAGGGTCTGATGATGTGGCATGGGTAAAGTTCATGCACCAATAAGGCTACGGGAATAATGATTATTCGTGGAGGAAGGACAAAAAATTCTCGTGGAAGGATCCAAACAATTTTCTATAGGATTCGGATCAGAAGCCACAGCCTAGTGTGGAGGAAAAAAATAATGAGTTGCTCAATCAAGTGATTAAGCAAAATCAAGAGTTGATGAGCACATTCGGCAAGAAAATTAAGTCACAAGGAGAGTTTATGAATCAGTTCGGGTAGACTTTACAGAACCATGGTGCACAATTGAGGACGCTAGAGATGACCATAAACCAAATTGCAACTGAGGTGGCTGCCATGAAGCAAATCACTCACCAAAAACCAGCTGGGAATGTAGAGCCCACTCAACTACATTAGTAGGTTAAATATATATCAGTCAAAAAGGGGCTAGAGCTTCCTATTGAGGAGACACATGAGCGGAGTATTATGCATATAGACTTGGAGGATAAACCCAAAGTTCCATACCCTCACAGTTTGTATGGATTTCCTGAAGGATGTAGGATGCCAGTCAAATCACTCCAAGATTCTACCACTGTCATCCCCACGTCTCAGATTTCTGAAGAGACTCCTACACTGGAAGAGCAGGTGAAAGCTTTAATTCGTAGTAGATCAGATACTATCAATAAGGAGAAGTGGTGACAAGTCATGCCATCCATGGATGATTTGCCAAATCCTATCTTAGAAGGTGGTGTTGAAGCAAGCTTAGGGGAGGAGACCCCTAAAGTTCCATATATGACACCACACAAGTGCATAAAGGAGCCAAGTGTGCCATTCCCAAATAGTCTAAAATTGAGGGAAGAGCAAAGGCACTTCAAAAAAATTCTTGAGATCTTCTGAAAGCTCCACATTAACATTCCATTGGTGGAGGCTATAGAGAAAATTCCTTCATATGGAAGATTCATGAAAGACATCACCAACAAGAAACAACAGATCAAAGATACAAATGTTGTGTGTGTTGATGAAACAGTGAGTTCTATAATCAAGTAAGGTTGCCAAAGAAGAGGAAAGATCCAGGATGTTTTTACATCCCATGTTCCATAGGTGGCCAACATTTTCTACAAGCACAGTGTAACTCAATGGAAGGCATTAATCTTATGCCACTTGCCACTTTTCAAAAGTTGGGATTGAAGAAGCCAACACAAACTTCCATGAAAATTGAGTTGGCAGATGGATCCATTGTGAAGCCACAAGGTATATGCGAGGACGTGCTAGTCAAAGTCGATAAATTCATCTTCCCTATTGACTTTGTGGTCATGGACATGCATGAACTAGAAGGATGTGAGATGATATTGGGAAGATCGTTCCAAGCTATGGCTGATGTAATCACTGCCATTGGGTGAGGGTATTTGACACTTGGGATTGGTGATGATAGAGTTGAATTCAAATTGCCAAATGAATCATTAGAGAGATCCCTTTACCACCCAGGTTAAAGGTATCCTTATGTCTAGCCTAAGACATTAAAGAAGGGTGCTTGTTGGGATGCAACCCAACCTTGGTAGAGTGCATGTTTAATTGCTTTATTTTTCATTTTCCTAAGTAGTTTTCATTTATTTTGTACTTAGTTTATAAAAATGATACCATGATGTGTTTGTTGAGTGTGTAGGACTGGAATGATGTCGATATCATCGACACATGTGTTGCTGGTATCAAGTTTGAAACAGTGAAGCAGCTACAGAAATTTCACTCTGTTTACACTATCGACGGCCTCATCGATAGTATCGACAATGGAGTAGGCAAAAAGAGGTTCGAGACAAAAAGGATGTCGATAGTCACGACCAGTTCATCGATGGTCATGAGATGTCTGGAGATTTTTTGAATGGTTCTTCTCAACAATGTCGATACTATCAACACCCCATCGATGGTATCGACACACCATCAGGGGAGAGCAGCGCCAACACCTCATGAGGATCAAGAGCATACACAAGTGTCGATACTATCGACATACCCATCGATGGTATTGACGCACCGACAAGCAACAAATCAAAGACTTGGGATTCGAGGGCAACATAGCCTATGTTTTTCAGGGGCATTATCCTACTTGGGATCCCAGCGGCCACCAGTACCTACCGCAGCCACCACCAGAGCAGTAGAGGGGTATCATTGTTCCACCTCTTAAGTCTGGATTTTGACTATGAGGCCATAGTTGAATTCAAGCTTGGGGGGTGCTGGAACAAAATCTATCTAGTTTTTCTCTATTTTATTTCATTTTTTGTTTCGCTTTTGCAATTTTCATATTTCGTTATCTTATTTGTCTTAATTTCTAGATTTACTATTTTCTAGGATCCACTATCTATCTAGTGTAATCAGTGGAGTCTAATGTAATTTCTTATCATCTCGATGTTTTCTTGGGGGTTGCTTGTTTTGTGAGAACTTGAGGACATCACTTGTGAAACTCATTGGGTAGGTCAACTTGAAAACATATGAACATGATTGTGTATCCTTATGGTTCATGTTAAGAGGATTGATATGGATGTTAAGCCTAAACCAACAAAACAATAACATGACTTTAATTTGAAGTGAGAGACAGAAATCCTTTTATTAACTGGTACACAAGTCAGTAAGGAGGGACATATAATTCTTTCTGAAGGTTCTGTCAATTGATCTTGTGATCTTTCCACCGCATTTTCATTCGCACTCCACCATAAGATCAGGGAGCACATTATTGTCTTTCACTCTTTGATTGAATCCCATGTAGATAGGTCTTGCATTGCAGTTATTTTCGCATAGTTTTGTATGCGAATGAAAAAGAAAAAGAACAATAGATAGATTAGTCATCCATGCACTTTATCCTTAGGTATGTGTCATTATGTAGTTGCATTCGCATCTTTTGAGCATATAGTACACCATGTGTCTTATGTTATTCTGAAAACATTAAAGGTGGTGAACTTGTTCCATACCCTCTGAATAGAATGCATCAAATGTACAAGTTATGTGAAAATAAGGAAGCCCGACAAATAATCCATTGCCATTTATGAAAATGAGGGCTTGAAAAAATGAAAAAAATGAAAAAAATTTGAGAAGTAAGTAGAAATAAGAGGGAGAAAGGAACATGTTCTCACCCGCATATTAAGAAGAATAAGCACACATTGTGTAGTTTTTTTTAGATATTCCATCTCACTCTGAGATAGAATGATAGCGCATGCATCATTTCACCAAACAAATTAGCATTAGGATCATTATCATCTACATTTTGCATCATCATAGGTTATCATTTTTGTATTGCATGATTGATTGTAATGCTCTTCTATTTCTTCCATAGCCGCCTATTCCATCCACCAGTTGCTCTAAGCGGTAGGCCACCCATGATTTTCTCCTCATTCATGTACATCAGGAGAGTTGCTTCCATTTAGATGGTAGTTAGAGAAAATGAGCAACGTAGATAGGAGATCACAAGATGCACCAAGCCTGAACTGGAAGACTTTCTTATATTAACTACTTTACTTGATATTGTTCTATAATTTTGGAGTGGACATGTTTCATGAATGATTATTGTCACTTGAAGGGTAGTTATCATTCCGTGGTTGGTAAGGGTCGGTATGTGGCTCGTAGGCGGGAATCATTTTAAGATATTATTCAATGTGATTATGTTCTTTAGTTGACCCTCTCAATTAGATTTTATAGTTTTGTTGCTCGAGGATGAGCAAGATTCAAGCTTAGGGGAGTTTGATGTAGGGATTTTGAGTCATATTTATAGGCTAATTTTGTCTTGTTTTGTGTGATTATTTGTCATTTTTGTGACCATAATGGCATGATTCATTTCCTTTAGCCTATAATCATTGTATGTATCAAATTAATCTTATTTTATCCTATTTTGAATGAATTACTAAATCCCATAGTCTAACTTGTGTTTTTCTCTCTTTTTCAGGTACCTACAGTTCCAGGAAGTGTCGATACCATCGAAACTCCAGCAATACTATCGACATGGAAACATCAACCAAGCTGAAAGAGATTGCACCTCTTTGATGCCATCGACACATCTGTCGATGGTATCGAGAAGTCAATAGGGGAGCCCCATTTTAGAGCAAGCAGATGTCACTACCATCGACCATTCATCGATGGTATCGACCAGACACAGGAAGCGTGAGTGCCCTAAGGTGTCGATACCATCGACACAACTATCGATAGTATCGACACTGTCGGATCAGAGCTAGATTCAGAATCATCACAATCAAATGGTTGCAATCTTTTGGTGGCCGTAAGTTGTACCTATACCTAAAGAAAGACGGCCCAGACAAGGGTATCATGTTCTATTTTTTTACATGAGTCCCGAAGGAGAGGAGAGCAAAGAATGGAGCCCATAACTATGCCCCAGATGATTCTATAGCCGCAGACGGACGATTCTACCGCCGGAAGGCTATAGAACGTGCACCTCACACCAAGGATCATATGGATCTTCTCCATTTCAAGGGTTACATCATTTTCTAAATCATTTCTCCATGTTATCCTCTTTCTTCTCCATGTGTATCATTGAGATGAACATGAGGGGCTAATCCCTATTATCCTTAGGACCGGGAGTAGCTCAGGGAATCATTGTATGACAATTTTCCATTGATTATCATAATTTGTCTCAATTCTCCCCCATATGTTATCATGTTTCTATCACAATTTGCTATGCTTGATCACCATAGTTGATTTATAATACTATTAATTTCTCTTGACATAGGATTAGTGGTTGAAAAGGCATGATTAACACATTAACCAATAAATTCCTTAGACAAGGTAATGTACGATTAATGGTGGATTCCCAGAGAATTTGTTAAAGCACTTAGATCTAGGGTATAAGTTACTACTAGCATGGAACTTACCTAGAACTAGGTAGTAAATTGTATTGGGAAGTAAGCAATTTTAACTACAGGCCATAATCAGGGATAAGGCATGAATTATGTTAGTTGTGTAGAATTGCATGCAGCAAGACCTTGTGGTGAAACAGTAACCCTAAGGATTCCCATTCCATTTGATTAAATGAAACATTTAATCATCACTCACTTTTTTTCTCTTTGTTTTATTTTTATTTTGTTTTAAAACCAACAATCAATTTTTCCAATCGGTCTAGCTGATCGCGACTAGTTAGTAGTAGTCTACTAAAATTTACATTTTCTTGAGTTCGACTTGGGCCTCACAAGGCTTATATTACTTCGATACGTTCACTTGCGTTTAACGCACGACTCAAGCGTGTCAACAGGAAATCACTAAATGACTACCCATACACCAAAAAATCATCCATAAATACCTCCAAGCACCTCTCTACCATATCAGAGAAGATGGCAAGCATACAACGTTGGAAGGTGGAAGGGGCGTTACAAAGTACAAATGGCATTTGTCTATATACAAATGTGTCATAAGGACAGTTAAAGTAGATTTCTCTTGATCCTTTGGCTCGATCAAGATCTGATTGTAACTAGAATACATGTCGAGAAAGAAAAAATGTGAACGAACGATGAGTGATTCCAAAATTTGATCAATGAAAGGTAGCAGAAAATGATCTTTTAAAGTGAGAACAATGAAACAATGATAATATATGCAAACATGCCACCCCGTCACCAACCTAGTTGAAATAAACTCATTAGCTGCATTGGTTATGATATTGATCCCCCCCTTTCTTGTGTAATAGTAGGGTACCGCCTTCAGCATCAATACACACTCCTCTAGAGAGTGGTTGTGTGTTGTCATATACTCTATTCATCAAACATGCTTCCAAAGGTAATTGTGGATATGTTTGCATCCGGGAATCAGTAGCAAACTCCTTTATTGTAGTTGGATCATAGTCTTCTTCTCTATCATTCCGGTAACATATTGCTTCTTTCAATGAGATCATCTTGGTGTTTTCAATTATATCAACTGCAAGAGTATCATTTTTTCACCTTGGTCATCACATGAGCCATGTCAAGAAATGGCTTCCTTAGACACAGAAAAATCTTGCCCTCCATGTCCTGCAACATGTTACATTGTGTTCTATCCCCTCTTTCTTTTGAGTGTTCAGGCATCTTTATTTCAAACCGGTCATCATAAGTTCCCATTGCCAGATGTCCTATGCCCTCTAAGATCATGTCAGATGTGTTCTGGAATGGCCTATCTAGCAAAAGTTTTTTTCCTTTATCCTCTTACATTTCCATTACCATAAAATCCACATGAAAAACAAACCTATCCACTTTCACTAGGACATCTTCACAAATGCCATATGGCCTAACCATAGAGATTTCTGTCAATTCAATAGTCATAGTGCTTTTTCTCATCTCCTTAAGACCTAGCTTTTTGACGGTTGACAAAGGCATGAGGTTGATACTGGCCCCTGAGTCACATAGAGCCTCATCGAACTTGGTCTTTCCTATGAAGCATGTGATGTTGAAACAACCAAGATCTTATCTTTTATGAGGTAGAGTTCCCAGAATAAAAGCACTCACATGCTCCTTTAACACTAACACATTATCCTCAAGTATTTGTCTCTTCTTATTGATGGTGTCTTTCAAGAACTTTCCATATGATGGTATATGCTTAATTGCATCAATTAGTGGAATATTGACTGATAACTTTTTAAAACCTTCTAAAATTTTTTGGAACTGTCGGTCTACTTTGGTTTCCTTCAATCTGTTTGGAAAGGGTATTGGAGTCACTGGTGTCCTCTAGTGAGGTGGGGCATTTTCCTCTAATCTAGTATCTTCCACCTCATCAGTGTGCTCTTCAGATATTTTCTCCTGTTCCAAATTATCTGATTTAGTTCCCTCTATTGTCAGTGTCTTAGTTGTTGTTCCATAGCTTCATCTACATCTGTGGTTGTTGGTGCTTTATTCAATAGTGTCTTACCAATGTGTAGTAGGACTGCCTTGACTTGTTGATTTCTAGAAGACACATTGGTATTAGATGGGAACCCTGTTGGTTTGGCTGCTTCAAGGTACTCACATCCACTACTATGTGAGAAATCTATGTTTCTATACTATGAATCCTCACCCCTTAGTTATGGAGTTCTCTTTGGATTTATCCTATCATCACTTCATTCTAACTGACCATCTTTTCAAGCATTTCTTCAATACAGTCAATCTTCTTTTGTTCTTGTTGATATTGTGCCTGGCCACTGAACTGGTGTGGCTTGGGTTGTTGCGCCTGTGATGGTTCCTGTTGAAAATTTTTAGGATCCTTCTATGAAAACTTAGGATCCTTCCTCCATGTGTAGTTGTTCCTCCTATATTGTTGTTGTTAGTGCACAAACTAAGACTCTTCATCTTCTTCTTTTGAAGGTGGTCTGTTGTTATCACATAAATTTTTAGCAATCAAGTCCAACTTCTCATTTAACGCAGAGATGACCTTGGAATCTTTGACACTTTTGAAAATTGTCGGAAGCTCTCTCTCATCTCCCCATGATTAATTCTAGGACATATTCTTCAATATCTCATGATAGCGGGTAGGTTTACTATTGAGTAAAACACGGCTCCCGCACTGTCAAGTATAGTTCTTTATGCCTTGTACAAACCATAATAGAAGATCTTTGCTTGTCCCAAAGGATCGATACCATGATGAGGTACTTTCCGCAATATATTCTGGAACCTCTCCCATACTTTAGAATAGGATTCATCCGTTTGTTGTCTAAAATTATGAAAATTCTTTACTAAGTCATTGGTCATCTATGGGGGTGAAATAAGCGCTCGAAGATGGCGTCAATCATCTGATCCCACATTTCAATGCATTCATCATCAAGGTTATGAAACCATGACTTTGTGTTGTCTGCCAATGATGATGGAAAAAGCTTCAGATATATCACAGTCGCTGGTATTCTGTCTATCTTGACCATATCACAATTCTCCATAAAGTTACTGATGTGCACCATCGGGTCTTTAGAACTGTGGCCATGGAAAGCTTGGTATTTGACTAAGGAGATCAACCCTGGTTCAATCTTGTAGCTACCCACATTGATGGCTTGTCTTTTGATTTGTCCTTTTTGATTTGTTGACGTAGAGGATCTGATCCTCTCCCATATTGTCTGTTCTTCTACTCCATCCCCCACTTCTACTGACTTGGGTTCTTCTAGTGTTACAGGTCTCTCAGGCAGAGGTGTCAGTGGTGGAGTTCAGCTGAATCTATTGACACACTATCCAACTTCCCTCTCTCTGTGAAGGAGTTCTATTTTCCCAAACCCCAATGAAGATGGCTCTCTATATTGTGGGATCGAGTATGCACCATACACTAGTGTCTGAAAGTAGCAAATTGATTATCAGAGTGAAGTAGTGGACATAGAAGCAATAATGATTTTATGATTCATCTCTAAGTGAAATGGAAAAAAAATCACAACACTTGTAGTGTTAGATGTTGTCATTTCCCTGGCAATGGTGCCAAAAACTTGACACATGTTCACTGTGCATTATATGCAAGTGAACGTATCCAAGTAATATAGGCCCTTTTGAGGCTCAAGTCGAACACAAGGAAACGTTCTCCAGAAAACTACTACTGACTAAGGTCTAATCAGCTAGGCCAGTCTAATTGAGTGGTTTTGATTGAATAAAAGTAAAAATAGAATGAAACTGACTTAACACTTAAATTACTTAGAAATAGGGAATTCCTTAGGATTATAGTTTTACCACATATAACATTGAAAGTCGTTCCATACGCCAATATCTATTACCCCTATCCCTGGATAAAGAGCCTGTATTTAGAACTACCCACTTCGGTAACGTAGTTCACTACCTATTCTAATGCCAAGCCCATTTTCATAACAATTGTTTGATTAGTTAGGTTTTTTATGATTAAAGTCTGGGTTTCTCCTCCTGTTTATTCTCTGCCATTCCCAAGGGGTACAATAAATGGGTAGATATATACTTTCCAACCCTTAACCTCTCTCTCAAAATGATTAAGAGTTTAATAATCCATCTATGTTGATCACACATAAACAGAACAATGCAAATTCATAGATTTATATCCAGAAAATAAGGATAAAGATGATATTAATGTATGCAAATCAGTTACAATGTATATCCAGGCTACTCCTGGGTCCTAAGGAAGGGGTTTTGCCCCATATGATTTTCATTGATGAATACATGGTAGATAAAGACAAAAATGTGTGAAACATTAGAAAAACTAAGTAACCCCTGGTGAATAGATGATCCCCTACGTCGTGCGTGCAATCGACTATCTTTCGACTACTGATTCACCTTTTGGAGGTGCTCAGATCATCTCAGATGAAGCCTTCAGTGCTTTTCCTTTCTCTTCTCTCTCTCTCTCTAGTATCGTGCAATGGAATATGGTTTCTCTCTCACATCTGGCCGAACTCCCCTTAGGTCACAGGAGTCACTTACAGTACGAAATAATGTCCACTATTGGATTAGATTTCTATCTTCATATTTGCCAAATCGGGCAGACTCAATAGTACCAACTTGGTAGTCAGTACTACCGAGATACTAGGGTAACCGCGACTCTTGACAATGTTAGTACTATCGACTTGTCTCGATAGCACTGAGTCTTCAGGTCGCCCGAGCACTACCTTACTGGTGTCATCTCGGTAGTACTGAGTTTGTAAACTCAGTAGTACCAACTTTTCATGACTCATCCTTGTGCTTTACTGACGTAATTTTAGTACTACCAGCTTTGAGTGTGGATAGTATCAAGTCTGTGTGAGTCTTTTTTGGAAAAGTACTGACGTGAAGTTGGTACCACCGACTTTTGATGTAGGTAGTATCAACTCTATGAAGTTAATTATACCTGAAAATCACAAGAATGTGGATAAATGCTCATGATAAATATTCAACCATCTTAAACAGTAAAAATCATATAATTTGATGTATTTAAATATCAAAGGTCATTGATAGCATTTCATGCATTATTAATCAGATAAATGACAAAACAACACATAAAATCAAGGAAAATATGCCTGTGAAAATGACTAAAAACTTGTGCATTAATACTTAGTTCTCATTAGCCATCAACTCTGCAGAATGGTGGGTCTTGAACCCTCTCACCCCACAAAGTCATCATGGAAGGCTCTGGTGAAGGCCCACTATGCTTTTCCTATACCATGTTTCCAGATTACATCGTAGGGTGCTTGTGGACTAAGATGCAATTAGTGTTTTGACTTTGTATATATGTAGACTTCTTGAGGTAGGTTGCATCCTCCATGAGTCATATTGAGAAATTACTTCCTTTATCTCTCTCTTGGTCCTCTTTGAGGTATCTTATTATTGAAATTTCCATTTCATGACTTGATGACCTATTTGGGTCTAATCTTAATGACTTTGAACTCTTGATATATGTTGTAATCTTATTTAAAATCTTCTTCATCTTAATCCTCATGCAATATTAAGTTGCAGATTTTGTGATCATCTGAAGTGTCTTAATTGTGAATATAATTATATAATTTCTTATGGGTCCTCTAACCCCACATGAAAACTGTTGGATGTTCTCATCTCTCATATTTTGATTTTGACTTGCTTACTCTTTTGTTATGCATCATGTGGTGACTACTAGTATAATGTGATGTGATATTTTATGTGGATGTGTAAGTTCTCACACTTGATAATCTAGACATTATAATTCCTGCAAGAGATATTATTAGAGAAGATGTGTATTTTGTCCTGCTCAATATGTGTATATGTTATTGCTCACCCCATATTTATGATAGATGTGTTACTTCTTACCAACATGTTTATATCGTGCTAGTACTTTCACATGTAAAACACATGGGTGCCTAGCTCTTATTTATCATTTTATTGAATTCATATTCATTTTACACATGTTTGGTTGGTTCTTTCCTTTTCTATGGGAAGCCTTGTTTATTTGATGTCCTTTATATTCCTATATTGCTGAATCTCAATTATTATGCACATATCAACATGTATGTTGATAATTTTCACTTCTCTCTACTCTTTTGGGGTACATTACCAACCCCAAGTGTAGGTCAGGGTGGAGCTAACCAAGGTGGATTAGGACATCATCAATAATAGTTGAACCTTATAGGGAGATAGATACAAGGCGGTTAGATGATCCTCTACAGATCCTATGTTTTAGTTTTCATATGTATCACCCTGTATGGTGAAGGATAGTGATAATATAAAGCATTGTTATAGTTAGACATTTTGTATTTGACTTCTAAAATTGGTATCTTGATACATGCATTAGCATCCCTTTTACAAAAACAAATTACATATGGGATGTTCCTTTTTATTTAATTTAGTAGGGAGTGGATCCCCTCTCGAGTCTCACTCCTTACAACATGGTATTAGAGCCATAAGCGATTGGTTAATCTAACTATTTCAATCTTGTCATCCTTTGTATGTTTACCCTAGTAGGATTTTGCATGTACTAAAATAAGTTTAGTGGACCTACCCTACTTACCCCTCAAATATGTGGAATGTTGTACTAGGTGAAACTTTAGTTTTGAGATGTGAACCTTAGGGTAGCTAGATTAGAATCACAAGGACCTAAAATTCAACCCTAAATATATATGACATGTGAGTTGGATGCATGAACAACATAAAAATTATACACAATTAAAAGATGTATAAGAAACCATGATATCTATAATAGTTTTCTTATTAGGTTAAACCTTTTAAAGGGTGCAGAGTAATTAGATAATAATTTATGATGTCTAGATTTAGAGGACGAAATCCTTGTAAGTGGTGGAGTGTTGTAACGAACCAAAACATATAATCTTACCCTATTCCATGATTATAAATCTAGTAAGATTGATTTCTTAGTATGACCAAATAAGGAAAAAACTAAATTACATTTACATAGTGACTTATTATGTATCAACATATAAATAAATAAAATCATGAAATATGTTACACATATTTTATTTACTAACATAATGGCTAAATTAAAATGAATAATATGCTTTGGAGTAACAATTGGTAATTTCATGTCCATAAATATTGATAATGTTCTATTATTTAAATAAATATGAAATTAATGGATTAAATATGCTAAATGTGTAAAATGTAGAATTTTGCATAATACTAATATATAACTTTATGGTAATGTTGTGAAATTAAAGGGACTCTAATTTAATATTTGTAAAAAATAGACAATTTACCTAAATTATAATGGTGTTATAACTCAAAAAAGTAAATCTCAAAAATGAAACACAAGGTAAAAATGTGTTCCTTGGATCCCAATTAGCTTGGGTTTCAAGTTTTACATTATTTGAAAAGTAATGGCTATCCTAATTTTATTTAGAAAACAAAATATGAGTTTTGATCCAAAATACTAAATAATATGTTTAATGACTTAAAAGATAGAAATAAATCTCAACTCAAATTCCACACACAAATATTTGTATATGAGTAAATGTGCACATTAATTGAATAATATAATTTATCCTAGATTTATTTAGGAGTGAGGGTACAACTTAAAGTCCAAAATACTAAATAAAATAGTAAACATTCCCAAAATGAAAAAATAATAACAAAATCACACTCCTCACATTTAAATTTTCTTGTAGGCCAAGTTTCACATTTTTTTTAGTTTTCCTATATGGCTTAAATTCTTTAAGAAAAGAAAATGAAAGACAAGGACAAAATTATTTTTTTTAAATTATATTTAACGCACAGTCAGATTACATAGCGAAACTTCCGGTAGATGTTAGGGAGGATTGAAAGTAAAGTCTACTACTGAGCCGTTTGACATAACGTGCTTGGCTACAGCATCAACAACTAAGGTGTACTTCCTAGGTAAGAACTAGAGTGTGAAAGAAGATAGTTGGTCCTTGGACCATTGCTTGAAGATGGGCTTCAGGCTAGGCAGAGCCTCCTCTATGTTCTTGAAGCAAGCGATGCCAGTATTTGAGTCGGAGAGGATGAGAGGCCTCGAGAGACCTTCCAACTGATAGGTGTTTACAGCATGCGAGATGCCTTTGATTTCTGCCTCAACTGCACTAGAGGCGTAACCCGGGGCGCCAACGCCTCGCACAAGAACCCCGACGATGGTTGTGATATAAACGCCTGAGGCGCATTGGTGAGAGTGGTTGTTAAAAGATGCATCCACAAAGACAAGGAAGTCTCTTTCGTCAAGATGAATCGAAGGCTTAGTGATGGACACATGGTTGAAGATATGGCTCGGGTTGCCAGCAATGGAGCACACACGTTCTTTGATAAACTTGATCTGCACCTGCGGGGGAGCAGCTTTGAGAGAGTGAACATATTCATTTCTTACCCTCCATAGATGCCAACATGCGACAACATATATGGGGTTTTGATTAGCAGATGTGATGATGTGCATGTTCGAGGCATCGTCGTCCATATTAAAGAAACTGCTGTGCACGTCTAGGCCTTGCCAGACAACTTTCCTATAGCGGCAATCTCGTAGACAATGAAGGAGAGTTTTGTCCTCCTCGTTACACTGGGGGCAGAGACTAGTCGTGTCCATGTGCCTTCTGCCTTTCTCCACATTTGTAAGCAGGGCATTGTGCATAATAACCAAAAGGAACATTTTGATGCGGTTAGGGAGCTTGGACTTCCATAAGGTTGGCCAAGCGCCACTGCAGATAGCCTCTTTCTGGCGCCTTCTCCATGTGTACGCTGAAGCTGAAGAGAACTTACCCAAAGAGTCCTCGTTCCAAGCCAACGAAAAGTGCCCACATACGCGGCGACTTGATGAGTGACACACGGAGGAGAAGCCAATAGATTATTAAAGTGCGACCGGACAAGGGATTTGAGCTCTTCTTCGTCAGTAACCCAGCCTCCATTCGGATGTTTGAGTTTGCTAATCAAGTTGCGTTGACGTCGCGCCTTGACATAGGAGTTGAAGAATTTCATGTTGCTATCTCCCAGCTGCAACCAATCAATGTGGGATTTTATCCTCCAATCCGCCTCCTCTCTCATGAGGATATTTTGAAGTTTCTCCTGAAGGTCAATGCATCTAAGTTCGTTAGAGACAGAAAGAGAGGAAGGAAGAGATACCTGCAAGCTATCGAGCTACTTGAGAATGTGATTCTTTTGCTTGTGTTGGTTACGCATCGTATGGTTCTCCCATTTCAAAATTGCCGGGGAGAACAGGTTGAGGGCCTCCGAGAAAGGAAGTGAGGAGTTCTAGAAAGCAGCGACTTGGTTGGGGAAGTCGGCTTGGAGTTGCCAGCTTGATCTCGTCCTGAAGATGCCTTTACGGCCGGTATTTCTAGGCTGACGAGAGACCAAGAGTGTGTTGTGATCAGAGATGAAGCGCGGAAGAACCGTTACTGTGGTAGAGGGATTAGAGTCAAGCCAGGCTGCATTTGCAAGGAGTCTATCCAAGCACTCGAAAAGCTTGACTTTATGGAAGGTAAACCACTATCCAACTGATGGAATTTCAGTGAGGCCCGAGGTTAAGAGCACTTCATTGAAGGCAGAGTAGGATGAGTGATCGAAGAAACGGCTTCCAACCTTCTCACTAACAGAGAGCATGGAGTTGAAGTCTCCAATAACTGACCAGTCGCTAGAGACCGTGTTCGCTATGCTTGTGAGGTGCTTCCACCATAGCTTGCATGTTGTCGAGTTCGGGCTGCCATAGACGAAGGTTATTAGAGAACCATTAGCCCGACAGTGGATAAATTGCATGTGGTTCAATAAGATTTCCATAGATGTGATAGTGTGATCCCAGAGGATCTAGATGCCACCTGAATAACTGATGGCCTCCACGCGGTGTGAGGATGGGAACCCCATAGATCTAATTATGATGTCAGCTCTTGCGCCCGCTGCACCTGGGTTCGGCAGTGGCGATAAGATTTAATTTGAATTTCCTCTTTAGGTAGCTTAGAAACTGAATCTTCTTATCAAAACAAGCACCCTGTATATTCTAGAACACGAATTCATTAAGAAAGAAGGATTAAGCTACGATGGGTTGTCCGTTGGCAGGACCAAGGTCATCTTCATCAATAGCATGGACACTGTTGCCCGCGTCTTCTAACGTAGAGTTGGAAACATGAGGACTGAAGAGATGTCTGGCCTCAGTCACCCTTGCGTTTTCCGGGGCTTCGCGTGCCTTCCCCTTTTTACGGATTCTATCTGGGCTGTTGGGCGTCGTCTGGTAGACGATGCGCCTGTTCCTCAATAAGACGCCTCATCTTGCTGTGTCGGCTCCGCCTTCAGGCTCAGGTGAAGCTCCAAAGTTGAATTGGAATGAGGGACCCTCGGAGCCCTGCTCTCTACCGATGGAGGTGTCATCTCCAACTAGGCGCACGGCGGTGTCAGAGGGCCGAGCAGCTTCTCTAGTATCTGAGTTCTTATTATAGGTGTTCGGTTGATTAACCCCTAAAGTCTTCTTCCGGTTTCTCCTGTTGGTCACTATTTGCCACTCGTCCACCGTCTCCTCGCCGGCACCAGCTTGCGAGGAGGGGGGGCTGCTCTTGGGACAAGCTTTTCTCTGGTAAGTTGCATGGCGGGTGCCTCTCGGGTTTCTTTGTGTGCATCGCAACAGAATAGGGTACTACTGGGACGGGTGCGGCCGCCACTGCTTGTGGACATCGGGCTTCTTCGTGTCCTATGCGCCCGCAACGGATGCACAAGGACGGAAGATTCTCGTATTCGATCTTGAAGATTTCTCCATTGATGAACAGCGCTGGAAGTAAACGTTGTCGGGTGTCGATTTCCGTGGCAATTCTCGCGAACTTGCCTCTGTTACCTTGTGCTGTTGTTGAGTCAATTTTGATCATCTTCCCAACAAGATTTCCTATTCCAGTAAGGAGTTCGGTTTGGTAAAGATGCACCGGCAATTCAGGAACTCTGATCCAGACGACCAGCTTGCTTGGGATCGGGTCTGAGGGGTGAAAGTGAGGAGACCATGTTTGAACAGACAGGTAATTTCCGAACAAAGTCCATGGTCCTCCCGTCAGTATCTTCACGTAGTCGTCGTTGGAGAAGAGTTGTACCACGTAGTATCCATTATCAAGGTCGATAATACGGAATCTATCGTGTATGCCCCATAGGATAGTGATGCGGTTGAAGAGCGCCTGAAATCCAATATTCATGCCAATAGCCTTGATTACTATCGCATATTTCCAGGGTTCAGTAGGGGGGGAACGACTTCCTCTCTAATGGAGATTGCCGATATGGTGCCGCTCCGATCAATGACCAAATCTGATGGTTTTAGGAGATCTGGGCAGATGACCGGGTAGCTATCGTGCCGACTTTGACCCACCACTGTGTCTTTGTAGGACTTCTTTGCGTGCTTTGCCACTGGTCCGTCCCCGAGGGTGATCGGTTTCTCGTTGTCCTCCATCATGCATGCATCTTCGTTGTGATCTGCTGGTTTGTCAGCCTCCGTCATTCCGTTGTCGTCAAGAACGATCCCCGCAGATTCTCCGATGAAATCGTCCGGCGGAGGTCGGGCATGGCCGAAGCCGCCCCGGCCTCCTCGACTTCCCGATCGCCCAGAGCCGCTGCCTCTCATGAAACAAGGACAAAATTATTCAATTTATTATTAAAAATAAAACATCTAATATAATAAATGAATAATGTAAACCAACTTGTACAGATTATATGTATATAATTTATGTAAAGTTATAATAATTAAAAATTGCGGTGTAACACAAAGGGAATTAATGTTGTACATGCATGTTAAATCTATAAAAATATTATCATAAAATAAATAAAATCCAAAATTTACTTTAGAAACACGTTAGTTAAGACATATTTAAATAATAACATCACACTCATATGTACTAAATAATTAATGTAAGATGTTAGTAGTAAAAGTAGTAATAGGACACAAATGTCCCCTCTTAAGTTATTTTTAGAGGATGCTATAAATACTGTGGAAACAATTAGCTTGAATTGGGAAACTAAGTTACAATTATCAAAAATAGATATAAACATAGTTGAGGATAATTGAAGAGACATTGAGGAATGTAAGTAAATATAACATATTATTCAGTTCTCTAATGAGTGGATAATTTTGAAAGAACGATAAATACCAAATATATTAACTCAATATACAATATATAAATATTCATTGTAATATTGCTAAAGCATTCATTTATGTGAAATAATCCATTATATAATTTTTAAACAAAAAAGTAATTAAAATTTATTTCTCATGTTTTTTTTGGACATCTGAGAGATTATGTATTCATCTCGCTCACTCTAGCAAGCCTAAACAGATCCAAATCAATGTCAACAGGTGTATCTAGCCATGAAGGCTTAACAGAGTTAAAAGACAGAAATAAAGTAATAAATGGTTCCGACATTCCAGGATTTGAAACGGAACTAGTAGCAAGGTTTTGTAGAGCGGTCTTAGCAATGTTATCCGCTACCTTGTTGAGTGTCCTGGGTATCGTGGCCACTCTACAAGATGAAAGAGGAGAGGTCAGCTGGCAGAACCTCTCCACATAAGGCATGAATTTTAGTAGGAGTTTTTCGGAGTTGAAGATTTTCACCGCAGTTGCGCAGTCTGACAGAATGGTAGCCTTCCTGGTCGGGAGCTTACTAGCGATCACTGCCGCTTGCAAGATGGATTGAATCTCCGCATGAAGAGCACTGCCCGCCGCCATGCAGTGGCCTTCTCCTTGCTTGCTCTTGCCGGAGATGGTGACGGTGTGGACTCCTATTCCTGCCTTATTGTCTTTGTAAGCAGCATCAGCGAACAATATAGCTGAGTCTTGGGGTATCGCCGGGAGTACAACTTGTCTTGTAGGGGAAAGCCTCTCCACAGTGTGTGAAGAGAGGTTGATGATAGAGGTGGCCCGATTCTTGATGAAGTTAACCATCATTTGCAGGGTAGGTAGATGTGTATTGTGAGTGAAATTATTGCTTACACTACAGATGTGCCAACAGGCCGTTGCGCAAAACGTGTGCATGGTTGGAGAAATCGAGGCAGTGTTAATTATATATGAGATCCAGTTGTCTTCATAAAGCGCACACATGTTGTTCCAGAACCCTAGGGCTTTCCAAATTGGTTTGCTTAGCTTGCGCGTAGACAGTGGATTAAGGTTTCTTGCTCACACCCACACAACTGACATTCGGTCGAGGTTCCTATGTGTCTTCGGGTATTCTCAACATTCGTCAGCAGGCTGCGATGCTGCATTTACCATAGAAATAACTTAATCCTCTCTGGTAGTGCTGATTTCCAAATACAATCCCATTTTCCATGGACCACAGTCTCTTTCCCTGCTCGTATTCACCTGTAAGCTGATCGAGAGGTAAAGTCTCCACTCGGTTCATACGGCCATGACCAGTTGTCTTCTTGAAGAGAAGCGTTGGGAGGGGGCAGACCTGCAATATACAGCCAATGTTCTTCTGGAATATGACTCTTGATGAAACTCCAGTCCCAATTCCCATCTAGGGCAATCATGTCTCGCACCCTCAAGTCCATTAGGTCGGGGGGGATGGATCTGAAGTCTTCCTTTTTAAAAATAGCATTTGGTCCGCACCAGTGGTCAAACCACACATTCGTGGATGCCCCGTTGAAAATAATTTTCCTGCTAGCCTCCTAAAGGCGAGGGAATGCTCTTTTAATGAAATTCCATACCGACAAGCTAGAAGCTTACCCAAGTTTATCTTTTTTCATGTATTTGTCTTTCATGATCTTAACCCATGGAACTTTCCTATCTTGTAGAAAATCCCAGGCGTTCTTCAACATCAAAGCCTGGTTTTGGTCCATGATGTCCTTGATGCATAGACCTCTAACATCTCTATGGGACGTGAGCTTTTTCCAGGAGACCTGTGAGAGCTTCTTTGTTTCTGAATTCCCTTGCCAAATAAATTTGCGGATATGCTGACTAATATTGTCACACATAGAGGGAGAGATGGCGATAGATTGCATGGTATAAGAAGGTATAGCTTGCAGTGTAGATTTTGCCAAGCATATCCTACCAGCTAGGCTTAGGTGTTTCACTGCCCATCTATTCATTTTGCTTTTGATGCTGTCCAACAGGTAAGCATGCGTTCTTTTATTAATACGCTGATGAATGATGGGAACTCCCAGATATTTCCCCAAATCATTTGTGGTCTCGATGCCCAAGACTCTGCTAATCTGTCTTCGTTCACTGTTGGTAACATTCTTGGATAGGAATATGCGAGACTTGGTGTTAGACACCTCCTAACATGAGACTTTGGAAAAATCTATCAGGGTCTTCAAGATAATTTTGGCCTGCTGCTTTGAGACTTCTGCAAATAGTAGCAGGTCGTCAGCGAAGCAGACGTGGGTGAGGGGAATGGATTCCTTGCTAAGGATCACTGGCTTCCAGCTTCCGTTTGTGACTTTCTCGTTAATGGCTTGGCACAACCGTTCAATGCAAAGCACGAACACGTAAGGGCTTATAGGATCACCCTGTCGGACACCTTGACCTGCTTTGAATGTTGGCAGAGGTTCACCTTCCCATAGAATAGAAGTATCACCCAGAGTTATAATCTGCATAATGATTTTGATAAGGGTGTCAGGCAACCCGGATTTGATGAGAGTATCTTCAATGAACGCCCAGTGCATCTTATCAAAAGCCTTAGTCAAGTCAAGTTTGATTGCCATGAGTTTTTCTTGCCTTTCTGAAATCTCATCGAGTGCAAAGCTTCTTACACTAGGATGATGTTATCACTGATCATTCTGCCCGGTATGAAGCTCAACTGCATTGGCGATATCCATTTGCTCAGCGGTTTGAGTCTTTCAACAATTATTTTTGAGATCATCTTGAAACATACGTTATTGAGGGATATTGGTCGGAATTCACTGCATTTTGTAGGGCATTTGACCTTAGGGATGAGAACCATGTGCTCATTGGCCAGCTGAGGGTCTACTCGAGCGTTTTCAAAACAACTGTAAACTATCTTGTGCATTGAGTGTCCAACATGGGTCCAGTTAGATTGAAGGAAATCCGCTGAGATGCCATCAAGCCGGGGGGCCTTTGAGGCTGCCATCATGAAAATCATATCAGTAGTCTCCTTAAATTTTGGAATGTCTGCAAGTTTTGTTTTGATCAGCGGTGCAGGTTCTTCAAAACTGCCTGGATAGCTTGTAATTGCACCTCTTGCAGCCTGCGCAGGAGAGGCCATAAGCTTTGTGTAGTAAGAGGTAATGAGTCATTTCATGCTTGTTGGGTTGGTGACCCAGTTTCCATCGTCGTTCATCAACCTGCTAATCTTGTTGTGGAGGCATCTATTTTTTACAGTTGAATGGAAAAATTTATTGTTACCATCGCCACTTTTAAGCCATGTGTTATGCGCCTTGTTCTTCCAATCCGTCTCCTCTTTCAATAACATATTACATAGCTTTGCCTACAAATTGAGAATATGTGTATTACTTGCAATAGTATTACGATGGCCTAGTTGTGCCGTAGGAGGGTAGCCTTCTCTTGATGGTGCTTCTTGGTCATCTCCCTATCCCACTTGATGGAAGCCGTCTGGAAAGTCATTACGGCCTCTAGAAAGTGACTGTCTTTTTTCCAATTCTCTTGGAGGTGGCTCGAGAAACCCTCTGTAAGGTTCCAGCTGGCCTTAGTTCTGAAGTGTGGGATGTGTCTGGTGCATTTTGTGTTGGTATTGAGGAGCAGCGGGTTATGGTCTGACTTTACCCGTGGAAGGATATTGATAGTAAAGTTAGGAAAATTGCAGGCCCACTCTTCATTGATGAGTTCTCTATCAAGCTTCTCGAGAAGGAATTTCCTCTGGTAAGTGAAGAATTGCCCCTCGGACTTGGCTTCAATCAGCCCAGTGTCGTTCATCATGTCTTTGAATTGATTGATGCTTCTCAAATCGAAGAACTTACTGCCACTTTTTTCCTCGATGCTTAGAAGGGTGTTGAAATCTTCTGTGACTGCCCAGGGGCCGTGAGTGATTTGGCTTATCTCATACAGCCTTGACCACAGTTTCTCTCTGGGTTTGGGTGAAGGGCTCCCGTATTAATTGGTCCTATTCCATTGTAGTTGCATAATACTAGTATCCTTAAACAAATTATAAAATAAATTAAAAAGATAATGCTAAAAGGATTTAGATTAAGCAAATGACATATTCAAAAATAAAAACTAATGTAAATTTTGAACTGTACATATCTTAATCAACTTATATGTCAAAAGTTACTTAATTTGAACTTCGTTTGGACCATCAATTAAATTTGAAAATAGAATATACAATTGGAAACATTAACTATTAATTGTTTAATTTCATACATTTTGTTTGATATATGGTTTCTAATTGCTGCCTATAGGCTCTGTTCCATCACTGTAGCCAACTAATTTCTCCCCCTCACAAACATAGAACTTCTTCCCTTCATAGCATTGTCAGGTATTTTCCCGTCTTGACACATTTTCATGGTCTCTTGTGTGGGATCTGCTCTTCTCCCTTTCTATTGTTAGATCATCTTAGCAGCTCCACTCATTTGTTCTACTTAGCAAATGTAGTGCCAAAAAATAAAAGGACTAAAAATATAGCATTAGTTAAGATGGACGGCGATCCTAACTTTGAGTATGCTTAGCTTGATTTCAGATAACTTCAAAGAGTGTCGTTACATGTGCTGCCTCAAATCGATGACTGTAAATGTATACCGATCAGTAGAGGCTGTTTTAGGTTGTCTTTCTAAATTTCATAATTTTTGAATGAAAAAGTTGGAGTGAACATTAACATTGAATGGTTGTTACCATGTGGATTTAATGCATCATGACTATAAGCCTTATTGAGTTACCCAATGTTGACCAATTTTATTATTGTACGTGATTCTTTACTATAAGGGGCATATCTACTGCTATCATTCTACATGCTTAACGTTTTTCAATCTGAAATCTATGGTGATCCTATTGAAGTGCATGTATTCCGAATTTTAGTCGGCATCTTCGATTTCACCTTTTGAGGTGATAACCACCTTGTGGATTTCCATCATATAAGTCTGGTATGCAGACTGATTACTGTTGTTTTTCCCAGTTGATGTAATAATTCTCATGTTGTAATGCTGCTTAAGAAAGTGCCAATTTGGAAATCTACAGATTGCTTGAAGAATCCTGTAATCATAAACTGAAACATAAAACTTTATTTACGAGTACAAATATTTTCTTAAGTTAAAAGGATAACAGCTCATTCAGATATCCATATTTATATAGATGTTCACTAACATTGTTTCTTCTCATAGTAGATCAAGAACTCAAACTAAGATCATAAGTCTGAAATTTTATCTACAGTTGCTTACGGTTTAGGAAATTGTGAACTTTGATCAGATCCTCATATAATTTCTTGGCTATCAATTAATTTATGTTAATGTTAACACACGTCCATGCAAGCAGTTCCTCCTCCTTTCTTTGGTCTCGTGTTATTTTGTCTCAGAGACAGCCAGCCTCACTCTACATGACGAGAATATATGGGGGGTATAATGACCAATGACATTTTCACATAGCTAATGTGTATCATCGTAATCTCTATTTGGGCGTTGGACTTGGCTGTAAAAGCTGACAGAAAACACGAATTTATGTTGATAGTCTGAACTGTTATCTTGCTTTACATCTGCTGTTTATTTTGTGATTGATTTTTTGTTATTTTGGTTCATTTTTTGGCATCTCTTTTTTGCTGTACACAAAAAAATACCATTGCACGATCGTCATCACAGCTGGACAAATAGCTTGACAAAATGTATATCTGCAGATCTGTTCCTAGTCCACCCTCATCTCTGTCTTTGCTGTCTTGGAGTTGCAAATGCGGGCTATGATGTCACCAGAGGCTATATACAAAAGTAGTAGAACTCATTTTGAAACCATTTCTGGTACTTGCACTTATAACATTCTAAGGGGCAAGGGTACGTCCTCCCTTTTGTATAGATACATTTTTTAAATGAATAAATATGTATATCTTGGCTAATCCATGTTCCATGTTTTGAACTTTTGGTAGATCATTTTATTAAATCTGGAAACTGAACTTGGTTAATATTGAAATGCAAATATTACACTATGGCGTTAATTGTCACGCTGCAATAAGCATTGTAACCCATACAGCAATTGAGCATTTAAAAAATATTTTATTCAGGGACTGCATTTGTGTCAGGGTTGACACCATGGTACATCTAGTTGGGTAAGCGTTGTAATCCATACAACAATTGAGCATTTGGATATAAAGCAGATCTTTGTGGCCTGCCACCTCTTTGTTTACGTTAACTGTCAGTGAACAAAACATGCTTTCTTTCGTCCTGTTATGAACCCACTAAAGCAGGTGTTTGCTTACTTTGTAGTGCTTTAAATATATGCTATGACCTTTACCTTTAAAAAAAAAAAACAAGAAATTAGGAACCTAGGACATTGGACGACGTTGTTAGCATATTTTGAGGCTTGCTGGGAGCTACCTGCACGGGTTTCTGTTGCTTCCAGACACTACTAGTATTTAACCATTGAGTACAAACAATTCATTTTTCACATATTGCAGAGGTATAACACTATAGTTGGATTTAACATATTAGTTGGATCTCGAGAAAGTTTGTTATGTACTATGTTATGTAATATCTACACATTTCCTTGATATATGGAATATACCATATATGATATGGAATGTATCATGTATATAGTGTTTACACATAATCCCATCACTTATAATGTCTAAATCAGCTGCCCCCCTTCTCCAACCATCACCACCCCAGAAAAGGAAGGCATTTTGGTGCTCAGCATGTAGGAGTGACCAATCTTTACCTTCCAACTCCACACTTTTATAAACTAAAACCTTCCATTGGAAATAGCTGCTAGGACAAACAAGCTGCTCAAGATGAAATTATTAGAATAAATGTAAGAACATGGTTGTTTTGCGGAGTTGATGGAGCTTCCACTTACGTGGAATTGCGTGCACCACTAAAAATCCTAAAAATGATAAATCTTTAAGTTTAGCCTTGCTTATACTAGATCGAGAACTCCACCCACGTATGCTATGATACGTGGAAGTCTTATCGTAGTATAGTTAAGGGTCGAATCCACGGGACAACGGTCTTGTTGGGAGCAACAAGATGGAAAACGTTGAAATTTCACTTAATCTCTTAATAGTTGGTATTTAAATCAAAAGATTGGTTTGGTTATTTTTAGACAAAGAGCAAGTAAAGTAAAGCAAGCAAGTAAATTTAAGGATGTTTAAACAATGATAAGGAACCACTAGGATGTGATCAGCTTTCACCGCCACTACACATGGATCAAAACATGCAGCATAAAACATAACCTGCAAAAAGAGTCTAAACAGTTAGTATCTTTGTAGATTTTGTTTCCTTTCGGAGAACTAACTACGAGAAGTGTGGGAATGATGCAACGACAGCCATCCCCGAACGAATGGTCACCTGCTTTGCATCATTCCCTTCGCAAAGTGAGTTCCTCGACTTACCAAGGTTGTACTTTCATACGTCAACTGATTTCATTTCATAGTATGAAAGTACAACATTTGGCAGAGAGTTTACTCCACTTCTTGAAAGCACTCGTAGATACCGAAATAGGTGCATGGTGGATACATGCACCAAGAACCAACATTCAAACGAGTTTCAAATCTAATAGTACAAACATAAACAATTCATACTAAAAGATAAAAGATAACACAAGTTGGTGATCAAGCAACAAGCATTCATTAAACGATTGATGTTGAACTGTAAAGGAAGTATATCTATATTGCAAACTATGGATTACATTACATGAAATGAAAGCATGGGTAGCGGGGCTACTCCCCGCACCCTAGTGAAAGAGACTACTCGCTCATAGCTAGGACAAAAAAGGAGGCGAGAAGAGAGAGAGAGCGTCATCCCCACAAAGGAGAGAGGAAAGTCAACCCCTAAGAGAAAGAGAGAGTAAGATCTTCAAACTTCACAGGTTGCTCGATGATGAGGTCTCCTCTTCCCACCTTCTTTGGTGAAAAGAGAGAAAGCAGCTTCAGGATGGAACGTGGATCTCAGACCGGCAGCCTTTGGGCGGAGGATGAAGGTTGGAACAACTTTGTAGTAGTAGAGGCAGCCTCTGGGCATCTGAAACTTCATCCATTTGGGAGGACCCTTGGGTCTTATTTATAGGCCTTAAGTGAAGTCCAAACGGTTTGGACAGTTTTGGGTCCAAACGGTCTTGAAACCGTTTGGACCCCGAGACCGTTTGGGCTCTGAAACCATTTGGACCCCGAGACCATTTGGACTCTGAAACCGTTTGGACCCCGAGACCGTTTGGACTCTGAAACCGTTTGGACTCTGAAACCGTTTGGACCCCGAGACCGTTTGGATTCATGCGGTCTTGGGACCGTGTGACTCCATGCGGTCTTGGGACTGGCTGGCTTCATGCGGTCTTGGGACCGTGTGACTCCATGCGGTCTTGAGATCAGTTGGCTTCATGCGGTCTTGGGACCGTGTGACTCCATGCGGTCTTGGGACCGTTTGGCTTCATGCGGTCTTGGGACCGTGTGACTCTATGCAGTCTTGGGACCGTTTGGCTTCATGCGGTCTTGGGACCGTGTGACTCCATGCGGTCCTGGGACCGGTTGGCTTCATGCGGTCTTGGGACCGTGTGAGTCTATGCGGTCTTGAGACCGGTTGACTTCATGCAGTCTTGGGACCGTGTGAGTCCATGCGGTCTTGAGACCGGTTGAGTCTTTTGTGATTTTTTTGTATCTTTTTCTGTAGGTAAAAAGGAGAAAAGTTAATCTAACAGTATAATTGCAATAAGAGAGGGTAGTTAGGGATTCTGTCTAATTTATCCAAAAAAGAGTGTGGAAAACTGAAGAAAATTACTAAGATAACATCACAAAATTGGAGGTTATCACCCCCCCTAACTTAGAGTCTAGCTTGTCCTTAAGTTAGATAGAGCTGAGGCATGTAATGGCGAGGTGATTTTATTTAGTTAAGATGTCCATGTTCTTGCTTCAATTATAAATCTGAGCTCTCCTAAGGTCGTATCAGGTCTTATTGCTTGCCTTGACTCATTCAGGTATTGAGAGTTGCTTGGGTCTCAGGTTTCTTCCGTATCTCATAGCCTGCATTGGGACCACTTTTTATTATGTGCATGTTGTTGATTCTAATCAGCTTTTTACCTCTCTGAAAAATCTATTGGAAGCTAGAGTGGGTATGAGGGTTGGCTGAAGGCTTTTATGTATAACTCCCCCTTCAAGTGTGGGAGGGGTTGTCTATGCTTTTAGGATTTCACTACCGGGCATGACACATCTGCCTTTGTGAGGGCAGCTGAATGTACCGACCGGGTGAGTCCTTTATAAGCCTTTCATATATTAAGACACCTTAAGGTTCCACTACCGGACACGACACATCTGCCTTTTTAAGGGCAGCTGAATGTGCTGGCCGGGTGAGACCTTCATTGGTTCTTTATATAGGTCCTTATTTATGGCACAACTCTCATAGTTTTATTCAACTCTCTGGCTTTTATTTGTAGACTCACAAGCTTAGGCTTTGGGGTTTTTAGGGAATTTATTTGGGGCGGTCAAGCCTCTTTTATTTCAAGAGAGGAAAGTTGTTCTTAGAATTTTTCAACATGCACTTGTTTGGTTTCTTTTTGTAATGGTCCACTTGCGAGACTTCTTGATTTGGATGTCGCCTGATGCCCCTCTCATCCTTGAGAGCTTGGCTTATTTCGGCCTTGATATTGACCTGTGGAGAGTCAGATGTAGAAGTGAAACAAAAGCATGAAGATCAATAGTGGAGAGACATTATTAAGTCACAATTATATGTCTAAGTTTTATTCTTGTTATTATTCTTGAAAACTGACTTGATTCTAAAGTTGGCGGGGGATGACTTTATTCCAAAAAATTATTATCAGACGAATTATTTAAAACAAAAACTAAATGTGTAAGGGAAAATAAGAAAATTTTTGTACATAATTGAAAGAGAAGGTGGGGAAAGAAGGATATAGAAATGATACCTCGCCCTTATCTAATGTACTCCCCCCCTAACTTATCACTCACTTTGTCCTCAGAGTGTCAAAGTGATAGATTAAGAAGTACAAGGACAAGGGCGTCATGCTTCTGTTAATCCTGAGTTCGCCCCTGGTGTTCTGAGTAGATTAGCTGCAAACTTTCCACGTAGGGCATGGAAATCTACGTCTGTCATATCCTCTACTGGTTTTTGAAGGACCATGATGGTGTACATCCAATAGAGGATGTGGAAGCCATAGTCGTTTGATTCCCGAATTTGTTGGGGACATTTGTGGTTGAAGGATGGCCGATGAAAGTTAGGGGGGAGTTATATTTATAGGATTCAGGGGGTTTACCTTACAAAACTCTTAGGTCAAACGGTTTAGCGATCGTTTGGACTCCAAACGGTTTCAAGACCGTTTGGCTCCAAACGGTTTCACGACCGTTTGGACTCCAAACGATTTTAGGACCATTTGGCTACAAACAGTTTCAAGACCGTATGGGAGGGTTAAGGTTATTTTCATTTTTATATTTTTATATTTGTTTTGGTTATATAAATCTTTATATTTTCTGAAGATAATCCTAAGGTAACTTAAAAGAACAGAAGATAAAAGAAGAAGTGCAGATCTTGGGTTGCCTCCCAAGTAGCGCCTGGGTTTAACGTCGCTGGCTCGACAAGGTTTCGATGTGGTTATGATGATGGTGTGGCATCTCTGATCTCAATAGTTTGTCTCAACATTTTATATGTTGGAGTGTAGTATTTTTTCAATCGATGGCCATTGACTGTCTTTTCTCCTCCATTGTCGTCAATGATTATGATAGCTCCAGTCGGGTATATATGTTTGATAGTAAAAGGCCTGGACCACTTTGTACGGAGTTTTCCGGGGAACAATTTGAGCTTGGAGTTGAAAAGGAGTACTTTGTCGCCGATGGTGATGTTTTTCCTTTTTAGATGACTGTCGTGCCACATTTTGGTTTGTTCTTTATAAATCCTGGCACTCTGATAAGCAGTCATTCGAAGTTCCTCTAGCTCTTATAGTTGGAGTTGTCTGTTTTCTCTGGCACTTTTAAAATCAAAATTCAGATGTTTAATGGCCCACCAAGCCTTGTGTTCCAGTTCTACTGGAAGGTGACATGACTTCTCGTATACCAAACGGAACGGGGTTGTTCCTATTGGTGTTTTATAAGTTGTTCGGTAAGCCCAATGGGCATCGGGAAGCTTGGTGGACCAGTCAGTGCGGTGTCGATTGACTGTTTTTTCTAAGATTGCCTTCAGTTGTCTATTTGAAACTTCAACCTGACCACTGGTTTGTGGATGGTAAGGTGTGGAAACTTTGTGGTTAACTCCGTATTTCTTTAAAAGGGCTTCAAAGCTTCGTTCCAGAAAATGGGTCCCGCCGTCAGATATGACAGATCAGGGGACTCCAAATCTGGGAAAAATAATATCTTTGAACATTTTAATAACTGGTTTAGAATCGCTATACACTGTGGGTATAACTTCGACCCATTTCGAGACATAGTCTACTACAACCAGAATGTAGGAGAAGTCATATGAAGAAGGAAAGGGGCCCATGTAGTCTATCCCCCACACGTCAAAAAGTTCGATCTCTTGCCACATGGTGAGTGGCATTTCATTTCTTTTAGATATGCTTCTAGAAAATTGACATTTGTTGCAAGATTTGACAAAATCATAGGATTCTTTTGCTATGGTTGGCCAAAAGAAACCTGATTGCAAAACTTTCATAGCAGTTTTCTTCGCGTTCATGTGCCTCCCAGTGGGGCTAGAATGGCAATGTTCTAGTACGGGGGTAATCTCTTCTTCAGGTAAGCATCGGCGAAAAAGTCTGTTTGTGCAAAGGCGAAAAAGGTAGGGTTCATCCCAATAGAATTGTTTTACATCGTGGAGGAATTTCCTCTTGTCGTGATGGGAAGCGGAAGGATGAATGATTCATGTAGCTAGATAATTAACAATCTCGGCATACCAGGGGAATCCATTGGTAATTTTCATTACTTGGTCATCTGGAAGAGAGTCTCGGATAGGGACTTTATCTTCATCTTCGACTTCAATACGACTGAGATGGTAGGCTATGACATTTTCCACTCCGCTTTTGTCTTTGATTTCCAAATTGAATTCCTGAAGCATCAACACCCAGCGGATAAGTCTGGGTTTTGCATCTTGCTTCTGAATTAGGTATCGTATGGCGGAGTGGTCAGTGTAGACGATGACCTTGGATCCAATCAAGTAGGAGCGGAATTTCTCGAACGCATAGATGACATCTAAGAACTCTTTCTCTGTAGTAGTGTAGTTCTTCTGTGCTTCATCGAGCATTTTAGATGCGTAGTAGATTACATAGGGTTTCTTGTCGATTCTTTGTCCCAATACGGCCCCTATGGCGTAATCGCTGGCGTCACACATGATTTCAAAAGGTTGTGACCAATATGGGGCTCTTAGTATGGGAGCAGAGATTAAAGCATTTTTCAGAGTTGAGAAGCTTTGTAGGCATTCTTGATTAAAATTGAACTCGGTGCCTTTGGTCAGAAGTTGGGTCATGGGTTTTGCTATTTTTGAGAAATCTTTAATAAATTTTCTGTAGAACCCAGCATGACCAAGGAATGCTCAAACTCCTTTTATATCTTTTGGTGGTGACAACTTCGAGATAACATCGATTTTTGCCTTATCGACCTCAATCCCTCTATCACTCACTCTATGCCCGAGGACGACACCTTCAGTTACCATAAAATGGCATTTTTCCCAATTCAGGATGTGGTTCGTTTCCTCGCATCGTTGTAAGACTTGTCCAAGGTTGATTAGATAGTTATCGAAGGAATCCCCGTAAACTGAAAAATCATCCATGAATGTATCCATTATAGAATCAGTTTATCCTACAAAAATGGTAGACATACACCTTTGGAATGTAGCGGGTGTGTTGCACAGCCCAAATGGCATTCTTCTAAAAGCATAGGTTCCAAAGGGGTAGGTAAAGGTAGTTTTCTCTTGGTCTTCCGGGTGTATGGGATTTAGTAGAACCCAGAATAACCATCTAGATAGCAGAAGTATTTTTGATGGGCTAAGAGTTCTAGGACTTCGTCGAGAAAGGGTAGAGGGTAGTGATCTTTTCACGTTGATTTGTTTAGTTTCCTATAGTCGATACACATCCTCCACCCCATCACAGTTCTTGTTGGTACTAGCTCATTCTTGTCATTTAGCACGAAAGTGGTTCCTCCCTTTTTAGAAACCACTTGGACGGGGCTAACCCATTGGGAGTCTGAAATTGGGTAAATTATGCCAGCTTTCAGCAATTTTAGGACTTCAAGGCGAACCACTTCAATGAGATTAGGGTTCAGCTTCCTCTGGTGTTCTCGTGATGGCTTGAATTCTTCGACCATTGGCAGTCTATGCATGCATAAGGTTGGATTTATACCCGTCAGGTCAGTTATTTTGTACCCAATGGCTTTCTTGTGTTTCTTCAGCTCAACAAGAAGTCTTTCTTCTTGGTTTTCCGTCAAGGTGGAACTGATGATAACTGGGCATAATTTTTCTTTGTCCAAGAAGATGTGTTTAAGTCCCGTTGGTAGAGTCTTCATCTCAGGAGCCTTGGGTGTTTTTGTTGCTTCTAGAATAGTGACAGATTTAAGCTCCTCAAAGGTGGCTGTCGGTGCTTCTTCAGCTTTCTCTAAATGTTGCAAACATTGTTGGACTAATTAATTTGTAGAAAATTCGACTTCTGGGTTGGTCAGAACATTTTCTAACTCATCAGATGGCTCATATATTTCTAATTGGGACATTTAATGTATTGCATCTAAGAGAAAGACTTCCTCTTCAATGTTGGGACCTTTCATGCTGTTGAGAACTCGAAATTGAATTGCTTCTTTTACGAATCTTAGAATGATCGTGTCGGCTTCAACATCGATAAGCGCCCTGGCTGTGGCAAGGAAAGGTCTGCCAAATATTATTGGGTATCTCAGATCCTCCTTGATATCCATGATGACAAAATCACATGGGACATAGGCATCTTTACCTATCCTAACTGGAATATCTTCGATAATTCCTAGAGGTGCAGTTATAGTGGAATCAGCTAACTGAATTGTCATCATTGTGGGCAGCAAGTCAGTGAAACCTAATCGTTTACACATGGAATAGGGCATAATTGATATGCTAGCCCCTAGGTCAGCTAATCCCTTCTTGCTTGAGGCATTTCCAATACAATACTAAATACCGAAGGAACCTGGGTCCTTTTTCTTTGGCATTTTATTAAGGATGATATCGGAGGTGGTTTGGGATAGTTTGACGGTCTCTTTCTCTTCAGTATTGTATTTCCATGATAACAGAGTTTTTAGGTATTTAGCCCAAGCCGGTACCTCAGAGAGAGCATCGAGGAGCGGGATGTCGATATAGAGTTTCTTCATCGCCTCCTTAAATCTTTGGAACCTAGTATCCATTTTTGTGTCTCGCAATCTTCCCGGATATGGTATCCTTGGTTTATACTACAGGTTTTCTGGCTCTTTGGAAACTTGTTCTTTTTCTTTGCCTTCTGTGTTTTCTGCGGACTTTTCAGTTCCTAGGTTCGGGCTTGCATTTGGTATAAGGACAAGCGTATCATCATCATCAAGAGAGATTCTCATAGTTTCGTGAAGGGTGCGTCCAGATCTTGTAGTAACGACATTCAACTGCTCAGGTCTATTCTGGTCGTGTCTAGGGTTTGACTCAGGTTGTCCTGTAAAAGTGCCTGTTGGAGGCTTCAGTTGTGCAACAATTTGTGCTAGTTGAACCTCTACTGCCTTTTGCTGAGCTTGTTGATTAGCGAGCATGGTTTGTTGGGACTGTACCATCTGCCTTATCAAAGTCATCTCATCTGCTGGCTGGGAGGGGGCATTTTTCTGAGTGAGTTGTTGTTGTCCTTGATGTGGTTGTTGCGGAGGCAGTGCTAACTGAGGTTGCTGCAACTGAGGGTGCAGCTGTGGGTGTAGAGGAGGATGGGTATATTGATAGTAGGCGGATGGATTTGTAGGGTAGTTGGATCTTGGGAAGTTGTTTCTGGGGTTCCCCTGATTTTGATTAAAGTTGCTTTGGAATCCAAGCGGCAACCTATTGGAGGATCTGCCTTGTGTCTGGTGTTGCGGATTGGTAGTCCCAGCAGGATTCCTGTATTGAAATCCTGGGTGATTTCTTAGTTGATTAGGATTATAGTAAACTTGTCCAGGAATGGAGTGAATAGAATTAACTTGTTCTGGCATTTTCTCATCGGGTTGTTCAATAATTGGCTCGTACTGCTGTTGTGGTGGGTGCATATCCATCATCACATTGTAAAGCAGACCGCATGACAGAGTTGGGTGATCGGATGCATGGCATGCTTCACAGGTCCCTGTGGCAGCTTTAACCTGTTGGACTTGAGGGTTTGTTTTCTTATCGAATTCTCCAAGCGAAGTTTCAAGAGCCTGTTGTTTATGAGCTATGGTCTTTAAGGCTTCAGCAATACCCTTCATTACCATTGATTCCTCAGCTTTATAGAGTTTGAGGATTCCCTTGCCAGATGATCGTCCCCAATTGGATTGATTCTCAGCTCCAAGTGTGATGATTTTCCTGGCATCCTCGTAGTTCTTTCTCATAAAATTTCCTCCATATGAGGAATCCAGAAATTGCTTGATGTCATCACTCACCCCCCTATAGAATGTTTCAATTAATTGATTTTGGGAGATGCCGTGGTGAGGACACTTTCTTAGAAGCTCCTTGAATCTTTCCCATGCTTCTGCGAGTGATTCTCCAGGAAGTTGGGAAAAGTGATTGATCTTCCCCCTAATTTTGAAAGTTAACGGGGGGGGACTTCTCTAGGAATTTTTCTTCCAAGGATGCCCAGGTGGTGATGATTGGCTCCCTATCAAGAGAATTGTACCAGCTCAAAGCTCTTCCTGATAGAGTGAAGTGGAAAAGATGTAGCATTATTGCGTCGAAAGCAACTCCAGCTTGCGGGACGAGTCGGAAAAGTGCCTTGAACCTCTTCAAGTGATCCATGCAGTCATCCCCAGAACCTCCAGAGAATGAGATGCCCTACATGATCTGAATCCAATGTGTCTGGATCTCGAAGTTGGGTATGTTGGTGATCGGAAGCCGCACTGGATGATTGTCTTCGTAGTTCTTAGGGACAACATAATCCCTCAATTGCTTGTTTCTTAGCTCTAACTGGGCAGCTTGGTTGGCTGCTTCGTTTTCATCTCAGATGCGGGCCTATTCTTCCGCTCGGATCTCTGCTTGAATCTCAGCATGGGTGTCAGCGATGAGTTGTGCTCTTTGAGCGGCTATGGCAGCATTGACCCTTTCCATTACTAGTGCAACTTGACGTTGATCTTTAGCCATTTGCCTAGCTCTTTGGCGATTGAGTCTGATGCAACGGTGAAAGCTTCTCTCTACCTCAGAGTCGTACTCTGGATCAGGGGAGAATCCGAGGTTATGCGATGATTGCATACACGTCTTCTACCTGAATAGAGGAAGAAACACACCTTTTAGATGAAGCAGGAGATATGACAGTTTCAAGAAGATATGGGCTTATGGTTAAAATAAAATGTAAAACCCTAACCAACTAGCAAGATAGTTAATTGAAATTGAAACATTCTGTTATCCCCGGAAAGGATGCCAATTTTTGATGGAGCTTCCACTTACGTGGAATTGCGTGCACCACTAAAAATCCTAAAGATGGTAAATCTTTAAGTTTATCCTTGCTTATACTAGATCGAGAACTCCACCCACGTATGCAATGATACATGGAAATCTTATTGTAGTATAGGTAAGGGTCGAATCCACGGGACAACGGTCTTGTTGGGAGCAACAAGATGGAAAACGTTGGAATTTCACCTAATCTCTTAATAGTTGGTATTTAAATCAAAAGATTGGTTTGGTTGTTTTTAGACTAAGAGCAAGTAAAGTAAAGCAAGGAAGTAAATTTAAGGATGTTTAAACAATGATAAGGAACCACTAGGATGTGATCGGCTTTCACCGCCACTACACATGGATCAAAACATGCAACATAAAACATAACCTGCAAAAAGAGTATAAACAGTTAGTATCTTTGTAGATTTAGTTTCCTTTTGGAGAACTAACTACGAGAAGTGTGGGAATGATGAAACGCCAGCCATCCCCGAACGAATGGTCACCTGCTTTGCATCATTCCCTTCGCAAAGTGTGTTCCTCGACTTACCAAGGTTGTACTTTCATACGTCAACTGATTCCATTTCATAGTATGAAAGTACAACATTTGGCAGTGAGTTTACTCCACTTCTTGAAAGCACTCCTAGATACCGAAACAGGTGCATGGTGGATACATGCACCAAGAACCAACATTCAAATGAGTTTTGAATCTAATAGTACAAACATAGACAATTCATACTAAAAGATAAAAGATAACACAAGTTGGTGATCAAGCAACAAGCATTCATTAAATGATTGATGTTGAACTGTAAAGGAAGTATCTCTATATTGCAAACTATGGATTACATTACATGAAATGAAAGCATTGGTAGCGGGGCTACTCCCTGCACCCTAGTGAAAGAGACTACTCGCTCATAGCTAGGACAAAGAAGGAGGCGAGAAGAGAGAGAGAGCATCATCCCCACAAAGGAGAGAGGAAAGTCAACCCCTTAGAGAAAGAGAGAGTGACGATCTTCAAACTTCACAGGTTGCTCGATGATGAGGTCTCCTCTTCCCACCTTCTTTGGAGAAGAGAGAGAAAGCAGCTTCAGGATGGAACGTGGATCTCAGACCGGTAGCCTTTGGGCGGAGGATGGAGGTTGGAATAGCTTTGTAGTAGTAGAGGCAGCCTTTGGGCGTCTAAAACTTCATCCCTTTGGGAGGACCCCTTGGGTCTTATTTATAGGCCTTAAGTGAAGTCCAAACGGTTTGGACTGTTTTAGGTCCAAACGGTCTTGAAACCGTTTGGACCCCGAGACCGTTTGGGCTCTGAAACCGTTTGGACCCCGAGACCATTTGGACTCTGAAACCGTTTGGACCCCGAGACCATTTTGACTCTGAAACTGTTTGGACCCCGAGACCATTTGGACTCATGCGGTCTTGGGACCGTGTGACTCCATGCGGTCTTGGGACCGGTTGGCTTCATGCAGTCTTGGGACTGTGTGACTCCATGCGGTCTTGGGACCGGTTGGCTTCATGCGGTCTTGGGACCGTGTGACTCCATGCGGTCTTGGGACCGTTTGGCTTCATGCGGTCTTGGAACCGTGTGACTATTTGTAGTCTTGGGACCGTTTGGCTTCATGCGGTCTTGGGACCGTGTGACTCCTTGCGGTCCTGGGACCAGTTGGCATCATGCGGTCTTGGGACCGTGTGAGTCCATGCGGTCTTGAGACCGTGTGAGTCCATGCGGTCTTGAGACCGGTTGGCTTCATGCGGTCTTGGGACCGTGTGAGTTCATGCGGTCTTGAGACTGGTTGAGTCTTTTGTGATTTTTTTGTTTCTTTTTCTGTAGGTAAAAAGGAGAAAAGTTAATCTAACATTATAATTGCAATAAGAGAGGATAGTTAGGGATTCTATCTAATTTATCCGAAAAAGAGTGTGGAAAACTGAAGAAAATTACTAAGATAATATCACAAAATTGGAGGTTATCAGGAGTCTATTTGTGTTAACTTACATCTTGTGACAAACTTACATCATATTTGTATGACACATGAAATGTCTATAGATATAATATCAGTTTTATGTATGGTTGGTTATATGTTGCAATTGTATGGTTTCTCATTTTATTAGTTAGATAGAGAAAAATGTAATTCATCTGCATTTCTTCTATGACATCATCTTTTCTATTTTATTATTGGTAGCATCATATTACTTGTTGCAAGTCTTTCCCTTTATTTCAATTAGAGTTATTTATAATAAGGTTATTTCATTTGTTCAGTCCCTTCACCACCCTTTCACTGCACCACACCCTGACGATGTAAATGATCTCTCAAGTTCTCGTGCTTTGGCATATGATATGGTTTACAACGGTATTGAGGTATGCTCCATTCTGTTTTTAGACATTACTATTACTGAATAAACATGTGAAGAGCTTTGTTCATTTACTTCATATCGAGTTTTCACTCATTCTTGAAGTTTGAAGACCAGTACTTTATCATCGCATAATCAATCCATTATCCATTATTTATATCACCATTGTCTTGTGCCCATTGCTTCATATACGTTTCCTACTCTTGTTTTTTATTGATTTATATTGTGAACAAGAATTTGTGATTCTTCAACCCTTGTAAAGAATGTACTGAAGTAGAAGGACAAATGGATGCCAAAACAGGGAAAATTGTAAATTTACTTAGATGTGAAGCCCGTTATCAGTATCTCTTTGTGTCAATGTAATAACATGGAGATGATATACGAAGCTTCTAGCACTGTAGTTGTGAGGTGGCTAGGTGCCCGCTAGGGTGGGGATTGGGGAGGCTGGGTCGGTGCCTAACTAAATGAAAATAGGGCACGCGTAAGACTGTTTGGGTGGACTTGCCTAGGGCGTGGAGTCATTTTTTCCTCCTGATTTTTTATTTTGTACATGTCATTTTAATATCAAATTGACATTGTACCAACTTATCATGCATTTTAGGCTTCTTTTTTTCTCTTAAATAATTATTAGGGTGTTGAACAATGTATAGATATATAATGCACCTTATATGTGTAATATATATCATGTATATGTGTAAGATAGAAAGAATGGACCAGCGCCCGACCCATCAAGCTATTGATTCAATGAAGTCAATAGAACTAGTTGAATTGGAAGAAGATGATGCCTTATTATCTAGAAATTTTGACTAAGAAGTTTCAGTATATTGCATATATCATAGAACTATATGGTATGCAGATATTTATATTTAGTTTATTCTTAGCTGTCAATTTCCTCCTGAAATTTCTTCTCGGCAACTCTTGTTTTTTCAGCTCATGGAACATTGTTAGTTGTTTTTTTCTACAGAAAAGTGCATAAATTGTAAGTATAGTAGTCATAATATGATTTATTCCAAGTGGTCTTATTGGTCAAGGGATTTCCAATCTGTCCCAGCCATCTGTGCTTTTATCAGTTCACGGGTATGCCGACCATTCTCCCCTGCTAATGTTCTTCTATAATAAAGCTTTTTTAAGTTGATGAATTCAATGCCTTTAAAGATGTTAAAGTATTGTGTTTTAGAGATAGAAGGTGCATCTTTTGTTTGTTAATACAATTGATGTGGACCACTAACCAGTGTTCATTTTATTTGTAGTCATACAACTTATCCAGTCAGATTTCTTTCAGCTGTGAGCACTTGATATGTTTTGTGTGTTAGACATCAACCCATCATTGTTTCTTTCCATTGCGACGGAAAAGGTTGGAATCTCCTTCTACCCTCCTTGACCCCTTGTTACCCCCACTGCACTATTGTTGCATCAATAGGAGGGGAAAGTCTGATTGAAGAGGATGAGGTGGAATGGAGAACAGAGGATGGGAAGAGTAACGGGGGCCATGCGACTAATGTGAAAGGTTGTGGATGCCAGTCATGGATTATGTTTAGGTGGAGGTAACAAAATGTTGAGTTAGAGTTTGATATGTTAATTAATTTGGTTATGAATGGTGATTAGGAATGTAGTGTAGCTTTTCCTTTGTAAAGTGGTATTCTCTTATATTGAGGTTGGAACAGTGAAATACATCCACATCTTGTAGAATTAGTCAGACGACATTTATGTATTATAAAATTGAATATCAACATCTTTGTGAATATCATATGCAAATTATATAAACTCTTTGAGAGAAAAGCCAAGAGAATAGAAACCATTGGACATGTCATCAACTCCAACCATAGGATATGTAGTATATATGTCTTCAACTCCTATTTTGCACAAAGGTCTTTCTTTCTTAATAGGATGTTCTGTCGAGTTTTGTTAGAGGGTACTAACATCAGGAGCTTTGGGTGATGAGTTTATAGAGTCTGGAGCTGAGTTTTACTATATGCTTGTGGATATAGATAGTTGTATCAATTCTCAAATTACTCTCGCCAATTTTAGAAGAGTAACGACTTATTTCTTGTATTCTGCAGATTCATACTAAATTTCTCTACATGTAGCACTAATAAGTAAATTTTCTCATGTGCCACGAAGTGTTCCTAGGATGATTAAATTTTCCCCTATGCCACAAAGTGTTAGTTCTTTGTTATTGTGCAAAGTAAAATAGACATGTCAATGATTTGATCTCAATGAGTGCGACCAGATTGCTAGTTCTTATGTCCTTTTTGTAGAGTAAATGACTTTAGGACCACCCTCTTATTGAGGCACAGTTAGAAGGAAATCATAGTGCACATATTATAGGGAAAATCTCTATTGCAACAATGGGAATAAGGGTGCTTTGAGGAGATCTTAGAAGGGTCCTCCTTGGAGAGGGTACAAAAATCTCCATCTAAGGATCATTTAAGATCTAAATCCTTCCTCTGAAGGGCTCAGTCAATTCATTTTCTACTACATGTAAAATTTGTCAACTTTCTACTATCCCTCCACTAATTTCGTGTAATGTCAACTTTTTTATTTCTAAGGTATGTTTACTTGGCCATTTTGTTCTTGTCATTTGAAACTTCAATAAATCTAGATGTTGTTTATTTCTTTAAATGCTCATCTCAAAGGACAAACTCTCACTTGACACCGTAGATACATGTTAGCTTGGACCATGAAATATTGTGATTCCATGTAAACTCATCACCATCTGACTATGAATCCATTGATGAAGTAGTTCCTTATTGATAACATGTGGGGATATTTGTCTTGGTCAATGATTCTAATATTTTCAAGATTTATATTCAGGTATTGATCTAGGGAATGGAGTTATTGACATCTTGAGTTATTGCCACAGGAAGATCATCATTCAGGCCCATTGTGCATCAAATTGTGAGTGTCTATATGTGCATCTAGGTATCACCTTTATGATTGTTGTATGCTTATCTCTCCCGATGATTGCACATCAATAGTTGGATATAATAGCTGAACTACATGTTTCAAATATGCTTTTTTCCTAATCTCACCATGGAAAGTTAGGAAATACCGCAGAGTACACATGAAAACAATAACTTGGGAAATGACATATAGGTACATCTAATTTTTTGTTTTCCTTTATAACATTTTATTTAAAGAGAAGCATTTTACATTATATAACTCTTTTATATACTTGGTTAAATTTTGTCAACACCGAGTAAAGCCACCTGGCTTATGGAGACCATGAAAAATGAATTGCGAGCAACCAACTACAGAATTAAGGGCAGGTGTCATAGAAGTTGGAGTAGCAAACATATCAGCATGAACATTGACTACAAATGTCCCCTTATGTGTTCTCCTTCACCCAAGCTTCCATGTCTCTCCTTTCAAGATGCATGTCTAATACCAGGACAACTAGTTCTAGAAGTGACCATGCTTCCTAGCTGGCTTTTTCTAGTAGATTTCTCACTACTGGATCCCAAATACTACTGTTGAGATCAAGACTCTAGATGGAACTGGTCCTACTACATATCACTAACTAAGCAACTATGGGAATTAAAGTGTAAGGGTACATGCATTCAGGTCATGAATCCATGATATCTTAGATTTCTAGGGCCAGAACTGAGATGATCTGATCCATAAACCACGACATAAACTCAGCGGAAGCATTCAATTAGCAGCGGAATACAAAAATTACCAGAAATTAAAACTTTTTGAGACAAGAAATTGAAATCATAAAACTTCTTTTATAGAAACAAGATAGACAGTTTACATCTCTGTTAAATCACTTCTTGAGCGATTATACACAACCAGATACAAAATCTCAAGATTTAAAACCAAAAATCTCAGACCAACTAACTCCATGGACCTGAGAGTACAGAGACAACATAGGACTAACTAACTACATTGCTCAGCAGTCAGTATCTCCACCTGAGATTCACTGCTTCTCCTGGTGCTGCTGCTGCTGATATTGATCACCTACAGACTGGTTCCTTCGTCCCCGACGACCACCTAAAATGTTGAAGTCTACGGAGTGAGACAATTTTAAATAATTGTCCCAGCGAGAGTTATAACTCTCCGCCAGAAGCTTTATTATAGCAATCAAAGAACAGCATAAGAAATAAAAGCTTTTAAGGTAATCAACAGCAGATTGACATTAAGTAGGACAACATCATTTAAGAAATATGAAGAACATATATACTAGGCAGTGTAATTTCAGTCATTGTATCTCGTAGTTTTAACCTAAGTAGATATGCTACGTGGTTGATTATGTTTTACAAACATTATTATGCCCTGCGGAGATGAGGTATACCGCTCATACTCCAATCGATCACTTATTAAGTCGCATCGGTATCATACCTAGGTCATCAAAAGATCCAGATTCTTATGACCTCATCTTCCTCAATCAGAGTGAGGATAAACATGCAGGACATCTAGTGTCTCTACTACTATAGCTTACCAGGGTATTCTGGTACTTCACTATTACAGTCATAGTGGCATTCTGTACTCTCTTCATCATCGAAAGATTTCTTGTTTATCTCTCATCGATGCGGTATAAAATATTTCCTCGGGATATTAGTGTTACATCACCCCGGCATAAACATATAGTGAAGGATTGATAGATTAAGATACGTCTACATCAATTCCTACACTAGGATGTAAGGATATACACATACATATTCCCCCGCATACTCAAAAGTATGTGATCCAGGAGTTCCCTTAGGAAAACCTGTTTCACCATCATTTAACTTCTGACAATGATGGATCTATGATCAAGGCTCTACATGGTATGATTATACTTGATTAGTTGGGTACATTTCAGTATTATTTTAACATCATACATGTTTCCAAGCATTTAAATATTAAAACACTGCTATACAAGAAGAATACTAAATGTATCAAGTTTAACTCATATCAGTTACCAAAGGATATCAACTCATCATAAGTCATTTTAATCAGCATGACCTTGATGTTACTCATGGCTCTTACAGCCTATCATCTCATATGATGCTACTTAAACATAGGAATCATAGCATATTCACTATTCATTAAGCTAACAACATGCTTTCAATGAATATGGTATCATAATACTCACCTGGATATGATCATCCTCATATAAGAACCTGCATGGTTAATTCAACTAATAATATTAAACAATTCATTTCAAGAGTTGTACCTTCATACTCTTACAATAGCTAGGTTCCCTGATTTACATCAATTAGGGTTATCCAATCCCTTCCATTATGATTAGAAATAGTGGTTCCTCCTTTAATACTTAAATCATGAAGATTCATGCTTAAAAGCATAACCTGGAATTAGGGTTTATTGTACATTTCATCATATTACCCTAGAATTAGTGTTTACTATTCACTTTATAGTGAATTGAGCTCATAGCATCATCATGTATGAGAAAAATCATCATTGATGCCTTCAAATTAGGTTAAGATTCATCAATTATCATAATTAGGGTTTTCATGATCTCACATAGGTGGATCATACCCTAATCATGCACATTCATATACATTGAAGGTATTTTATTTGAGTTTCAACCATAAATGGTACCTTCTCTCTCCTCTTACTAATAGATGGTGATTACATCACTCTAGAATAGGTTAGGTCAAGTCCTCATTGATTAACATAAGCTAAGTCACCACTATCATGTCATTAGGGTTTGATTAAAACAAGGTATCATCTAGTTGAACCCTTCAAGGGAATATTGGTAAAGTACACCATTGATCACAATCATGGGTCAATCTATGAATCACTTAACCCCTTAATGTCTTTAAGTATCATTAGGGTTTGGATTAGACCACCATAGAACCAATTTAAACCTTCAAAGTACTAAGCAAACACAACCCTAAAGTCTCCAAACGATTACACACTTTCAACCTCCAAACGGTCTTGAGACCGTTTGGATGTGTTGACCATTTGCTATAGTTGACTTCAAGACTGCATGACACTCAAGACCGTTTGCCCTTAAACGGTATTGAGACCGTTTGAGTGCGTTAACCATTTGAGAGTGTTGACTTCCAAACCGTTTGGATGAAACGACCTTGAAACTGCATGAGTTGAAATGATCTTGAGATCGATTGGACCAAACGACCTTAAGATCATTTGAGTCCAAATGGTCTTGAGACCTTTTGGCCTCAAACGGTCTTCAGACCGTTTGGATCCAAACGGTCTTGAGACCGTTTGGTCCAAATGGGCTCAAAACTGCATGGACCTCAAAGGTGTATCAAAGGTTATAATCGATTATGGTTATCTATGTTGAAGCTTTCAATTGGCCATAACCTTGTTAACCACTTATAAATTGAGCCAATTAGGGTTAACATTAATCAATTGGACACCAAATTGACCCTCAATTGAAAGCCAATTAGGGTTAAATCCAACTCAATTAGGGTTTGCAATCGGTTAACCCTCAATGTTCAACAATGTGAAACAAATTGAAGTTGAACCCATCAATTGATACTCAATTGGGTCCAAACTTGGCCCAAACGGTATTGAGATCGTTTGGACACCCTCCAAATGGTCTTGAGACTGTTTTCCCAAAGTTTGATCAAAATCTAAGTCGATTTGATAAGGGTTGAATCCTAATTAGGTCTAAAATCAACACTTTTATTCAATTCATCAACCTATTGTGATTGGACCCTCAATTCATCAAATTACCTTAACCCTAGACCACCAAACGGTCTTGGGTTGTCACCAAACGGTCTTGAGACCGTTTGAGTGAACCCCCAAATGGTCTTGAGACCGTTTCGGCCCTTCAACCCAAAGTTCACCAAAATCTATCCTTGAAATCAGTAATTCAACCCGATTAGGGTTTAGAAGGTTGAAGTGCCTTCAACTTGTGATTGGTTTGCAATTAGATCATGATTCTTTATAATTGATTAATTCAACATGTGTACAACAGACCTCTAAATGGTCTTCACTTGGTCAACCCTACCAAACGGACTTGGAGAGTGTTTGAATCTAAACGGTCTTGCAAGACCGCATGAGATCAAACGGTCTTGAGACCGTTTGATTTCAAACGGTTTGCAAACCGTTTAGACCAAATGGTCCAAGGTCATTTGGTAAAGTTACCTAGGAATTCATGCCTATCATCTTCAACCTCTGTGCTGGTCGGTTACTTCACGGATTTCTTGCAAAAGTGCAAGAAAGAGTGGGGAAGAAGAAAAACTAGGTACTAACTTGCAAGAACATAGATATGCATAATAAAGCAAAGGTTTAGAGTTATAAAACCCACCTTAAACGTTGTTCCTAGAGCTCCAAGCTTCCAAGATTCAAGCCTTTAATGGAGTCTTGAGCTCCACAGGTTATCCAAAGAAGTTTCTCCAAGAAAAGGTTGGGGAAGGTCGGCTAGAACAAGAAACCTAAGTGAGATAACCATAAAACCAACCTTATACAAGGAATTCCTCCATGAATCCGAGCTAGAAGATGGTCTCTTCTCACCTTAGAATAGGTTGGTCATCTTCTTGACCTCTATATCTCTACCTTAGTCAGTTGAGCAAGATGATAAGTGAAGAAGAGAAGGGAATACATTTACTTGGTTTGCAAAGAAAGAAGCTTATATAGCTTGGGTTAGTTTTCAACATAAGGACCTCTAGTTTATGGGTTTCTCATCTAGGTCCCTCCTTAACTTCTAAGGCACGTTCAATCTATCATAACTTTAAGAAAAGCCCAACAAAACTCAAGAGATAAGGGTAAAGAAAGCCAACATGCAAACTAAGGTACATATATAAAAGGTTTCTTTACTCATACTAGGTGATTCTACTACAAAAGTCATTATTCTTATCTGATTATCTAATTGAAGTGCCCCTTTCATCATTTCTTCTCTAAATGATGTCAAGAGTCATAAAAGATACTCTAAAAGGTGTATTTTACAAGTTGCACCCCACATTTTGGGTAAATTGCACTTTACTCCAAAATTAGGGTTTTTAAGCACCAAGATTGCTCCACAAGCAGTATCTTGATGCCCAAGCTTGGGAAATCCATCATACTTCATCATATCCATTCATATGATGTATCATCATCAGAGGAACATCTTAACATGTGTAATTTTGCAAGTTAACCCCTCTAATTGGGTAATTTGCACATAGGTCCATGTATCACAAAACAATACTACAACATTATTTAAAAAGGACAGAATGAAAATGTATGTTCCTCAGGAACTTAATTACATGCCAAAAGATAATCACAAGTATTTAATTACATGATTAAGCAAAACACCTAGGGTTAACTTATAACCCAGGTCAGGGATGTTACAAATTATCCACCCCTTACAAGGATTTCATCCCCAAAATCGATAAAACATATTAGGAGAAAAGAGCAGGGTATTTCCTTCTCATCTCTTCCTCTAGTTCCCAAGTGGCTTCTTTAACACCATGGTGATTCCAGAGGACTTTCACAAGACTTATGTCTTTCTTCTTTAGCTTTTTAATTCTATTATCAAGGATTGACACTGGTCCTTCCTCATAAGTTATATCATCATTCAATTCTACCTCCATAGGTTATAGAACTGACTCAGTATCAGGGTGACATTTCCTCAGCATAGAAATGTGAAACATAGGGTGTAACTTCTGCAACTCTTGAGGTAACTCTAGTCTATAGGCTACCTTTCCAACCCATTCAATGATTGGATAAGGCCCCATAAATCTAGGAGATAACTTCCCTTTCTTTCTAAAATGAAGGACTCCTTTCCAAGGTGAGACCTTGAGGTACACTATGTCTCCAACTTGGAACTCTAAGGGTCTACGACGTCTATCGGCGTAAGATTTCTGCCTATCCTGTGCAGTCTTAATCTGTATACAATATTACTTTAATCTTCTCTGTGGTCTTCTGCACAAGATCAGGACCTAACAACTAATGTTCACCAGTCTCATACCAACATAAGGGTGATCTACAACGTCTACCATACAAAGCTTCATAAGGTGCCATATCAATGCTATGTTGATATCTATTGTTATAGGCAAACTCTATCAAGCTTAGATGTAGATCCCAACTTCCGGTAAACTGGAGAACACATGCTCTCAACAAGTCTTCCAAGGTCTGTATAGTCCTTTCCGACTGTCCATCAGTCTGTGGATGAAAGGCTGTACTAAACCTTAACTTGGTGCCTAAAGCTCTGTGTAACTGCTCCCAAAAATGACTTGTAATCTGGGGACCTCTGTCAGAAACTATAGTGACTGGAACTCCATGCAATCACACTATCTCTTGAACATACAGTTGTGATAACCTTTCAGCAGAATATGTTGTTTTGACGGGTAATAAATGTGTTGTCTTTGTCAACCTATCAACTATTACCCAGATGGAATCATGTCCTTTGCTTGTCCTGGGTAGGCCAACAACAAAGTCCATGGTCACATGGTCCCACTTCCACTGTGGTATGGGTAAAGGTTATATTGTCCCTGTAGGGTTCTGGTGTTCAGCTTTAACTTGCTGACACACAAGACACCTCATAACAAACTCAGCAACATCCTTTTTCATCCCAGACCACCAATACATATCTTTCAAGTTTCGATACATCTTGGTGCTCCCTGGATGCATGGCATACATCGAAGAATGAGCTTCTTCCAAGACTAACTTCCTCAAGTTATCCACATCCGGTACTATCATCCTCCCATGATAGCATGCCACCTGGTCATCTGAGTCATGGAAACCATCCCGCTTCTCATCACCATACTCAGACCTAATCTGCTGAACTGCAACATCAACTCACTTTGCTTCCTTGATCTGCTCTCTTAGGGTAGGTTTAATATGCATTTTAGCTAACAACCCGGATAACAATGACACCTTCAACTGTACATTGTCCCACCTTAAAGAGATAAGCATATCTCTCCTAGAGCATACTAAAGAGTTTAGTTGTGCCCTATCCATGGTTGATGTTGCTGATTTCCTACTCAAGGCATCTGCAACAACATTGGCCTTCCCTGGATGGTAATCGATTATACAATCGTAGTCCTTGATTAACTCCATCCAGCGACGTTGCCTCATGTTAAGTTCATGCTGAGAGAAGATTTACTTAAGGTTCTTGTGGTCAGTGAATATTTGGAATGTCTCTCCGTAGAGATAATGTCTCCAGATCTTCAAGGCATGAACCACAACAGCTAACTCCAGATTGTGTGACGGATAATTCTCCTCGTGTTTCTTAAGCTGTCGGGAAGCAAAAGAAATCACTTGCTTATCCTACATCAACACGCATCCGAGTCCATTCTTGGAGGCATCACAGAAAACTACATATCCCTTACCTTGCTCAGGTAGAACAAGTACAGGTGCACTTGTCAACCTTTCCTTCAACAGCTGAAAAGATTGTTGGCACTTATCACTCCAGGAAAAAGGAATGTCTTTCCGGGTTAACTTGGTTAAGGGTAAGGCTATAGAACTGAAGTTCTTGATGAACCTTCGGTAGTAGCCAGCTAACCTTAAGAAACTATGAATCTCCGTCGGTGTCTTCAGTTGTTCCCACTGTAGAACAGATTCTACCTTTTTAGGGTCAACACGAATACCCGAGGCAGATACCACGTGCCCAAGAAAAGATACTTCCGGCAACCAGAACTCACACTTGCTAAACTTAGCATATAGCTTATGTTCCCTTAGCAAGGTCAAAGCTTGGCGAAGATGTTGTTCATGTTGTTGAGCATCTCTACTATAGATCAGAATGTCATCTATGAAGACAACAACACACTGATCGAGGAAAGGTCAGAAGATTCTATTCATGAGTTCCATAAATGCAGCTGGTGCATTAGTTAGTCCAAACGACATAGCTGTGAACTCATAGTGACCATACCTTATCCTAAAGGCAGACTTGGATATGTCACTGTCCTTAATACGAAGTTGATGATATCCTGACCTCAAGTCTATCTTCGAGAAGACGGTTGCACCACACAACTGGTCAAAAAGATCATCAATCATCGGCAGAGGGTACTTGTTCTTTATTGTTACTTTATTGAGTTGTCTATAATCAATGCACAACCGCATTGACCCGTCTTTCTTTTTAACAAACAAAATTGGAGCACCCCAGGGTGAAGTACTCGGTCGGATGAAACCCTTCTCAAGTAACTCCTGAAGTTGTTTCTTGAGTTCTGCCATCTCGATAGGTGCCATCCTATATGGTGTTTGAGCTATAAGTTGTGTATATGGGACCAAATTGATTTCAAAATCAATTTCCCGAGGCGGTGGTATACCTAGAAGTTCTTCAAGAAACATGTCTTCGAATTCCCTGACTACAGGAACTTCAGTAGGGTTAGGACTTTCCATGGTAGTATCTACCACATGGGCCAAGAATGCATAACATCCTTGCCTCATTAGCTTCTCAGCAACCATAGCTGACACAAGACAGGTGGGTAGAATCTTTCTCTCTCCTTGAAAGATCTATATGTCGCTTTCATCAGCAAACATAGCCTACTTGGATTCACAACCCAAGACAACTCTATACCTTTCCAAGGTATCCATCCCAAGGATTATATCAAATCCTTGCATATCAAGTGGTATAAGATCCACTTGAATGCGATGATCAGAAAAGAAGAGAATGCATGGAGAGCATACCTCCTACAACATAGTAGACCCTCTCAATGGAGTCTCAAGCAACAAGCTATCTACCCTATGACTGACCGTCATATTATAGTTGTGAATCACTCTCTGAGTGATAAAGGAGTACGCAGCACCCGGGTCAATCAAAACAGATACAACACAGGATGTAGACATATCAGAATATAACAATTCCATCTGACCTGCCACAACCTGTGGATTAATCACTGCATCAGGTGGGTTCATTGCATAGAACCTTATTGTTGCCTGAGGTTGAGTTGGTGCTGACGATCTAGCTTGGGACGCTTGTCCACGTCCTCTAGCTGTTCCTTGAAACTGTCTTCTCTGTGACCCCTGTTGACTCTGTCTCTGAGGCTGTGTCACACTGACAGGCCTAGACCTGCAGTCCTTCATTAGATGTCCCACCTTCCCACAGTTGTAGCAACTCTTTCCAGTTGTTGTGGTCTTGGTGGTCCTGTGACTGACATTGATGCTGAATTGCGAGTCTCTTGTAGTGGTAGGCTTCATCCTCTACCTCTACTCAGTGTCCACTATGTCCGAGCACTAGATCTGGGTGGTGGAGGTGTAGGTGCAGAGAATCTAGGCTTCTTAAAGTCTCTAGATGAAGAACCCTTGAACTGTAGATATCTCTTATGGGTTTGCCTCTTCTCGTCTACAGATCTCTCTATCCTTCAGACTGACTCAACGAAGGTAGTGAACCTCTCCCGATTTTCTAGGGCAGAAACGGGAGTAGTCAAATCGTCATTCAAACCCTTCTCGAACCTTCTAATTCTTTCTTCTTCTGTGGCAGCCATGTGTGGACAGAACCACATCAACTCCATGAACTTAGCTTCGTACTCGCTAATGTTCATCATGCCTTGCCTCAATCTCTCGAACTGAGAGATCTTCTCGTCCAGGAATGTCTTTGGAAAGTATATGTTGACAAATCCCTGACGAAAGTCTTCCCATGAGATCTCTACTCCATGCCTCTTCTGCTCTTCCATGGTCCACCAGTGACCAGCACTTCCTTTGAGAAGATAGACATCATGTCTAACCTTCTCAGCTTCAGGGATGTTCAAGATTTTGAAGGCTTTCTCCAACTCGGTTAACCACAGATCGGCATCTGCGGGGTCATCTGTCCCAAAGTATTCGGTTGCTCCGACACGACGAAGTCACTCGAACATCTTACTGATACCTTGTCCTTCAGGATGGACAGGTGCCCTTGGTGCAGGCATGGGCATCCTGTCGGTGATATGTGTCATGGAAGTCATAAACTACCCGAACATGGTTTGAACAGCTGGGTTACCCATGTCAGCTGGGTCAAACTGAGGTGGCTCCCGGGGTGGCTCAGGTATGGGATGTTCTATCTCTGGGTTCCTTGCACCTTCTCGAGGTGCAGCAACACTACTCTCAGCCACGTACTCCTCATGTGGCTCAGACATCCTTATATATCTTCTTCTCCTGAGGAGCAGAAGATTCTATTAGATAGGAAAGAAACACTAAGGATAGACTCGACATCCTAAGTCCTATGTCTTTGTAGACTCAGCGAACCTAGAGCTCTGATACCACTAAATTGAGACGATCTAATCCATAAACCACGACATAAACTCAGCGGAAGCATTCGATTAGCAGCGTAATACAAAAATTACCAGAAATTAAAACTTTTTGAGACAATATCTTGAAATCATAAAACTTCTTTTATAGAAATAAGATAAACAGTTTACATCTCTGTTAAATCACTTCTTGAGTGATTATACACAACCAGATACAAAATCTCAAGATTCAAAACCAAAAATCTCAGACCAACTAACTCCAAGGACCTGAGAGTACAGAGACGACATAGGACTAACTAACTACATGCACTACAAAAAAAGTATGAATTAACTACAATTATTCTAACTACATACATTGTATTTGTAGTAAAAGCTACCACTATTTACATAACAAAATATGTAAATGAAAGAAATATAGTTAATTCCAACAACTACAAATTGACTACATATTTCACTTGACTACAACTCATACTCTTTCTCGACTCTCCGCTCTCAAGTATCACATGCTCGAAAATTTCAAGTTTTTGGCGCCTACTCCACTTTTCCTGATTTGGCACGAGCAGATCCCCCCAATCAAATCTGGCACTCCACCCCACATGTACCTCGTCTCCTCCGCCCCGTCCACACCCAAAAGCCCCCTCCTCCGTCCACTTGATAGCCCCCTCCGTTGCATCCACTCTGATAGCCCCCTCTGCTGCATCCACCCCAATACCCCCCTCCACCGTCCACCCTGATAACCCCCTCTGCCCCCATGATCATGCTCCCTCTCTCTCACCCTCTTCTCTTCCCCGCACACCCCCAATCACAACTTCATATTATTCTCCCCCCAGTTATCTTGAGAGCTCGTAGATCACCAGAAAGAAGGTGTTGGGAGCACGAGGAAACAAAATAGAGGAGAGGAGATGATCCAAATTGATGAGCAACTGTTCAAGCCAAAGGTTTGTTAATTTCACGCCACTTTCTTTCACTCGTAGTAACTTAGGACATGTTCATAGGAAAAACTACAATTGTAAGTAATGTTAGAGCATATCGGAACCTTCTACGTCAAGTCCTGAATACACTCTAATCTCCCGTCATGTAAACGTTCTATTTTGATGTCGTGTGAAACTAGGCCATCCTAGGAATAACGACGTTAGATTCTCAGAGATGCTTTTAAAATGATGAAACATTCTATCCCATCAAGGACAAGTGTCGAGGAACTTCCAGCCTCTTCTAGTCCAATAGCGATCGTCACCTCGTTGCTCCCACCCGTCTTCCACTGGCTATCATAACACACGTAGTGATCCGATGGAGAGGAGATTGTAGCCTTGGTTGACCTGGAGGCAATCTACTGGCCTGGAAAATTGTTTCTTGACAGAGCTATCTATGCAGTTTTGGGAAGGGAAAGGGTTTAGCTGGGAGATGGGCGGGGGATTTAGTTGATCACAACCTCTACTTGTGGCAACAAATCCTCTCAGCTTCATTCGCTCTTCCCATGACCAAGATGATCCATGTGGAAAAGGCCAAAGAGAGGATACTGAGCCCTACTGGAAAGCAAAGAAATCAATTCTTCTTCCAAGAATTTGATGATGATGGGTTCATATTGTGGATGGCTGGAAGTCAATTCCATTAATTTTAGTATTGGCATCACATATTCTGCCCTGTGACCTATTGAGTGTAGGGCCATTATATGCTAATGACGTAACGGTCATTCTTGATCCTCATACTTAAATTAACGAATGCCAAGACCACAATCTAGATTGGCATTTTCAATAGGTTAATCTCTCCTTGCTTTTACAGTAGCTTTGTTTGAGGATGGAAAAGTGTCCTCCAGCTATTTTTTGGCCTTAACTTTTTTTGGGTTAATTAGGGGATGTATAAAAGCTCTGTATTTGTTAAATATAACAGTGATTTTACAATGGAGTTTCAAGCTGTGCCAATTAAGTTTCATGTTCCTCTGATCCTGCAATCATCTTAAATTATGTTGAAACCAAAGGACAACTGTGAAGTACCTGACAATATAGATAACTATGCAAATTTGGGTGATATGAAATACTATTGTAGATGATTTCTATTAATACATAGACGGATGAGTGTGATAACATCAGCATGTCAAGCATAAAAAAGGTAAGGGTTGTAAGCAAGAATAATTTCATAGGGTCACGAACACTTCTTGTCCTTGATAAGTTACTGGAATTGGTAATTTTAGAGAAGTCTTTGTGCTAATATTAAAGATAATTTTTATAAGATTCACATTGATTTATAAGAAAAGTCTCAGATTTATTATCAGATGGAGCTCATATGCACCATGGTATTCATTGTTTAAGGTATGTCTACTGAATTGTTTGTGGAAATTTGATTTATTTTATCAATAGCCATAATATGTATACCACCTAGTCCATCTTTTAATAATTAAACAATGGGGTTCCTGAAGTTTTTAGTCTAGTTAAGGCCAGTTCTAAATTTGAATTATGAAAATGTTGTACTGGTTTAAGTAGGAAATAGTAAAATGTTACACTGACCAAAAGAAGTTTACTATTATTTCAATTGAGAGGAAATACCTTCTTTACCAATGCAAGTCAAATCTTTTATAGTTAGAAACAAAGCTAACACACCAGTAGTAACTCAAAACCAAATTTTTGTACTACAATACTGTTGGTATGTATGCCCATAGAGCAAGTCATATGATGATTGTAATGGGATACTTTGTAAATGATTTGAATAATAATAAAGGCAATTTCCAATCTATATGTTTAAACTATTTCTGAGATGATGGTGTAACATGATAGATGTCTAAAGATTGTTTTACTCAATGACGTATGCTTTTGGGTTGAGGACCTAAACGATGAGATCATACGGATGCTAAAAGTATTCTTTCTTGTTTAGTCCCTAGTCGGTTGTTATTGTGGAAATAGCCATAGACATCAATAACACTGAAGACTAGATTGTGTGTTGGTTGATGACAGAATCTCATTAGTCATGATATAGTGATATCAAACCAAGCACATAGGTACTTGTTAGAGAACAAGGTATCGGACAGACCCACCGTGAGAGTGACACATGGAACCATGACATGGTAGTCACAGTCAGCTCTCACAGTGATGGTGGTGAGTGTGATTCTTTGACCTGAAATCACTGCACTCAACACATGTCGTCAGGTACACTTTGACATCATCAAACGCAATCCTGAAACATGGGTTGTTATAAAGGTGATGATTGGGTGGCTTTGACACATGGGGCTTTTGAGGGGTGAGTGATAGATATGGGATTTGTCCCTCCTAAGGGAGTTTGATATCCTTGGCCACTTGATGAGTAGGATTGAGAAAGGCATGTGCATGCACGTGTGAATCAATATGTGATATTGATGTCATACACATCTCACTCGGTCTACTCTGAGATCAAGGAAATGAATGAACATTGACAGGATGACTGTTCCATGCCTCGAGTTCATTCTGGATATTAGTGACAAAGGAATTATACATTCATTGTAACACCATTCACGGATTGTAGGATGAAAGTTGTTCTCCAACTTTCTACTTTCACTTGGGTAGCAATGATGTGTGACTAGGCACCGCTCTTTGCTTGTGAAGTCATAAGTGTTATGGACTTTCACTGCCAACGTGAAATGGACCTGCAGGGTCACACACATAGGATTTAACCTGGAAGAGGAGTTTTGTCCACAAAGCAATGTTTAGATTGATTACTAAAGGAGTTTAGTAGTTCAATTAAACACTCAATCAGTCGATGGCTCAATATCGTATGGTTCAAGGTGTTGGACGCATTGATTGGAGTATCAGATTGATTGAAATCGCAATTGACTGATTTTGCCCAACCTGTGCTCCCAACCGATCGGTTCATGTGATGAACCGGTCGGCTGAGGTTGGTGAACCGGTCGGATGGAGTGTCCAGGACGATCGGCTCAAGCCCAGGTTGAAACGACCGGTTCAAGGGTTGAACTGATCGGCTCAACTGGTGCAACCGACCAGTTGGGAAAAGTCATGTCGGCAAGAATTTTCCTTTGGTTTCAAATTTTCCAATTCAATTGGGAATAACATTGGTATTCAATACCAATTGGGAACGAAAAAAGGAAAGTCTTTTTGAGCCGGATTAGGACTATGAACCGATCGGTTCAGGGCACCAACCGATCGGTTGGAGTGCCCCAAACGATCGGCTCAGGTCCAACCGATCGACTCAACGGCCAAACCGATCGGTTCAGTTGTGAACTGATCATTTCAAATTGCGAACCGGTTGCTTTTTGTGGAAAATTCTCGAACCCTTCTACTCCTGCATTAGTCCCGTATTGCCGGGAACAGAGAACCCTGTCCCATGACCCGCCTATATATATAGGGGTATTGGGGGCTTCTCAAGATACAACTCATTGCAAGTTGATTGCTCTGCAAAGTTGTCGTTCTCTCTGGTTTTGGTAACCGAGAGAGAGCCCGAGCAAGTGCTTCCCGCAAAGGGAGGTGCAGCAAGGGAAGGACAACTGCAGTTGCAATTGATAGCAGGAGAGTGTGTTGGCGACTATTACGTCAACAGGAGGGTGCGACTCCTTCCACTTCCTTGTGGGACAAGGAGAGTGGAGTTCCGGGTGGTCCGTGTGGACTACTTCAGAGGCGGGAGGTCACTGCCGCTCAGGAGGACAACTGTCATCCGACAGTCCGGTAGGAGGAGGAGTCTTCAGTCCCGGTGCGACCAGGAGCTGCACAGACACCGTCCAAGACCGGAGGTGAAGACCGCGCAAGCCGCGTGGTATTGTCGCCGAGCAAGCCTCGGGACAAGGTATGATTCACAAACCATCTTTCCTATTATATAGATGTTGACGCGATTCCTTTTGTTCCGGGTATGGGGAGAAATTTTTTTGTTTCCGCTGCTTCTCTGCCTCCTCAAAAACCCAACAGTGGTATCAGAGCCACGTCAACCACTCTATATTTTAGGATTATCGATATGATCGATTTTGGTTTGTCGCCTTTATTTATTGCATGCGATGCGAATAATATCGGCATTATACATGTCCAATCCACAAATCCCTAATATACATATATGATATGTAATATTAATGCACTCGATACATGTCGCCCTTAAACGAGTTTTGTGGTGGATGTGTAGCATGATTATGGCCTATAAACCCCTATATCTGTGTATGGTTGTTTGTATGGTTGCTTGCATCTCGGTCTGCGCACCGATTCCCTTTCTCATATTCATGATGTAACTCGAAATAATTCGAGAATTCTTTTCCTACCTCTGCTCCCCCCGAATGTAACTCGGGGTTTCTCAATTCAATTGTAAATAGGATAGATTTTATTTCCTGTTATGTCAAAGAACGGAGGACAACCTGAAGACGATCGGTTCTAGGAGTGAACCGATCGGTTGGTGATCCAGATGGCCGGTTCGAGGAACAAGATGAGCTGGTGGCGACCTGAGGAGATGCACGATGACCGGTGAACCGATCGGCTGGAGGCGCCAGTCGATCGGTTGGTGGCACCCGAACAACCTACCTGATGGCGAGCCGATCAGTCATGGAGATGAGCTGATCAAACCCAGAAAGGCAGGCACATATTTCATCTTGTACAGGTTGCATGTGATGTAGACCTAGATGACCGTGATTCCTCTTGGCTCGAGGAATCACAAATAGGATGGCCATATTCATTGCTTTTTATCGTTTATGCATGTTTTCTGTGGGATATAGCATGTATATGATACGTACTATATATTGTGGTGATTGGATATGTATATGTATATAAAACAAAATCCCTCATTAAATATTAAGTTTTAGATGCCTTCCAAATGCGACACACGTGAAAAACTTGATCGACCAAGTGTGGGCACGCCCAAGCGTGGTGCACCGTCTATCTCGTGGAAGCGTGAAGGATGAATATGTGGGTCTGCCCAAGCAGGGTGCATGTTCATCGTGTTGGCTTTGGGTTGGACTTAACAAGATGACCTAGATAGGATCTAGCGCCTTGAGGCATGGAGATGATCATTGCAAGGAGTTGCATATGACATCTTTCAAGAGTTGCATATGATGCAATTGGCAAGAGTTGCCTACCTGGAAGATCTGAGTTGTGGGTGACAGCCCAAGCTGGTCCATGGCTCAGAGGATTTCAGGATCCTGACCCACTAGAAGATTGTACGCTGCAATCTTCTGAATTGATGGTGAGGGCTATCAATTTGAGTCAAAATAGTGGGAGCGGTAATTAATTAAAGGCCTAATTAACTATCGTCAAATTTTATTCAAATCAAATCAAAAAGGTTTTGACAAATGCAAATTTTCTCTTGTAGAATGGCAAAAGAATCATCTTTTAAAATGGGCAAATTAATTGAGAATAAATTCCATGACTGGTTGAGGACTGTGAGAAGTGTTCTGCACAATCCAGATATACCAGGAGCCTTAGAATCCACTCTATGTACGCTTAATGCATTGGTGAAGAAGAAAGTAGGTAAGGGAGAGAAGTGTTCTCTCGCCAAACCAATTTCTTCTACATGGAGAGGATGGAAGGAACAATGGAAGAAGAAGTCGGAGATAGAGATCTCTACTTCTGGTGTATACGTAATAGAGATTAACTTTACTACTTCTTTGTCATGGGTACTTGATACCGGATGCGGATCTCACATTTGTTCAAATGTGAAGAATCTTAAGAGAAGTAGGCCTTTGGGGAAAGGCGAGGTTGAACTACGTGTTGCTAATGGGGCAAGAGTTTCCGCCAGTGCCGTAGGAACCTATGAGTTAACTCTACCTAGTGGGCTAATAATAGAGTTGAAGAACTGCTATTATGTACCTGCCATAAATAGGAATATCATTTCCGTCTCTTGTTTGGACAAAGATATATTTGAATTTCTTATTAAGAATGGAAAGTGTTCCATTTCTAAAGATGGGATCTTTTATGGCAGTGCCCCTATGTCTTATGGTCTATACTTGATAGACTTGGAGACAAGTGTATACAACGTAAACACAAAAAAGCAAAAACTCAACGACTCAAACGAAACATATCTCTGGCATTGTCGTCTAGGGCACATAAATGAGAAGCGCATATACAGACTCCATAAAGATGGTTATCTAGACTCTTTTGATTATGAATCAATAGAGACATGTGAATCTTGTTTGTTGGGCAAGATGACCAAGACTCCCTTTTTAGATAAAGGTGAGAGAGCTAGTGATCTATTAGGACTCATACATACTGATGTATGTGGGCCTTTTAGAACTAATGCCAGAGGTGGGTATCAATACTTCATTACCTTTACTGATGACTTCAGTCGGTATGGCTATGTGTACCTGATGAAACATAAGTCAGAAACCCTTGAAAGGTTCAAGGATTTCATGAATGAAGTACAGAACCAGCTTGGTAAAAGTATTAAGGCACTTCGTTCCGATGGAGGTGGAGAATACTTGAGCCAGGAGTTTGAGGACCTTCTGCGAGCCTGTGGTATAGTATCACAATGGAGTCCGCCTGGAACACCACAGCATAATGGTGTGTCTGAAAGAAGGAATCGCACATTGTTAGATATGGTGTGATCAATGATGAGTTTTGCTGATCTTCCAATTTCTTTCTGGGGTTATGCTCTTGAAACCGCCGCGTTTACTCTTAACTGTGTGCCATCTAAATCGGTTCAAAAGACACCATATGAGATATGGACTGGGAAGCGTCCCGATTTGTCTTTTCTGAAGATTTGGGGTTGTGAGGCTTACGTTAGGAAAATGTTTCCTGATAAGCTTGGACCCAAATCCGATAAATGTTATTTTGTTGGATACCCCAAGGAAACGAGGGGATACTATTTATACCACCCGACTGACAACAAAGTGTTTGTTGCCAGGACAGCAGTGTTCCTAGAAAAGGAATTTATTTCCAAAGGAAACAGTGGGAGGAAAGTAGAGCTTGAAGAGGTTCAAGCCCAACAAGAAAACATTGAACCGGTAGATGTACCAGAGGAAAATGGAGATTCACAAGGTGTTGTGGAATCTCAGTCTCCTCAGGTAACACAAGGACCTCGTAGATCTAGTAGGACTTGCCTTGAACCTGAGAGGTTTGGATACCTTGTAACTCAGGAAGGTGGAGAGTTGATCATAGATGATGATCTAACTACCTACGTAGAGGCTATGGAGGGACCAGATTCTGAGAAATGGCTAGAAGCCATGAGATCCGAGATGGAATCCATGTACTCCAACAAAGTATGGACTTTGGTGGAACCACCCGAAGGGGTAAAACCCATAGGGTGCAAGTGGGTCTTCAAGAAAAAGACCGACATGGATGGCAATGTGCAAACTTATAAAGGTAGATGGGTTGCAAAAGGTTTTCGACAAATTCAAGGTGTTGACTATGACGAAACCTTTTCTCCAGTTGCCATGATTAAGTCCATCAGGATCATGCTTGCTATTGCAGCTTATTATAACTATGAGATTTGGCAGATGGATGTTAAAACCGCATTCCTTAACGGGAATATTCATGAGGATGTGTACATGATGCAGCCTGAAGGTTTTGTAGATCCAAAGAATGCCAATAAAGTCTGTAAACTGCAAAGGTCAATCTATGGATTGAAGCAAGCATCTCAGAGTTGGAATCTTTGATTTGATGAAGAAGTCAAAGTGTTTGTCTTTATTCAAAATGAAGATGAACCTTGTGTGTACAAGAAGGTTAGTGGGAGCTCGACCATATTTCTCATATTGTATGTGGATGACATACTTTTGATGGGGAATGATGTCTTAGCCTTAGAGAAGGTAAAGACTTGGCTTGGGAAAACTTTCTCAATGAAGGACTTAGGAGAAGCATCCTATATTCTAGGAATTTAGATCTATAGAGATAGATCTAGAAGGCTTCTCAGACTAAGTCAGAGCACGTACATAGACAAGGTGCTGAAGCGGTTCAGCATGGAGAACTCAAAGAGAGGCAACGTCCCTATGCTACATGGAGTTACCGTCTCTAGAGCTCAATGTCCCCAATCTTGTGAAGAGAGGGAGCGTATGAATGGGATCCCATATGCATCAGCCATTGGATCCATCATGTACGCTATGTTGTGAACACGCCCAGATGTCTCGTATGCTCTTAGCATGACGAGCAGGTACCAGTCAGATCCCGGGGATGCTCACTGGACAGCCGTGAAGAACATCCTCAAGTACTTGCGAAGGACTAAGGATCAGTTTCTTGTGTACGGCGGTGAGGAAGAGCTGGTTGTAAAGGGTTACACCGATGCAAGCTTCCAAACCGATAAAGATGATTATAGATCCCAGTCAGGATTTGTGTTTTGCCTTAATAATGGAGCTGTGAGCTGGAAGAGTTCCAAGCAAGAAACAATTGCCGATTCTACTACAGAGGCCGAGTATATTGCTGCTTCGCATGCAGCAAAGGAGGCTGTGTGGATCAGGAAGTTCATTTCTGAACTTGGTGTAGTTCCCAGTAGCTGTGATGCAATTGAGCTTTATTGTGACAATAATGGAGCTATTGCACAAGCTAAGGAGCCCAGATCACATCAGCGGTCCAAGCACATACTGCGGCGCTTCCATCTCATACGAGAGATCGTACAGCGAGGAGATGTGAAGATTTGCAAAGTACCAACTGAAGACAACATAGCTGATCCACTGACTAAGGCCCTTTCTTAGCAGAAGCATGATGGTCATGCTAGGTCACAAGGACGGCATTTCCTTGGTGACTGGCTCTAAGTGCAAGTGGGAGTCTGTTGGTATGTATGCCCATAGAGCAAGTCATATGATGATTGTAATGGGATACTTTGTAAATGATTTGAATAATAATAAAGGCAATTTCCAATCTATATGTTTAAATTGTTTCTGAGATGATGGTGTAACATGATAGATGTCTAAAGATTGTTTTACTCAATGACGTATGCTTTTGGGTTGAGGACCTAAACGATGAGATCATACGGATGCTAAAAGTATTCTTTCTTGTTTAGTCCCTAGTCGGTTGTTATTGTGGAAATAGCCATAGACATCAATAACACTGAAGACTAGATTGTGTGTTGGTTGATGACAAAATCTCATTAGTCATGATATAGTGATATCAAACCAAGCACATAGGTACTTGTTAGAGAACAAGGTATCGGACAGACCCACCGTGAGAGTGACACATGGAACCATGACATGGTAGTCACAGTCAGCTCTCACAATGATGGTGGTGAGTGTGATTCTTTGACCTAAAATCACTGCACTCAACACATGTCGTTGGGTACACTTTGACATCATCAAACGCAATCCTGAAACATGGGTTGTTATAAAGGTGATGATTGGGTGGCTTTGACACATGGGGCTTTTTAGGGGTGAGTGATAGATATGGGATTTGTCCCTCCTAAGGGAGTTTGATATCCTTGGCCACTTGATGAGTAGGATTGAGAAAGGCATGTGCATGCACGTGTGAATCAATATGTGATATTGATGTCATACACATCTCACTCGGTCTACTCTGAGATCAAGGAAATGAATGAACATTGACAGGATGACTGTTCCATGCCTCGAGTTCATTCTGGATATTAGTGACAAAGGAATTATACATTCACTGTAACACCATTCACAGATTGTAGGATGAAAGTTGTTCTCCAACTTTCTACTTTCACTTGGGTAGCAATGATGTGTGACTAGGCACCGCTCTTTGCTTGTGAAGTCATAAGTGTTATGGACTTTCACTGCCAACGTGAAATGGACCTGCAGGGTCACACACATAGGATTTAACCTGGTAGAGGAGTTTTGTCCACAAAGCAATGTTTAGATTGATTACTAAAGGAGTTTAGTAGTTCAATTAAACACTCAATCAGTCGATGGCTCAATATCGTATGGTTCAAGGTGTTGGACGCATTGATTGGAGTATCGGATTGATTGAAATCGCAATTGACTGATTTTGCCCAACCTGTGCTCCCAATCGATCGGTTCATGTGATGAACCGGTCGGCTGAGGTTGCTGAACCGGTCGGCTGGAGTGTCCAGGCCGATCGGCTCAAGCCCAGGTTGAAACGACCGGTTCAAGGGTTGAACCGATCGGCTCAACTGGTGCAACTGACCAGTTGGGAAAAGTCATGTCGGCAAGAATTTTCCTTTGGTTTCAAATTGCCCAATTCGATTGGGAATAACATTGGTATTCGATACCAATTGGGAACGAAACAAGGAAAGTCTTTTTGAGCCGGATTAGGACTATGAACCGATCGGTTCAGGGCACCAACCGATCGGTTGGAGTGCCCCAAACGATCGGCTCAGGTCCAACCGATCGGCTCAATGGCCAAACCGATCGGTTCAGTTGTGAACCGATCATTTCAAATTACGAACCAGTTGCTTTTTGTGGAAAATTCTCGAACCCTTCTACTCCTGCATTAGTCCCGTATTGCCGGGCACAGAGAACCCTGTCCCATGACCCGCCTATATATATAGGGGTATTGGGGGCTTCTCAAGATACAACTCAGTGCAAGTTGATTGCTCTGCAAAGTTGTCGTTCTCTCTGGTTTTGGTAACCGAGAGAGAGCCCGAGCAAGTGCTTCCCGCAAAGGGAGGTGCAGCAAGGGAAGGACAACTGCAGTTGCAATTGACAGAAGGAGAGTGTGTTGGCGACTAGTACGTCAACAGGAGGGTGCGACTCCTTCCACTTCCTTGTGGGACAAGGAGAGTGGAGTTCCGGGTGGTCCGTGTGGACTACTTCAGAGGCGGGAGGTCACTGCCGCTCAGGAGGACAACTGTCATCCGACAGTCCGGTAGGAGGAGGAGTCTTCAGTCCCGGTGCGACCAGGAGCTGCACAGACACCGTCCAAGACCGGAGGTGAAGACCGCGCAAGCCGCGTGGTATTGTCTCCGAGCAAGCCTCGGGACAAGGTATGATTCACAAACCATCTTTCCTATTATATAGATGTTGACGCGATTCCTTTTGTTCCGGGTTTGGGGAGAAAAGTTTTTGTTTCCGCTGCTTCTCTGCCTCCTCAAAAACCCAACAAATACATGCTCAAACTGATTAAAAAAGACTACCCTGGTGGTCCAACTACCATTAGTGTAAACTGGTTCAAGTGGTGAACCTGTCAGACATAGATGTTATTAGCATTCTTGGCCCATTTCATTCTTCATACCAGTGCCACTATCACCATTCATCCTTTTCATCACTACCAAGCCTCTGCCACCATTAAGCTCTTCCCTACAACCCACTGGATTCCTCAGCCCTGTATGTGAGGCACCTCCACATCTCCAACATTGAACAATTCCCCTCGATGCCATCTGTTAGTCCCCAACCCCATCTCCAACCTTGAATTATTCCCCTCAATGGTCAGCACAGGTTAGGACGAGTAAGAGTGAAGAAGAGAGAATAAAAACTCTCCTAGGCCAAGTTAGTTCTATAGATGTTCTACTATTTTACTACTAGTTCAACATCAACTTTTTATTCTTGTTCTCTTGTCCTACTCACAGAGCATGATATTTTTCCTAATGAAACTTTTCCAATCTGATTAATAATTTCAAGTAGATTTTTTTTGTGAAGATGAGTATTCAAGCCTATATAACCACAAATTATGATTGCAGTAGTTGGGATTACCCCTTTTCCATTCTTTATTAGATGAACCAACTAGATCCAAGTAATTTTAAGTACTGTTATCATGAGCTTCTTGTGAATAAGGAGCCTACTGAATTATGTGAGCCAGCTAATGGTATTAAGCAACTAGATTCTCTGTATGCGTTCCTGTTTATGTCTTTTTTCCCCAATTGGGACCCTTGGAAAATATGGAATGTCATGACAACAATGAACATTGATTTATACAATGCTCACATCGACTCTTGCTCACACTTGGGTCCCATCTTACAACCATGCATCAATGTATCTATATCAGTAATTTGAATTTTTCTTCTTCTATATATTTAATCTAATTTTGTAATCAATGTTACATATTATACTCTAGCATCTCCAATATAACCTATCTTCTTATTGATCGACATTCCCATGCAAAATATTGCACTCTTCCTCAGAAAGACTATACAAGACAATGACTATATGTCTTAAATAATCGATAACAATTTGAATGATATTATATATTTGAGATCTTAAATTGATCACCAAGATTTTCTATTTCTAGCTAGTAATTACAATTGGATGTTATACAAGTCACTGGCTTGAGGCTTGCCTGGTAACTTAAAAAATATCATGCATAACTACGACTTTATGTGTGTGTGGCCTTTTTCATGCAGTTTACACATGTAAGTATCGTGCACTATATAATTGTCATGCAGCCTACATGATGTGTTTCTCACTAGATTTTGTTCTCTTGGGAGTATCATTCAATACCTTTACATGGAAAACAACCTGCAAGGATCAAACTACTATCCTATACATATGTTCTTTCTCATTTATGTTGTTTCCGCTGCTTGTGTTGCAGCATGATCAGAATGGAGGTAGGACATAATAGTGCATGCTAAAGGCAATCTGGGTAAAACTTGTGATGACTAGCTGATGAACGTAAGTGTAATTTATTAAAATTTGTATGTTTGCCAAATACATAATACTCACCTTAAATATGCACATACATTGGAATTGGATGAATATCTTTTATTGTCTATAAACAGAGTTTAATTTTAGTGGAACATGTTTGCGTGTATCAAATTATTTTGTAAGTGAATTCGGAATGACTTTGAGCGTGCCCTTGATCATGAAGGGCTTACTAAATTTATCCAGATAGTGATCAATATGTTCCAGATTTAATACTATGCCAATTCATCATAAATTTGATGAGATGGCTATGTAAAGGTGATATTCTCTGCTCATTCAACTATGAAAAATAAGGCATCTGGACTACTTAAATCACTGCCACTTCCATTTAAGAGTCATCAATGAGTCATGTAGTTTAGTGATATTCAAGTATGTGTCCTAGAATTGTCCAAAATTCCAAAATTTTCATGTTCATGCTACTAGCTTAAGTTAGTAGGCCATTCATTCAGAGTGATACATTGCATAGTGTGTTTGAGATCCCATTTGGTTAAGTTGTCATCCAACACATTCCCTTTGACGTGCACCAGGTTGGTGCCATGTAAATCAGTTAATTGGCTTTGAATCATCTTATAAACAGAGTCTTGATGGAACAGCTTCACAAGACATTCAGGTCCAGAAAGGTGATGCTCTCAAAGCATGCACGTAGTTAATATTCTAGATGATCACTCCTTGGGCATTCTACAACTTTCCTTGCAAGTGCTCAAGGAGACTAGGCTCATGACTTTTTTTTGTAGTGGTGTTAATGAAATTTAGAGTAGTACGATATATTTCTGATTTATGATTTAAGTTTTTCACTTGTTGTATATGGTTAAAAATGAAGCAATAAGTTGATTGTAGTATAAACATTTAATGTATTAGTAGCATGTATTATATAATTGTTGAGTTTTATCTATTTTTGGCTCTTGTGATTCATCAATTGTGATGTTTTTTTTCTAGAATAATAGTAGACAGTGATCTCCTTGTTTCCTCATTGCTGCACAAACCCTGCAATGTTGTATGACATGCTTCGAGGGTTTGAACCTTGGTGCACCAGTGGGTTCGAGAGTCCCACTCAAGGTATGTGCGTTACCTGTTAAGTAATATTTTTTCGGGTACATTCTGAATTCTTTATCTCATAGAAAGTAAGTTTTTTGAGGATGAGAACTTCTATGCTATCAGGAACTGGCAGAGGACAACATAAGTGGCACTGTAAAGAGGTTAAACAACAGATGCATTCAATAATGGAAAACAGGAACTGAGCCCAAAAGTTGAAGGGAATGGTGGCGCAAACAGCAATAGCCTAAAGTAAGGGGAAAAGAGGAAGTGAGCCACCCAAGGAATACATCCATGTCTGAGAAAGATGAGGCCAAGCCAACGACAACCATACTCTAGCACCTAAGAAGCACAGACACGAACACGGACACGGATACAGACACAGGATACGGAAATTTTCAAATATATAAGACACGGACACGACGTTGGACACGGCTATATATATATAATTATATATACATACATATATTTACATTAATATAAGACACAGACACGGCGTTGGACACGGCTATATATATATATATATATATATATATATATATATATATATATATATATATATATATATATATATATATATATATATATATATATATATATATATATATATATATATATATATATATATATATATACATATATACATACATATATTTACATTAATATAAGACACAGACACAACGTCCTAGATGTGTCCACTCCGTGTCCAGCTTGCAAATAAAAAAATATATGAAATTGGACACGCTGGAGGAGTGTCCTCCGCGTGTCCACGCGTGTCCAAGGCGTGTCTGAGTTAGACACGTGTTGGACACGGACACGGCAGCCTCCAGGAAGTGTCTGTGCTTCCTAGTCTAGCACAGAGGGTGAGTGTGGAGAAATTTTCAATTTTATTTACATCATATGACCGATAAAAGAGAACTATAAAAATCCAAGGTAGAACCTAACCTAAAAGCTAGTTTTTTAGGGAGGAGAGCCCCAAGGTTATATTAGCCCACCCTCAACATCCCATACTATGGATATGGATGAACCTCAACATCCCGTACTATGGGGATGGATGAAACAGATCTAGTAACAAACTTGTGTTGAAGTTGTTTGATCCATGTCCCAATTTCCATATCAAGAATAGTGGAGGCACTACAAAGGCTTGTGTACATTTTAGCATAAATGATCCCACACCATGCCCCCCTAGAATGATTGGGATAAATTGACTTGGTGAGCCATACTCCTTGAGCAAAGACCCACAAATTTCTGTAAAAGCTCACTGATAGCTTCCAGCTTCTAGTACAAGTACCTACTTGGTCTTTGTGAAAGCCTTTCTTATAAACATTGATTTTCATGCCACATCCAATAATATGCCAAGCTAACCTAGTTAATCAACTCAAAAACCTCTTTTCCTTAGTGCAAGGTGAAGCAAATGCTTCGTGTCACATGAATCACCTAGCGCCAACAGTGTTATTGATTAAGTCTCAGTACCATATCGAAACACATATAATTCTGTCACTTCTTGTTTTCTCCTTGTTTCTCAAGCTTAGTGGTTCATTGTGTTCCACCACTTCTTGTTTTCTTTAGTGTTTCATTGGAGCCGGCCACTTCTTTTTTTCTCCTTATTTCGCAAGATTGCAGTGACCGTCCTACTCAAGCCAGTACCTTGCTACTTATCAGATGTTCGTCCAGGGAGGGTATTCCTTCATAGTGTCATTTGAGCATTGAGTCGCTAATGAAACCTGGAGCAAGTTATTATCTATCTGAATATGCTATTGTAGAAGCTTAAAGCTTGGAAACCACTTGACGCGAGGAGGCTTCATACCCTCACATCTAGCTTTCCTAGCATCCATTCTCAGGTGAACTTGATATGTAAGAGCCAATTGTTGGGTTCCACATCACATTTGAGAAGCTATGACAGTTTGTCTGTAATGATTGTATTAAGAAGCTTGTTGTCGATGCTGATGTAGCCATCTTCTGATCCAATAGGCATAAGAAGAAAGGGGATTTCTCGACACTTCATCATGAAGTGGACATTTGGGCCACTTTTATATACATGGGTGAACCTTATTAATCTTTCTTAAGAAACACCTTCAAGTGCACCTAGTACTTCTTTAAGTGCAGCTGGTCCAAAGAATGGTCTGAACAGATAAAAAGGGGAAAAACACCATGAAACCATGCATCTATTCCAATAGGAACATGCCATAGGACAATAAAACACTTCCAGGTTGGTCGTTGGTTCTCACAGGTACCACCGCTATATACATGAATAAGGGAGTGGTAAAAGAAATACATTTTTTGCATCTACAAACACATGTTAGGTTGTAAGACACCACATTAGGTCAAATGTAGACTAAAAGTAGGAAGAAGCTACTAGCAGATAGAATTTTAAACTGCATAGTAGGAAGAAAACAATGGGAGAACTATTCAATCCATAACATTTGGGTGACGAACAAGAATCCCATCACAATTAACAATATTACTTGAAACCACTTGCCAGAGAGGGTACAATGATAAAATGTAGGAACTAAGATTAGGAAACTTATCTTCTCAGCCCTGATTTCATTTCTTATTAGAGGCTTTGTCCCATATTTGTTGGGTAAATATATCATATGTTGGTATCCCTCTTACATTACTGGTTACTGCCCAAGTTTAAATTCAACACATTTACCTTTTCATTACACAAATTCCTGGGGTTCAGACTCCATCTCAGGGCCCATCCTTGTCTCATTCCCTCTAGATTTAAAGTCATTATTGCAAGCACGATATTTGATGAAACTTACATTGTCCTGCACTATGTTGCTACATCACTTCAACTTGTCCTTTTAATCATGGATTACTCTCGCATTCTAGGCATTACCCTACATTATCATTTTCCAAACAAAATGAACCCACTTTCTGAAACTCTCTCAACAAGCATCGACCAAGTCTAGTCGATGACTTACTCAAATTCCCAATCTAAGGAGTCACCTATCCCTATGCAGACCACTCAACAAATTGGCATGTTTACTCAACTTGCTCCTGCTACAGAAAGTTTCCATTGCTCCTTGTCAATATAAGATGGTCGTCATACACCCATAGAATTTCAAATAAGCACATTTTCTACATCTTATTTCATCCCATATCTTAATAAATATGTAATCAAATTGAGTCTACTGCATGGATCGATGTTTGTCATGCTTAAAAAGGACCAAAGCAATGTCTGATGTTTCTCATGCCACTTTGGCAGTTCTATCTACAGTTATATTTTACATGTCATAGCTCATTTACAACCAGAGAAGCTGCATTTTGGAACTGATATAATGATGTTCTTACAATCCATTCCTAATGAGTTAACAACCAGAGAAGCTGCATTTTGGAATTGATATAATGATGTTTTTACAATCCATTTCTAATGAGTTGCCTTACAGGAAAGACTTATAGGCATAACAATGTCTAGGTCCTAGAGGTTAGATAATCTTCTTCAGTAATTTCATCTTGCATCATTTTGTAGGTTGTACTGCATAAGATTCATATACATGAGTCTCTTTATATACAATCAAGTTGTTCCCTTTTGGAAGGCTTTTTCAAAGGCCATTATAATGCATTTTCAAATTCCATGAAAAGATGTATCAAAAAATTCCATGAAAAGTTGAAAACAATCATATATTAATACAGGCTCCTCAGCTTTGTTAGGCACATTTTTTTTGGTTTAGATGAAATGGAAATGATATTGCTTTTGGAGGAAGGTTAAGGATTGAAGGCTTTGGCATTTGATTATTGTATATTGATGGTGGGTCTGATTATGATGTTTCATGTTCAAAACTCATGAGCAGCAAGAAGGATCCCTTGTGGTGTGCTTGGTGTAGGGTTAAGGTTTGGTTCTTTGTGGGTATGTCAATCTACTGCAACCACTTTGTAAGGATCTTATTGAGAAAGAACATGGTTGTGGGCTGGATCATTATGCATCATCAGGATAAGATGCATGGTGGACCCTTCTGTTGTAGATTTTCTTCTTAGTAAATGAACTATAAATTTAGTCTTTCCAATAGGAATATTTTATAGTTGAATATTGACATACGCTTCTTCAGGATTAGATGGATTGATTTCTTTCATCATTTGAAAGGGTTCATACTCTTGTGATGGCCATTGGTTATAGATTTTCTATATATGTTGACTACGCCTATTGTGGATTTTGTAGGGAGCAATTTTTCTTACCCAAAGCTTCAAGGTAAGACATTTCTTCCCACAAGTATACAAGTGTTTATCAATTACAAAATATCATGTCTCTGCTCTTTTTTTTCATTGTAGCCTGTACATCTACCCATTTATTTGAACGTAATATTACAGTATGCCTTTTTCTAAACTAGTTCTTTTAGGGCATAGTTTCTTATATATTTTCTCCTACTACATTCCTAATACCAACCCATTTCGGCTCTCTACTTGCACAAAATTTTGATGGACATATCTGGGCAGAACATTTTTTTGATTTTGGATCCCATTCCTAATCATTGCACTAATATTACATATTCAACTTAGCACCGTTGTAGGTGATAGTTGCTAATTTGATTTTTTTAGATATGCATTTAAGTGTAATCATATGTGATCAAATTTTGATTATTTTATAATGTGATTACCACAAACTAGATTACTGGATTTTGTATGCTTCAACCTCTTTGATCCGGAAATGCAACTTTCAATGGACCTTTAATGTGTGTATCTGATTTTTCTCTACTCTAATATTCTTATTTTTTTATGTTTCATCTGTGATTGCTTCCTAGGACGAGGATGATGCCTACAGGAAGTCTACTGAAAGCCATTCTAAGGTTTGGGTAAGGCTATGTGAGACCCATAGAAGGGGAGATGGTATGGTTTCATTAAACTTACTTTTATCTTGTTGTAGGTTAAAATTCATTGCAGTCACACTGTTGAAGGCATTCTCATTGACTCCATGAGTCATACGGTCAAAACAGAGTCTAAATAGTCTTCCTAACTCCCTTTTCTCTAGCCTACTAGTTGAAGTAGACTGAACGAAGGGACTACTTCTTTTTTTAATTTATGTCGTACTTTTACCACAATAGATTAGATGGTGTTAATTGTTCCATATATGGGTTGTGAGTATTTAGAAATGATCAAAATCCATATAATATGTACTATTGCCTACTAGTCACAAACTTACATGATGGCATGACTCCTTAGTCTACCAATTTTAGAACACCTATCACGATGGAATCATGTCAATGCATGCTCAGTTCAAATATCCGCTCCTCGCCAATCACTAATGCTCACTTTTCTCCATATATTAATGTAATGGTATTTTTAGCCAATTCATCTCAAGCATATAGTCCATCCTCACTTGGATATAGTCCCTCATCTAAGGTATTGACACCACCTCAAACATATTGATAAGGTAGGGCATGCATGTGAATCCACAATGTAATATCTTATATCAAAAGATAATGCTCGAGCCCAACCAGGGAAACTGGAGTCTCCTTGTGTTTCTTCTATTACCATGACAGATTCCTGTACAGGCATTTGCCACCTGATGATATTGACCCAATGAAGAGTTCATTGATATATGTAGAAAATTGAGCATTTGATAGATTGGTGTTCCATAGTAGAATATTCTACCCCATGCACCATATCGAATCAAGAAGAAGAATCTGAAGCAGCTAAAACATGGCTTCTACTTGTGAGAAAAATTGGGTTCATTATTATACCCCTTGAGCCACACTCATAAGTGTTAAAAGAGCTCAAATATATATGTAAAAATTTTGTCGGCATAGGTTTCTTCCTATTTGAGCCTTGTTTTGCTAAGGCATTGTCCTTCTTGGATTAGAAAAAGTCTTTAAAGAAGTTTTTTTGTAGTTCAGTTGATATTGTTTTGGATTTACATCTCATTTTTCTTATTCATTGTTCACTGCATACCAATGTAGAATCTTATTAAATATTGGTGTCCCAATGTATTTCAGTCATCTTTCACTGATGTTTATCTATTTGATGTTCTTATACATAATGTTTGTAGGTCCGAGATTGGTACCCCTCTATAATGTATAAGAATCTCTCTTATATTTGTCTTAGATATCATTATTTGTCTATTTCTAAAGTATTTCAAACTGCTACAAGTGCAAAAATGGAGTTAAAAATTATTTTTGAAATAGTTGAGACCAAATCCATTTGAAGGTTAGAGGTCGTCAAATCCTCTCGAACAAGCTAGATTCATTTGAGCTTGTCATCTAGCTCTCTTGTCTCCTGCCAAACCTATACTAGATACATTGATGCATGAACAAATGTTTCAAATTGAGAAGTTCATCATTTTCCATATGCTTTCACATGACAAGGTTCTTTAGAAACAAACACATATATATGACCTGCAGTTGATTGGTGTATGTTAATGGTTCTTTTACTTGCCAGTTGGTATATTAGAAGGTTGAGCTATAGTTTGTACACTTCCCTCCTTATTTGTTAGGTCTCTATATAGCCTGGAATGTGCAGATTGGTTCTTATTATATAGTTGTGCATATTTCCATTTGGCATAACTTTTAGCTATTCGATTCTCCATGGTTTCAGAGATGGTTTCTTGTGTTTCTTGATGGAGGAGTCCTTTTGAAAAGGTTGGTTGAGACTTGCCTTATTGCATGCAGTTTGTTGTTTTTCTGGGAGTCAACTGCAATAGACACAAGAGAATCAGAACAATTGCAAAATGGTTTAATTGGCCGGATTTCGGCATGCTAAAAGTGGTCAGTCATCAGAAAATTCAGGTGTCAGGTCCATTGTCCAAATAATGTATGATTTATTTGAATATTCATTTGAAAAAACTTTAGTCTTGTCCCATTAAGAATGGGTGACAGTGAACTCAAGTCGTTTCTTGCCTTTCTGCATGATGTTTATGATATGCATATATTTAAGGCATCTCACTCTTGCAAAAGGATTTAATGTTTGATATTTTTCCCTTATTGTTTAATGATTTGAGCTCTTTTTTATGTTAAGGCTCTATTTTATAATTATATGTAGGATCTTTAATGTTTTGCAGCTCCTATCTTCTGGTTTTCCACTAGTGAGGGGTTTATTTCTTTGCTTCATGAAAGAGAAGTTGTGTTTACTTTTCTTTTTCTTAAACTTGTCATGCATCTATTTAGGAACCAACTATTAGGAATGTACTTTTGATTTCGCTGATTTGAGTAATATGGGTTTGCTTTTTTTAGGAAAACCTATTGTTCCTACTGTACCCGAGTTAATAATCTACTCACACAACTGAGAGCAACCTATAACCATATAGATGATGTGGAAGGTATAATTTTTGTGTAGTCAACCTTGCCAATAATTCTAGGTTCATCATTTTATTATGTCATTTTTTATTGACTTCCTAAATGAAGAAATTTTTTGTTTAAACAAAAAGGAATGTTTATATATGTCCTTCAAAATTAATTAATAGTTGTTTATGATTGTAAGTAGGACTGCAGCAATTCAGTTGGACTAGAATCCTATTGAAAATAAGAAATATAGGCCTTCTACCTAGTATGCACACCAGAATAGAGAGTCTTCTGGAAAAAAATGTTACTTACTGGTTGAGGAAGACCAATTAGAAATGACTTTTTGTAGGGTATAAGATCTGAAAATGAACCATTTAAGTTGCATTTAGGAGGATACATGATACTTATGGACTGCTGAAGATGGCATGAAAATGAAGATCTCAGTTGAGTAGTATCATATGTTGATTATGACTATACTTGTTCTAACTTTAAACAATATATTATAATCATGATAAAATCAATGAACTTTGACTCTACCCTTGTTCGTCAGTTCTTCTTGAGCTGCTCATATTGTCATTGATTTAAATGAACTAAACTCTTTGTAGGTTTCATGCTTCGACAAGCAATGCTACCTTATTTTCAAGCATTGGACAGTTTATTGACAATATGCTGATGTGCATAGTCTCTCATCAACTGCTCAGCATTCCATCTTTCATCCACCATCTAGTACCTAAGATCAAAGAAAAGGATGTTCATCCCTGAGGGTTTAATACTTATAGATTCTCGTTCAGATGTTCTTTCCACTAAAGATGTGAATGAATTTGCACTGCATGTTAAGTCTATTGAAGTTCTCTCTCTTGAAATCTTAGATGCACCTAATGAGCTAGAACTTTTCTTTGCCTGGGAAGTAATTGATGATGCTTTGTGGAAACCTAAAGGAAGTTGTTGCCAAACTGCAATGGAAGTGAAACTATGCACATAGTCCCTTCCCTTGTCTCTACACATCACTTTGGTGAGAGGCTCCTGAGATGTTGGGGTTGCAGCACTGGTTGGGTTGTGGAAGATGCCAAGGATAAGATAGCAAAACTCTAGGAGGAGTATGATAGTGGTGGTGATGTTGCAAAGCTTGCTAGTGCATTCATGATATAGTTATGCCATGATTCTATCATGAAGTTGTGAACAAGGCACTGCTTATGCATGAAGAAAAAGAACGACAAGATTCTTGACTTATTACAGGAGATTTATGGGAAAGGCCTGATAACAACTAGCCAGATGACATGAGGTTCTTAAGGGTCTAGGACAACCTTGATCATCTATAAACTAACCATATTATGGGTCTGAGTTATACTTAAGAAAGATCTTTACCTAAAAAGATGAATGTATCTGTGAATGCCCCTGTTAGAATTCTGATAAGTTTTGTGGACATGCAATTATTATGATATTATCATTTTTGATAGCAAAACCTATTTTTTAGAAGATTTATGTTTATCCGTACCTTAGATAGTCTAATAATATCTTTTTTGGTTTGGCAGAATGGCCATGTAAGCTTTCTCCTACAGTGTTATTGATGGTGAGCTTAATTATTATTGGCACCTTGATACATTCGGTGCTTGCCTGCTAGGTATGTACATGCTTTGACCATTTTCATCTTGTCATCTTGACTAATCACAAATGACAAATCTATTTGGATATAAGCTTTAATCATACAACCTATTAACTACTAGCATCAATCTACACATCTAGATTTGTTGTGCTAGCAGACACATTATTGTATCGTTATTTTAGAGAGAACAAAGAGCAAAAAAGGAATTAGTAGTTAGTAACTGTAAGTAATGAGAGACCACTGATTGTATATTCTATGATTGTAGCAGCTTTGACATGTTTTAATATATTACAGTAGCCTAGGGTTGGGCAGTTTCAACCACTTGACAGTAGAGATATCATCCTAGATATTACATCCTACTTTGCAGTCTTAGCCCTGTGACTCTTATAAGTGCTTCCACATAAGTAAACCTTAAACCTTTGGATAATGTCGTGATCTTGGATTCATTTGTGATCTGCATTGCTAAAATCTTCTCCTTGTCCTTAATGATTTATTTATCTACATCAATTTGACGTCACAAGTACATACAGCCCAACCATTACTTCTTCTTGGATGGATTTGAATATATGAAAATCACCAATTTTTGATGTAACTTGTCTCCTTCCTTTCTCATTCATAGCTGCAGCAATAGCCACAGGAGGAACCACAGTCCCAACCCCAGCCTTACTCTATCAGTCAGTTTCAACTCCAACCTTAGACTCAGATCCCTCAAATTCTGGAACCACCAAATGTACAACAACAAATTCCTATATGAGCCCAACAAGCTCATGTGTAGGCTCAAAAGCAACCACTATCTAATCTTCCTCAGATGCAAATGGGAAACCTGCCATTATGAAGCTAACCTATTCAAACTGCATAGCATCCTCAACATTAGCTCATAGCACAACACCCTCAGATGTCACAACCACAGATGCAAACTCATGTTAAACCACAACTTCCTCAACTACATGTACAACAACAATAACAACTGAATCCACTTCCCCTGTCATAGTCACAAATAGTTACTCAGCCTCATCCTCAACCTCATCCTCAACCATGAAATTCTTCTGCTCATGCTATGACAGGGCATTAGTCATATCCTCAGCATCAACGACACAAGCTCCAACTGTTGTTCCACAGCAAAGGTCGTACATGAACCCTCAACAGTAGATGCCTCACCATTCTACTTAGGTGCAAAATCAGGTTTCCCATCAAGTGGCCCCAATATGAACATCACAAACTCAGGTTCCCATGTAATCAAAACAACCAAATATAGCTTTATCTCACCCAGGTCACAATCCTAATCAAACTACTGTTCAGTAGCATTCTCAATACTACCCATGAATGCAATCATCAACACAGATTAAAAACCTGCCACATCAGCAAGTATGTGGATTGGTTCCTCCTCAGTAAGGTACTTACCCATCACCACTTGTTGCTTCCCTGCAACAGCTATTTCGGCAACATACTATACCATATGGACAACATCATCTTCCTCCCAATCAACCCTCTCAGCAACGTTCATAGCTACGTTGGAACTACAACCAAGGGCTCTATCTTGTTCAATTACTATATTGGCATGAACAAGCTTCTCTTGCATTTGTCCCAGGCTTATGTGACCCAAAAAGATACCTCACAATATGAGTTGTCAGATTGTAATGCTGACAGTTCACATGGCTAAGATTTAGTATGTTGCTTCTTTTAATTTTTAATTTTAAACTCTCCAATATAATTTGAATTTTTCATCAATACTATGTTGATCCATTGAATATCTTGTTCTTTGTAGAACATGGCTTCTTGATTTTTTGGAGTTCACGCGTGGAATCCCACTCTGACCTTACAGTCTGAGATAGTATGCAATCGCCCACATGTACAAAGCCTTTGCCAGCCTGCATAAGCAAGTAGAACATATGTTTTGTCCTTTAGTTTAGTTTCCTCAGATATAGTCTCCTTACTTCTGTTGCTTGGCTATTCAGGGTGTAGTACACAGAGATGTTAAACCTGGAAATTTCCTCTTCTCTCAGGTTCTTAACAAAGGCTATCTTATTGATTTCAATCTAGCCATGGTTAGTCCTTTTTCTTCTTCAAAATTTTGATCCTTTTTTCTTGTTCATATTTCTGAAACTGATTTACATTAAAGCCTTATCATTTTTTTTCATGTACATGATCTCCATCACAAGCATCGTACAAGCAGTAAGTGCCAAAATGTCTATATATTTTTGGATGGTATCCAACTCAACACTCTAATAGACTTTTCTGTAAGACTTTGGTTAGTTCTAATGCTCACAGTTGGAGTTGGCTCTCCATCTATGATAAATTGATAATGACTGTTGTGCCTTTGTACCTATACAACTGTGGATACTACATGGTATTTTTGAATACGAGCTACTTATAAATAAGACAGGAATGGCTGGATAGTCCGGTTCTAGTGCGTGTTTGCCCAATTTAATTTAATATCTAATTGTCTGATGCATAACTAAACATTCATCTAGACAACCAACAGTGAATAGACAACTGAAATTGCTATTGGGCATAACATGTATTACCTATTTTGACTCTGTGTGCATGCTTTCTGTAATTATTAACACTGGTTTATCAATTTGGGTATGTTTTTAAATCAAATGATCTAAATGAATGACCTTATTGTGCAGGTTATAGATTGAAAATTCTGGACATGACAAGCCTCAATGGTGCAAGTGAACTATCTTACAACTCTCCCATACAATGCTTGGGCTGCAACAAAATATGGATGAGCTGCCTAGATACTTCTCGTCTCTTCAAGGTACTAATTTTGTCATCTTATTCTCATAACAACCTTCATTTAAGCCATGTATGAATGCTTATATATCTTTATTAAACTATTTGGATGATCTTTATCTTATTTTAATGCCTCTCCATTTGTAAAACCTTATTTTCAGGATTAAGAGAAGTACAAGCTTCGCCATCGTAGCAACTTCCGTTACCTAAATTAGAGATTGAGCTTAACAACGTCAAGAATTCAGATACAGAGTATAAGAAGCATCTAAGACAGACCTGGTGCAACAGGTGCTCTCTTATGAAGCATGATGATGCATCTCCATTTGAAGCCCAGGCCCGCCCAGTCACAGCTGCAGCAACAACCACATATGCAACAAATTATCATGATATGTTGCAATTTGATATGGCTCTTTGCTGCTATGAGAAGGTTGTATTTCATAGACCTATTTATATATTTGAACAACCACTGTCAGCATCTGCAAGCATAGAGACCAACTTCATTGGGACGATATTCCTTCTATCTCTTCTTAGAAGGTTCTCTTCATATTCTTATCTCAGGTGCTTTTGGACGATGTTGGCCGAACAACAAGAGCTCGAACAAAAGAAGAAGACAATAAGGATGTTAAAACTGGCCGAGAAAGACAACTCTTTTGCAAAGATGTTAGTAGACCACTGAATCATTGATATATGTATATACTTTTCTTTGTACACATTGTGTAATAGGGGCAAGATATATGTCCTCCCCATGTACATTCAACGTTTCGGTATAAATGAAAGTAAGTTTGTTGGCATAAAAATCATAACTTGGTCTAACTACTACAAGTTTGTTACTAAAAGAGCTTATGGACTAATTACACAATACATGAATAATCAAACTATACATATATGTATATGTGGCACTACATATGTAACTAGTGCATAATACAACTACATATATATGTGTGCAGTAGATGTTGCCTTTCCCTACACATTAACTACATATAATTTGTATTAACTTCATGTTTTTGCTACATTTTGACTATATATACAATTGTAGGCATACATTTAGCTATAATTATACCTATATTTAAATATGTAAGGACAATATCTAGCTACGCTTCTGGATACATATGAATTTGTAGTGAATGGATTATCTAACTACATATTTGAAAAATATAGTTAAAGGCTTTAGCTATACGAGCATATACTACAATTTGTATGTGTAAAGAAATATGTAGTTAAAGCCTTTTGCTACAAAATATGGGGTTTTCGCTACAATTTTTTTGATAGTTAAAGACCTTTTTTTTAGTAGTGATGGCTCAGCAGTCAGTATCTCCACCTGAGATTCACTGCTGCTCCTGGTGCTGCTGCTACTGATATTGATCACCTGCGGACTGGTTCCTTCATCCCCGACGACCACCTAAAAAGTTGAAGTCTACGGAGTGAGACAATTTTAAATAATTGTCCCAGCGAGAGTTATAACTCTCCGCCAGAAGATTTATTATAGCAATCAAAGAACAACATAAGCAATAAAAGCTTTTAAGGTAATCAACAACAGATTGACATTAAGTAGGACAACATCATTTAAGAAATATGAAGAACATATATACTAGGCAGTGTAATTTCAGTCATTGTATCTCGTAGTTTTAACCTAAGCAGATATGCTACGCGGTTGATTATGTTTTACAAACATTATTATGCCCTGCGGAGATGAGGTATACCACTTATACACCAACCGATCACTTATTAAGTCTAATCGGTATCATACCTAGGTCATCAAAAGAGCCAGATTCTTATGACCTCATCTTCCTCAGTCAGAGTGAGGATAAACATACAGGACATCTAGTGTCTCTGCTACTATATCTTACCAGGGTATTCTGGTACTTCACTATTAGAGTCACAGTGGCATTTTGTACTCTCTTCGTCATCGAAATATTTCTTGTTTATCTCTCATCGATGCGGTATAAAAGATTTCCTCGGGAGCTTAGTGTTACATCACCCCGACATAAACATATAGTGAAGGATTGATAGATTAAGATACATCTACATAAATTCCTACACTAGGATGTAAGGATATACACATCCATATTCCCCCACATACTCAAAAGTATGTGATCCAGGAGTTCCCTTAGGAAAACCTGTTTCACCATCATTTAACTTCTGACAATGATGGATCTATGATCAAGGCTCTACATGGTATGATTATACTTGATTAGTTAGATACATTTCAGTATTCTTTTAACATCATACATGTTTCCATGCATTTAAATATTAAAACACTGCTATACAAGAAGAATACTAAATGTATCAAGTTTAACTCATATCAGTTACCAAAGGATATCAACTCATCATAAGTCATTTTAATCAGCATGACCTTGATGTTACTCATGGCTCTTACATTCTATAATCTCATATGATGCTACTTAAACTTAGCCATCATAGCATATTCACTATTCATTAAGATAACAACATGCTTTCAATGAATATGGTATCATAATCTATACCTAGATATGATCATCCTCATATAAGAACCTGCATGGTTAATTCAACTAATAATAATAAACAATTCATTTCAAGAGTTGTACCTTCATACTCTTGCAATAGCTAGGTTCCCTGATTTACATCAATTAGGGTTATCCAATCCCTTCCATTATGATTAGAAATAGTGATTCCTCCTTTCATACTTAAATCATGAAGATTCATGCTTAAAAGCATAACCTGTAATTAGGGTTTATTGTACATTTCATTATATTACCCTAGAATTAGGGTTTAATATTCACTTTATAGTGAATTGAGCTCATATCATCATCATGTATGAGAAAAATCATCATTGATGCCTTCATATACCATCATCATGTATGAGAAAAATCATCATAATTAGGGTTTTCATGATCTCACATAGGTGGATCATACCCTAATCATGCACATTCATATACATTGAAGGTATTTTATTTGAGTTTCAACCATAAATGGTACCTTCTCTCTCCTCTTACTAATAGAGGGTGATTACATCACTCTAGAATAGGTTAGGTCAAGTCCTCATTGATTAACATAAGCTAAGTCACCACTATCATGTCATTAGGGTTTGATTAAAACAAGGTATCATCTAGTTGAACCCTTCAAGGGAATATTGGTAAAGTACACCATTGATCACAATCATGGGTCAATCTATTAATCACTTAACCCCTTAATGTCTTTAAGTATCATTACGGTTTGGATTAGACCACCATAGAACCAATTTAAACCTTCAAAGTACTAAGTAAACACAGCCCTAAAGTCTCCAAACGATTACACACTTTCAACCTCCAAACGGTCTTGAGACCGTTTGGATGTGTTGACCGTTTGCTATAGTTGACTTCAAGACCACATGACACTCAAGACCGTTTTCCCTTAAACGGTCTTGAGATCGTTTGAGTGCGTTAACCGTTTGAGAGTGTTGACTTCCAAACTGTTTGGATGAAACGACCTTGAAACCATATGAGTTGAAACGATCTTGAGATCAATTGGACCAAACGACCTTAAGATCATTTGAGTCCAAACGGTCTTGAGACCGTTTGGCCTCAAACGGTCTTGAGACCATTTGGATCCAAACAGTCTTGAGACCGTTTGGTCCAAATGGGCTCAAAACTGCATGGACCTCAAAGGTGTATCAAAGGTTATAATCGATTATGGTTATCTATGTTGAAGCCTTCAATTGGCCATAACCTTGTTAACCACTTATAAATTGAGCCAATTAGGGTTAACCTTAATCAATTGGACACCAAATTGACCATCAATTGAAAGCCAATTAGGGTTAAATCCAACTCAATTAGGGTTTGCAATCGGTTAACCCTCAATGTTCAACAATTTGAAACAAATTGAAGTTGAACCCATCAATTGATACTCAATTGGGCCCAAACTTGGCCCAAATGGTCTTGAGATCGTTTGGACACCCTCCAAAAGGTCTTGAGACCGTTTGCCCAAAGTTTCATCAACCTCTAAGTCGATTTGATAAGGGCTGAACCCTAATTAGGTCTAAAATCAGCACTTTTATTCAATTCATCAACCTATTGTGATTGGACCCTCAATTCATCAAATTACCTTAACCCTAGACCTCCAAACGGTCTTGGGTTGTCACCAAACGGTCTTGAGACCGTTTGAGTGAACCCCCAAATGGTCTTGAGACCGTTTGGGCCCTTCAACCCAAAGTTCACCAAAACTGATCCTTGAAATCAGTAATTCAACCCGACTAGGGTTTAGAAGGTTGAAGTGCCTTCAAATTGTGATTGGTTTGCAATTAGATCATGATTCTTTATAATTTATTAATTAAACATGTGTACAACAGACCTCTAAATGGTCTTCATTTGGTCAACCCTACCAAATGGTCTTGGAGACCGTTTGAATCTAAACGGTCTTGCAAGACCGCATGAGATCAAACGGTCTTGAGACCGTTTGATTTCAAACGGTTTGCAAACTGTTTAGACCAAATGGCCCAAGGTCATGTGGTAAAGTTACCTAGGAATTCACTTCCATCATCTTCAACCTCTGTGCAGGTCGGTTACTTCACGGATTGCTTGCAAAAGTGCAAGAAAGAGTGGGGAAGAAGAAAAACTAGGTACTAACTTGCAAGAACATAGATATGCATAATAAAGCAAAGGTTTAGAGTTATTAAAACCGCCTTAAATGTTGTTCCTAGAGATACAAGCTTCCAAGATTCAAGCCTTTAATGGAGTCTTGAGCTCCACATGTCGGCCAAAGAAGTTTCTCCAAGAAAAGGTTGGGGAAGGTCGGCTAGAACAAGAAACCTAAGTGAGATAACCATAAAACCAACCTTATACAAGGAATTCCTCCATGAATCTGAGCTAGAAGATGGTCTCTTCTCACCTTAGAATAGGTTGGTCATCTTATTGAGCTCCAGAGCTCTGCCTTAGTCGGTTGAGCAAGATGATAAGTGAAGAAGAGAAGGGAATACGTTTACTTGGTTTGCAAAGAAAGAAGCTTATATAGCTTGGGTTAGTTTTCAACATAAGGACCTCTAGTTTATGGGTTTCTCATCTAGGTCCCTCCTTAACTTCTAAGGCACGTTCAATCTATCATAACTTTAAGCAAATCCCAACAAAACTCAAGAGCTAAGGGTAAAGAAAGCCAACATGCATACTAAGGTACATATATAAAAGGTCTCTTTACTCATACTAGGTGATTCTACTACAAAAGTCATTCTTCTTATCTGATTATCTAATTGAAGCGCCCCTTTCATCATTTCTTCTCTAAATGATGTCAAGAGTCATAAAAGATACTCTAAAAGGTGTATTTTACAAGTTGCACCCCACATTTTGGGTGAATTGCACTTTACTCCAAAATTAGGGTTTTTAAGCACAAAGATTGCTCCACAAGCTGTATCTTGATGCCCAAGCTTGGGAAATCCATCATACTTCATCATATCCATTCATATGATGTCTCATAATCAGAGGAACATTTTAACATGTGTAATTTTGCAAGTTAACCCCTCTAATTGGGTAATTTGCACATAGGTCCATGTATCATGAAACAATACTACAACATTATTTAAAAAGGACAGAATGAAAATGTATGTTCCTCAGGAACTTAATTACATGCCAAAAGATAATCACAAGTATTTAATTACATGATTAAGCAAAACACCTAGGGTTAACTTATAACCCAGGTCATGGATGTTACAAGAACTTGATAGGAAAGGGGATAAGAAGTTACATCTATCAAAAACAAGTCTCTTGCCACTAGTTAATGACCTAATTGTCTATACATTGCATGTGGCTATGTTTATTAATCACAACTAGAACCCAGTTAAGTTACCTCTTACATATAGTTCTAAACATCTACTTTCCTAAAATGGCTGTTGTGAAATAGAATATGAACTATCCAGTTATACTGACAATCCATAACACTCATACATGGTATGTCCGATAGTATCTCATAGCACAAAAATGATCTCTTATATATTAAAGCATCGCTATCAATACCTTATGCTCACTCTGAGTTCGAATTCTATCCAATGTTCCTAGATATATACCTTATGCTCACCAAAGCATAAATAGTAATAACAATAATGAACTTGTTGAGAAAGTGAGTAACTAGTTTATATGGATAATGGATGTACATGGAAGACTGCATATCGATATAGGAATACTAAAGGGACCAATTTATGTGTAAAAAATATATTGTTGGTTGTATGAGAGAAATATACCATTTTTGTAATTTTCTTTAGCTATCTTATTGTTTGGGGTTCTAGGGAACAACATATGCAACACATAAGATGTACAAATATGATTATACCATATGATGTGAGTCTAAATAACATGTTCAATTTAAGGTGCCTACACATATTATTAACAAAACATCTTTTTTCCCTAAAGAAGAGTTGGGTTCTATTCACAAAAAATGCAAGTGGTATTAAAAACTTCCTATGTAAACAAGACTGGAACTTCCTTTATTAAACTATTCATCAATCTGAATTCTCTTAAGTAAATTGTTGACCCCATAGTTGATGGTACTGATTTTGCACATTAGATTATGAAAACCTTATAAAATAACTTCCACATGGATGAAAAAGAGGTTCTTTCTCTTAATAGGTTGCACTTAACTCATAAGAAATAAAGGTAACTTGTGTACAAAAGAACATGTGTGATTCCACTGAAAAATGATGCAATTTGTCAATCAGCTTTCATAGATAATGATACTTACTAATGTTTGCGTATAAGTGCTTCTGATGTTTACTACTAAGTGCTTATTGTATATTTTATATTTTATTCTTTTCACTCTATGATCTGATATTATGATTTCAGATAAGCCTTCTGTGATCTAAGTGCATGGACTCAACATTTGTTGTTGAGATGGCTTAGATAAGGATAGATCTTCCTCTCATATATAACCTTTGTTGTAGCTAATGGTATTCATCACATTTTCAGTCCACTTGCTACTTTAAGACCATTGAGAGCCACACCAAGATAGTATGTCAAATATTATAACAACTTGGGCATGTGTACGTAATCAAGCAATAAGGAATCTCTTACTCAAACATATCAGACAACAAGAAAACTATATGGCAAGTTGAAAGTAACTTTCCGTTGTCAATATGAAATATTATTAACTTGTTTTAATATATAAGTTCATGAATTTTATGAATGCAAATGCAGGGGAAGAGCTAGACACTTCTGATTTAGACATTTGTATAGATCTTCATTTGTGGGTCTCTAAAACTAAAACAACATCTATTTAAAGTCGTATTGAGTAGTCGACTAGTCTGAATTTAGGTTGTACAAATATTTATTCTCATGTAGTCACTAAAGAAGCCCCTACATCCCTTGTGGATTTTCTAAAAGATAATTATCTGACAAAATAAAGTGTGTAGCAGTAAATTGGAATTCACGGAATGCCTGTTGTCACTCTCAATAGGTATGAAACACCTCATAAATTGTTAATTCAATTCTATAATCTTGATGACTTGCTACTAAGTACTAATGTCTATAATATTGTAGAATGTTATCATATGTCCAGTAGATGGTGAAAAAGTAAAAGCTTTCACTAGGATTTAATCCCACAAGAATGGCAACATCATAAACACTTTTATGCCCACATAGTTAGTCTTATAGCCATTTACCTATAGAGTTTTTGAACCTTTTTCAGTCTTGTATTTTTTCTTACATAAGTTTAATTCATAATCTTGTAGTTCTCAATGAGCATTCGCTTGTAAGGAAAACAAATTGGAACAACTCTTGCAATAAATGGAGACAAACAAAAGAGGATATCAACGTAACATATTTGACAATGAGGCGTAGAGAGGTTGAAGACCTTGCACTAGATGCTTCGAAGTTCATGGTTACAAGTACAAGGAAAGAGATTTAGGAGAAATGGTGACTATATGATTCTTTTGAGGTCAACTTTGACCATGGATTGGGTTGGAAATTTGAGATGTAAACTTATATTCTCATTAGGTGTCATTGTATACATGTATTTGTTTTTTAATACATTTTGTTTAATGGGGGAAAGGTTTAGTGTCCGCCCCATGTACTCATTGTTACAACATAAATAAAATAATGATTGGTTGGATTATGAACACAACTTTACCTACATCAATATTGATTTCTTCCTCCATCTGAATGTTACCTCTATATCGACAAGTTATTGATTGGGTACATAATCAGACTACATATGTATGCATGTTTAGTACATGATGTCTTTCACTACACACTAACTACATTTGTAAATGTAGTTAGTGTTGGTTTTTTCTACACACAAACTACATATACAATTGTAACAAATGCCATTTCTTCCTACACATCATAGCTACAAATAAAATTATAATTATCTATTTAACAACAATTGTAACTACAATTTTATGTGTAAGGACAACTTTACCTAAAATTATTGCTATCTAGATGAATATAAAACTACAATTTTGAAAAATGTATCAAAAATAATTAGCTACATGGGTATTAGCTTCATATTCTAAACATAACGATAATTTTAGCTAAAGCTTTTTGCTACAAATTTTGAGGGTTTTGCTACAATGTTTTTGTAGTTAAAGACCATTTTTTTGTAGTGAATGCAAATAATATCATAGGTCTCATGGGTTGCACCCATGCCTCAAAGCGTTATTATTCCATCAATAATATTAGTGGGAAAATTACTTATAATTCAATTTTACCAAGATTGAGGATATTATTTTCACCCCTCCTTAAAAGAAATTTTGCACACAAAATTCAAACCTAGTAAGTTTAAGGTGCTTGGTAACTCAACCTATTTCACATCTTAGGGTTAGAAACCCTACTTAGATTATCTTTAATCACTTTTATTGATAGGCCAAATTCCTCACATTATTACTAATATTAGCACTTGTATTAAATTCAATGCACATCCACATTATTATTATTTACATGATATCATCTCTTGGTGATTATATTTTAATTTGTCATTTAACTTTCAATTGGTGATTACACTTTTCAACCTAAGCTTTCATATGTTATTCATTCATTTTCATATAAGGGTGAGATAACACCTTAAACCCTAGATTATGTCATTAACCTCAACTTAGGTTTTTTCATTCGCATAGGTCAATTTTAAGTATAACATGTCTATCCAATCTATATCACTCATAATGAGATAAAATAAGTATTTGACTACATCCCAAAAAAAGTTCATCTCATTCCAAGACTAGAGATGGTGTATCTACAGATATCCTAAAATTTCACATTTTAGGTTGAATCATTCTCACATGACTCTAAATCAAATATAATTTAAATTCCACAATATTCCTACATCTCATGCATTCAAGTACCTTTCTCACTTTTGAGCTTGTGTACAACTTTCTTTAATATTTCATTATTACATGACTTCTTGTATCTTTGACACTTACACCTCATGTGTCATTAGCCTTAGTCATTTCTGTAAGATCTCTAGGGGTGCAAATACCTTTGGAGTGATCTCATCGTGGGCCTTATGCACTTATGGAGTGCCTCTCACATTTTCCCTTGGGCCTCATGAACTCATGAGGGTGTCAAATCTCCTGACCCATGGGGCTCGGGCAACATGGATGGCTCTCCTAACCCTATGATTTTATGCACTTTGGGTATGATCACCTCCTAGTCTCATTGGTCTTACGTACCTTTAATCCTCCTTACTTGAACTTTAGATTGACTTAGGGATCTACCCTATGTAGGGTTTATCGAGATATTACATCTTTAACCATTATCAAGTACATTATTTTGTTATGAAATTCTTTAACCCAAATTTTCCTTCATCTCTCTTGGGGCACACATTAGTTATTTTAATTTATGTCCCAACTTTGGGCTCAGGAAACCATCCTATTTGGGGCTTGGTGCCATGTCATCCTTCCCTTCTTGGGGCTTGAACTCTCTGTGACCTTCCCTATCTGGGGCTTGAACTCTCTGTGACCTTCCTTATCTAGGGCTTGCTCCGTCATCTGCATATTGGGGTTGGGCCACCTTCCATATCTGGGTCTTGGTGCCATACCGTTCTTCCCAATCCGAGGATTGACTACTTCATGACTTTCCCTATCTGGGGATTGGTTGTTCACACTTTGAGCTTAGGCCACCTTCCCTATCTGGGGCTTGTTTCCATACTAGTCTTCACAATATAAGGCTAGACCACTTATGTCCCTCAAGCTACAATATCACTATATAACACCTTTCTTTGTGGGTATTTGTTGGCTGGTTCGTAGTGAGCTCATATAATATTAATTATGAGTTTACTTGAGGGTTAGTAGAGCTAAAATCAAATGTAATTTGCTGAGATTTTTTCTCATGGACATGTACAACTCAGAGTACTACCTTGAACTTCTTAAACTGCATAATATTAAATAGAAGTCCTTAAACAGCATGTTGAAACTAATAGTCAACATATATGTACTTTAAACAATATTACTTTCTTGGATAAGGTAAACTTTTGCTAAAATAAACTAACGAGAAACAAAACAAGTGTAGGGACTAAAAAAACTCAACTTATGGTATAGATGGGCTACACTACAAAACTCTAATGTCTAAAGATTAGTGCATAAATTTCATCACCAATATTTGGTTTGGCTTTGTAAAATGAGGTGAGAGTGCTTACAAAAGTGCCAAATCCCTATGCATATCATTGTCACCCTTTACATGGGCCTTCCATTCCTCTCTTGCCATATGTGATAACATAAGACAAAGAAGAAAACACCTACAAAAGTTTGCATACATACCTTGTGTTTGGATTCCAAGTGTAATCAATTCATTCATATTGTACAAAGGGAGAGAACCCCATCTAAGCTTCATGCTCATTCTGCACCAAAGGTGCTTAGTGAAGAATCAACCAAAAAGTAAATGTCCATGGGTCTTCACCTCTTCCTTTACAAAGAAGGTAGATCATATTCACATCTAGACCCCACCTACTTAGACTATCAAAGGTAGGATTCTTGCGGAAAATACACTTGTAGATGCAATAGCTCTACTTATATGTATGTAATTTATTCCATATCATTCCATCCTAGGCTCTTGCAATATGTGGTATGAGATCTTCCACGAAATTTTATCCTCCCTCATACACTTCCATTCCCCTTTTCCTATAAGATTATAATCACATTGGACAGTGTTGTAGAATCTCACCATGCCCTTGAGAATTTAGCTTGTCGCTAGAGCTACTTGTTGATGTTGTTCCCATATCTTTATAACATAAATAACCTCTATCTAGAGCCTTCATCTCGCAAGATGACATCAACTCTCCACAGTGTAGTTGAGTAAGTTATGTCTTCAATGTCAGACTTATTCAGACCATGTTCATGATACATCTTCACAAATGTGTTCTAAGAAACTACATGAGGGTTTGACTCCCTCTAGAAGCCCCCTTGATGTTGCACAACTGATGCAGGACAAACAGAGGCAGCTCAGCCTGTCTACAATATAATTGGGTCTTTCTAGCTAGAAGTACACAAGTTAACATCATCCTACATGCCAAGCGGCTAGAGATAGCCAAACACCAGTTCATTTCAATGTTCTCTCAGAGATTATTAATGCATGCAACATGATCCCTACCTTCTCCCTTCTCACCACTCCATGTGTTATGAGGTAATTGGTGGGGAAGGTACAATTTGAAAGATTGATTGATCTTGTTCACCATCCCATCATAAAATCATGTACTCTAGAGATGAGATCCTCAATTTTAGTTCACTAATTATTAATCCAATGAGATTAACAACGGTCTTCATCGCCCTTCTGAATACATTTAAGACTCCCTCCTTTTTTGTAGAAAGAAGAGCACATCATTTGTAAAGATCATGTGCAACAATACCTTTGTACCTCCCACCTTGAAGGTTGAAAACATCCACTACACTTTTGATTCATCCAACATGTAGAGTGAGATATTCCTTGACAACAGTAAACAGGAGTGGTGACAATGGGTATCCCTTCCTAATGCAATTTTATGACTCGAACAACCAAAAATGAGGCCATTCACTCACATCGAGAAGGTCGTTCTCTCCATACATCACATCATTTGATCTATCCATCTATTAGGAATCCCAAAGAGACCATGATGTGCCACAAAGCATTCTAGTTGAAATTATAATTTGTCTTGGCCAAGTCCAACTTGATGCAAACCTTATGTGTTTACTTCTTAACCTAGAAGTTCACCATAAATTCAACAAAAAACATACCACTATTTGGTATACTTCATCCTCTAATGAAGGATGATTATGCAAGTAAAACAATATCAGGTAGCACCCTCTACAACCTACTGGCCAAGAGCTTCACCAAGATTTTATACATATCTCTTTAGATGTTCCAAATTGAGATAGCATCATTCTTGAATTCCTCTTCCATTGTCGGTGGGCATTGTTGGGAGTTCATCGCATCATTAGTTTTCATAGTAGGATAGGTGGCCGCACCACCACTTCCACCATTATGATTATATAACTTGTTGAAGAAATACACTGCCTCAGAACCTACATCTTGCGGATCTCTAGCCAATGTGCCATCAACTTTGATGATGTAATGGATGGACTCTCACATATTATTTCTCAACATATCCATATGATGGTACATACGTTTCTATCCCCATTGTGAATCTAGTGCATTTTTCTCCACTCCCAGTGAAGATCTTCAACATTTTCCATTTGAAACCATCTTTTAGTTGCTCTATTATCAAACTAAATGGGACAAAAAGGGTTTTCTCTTAGATTGTCAATTGCCTCATTGTGGAGTAACTTGGCATTGCCTATCAAACTCGAAAGATTCACCAATATCATCAACTAGGTGAGTAATTTCTCCTTGGACCTCTTCAGCTTCTAAACTATCATAAACAAAGGGTTGGTTTCAAATATCAAACTCTGAATGTCATTTTTTGTGGCCTTACATCTAGGTTGTTCATGTCAGTAATTGAGGAACCTGAAGGGTCTACTCTAGTAGGTGGTTTGTGTTAGTTGGATCAACATACATGTTTGGTCATTGTGACTTACCATGCTTGTTTTTTCTTTAGGAACATTAAAATATAAGTTACATTGGAAAGGCCCCGATCTAGGTTGTTAGCAATGCATTTGGTTGGGGACCTACTGTTTTTCTAGGTGATCAAACCTCATATAATGTTCAATTCATAGATATTAGCAACATCCACTGCTTTATTGAATATCATTAGGATGTATATTGTGATGGGATTGCTTTCTTTCTTCATGTGTGATTTTCTCAAGTGATTGAATCACCATTGAATTTCTTAGGTAGGTCATGCTAGTTTGCATTATCTAGTGCCTCAAAAAGCTTCCTCCTATACAATCAAGCACGCACATAATAGAGATAATGATGTAGATTCCTCCATGTTGATTGAGATTGCGTTTACCATTTTTTTGATAGTGTGAATAACTAGAGCATCCCATATGTCAAGTTTATGGTTGATGGCAATCCTACTACCTTCCACCTACTCTAGTATGGAATTTGAATTACAACCAGTACGAAAGGCCAGAAACTCTATCATCTACCCCTATACAAATTCTCATTACAAGGAAAATGACACTACAGACTTTGACCTTATCAATGACCCCCTCCACCTACCTCACTTACAATTAAAGGTAACACTTTAGACTTTCAGGAAAAGGAACTTGTAACACTACCTTATCTGTTTCTCTTGATAACACTAACAACTTACTCATGGTTCGGTTGTGCAACTATATACATGTAAATTTAAAATATAATACTCAAAGTTAGATTTTTTAACAAATCGAGAAGTATCCTTTGTTTAAAGACATCCATACAAAGTCACATCTTTGATTTATTGTCGACAAACTAATGTGTCTTACTACTGCTAGAAAATATTCTAAAATCTTGTGCCATTAACTTTTTATTCATTTTCTTAAGATGATGGAAGAAAATACCACATTCTTGTTTGTTATAAACTATTATATGTTTCACAGAAAAGACATAATAAATCCACTTGAATATTCTATATAGATCACAAACAGAGTGTTTGATCATGAATAAAAATGGATTCAATTCTATTTTCAATACTCCTTGCAAAATGAAGCCACCTTAATATGAGCATGGAGTATGGAGTCATTGAAGTGTGGAGTCAACTCTTGTAGTTGATCTCACTAAAGTACGGAGTCAACTAGAAGTGCATGATCATGATATGGCACAGAGATTCATAAAGTTATGCACTTATGCTCCTACTAGAGGTAATTCTAGTACATATTTTAACCGTTTGAGTATTTTATTGACTATATTCTAGCATTATCTTTGAATCCAGTTATATATTTTGAGTCTACACATATGGATTGAAATTTACTTGATTAAACATGCAGAGTGGTGCTTGTGATATAGAGACATTTGTTTCTTTTTTGTTGTTGTTATATGACTCTAATAGAGGATCATGACTTGTACCAAATTGTTTATGAGATTACTTTAGTTGTATACTTGTATATTATTTTCATGGCATAAAGATGTGGTGTTGCAAACCTATAACTTAGGACAAATGCGATATTGTTCTTTGAGTTGGAAGGAGTTAATATTTGTTGTTGGGTGTGAAGTGTTGTTTGAGATATATTCTAGTGGTGTTCATCTTGTTTAATGAAGCATGTGGGATGGGTCCAAATGAATATAAGATACTGAATAATTTTTTCGTGACATAAAATAAACTTTACAATTGAAGACTATGGTTGTTGAGGGAATGTAATATTGGTGATGTTTATCATCAATAATTATAGTTTTACAAGGTTGAGGTGAATTCTTTGAGTAGAGAAAATTATATAGTATGGCTTGATATATGGTTTTCAAACTTGTATCTTTGGACAATCTATTGTTTTAAAAGCAATCCATAAAAACATAGAATTCTATGTCTTACAGTCCAACAGTTATATACAGTAAATGAACATACCCTGCCAGATTTTATCTTCATATGTCTCAATGATCATTTTAATTTGATTTACAAGTAATAGTCAATAATGGCTAATTGCAATATATGTGATGCGCTTGGAAACAATGGTTCCATCAATTTTTTAAGGACTAATGAATAAATAATACATCCATGTCGAAACTATAGTAAGTTGATTATGATAAAATCAATATAGTATGCATGGTATAGATTTATTCTGCTGATTTATTCCTCTAAAAGAGGGCATATATATATATATATATATATATATATATATATATATATATATATATATATATATATATATATATATATATATATATATATATATATATATATATATATATATATATATATATATTATGGACACACACACATATATATACACTGCATTAGCATGCAATGCACTAGTTCGAGATATGATTCAAATACTAATCCATTGAAATGGTTGAAAGCAATAAGATTGTTTACAAGATCATAGTTCAAAATGCAGCACACAGAGGGGTTTCAAATTGAATATCCATTCAAAAGATGAATGTTCAATTAAACTACTTGGCTAGATAACATATGCCCAAAAAATCATTTTTAGGTAGCATATATGTGATTTTTGCATGTTGGACTTTTTAGTTTGTTGTATGTGGAAAAAATAAATAGTTGTTAAAGAAGAAAACAGTCATTTTGGATTTAAGATATGAAGTCAACATGTTTACATGTATATTGTTTTGCAAGATTGTGTACATTATAGAAAGGACATTCTTTCTATTTGCTTATATCTCCTAACCCAACAAAAGTATAGGATGGTGGATCCTCATTACTCCAAAACAACTATTTATGCATTTTGTAAAATGAAGCAACCAAACAGAATACCCATAGCCTCCGTTGTGAAGGAAAACAAATGTCCATTCAATGAACTAGTTTCCATGAAAATAGGTATATCTGTGTCATCCCTGCAAACCGCAGCCACACTAATGATCAAAATATGAACAAAATCTACAAACATGTTGATTTTAGTTCTTCCCTTACTCGACAAGGACTAACTTGTTCTATTTTTTGGGGTTGCTTTAACAGAAGGCTTTAGTCCATCGGCCATGTAATTCTTGGCCCAATTCATTATACCATGCAGGATGATGAGTGATTGGATAATATCTTTATTAAAAAAGATCATGTGTTTTGAAAAATCCTAACCACCATATAGGTGGCTGCAAAGGTCCTTATCATTTCATCATTTGTCTATGTAATGATACAACTAGGTAGGACATTAAAATTTTACATGGGTGCATCATACATGATTTCTTTTAGGAGAGAGTTGTGCCATATAATTTTTGCATGGGTACAGTTGTTGAGGGCATGGATGGTGGTTTCATCTTCTTTGTTGCATATTTTACACCTTCTCTTATCAATGGCATGATGGTCTCAAAGATTTTCTTTGGTGGGAAAATGTTTAATGCAAGCCTTCTGTAAGTAGTGTTTGAGTTTTGGAGGAAACTTTGAGTTCCCGACACTTTTCCATAGTCCTTGGAGTTGTAGTCCATTTTGGAGAATTCAACTCTTCTGTGTATGATGAACCCCATCCAATAGGCAGATCTGATGCTGAAGACCCCATTTGTTGTAGGGTACCAGTATCTCACTTGTTCCCCATTCTGAGCTATGAGGATCATTAGGATTTTGTCCACCTGGTCCTCCCTAATGTGCTCTTTTATGGTGTTTAGTTTCTAGTTAGGTCTGTGTTGATGAGTTCTCTGACTTTTGTGGGTGTCTGTCTGCATTGATAACAACCATATGTCCCTCTCCCACTCTGTTAGGTATCCAATTATCTTCCCATATTTTTATTTTGGATCCACAAGTAGTATTCCACCTTAGCCCTTGCACCCTAGATGCTATGCCAAGAGTAGCTATGGTCAAAACCTCTTTGTACATTGAGGATTTTAGCTCCATTGTAGTATCTTGCTTTTTAGACAGAGGCTTCTATTGACTCAGGTCCAGATGATAGCCTTACATCTGCTTTTCTAGGGAAACCGAGTTTTAAAGCATCAAATTTCTAAACCCTAGGCTACCATGTCTCTTTGGTTCACACAATTTAGGACATGATGCCTAGTGCATCATCTTCTTCCCCCACTAATGTTCCACTAGAACTTATCCATCATGCGGGTTATGTCAACAATGATTCTGTTAGCGATCCTTAAAATTTCCATTATGTATGTTGGTATGGCCTGAACCACCGATTTGATGAGAAACTCCTTCCTATTCTGAATGAGCATTTTCTCCTTCCAATGATTTATTTTCTTCCCCATTTTTTCCTCAAAGTCATGAAATACCACTCTCTTTGATCTTCCTATGATAGTAGGGAAATCCATGTATTTCTCATGAGTGTTCACCTCTTTTTGTTTCATGGTTTATTTGATTTGGCTTCTCTTCACCTCAGTAACATTTTTACAAAAGGAGATCCACATCTTGTTGTAGTTTATTTTATGCCCTGAAGTTTTTTTTGTTGAACCCAGCGTGCCTCTCTCTTTATTTCTATCTTTTCAAAAAATGAGTGTCGTCCTATTACAGGGTGTAATAGGATAAAAGAATAAGAAACTAAGAAGAAAAGAAAATGAAAAAGAACTCTACAAGATTGTACAGCCATAAAATCTATAGTGCTGCTATTCCAAATATCTATAGGAGTTTTCTTTATGCCCTGGAATATTCTTCTATTTCTTTCTATCCATGTATGGCATATTATTATCGCAGCAGTGATTCTTTCTTTCTCCTTTAGTTGATTTAGATCCTCTATGTGGGATGGGGCTTTTGTAGGCCTAAATTTGCAGCTGAATTCCCTCCAAATTTCAGCGGTGAAATTACATGAGAAGAAGATGTGATGCATATTGTCCTCCTCCGCTTCGCATAGCGAGCATCTAGACACCTAGCAAAAACCAAACTTTCTCATCATATCAATGGTTGGTAGCCTATTTAGGAAAGCTTTCCATAGAATTAGAGAGACTTTTCTGGGAATGCGGTTGTTCCATATCCACTTGCCCCAGGGGACCATGGGGTAGGTTTTCCTTGTTGCGTTCCATCCATCTTTTAACTTGAACTTTCGGGCACCTTCATAGGAGAGATAGTCGCTGCCACTCGTGGGTTGGGGCAGATGTGATAGAATGCGATCTAATTCTTGGCAGCCACGAACTCCAGGACAACTCCATGTGCCATTGTCAATAACAGCGTTGAGCGGGCAGTTAGCACCTCCACCAATGCAGTGTATGAGTTGATTGTCAACACAATCTACAAGCCTTTTTCCTCCTGGTAACCAAGGATCCCACCACAGTCTAAGCTTATTGTCATTGCCCACGTTAATCTTAATTTTGTTCAGCAACATGCCTCTTTTTTTTAGAAGTTTTCGTCAAAGCCAAGAGGCATTTGATCATTTGCAAACAGCCCAGATGGAGTCATTTTTTAGATATTTACCATGCGTCCATTTTACCCATAGGGTGTTCTTGTCACTTGCCAGATCCCATAGGTTTTTAAGAATGTTTGCGTTCGTCTAGTCTTCTATGCGTCTTATGCCCAATCCGCCTTCATTTTTCGGCCTACAGATCGTGGTCCATGAGACAGTGTGAACATGTTTCGTTTCTTTGTCATCATTCCAGATGAAATTGCGCATTAGCTTCTCAAGGTCATCTATGACAGACTTAGGGAGAGGAAATGCAGCTGACCAGAAAATATGGTAGGAAGAAAGTGTGGATATGACTAGTTCGACTCTGCCCATGCATGACAGTAGTCTCCCTTTCCACGATTCTAGCTTTTTTTTACTTTATCAATAGTTGGTAAGCATATGTTTTTAGTTAGTCTGTCAGTGAAGAGGGGGAGCCCCAGATATCATACTGGCAGCTGGGTGACGTCTATCTGTAGAATGGAACTGATGTTGTCGTCTTGGCAGGCTTTGGTGAGGAATAACTGTCATTTTTCGTTATTGAGCTTTAGACCTGAGATGTATTGGAATTTTTCTAGTGCCTTCTTGATTCCTTTTGCATTTTTCTCATCAGCTTTAGAGAAAAGCAAAAGATCATCTATGAAGATAATGTGGGCTAGCTGATTTGCCTCGTCATTCTTGATCGGGTCAATATGTTTTTTTGCTATCAAGTCGTGGATGACAGTAGAGAATCCCTGCATAGCGAAGATGAACAAATATGGTGCAAGGGGATCACCCTGCCTGAAACCATTACTAGCTTCAAAGTGAGTGGAGGGTAATCCATTAATGAAGACTTGGAAGGTGGTAGAGCAGAAGATTTCATTAACCCATATAAGCCAACAGTGGGGGAAGCCCATTTTCTTCATGGTGAAAATGATGCAATCTCTTCTTACGGTGTCATAGGCTTTATACAAGTCAGCTTTTACACACATGAGCTTGGGGACTTGAGTGTTAGAGAAGTTGTTGAGGACTTAGTTTGCTAGAAGGATTGCATTGCCAATGGATCTACCTTTGACAAAAGCCACTTGATTCATGTCAATGATATCACTCATAAGCGGTTGGAGCCTATTAGCCATAATTTTGATGATGATTTTATAAATTGTGTTGCATAGGGAAATTGGCCGGAAATCTTTGGTGTTAACTGCATTTTGGATTTTTGGTATGAGTGTGATGAAAGTTTTGTTGCATTCTCTGAGCATCTCTCCATTCTCAAAGAAATTGAGGACAACCTTGGTAACATCCCTACCAATAATACCCAACATTTTTTGAAGAAGTGCAGGTTGAACCCGTCGGGTCCTGGGGCTTTATCATCTTTAAGTCCTTTGATAACATTATCAACTTCCTCTTTAGTAACCCATCTATTGAGGTTGAGTTGAACTTCTTTTGAGATGTGGGGGAGTCTCCAATCATCTTCCCACTTCACATAGAAGGAGCTGGTTGAGTTGAAAAGGCCCATGTAATAGCCCACAATTTCATCGTGGATCACTATTTTATTATAGGTCATCTGACCATTAACTTCAAGAGAATTGATGTTGTTACAGATTCTTCTTGTCTTCAGGGAGGCATAAAAGAATGCAGAGTTTGTATCACCTTCTTTGAGCCATTGGATTCTTGATTTTTGCTTAATAAATTTTTCTTATTCATCATTTTCCTTGACAGCGTTTTCTCTAGCTTTACATAGTTCCATCTGTAAGGTTTCATTTATGGGATGTTCGTCAACTCTTCTTTGGATAGATATGGCTATCGTCTCTAGTTCAACTACTTTGGAGAGGTAGTTCTTTACTTTGTCTGTTCCATTCGCAGAGGGTTGATCACAGCTTGTTTAGCTTGCAGTATAGCCTGAACATAGGGGCTGCTTTGTAGTCTTTTTTACACCAGCTGCTTCTAACCAACTCAGTAAATCCTTCTTCTTTCACCCAATTGTTGATGAATCTGAAAGGGGTGTTTCTTCTGCCTCCTTTGATAAGATAGACGCCAATCATGCGATGGTCTCTAACAGTGGTGTCAATCACCTCCGCCCATGCGCTAGGAAAGTCATCTAGGAGAGAGATATTAGAAAGAGCTTGGTCAATCTTGGAGAAAGTACTTATTCCTTTTTTGCTTCTGCTATCCCAAGTGAAGAACTGGCCCTTTGATGTGATTTCAATTAGACCCGTCTCATATAAGGAGTTATTGAAGTCGAGCATGCTTCTTGTTGAAGGAGGATGCTTCCCTAATTTCTCGGAGTTGAATCTGACTGCATTGAAATCTCCTACAACACACCATGTTGTATTCATGGTTTTATTGATTGTATTCAGACCATCCCATAGGATATTTCTCTCTTTGTCACCCTTAGACCCATAAACAGCAGTAAGTTGAAAATTGCGGCTTCCATTATCCACAGAGCAATGTAAAACCTATTCATTAGCCCATAGTTTATTGATGGTGATGTTAGGGTCTCTCCATACCACAAGGATGTGAGTGTAGGAGTAGAATTTGTTGTTAGAGACGAAGTTGGCGTCATCCCAAAGCTGCTTGACAGTCTCGCCTATAGCCTTGTCCTACACTCTTGATTCTAGAATGATATACACTTCAGCGTTGTTCCTTTCTAACGCCTCCCTAACATGTGAGAGTTTCTTAAGGATGTCTCTCATGTTCCATGAGATGATGGTGAGGGGCCTATCCATTCAAATGGGGGTTGCGGGACTGATTCACCATTCTATCCCCACCATTGTTGCTTTCTGCATCTTTGTCCAGTAGAGAAATTTTGTTGGAAATTTCCACATTTCTTGTAGAATTAGTGCTTTTGTTTGTTATCTTTTGTCTGGGTGGTGATCTGGATTTCCTCCCGTGTACCTGCCACTGAATCTCTGTCGGCTGCAAAGGTGTGGAAGGGTTTGAGTTTGGAGCTTCTTTTTCATTCACATTTGATTCACCTGTAATCTCTACATCCTGGATGCTTTGAGTCGCTTGGACTGGAGTGGGTGGGATGGAGCTGGGAACTTCTCTTGCAATGGCCTCTCATGTGCTTGCCACCACCTAGCTCCCTTGCAACTTTCCGGCCTATTTGTCTCCCTCATTATCCGACTCAGTGACCTCAATTTTGCCCTCTCTGTCAGTGCTTTGCCTGGGGATCCATATCTTTTTCCTTGGGGTTGTGTTCTTCTTTGGAATTCTATCCGAACAGAGGTTGGATTCGTGCCCATAGTTTCCACAATGCTCGCACTTATCTGGTTTCCAGTCGTATTCAAACTGAACAGTATCAGCTTCCCCATCTTCATTTTCAATTTAGATTTGCTCTGGGAATTGGAAGTCGGCTGAAACCAAGACCTGTAGCATGGCGTATTCCAATCTTGTGAACTCTACCGTGGGTCGATCAGGGCAATAGGCTTGCCAAAGTACGATCCCAGGCAGTTGAACATCTCCTAATCCCAGAGCTCTAGAGGTAGGTCTAGGACCTTGACCCAGATTGGGATTTCCGCCAGTTTGAGTTTCTCAAATGGTTCACCCCTCTGCCATTTTTTCAGGATCAGTGGTTGTCCGGCTACGAACCATGGGCCTCCCTCCACGGCATTGTTTAGATCTTCATCATTGGAGAAAAGGATTAGGAAGTATCCATTTCCCTTGGATCTAATGTCAATGGAGCCCTTGACATTCCAGATGCTCTCCAGGTGAATAACCAACGTCTGCTAATGAGGTCGCAGACCTATGATATACCCCACCGCAGCTCGACTCCATCTGGGTACATTTCTCTTTGTAATGGCCTTGGGGTAGATCAACTTGCCGTCTTTGATGTCGATCTTTGTCTTCGACAGAGGGGAAGGGTTTGTTGAGGGTTTCTCTGTGAAGGTGTCGGCCCACTGATGAACCTCCTTTACGACTGAGATTCCTTGAGGTCTGTTCCCACTGGACCTCAATACGTTGGCGTAAGAGGTTCGATTGTTCACTTTCTCCCCACCTCCGGAATGATTGGCACCACCGGTCGCCCTAGGGATCGCCCCTCCAGTCACCCCCACCACTCCTGACATTGCTCGACCATTGAACTTCTCCTGTAAATGCCCTGATGTTGTCTCGTAGTTGCTCAATAGAGAGACAATTCTTTCATTCTCTTGGACATTATCCTTTGAAAAAAGGATGTTGTCATCGGTGAAGAAAAGTTGTGTAATGCTTGGATCTCTTTGACAAATTGTGTCCCCATTGATAGATCCATTTTCATTAGCCTTGGTGTTAGCAATGGAAAGGGCATTTGCACAAAATAAGAAGAGTTAAGGGGAAATAGAGTCATCTTGGAAGAGCCATCTTTTAGGGAAAAGAAGTCCCCTTTTTCACCATTTATAAGGAAAGAAAAGATATGTTGCTAATAAAATCTTTAATTTTGTTACACATAATTTGTCCAAAACCCAACATCTCAAGGACCTCATTGTTAAACTATCATTCCACACAGTCAAAATCCTTGGCCATATCAAGTTTGAAGGTCATTTGACTCTTCTTGCCCTTCGTCTTGTGCTTTATATCAAGGAATGTCTCAAAGGCAATGAAGGTGTTGTCATTTATGAGACATCTGTTTATGAAGGGATTTCTTTTCTTGTTCTCATTGATGTCGTCTCTTTGAGATTCTTGATTTTGTGTAGTCACTGCTTTGGTTGTTTTTCTTATACATGTTCCCTTTCTGGTTGGTTGACACATTTATAGGTTTGTTCACTTTCTTTTCGCTCAGTGGAATTTTCTCATTTGGTTGGTTGGTAGAAATTGTGTTGTTGTCCTCCCTCTCACCTAATCTGTAAGGATGGGTAGTAGTGGCATGTGGGGTCCCTGCAAATATTCTAGCAACCCATGGAATATGGGGGGTAACATAGATGGGTCACCTAGGGGCTTTTACTACACCATCAACTTTCTTGTGATGTATGTTGGCCATCTCGCCCTTGTCGAGCACCTTCTCTTAGAATTTAGTCTCATAATTCTCCTTTTGTGATTATTTAGTTCTTCCATTCTCCTTTTTTGCTGGCCATAATGTAAGTTGCTTTGCTCTTTGCTCACCTGTATCTCCTCCTTTTCTTTCCCCTGCCATTTCTAATCTATTATTACCCTCCTTTTTTCCACTCTACTAGACCTTATTTATTTTAGTTAGCTCTTTGCTACTATGTTCGTGATAGTGCGGGTCTTCCTTGTTTGGTATGCCAAAACTTATCTTCTGCTTGCAACTCTCATAGTTTGTTTCCTCATATCTTATTCTGTCCAGCTTCCTTGGTGATGCTCTAACCTAACTGCCCATGATCCCTCTACCTCTTGGCTTTCATCTGTGCATTCCTTTTGTACATGGCCCATCCTTACATAGTCATAACAATAGTTGGGAAGTATGTCGTATGTGATATTGATCTCTATGATATTTCCTATAAATCTCTCATCTTTGGCTTTGACTTGAGTGGTTTGTCAGCATTTATCAGTATTTTGTCTATTGTGGCTCTATCCCATACCGTATTATTTTTGTCTGTCTCAATGAAGGTTCCAACTTTCTAGCCGCAATGGAAACTACTTTATCAGATCTATACCCCTAAGGATGGTTGTAAAGTTTGATCCATATGGATGTTTTCTTGATGTTTAGTTCAGATGGTTGATCATACATACTTGCTTTTTTAGAGTGACAAGGTTGTGGTCAAAAATACATGGTGCCTTTCTAGCACCTTGACTGTCCCTCCCCTCATAAAAGTGGAGTATAATGATCTTGTGTTTGATCTATTTGAAGACTAGTCGCATCTTGAAATTCCAGATCACACAAGGCATTGAAATTAAGCAGCCTCTCCATAAAGACCTTAGTTTCTAGGATGAGTTGCAACTCTTCTTCCTCGTCTATCTCATCTTTTTCTTAGAAAGATGTGATATAACAATTGTTGATGCTCAAAATACCACATTGTCTGGTTAACTCCTTTGCCATAGTGGCCCCTAGAAACACCACCACTAGGGTGGAGATTCCCTAGCTGGATTAGACCATAACCCCCCAAGTTTTAGCATCAGAGGTGGAAGAGCTAAACCTAGATTGATGTTTATCGCTGTCGCATGAGCAGGTAGGCGGGATTAGGGCTCTAAAATGGTAGATATGTAGTAAAATGTGAATTATGTATAATTAAATTTGTATGGTTTTGTGATTTTACAAGAAGATCAAGTTTGTTTTAATCTGCTAATTCTACGAGAAGGTTGATTTTACAGAGATTAATACAATTTTTGTGCATCTGTATAGTCAGTAGCATGTTATACTTTTTTTTGACAAAGTTCTCATTCTAGATCTTATTACCATCATGTAATCAAATTGTGCATGTTTACTTTCCTCATTTACTAGTAGTATTACCCATCTAGTGGCATGTTTGTGAACTATGAGACTTCTTATCACCATATTTTAGTGGCATATTAAGGCATTCAAGGTTCTAGTAAAACATATATTAAATGTTGCATTTTGTCTATTGATAACATCTCATTTTGTGAACTTTCTGTACCTATCTTATTCCTTTTTGAACATCCCTTTTGTGGATTTTTCTGTCTATTTTAATATCTTTGAACAAAATTTGGACCTTACTTACTACCCTTTCCCAATCCATGTAGACCAGTAGCAAGTCACGAGTGAGATGATCCATCACGATCGTGATGCAAGATGTCACAACCAAGAAGGGGTCGTGACCCAGACAGAAGAAGCAGTCGTGACATGAGTCGCGATCAAGAATGTCATTGCGATTGTGAACGCGTGATAACCCCTGATGGAGACGTAGTCGTAACAAGACCTCCTCACCGTGATCAAAACACATGTGGCTAGCACTGTTGAATGTTGTGACTGTAACATGGTGTTAAGTCGGTGGGCAACCCCTATAAATAGGCCTCTGACTCCATACAAAAAGAATCATCAAGAGCAATGAGGTGCTGCCAAACTCCAGAGCCATTCTCATTCATCTTTGTTGGTCTTGGATCTCCAAAGGCAAAAGTTGAAGGAGAGAGAAGATTTGTCATCCTCTTCTTCGAGAGCAGAAGTTTCCATCCTCCATGCCCATACTAGATCTAGATCTGAAGAAGTACAGTTGGTGTATCACCTTCTCCCTTCTCTAGATCTACCATTTCCATCATGCTATACCTTCCCCCACTTCATTATTCTTGATGTATCTATACTTTTATAACTCATTGATGCTGCCCGTTAACATGTGTGGCTAAACACCTAACTTGGGTTGGGAGTAGCTAGTAAGGCCCTCACAACATGTATATATTGTATCCCTTTGAATATACATACTCCTAGTAGTATTATCTCCATACTCTTATTCTAAGCGCTTCACTTGTATGCTTAGCTATTATCTTGTGATGTTTTCTTATTAATGCCTCGAAAGAGTAGTATTAATATTATCTAAGTGTTAAGGAGTAGTATGAATCTATGAAAATGTTGGAATACTAAAGTTAATGGTCACATGGTTTGTTTTGTGGTAGTTTGTTTGTCATCTCGAGAGAGAGAGAACCATATAATCTAGATCTATCCTAAGCTCAAGAGAGGATGGAATAGACATATATAATGACTATTTTTAATCTTGCTAAGGGTACACAAAGGGATGTGAGTATTGCATGTTGGTGAGAGATCTTAGTAGGTGAAACCTGATCCAAGTCCCCTTCCATACTTTTGTTACATCTTTCTTGTTTGACTTTATTCTTTTGTTTTGTTTTATTACTTTTTCTTTATTGCTTTGTTTGAAGTGACATCGTTCCTCAGGGAGCGTCATTCTGATGTGTCTTTTCATTAGGTGTATTTGAGTCTAAGCCTCTCTATGTTCCAAGCACATACCAATCATGTCCCTTTGGTTTGACCCCGATCTACTACAACGGATCCCGTATAATAGTTGGGGGGACCTAAGTGTCGGGTTATAAATCTAAGAGGATGACTAATCTAGATCCGCTCTATTTTGGATGTGTGATTTAGGCTGGTCATCTATGCTTCAACAATATGGGACATTCAAGGTGTCTGGTACTCAAAGCAAAAGACACATTGATATGAAAGTTACAACAATAGGGTTACTGATTATTTAATTTATAATTTAGTGTTAGTAGTATATGAACTACACTAATGTTGATTCCTGCATAACATGTGACTTGTTAGTGACGTGAACATAATCCATATCTAAATTACTTTTGTTGTGATTATGAACCAGTGAAATTGTTTTCCTTTAATGCTGAAGTCCTTCCATAATATCTTTACTAATTTTCCATCCCAAAAATTGCAAGTTGAATAGAAGTTAATGTCTACTAAGAAATTTTTCCCTAAGAACATTTAAACACTGATGAAATATTTATATGGCTGCCTTGATAACCATTAGGAATATAAAGATTTGCTTGGAATCAAGGAGTACATTATCGATTGTATCCCAATTCATTTATGAAGTAGGATGAGTGTCTATAATCAATAAATTTAATGAGGTACTTTCTTGGCTACTATTAGAATTTTTTTATATGATTTAATAAGACACTTCCATATCCATATTTTTGATGTATGATCATCAATTTAGATTTTTCCATGATACCAATGTATTCTCTTAGTTCATCTAATAACTCTGGTGCTTCTCTTAAAGCATGTCTCTATAAGGTATTGTTGGGTATTCTTAGATTGTGAAACCGACTACCTTAGCATATGGCCTGCAATTCTATGTCCAATGTTTCAATTCCCATTAATGTGGCCAACACCCAACCAAATCAATGAACGAATTACTTAAATTAAATTTACAATTTTCCTAGAAGCCACCATACACTAGGACTTTGTTTTAACCATCAATGGCCTCAAGATTTCATTGGTTTCATTATACATTGAACTTGTTGGCAGTGGCTATCCAGAATACCCCATCTCTAAGAGCACTACATATTCCATGGTGATTGTAAGATTACTCATTTTTAATTTCTACTAGTTAACACACACGTGCACATGTACATGTACAATTGAACTGGTTTCATTATACATTGTCACAAAATTTGAAAATTATAAGATATAACTAATAGACAAATAATTTATTCTAGCCTTATTTGGCCCACTGATAACCTCTAATTTTGTGACGTTATCTTATTGGTTCTCCTTAATTTTCCATACTCTTTCTTAGATAAATTAGATAGAATCATTAACTTTTTACTTTATTGCTGATATACCAATAAACTAAACTTCTCTTCTTTATTATTGCAGGAAAACACAAAAAATTATTACAAAGACTCCATACGGTCCCAAGACCGCATGAAGGTCATACGGTCCCAAGACCGCATGAGTGTCATACGGTCTCAAGACCGCATGAAGGCCATACGGTCTCAAGACCGTATGAGCCCATGCGGTCTCAAGACCGTATGAGCCCATGCGGTCTCAAGACCGTATGAGCCCATGCGGTCTCAAGACCGTTTGAGCTCATGCGGTCTCAAGACCGTATGAGCCCATGCGGTCTCAAGACCGTATGAGCCCATGCGGTCTCAAGACCGTTTGGGCTCAACTTAAGCCTATAAATAAGACCCCAAAGGTCACTTCAAGGGGGGGGGATCTCTCAGACGCCCAAAGGCTGCCCCTCTAGTTCCAGAGCAATTCCATCCTTCATCCATCGCCCCAAGGCTGCCGATTTGAGGTCCACATCCCATCATCAAGCTACCTTCTCTCTCATCAACAAAGAAGGTGGGAAGATAAGATCCATCATCAAGCAGCCACGAAGTGTGAAGATCGTTGCTCTCTCCACCAAGGGTCCAACCTTCCCTCCTCTGTGGAGATGTTGTTCTTTCTCTCTCTTCTCGCCTCCTCCTTTGCTCTTGAGATGAGCGAGTAGTCCTTTTCACTAGGGTGCAGGGAGTAGCCCCGCTACCCATGTTTTCATTTCATGCATTGTAATTCAATCGTTTGCAATAGAGATACTCTCCTTTTTGGCTCAACATCAATCGTTTAATGAATGTTTGTTGCTTGATCACCAACTCGTGTTACTTATTGTCTCTTGGTATGAATTGTCTATGTTTATACCCTTAGATCTGAATATCGATTGAATGTTGGTTCTAGATATATGTAGTCACCATATGTCTGTTTCGGTATCTAAGAGTGCTTTCACGAGTGGAGTAAACTCACTCCCATCGTTGCACTTTCATACTATGAAATGGAATCAGTTGACGTATGGAAGTGCAACCTTGGTAAGGTCGAGGAACACACTTCATGAAGGAGTAATGCAAAGTAAGTGACCATTCGTTAGGGGATGGCTAGCATTGTAATACTCCACAGTCCTCGTAGTTGGTTATCCGAAAGGAAGCTAAGTCTACAAAGATATTAGCTGATTAGTTTCTCTTTGCATGTCTTTTTATTATGTTGCATGTTTATGATCCATGTGTAGTGGTGTGAAACCCGACAACATCCTAGTGGTTTTAATCATTGCCTACAACTTTAATCTCTACTTTCTTGCTTTTACTTTCCTTTCATCTAGTTTAAACAATCAAATCAAACTTTCGGTCTAAATGTCAATCGTTAAGTAGTTAAGTACGGCTAAAATGTTTTCCATCTTGTTTAACTCTAAACAAGACCGTCGTCCCGTGGATCTGACCCTTAAACTATATTACGATAAGACTTCCGCGTGTCTTAGCACACGCGGGTGGAGATCTTACCATAATACAAGCAAGGCTAAACTTAGAGATTCATCATCTCTAGGATTTTTAGTGGCGTTGCAAAACTCCATCAAAAATTGGCGTCGTTGCCGGGGACAACGGAACGTTTTAAGATTTTACTTAACAACTTCTTGGTTGATTAGGATTTTACACTTTTTCTTGATAACTAATCCAAATCTTCTTGATTTCTTCATTTCCTTCCATCATCTTAACGTGTGATTTTCTTTCTACTCAGGTAGAAAATGTGTATGCAAACCCCGCATAGCATCGGATTCTCCCCTGAACCAAAGTACGACTCTGAGGTAGAAAGAAGTTTCCACCGAAGGATTAGACTTAATCGCCAAAGAGCCAGACAAATGGCTGACGAGCAACGCCTCGTTGTGGAGAGAGTTAACGCCGCCATAGCGACACAAAGAGCACAACTCATCGCTGACACTCGTGCTCAAGTGCAAGCCGAGATTCGAGCTGAAGAACAAGCTCGCATCCAAGCCGAGAATGTTGCTGCTCAATTAGCATTAAGAAGCAAGAAACTTCAGGATTACACAGTCCCAAAGAATTATGAAGATGATCACCCAGTCCGACCACCAATTATCAACATTCCAAACTTCGAAATCCGGACGCAATGGATCCAGATCATGCAAGGCATTTCTTTCTCTGGAGGACCGGGAGACGATTGCATGGATCATCTTAAGAGATTCAAGTCACTCTTCCGACTTGTACCTCAAGCGGGAGTTGCTCTTGAAGCTATAATGTTACACCTCTTCCACTTCACCTTATCTGGGAGAGCTCTAAGCTGGTACAATGCTTTGGATAGGCATCCTATCATCACTACTTGGACTCCTTTAGAAGAAAAATTTCTTGAGAAATTCTTTCCACCTTCACTAACCTATGAGATCAGGGGACAAATTAATCACTTTGCCCAACTACCGGGAGAAACACTTGCGGAAGCCTGGGAAAGATTCAAGGAACTCCTGAGGAAGTGCCCTCACCATGGCATATCTCAAAATCAACTGATAGAAACATTCTATAGAGGAGTAAGTGATGATATAAAGCAATTTTTAGATTCCTCATCTGGAGGAAACTTTATGAGAAAGAATTGTGAAGATGCTTGGAATATAGTTACGATAGGGGCCGAGAACCAATCTAATTTGGGAAGGTCATCTAATCAAACCAAGGGAGTTCTTAAAGTTTACAAAGCTGAAGAATCCATGGAACTCAAGGCTATTGCAGAGGCCCTGAAGACTATTGCTAACAAGCAACAAGCTCTCGAAACTTCTTTCGGAGAGTACGACAAGAAGAAAAGCTCTCAGGTTCAGCAAGTGAAAGCTGCTACCGGAATTTGTGAAGCCTGTCATGCATTTGATCATCCCATATTATCATGTGGCATCTTATACAATGTTATGATGGATTTACAACCACCAGTGCCACAATATGAACCCATTATTGAACACCCCGAGGACCAAATGCCGGAGCAAGTCAACTCTATTCACTCAATACCCGGCCAAGTGTATTACAATCCAGACAAACCAAGAAATCACCCGGTTTTCCAATATGGAAACCCTGCAGGAACTGCCAATCCTCAACAACAGACACAAGGTGGATCTTTCAGCAAACAACCACCAGGATTTCAGAATAACTTTGCCCAAAATCAAGGGAATTATAGAAATGGGTTCCAACGATCAAATTATCCTAGGAATCCCTCTTATCAATACCCAGGACTGCACCCACAGCTGCAACAACCTCAGTTGCAGCAGCCACAAAAACCGCAGTTGACAGCACCTCCACAGCAACCCCAGGGGCAACAAGTCACACAATATCAACAGAGGAGTGCTCCTCCCCAACCATCTGATGAAATATCTTTGATTAGGCAGATGTTGCAATCTCAGCAGACCATGCTTGCGAATCAACAAGCTCAACAAAAGGCAGTGGAGGCCCAATTAGCACAGATTGTTGCTCAGTTGAAACCACAGCAGGTACCTTCGCTGGGCAACCAGAGGCAAACCCAAGGCATGACCAAAATAGACCTGAGCAACTAAATGCTGTCACCACAAGGTCCGATCGTGTCCTTCCTGATACCATTAGAATCATCCATGATGATGATGATGTAGCTATTCTCTCACCAACAAAAAGCTCAACTCATGAAAAGGAAAAATCCACTAAAACTACTGAAAGAGAAAAAGAAAAGGGACCTATGCCAGAAGCTTCACTTAGAATTCCTTATCCGGACAGGCTGAAAGGAACCAAAATGGACACTAGGTTCCAGAAATTCAAAGAAGCTATGAAGAAACTGTATATCGATATCCCATTTCTAGATGCCCTTTCTGAAGTGCCCGCTTGGGCCAAATACCTGAAAACCCTGCTGTCGAGAAAATGTATGACAGAAGAGCATGAAACAGTGAAACTAGCTCAGACCACTTCAGATATTCTGCTTAACAAAATGCCAAAGAAAAAGAAGGACCCAGGTTCCTTCGGTATTCAGTGTTCGATTGGAAATGGCTCTAGCAAAAAGGGATTAGCAGATCTAGGAGAAAGTATATCCATTATGCCCTATTCTATGTGTAAAAGATTAGGCTTCACTGATTTGTTACCTACGTCAATGACAATTCAGTTAGCCGACTCTACCATAACTGCTCCCCTTGGAATTATTGAAGATATACCCGTCAGAATAGGAACAAATTCTTATGTCCCGTGCGATTTCATTATTATGGACATACAAGAAGATCTAAGATACCCGATAATCTTCGGAAGACCTTTCCTAGCTACCGCCCGAGCACTCATCGATGTAGAAGCGGGAACGATTATACTAAGACTTGGGAAGGAAGCTTTCCAATTCAGAGTCCTTAACAGCATGAAAGGACCAAGCATTCAAGAGGAAGTTTTTCTCCTAGATGCTATATATCAAATGTCCCAGTTAGAAATGTCCGAACCCTCCGATGAGTTGGAAAGTGCCTTGACAAACCCGGAAGTAGAATTTTCGGCAAATGAACTAGTGCAACAATGCCTTCAATATTTAGAAAAAGTTGAAGAAGCCCCAACAGCCACCTTTGAAGAACTCAAGGCCGTCACCGTTATAGAAGCAACCGAGCCACCTAAGGCCCCTGAATTGAAGGCCTTACCCAAGGGACTCAAACATGTCTTCCTTGACAGCGAGAAACTTTGTCCAGTGATTATCATCTCTACTCTGGAAGAAGACCAAGAAAACAGACTTCTTGATGAGCTAAAGAGACATAAGAAAGCTATCGGATATAAAATGACTGACTTAACTGGTGTAAATCTAGCTTTATGCATGCACAGATTGCCTATGGTGGAAGAATTCAAACCATCGAGGGAACATCAAAGGAAGTTGAACCCTAATCTCAAGGAGGTAGTTCGCATCGAGGTTCTCAAACTTCTGAAGGCAGGTATCATCTACCCAATCTCGTATTCTCAATGGGTAAGCCTCGTGCAGGTGGTCCCAAAAAAAGGGGGGACCACTGTTGTTCTTAATGATAAGAATGAACTGGTACCTACTAGAACAGTAACTGGGTGGAGAATGTGCATAGATTACAGAAAACTTAATAAAGCAACAAGGAAAGATCATTTCCCCTTGCCCTTCTTGGATGAAGCTCTCGAACGTCTCACCCACCAAAAATTTTTCTGTTATCTTGATGGATATTCAGGATTTTACCAAATTCCAATCCACCCTGAAGATCAAGAAAAAACAACCTTCACTTGTCCTTTTGGAACATATGCCTTCCGAAGAATGCCTTTCGGGTTATGTAACGCACCCGCAACCTTCCAAAGATGTATGACTGCTATCTTCGTCGGACTAACAGAATCTATCATGGAAGTCTTCATGGATGATTTTTCTATATACAGAGATTCTTTTGATAAATTTTTACTCAATCTAGGAAAAGTCTTACAAAGATGTGAGGACACCAACCTGATCTTGAATTGGGAAAAATGCCACTTTATGGTGACTGAAGGTGTGGTCCTAGGACATCGAGTAAGTGCAAAAGGGATTGAAGTAGATAAAGCAAAGGTCGATGTCATCTCAAAGCTAACTCCACCTAAAGACGTCAGAGGAGTCAGGGCATTCCTTGGTCATGCAGGATTCTACGGAAGATTTATAAAAGATTTCTCAAAAATAGCAAAGCCAATGACTCACTTGCTGACCAAAGAAGCAGATTTTATTTTTGACCAAGAATGCCTTAATAGCTTCACGACTCTGAAGAATGCCCTTATCTCTGCCCCTATTCTAAGAGCTCCTGACTAGACACAACCATTTGAAATTATGTGTGACGCTAGCAATTATGCTATAGGGGCAGTCCTTGGACAAAGGATCGACAAAAAGCCTCATGTTATATATTATGCCTCCAAGACGCTTGATGAGGCACAAAATAATTATACTACTACCGAAAAAGAGTTTATGGCAGTTATCTATGCTTTTGAAAAATTTCGGTCTTACCTAATAGGGTCAAAAGTCATAGTATATACTGACCATTCTGCTATACGATACTTGATCCAAAAACAAGATGCTAAACCCCGACTTATCAGATGGGTGTTAATGCTTCAGGAATTTGATCTAGAGATTAAAGACAAAAGCGGGTTTGAAAATGTCGTCGCGGATCACCTCAGTCGCATTAAAGCTAAAGACACTGACGAATTACCCATCCAATACTCTCTACCGGATGATCAACTAATGAAAGTTACTATTGGATTTCCTTGGTATGCTGACATTGTGAATTATTTGGCAACAGGAATCATCCATCCGTCTGCATCATATCATGACAAAAAGAAATTCCTTCACGACGCTAAGTAGTATTTCTGGGATGAGCCCTACCTATTCCGCTTATGCGCTGATGGACTTTTTCGCCGATGCATTCCAGAAATAGAAATCATCCCAGTTTTAGAGCACTGTCACTCAGGCCCTACTGGGGGGCACATGGGCTCTAAGAAAACCGCTCTTAAAATTCTTCAATCTGGTTTTTACTGGCCAACCATCGCAAAGGATGCACATGAATACGTGCGATCATGTGACAAATGCCAACTCTCTGGAGGAATAACCAAATAGAACGAAATGCCTTTGAATATGTGGCAAGAAGTCGAACTTTTTGATGTTTGGGGAATAGATTACATGGGTCCCTTCCCCTCATCTTACGGATTCACGTACATTCTAGTTGCTGTGGATTACGTCTCAAAATGGGTGGAAGCTCTACCGACCACTTCCTCTGATTCCAAACCAGTCATTAAAATGTTTAAAGAAATAATATTCCCCAGATTTGGCGTTCCAAGAACAATAATATCCGATGGCGGATCTCATTTTCTGGAGCGGAGTTTCGAAGCACTTTTAAGAAAATATGGAGTCAACCACAAAGTTTCCACACCTTATCACCCACAGACTTGTGGGCAGGTTGAAGTCTCTAACAGGCAACTCAAAGCTATTTTGGAAAAAACTGTTAACAGGCACCGCACAGACTGGTCTACCAAACTTCCTGATGCTTTATGGGCCTATCGCATAGATTTCAAAACACCAATTGGAACAACATCGTTTCGATTGGTGTATGGGAAGTCGTGTCATCTACCAGTAGAATTAGAACATAAAGCTTGGTGGGCTATCAAGAAATTGAACCTTGATCTCAAAAATGCCGGTGAATCTAGACAACTTCAATTACAGGAATTGGAAGAACTGCGAATGACAGCATACCACAATGCCAGAATTTACAAAAAACAAACCAAGATGTGGCATGATGGCCACATAAAAAGAAAGGATATAATCATCGGAGATAAGGTTCTCCTATTCAATTCCAGACTGAAATTGTTTCCTGGAAAACTACGTACAAAATGGTTGGGGCCTTTCACAATCAAACATATTTACCCGACAGGAGCGGTCATTATCCTTGATGATAACGGGGGAGAAAGAACCGTCAATGGTCATAGATTAAAGAAATACTTCACTCCAGCAGACAAATTACCAAGACAAACTATAGAGATCCAAGATCCTATAACATCAGCATAACTGGAGCAGGATTTTTTGTCGAGCCAGCGACGTTAAACCAAGGTGCTACTTGGGAGGCAACCCAAGACCTGAGTATCACCTTTTCTAATTTTCTAGTCTTTTATTTTCTTTTTAAACTTTTTTCTACTTTCTTTACGTTCTTTCATCATTAATCTAAAAATACATAAAAATTCACATAATCTAAAAACAAATATAAAAATACAAGGTCTTTTGCGGTTAGGGGCACATCCCATAACCCTTAAATACCCCCCCTCGCCCCCCATTCTTTCTTCCACTTTCTCAAATTCTCGGCTTTCCTGTTTCATTCCCGATCTTCATTTTCGTGCTCGTTTCCCTCTCTGACGCTGCCGTCGTCTCCACCGCCATTTCATCACCTCGTCGTCGACTCATCTTCTTCGCTGTCGTCTCTGGCTCCGTCATCGTCCCCGCGCATTGCCGCGCTCCTGCTGTTACGACCCGTGTTGAGCTTATCCTGTAAGTATGCTACTAAGCATGTGTTTAGCTACTTTGCTAAGTTATAAGCTTGCTTTTGCTAATAACGTTTAAAACGGATATGAGATGTGCGTAGTGTAAATCCTAGCCCTTATAACGTGTAGGATCTTGCGCTTGAGGCGTTGCCAGAGAAATCGTTCGAATCCGACCATTGAGTCAAAAGTTGCATGTTTTTGGGCTTGTAGGGACCTGTTTGTAGTTTTTGGAAGTTCTTGGACTTAGCGTTTTGGTCCCTAAGTTTTTCCTCCTTATCTCTTCTTTCCCCCTTATCCGTTTCTTTCCAGAAATGAGAGAACGCAGAGTGTTCTTTTCTTCTTCCTTCTGTGTGTGTGTGTGTGTGAGAGCGAGAGAGAGAGAGAGAGAGCTGAGGAGAAGGACGTTTGGAGCTTGGTTTTGCTCCGGCTAGCAGCTGTGACTCATCTTCTTCCTTCCTTCCACCTTCTTTTCCATCGATTTGAGCTAGCTTACAGCAGGAGCTGCGTTTGCAAGGTGATGGCCTGGAGATTAGGGTGCAAAGAGCAGCCCTAGCTCGTCCTTCCTCCCCCTCCAGCTAGTTCTTGGTGATGTGCACCTGTTGCAAGTGATTTGCAACCCAATTTGAGGGTTTTACCCGTCGATTCGAGTGAAATCGAAATCTGCAGGTCCGTTTTTATTTTGTCTTTGTACGGTTCGGCCGAGTTCGTGTTTTGGTCGGCAGAGTTCCTTTTTTAGGATTTCGAACAACGTTTTGGTCGGCTGAGTTTGGTCTTGAATCGGCCGAGTTTCTTTTGTAGGTAAACGAGCTGTGTTTCGATCGGCCGAGTTTCCCAGTGGATCGGCCGAGTTTCCTGCTGATCGGCCGAAGTTGGTCAGCCGAGTTTCAGAAACTGTGAAGTGATCGGCCGATTTCCAGAGTGATCGGCCGAGTTTCAGAGTGTGAGTGGCAGTTCATTCATAAATCATTATTTAACTCAATTTAAGTGCTTAATTGCTTTAGTATCAGTTGGTATAACTTCTAAACAGTTTAGCACATACAATAGTTTATTATAGATTCAATGGAACTTGAGATACGTAATATGATTGATGAAAAAGATGGAAATTCCTGTTTTACAGTTGCAATGCATGTGATGAATAAAGATGGTTGTTTAGCAATGAATTTGAATAAGTGGCATTGAGTCATGTTAAAAGATGACAGATGATATATATATGAGTTTTTAAGAGATGTTCAAAATGTGAAATAAGTATGAAATGTGTTTTTCCTATTTAATTGTTTATATGTTAATCAGTTAATAGACTTAGGTGCCCTAACACCGTAGAACCCCTTTGAGAGGTATGCACCAGGGGGTGAAACTCATGTTGCAACAATAACTGTGCGGAGTCACAGGCACGAGGATAGAGAGAGGCAGTGTTCAACAACAACGTGTGCGATGTCACGGTGGCACTGGAGTAATAGGGGTTATTCAACATTAATCTGTGCTTGTGTCACGGTGGTAACCTGGTAAGACTCTCTGCCTGTGTGCTCAGGTTTGAGGAGGAGTCTAGAGTTCACTCTTTTGAGAGTGTAGTGAGGCCTTGTGAGCCTGAGGCCTTGTGAGCCTGAGAGTCCTGCAGCAGACCAGGGCTGGCAGTCAGACTTAGCATTTCCCGGGTGTGTCGCTAAGTCTTGTACGGTGGGATCGTAGTTCGCTACATATCTTTATATGCAGAGTACACTGCATATGTTTAGGGCAATAAAATGATAAATATGTAATCATATAGGATCACAGTAAATTAATATATTCGAACTTTTGTGCCAATTCTATACATCTGTTTATTTGTTTAAAATATATGTTGTCGCATAGAAATGTGATTATTATCTGCAAATCTGCTATGTCATTAGAAATGCCCGGTTTAGTACGGTACTTATGCTTTATTTCAAATTTATATAACTGATGAGTTGTTTAGTGATAGCTTAGTGAAATGCTATTCACTGAGCGAGTAGGCTCATCCCTCTACTCAAACATTTTCAGGTCAGCATCAGCAACATGAATCGGAAGGATCGTTTCATCCTAATTTTTAGTCTGTAGAAGGTTTATGTAGTTAGTTTTGTTAGAGGTCTCTTAGTCCTTTCCCCTCGATCCTTGGAACATGGTGTGGGTGAGATAGAATGTGTGTGGAACGTGTATAAAGATGTAAATTAATTGGTATGCTTTACCTTATGTCGAATAATGTAATATGTTGTAGACTGTGTTTATATTTCTAGTCAGTTTAATAGAAATGCTTCTGCAGTTTGTTTAGCTTTAGTTTACAGCATAAATCTGGTTATCCTTTTAATGTCTTTAAAACGTTTTAAAATGTGATGAGTGGTTGGATTGTGTGTAAATCCCATCTGTCGCACCCTAATCTCGTGGTTTGTGGCTAGTGTGAGATCGGGGCGTGACAATTTTTGGTATCAGAGCCTAGGTTGAGTACATAGTTACTCAGAGTCCAAGTCAGGGGACGATAAGAGACCAATAGGATTAAGGTTTAGGTGTCTTTCTTCTATCTGTAGTTTTCTAACAGGAAATATTCTGTTATATCATTGCAGATGGCAGGAAGAGGTTTTGATCGTGATAATCAGGCCGAGAGCCGTGTTGGCCCTAATCCACTGGACATGGGTCCAGGTGGAGGTGATCATGTTGATGAAGCATCTCGGATGTACAGGATGTTTCTGGAGACTAGAGAGAGGTACAAGGCTGATAGGCGAGATTCTTCTTCTACCAGTAGTAAGGATCTGATGAGATCGTATGAGCTTGTGAAGAAGCTTGGTGGTATAGAATTCAGTGGTACTACAGATCCAGCAGAGGCTGATGAATGGTGTAGACAGATAGAGAAGGTCTTTCGCCTGATGGAGCTTTCAGAAGAGAAAAAGATTAATCATGCAGTCTATCTTTTGACAGGCGATGCAGAGTTGTGGTGGCGTGGTGTGGAGGAAAAGAGGAGAGGTACAAAGCTTTCTTGGAAGGACTTCTCTGAAGAGTTTCATCTTAAATTCTATCCACCCACTTTTATTAATGAGAAAATCAGGCAGTTACAGAACATTAAGTAGGGGAACATGTCAGTTACTGAGTATGAAGCGCTTTTCACCCGGTTAGCAAACTTCTGCCCGCAACTTGTTCCTGACAACATAGAAAGATGCAGAAGGTTTCAAGAAGGGCTGAGGCCAGAGATTCAGCATACAGTTTCTGCTACTAGTAGAAGGAACAGAGAGAACTTTGGCGAGTTTGTTGAGGCTGTGAGACAGGTTGAAGAATCTGTGAATGCTGACAAGGTGCCTGAGTCTAAGAAGAGATCTGCAGATTTCAGTAGAGGACAGTCCAGTAGTAGATACAGAGGTGGAGGTAGAGGTTTCTTTTCTAAACTTGGGCATGGCTTTAGCTGTTTCAGCAGACAGAGATCTGAGGATGTCACTACATCTAGAGGCAGAGGGGGATACAACCCAGGAAGATGGGGCAGTGCCGCTAGTGGACAGTCTTCTGGATCGTTAATGTCAGTGACAGGTCCCCAGAGACAAGAGATACCGTCATGTAACAAATGTGGAAGACCACATACTGGACAGTGTTGGGGTCCAAGTTGTTATGTCTGTGGACAAATAGGACACCTCAAAAGGGAATGTCCTCAACTTCAACAAGCAGCATCACAAGCTTTCCAGCCTCAGCACCCTGATGTTCCGAGTTCTTCTGTGGCTTCTGGTTCTAGAGGTGGTGGAGTGCCTAGTGGCAGGAGTGGTCAGAGAGGACAGCGTGGCAGAGGGAGAGCTTCAGCACGTTTCTTCTCTTTGACACCTCAGGAAGGTATAATCTCTTCACAAGTTGTTACAGGAGAGATGCTTTTGTTTAATAGTATACCAGTTTTAGTTTTGATAGATCTGGGTGCTACTCACTCTTTCATACGACGTTATTTACTTGGTAAACTTAATCTGTTAACTCAAGAGTTGGTAGATGAGTTAATGTTGAGGGTTCCACTAGGTGGACCAACAGTTTTGACTGAGTTCTGTCCCAGATGTTTGTTATCCTTTGGAGGTTACACCTTTGCTGCTAATCTCATACCCCTGGATGTTAATACTTTTCAATTCATCCTGGGTATGGATTGTCTTGAGACATCTCGAGTGCAACTCGATTGTTGGAAGAGGGAAGCTACCTTTCAACAAGGTGAATTTTCTTGTGTCTTTACTGGAGACAGGAAAGTTCTGCCTACGTGCATAGTATCAGTTGTTGTAGCTGATAAGATGCTACAGAAAGGATGTGAAGCGTTCCTTGCTCATGTGGTTGACACCAGAGCAGAGAAGAGCACCGCCAGTGTTTATGATGTGCCTATGGTTCGTGAGTTTTCTGATGTTTTTTCAGAAGAGTTACCAGGCTTACCTCCTGTCAGAGACATTGATTTTGAGATTCAGGTATATCCAGGTAGTCATCCAGTAGCACTGCCAGCCTATAGAATGGCACCTGCAGAGTTGAAGGAACTCAAGGTGCAGTTGCAGGAGTTGCTGGATAAGGGTTTCATTAGACCCAGTTCTTCACCGTGGGGTGCTCCAGTGCTGTTTGTTAAGAAAAAGGATGGTACCATGCGTCTCTGTATAGATTACATGCAACTGAACAAGATCACTATTAAGAACAAGTACCCTTTGCCGAGGATAGACGATCTGTTTGATCAGTTGCGTGGAGCGACGATCTTCTCTAAAATAGATTTGAGATCTGGATATCATCATCTCAGAATAAAGGCTTCTGATATTCCCAAGACAACTTTCAGAACTAGGTATGGGCATTATGAGTTTCTGGTCATGTCGTTTGGGCTGACCAATGCCCCAGCAGCCTTTATGGATATGATGAATCGGATTTTCAAACCGTTCCTAGATCAGTTTATTGTAGTCTTTATAGATGATATTTTGATCTACTCCAGAGATGATGTACAGCATGAGCAACACCTGAGATTAGCGTTGCAGTTGCTGAGGCAACATCAGTTGTATGCTAAGTTTAGCAAGTGTGAGTTCTGGTTGGCTGAGGTAGCATTTCTTGGACATGTTATCTCGAGAGATGGAGTTAGTGTTGATCCTAAGAAATTTGATTATGTGCTTCAGTGGGAACGGCCTAAGACTCCTACTGAGATTAGAAGTTTCTTGGGATTAGCAGGCTATTACAGAAGGTTTATATAGAACTTCAGTGTGCTAGCATCACCCTTGACACGCTTGATGAGGAAGGATGCACCGTTTGTTTGGTGTGATAACTGTGAGAAAAGTTTTCAGATCTTGAAGAGGAATTTGACTTCAGCACCAGTGTTGGTTTTGCCAGAAGCAGAAAAGGGTTATACAGTGTTCTGCGATGCTTCCAGGAGAGGCTTGGGCTGTGTACTGATGCAAGAAGGCAAAGTTGTGGCTTACGCATCTAGACAGCTTAAGAAGAACGAAGAGAACTATCCTACTCACGATCTGGAGTTAGCTGATATAGTTCATGCTCTTAAGACATGGTGTCACTATCTGTATGGTGAGACATGTCAGGTGTTTACGGATCATAAGAGCCTGAAGTATATCTTCACTTAGAAGGATTTGAATTTGAGACAGCGCAGATGGCTTGAGCTGATCAAAGATTATGATGTGACAATCGATTACCATCCTGGTAAGGCAAATGTTGTAGCAGATGCCTTGAGTAGAAAGTCAAGTTCAACTGCATATGCATTTTCTATGGCATGTTTCAAGAGAGACTTGCTTGTAGATATGAGAAAGTTGAACTTAGACTTGGATGTGACTGGACAGAGTGGGTTGATTGCTCAGATGCAGGTCAAACCTACTTTCTATAATCAGATCAAAGAATTGCAGCAGAGTGATGACGAGTTATGGAAAGTTATGCAGGATATGTCAGAAGGTAAGAGAACAGAATTCAGTTTTTCTGACGATGGTGTGTTGTATCTTCATAATAGGTTGTGTGTACCTGGGAACAGTGAGCTGAAAGAGCAAATCCTTGAAGAAGCGCATGCTTCTATGTATGCTATGCATCCAGGTAACACAAAGATGTACAGGAACCTCAAGGAGCTGTATTGGTGGTTTGGTATGAAGAAAGATGTGGCTGAGTACGTGGCTAGATGCGGAGTGTGTCAGCAGGTTAAAGCTGAGCATCAGAAACCTGCTGGTACCTTGCAGTCGCTTCCTATACCAGAATGGAAATGGGAACACATCACGATGGATTTTGTGGTAGGGTTACCCAGGACGCCTAGGGGTTCAGACTCGATATGGGTGATTGTGGATAGACTAAGTCTGCTCACTTTCTCCCTGTCAAGTCAACCTTTGATGTTCCAAAGTTGGCCAAGGTTTATGTGGATGAGGTAATCAGATTGCATGGAATTCCAGTTTCCATTATTTCTGACAGAGATCCTAAGTTTACATCTAGGTTCTGGAATCAGTTACATCGTGTGTTGGGCACGAAGCTGAGGTTTAGTACAACGTTTCACCGGTAGACATATGGTCAATCTGAGAGGACCATTCAGACCCTTGAAGACATGCTAAGAGCATGCGTTCTGCAGTTCAGAGGTAACTGGGAAGAATACTTAAGCCTGATGGAGTTTGCATATAACAACAACTACCATTCTAGCCTTGGAATGGCCCCATATGAAGCTCTATATGGCAGGAAGTGTAGATCCCCAGTTTGTTGGTACAAGGTTGGTGAGAAAGAAATTCTTGGACCTGAGATAGTTGATATAACTACAGAGAAGATATCTGTGATCAGGGATCAGTTGAAAGCTGCTCAGGACAGACAGAAAAGTTATGCCGAGAGACGATGTCGACCTCTTGAGTTTGAGGTTGGTGATGAGGTTTATCTGAAGGTTTCACCGTGGAAGGGAGTGCTAAGGTTTGGCAAGAGGGGTAAGTTGACCCCTAGGTACATGGGCCCATATCCTATTGTTGAAAGGATTGGACCTGTAGCTTACAGGTTGGATTTGCCGTCTGAGTTGGCAAATCTTCATGATGTGTTTCATGTGTCTATGCTGAAAAAGTGTCATCCCGATACAGAAAAGATTTTAGATCCAGAACCGGCACAGCTTAAGACAAATGTGTCCTATGTGGAAGGACCAGTGCAAATAGTTGATCACCGTATCAAAAAGCTTAAGAACCGCGAGATACCTTTAGTGAAGGTTTTGTGGAGGAATCATAACCTTGAAGAAGCTACGTGGGAGCTTGAATCTGAGATGCGTAGCAAGTTTCCTTTTCTCTTTTAGGAATTTCGGGACGAAATTCTTATAAGGGAGGGAGATTGTTACGACCCGTTTTGAGCTTACCCTGTAAGTATGTTGCTAAGCATGTGTTTAGCTGATTTGCTAAGTTATAAGCTTGCTTTTGCTAATAAGGTTTAAAACAGATATGAGATGTGCCTAGTGTAAATCCTAGCCCTTATAATGTGTAGGATCTTGCGCTTGAGGCGTTGCCAGAGAAATCGTTTGAATCCGACCTTCGAGTCAAAAGTTTCATGTTTTTGGGCTTGTAGGGACCCGTTTGTAGTTTTTGGAAGTTCTTGGACTTAGCGTTTTGGTCCCTAAGTTTTTCCTCCTTATCTCTTCTTTCCCCCTTATCCGTTTCTTTCCAGAAACGAGAGATCGCAGAGCGTTCTTTTCTTCTTCCTTCTGCGTGAGAGAGAGAGAGAGAGAGAAAGAGAGCTGAGGAGAAGGACGTTTGGAGCTTGGTTTTGCTCCGGCCAGCAGCTGCGACTCATCTTCTTCCTTCCTTCCACCTTCTTTTCCATCGATTCGAGCTAGCTTGCAGTAGGAGCTGCATTTGCAAGGTGATGGCCTGGAGATTAGGGTGCAAAGAGCAGCCCTAGCTCGTCCTTCCTCCCCCTCCAGCTAGTTATTGGTGATGTGCACCTGTTGCAAGTGATTTGCAACCCAATTCGAGGGTTTTACCCGTCGATTCGAGTGAAATCGACATCTGCATGTCCGTTTTTATTTTCTGTCTGTGCGCGGTTTGGCCGAGTTCGTGTTTTGGTCAGCCGAGTTCCTTGTTTAGGATTTCGAACAGTGTTTTGGTCGGCCGAGTTTGGTCTTGAATCGGCCGAGTTTCTTTTGTAGGTAAACGAGCTGTGTTTCGATCGGCCGAGTTTCCCAGTGGATCGGCCGAGTTTCCTGCTGATCGGCCGAAGTTGGTCGGCCGAGTTTCAGAAACTGTGAAGTGATCGGCCGAGTTCCAGAGTGATCGGCCAAGTTTCAGAGTGTGAGTGGCAGTTCATTCAGAAATCATTATTTAACTCAATTTAAGTGCTTAATTGCTTTAGTATCAGTTGGTATAACTTCTAAACAATTTAGCACATATAATAGTTTATTATAGATTCAATGGAACTTGAGATACGTAATATGATTGATGAAAAAGATGGAAATTCCTATTTTACAGTTGTAATGCATGTGCTGAATAAAGATGGTTGTTTAGCAATGAATTTGAATAAGTGGCATTGAGTCATGTTAAAAGATGACAGATGATATATATATGAGTTTTTAAGAGATGTTCAGAATGTGAAATAAGTATGAAATGTGTTTTTCCTATTTAATTGTTTATATGTTAATCAGTTAATAGACTTAGGTGCCCTAACACCGTAGAATCCCTTTGAGAGGTCTGCACCAGGGGGGTGAAACTCGTGTTGCAAAAATAACTGTGCGGAGTCACAGGCACGAGGATAGAGAGAGGCAGTGTTCAACAACAACGCGTGCGATGTCACGGTGGCACTGGAGTAATAGGGGTTATTCAACATTAATCCGTGCTTGTGTCGCGGTGGTAACCCGGTAAGACTCTCCACCTGTGTGCTCAGGTTTGAGGAGGAGTCTAGAGTTCACTCTTTTGAGAGTGTAGTGAGGCCTTGTGAGCCTGAGGCCTTGTGATCCTGAGAGTCCTGCAGCAGACCAGGGCTGGCAGTCAGACTTAGCATTTCCCGAGTGTGTCGCTAAGTCTTGTACGGTGGGATCGTAGTTCGCTACAGATCTTTATATGCAGAGTACACTGCATATGTTTAGGGCAATAAAATGATAAATATGTAATCATATAGGATCACAGTAAATTAATATATTCGAACTTTTGTGCCAATTCTATACATCTGTTTATTTGTTTAAAATATATGTTGTCGCATAGAAATGTGATTATTATCTGCAAATCTGCTATGTCATTAGAAATGCCCGGTTTAGTACGGTACTTATGCTTTATTTCAAATTTATATATCTGATGAGTTATTTAGTGATAGCTAAGTGAAATGCTATTCACTGAGCGAGTAGGCTCATCCCTCTACTCAAACATTTTTAGGTCAGCATCAGCAACAGGAATCGGAAGGATCGTTTCATCCTAACGCTTAGTCTGTAGAAGGTTTATGTAGTTAGTTTTGTTAGAGGTCTCTTAGTCCTTTCCCCTCGATCCTTGGAACATGGTGTGGGTGAGAGAGAATGTGTTTGGAATGTGTATAAAGATGTAAATTAATTGGTATGCTTTACCTTATGTCGAATAATGTAATATGTTGTAGACTGTGTTTATATTTCTAGTCAGTTTAATTGAAATGCTTCTGCAGTTTGTTTAGCTTTAGTTTACAGCATAAATCTGGTTATCCTTTTAATGTCTTTAAAACGTTTTAAAATGTGATGAGTGGTTGGCTTGTGTGTAAATCCCATCTGTCGCACCCTAATCTCGTGGTTTGTGGCTAGTGTGAGATCGGGGCGTGACACCTGTTCTGCTGCTCCCCACGCCCAACATTCTCGCCGCCCTCTTTACAGGTAGACCACCCAACAGTTTGTTGGTTTGCACCACCGCCAGACGGTCACGATTTTTCGAACTCTGTCGTCGCCACCATCGTCGTCGGTAACGTCGGCATGCTTACCCTTCGTCGCCGTCACAGTTCCCTGCCAACAAACAGCCGCACGTTTCGTCTCCCGCGAGGTTCATCTCCCATTCGGTCTCCAAACCGTATGGAACCTTTCGGTCTCCAAACCGTATGGAACCATTCGGTTTCCAAACCGTATGGAACCATTCGGTCTCCAAACCGTATGGAATCATTCGGTTTCCAAACCGTTTGGGACCATTCGGTCTCCAAACCGTATGGAACCATTCGGTTTCCAAACCGTATGGAACCATTCGGTCTCCAAACCGTATGGAACCATTCGGTCTCCAAACCGTATGGAACCATTCGGTCTCCAAACCGTATGGAACCATTCGGTCTCCAAACTGTATGGAACCATTCGGTTTCCAAACCGTTTCGGACCATCCGGTTTCCAAACCGTTTGGGACCATTCGGTCTCCAAACCGTATGGAACCATTCCGTTTCCAAACCGTATGGAACCATTATGTCTCCAAACCGTATGGAATCATTCGGTCTCCAAACCGTATGGAACCATTCGGTTTCCAAACCGTTTGGGACCATTCGGTCTCCAAACCGTATGGAACCATTCGGTTTCCAAACCGTATGGAACCATTCGGTTTCCAAACCGTATGGAACCATTCGGTCTCCAAACCGTATGGAACCATTCGGTTTCCAAACCGTTTGGGACCATCCGACCTCCAAACCGTTACTTTGTTATAATTTCAAATTTAATAAAACCAATCTAATAAACCTCAAACTCCAATAACATTACTTTGTTATAACATCAAATTTAAACATTCTAACTATTGTTTTCTTGTCAATAATTTTAGAATGACATCACCTTCCAAGCACCCTCAAGGAACAGCTGATGCCCCTTTCTGGACAAGGGAACAATTAGAAGCTGAGCGTGGCAAACTACAACAAGTCATAGATAACTGTGAAACGACTGGACTTCTCTCGGCAAAGGTGAACCTGCTCAAAGTCATGCATGAGATAAAACGCCTCAACATATGCTTAGGTGAGGTGCACTCCGAAGAAGAGGCCGAGACAATTTCATCCGACGAGGACTCGGAATATCAACCTTCCCCTGAGGCAGAATCACCCACTGCAAAGTCTAAGGAGAAAAGAAAAGCCCAAGCAACCACATCAGAACCAGCACCCAAGAAAAGGGCCAGGAAACAAGTTCACCCTGCCACTGCAAGGGAACAAACTTTGGCAGGGTACATCCCATCACCCATCACCACCACCACCACCACCACCCCTGCCACAATTACCGTTCCTATTTTTCCCCCCATCACCACCACAGCACCACAACCTGAAAATCTTTATCTCAATAACATCCGTTCCATCAGCCAAATTCTTAAACCAACAAAGTATGTCTGCCCAAGCATAGTAATGAAGATGGGGATCTATAATAGAATCCTCACACTACTTGACAATTCCAATCCTGTTCGGTTATGCTATGTACCCGAAACACCCTATATTGAGCCAACAACAGAATTCTTCACCTATTTCCAAAAAGAATCGGTGGACATCATGGATAGAGCAAGGGACGGTGGTGACTGTAGAATAACCACCAGAATCTTTAACAACGAAGTGGTCATCACTGAAAATATGTTGAATGAAATCTTCATCGATAACCAAGACCAGCTGAAAAAAGCAAAGGCCGCTGGTACAGAACACCCCAAGCTCAACAAACATACCTTCTGGAAATCACTAACAGGGATACCAAATTTTGACGCAAAGACAAGCAAGGCCTCTAACATTCATTCTGGCCTAGTGCGCACACTTCACAAAATCATCGCTGGCGCACTCTTCCCTAGATCAGAAGGAGGAACTGTACTCATATCTGATCTCTATGTTCTCTGGTCCGTCCTAAATGGAATGCCAGCTAACATTGGACGTCTTATGCTCATCAAGCTATCAGCCTTCGCCCTAGGAAAAGAAATTTGCACGGGTGGTCATATCACATCCATCATCAAATATCTTAAGATGGATAGACTTCTACCCAAATGCAACCCAATAAAGGGCGACATCCTTACCAACGAACAGACATTAAAGAACTCCTTTATCATAAAAGAAAAGGATGCAAGGCTACATTACGTGTTCTGCCCCACAACAAAATCTTCTAGAACCCTGCTCCCACTTCTAGAACTTGCTGACTATGACAAGGACAAGCTCCTATTCTCAGACAATGAGATCGTCAAACTCATAGCCTCCGTCAATGCCACAGCAAAGAAAGCAACAGCAGGGCAGGCAAAGCTCAGCATAAATGCCCCGACAGCCAAAATAACAAAATTTCCAGTCAAACGACCTTCCAGAAGGCTTCTGAAGGTGCACGAGCTTTCAAGGACACCAACATCAAAACCCCACCCCGAATCTGAACCCTCCCTTCCAGACGAGCATATTACAACCTCATCACTAGACTCTTTTATAATGAGTCTAAATGTTGAGCTCACTACCACCTCTCCACCTTTCACTACCCCAACATCCACTACCCCACCACCTTCAACCACCCCACCATCTTCCATTTATCCACCATCAACCACTCCTCAATCATCCTCCACACCACTTTTTACCACACCACCCTTCTCCACAACCATACCACCACCCCCACCCTTCTTCACTTCGGGCATCCCATTCTCCACTACAACGCACGAATTCACCTCCTTCACCTCCACTGCCTTTCCATCAACATTCCCGGATCCATTCCTCTCTCTGGGTATGTCACCACCTTTTCCATCCACCACCACCCCGACATCGTTGGTGACCCCATCCACAGTCACCACACAGTTCGCGGGTCCATCAATAGTGTCTTTTCCGCAAGACACTACCATTCCACCCCGACCGCAGCCACCTCACTCTTCATCTACTGGGGTCCCTTTTACTAACGTCGGTGAGGAATTCGGACGTCAATTCGACACTATCCGAAACCTCCTCACCGATCCCTCTAACATTTTAAATTCTATTTTTTCTTGTGTGCAGGGTCTAACACAACAGGTCGCCAAGATCGATGAGCAGAACCGCGCCATGCCAAGCATTCTCCAAGGAATCCAACAACACCAAGATTCAATGGCCAAGCAAGTCGACCACATCGACAACCACTGTAAAACTTTGCCCGAGCTGATCCATGGAGTACAACGCCAGCATGATGCGTTGGCAAAGCAAGTTGATAGGATCTCTACACAGACTCAACCTCTGCCAGAGACCCTCCGCGAGCTCAAGCAGCAACAACAAGCTTTCAGCACGCACCTAGACGACATCAATAACACCCTCACACAACTACATAAAAGCCAGGAGGTGTCATCAAACAATGAGCTTATTCAACTACGAGCTCAAGTAACTGACCTCACAGCATGACTCCTCTCAGTCGAAGAGCGTTATTCTGATTTAAAAGAAACCCACGAAGCACTGCTCGAAGCACACGAGCACGTGCAAGTGGCATACGACGAGCTACAATCCCTCCATCGTCAATGCAAGAAGAAAGCACATAAGAAAACAACTGATAAATCAGCAGTAGATGAAACTGATGAAGATGACGATGAAGATTCTGATTCCTCCGCTGACTCAAACAACAATACCCCCTCAGCTGATGACTCCAATAAGCCAGATGATGTTGGGGTGGGCCCCAGCCAAGGAACACAACCAAAACACCAGAAAGATCACCAAGCTGGTGATAAAGATCCCAAATCCCCTGCTCCCACGGAAAACGTCAACATATATTATGGGGATCAATTCCTAAACTACTCCATGGGATCTTTAGGGGAGGCTGCAAAAGAAGTGGCTTTTGCTGAGTTCGAAAAATGTATTCTGGGAACCAGCAACAGTATACCAGCCACAACAGCTCAAAAATTCTCCGCACCTCAGCCTTCAGTGCCTGAGCAGGAAGAATCAGAAAGAGTACGCCTAGACACTGATGAAGAACTAGATACTCCTTCTGATTCTGACAGAGATGAAGATCTGCAACATTACATGGACGACTTCGAGCAGACTTTTTCCCCCACACCGCAAGAACTACCCCCGCCGCCACCTCTACCTCATAAAATGCACGACCTTGATATGGCGGCCATCTCTACCTTAGACGCACAGGATATCTTCATCATGAACACTATAGTAGATGATGCCAAGGAAGGGGGGATGTTATCTATCAAAACACAATGACCAAGAGCAAGTTGACACGTGAGGATTTCCGCTCCATCCTCCGACCCCGTTCTGAGGTGAAGATGGCGACCTTCCGCACCCTTCTTGCCAATTCTATCGAAATTTATAGAAGTCCTAGGTGGAAGCAACCAGTTTTGAACACCTCACCAGCTCTGGGTTTGTGCTTGCTATACAAAGAACTACAGCACAAATCCATTGAGCGGTTGCATAGGGGAATGGCTAGAAGACCACGTTTTATAACCGTGCCATTTCAAGTCTGTGGTCACTGGCTACTTATGATCGTAGACACCTCAGCTAAAGACGCAAAAGTGTACAACTTCTGTGCTAGTGAACTGAAGGCCAGAATAATCAACTTTGTCGGCACTGAAGATGGGGAGGCAAGATGCATCCCTTTCCAGCTTCTAAAACTCATTTGGGTTGCATGCCCTCCTCTCCGCCAGGATTGGAGTCAACCCTAGTTTCGAATAATCAACTCCCAAGTCAAAACCACTAAAGGATCAGGGGACTGCGCTTTCTACGTTATACGACACATTTTAGCGCTCAACCAGCAAGTCCCATTCACCGATCTCATTAATGAAGATTTCCACTCCTTACGAGGGCGGTACACCATGGAGCTTATCTGCGATAGAAGGTTCTTCAATGACCCTACTATGGCGCCAGATGACGTCCCTCGTTACCTTTTTTCATCCGTCCAATGTCCGCAGAGGAGACCATTCAGACAAACCCTAACGGAGTTGGAAAAAGAAAAGCAGCCAACCAAAGTCACCAAGCAAAGAAAATGGAACCCTTTCACCTTCGACCTGGCTCCAGATAAAGGTGATGTTGAGTTGATATCCGGGGCAACCATCAAGAAATCCTCACTACACATGGTTCCCCCATCTGCCATTGAACCATCATTTCCAAATTTCGATCGAGAAGCTTGCTAAAATCTTTCAGACAATGAACTCCGGCTCATAATGTCACGACTATATGCCGAAAAGGACGACCTTGTATATATTGACGGGGATATCTTGGTTATGGCAGATGTCCTCTGTGAAACTGTACAGATCAAAGGTTCCATGTTTGTAAGTGTAATGACTGCTTATCAATACTTGCTCGCACGGAATCACCGCACAGTCTATATGGTATCAGCTTACATGAAGGATGATCTTTTAGGGCTGAAGAACTTTGGAACAAAGGAACCACTCATCTCTTATCTTCAGCATACAACTCCGAAGTTCATCATGCTACCTTTCCTTCATCAAGAGCACTGGATGTTACTGACAACTAATCTTCATGAAGGAACAACAATAATCTACAACAGTTCCGACAGCCAGTATGATCTAGAACAGAAAGAATATACTACAACTCCAAAGACACCAATAGAGGAGGTGGCGAAGGAGTGTGCTAACAAATTACACGATCTTTTGGGTCAGCACACGCGGGCATATGACAAAGATCACTTCAAACCACCAGCCTTCTGCCACAGGTGCCCCCAGCAAATTAAAGAATCCAAATACTGCGACTTCCACGTCCTTTTCTGGATGTATACAATTTTGACCCTTCACAAGCCTATAGAGGACATGACAGAAGTGGACTACCACGCACTACGTGGAAAGCTCACAGCCACCTTACTCAGAACTCATGGGGCAAATAAAGGATTAACAGAAGCCTAATGCCCTTGTCCTTGCACTTCTCAACCTATCACTTTGACACTCTGTGGACAGAGTGAGTGATAAGTTAGGGGGGAGAGTGCACTGGACAAGGGTGAGGTATCATTCTTCTTCAACCCTTCTATCTCTACCCTTTCCCTTAACTCATACTTTTCCGCACATCTTTTTCAAAACCTTCTGTTCATATTTAGACTTTTTCAAGTAACTTCTTCAATAAAATAACTCTTAAGTATAACTTTCATCCTGGAAAGATTCACCCCTAGCTAAGTTAGAGATAAAGTAGTCCTCAAGAATAAATAACAAGATTAGCATATAGGCATGAATGGCGAATTTATACATTACATTCACAATTAGTTTTTATGCTTTTACTTCAATTCTATCTCAGACTCTTCACAGGTCAACTTCAGGGCCAAAGCAAACCGAAAACTCTCAAGGTCAAGAGGGAAATCAGGGGGAAATCCAAAATCAAGAAATCTCGCAAGCGGACCACCAAACAAAAATAAGTGCATGTCAGGAACCCTAAGAACAGTTTTCTTCTTTCAATAAAAGAGGCTTGGCCGCCCAATCCAAAACCCTAACAAAAACCCACTTCCTAAGCCTGTGAGTTTCGAATAAAAGCCAGAGTGTTGAATAAAAACATGAGAGTTGTGCCACGCATAAGGACCTATATGAAGAGCCAATAAAGATCTCACCCGACCGGTACATATAGTTTCCCTCATGAAGGCAGATGTGTCGTGCCCGGTAGTGAAATCCTAAGGTCTCCTAATATATGAAAAGGCTGATAAAGGACTTGGCCGGCCGGTACATTCAGCTGCCCTCATGAAGGCAGATGTGTCGTGCCCGGTAGCGAGACCCTAAAAGCATAGGACAAAACCTCCCCCACTTGAAGGGGGAATTACACAATAAGCCTTTTAAGCCAACCCTCATACCCACTCTAGCTGTCGGTAGGTTTCTCAAAAGAAGTATAAAACTGAGTAGAGTCGATGACATGCACATAAAAAAAGGGTTCCAATGCGAGACTCGCGATATGAAAGGAACCTGAGATCCATGCAACTCTTGATACCCGAAAGAGTTAGTGTAAGCAGAAGCCCTAACAAGACCTCGGAAGATCTCTGATCTAGAATTGAAGCAAGAGTATGGAAACCCTAACTAAATAAAATCGCCTCACCACTGCATGCCTTAGCTCTATCTAACTTGAGGACAAGCTAGACTCTAAGTTAGGGGGGTGATAACCTCCCATTTTGTGACGTTATCTTATTGGTTCTCCTTAATTTTCCATACTCTTTCTTAGATAAATTAGATAGAATCATTAACTTTTTACTTTATTGCTGATATACCAATAAACTAAACTTCTCTTCTTTATTATTGCAGGAAAACACAAAAAATTATTACAAAGACTCCATACGGTCCCAAGACCGCATGAAGGTCATACGGTCCCAAGACCGCATGAAGGTCATACGGTCCCAAGACCGCATGAGTGTCATATGGTCTCAATACCGCATGAAGGCCATACGGTCTCAAGACCGTATGAGCCCATGCGGTCTCAAGACCTTATGAGCCCATGCGCTCTCAAGACCGTATGAGCCCATGCGGTCTCAAGACCGTTTGGGCTCAACTTAAGCCTATAAATAAGACCCCAAAGGTCACTTCAAGGGGGGGATCTCTCAGACGCCCAAAGGCTGCCCCTCCAGTTCCAGAGCAATTCCATCCTTCATCCATCGCCCCAAGGCTGCCGGTTTGAGGTCCACGTCCCATCATCAAGCTACCTTCTCTCTCATCAACAAAGAAGGTGGGAAGAGAAGATCCATCATCAAGCAGCCACGAAGTGTGAAGATCGTTGCTCTCTCCACCAAGGGTCCAACCTTCCCTCCTCCATGGAGATGTTGTTCTTTCTCTCTCTTCTCGCCTCCTCCTTTGCTCTTGAGATGAGCGAGTAGTCCTTTTCACTAGGGTGCAGGGAGTAGCCCCGCTACCCATGTTTTCATTTCATGCATTGTAATTCAATCGTTTGCAATAGAGATACTCTCCTTTTTGGCTCAACATCAATCGTTTAATGAATGCTTGTTGCTTGATCACCAACTCGTGTTACTTATTGTCTCTTGGTATGAATTGTCTACGTTTATACCCTTAGATCTGAATATCGATTGAATGTTGGTTCTAGATATATGTAGTCACCATATGTCTGTTTCGGTATCTAAGAGTGCTTTCACGAGTGGAGTAAACTCACTCTCATCGTTGCACTTTCATACTATGAAATGGAATCAGTTGACGTATGGAAGTGCAACCTTGGTAAGGTCGAGGAACACACTTCATGAAGGAGTAATGCAAAGTAAGTGACCATTCGTTAGGGGATGGCTGGCATTGTAATACTCCACACTCCTCGTAGTTGGTTATCCGAAAGGAAGCTAAGTCTACAAAGATACTAGCTGATTAGTTTCTCTTTGCAAGTCTTTTTATTATGTTGCATGTTTATGATCCATGTGTAGTGGTGTGAAACCCGGCAACATCCTAGTGGTTTTAATCATTGCCTACAACTTTAATCTCTACTTTCTTGCTTTTACTTTCCTTGCATCTAGTTTAAACAATCAAATCAAACTTTCAGTCTAAATGTCAATCGTTAAGTAGTTAAGTACGGATAAAACGTTTTCCATCTTGTTTAACTCTAAACAAGACCGTTGTCCCGTGGATCCGACCCTTAAACTATATTACGATAAGACTTCCGCGTGTCTTAGCACACGCGGGTGGAGATCTTACCATAATACAAGCAAGGCTAAACTTAGAGATTCATCATCTCTAGGATTTTTAGTGGCGTTGCAAAACTCCATCACCCACCCTGCTAAATAAGGACTCTTCGGCCTCGTCACTGCTCCTTCCCCATTGGAGACAATTTCAACGCCTCAAGTCCACTTTCAACCAGCTCCTGGTGCTATATGTACCTAGGAGACTGAATAGTGTGGCTGATGGCATCGCAAAACACACTATTAACAATTTTGTTCCCTGTAATTTCATTTCTAATAAGCCTCACTGGCTTAAGGTAGACATCAATGTCAACTTAAACCTTATTTGGCCTGCGCTAGAGAGCGGGATGAACTAATCTTCTCTAGTTCTACAAAAAAAAAATATTTTAGCAAATATTACTAATTAGTTTCTTATTGATATTCTTTTCGTGAATCTATTGTGGTATTAGATCAAGTAATAGTAACTCACTCAGTTTAAATTCAAATTGGTAACCGTTACTCTGGGTGGAATGTTCAAATAAATTTTGATGAAACTCATAACTTATATTTATTTGTATCAAAAAGGATTATAAAAATATTATTTTCGCATCATACATTTTAATAATTCCGAATGGAATTTTTATGAGCACATAAAATTTCAAATGTACGTAAAGTTTGATTTCTAAATTATAAAAAGACTATCATCTATGAATAGGATGGTTACTCAGAATTTGAGATTTTGATTATACCAATTCACTATTCAATTGAAACTAATCTCCATAACGATACTTCACAAATTATTATATGATTACTTTATCAATTATAAATATAAGTTATCAGAATTTTTTTATAAAATATCCACGTCCAGTGAGAGACTTTTTCCTATGAAAATGAATACATGCATGATTTACGTCCTTGATGATTGAAAAAGGAATGGCCATGCACAATTCTTTATTTGCAATTTTTTTTAATAAATGCATCATGAAAATGATTATCGTCAGTACATCAATAAATTGTTAATGTCACATAGAACAAAGTTATCTTTTGATTACTCAAAAGTAACTATAAATATATTATAGTAATCAATAAACCAACAAGTAGCCCAATTTTCAGAATCAGAATAAAAAGGGTAATTGATTATCTGTACCGTTCATGTTATTTTAGGATGCATATGCTTATTTATGCCTATAATAAAGAAAGCAACTACAAATAAGGCTTTGTTTCGAATTTATTTGCCACAAAGTGCATAGCCCCGACATCTGAGTCAAAGTACAGGGCGAAGATGCACCCCACCCACCTGACCACGCACTTGCGCTGGAAACACTTGTAGGCGTCGCATGGACCCCTCAGGTGGTGAGGTGCCTGGGTCGTCGTCTGAACCAGAGGCGCCCGAATGACCTCCTCCTCCTCCTGCTGCACTGTGGCAAAAGTAACTATAAATATATTATAGTAATCAACAAACCAACAAGTAACCCAATTTTTAAAATCAGAATAAAAAGGGTAATTGATTATCTGTACCGTTCATGTTATTTTAGGATGCATAGGCTTATTTATGCCTATAATAAAGTAAGCAACTACAAATAAGTCTTTGTTTCGAATTTATTTGCCACAAAGTGCATAGCCCCGACCTCTGAGTCAAAGTACAGGGCGAAGATGCACCCCACCTCACCACGCACTTGCGCTGGAAAAACTTGTAGGCGTCGCATGGACCCCTCTCAGGTGGTGGGGTGCCTGGGTCGTCGCCTGAACCAGAGGCGTCCGAACGACCTCCTCCTCCTGCTGCACTGCGGCAGCTACCAAAAGGTGCTCTGCTACCTCCGCAGCCTCCTCCGTGAGATCGCACTATCACTCATGTTGGTTGATGGTGCGAGCGCTTGTTTTAGAGAATCCGAACGTGACAGGTCGAGGTCGTCAAGTATAATCAGATAGTTAAACAGTGTGATTTGTGATAAACATGAAAAATGGAAAGAAAAAAAAATCAATCAATCTATCTGTACAACCATACCACGAACAGACAGGCACCAACCGGCTGCTGCGGTGAGAAGATGGTGACCATATATACTGGGTCCCTCAGTCTCGCATGTGCCTCACAGAAGATGGTGACCATGACGTCAAGGTGGCATAATGATAACAATAAAGGCACTTCTCTTTTAAAACCCTTCACAAAAGTTTGTTTCTATCACTAGTAAGAGATTGATGATTAACTTTACAAAACTAGGGAACACCAAAGTAATAGTAAAACAATCCATTCACACATATAAACTCCATTAAATGTACTTACAGATTGTCAATGGTCAAAGTGTGCAACATTACCCTATGATCCAACCGTAATATATAACGGAAAAACAAAAAAAACTACAAAAGATTACAAGACAACAACTAAATATGGAGTTAAAAAACAATGGCGTGGTTTGATGGAATTAACAAACAAAGACTCAAGCACACAACTAATTTTTACCTGATTTGAAATGCCTCGGCCATGGTGTTGTATGATTTACTGCTTGACACGGTCTTAGTCTTGTGTTAGTTGGTGCCCGGATTGGTTTCTATAAGAATATATGACTACCTTACAGATCAACCAAAAGCGAAAATACGCCGGGAAACAAATAATGGTTTGGTAAATAATTCTCTGAACTTGAAGCCAGAGGATGTTTGTGAGAGTGGTGAAATATGGGAGATGATGTTTTCATTTTTCATGCTTGATCTCTCTATAATTGTCTTCCACTCTTGGTTGTAATATCTTATCAGAGCGTACACCTCCTCGCCCTCTAGACATGGACTACCAAGGACAACTGCACAAATGCTATTTATGCATGGTAGCGAGGGGCAGGGGATTGTTATTCACACAGTCAAATGTATTTCTTAACTAAGGCTTTCTTGGATACATCGTAGAGAGAGAGTGTGATAAGGATCATCTGGGAAAATTTGTTGCTAAGGTCGTGGTCAAGGGAGGAGAGATGGAGAGAAGTACGATAATGGAAGTCATATCTCCACGTTAGAAAACTGCTAGTAGACTAGTAGTCGAGGACTAAAATAGAAGGAATGGGTTTCGGCTGTGCGACAGATTGGGCCGTGAGGAACATGATCATTTGTTCCTTTTTTAACGTATGTGGGATCATTGTGAGCGTAACTGAAAGATAAAGCAACGGGATTTAAACGAAAAAAAAACAACAAAAAAGTGCTCAAAAAAGGAGAGAAGAGTGAAGATCAAGGACATTGCAACATTCAAATTTGTTGTAGCCTGATTGGTTGGCTTTTTTTAAGTGAGAAGAAAATGACATAGTTGTAATTTATATGAGAAAATCCCTCTATTTATAGTAGTGTAGATAAACTTACAAAGCTACATGACATTATTTCCTGCTGTAATTAACTTATTTTTATGTGATGAGAAGGCTGAATAAAAATAGCGACCATATATTAACGTGTTTATCTCTTGCATGATTGGGTTATCATAGATAGATTGACACTTGTTTCCCATCTATTTACCAACATGATCGCAAATTGTTTGTAATGTTTATTTTATGGTGGGTATGTGTGTCTCGTCCAAATTAGTTGTCTTTGATAGGAACACATTGTCATATGAACATTTTAACTTCACTACTGTATTGGAACTTTGCTTTACTGAATTGCAGTAGGGATGTGATGATTTTTGCTACATCCTTCTCTCTTTTACATAATTGCTGCTGGAATTTGATGCTTTTTGTAAGCATTTATCATTGTACTGGTTTCACATTTCATTGATCTGAAGGCAATATGAATATAAATGTTATTTTGGAGACAAACATTCTATTTTTGCAAGATATATGAAGAACTGATTTTCACGAAAAGTTTCCTCTTAAGATCTCTACATTTATACTGCCATCATTTTATCATTTCATATCCTTATTGCAATAAAATGCATTCATTTGGGATGATGCTTACGCTTTTATAGATATGCAGGCATAACGACTTACACATCCCACGACTTATGCTTGACCTAGTTCATTTGAGAGCAATTACTAGTTGCCCCTTGAAGTATCATGGAGAAGTTTGAGCATCTAGAAATTTTATTATTCTCAAATAGAGGAGGATCTCTGGAAAGCAACAAGAATGGTGACATGAATGCATTAATATGCAGTTTGTGTAACTTTTTGTATTAAAACAACAAAGAAAAATAGTTTTATGAATCACATTCAACAAATGTGCTCCCCATGTAATCAATGATTCATATGAATTAAATGAGATCTTTGTTGAGAAGTAGCCAATGTTAAACTTCAAAGTGAACTACATATACTATGTGATATTGATACTATACAAATTAAGAAAATAAAGAAATTAATTATAAATTATTTGTTGCTATAGCCTTTTACGATGGAAAAAGATGTCCCAAATGACCTCTATGAGCAAACCAAGGCCATTCTTATTAATAGTATTTCTGACAAGATTAGACAGTCACTATTTCTCTTTAATAGTGAACTGTCAATTTTGATGTAATAACTAATAGCGATAAATTATATAAGTAGTTGTTATTGCTAATAACGTTAAATTGAAATTAGTTGTCATTATTACAATTAACAACAAGATCAATAACGACCACATGCGATGCCATTTTTTCCATCTTCAATGGTTATTACGACAAACTTAACCTCATTTACAACAGCAACAAAATTGACATTATTAACATATTTTTTTTGTAGTGCAAGAAAAGAGGAATCCAATCGTATAATCTCAAACAAGGGGTGGCATGTGAGCTCCTTCCATGAAGACTCAGAAAGAAAGGGATGAGGGACAAAGTACTTCGAAAGATCATGGAATTCTATTTTTTGTAGCAAGCCCCATGTTGCGAGATACAAGGAGACCATCCACTACTATAGAAACCCCATTTGGCGTCGGTCTTTTAACCCCATTTGGCGTCAGTTTACGACCGACGCCTATGTGGGCGCCGCTAAAGGACGAACATTTCGGCGTCGGTCTTTTAGTAGACAACCGACACCAAAATGGTTCGCGCCACAGAAAACGGCGTCATCTAGGAAACTTTCTGCGTCGGTGATTTACTAAAAGACCGACGCCTATATTCCATGTAGCGTCGGTCTTTTAGTTGATAACCGACGCATAAAGTGTCCTAGATGACGCCATTTTCTGTGGCGCGAACCCTTTTAGCGTCGGTTATATACCAAACGACCGACGCCTGGTTGTTTAAATAGGTGTCGGTTCGATACGAATATCCGACGCCATTTCCAGGACTGCTTTGGCCACATCAGGCGTCGGTTATCTATAAATAACCGACGTTGTATGTCTTTGCTGACGGTTTTCTATAAATAACCGACGCCTATTTATATTTTTTTTTTTCATATCAGTTTGCAGGCCTGCTGTGGCTGGTCAGCAGGATGAGAACCTGCAGTTCAGTTTTCTGAACTGCAGGTTTACGACATCCATTGATATCAGCCTACAAACAGGCCGCAAACCTGTAAAAGTCACAAAGAAAATTTCACACAAGTACATACATTCAGACATCAATTCAATTCTCACATTCACACATATAGAAACATTCAAATACATGTATTAACATTCAGAAATATTTATTTACAAAGTATCATTCATTATCGCTATCAACATCCCAATTATATCTTACAGTTGCCACTGCTTGTATGGCTTTTGCCCATTCTTCTTTTACTTCATTTAATGCTTCCATCGTATATGGAGCATGTATATTTTTGAAGCGTTTACCTGTAGTGTTGTCAGTTTTAAACACATGCAAAGAGAATGATGTATATATATAAGTAATAATATAAAAATAAGATAAGATTGATATATTTCATACTAACTAATGAGACTATATATAATACCTCATGTATGGTATCGATGTCCAATGCGGCATATTTGATAATCATCTGCATAAATCGCATCACATAGTATGCGCATGCCCAGCCATTGTCTTGTGTAGCGCACTATAAATTGAAACATACAAAATAATACAACTAAGCACAATTCACATCAATAATATATACATTGGAGTCGGGAACTTACTTGTACGTTCTCCCAATTTATTGGTTGGTTCTTTTTCCTTGGGACCATTCCTCCAGCCTTTTTGAATGCATCTAAACCCCTACATGTTAATATAACACAGTAAATTACATAAGTAAATAGTAATGTAATAACAGATGTTAACAGATACAAAAATGAAATATTTCTCACCAGAATAATGACATTCTCATTACGTGTCCAATTTTAGTGTTTAATGTACTTCCCGCGGGATCTAGATAATAAACAGTGAACGTCCCGGGGACAATAACTAGTAACTCCCAATGTTTACCGCTAGAGGTAAAAAGTTAACAATTAATAACTCAAAATGCACAATAAAAATGGAATTTTCTTAAGTCCAAATTACAAATAAAGTAAACTTACTTGACATTGAATGGAGCTATTATTATCGTCTTCTTTTGCTGACCAAAAATTGTAAAAGCATCTATACAGTATTGTTGAACATTATCAGGGTCTTTAGCTACCATACTAATCAATGATGGAATTAAAAATCCCACATGATCAAATGCAAATTGTTTGCAATGATCTTCGACTAAGTAGCTGCAAAACATGTATTACGTATGCATTAATATATAAGAAACCAGATCACCGGATCTTACACAAGGTATATGGATGTATAAACAAGATCTCACCTTATCCATGTCTCTATCATTGATGTATTCAGCCAATCATACATAAACAGCTCAATAATATCTTGTATAAATAAAGAGCTATCGTATGATCGACCTGCATAATCTGCATCTAAAGAAACTATTATAGGGCAATGTATATTATGTGCACGTAGCCAAAATGCCATTCCCCTACAAGCTGGACCTAACGGGTATGTTAGGTCAGTTGGAACCCAAGTTGGTAATGCGGGAAGTGGAGGTGGAGGCCTAGGTGCTCCTGGTGTCTTCTTTTTAACCTGTATATATAATTTCAGATCAGTTGACATAATATATACACATTAACAGTCTAAATCAATGTAAATTTATCTTACAATTTCAGTCATGTAGACGACATCTGCTTTGGGCCACAATATGACCCCGCCTTCTGCCTCACCAAGTGTATCAATATATGGGTGGGCATATGGCAACGCAACTTCCCTCCAATCAGGTAACACACGTAATGGGCTCACACGAACATAGCCCTGTGGCATTGGAGTCCCGTGAAACCTTTCCCCAGGAAGGGACGGGTAAGCTTGCGCCTCTGCAACAACATAGTCTTGTATTCTTAAGCGGCATGGCTTCAATGCCTACAAATTTACGTAAAGAATGTTATACATATATACATATAATCTTGAAAAAATATCATCTTGAAAAGACTAGCTACAATGTCATAAACAATACTTACAGCAGACGTGTTAGGCGATGGGTCTCCAGGATTACTCGCAGTCTGTGCATCAGGAGAAGAGTGGGTCGCCATAGGCGTATTGGAAGCCTGAGATGCCTGCCACCGCAGTAATTCTTCCTTGACCTTCTCAGCAACTACATCGTTGACCTTCTTAGCAACTAAATCCTCAACTCTCTTATTCTCCTATACATGGATAAAAGAAACATTAGCTTCTTATTAATGAATTTCCTTTTGCAGTAACATTCTAAAAAAAGAATAGGTTACCTCTTCTTGAGAAAGTCCCGCTCTGGTTTGCGCTGGGATGGCCCAAAGAATGCTTTGATGCCAACACCAGCGCCGGCACCTCTAACACGTCCAGGATGCTCTGGGTTACCCAGAGCAACTGTCAATTCATCCCTTGTACCCTGAGGGATGATCGTGCCTTGTTTCCTCTGCTCATGCAGCTCCCGCTAATCACCATAAACAGAAATTGGTAAGTTAACACCACAAATAATCAATATTCAAATGATTTCTCTAAGAGTTGTATTTTACCATTTTTGCAGCCGCCTCAGCAGTTACAGGCTTCTTTATTTCACCCTTCTTGTTTTTCTTGCCAGCTATCCAGATATCATGGCGAGGCATGGGTGTGGCAGACTCCTGAGTAGCCGCAGACTCCGCCTGTAGTCTTTGGCGAACGCTTGCATAGCCTTTTGGACCCATAGTGTGGTCATGCACATTCAGTGCACACCTTGCTTTTTGTGCGTCACTGAGGGCCTAGTTAGTATGCACATTAAAGATTTGGTTAGTAGCACTAAATGTTAATCTTGAATAGGTGAATACAATGTATATTAATTAAATTGGGAGTGACGCCTAATACCTTGAATTCTTCAGATTTTCTTGAAGCAACAAAATTGTCCCAATCTTCTTTGTCCAAGAAGTTCCATTGTTCAAGGGCTGACTTCTTCTTCTTATCACCCTCTTTTATGTATTCTCTGTTCAGATTTGTCCTATAATTCCTAAGCATCTTTCCAGCGCGTTGCATCACATTTTTACGATGCAACTTCTCATCCAATGCAAACAGATTCTGTAAAATAGAAATGTTATTAACTAGTATCCAAAATAGAATTGCAAACAATAGAATTTGTAATCTACAAAATAGAATTGCAAATAATAATAACTCATGCATAAATCCTTCCATATCAAGTCTTTTTTCCCTTGAGGAACTTTATGTCAATTGTCATACTTAACACCACAATGGCTCCGAGTGGTACACCCAAGATAGTTTACAAAATTATTGTGGTTCACTCCAATTGGATTTCCTCCATTATCAAACTCCACCACCAATTTGGATCCACTACCACTTAGCGCTAATAACTTCTTCAACAGAGTGATGCCCCTTTTCTTGTTAAGTGTTTGGTGCTGCACATCAAGTTGCTCTAGTGCTTCAGTGGGTACAGGTGCATCAACCTAAAATTTGACAAAAATAAAACACACTAAATTAGCCCAATATAGAAATATAGGATATATGACATAACTAGAAGATAATGAATTTTATAGAAATACAGGATATGTTTTTAGAACTTACATTAGTATCCTCGCCATGCTCGTCATGGACAGCATGCTCATCATGGACTTCATGCTCATCATGGACATCATGCTCATCATGGTCAGCCATCTGAAAATGTCATTTAAAATGCAAACATTTAGCATTTGTATTAACTAGAAAAAGGCAAACATTTAGCATTTGTATTAACTAGAAAAAGGCAAACATTTAGCATTTGTATTAACTAGAAAAAGGCAAACATTTAGCATTTGTATTAACATACATGTCTCTAAAATTGTGATCTTTTATCAATTAACAATCCTTCATTGTGATCTCTGCGCACATATAAGTCATCATTAGCTTCAATATTTTGTGGAGTGGGCAACCCAACTGAGAATGGACTGGAGTCATCATACTTATCATAGTACTCTTCTTCATCTATAGGATCTTCAATGAACTGTCTTTTACCATGAAGAACAACCGACCATTTATCATTCACAGGATCATCGATATAGAATATTTGTTTCGCCTGTGATGCCAATATGAATGGTTCACCCTTCTCGCCAATCTTTTCAAAGTTCACCAAAGTGAAACCCAATTCATCCACTATAACTCCTTTGGTGTTATCAACCCAATTACATTTAAAGAGCGGAATTTTGAAATCTATGTAGTCAAACTCCCAAATGTCCTCAATGACACCGTAATATGACATTTTAGCTTCACGTGGACTCTTATCCTTTGCACTTGCAAAGTACATAGTCGACGCTTGAAGAGTGACCCCACTATTTTGGACGACACTCTTATCATCTTGGCGCTTTGTGTAATATGTGAATCCATTAATGTCAAACCCTTCATAAGACATAACATTCGGTTTTGGTTTAAAGGCGAGGCATTTGATAGTTTCTGTAATATCATTTGGTGTTTGAGATAGTTGATGTAAGACTTTATCTTCAAACCACTTAGTAAAAGTCTTATTATTCTCTCTAGCAAGCCACATTGAACTTGCTTGAGGATGTTGTCTCTTTATGAAATTGGTATGTTCCTCGATATAAACACTCACTTCGTCCATATTGTGTAAAATATACAAGTGAGCTTGTTCCAACTGCTCACGGCTGATTACTTTCACCCGTGATCCCAAAATTCCTTTGCCCTCCTCAATATTCTTGTCATTATCAGGAGTGTCATTACCACTGAGAAAGTCATTGCAAAAATCCATAACCTCTCTCACCACATAACCTTCAATAATACTCCCTTCAGGCCGATAACGGTTTCAAACATCACCTTTAAAAACGCTCATGTATCGTTCAAAGGGATACATCCAATGCAAGAAAATTGGTCCCAACATTTTCACTTTCCTAGTCAAGTGAACAACAAGATGTACCATGATATCAAAGAACGAAGGAGGGAAATACATCTCAAGCTGACATAGGGTAACAACCACTTCTCTTTGCAAATTATCGAGAGTATCAGGGTCAATAACTTTGCTGCATAGACTGTTGAAAAAGAAACAAAGTCTGGTAATTGCAAACCTTACATGCTTCGGCAATATAGATCGAATTGCCACGGGCAATATTTGTTGCATTAGAGTGTGACAATCATGAGATTTAAGACCTATCAACTTCAGATCTTTCATTGATACCAATCTACGGATGTTGGATGAGTAACCATGTGGCACCTTAACATTTACCAAGCATTCACAAAAAGTTTTCTTCTCCTTTCTAGACAACGTGTAACAAGCGGGAGGTAAGTATGTTCTTTTATTACCCATTTAACGTAATTCTATTAATTCTGACCTTATTCCCATTTCACGTAGGTCTAGTCTGGATTTTATCCCATCTTTAGTCTTACCTGGTATATTTAATAGAGTACCAATGATGCTATCACAGACATTTTTCTCAACGTGCATTACATCGATACAATGCCTGACTGTCAAAGAACTCCAATAAGGAAGATCCCAAAATATTGACTTCTTCTTGAATGAAGAATTGTCACTCTGTGTGGCCATACTACATTGTGATTTCTTACCAAATTCATTGACAATGTCTTTTACTCTTTCATAAACAACATCCCCTGGTATAGGTTTAGGTGCACTCCGTTCATCATTCCATCCATTGAATGCTTTGCGCTTCCTACGATACGGATGGAATTTTGAAAGAAACCTTCGATGACCAAGATATACAGTCTTGCTGCCATGTTTTAGTCTTATTGAATCAGTGTTTTCTTCACATATAGGACACGCTTTAGCTCCATTGACACTATATCCAGACAAATTCCCATATGCTGGAAAGTCATTAATAGTGCAAAACAACATAGCGTGCAAACGAAATGTCTCTCTTGCTGAAGCATCATAGGTCATCACACCTTCAGCCCAAAGTTTCTTTAAGTCATCAATCAAAGGTTCAAGATAAACATCGATATCATTTCTGGGTTGTTTAGGGCCCGATATCAACAATGACAACATAACGTACTTATTTTTCATACACATCCAGGGAGGAAGATTGTATATAACAAGCATGACTGGCCAAGTGCTATGTTGGCTGCTCAATGTCCCGTACGGATTCATCCCATCTGTACAAAGCCCAAGTCTTAGATTCCTATCTTCTTCACCAAATTTAGGGTACAATAGATCAATCTTCTTCCACTGTGGGGAATCAGACGCATGTCGTAGGATCCCATCATTATTTTTCTTAACATCTGCATGCCACCTCAAATTCTTCGCATCTTTCGGATTTGTAAACAAGCGTTGAAACTGTGATATTATAGGTAGATACCACAACACCTTAGCAGGAGAACCAGTTTTGGACTCCCCCAAAGTCGTCAATTTATACAGTGACGCACCACATTTTGGACAATCTTTCAAATCTACATAGTCCTTTTGAAATAATACACAATCATTTGGGCATGCGTGTATCTTCTTGGCCTCCATTCCCATTGGGCACAACATTTTCTTTACCTGGTATGTTGAGATTGGAAGCTCGTTTCCTTCAGGAAGCATTTCTTTCAACAAAGTCAACAATGAAGTGAAGCTTTTATCACTCCATCTATTGTTAGCTTTCAACTTATACAATCTCAACACAGCGCTAAGCTTCGTAAACTTAGCACAGCCCGTGTATAACGGTATCTCAGCATCATGCACAATGTTTGTAAAGATAGGAGGTGGATCGGTGTGCTCTACCCTACAACTATCCAGCATCGCATCAACGATGTCTGCTGGAACTGGTTTGTTCACATTTACGTCATCGGAGGCAATTTCTTCTTCCACCCCAAGCACTGCTATCGACATCTACTGGTTTCGATTTTGAAATCTCTCCATGCCAGTGCCATTCTGTATAGCCTTGTACAATCCCGTTGCACATGACATGACTTTTGATTTCCTCACCAGTGTTGACTTTCAAGTTGTTACCGCAATGCCTACATGGACAGTAGAACCTATCTGTAGGTTTTTTCCTATGTTCCTCGGCAAATCTAATAAACTGATCAAGACCAGATATAAACTCTGGGGTGCAATGATTACGAATGGACATCCATGATCTATCCATTCTATGATCAGAGAAAACAAGTATATATATTAGGAAACAAGTATATATTAGGAAAAGATTAGGCAGCATTTCCCCGCTGTTCTCTAAGTACATATGTACTTAGAGAACAAACGGGGAAATGCCAACAAACACATTTGATGTCATTCTTATATATAATAAATGTGTACCACCTATCCCATCCTTGAACACCTAATCTCACTAGTAAGTGTATAATGTGTATTGGGTTTTCAAGAAAATTTCGGCAGCATTTCCCCACTGTTCTCTAAGTACATATGTACTTAGAGAACAAACGGGGAAATGCTACCAAAATTTTCTTGAAAACCCAATACACATTATACACTTACATCCTAAGTGAGATTAGGTGTTCAAGAACAGTCCCAAACCGGGGACTATCCAAGATTTACTCCTAATGAGTCAATCTTGGACGGGTTTCTAGGCCAACAAACACAATAATAGATATCTACAATGAAGCCAGACTCCATACAAACAATATATAATTTAGTGATTGTTCATTCTAATTTATACCAATGTACAAGTACTATAAAAAACAATGATTGTTCACATTCTAGGCCAACAAACACATGTGATGTCATTCTTATATATAATAAATGTGTACCACCTATCCCATCCTTGAACACCTAATCTCACTAGTAAGTGTATAATGTGTATTGGGTTTTTGAGAAAAGTTTGGCAGCATTTCCCCGCTGTTCTCTAAGTACATATGTACTTAGAGAACAAACGGGGAAATGCTACCAAAATTTTCTCAAAAACCCAATACACATTATACACTTACATCCTAAGTGAGATTAGGTGTTCAAGAACAGTCCCAAACCGGGGACTATCTAAGATTTACTCCTAATGAGTCAATCTTGGACGGGTTTCTAGGCCAACAAACACAATAATAGATATCTACAATGAAGCCAGACTCCATACAAACAGTATATAATTTAGTGATTGTTCATTCTAATTTATACCAATGTACAAGTAATATAAAAAACAATGATTGTTCACATTCTAGGCCAACAAACACATGTGATGTCATTCTTATATATAATAAATGTGTACCACCTATCCCATCCTTGAACACCTAATCTCACTAGTAAGTGTATAATGTGTATTGGGTTTTCAAGAAAATTTCGGCAGCATTTCCCCGCTGTTCTCTAAGTACATATGTACTTAGAGAACAAACGGGGAAATGCTACCAAAATTTTCTCAAAAACCCAATACACATTATACACTTACATCCTAAGTGAGATTAGGTGTTCAAGAACAGTCCCAAACCGAGGACTATCCAAGATTTACTCCTAATGAGTCAATCTTGGACGGGTTTCTAGGCCAACAAACACAATAATAGATATCTACAATGAAGCCGGACTCCATACAAACAGTATATAATTTAGTGATTGTTCATTCTAATTTATACCAATGTACAAGTAATATAAAAAACAATGATTGTTGACTTTTCTAGGCCAACAAACACATGTGATGTCATTCTTATATAATAAATGTGTACCACCTATAACAAACACATTGTCCAACATTAGGTTCAACACTTGAAACATACATTCGTTTTCAACATAAAAAATTTGTATCATTAGGGTCCAACATGTGGATTATATGGAACATACACATCAAGGTGGTCATAAGGGAGGATATTTCCTTATTTATGAGTAAGCGATATAAGATTAAGATCCATATAAAAATTAGGGCAGAAGTAAGAAATAAATCTTCTTTAGGATACAATAGATCCTTATGGATGTATTTAGGGTCATAGGTACCATCATAGAACAAAAGGGGTACACTCTAGGATTTAAGATCACACTACATCATGTATTTTATACAAAATTACATGTATGTGTATATAAAAAATATATTTATAAGGAACTTCTATACATATCTAATCAACAAATCAGTAATTAACTAAGTATTCATCAATACTTACTATTAATCAGTATCTCTAATCATTAAAATCGGCAAGCAGATCAGTAATTGTAAATAACAAACTATGAATTGTTGAATTAAAGTAATACTAACCAGTAGTACCAATCATTAATCACTGAAAGCAGCAAGGAAATCAGTAAAAATAATCATGCATTACTAGTATATAAGGAAGCAGCTTACATACCTTTTCCAGCAGTGGTGGTCGAAGCAGGAAGAAGGGGGTGGCGCCGGGCGTGAGCAGGTGGTTGGAGCTAGGGCGGCGGTGGGCAGGCAGGTGGGCAGGCAGGTGGGCACCAGGCGTGGCGGCGGCGCCGGTTCTCAGACGTGGCGGCGGCGTAGGCGGTTGGAGCAGCAGGGCGGGCAGCAGGGGCGGGCAGCAGGGGCGGCGGAGAAGAAACGCGCCGGAGAGGGGCACCGGAGAGGGGACGCCGGAGATGGGGTGCCGGAGAGAAGCGCCGGAGAAAAACTAGCAGCAGCAGCAGAGAAATCGCCAGAGAAATCGCCGCAACAGGGAAATAGGGTAGCAATGAAACAGAAGAAAGGGGAAGAGTCGGGCGATCGCGGGTTATGAAGTTCCCAAATAGCGTCGGTTGTTTACAACAACCGACGCCTAAACAGCTTTAGCGTCGGTTGTTGTAAACAACCGACGTCCAATTGGACGATATTTTCATGAAAATGTTTGGCGGGAACCACCTTCAGCGTCGGTTATACAAGGATAACCGACGCTGAAAGTAACATTTTCGGCGCAAATTTTCATCGCACATAGGCGTCGGTTTTCTAGGTATATAACCGACGCTGACAATGACACTATTTTTTTTTATCAAAAAATGGATTTCGTGGGCGACTTTAAGCGTCGGTTTGTTATAAACAACCGACGCTTAATACAAAGCGGTACCCGTGTCTGGCTGGTCTTAGAATATAGACGTCGGTTTTCTTAAACAACCGACGCCTTATATGATAGGTGTCGGTTTTCCTTAATAACCGACGCCTAGAAAAGCGACACTGAATGCTATTTATGTAGTAGTGATCACAGATGAGGAAGAGTATTGTCATGATGACAATAGAGAGATTTTCTTCTGCACTGTTGCAAAAGGATGCACATCAAGGAAGGATGAGATTGGGGTATTCCATCTTTTCTTTGTATCACTTTTTATATAATACAACGGTTGGAGATCAATGGGTCTAGTTTCATAAAAGTTTCCTTATGAAATTGGCAAGGTATCATGCTAGAAAAGTATTAACTATATTTCTCCATCTAATCATTACAATAAAAATCCCATTTATTAACTTTATAGAACCAAAAGTCAAATAAATGAAATCACTCCTCATATCATTATTTTGGAAAAATTCTATTCATACTATTACCTTCCATTGGGAAAAGGAAAACTCCTTCGTATACCCTTATTTATTCCCCTATATATCTGAAACTTGGATTCCAAGGAAAAATAAGATGATTACCAAATAAATCACCTAGGCCATAAGATATCTTATTATCCTCAGTACTTTCACCCATAAATATATATTAGTATTCTCTATCGCATAAAAACTATCTCAGGTATTTATTATGAGCACGGAGTACTTATTTCCCTATTTAGTATCCCAGAGACCTCTTTGTAAACTCTTTTTCTAGAAATTAAGTGATTCATATCTATCTCTCATCTTTAATTCGATTGTTCCAAAATTTGATACTTTCTTTATAATTCTATCGCATTGTATTCTACCAAATTTGGTGTCAAAAACATACATTTTAAATACCCTTTTCTCTGTCTTCAAATAAGGGAAACAACATTTAATTATTACAAACAAGTCCCTCTTCCTTTCCCATTTTCCATAGGCTACTAGGAGCATTCTTTCACTATGTAACTTGGAGGAAAACTCATTAATATCTTTCTAAACTTATTGATGCACTAGATATTTTATATTTCTTTTTGTGCACTTACTATTTATTTTGATATTAATTTGTGCATGGTTTAATAATATTAGTGTAACATCCCAAAATTTCAAGAATAATTTGAACCTTAGAATGTGGTTTTTCTTAAATAGAATTAATTGAGGGTCTTAAAGAGAAAATGACCATGAAATGAAATTTTTAATGATAATAGAGTGAAAAGAACAAAATGAGGCCCAAAATATGTTTTCTCTTTCGTATGTGTACTATGTGTCACATTTAACTCAAAGATATAAAATGTTGATTTTCTCTATCTCCCTATCCTTGAAGACATTTAAAAGAAATAGGAAATAATTGGAACCCAAAATATATAAATGTGAAATAGATTTCTTGCACATAATGTTGTCCTTTTTCCTTTTTATAGTCCTAATATAAGGGAAAGGTACAATTACTCTAATTTTCTCTCTCCTTCCATGATAGTTGTTCAAAAGGGTGAAGAATATATATGACATGGATAATGAGTTATTATCTCAAATTTTGGATCCAAGTTTCACAAAGGAAAGTCATTTTCACAATATTTAATCAATTAATGTATTAATGTTAAAGTTAATTGACTAATAAGGAATTGTGTGAAAATTTCTAGAAAAATGTAGGATGAGAGTAACCAATGAGTATAATTAGATGCTAATATGTACCCAAAAGAATTAATACACCCAAATAGGGTTTCTTGCCAAGTTTGGATAAAGAAATACATTAATTAATGCCTTAAATAAATCAAATAAGTCTTTTGCTTATGGGGCAAGAAAAGAGTATTTAACTTTCATATTTTGGCTCCAAATCTTTCCCACAGAGATGTCTGGGTGTTAAAAGATTTCCCTTAAAATTTGGGATTAAAATGATTAACAAAGTGAAAGATATTAATTAAATAAGGTTTCCTAAAGATAAGAGGATTATGAGATATGTATTAAATGTCACGATTTACATAATTTTCAGAAACCTTGGGCCCAGCCTTGTATATGTCATGCGTGCCTGCTGACCATTGGATTGCTGATCATTGGTCAGGAGACCATCCCTAACCTCCATTCAGATCGGGAATCTGGCACGGTCACACCTCCCTCTTTCTCTTGCGCTTTTCTCTCACACTGATCAATGAGAATGCTTGGAAACATTTCCTTTGTGATCAGGAGATGATTCTGAGTCCATACATCCCCGTTTTTACCCTCTTTTGGATGGTACACAAGAATCCCCAATCTCTATGACTCCCATCGACTAGCGTCCTTGGTCTGGGCTATATATATGGGGTATTGATATCCTTTGAGACGTTGTTTTGGTCCACAAGCCTCCGCGAGAACAGACTCCTCTTTTTCCCTATGTTAATTTCTCTGCTAGCCCTTCTTTTCTCTCTGTATTTTCTCCCTGTACCTTGTTGGAGAACTTCTCTACGTTCTCACTGCTCTGGCCACAAAACTAGACAATCGAAGCCACCTACAAGTTTGGCGCGGTGAGGCGAAGGTGATTGCACACTCAGATGTCGCTCCGAGGCTCTGGATCCCAAAGTCAACTCCAGTGTTGACTCATGCAGGAGGGAGTTCGCAAACACAGACGATGTTGATGAAGAAGATCAGATGCAGTGAGATTACATTTTTGCCCCTGACTCTTCAACATGAGGTGAGGGTTATTTTTCCTTTTTCACTTACCTCGCCTTAGCCACACGGGCCACTGACAAGGAACAAGTCGGTCGAATTTCTGTAGACCCGCTCTGCACCCTAGACTAGCAAGCTGCCTGTGTGGCAAGCTGTGATAGGTCTAGAGGGTTTTAATTTGTGAAAATTCTAGTAATTAATTGGTAAGTCTAACCCTAGAAAATGTATATATGATTTTGATCAGAAAAATTTAGGGAATACAATAGAAATATAATCAAGGCCTAATTTTGTCTCATATTCTAAAAGTACCTAAATTTACCAAGTTTAATATGATAAATGTATTAAAACCCTAATTCCTTAGTTTTAATGATCATAATATATTTAGATGATCCGAATAGTCAAAGTTTAACCTATTTCAATAAAAAGATCATCTTGGATCTAATTCAAGTTTAATAATTCACTAGTTACCAAAATTAAGGTGTCAGGTGATGAATGGAATATAGATTAATACATTGAATGTTATGAACAGGGTTGACCGGCCTAAATCGCGCGTCCAAAAGTGGAGGCGGATTTGAGGTAGTCGAGCTTTTACATTTATAAACCCGAATCCTTCTAGGCCCCCGCAACTTTGTTTATGGGGTCGAAGTAGATATACGGGGTCGAACACAGGGACAAGGGGGGTAGTGTTGAGAACCCAAAATCGACACGCTACACTCCGGTGGGTATAAAGAGATATAGATTCCCAAAAGGGAAATAGCAAGATGTCACAAATAAAATGAAGAAAACTATCTCCAACTGGAGCTACAAGAGAGATTTAAGGTTTTAGTCATTTAGCAATTTTTAGGGGTTTTCATGCCACAGAAACGGAAAGATAATACTAGAGCTAGGGCAAGATGTGAAGGATAAGACTACGGAAAAACAAGTGGCAGCACTAACACCCTACACCCCTCCTCTCAGAGTGGGTACTTCTAACTAAGCGTCAACACCCCTCTCGAAGTTGTCGGGCTTAAGTTAGAGTGGAATGTTACGGGAACAACTCCGTTCCATTCACTCTCGTACTCCAGAATCAGACCAAACACTAGAGCCACAACACGACTCTCGAAGCTATTGCGACGGGAAAACACAATTCGGTAGCTAAGAGAAACGCGATCCAAACATGCAAGCTAGAGTTCAGATATCAGACATAGCAATCATCCAATATATCATGCCAAGCATAGAGCAGCAAGTAATTAAGCTTTTCTATTTCCATACACATTAAGGGTCTTAATACATTGTGTAAGAAAGGAATTAAATAACGGAATTAAAGATATATGTCGCCTTCTTGATGTAGAAGGGCGACAGACTACAGCGGCTCTCCTGCCCGATACCGGACAGGGGCCTAGCCCGATACAGCGGTGTCGGGCGACACACTCTCTCGAGCGGCACGCCGCGATGGCCGACTGTATCGTTCAAGGACCTGGCCGATACGCTCAAGTCGGGCGACACACCCTCTCGGGCGGAATGCATGACGGGAAAAGCGTATCGGGTTCGATATCTTGTCGGGCATGGAGCGACGCGTCCTACTGTCGGGCACTTGTATCGCTTGTCATCGTTGGCCGATATCGGCCCACAGTGTCGCTTGGGACTGTTCTAAGTGAACTATCCCCTCCCTCTCGGGACGAGGAAGAGCTCACCTAGAGTCTCCCGACACGAGCACTGGGGCACGATACTTCTGCTCTCACAGTTTCCTCCGAAGATCACTCAAGGCTCCCAACTGTCCGAATTCCGAATTGTCTTTTCAGCTTCCTGTAGCTGCTATTTATAGGCAGCAGTTGGAGGAAGTTATGGTGCTCGAAGCGCTACATGTCCCCCTTATTTGCGGGTCAGTGGACGGCCGATACTGGTATCGCTCGGCTCAGGAGTGTCGGCTATCGGTCACGTGATGGACGGTGCGCCTGCCGATGGGTGGCTATGTCGCCCGATAAGCTGGGATGTCGGGGCGAGATGGGCTCCCTGTCGGGTAGAAGGCGTGTCGTCCATCTGCTCCTTCTTGCGCGGCATCCTTTTGTCGTGCGTCATTGTGTTGCTCCACCCTGTCGGGTGAAGGGTGTATCGGGCGTCAGGAAGGCCGAAACAGACTTGGACTTATTCTGTGGGCCGGAACGGCCTTATTGCACCAAAATGAGGAAAAACCCTGCAAAAGATGGAAATATAGGATTAAGAGAATTGCTTGGTCAATTATTGCGAAAGTGCATACAAAAGAGAGGAAAATAGCTAAAAATGGCAGTTTTGATAACAGAAAAATAGTCTAAAATATCACAAAATTTGGTGTTATCAACTCCCCCAAACTTAGCGTTTTGATTGTCCTCAATCAATATTTAAACTTTATTTTGTGATGCTTCTTCTTATTTGGTACAACTTTCAGGCCAAGAGGTAAAGCAAGTATAGTAATGCCTTTAGAGATAATGTTGTTTCATAATGAACAAAAGACCTTGCATTTCCTGCCTTATTATTTCAGTAGAATTTTTTTCCTACAGCTTCGGCGAGACTTTAGTGTATTATTCCGAAGTTAGCTTACACACCAAACAACTTTATTTTCGGGGAAAAAAGTTGTGTAAAGGGTAGGCTAAGGATTTTTGGGTCTTTCATCTTATTTTCCATCAGTCCATCCAGGTAAGGGTCCGTTAGCAGGCAAGTGATCCCTACAGTCCAAGCCAGTTGGCTTTAGAGTAGTGATTTCACATCCTACGTACCACTGCCCCAGATCTACCATGCCTAAAGATGGGTACTTTTGGAAAAGAAGCGGGTATATATATTTTTTTTTCTTTTCTTTTATTGGGCACAACTCTCATGCTTTTATTCACACTCATAAGGCTTCTCTCTTTTTTTGGGATTTTCATTGGGTAAAGGGGAAACAAAGAGATTTTTGCTGTTTGGGCAGCTTTTTCCTTCTCTATACTCGTCTCTTAGTTGTTTGCGAGATTATTATATTTTTCGAAATTTTTTGAAATTTTTGGCGTGGAAAAACGTAATCTTCTGTTTGTTTGAAGAAGCATTATCAGAAAGGTATAACGGAACTTGTATCTCGTTAAGCACAAAGAAAACTAACTTTGCAAGTAGTTGCATCAGGTTTTTACTAATATAGACTTTGTACATAAGCATGGGAAATTTTTTTATATGAGCATATATATGTACACATGATACAGGAAAGAACAAAAGAATAAAGAATTCGAGACAAAATTTTGTACCTCCCTCACTGGTACATGGTATCCCCCCAAACTTGCTCCACACTCTATCCCAGAGTTGTGAAGTAGGTAAGGTAGGGTAATGTTGATCCAGTGTGGGTTAGCCGATGAGCGCGCCTGCGTCAGATAGAAGCTCCCACACGTACTCTCCTCTCTTGTTGTGATAAACGATGTGTTGGAGCTGGTCAGGCGCTGCTTTGTTTGCTATCCATTCCAGGACAAAGATGTCGCAGTCGTTAGATAGGGGAATCTGTTGCGGGCTGAGGTGGCAGAGCTGGAGTTCGTGCCATTTGCTTGCTTGCGTGTCCAGGAATGGTTGTATCATCTTTGCCACCTCGTCGTAATATTTTCGAGTTAAGTGTTCGACGGATGACAACGGTTCTGATGTACACAGTACTGGATGGTTCTTGTTGCTGTCCGAGCTATTGTAAAAGATTCCTGCTCATTGCCGAGTGTACACCGTCAGGAGCGTCCAATGGTTATAATGCAGAATTGGCAGAAAAATTTGGCTAGGGACCCCGCTTTCCAACTCTTCCAGAAAAATCTTCTTTGCTCCTGTTTCATCGGCGAGGCAGACGTCGTTGAACAACATAGGATGGGCTATGTATGCGTGTTCGAACTTTGATTGTAATATTTGGATGAAAGCGGTAAATACAGATATTGCCACACATCCTCCTTTTTTAACCACGTCCCTCAGATCATCTACTGGGACTACCACATCGCCTGCCTTGTAAATGACATCTCCCGGGGTAGCATCTGCTAACTTCAGAAGGATTTCATCTACCTGCTCCTGTGTGAGCGTAGCGCATGAGAAGCGGTCAAAGTTTTGATCAGCCCTTCTGTACCTCTAGGCGAAGCAGTGTGTTCCATCCCGTGCACTTTCTGCAGGGTCTCCAACTGCTTGCCTGCCCTGTGGGTGTCAGTTTCTAGTTCCGCCTCATTCTCTGCTAACGTCATCCATCCAGCTCTTGCAGCCCAATTTCTGTCTTCTCTCAATCACATCCCTGCCTTCTTTGCAGTTTCGGTGTTGGATGGTATTTTCCCTGAGGGATTCTTCATTAACTCGACCATTTGAGCTAATTGCTGATCCATCTGGTGTTGGTGCGTCTACATGTCCGCCATTTGCACCTGCAATGAGTTCAAGACACCAGAACTTGATAACGTGCTCTGTGCCAACTGGTTGTTGACAGTGTCCTACTTTTTCACCAAATCAAACAACTGTCCCACCACATCTGCTTGGTTCGAAGCCTTGTCCTATCCTTGCTCTCTGGATGATCCTTGATACTTAGCTTGCCCCTGAAAACCTCCTTTGTTCGGCTGGAAGGGGGTGTTTTTGATGTATGGGATTGACCCTCCCCTCTTCTCAAAAGCTTGGGGCGGCCTTGTGGAGTTGTGCAGCTGATGATAATTCGCAGCTGCCTCCGTATTGCCATAGCTGAAACTAGGGTGGTCTGGTCTTTTGAAATTTACGAAAGAGACTTTTTCATTTTCCTCGACCTATGACTCAGTATCGCTTGATGCTTCTGGTCGAGTGTAGATGCAATTATATATCCCATGACCGCCTTCTCCACATGTTACACATTTCATTACTATTTCCACCTGCTTCTTCCCTTTCGCACCGGATTCCCTCAGCTGTTTTACATCCGTGGCTATTTTCTGAATCTGAGAAGTGATGGTCTCTAGGGACTTGGACTCAAGAGAGGACCCTTCACCGACCTTTCTTGCCTGTCCTCTGTCAGATCTATCATATTCAGCACCGGCTTGCAGCTCGGCCATATTTTTTATGATCCTTTCAGACTTGCTTGGCTTTTTCCCTAAGAAGTCACTTCCTGCTACCGCATTCAGTGACACCCGTTCATCGGGAGTCAGGCCATTGTAGAAGGTGGTGACAAGGAAACCTTTCTTGTAATTATGGTGGGGGCAATCCCTCAGGTACTCTTGGAACCGCTCCCAGGCGTCGTGAAGGCTTTCGTTCGGCTTTTGCATGAAGGAAGTTATTTTCTGCCGAGTTCTGACCGTCCTCTCAGTGGGGTAAAACTTATTTACGAATGCTTCAGCTAACGCCCCCCATCCATTCAAGGACCAGTGGGGTAACCCGGGGTACCAGGACAGTGCTTTGTCCTCCAGTGAGAAGATGAATCCTTTGCAGTATATAACCTCCTGGGGGACCCCCCACATCTTTATCGTGTCACATATGTTCTTGAAGGCATCGAGGTGGTGGTAGGGGTTGTCATTTTTTGAACTTCCCATGAAGATTTTGTTCTGGATCATAGAGATCACAGAAGGCTTAAGCTCAAAATTGGCTGCGTTGAATCGCGGGGTGATGACGGGACATCTGGAGTTGTTGGCTTTTGTTGATGCCAACTCCCTCAACGTCTTCTCGTCCTCCTCGGAGTCATCACTGTCGCTTGCCTCACGACGTTGTTCTTGGTTGTGGTGTAGCCTGTGTCGCTGACGGTGGCGACGCCTGACATGGGGGTGGCCTTCCTCGGAGTGCTCCGATTCCTGATCTTCATGCTGATCGTTGCCGCCATAGCGGTCATTGCCATCTGGTGGAGGTGATTCAGGCCTCCCCCCTTGGCGTTCGTCTCCAGGAATGGATGGCTCCACGCGAGGTGGCATGACGGTTGGAGTTGGTGCTTAGTGGAACAGATCACTGTTCTTTAGAGTACCTGAAATAGCACGAAAATTCAAGTTTAGAAAATTGAATTATTAATTTTAAGCAAAGAATAATAGTAAGGGAAAAAAAAGAAAAAGAAAAAGAGAGATGTCAAACTCATTTCTAAGCTTGAGGAATAGGAGTGTAGTTAGTGGATTCGGATTCGTCTCGAGATTTTACATTTATAAACCCGAATCCTTCTAGGCCCCCACAACTTTGTTTACGGGGTCGAAGTAGATATACGGGGTCGAACACAGGGACAAGGGGGGTAGTGTTGAGAACCCGGAATCGACACGCTACACTCCGATGGGTATAAAGAGATATAAATTCCCAAAAGGGAAACATCAAGATGTCACAAATAAAATGAAGAAAACTATCTCCAACTGGAGCTACAAGAGAGATTTAAGGTTTTAGTCATTTAGCAGTTTTTAGGGGTTTTCATGCCACAGAAACAGAAAGATAATACTAGAGCTAGGGAAAGATGCGAAGGATAAGACTACGGCAAAACAAGCGACAGCAGTAACACCCTGCACCCCTCCTCTCAGAGCGGGTACTTCTAACCAAGCGTCAACACCCTTCTTGAAGTTGTCGGGCTTAAGTTAGAGTGGAATGTTACGGGAACAACTCCGTTCCAGGCACTCTCATACTCCAGAATCGGACCAAACACTAGAGCCACAACACGACTCTCGAAGCGGTTGCGATGGGAAAACACGATTCGGTAGCTAAGCGAAACACGATCCAAACATGCAAGCTAGAGTTCAGATATCAGACATAGCAATCATCCAATATATCGCGCCAAGCATAGAGCAGCAAGTAATTAAGCTTTTATATTTCCATACACATTAAGGGTCTTAATACATTGCGTAAGAAAGGAATTAAATAACAGAATTAAAGATAGATGTCACCTTCTTGATGTAGAAGGGCGACAGACTACAGTGGCTCTCCTGCCCGATACCGGATAGGGGCCTAGCCTGATACAGCGGTGTCGGGCGACACACTCGCTCGAGCAGCACGCCACGACGACCGACTGTATCGTTCAAGGACCTGGCCAATACGCTCAATTCGGGCGACACACCCTCTCGGGCGGCACGCATGACGGGCGAAGAGTATCGGGTTCGATATCGTGTCGGTCATGGAGCGAAGCGTCCTACTGTCGCGAACTTGTGTCACTCGTCATCGTTGGCCAATATCGGCCCGCAGTGTCGCCCGGGACTGTTCTAAGTGAACTATCCCCTCCCTCTCGGGACGAGGAAGAGCTCACCTAGTGTCGCGCGACACGAGCACTGGGGCACGATACTTCTGCTCTTACAGTTTCCTCCGAAGATCACTCAAGGCTCCCAACTGTCCAAATTCCGAAGTATCTGAACTGTCTTTTCGGCTTCATGTAGTTGCTATTTATAGGTAGCAGTTGGAGGAAGTTATGGTGCTCGAAGCGCCACGTGTCCCCCTTATTTGCGGGTCGGTGGACGGCCAATACTGGTATCGCTCGGCTCAGGAGTGTCGGCTATCGGTCACATGATGGACGGCGCGCCTGCCGGTGGGTGGCTATGTCGCCCGATAAGCTGGGTTGTCGGAGTGAGGTGGGCTCCCTGTCGAGTAGAAGGTGTGTCGTCCATCTGCTCCTTCTTGCGCGGCATCCTTTTGTCGTGCATCATTGTGTCCCTCCACCCTGTCGGGTGGAGGTTGTATCGGGCGTCAGGAAGGCCGAAACAGACTTGGACTTATTTTATGGGCCGGAACGACCTTATTGCACCAAAATGAGGAAAAACCCTACAAAAGATGGAAATATAGGATTAAGAGCATTGCTTGGTCAATTATTGCGAAGGTGCATACAAAAGAGAGGAAAATAGCTAAAAATGGCAGTTTTGATAACAGAAAAACAATCTAAAATATCACAAAATTTGGTGTTATCAAGGGTGTTTAGGGTTTTCAAACCTCAAGGACGTGATTAGGGTTTACTGAACCTAGGAAGGAAGATATGATCTCCTCTAAGTGCAAGGTAAGTGGGTCCATGCACTTTGAGTATTTCAGTAATGATTTTCAATCACTTTAAGATTATTGTATCATGATGATCAAGTCAAAATCATATTATAGCTATGCATTCAATTTTTAGAAAAACCTTAAATTAATGTTCTGCAAAAGTTATTATATGATGCCTATACTTTCAAGTTTTATGTTCAAGAACTTATGTCACTATAAAATGAAATTCAATTAAAGTGAAGAACTGGCAAGGTATTGATTAATCATGTAATTGATTACATTATTTTGTCCTCATTATGTTAATGTTGAGCCCTCAATCCTTATGAGTTCAAATGGAACATTATGGAACTCGGGTGCAAATCATGAGCTTAAGTGGAGAATAGTTATGACACTCAAGTGCAAATCATGAGCTCAAGTGGAGCATAGTTATGGCACGTTTGTGCAAATCATGAGTTCAAGTGGAACATCAGTTGAGCCTACGGGCCCTTATGAGCACAGCTGGTGCATAAGAGTAAAAGACATTATAATTAACCAATTAAGAGAGTATTATGTGAATCAAAGATTTATTGTTGAATTACTTTTATGACTTTTCTTATTGCCCAGTTATTATGATATTATAACAATACGCAATGCCGCTTACTCTAACGTGTTTTCTGTTTTGAATGCATGGCTGGGGGCGTGATGCCTGCAGGTAAGGAGAAAGCTTAGCAGCAAGAAGTGCAAAGGATAGCTCAAGGAATCTTCAAGAAGAAAAGACCTAGTGGGGTGTCATTTACCAAGATGATTCAAAGTTTAGATAGAATGTATATCATGTATGGTCTTGGTACCAAAGTAGATTATGTGTATTTGATGTAGTTTCCTTTTACCAAAAAGCTATGTATGAATCATATTTACATAATGCAAAGTGTTTCATTTATTCAGATTGCAAATGAATATCATGTTTGTGACACCCCCTTGAGTAAAGTGCTTCCGCTCAGTGATTTATACATGTGATGAAAAGTGGGGTGTTACATTATGGTATCAGAGCAATTTGGTAAATGGCCACTAGGCAAGGTATGATTCATATGTTCTAACCCTAGGTATAGAGAGATATTAGAAATCAAAGTAGAAGTCTAAGGTAAGAGACATAAGTTTATATAATGATTAGGGTTATGTTCCTAGATTTTTTGGATTTTTATGTTAAGTCTAAAATTGTATGTAACATTCTCTCTCTTCTTCCCATGTGTTTGTGGTATGGGACATAGGCTTGTGGGATTTTGTAGAGAGAATATTATGTGGAAGGATCATGGTTGTCTTGTCCTTTCAAGTGCATGTGGTATGGGACATGTGTACAAGAAAGGTGCTAAGATAGGTGTGATAAAACTATCACCTCTGCATACATGAGCGACCGACATGTATCCAAAGGAGACCATAAATTATGAGTTGGCATTAAAAGTTTGAGACATATAGTCACCTAAACTTACTCATATACGTAGTAAAACCAAACATGCATACTAGTGTAGATAATTTGACATAGACAGGTGAGTTGATGTCAATATAATACCAAGAACCTAGATTTTGTGTGTAAAACTATGAAATTTAGTTAAGAGGTAAGAAGAACCCTAAGGTGGGTAGTAGCCTAAGGAAAATTTCAAGGACAAAATTTATTTAAGGTGCGTAGAATTGCAACATCCCAAAATTTCAAGAATAATTTGAACCTTAGAATGTGATTTTTCTTAAATAGAATTTGTTGAGGGTCTTAATGCAAAACGACCATGAAATGAAAATTTTAATGATAATAGAGTGAAAAGAACAAAATGAGGCCAAAAATATGTTTTCTTTTTCGTATGTGTACTATGTGTCACATTTAACTCAAAGATATAAAATGTTGATTTTCTATCTCTCCCCTGTCCTTGAAAACATTTAAAAGAAATAGGAAATAATTGGAATCCACAATATATAAATGTGAAATAGATTTCTTGCACATAATGTTGTCCTTTTTACTTTTTATAGTCCTAATATAAGGGAATGGTACAATTACTCTCTTTTTCTCTCTCCTTCCATGATAGTTGTTCAAAAGGGTAAAGAATATATATGACATGGATAATGAGTTATTATCTCGAATTTTGGATCTAAGTTTCACAAAGGAATGCCATTTTCACAATATCTAATCAATTAATGTATTAATGTTAAAGTTAATTGCCTAATAAGGAATTGTGTGGAAATTTCTAGAAAAATGTAGGATGAGAGTAACCAATGAGTATAATTCGATCCTAATATGTACCCAAAAGAATTAATACACCCAAATAGGGTTTCATGCCAAGTTTGGATAAAACAAATACATTAATTAATGCCTTAAATAAATCAAATAAGTCTTTTGCTTACGGGGCAAGAAAAGAGTATTTAACTTTTGTATTTTGGCCCCAAATCTTTCCCACACAGATATCTAGGTGTTAAAAGCTTTCCCTTAAAATTTGGGATTAAAATGATTAATAGAGTGAGAGATATTAATTAAATAATGTTTCCTAAAGAGAAGAGGATTATGAGATTTGTATTAAATGTCATGATTTACATAATTTTTAGAAACCTTGGGCCCATCCTTGTAACTGTCATGCGTGCCTACTGACCGTTGGATTGATGATCATTTGTCAGGAGACCATCCCTAACCTCCAGTCAGATTGGGAAATCGGCACAGTTAAACTCCCTCCTTGTCTTGCACTTTTCTCTGACACTGATCAATGAGAATGCTTGGAAACCTTTCCTTTGTGATCAAGAGATGATTTTGAGTCCATACATCCCTAGTTTTACCCTCTTTTAGATGGTATACAAGAATCCCCAATCTCTATGACTCCCACTGACCAGCCTCCTTGGTCTGGGCTATATATATGGGGTAATGATATCCTTTGAGATGTTGTTTTGGTCCGCAAGCCTCCGCGACAACAGACTCCTCTTTTTCCCTATGTTAATTTCTATACTAGCCCTTCTTTCCCCTCTGTATTTTCTCTCTGTACCTTGCTGGAGAACTGCTCTATGTTCTCACTGCTCCAGCCACGAAACTGGACAATCGAAGCCACCGGCGAGTTCGGCGAGGTGAGGCAAAGGTGATCGCACACTCAGACGCCGCTCAGAGGCTTCAGATCCCAGAGTCAACTCCGGTGTTGAGTCACGTAGGAGGGAGTTTATGAACATAGATGACGCTGATGAAGAAGATGAAATGCAGCGAGATTACATTTTTGCCCTTGACTCTTCAGCATGTGGTGAAGGTTATTTTTGCCTTTTCCACTTACCTTGCCTTAGCCGTGTGGGCCACCGACAAGGAACAAGCCGATCGACTTTCTATGGACCCGCTCTGCACCCTTGACTAGCAGACTGCCTGTGTGGCAAGTTGTGATTGGTCTAGAGGGTTTTAATTTGTGAAAATTATACTAATTAATTGGTAAGTCTAACCCTAGAAACCGTATATATGATTTTGATCAGAAAAATTCAAGAAATGCAATAAAAATATAATCAAGGCCTAATTTTGTCTTAGATTCTAAAAGTACCTAAAGTTATCAACTTTAATATGATAAATGTATTAAAACCGAAATTCCTTAGTTTTAATGATTATAATATATTTAGTTGATCCTAACAGTCAAAGTTTAACCTATTTGGATAAAAAGATCATCTTGGATCTAATTCAAGTTTAATAATTCACTAGTTACCAAAATTAGGGTTTTAGGTAATTAATGGAATATAGATTGATATATTGAAAGTTATGAATAGGGTGTTTAGGGTTTTCAAACCTCAAGGATGTGATTAGGGTTTATTGAACCTAGGAAGGAAGACCAGATCTCCTCTAAGTATAAGGTAATCGGGTCCATGCACTTTGAGTATTTAAGTAATGGTTTTCATTCTCTTTAAGATTATTGTATCATGATGATCAAGTTAAAATCATATGATAGCTATGTATTCAATTTTCAGAAAAACCTTGAATTAATGTTCCCCAAAAGTTATTATATGATGCCTATACTTTCAATTTTTATGTTCAAGAACTTATGTCATGATCGAATAAAATTCAATTAAAGTGAAGAACTGCCAAGTTATTGATTAATCATGTAATTGATTACATTATTTTGTCCTCATTATGTTAATGTTGAGCCCTCAGGCCTTATGAGTTCAAATGGAACATTATGGCACTGAGGTGCAAATCATGAGCTCAAGTGGAGCATAGTTATGGCACTCAATTGCAAATCATGAGCTCAAGTGGAGCATAGTTATGGCACGTTTGTGCAAATCTTGATTTCAAGTGGAACATCAGTTGAGCCTACAAGCCTTATGAGCACAGTTGGTGCATAGGGCTAAAAGACATTATAATTAACCAATTAAGAGAATATTATGTGAATCAAAGATTTATTGCTCAATTACTTTTATGACTTTTCTTATTGCCCAGTTATTATGATATTATAACAATACTCAATGCCACTTACTCTAACATGTTTTCTGTTTTGAATGCATGGTTGGGGGTGCGATGCCCGCTGGTAAGGAGAAAGCTTAGGAGCAAGAAGTGCAAGGGATAGCTCAAGGAATCTTCAAGAATAAAAGACCTAATGGGGTGCCATTTACCAAGATGATTCAAAGTTTAGATAGAATGTATATCATGTATGGTCTTACTACAAAAGTAGATTATGTGTATTTGATGTAGTTTCCTTTTACCAAAAAGATATGTATGAATCAGATTAACATAATGCAAAGTGTTTCATTTATTAAAATTGCAAATGAATATCATGTTTGTGACACCCCCTTAAGTAATGTGCTTTCGCTCAGTGATTTATACATGTGATGAAAAGTGGGGTGTTACATTATGGTATCAGAGCAATTTGGTAAATGGCCACTAGGCAAGGTATGATTGATATGTTCTAACCCTAGGTATAGAGAGATATTAGAAATCAAAGTAGAAGTCTAAGTTAAGTGACATAAGTTTAGATAATGATTAGCGTTATGTGCCTAGATGTTTTGGATTTTTATGTTAACTCTAAAATTTTATGTAGCATTCTCTCTCTTCTTCCCATGTGTTTGTGGTGTGAGACATAGGCTTGTGGGATTTTGTAGATAGATTATTATGTGCAAGAATCATGGTTGTCTTGTCCTTTCAAGTGCATGTGGTATGGGACATGTGTACAAGAAAGGTGCTAAGATAGGTGTGATAAAACTATCACCTTTGCATACATGAGCGGCTAGCATATATCCAAAGGAGATAAGAAATTATGAGTTGGCATTAAAAGTTTGAGACATATAGTCAGCTAAACTTACTCATATATGTAGTAAAACCAAACATGCATACTAGTGTAGATAATTTGACATAGACAGGTGAGTTAAAATCAATATAATACCAAGAACCTATGTTTAGTGTGTAAAACTATGAAATTTAGTTAAGAGGTAAGAAGAACCCTAAGGTGGATAGTAGTCTAGGGAAAATTTCGAGTATAAAATTTTATTTAAGGTGGGTAGAATTGTAACATCCCAAAATTTCAAGAATAATTTGAACCTTAGAATGTGATTTTTCTTAAATATAATTAGTTGAGGGTTTTAATGCAAAATGACAATGAAATGAATTTTTTAATGATAATAGAGTGAAAAGAACAAAATGAGGCCCAAAATATGTTTTCTCTTTTGTATGTGTACTATGTGTCACATTTAACTCAAAGATATAAAATGTTGATTTTCTCTCTCTTCCCTGTCTTGGAAAACGTTTAAAAGAAATAGGAAATAATTAGAATCTGAAATATATAAATGTGAAATAGATTTCTTGCACATAAAGTTGTCCTTTTTCCTTTTTATAGTCCGAATATAAGGAAAAGGTACAATTACTCTCTTTTTCTCTCTCCTTCCATGATAGTTGTTCAAAAGGATAAAGAATATATATGACATGGATAATGAGTTATTATCTCGAATTTTGGATCCAAGTTTCACAAAGGAAAGTCATTTTCACAATATATAATCAATTAATGTATTAATGTTAAAGTTAATTGACTAATAAAGAATTGTTTCGAAATTTCTAGAAAAATGTAGGATGAGAGTAACCCATGAGTATAATTCGATCCTAATATGTACCCAAAAGAATTAATACACCCAAATAGGGTTTCTTGCCAAGTTTGGATAAAAAAATACATTAATTAATGCCTTAAATAAATCAAATAAGTCTTTTGCTTACGGGGCAAGAAAAGAGTATTTAAGTTTCGTATTTTGGCCCCAAATCATTCCCACACAGATATCTAGGTGTTAAAAGCTTTCCCTTAAAATTTGGGATTAAAATGATTAACAAAGTGAGAGATATTAATTAAATACGGTATCCTAAAGAGAAGAGGACTATGAGATATGTATTAAATGTCATGATTTACATAATTTCCAAAAACATTTGGCCCAGCCTTGTATTTGTCATGCATGCCTACTGACCATTGGATTGATGATCATTGTTCAGGAGACCATCCCTAACCTCCGGTCATATCGGGAAATCAGCACAGTCAGACCTCCCTCCTTCTCTTACGCTTTTTTCTCTGCACACTGATCAATGAGAACGCTTGGAAACCTTTCCTTTGTGATCAGGAGACAATTTTGTATCCCTAGTTCTACCCTCTTTTGGATGGTACACAAGAATCCCCAATCTCTGTGACTCCCACTGACCAGCTTGCTTGGTCTGGGCTATATATATGGGGTAATGATATCCTTTGAGATGTTGTTTTGGTCTGCAAGCCTCCGTGAGAACAGACTCCTCTTTTTCCCTACAGTAATTTCTCTGCTAGCCCTTCTTTACGCTCTACGTTCTCACTGCTCTGACCATGAAACTGGACAATCGAAGCCACTGACAAGTTCAGCGCGGTGAGGCAAAGTTGATCGCACACTCACACACAGTTCGGAGGCTCCGGATCCTGTAGTCAACTCCGGCGTTGAGTCATGCAGTTGGGAGTTCGCAAACACAAACGAAGTTGATGAAGAAGATGAAATGAAGTGAGATTACATTTTTGCCCCTGACTCTTCATCATGAGGCGAGGGTTATTTTAGCCATTTCCGCTTACCTCGTCTTAGCCACATAGGCTACCCACAAGGAACAAGCCGATCGACATTCTATGGACCCGCTCTGCCCCATGGACCAGCAAGCCGCCTGTGTGGCAAGCTGTGATTGGTCCAGAGGGTTTTAATTTGTGAAAATTCTAGTAATTAATTGGTAAGTCTAACCGTAGCAAACATATATATGATTTTGATCTGAAAAATTTAGGGAATGCAATAAAAATATAATCAAGGCCTAATTTTGTCTCAGATTCTAAAAGTACCTAAAGTTACCAACTTTAATATGATAAATGTATTAAAACCCTAATTCCTTAGTTTTAATGATCATAATATATTTAGATGATCCTAACAGTCAAAGTTTAACCTATTTGGATAAAAGGATCATATTGGATCTAATTCAAGTTTAATAATTCACTAGTTACCAAAATTAGGGTTTTAGGTAATGAATGGAATATAGATTGATATATTGAATGTTATGAACATGGTGTTTAGGGTTTTCAAACCTCAAGGACATGATTATGGTTTACTGAACCTAGGAAGGAAGATCATATCTCCTCTAAGTGCAAGGTAAGTGGGTCCATGCACTTTGAGTATTTAAGTAATGGTTTTCAATCTCTTTAAGATTATTGTATCATGATGATCAAGTTAAAATCATATGATAGCTATGTATTCAATTTTAAAAAAAAACTTGAATTAATGTTCCCCAAAAGTTATTATATGATGCATATACTTTCAAGTTTTATGTTCAAGAACTTATGTCATGATCAAACAAAATTCAATTAAAGTGAATAACTGGCAAGTTATTGATTAATCATGTAATTGATTACATTATTTTGTCCTCATTATGCTAATGTTGAGCCCTCAGACCTTATGAGTTCAAATGGAACATTATGGCAGTCAGTTGCAAATCATGAGCTCAACTGGAGCATAGTTATGGCACTCAGGTGCAAATCATGAGCTCAACTGGAACATAGTTATAGCACATTTGTGCAAATCATGAGTTCAAGTGGAACATGAGTTGAGCCTACGGGCCTTATGAGCACAGTTGGTGCATAAGAGTAAAAGACATTATAATTAACCAATTAAGAGCATATTATGTGAATCAAAGATTTATTATTCAATTACTTTTATGACTTTTCTTATTGCCCAGTTATTATGATATTATAACAATACTCAATGCTGCTTACTCTAATGTGTTTTCTATTTTGAATGCATGGCTGGGGGTGTGATGCCCACAGGTAAGGAGAAAGCTTAGGAGCAAGAAGTCTAAGGGATAGCTCAAGGAATCTTCAATAAGAAAAGACCTAGTGGGGTGCCATTTACCAAGATGATTCAAAGTTTAGATAGAATGTATATCATGTATGGTCTTGCTACCAAAGTATATTTTGTGTATTTGATGTAGTTTCCTTTTACCAAAAAGTTATGTATGAATCAGATTTACATAATGCAAAGTGTTTCATTTATTCAAATTGCAAATGAATATCATGTTTGTGACACCCCCTTGAGTAAAGTGCTTCCGCTCAGTGATTTATACATGTACTGAAAAGTGGGGTGTTACAATTAGCCTTGTTACTCAATTGCATCAAATAAGCATAATTTTAATATTTTTGAATGATTTATTATATTTTAAGTACTTATGTACATTTTTGTGGTATTTCAGAATAATAAGAGTTTCACAGACTCGATACTACTGACTTCAAAAGTCATTACTACCAACTTTGCTTCAGAGACAGAGTAGATTCGACTTCCATACTCAGTACTACCGAGTTCAAAAGTTGGTACTACTGAGTCTGCCTAATCAGGCAGTCTGAAAATCAAGTTCAATCTGACGATTGAAGATTTATTTCTCCCTAAGTCACTTCTATGACTGAAGGGGAGTTTGTACAGACTTAATCTATCACGTTCTATTCCATTACAAGATGGAGATGGCACAGGAGAGGAGAACGAGGAGGAGAACTGCATGTTCGGGAGGTTATGGGCACGTTCGGTGGGCAGAATTTGTGGATTGTGGATCCGTTCATCGGCGTGGAGCGTCCTAATCATGTTTCTGTAGGGGGTTCATCGATTTTCTATGTTCTCCACATTTTCCCTTCTTTCCAGTATGTTTTTGTCAATGGAAACCATGTGGGGCTAATCCACGTGTTCTTTAGGACCCAAGAGTATCCCAGTTGTACACTGTATATGGATCTTTTGCATTAGTATATTGTTTTCTCCTAATTCTTATACATATTGCTATGAAATCATATTGAGTTTTCTATGTTGCACACCATAGGTGATTAATTAGATCCTTAATATCTTCAGGAGGAGGATTAAGGATTAGAAATATATAATAACACACGTTTTATATCACCCTTTCGGAAAGGTGGATTATGAACATGAAGAGATTACCTAGAGATTATTCGTAAAGCACCTAACTAATCAACCAATTACTATAGAAATGGTATTGGCATTAGCATAGGTAGTGAACTACACTACGGGAGTGGGTAGTTCTTGCTACTGGATCTTTTTCCAGGAGTGGGAGGAAAATATATTAATATTAGATTAAAATTGTAGTGTTCATGGTGAAACTATAGTCTTAGAGAATTTCTTCTCATTGTGATCACAACCCATTAAATTAGTTTTATTTCTTGCAATTAGTTTAATAACTCTTAAATCAAAGTTTTCTTCATCTTAGCTGATCGAAAAGCAGTTAGTTGTAGTTTCTTGAATTACATTTCCCCATTTTCGATATCCGAGCCTCTTTGGCCTGTATTACTTCAATGTGTATGCTTGAGTTTTACATGAATAGTTTAGTCATGTCAAGTTTTTGGCGCAGTTGCTGGGAAAATGACATATTCAAGCACTACAAGTTTTGCAATCGGCCACTCTAGGCCACCTTTTTTTTATTCTTTCCAAAGATGAATTGCAAATATTTTCTTAATATCACTAGTATCTCGTTCTCACATGGAATTTATAAATTTTAGGTACTAGTGCATGGTTCAAACATGAACCACAGATTACACTCTCACAACCAATCCACAACTTGAACGTATGAGTGATGTAGAAGAAGAATAAACCATCTGGGAGAAGATCAAGGTGTCATCCTCAATAGCTCAGCTTGGTCCAATCAAACGACAAGTGATAAATGTGGGAAGCTACAAGAATGATCATGGGTTGGTGGCATTGGTTAAGAAACAAGTTTTCCATGGCCACAATACTAATGACCCAATGACTCACATCAACAATTTTTTTGAAAGCTGTGACATGATAAAGATAGACAAGGTTCCCGCCATCGTGATATACTTGAAGCTATTTCCATCTGCCTTGGCAGACCATGCTAAGTATTGGTTCTATAACCTCAAGATGAAATCTATAGAGACATGGGATCGAATGATAGATGCTTTCTTTGAGCATTACTTCCCTCTATAGAAGACGAATGAATTGACACCAAAGATTTACAACTTCAGGCAACAGGCTGAAGGGTCATACTCAGAGGCTCGGGAGTGCTTTTAGAATATGCTATGGAAGGTGCCTCACCATGGTATAGATTTATATGGCCAAGAAAAGCCATTCTATTATGGCCTACATCAGGGTGACAGGGCCACCTTGGACAGTGCAGGAGCTGGATTTTTCTTAAACAACAAGCCTTCTAGATGCCATGAGATCCTGAAGAATATGGCTAAGAATCGGCTGTGGGGTGAATAAAGAGAATGTCCAACAACCATTAAAAACACTAAAGAATCTAAAGTGATCTCGACATTGAATGAGAAGCTTGACCTCATCGCCATGAAATTGTGCCAAAAGGATGTAACATCATCTGGGGGTGAAGAAGACTCGACATTGAATGAGAAGCTTGACCTCATCACCATGAATTTGTTCTAGAAGGATATAACATCATCTAGGGGTGAAGAAGAGAATTGTATGTATATGCACCAACAACACCAATAGGACAAGGGCCCCAACAAGATTGACAAAATTGAGAACATGTTAGGAAAGTTGGTGAGCCAAAATGAAGCACTTCTGAGTCAGACACAAAGGGAGCTAAAAAAACCAAGGTACTCGAATATGTAACATTGATATAAAATTTCTCAGTTGGCAGCACAAGTAGCTTCCTTGAAGGAGTCCATTCAGTAAGGAGCACCTGGTAATGTAGCTATAGCCCATCAACATCACCACGCAAAGTTCATCTCTGTTGTCGAAGTGTGAGAAATCATACTGAGGAGGCACCCAAGCAACACACTCAAGAGTCTTATTAGGTGTATGTGCCTAAAGTCCCATTTCATCATAGTCTATTGGGATTACCAGGAGGATGCAGAATGCCAGTGGTCAGTGCACTTTAAGGTACCATTCATGTTAAATCACCAACTACAATTCCTGAGAGAGTACCTACTCAACAAGAGCAGGTGAATGTTTTACTATGCAGTGGAATAGTCACAGACAATAAAGTGGCACCCACAATTCAGAAGGTACAGCCACTGGTAACCCCACCCACAAAGGATGTGCTGATTTCTATTCCAGGCGATGGTGATAAAGCAAGCTTAGGGGGGAAAGTTCATAAAGTGCCCTATATTCCCCCACAGAAGTGAGCAGAGAAGTCAGATGTGCCATACCCAGATAGTCTAAAGCCACAAAAAAAGGAAGCACATTTCAAAAATTTCCGAGACATCTTTCAGAAGCTCCACATCAATTTGCCATTGGTGGAGGTGATAGAGAAAATTCCTATTTACGGGAGATTTTTGAAAGATATTGTTAGGATTGAAGGAACCAACAAGAACATCCATGGCAATGAGTTGGAAGATGGCTCTATTGTGAGGCCATATGGGATATGCAAGGACGTGTCAGTTAAAGTCAACAAGTTCATCTTTCATGTTGACTTTGTGGTGTTGGACATGTGCGAGATACAAGGATTTGAGATGTTGTTAGGAAGGCTATTCCAAGCTACGGCTAATTTGATAACCGTTGTCACGACCCCACCTCCTGGTAACCCCCAATTAAGGGAGAGCAAGAGGTCAGAACCTTTATCCCAATTTCCCGAATCAAAGGTTTGACAAATAATTAGTAATAATTATTAAATTCTACCGAGACTATATTGAAAGATGGAATAAAATAAAACTTTGCATACCTTTTTCAAAAACTTAGATATCTACTTCTATCCACATCTGGAGTGTACTCTAACTAATCCTCATTTGTACTTTAATTCTTATTTAATTCAACATATGCCACTTTACTATTTGTCCTTTTCAAACTTGTACCTAAAAAGCTGACAAACAAAGTGTCAGTCAGCATAAAAGAATATGTCAGTATGTGGGGGAAGCAATAATCAGGCAATTAACTGTAACAAAATATTGCAGTCAATTATAATTTAACAAAAAAACTTTACATTTTAAACATAATTGCTCAATCCATACATACCCTAGCCTATGTGTTGTCCCTATAGTGGACCTGGATGATACCTTCCTTATGGTAGATCCCCATTAAACCCCTCATGATCCTACCTAATAGGTGAATCAATTTCTAGGGTTGATTCACATGCCACTACCCACAGGTAGCCCACTCCTTAACTCGTGGTGTGCTAAAGAGTCTCATGTCACTACACGTGGGTAGCCCAATTTCTAACTCATGATAACCTAATGTCCTACTTAACAAGTAGGCCCTATACTAGGTTACCCTTTTCATCATTAGCAAAGCCACAGAGGAGGACCGAGATCTGAGCCAGTCATGTATATACATTTATGGTGATAATCATAGCCACTTTATAGTTGCATGAAATAAAAGTCATCCAAGTAGTTATTTTCAGGCAACTGATAAAACATTTGGGAATCGTCGTGAAACTAAAGTGATTAAACATAAGTGTAACCACATACCTATCTTTCAGATCTTTGAGATAGAATCAACCAATAAGAGAAATCTAATCAAGAAAATACAAGGATCCTGAAATACACATACAATTTCCTTTTATCAAGATTTATCCAAACCAACTTGCTTCATAGGATTTCTATTCCTTTTTAGGGTTTCTACCCCTTTTTAGGGTATCACTTGCAGTACCACAAACCCCGATTAGACAAAACTTCTTATAAACCCTAAGTTTCTCATCCTATCTCTCCTAACAGGCTTAGGATCATCATTTAACAACATTTTCCCATATTTTCAAATTAAAAATGATCTTCTCTTCTCTTACCCTAAACTAGGGTTTCTAAATGCACTATCATTCATACTTGGTTTAAAACCCTAAAACATTCAATTATTCATCTAAATCAGATTCAAACCTCACTTTATGTCTCAACAGGTTATTAATACTTGAATTAACCCGTTATTAATACTTGAATTAACCCATTAAACACCTATATTAGGGTTTCTAAGCCCATTAATGCCCATTAACACATCAAAACTCCAAATTAGGTTATTGAATACATGGATGATCTACTTAAACATGAAAACGTCCTTTCATTCACAATAGGTCATTTTGCTCGTAGATTATCCATATTAATATTCTCAATTTCATAAAATCATCAAATTAGGATTTTCCACATTATAAAGCATCATGATTAGCAACCTTAACCAATTTTCAAAATACAATCAGATTCAGGTTCTAAAACTAATTTTAATGGATTCCTTGTATTTTTATGATCAAAAAGCATATATAGTTTGCCTTATTCTGAGCTACTGATAATTAGTTATGAAATCGCAAAGGAATCACCTTTTGGACCAATCACGAGGCGCCACATGTCCTTTTCCTTCTCTTTTCCTTTCCAGTGATGCCTAGCTCGTGGATCCAATCACTGACCCACCTACCCGATGCCCAGGTCCACTCCCTCACCCCTCATCTCCTTCATGTAACCTTCTACCGGAAGGGGCTCCTGTTGCCCTGCCGCCTGATGGCTCCCGCGAGCACAGCCCACTCGAGCCTCCCCCTGCCTCGGCCATCATCCGCACCACCTGCCAACCCGCAAGTGATCATTAGCCAAGGAGGAGAAGAAGCTGGATGGCCAAGTCTTTCTCTCTGTTGGTCCGCTTCCCCTATTCCTCTGTAGGAACAGAGCTTCCAGCGCAAGGATGATCTGCGCTCGAGATAGCTCACCAGGACAAGAGATTATCCACGAAACTAGGGGAAGGGGTTCGATTCTATTCTTGGCCTCACATCCCAGGTTGGCATGCCTTATATAGGCATAGCCCTCAACAATCTAAGGTTTCCAAAACCTTCTTGGATGTCCAGTTCAAACAAGGAAGTTTGGGGATCTCCTATGTTCACATGAAACTATAGGAAATCTGGTATAGGTAGACTCGAATTCCTCTCCCGAATTTAATGGGTCAACTTCCACATTTGTAATTTGCTTGTATGGGAAGCAAATTGATCAAGAAAACTCCTCCTACTATTCCTCATTCCTAATTTTACTTGCAAAGCAGCTACTGTTGGATCATCATCCAACGACTAGCAGGCCACATATTAAAACAAGAGTCCAAGATAAATTCGTGACATTTAAACCAAACCTCTTTACTTTAGGAAATCTTCCAAAAATCATATCTCTTAAACCTTGTATCCAATTGATCCCAAATTTTAAGGGAAAGTCCATAATGACTTAATCTATCATCATGCCAAATTGGGGTTCATTATCTAAAAAAACGTGCCTTTTCTTTAGGTGCAAGGTATTATTCAATTATGAATATTTCTCACCTATTTTCTCTTTCCTTTGCTATTAAATTTGTATCTTGGATTCCTTAGACCTTAAGGAACCTTAAGATTTCGAAATCCTTTTTAAGGATTCTTATTATCCTTCTAGATGCATCCACATCCATTATTTCTCATTATCTTATTTATTTTTTTATTAAAAGATTTCTTTTCAAGGATTTCTCTTTATCCTTTATTTCCTTTTTCCTCTTTTCCTATTTCTTCCATTAGAAAACATATGTAAATGAAATTTATTCGATTGTGGTTATTAATGCCACTTTCTAGATATTTCTATGTATTTCTCAAGAATACTTTGCTTAATATCCATTAACTTTTATCTTTTTCCATTATTTGGACTTTTCTTCTCTTTTACATCCATTATTGGATTAATATATTAATAGGGACCACGAAATTCCTATCAAAAGGGAGATTTTGCAAAGAAATCTCTTCTTTGAAGCAAAGCATGCAACCTTTTCAATTAAGTCCAAATTCATAAAATCAATACATTTCAATTATGAAAACACATGCAAAATTGGGGTTGTGACATCCTTCCCCTCTTATAAGAATTTTGTCCTCAAAATTCCATCAAGCAAACAAACAATTCGGGATAAGACTTTTCCATGTCCATCATTGACCCCTATGTGTCTTTACCCCATCCATGGCGCTTCCAAAGAACCTTTATCATCACATATTCTTTTCTCTGAGTTCTTTTACCTTGGCATCTAGAATCCTCACAGGTGACTCAGGACATTTCAGCCTCCCTTGGGGCTCACTAGGTTCATTGCTCAGTACATGGCCCGGATACCTCACATAGTGCTCTAAATTGGTCACATGGAACTCATCACACATCACATTATCCTAAAAGGTAAGACTAAACAAAACCATCTCCACCAATACATCCCAAATGGACCCATGTATCAGGGACTCTGCTTTCTCAGCTATAGCTCAGAGGGGTCGGATTTTCATATCACATATTCTCCCACAGTGAACTGCATGTCAGTCTACTTTGCATTAGCTCACGACTCATGTCATCCATGGGCTCTTTTTCAGCCATTGCATGATCCAAGCGACTTTATCTGCACACATTGTGGTCTTTTTCTAACCTTCGTGTGGTCCCTTCGCCAACATCATCTTAATGAAGCGGTGATTGACACAACCTCTCTTACAGAGCTTCTTACATCATGATACTAGCTATGGTGGTTAACATCACATCGTTCATAGGACAAAGTTGTCTCCATGTATCACCCTGAATGAGCACACATGCTCCCATCAGACCCTCTAGTATGGATCATACTAACCATTAGTTAGGGGTGATATATTGTACTAATATCGCGTTCTTCATGTATCTACTTCCACCGCATGGAAGTAAACCTTTAGGTCATACTCAAGAACCTTTGAACTCGTATTATGGTACAGTTGAACCATCTCTCTTACATGTAGTTCAACTGGATCTGTCTCCCGATAGTATTCTCTCTATCTCTTAGATCATGTCATCTAGGCAAGGCGATCTACGATAACCCATATTACATTTTGACCTTCTTCGGTCCATGGGATACTTACCACAACATCCATAATGATGAACTCCCATTTCCTCTCAAGGACTCTTTATTCTCTATATCAACTCACTGGGTTACTGGTGTTCGTCCTTCACCTCCTGGAAGGCATGGCGCCAAGCCGCATGCATCTTTGTACACTTTCCATCTTAGGCAGCCAAGTACTTCTACCACTTATTATCTAAGTAGTACCACGGTGTATGGTGAACTTAAAATCATGATCTCTTGTATGTCGTGATTCCTTAAGGTTGATTCCTCAGAAACCCTAGAACACTCTAGTTGGGGTTTCATCACCTTCTCTTCCATAGAAGTGCATCTGAGGTTCTACAACCATCTTTCTATCACCACAAGCCCTAGGCTGGCTAACCAAGCAACCACTAACTCAATTAACGGATCCCGTTAGATCTGAGTGTTAGCCAAACATATCTCACAAACTTAGGGTTCACTTAACCCCCTCTTCCATCCTGTCAACTAGCTAAGCTAGATAGTTATCTCTCAATAAGAGCATCCATTACCACCTCACATCCTTATGTGTTAGGTAATGTTAAAGACATACACCTCCATGTATTCCACTTATTATCTCATCTCGAACTCCAAGTCTATCTTCATCAAAAAAAACTCAGAGCTCATCCTCTTGGTTATCGAACTCAAACGTGTATAGATCATATCTTCCACATAGCTCATTATAAAAACATCCTCATAAGATGACTACCTTAGTTCTCTTGATGTTTGTAAACCATCCACATATCATACACTCTACAAGGGTATTTTATTATCTCTATCCTCATACCTCATAGCAATGTTTCCACTCACATCATCTTTATCCTTGGTGTATGGCATGCGTATTGTCCTATCTCTCACCCCCACAACATGAGGAAATAAGCATTTGGCGGTTGTCCAAATACAAAGTTCTTCTTGTTCCAAGAGTAGAGATGGTACATCCCACATTGCTAGTACACCTTAAAATCTAAGTTGAAACGTGCAACATATGTCTCTACACCATCATCATCTCGATAACAAAGTTACTTCCATGGAAAACTGGTCTCGACCCCACTAGGGTCACCATACCATCCTTGGTCATCTTCTCTAGGTCTGTAGGGTGCCGACACTTTTGGGGTCATCCCTCTTCCCTTATGCATCAGAGAGTGCCCTCTTCATCTGCCCTTTGGGTCCCATGAGTTCATGAAGGTGATCAATCTCCTAACCCATGGTCCTCATATAATGATAGATGTTACCTCCCAACCCTGTGGTCATGTGCAACTAGGGAATTAGGCAACTCCTACTCCCATCGGTCTTATCCCTACCTGACCCTAGGATAGACTTAGGATTTTAATATAGTACATGTCCAACTTAGAACCTTACCCAAGTCTCCATCATCTCTCTCAGCATTTGTGGTTTGACTTACATCCTTTCATAAGGATCATGGCGACCTACCTGCCTTGGTCAAGCTCCATCCCCATGCACTCAAAGATGATTAACTATGGGTCTGTAGGTTCATTCTCATACTATGTACTCTCCACTTAGCTTCTCAAGATCCTACGAGACCTCTTTGGGTGACCTCACCCCATACAAGCTGGTATATACCCTACAGAAGGGTCCCTCTTCCAGGATGGGAGGAAACTATCTCTTGATAGCAACAAAGGTCACAAATGTCCTTATGTCTGGGGTTTACATCCATATGAGTATACTTAGTCCTATCAAGATACTTGAGCACGTAGCTAACAAGTAGACCACTTACTAAACCATGTTAGGTCTCCATGGTAGGTCCTACTTGTTCTCATTCATTAACATTGGACCAACATCATACATGCCCATATATCATCAACCTATATGTGAGGGGTTCATCAAACATATACCTTAGTCTAAGGGATTTACTTTTCCCCTAACATGTGGAGTGCCATGCTTGAATCTATAGAAACTCAAATTTCATCATGAGCATCCAGTGAGCCAGGTACTACTACTTCCCTTCTTTAGGTCTAGGAACCCTAGGTTCACCTTCCTGTAAGAGATGGCTAAGTGCAAGCTCAACATTCCAACCATGAATCAGGCATGTACGAGGTACATCATGCATGTTCTATTACCATTCCAATTGAACAACACCTCAGAGTGGAGTCCTTCTCAAGGCCTCACAACTTGTTACTAAACCTCCTCAGGGTCTAAGGAACTCTTCTTCCTATCCTTAGAAGCTAAGAACCTATATCATCTGCACATAGGTACCAACAGCCTCACCTTTCTTCTAGGTTTTAGTTCTTCAAGAAACCACAAGGACCCTGCACGAGGCAACCACAACCATCCACTTAGGTCATAACATACTCAACTTCTCAGCGTTCCTCATATCCTGGAGTCTAATCTTCCATCCTTCTGGCTCGGGGCTTGCTCATTCTTCAGATCTAACCCTACAAACAACCTTACTACTATCAATTATCTCTCTAAGGAGGATCAAGCTCACATGAATACACTTACATGGGTGAAACATATGTTCAACTTATGTTTGCTCAAGGTTATCCATATCCCTTTATGCTTATCACATAAGCTATCCATCATACTCTCCGGCCAGGGTTTCAACCTACCGTCGCACTACTTGACGTACTCTGGGTGCATGTTATGCCCTACTCACATAAGCCCACAGGGTTTCCATAGGTTCTTCACTAACCTCATCATTGAAGGAGTTATCCCTCACTCTAACATACACGACCCTTTCCAGGGTTGAGTCGCCAAAGGTACTAGGTCATCCAACCCCACATGGCTCATATGGTCATGGATATCAAACTAAAAGCATGTCCACTCACACACATGATCTACCATGGAATCTAGCTCATCGTGTCATCTCTCTCTGACCTTCACTTAGGGTTAGGGTTAGCATCATCCTCCAAGGATGTGTCAGGTCTCTACTTATAATGGAGGTCGCTTCCTCCAGGACTAACTTTCTCCACTCATCCCCCTGACAAGGGGGGGTCTAGCCTCAGGTCCCTCCTGTGCACATGACAACATTTGTCATACAACCTAAGCATATATCTATTCTTTAGTTTACACTTAAACTATTAAGCTTATGTCCATGACATCTTATTTACATGATTTTCATTAATTTGGTGGAGGATTCCTTAAACCTTATCAACTTTACCCATACCTCAAGAGGGTGAGGAAAAGAGAGAGAATCCTAATCCTTAAAATCCTTAACAAAATTTGAGTTGAGAAGAGATGAACAAGATGAGAGAGTCCTAAAGGTATCTTATTTCGAGTCAAATCCTAAGACATTGGCCAGACAGTCACACAAATTGGGAGTCCTCATATTCTGACTAGCGGTGCGGAGGAAAATCTTGCCAGCCCCCAGACGTGATCCTTTTCAAGACCCCTCTGTCTTTTAGAAAATCCTTTAATAACTCCCTTGGGTTCTACAGAGTTTGTAAAATTTAATAATTATTAAAGATTAAATGAGGGACCTATACTATGATATCAAATGTAACGACCCCACCTCCCGGTAACCCCTAATTAAGGGAGACCAAGAGGTCAGAGCCTTTATCCCAATATCTTAGATCAAAGGTTTGACAAATAATCAGTAATAATTATTAAATTCTAAAGAGAATATACTGAAAGCTGGAATAAAATAAAACTTTGCATACCTTTTTCAAAAACTTGGATATCTACTGTTGGTATGTATTCCCTGAGAGCCAATCATGGGATGATTGGTGGGATACATTAAGATTGATTTGATAAACATCAAAGGCAAGCTTCCATTTCTTTCTGGTTCAGACATATGAGATAGTGATAGAACAAATTGAATGTCTAGAGAATGACAATACTCAATGACGTATTCCTTCAGGTTCAGGACCTGAACGATGAGATCATATGGATGCTAAGAATTTGTACATTCTCATTATGTCCCTAGTCGGATGTCATTATGGAAGGTAGATAGACAGCAATGACACACAAGACTGGATTGTGGTGTTGGTTGATGACAGAATCTCATTAGTCATGATATAGAGATATCAAACCAAACACATAGGTACTTGTTAGAGAACAAGTGTACCGGACAGACCCACCGTGAGTTTGACACATGGAACCATGACATGGTAGTCACATTCAGTACTCATAGTGATGGTGGTGAGTGTGATTCTTTGACCTAAAATCACTACACTCAACACATGTCGTTGGGCACTCTTTGACATCATCAAACGCAGTCTTGAAACATGGGTTGTTATAAAGGTGATGATTGGGTGGCTTTGACACATGGGGCTTTTGAGGGGTGAGTGATAGATATGGGATTTGTCCCTCCTGAGGGAGTTTGATATCCATGACCACTTGATGAGTAGGATTGAGAAAGGCATGCACGCATGTGTGAATCATATGTGATACTGATGTCATAACATATCTCTTCCAATCTACTCTGAGATCAAGAAAGTGAATGAACGTTGACATGATGATTGTTCCATGCTGTGAGTTCATTCGGGATATTAGTGACAAAGGAATTATACATTCACTGTAACACCATTCATTGGTTGTAGGATTGAAAGTTGTTCTCCAACTTTCTATTTCACTTGGGTAGCACTGATGTGTGACTAGGCATCGCTCTTTGCTTGTGAAGTCATAAGTGTTATGGACTTTCACTGCCAACGTGAAATGGAGCTGCAGGGTCACACACATAGTATTTAACCTGGAAGAGGAGTTTCATCCACAAATAATGTTTAGATTGATTACTAAAGGAGTTTAGTAGTTCAATTAAAGACTCAATTAATTGATAGCTCAATGTCATAATGTTCAAGGTGTTGGACACATTGATTGGAGTATCGGATTGATTGAAACTACAATTGACTAATTTTGCACAATCTGTAGTCCCAACCAATCGGCTCTTGTGATGAACCGATCGGCTGAGCTTGGTGAACCAATCCGTTCAGGTGGTGAGTCGATCGGCTCATGGACAAGGTGAAACAATCGCTTCAAGTGTTGAAATGATCAGTTCAACTGATGCAACCGAGCAAGTTGGGAAAGTAGGATTTGTGAGAAATTTCCTTTCATTTCACTTGCCCAATTTGATTAGAACAAGGATTGGTATTTGATACCAACTAGAAACAAAAGATGAAAAGTCAATCGAGAACTTATCAGGACCACGAACCGACCGGTTCAGAAGTGAACCGACCGTTTCATGGGTCCCAACCGATTGGTTGAGGTGTCAACCGATCGGCTTAGGTCCCCAACCGACCATTTCTGTTGTGAAACGATCAGTTCAGGTTGCGCAGTTGGTTGTTTTTTGTGGAAAATATCGAACCCTTCTACTCCTGCTTTAGTCCCGCATTGCCCGGGATAGATAACCCTGTCCCATGACCCTCCTATATATAGGGGTATTGGGGGCTTCTCAAAGAACAACAAAGTACAACCATTTGCTCTGTAAAGTTGTCGTTCTCTCTGGATTTGGTAACCGAGAGAGCCCGACCAAGTGGTACCCGATAAGGGAGGCACAGCAAGGGAAAGACAACTGTAGAAAGTGATTGGTGGCAGGAGAGTGTGTCAGTGACTAGTACGCTGACATGAGGGTGTGACTCCTTCCAATTCCTTGTGGGATAAGGAGATTGGAGTTCCAGGTGGTCCATGTGGACTACTTCAGAGGTGGGAGATTTTTGCCACTTGGAGGACAACTGTCAATCCCGACAGTCCCGGTGAGACCAGGAGTCTTCAGTCCCGGTGCAACCAGGAGCTGCACAGACACCATCCAAGACCAGAGGTGAAGACCTCGCAAGGCGTGAGGTATTGTCGCTGAGCAAGCCTCAGGACAAGGTATGATTCCACAAACCATCCTTTCCTATTGTATAGACGTTGATGCGTTTCCTTGTTCTGGGTTTGGGGAGGATAAAATTTTTGTTTCCTCTGCCTTCTCTGCCTCCCCTAAAACCCAACAGTGGTATCAGAGCCACGTCCACTGCTCTATACTTTAGGGATTATCGATATGATCAATTTTGGTTTGTCACCTTTATTTATTGCATACGATGCAAATAAAATTGGCTTTATGCATGTCCAATCCTAAATCCACAAATCCCAATTTACATATATGATATGTATTATGAATGCAATCAATACGTGTCGCCCTTAAATGAGTTTTGTGGTGGATGTATAGCGTGGTTATGGCCAATAAACCCTATCTGTGTATGGTTGTATGTGATGGCAAGCCGATCAGTCATGTGATGAGTTGATCAAACCCAGAAAGGCAAAGCACAAAGTTCATCTTGTACAGGTTGCATTTGATGTAGACCTAGATGACCGTGATTCCTCTTGGCTCGAGGAATCACATTAGGATGGCCATAATCATCGCTTTTATCGTTTTGCATGTTTTCTGTGGGATATAGCATGTATATGATACATACTATGTATTATGGTGATTGGATATGTATATGTATATAAAAACCAAATCCCACATTAAATATTAAGTTTTAGATGCCTTCCAAATGCGACACACGTGAAAATCTTGATTGACCAAGTGTGGGCACGCCCTAGCGTGGTGCACCATCTATCTCATGGAAGCATGAAGGATGAAAGTGTGGGTCTGGCCTAGCAGGGTGCATATTCATCATGTTTGTTTTGGGTCAGACTTAACAAGGTGACCTAGATAGGATCTAGCACCTTGAGGCATGGAGATGGTCATGGCAAGGAGTTGCATATGAAATCTTATCAAGAGTTGCATATGATGCAATTGGCAAGAGTTGCCTACCTGAGAGATCTAAGTTGTGGGTGACAGCCCTAGATGGTCCATGACTTAGAGGATTTCAGGATCTTGCCCACTAGAAGGTTGTACGTTGCAATCTTCCAAATTGACGGTGAGGGCTATCAATTTGAAGAAAAATAGTGGGAGCGATAATTAATTAAAGGCCAAATTATATCGTCAACCTTTCAAATCAATCAAATAAGTCAAAAATGAGTTTTTGGACTAAAATTGCATATTTCCTTTTGTAGTACAAATGACAACAAACAACAAATACTTTTCTTTGTGATCCATCCTTGAAAAGGGCCAGCTGAATGGGACAAACTTCCACGACTGGTATAGGACATTGAGAATTGTTCTCACTCAAGAGCGAAAGCTCTATGTCGTGGATACTCCAATTCTAGAGGAACCTACTCCTAATGCACCAAAGATAGAAAGGGATGCTTACAAGAAGCATTCTGATGATGCCATTGATGCAAAGTGCTTGATGTTGTGCTCTATGAACCCCGAGTTGCAGAGACAACATGAGAACATGGGTGTCATTGAGATGATTCGGCATCTCAGGAACATGTATGAAGATCAAGCACGACAAGAGAGATACGATGTCTCAAGGGCACTGTTCAAGTGTGTCATGACAGAAGGAGATCCAGTTGGTCCTCACACACTCAAGATGATTGGGTATGTAGAGAACCTGACAAGACTGGGATTTCCACTGAGCCAAGAGTTGGCTACTGACTTGATACTGCAATTGTTGCCAGAATCCTACAGTCAGTTTGTGATGAACTACAACATGAACAACTTTGATAGGCCACTGTTAGAGTTGTTGGGCATGTTGAGGACAGCCGAGACACAGATGAAGAAGGACAAGCCTAAGTCTGTGATGGTGATCATGAGAAAGAAAGGCAAGTCCAAGCCCAAGGGCAAGGGCAAAGCTAAGAAAGGTTCTGATGCTAGCTAGGAGCCCAAGTCGTCTTCAGCTCTCAAGGCCAAGGGAGGAGTGACCAAGAAAGGCAATTGTCACCATTGTCAAAAGCTATGACATTGGTAAAGGAATTGTCCTCTCTATCTAGAAGAACAAAAGAAGAAGGAGGCGACTGATGTCTCTACTTAAAGGTGTCATGAAAGTAAACTTGTAACACTTTTGAGGTATATGATACCAAGATGTAAAGTGTAAAGCACTCAATAAATGTGGTAAGTGTTGCCACCATAGACAGGAGTACTTTAGTTTATTTTCAGCCTAAAAGGCATGTAATACAATTATGAACTGCTATTTCATATTTGCCAATAGATAGAAAGACTTTATTTTTGCATATTGTATGACAATGATGGCAATCAATAAAGAGATGTTTCAATTTCTAAAGATATGATCTTTGTGGAAAATGCCTTGTTTATCTTGTGGTATTTGATATGCATAAGATAACTCAAACAATCAAATTAGCATCCATCATGAGAAATTCATTTCTAGCTTCCATGTGATGGATAAATCTAGACTCTTTTGGTTAGAGAACCAGTAAGAGACATGAATATCTTAGACATGATTAATCAATCTTCACTAATGGTAGTGGGAGAATGATTATCCTATTAGGTATGATACATGTGATGTACCTATTGGAACAAATGCAATTACTTCAAATGGTGTTTAGAGAAATACCAATATGAATATCTTGAAGTGTTCAAGATTATCATAGATGAAGTGCAAATTTGGTAAAGTGTTAATTCTTGATGAGATCAATGAATGAAATACTTGGACCAAATGTTTGAGATCCTTATGAGTGATTATGATAGTGTATCATAGCAAACTCATGATTAAGGCATGGTGATGTCTAAATCAAGAAGGAATCATACTCTAAGGAGTTAGAGAATGATTATCAAATAATTGAATTCTTCTTAATAAAAGAATACCCCACACGAATAAAGAACATTAAGAATCACAAGGAGTTGTAGGTTCTTATATCCTTGATAGACACACCTTGTTTATCTATGTGATGAGTTGTTCATGTGATGAGTCAACTATCTAGATGAAAATGAGGAACCAAATTTTGATTTATGGTTTATGACCATTACATCCTAAATGACATCCATGTGAACCATAAGGTATGACCTTGATGGTAGCACTCATTGGATGAAATCCATAAGTGTGAATGAATCTTAAGTGTTAAGACACATGGATAACATTTTGAGAAGGATGATGCTTGTTGATTGCAACTTAATGACTAAGACATTTGGCATATGGATACTAAAACCGCATTCCTATAAGGAATAAAACAAGGATGTGTACGTGACACAACCTATAAGGTTTATGAATCCACTAATGCAAATGAAGTCTATAAGTTACAATGGACTAATCAATGTGATTGATTGAGTACAAGCAACTCAGAATTGGATCTTTACTTTGATGATATAGTCAAAGGGTTTGACTGATATGTCAAAGATAAGGAAGGGATTTGTGATTTAGTGGGAGCGTGTTCACATTCCACATGTTGATGTGAAATGAAAATGTTCTAGAATGGAAATCCAAAAGTGGAAATTATCTTTAAGGAAGATAGAGATGTTTCCTATGTGATAGGAATATAGATCTACAAAGATAGTTCTCAAAAACCTCTTGACCTGAAAAAGAGAAAGCATACATTGGCAATCTGTACTGAAGAGTTCAGTATGCACAGATTCAGTGGGAGAAAACTTGTCCATGTTACATGGAGTTAGTATCCCAAGGCCAAGTGTCCAATTCTTATGAAGAATGGGAACACTAAGAATACATATGGATCTATCATGTATGTAATCATCCCATTATCTTGCATGTACCGACATGGAAAGAACAAAATGCATTCATCATCTTGTATGTAGGACATGGCAATATGATGTGCTCATCTTGATAACTCGTATGTGAGACATGACTAGTGGATGTTTGTCTACTTCCAGTAAGGGTTACTGGAATACCATGAGAACTTGATAAGTACCTGAGAAGTACTAGTTCTATGGAGATAAGGAAGAGTTCAATGTAAAGAGTTACATTGATGCGAACTTCCGAAAGGACAAAAAATTAATTGTAAAATATATATAGGAAATATAAAAGTGAAAGTTTGTTGATAATTGGAAGTGTTCCAATAAAACCATTTAAAAGGAAATGTTGAGTATCTATGTGTTAGAGAACAGTAGTGGATATTATATGGATCTGGAAGTTCATGAGATGAACTTATAGATATTCCGCTCATTGATGACAAGTATGGAATCCTTGATCATGCAATGTGGCTAAAGTTTAGCAAACGAATATTAGATCGCATATTACGGAAACTCCATCTCATACGTGTATAGTGAAGAGATGTGAGACATGCAATTTATACTGACTTTGGCAAGGTGTTGCCATTACTCACTATGTTGGCACTAGAGCACAGTAACATGTGGGACATGTTTGAAGATCACTATGAATGTGATTCAAAGGTGATTGACTCATAGTGGAAGTGGGAGTCTGTTGGTATGTATGCCTTGAGAGCCAATCATGGGATGATTGGTGGGATACATTAAGATTGATTTGAGAAACATCAAAGGAAAGCTTCCAATTCTTTTTGGTTCAGTCATAACAGATTGTGATTGAACAGATTGAATGTCTAGAGAATGATAGTACTCAATGACGTATGCGTTCAGGTTCAGGACCTGAACGATAAGATCATACGGATGCTAAGAGTTTGTACATTCTCATTATGTCCCTAGTCAGATGTCATTGTGGAAGGTAGATAGACAGCAATGACACACAAGACTAGGTTGTGGTGTTGGTTGATGACAGAATCTCATTAGTCATGATATAGAGATATCAAACCAAACACATAGGTACTTGTTAGAGAACAAGTGTACCGGACAGACCCACCGTGAGTTTGACACATGGAACTATGACATGGTAGTCACAGTCAGTACTCATAGTGATGTTGGTGAGTGTGATTTTTTGACCTAAAATCACTACACTCAACACATGTTGTTGGGCACACTTTGACATCATCAAACGCAGTCCTGAAACATGGGTTGTTATAAAGGTGATGATTGGGTGGCTTTAACACATGGGGCTTTTGAGGGGTGAGTGATAGATATGGGATTTGTCCCTCCTGAGGGAGTTTGATATCCATGGCCACTTGATGAGTAGGATTGAGAAAGGCATGCACGCATGTGTGAATCAGTATGTGATACTGATGTCATAACATATCTCTTCCAATCTACTCTGAGATCAAGAAAGTGAATGAACGTTGACAGGATGACTGTTCCATGCCTCGAGTTCATTCGGGATATCAGTGGCAAAGGAATTATACATTCATTGTAACACCATTAATGGATTGTAGGATTGAAAGTAGTTCTCCAACTTTCTATTTCACTTGGGTAGCACTGATGTGTGACTAGGCACCGCTCTTTGCTTGTGAAGTCATAAGTGTTATGCACTTTCACTGCCAATGTGAAATGGACCTGCAGGGTCACACACATAGGATTTAACCTGGAAGAGGAGTTTTGTCCACAAATAATGTTTAGATTGATTACTAAAGGAGTTTAGTAGTTCAATTAAAGACTCAATTAATTGATAGCTCAAAGTCATAATGTCACACCCCGATCTCACACTAACCACTAATCACGAGATTAGGGCGCGACGGAGGGATTATCACATAAACAAATCACTAAGAACTTTTCCTTTTTAAAACCTCGTAATGATATCCGGATTATTGCTGTAAACTAAAACATAAATAACTATTGTGGAAGCATTTCAATTAAACTGGCTAGAGAACATAAACAGAGTTTACAACATGTAACATTGTTTAACAGAAAGTAAACATAACAGTTAATTTACATCTTTATACACATTCCACATACACACTCTCTCTCACCCACGCCATGTCCCAAGGACCGAGGGGAAAGGACTAAGAGACCACTATCTAACTAAACTAACTACATATACCTTCTACAGATTAAGCGTTAGGATGAAAAGATCCTTCTGATTCCTGGAATTGTCGCTGACCTGAAAATGTTTGAGTAGAGGAATGAGCCTACTCGCTCAGTGAATAATATTTCACTTAGCCATCATCGGATAACTCCGTATTTTACCTTTAACAGGAATATGTGAATAAAACAACAAACTGAGCAGTTCTAATTAAACAGTGCAATTATCGCAGAAAAGTATAATGAACATTTACAGAACAAGTACTATAAATTCTAAATCTGAACATACACAAGTTTCATATTAATCTACCTTAATTCTAAGTAATCATCTTTTAACTTATGCCCTGATCATATGCAGTGTACTCTGCATATAAAGTCTCATAGCGAACTACGAACCCACCGTACAAGACTTAGCGACACACCCGAGAAATGCTAAGTCTGACTGCCGTCCTGGTCTGCGTCAGGACTCTCAGGCTCACACGGCCTCACTGCACTCTCAAAGAGTGTACTCTAGACTCCTCCTCTAACCTGAGCACACAGGCGGAGAGTCTGGGTTACCACTGTGACACACACATAGATTATTGTTGAATAACCCCTATTTACTCCAGTGCCACCGTGACACACGCACGGATTATTGTTGAACACTGCCTCTCTGTCCTCGTGCCACCGTGACACACGCACGGATTATTGTTGAACATGAGCCACCGACCATCTAGACACACGCTAGGTAGGTCGTTTCACCCCTAAGGCACAGACCTCCAAAAGGGGTTCTACGGTGTCAGGGCATCTAAGTCTAACACATTTTATTATAACAAGAAAACTCTTATAACATTGTGTCTCTCTCGCACATATTCGACTACTGGAATATATTGTAATTCTGCAATTCACTAGATGAAACCAGAAATTCGACTTTCATAACATTTCTATATATATAGTACAACAACTATTCACTTATATCGCAATAACTCATAACTCAGCTATGGTTTCATGCAAACAGATTCGTTCACTGTAAATAAATTTCATATCTATTCCACGTCTCTATACTGATTTCATATTACTGAACATTCAAATATACTATATTGAAAGGAATACTCAACTTGAAATACTTTATCACATTTATTCGCATCTTACTAGAATTACTCGTAAAGCATACACATTTATTTTACTAGTCATTTCATTTCGTTTGAACTATGCAAATTAAAAGTCTAAGGATGCTAACTATGCTCGGCATCCGAGTAATCTCTATTACCCACATATACATAAACATCATTTGTCATCTATAAACATGACTCAATATCAACTTATCCAGTTTCGATGCTAAACATCCATTTTATGCTCAACGTATACATTGCGGTTGTAATACAGAAAATTCTATCATTTTCATCAATCATATTACGTATTTCAAGTTCCAATGAACCATATAAATTCATTAATTCAATCCACACTGATCAGATGCTAAACTAAATCATATAACGGCATAAGGAAGCAGTTTATGAAATAAAATTCGAGTAACGCCAAATACTATCCAAAAGCCAAGTATCAGCGAAAAATGCATAGTTTACCGAAAAATTCCAACTAAGGAGTTAAATGATGATAACTAAATGAACTCCTACTCACCGCATTTCAAACTGTCCGGAATTGCGTCTAGAGGCCGGATTCTGGGCGAATTTAAGTTATCTTCTACCTTGGATTTGCCCAAATAGAACATGTAGCAATTCAACAGTACCATACACACGTTCAGGTTGAAATCAGACTTTGTTGGTTGTTGCTCGTGGCTAGCTGACTAGGGATTCGCGTTTAGGATTCTTGGCCGAAGTCAATCTCACCTTTTCCTGAAGATTTGCACGCCAAAACGAGCTCCTGGCTGCTGCTCGCGCCCAGCAGCCATTAGCCACAACTTCACGCAACTGCTGCTACTTTGGCCACAGCTACAGGGGCGCTCAAGCTGGTCAATTGTTGGTTGAGGGCTACAGTTGCTTGCTCGGACCTCAAAGTCGAGTTCAAGACATTGTTCCTTGGGCCCTGGCCGCATTAAAAGGGTTCCCCCCTTCCTGGGCGCTGCTTCGTGTAGCTCCTGCAGGTTGGGACAGGTGGGGGCGCAGCTGGGCGCCGCTAGGGTGTTGAGGGAGAAAGGAAATGGAGAGGAAGGAGATAAGGAGGTAGGATACTTGCTGGATCAACCTGCGACGCCCACCTTCACTCCTTCTTCTTGAACGAACAACCACCGTTGGCTTCTATTTGGGTGTTCTTATGGCGCCACTAGGGCAATGGAGAAGAGGGGAAAAAGGAAGGAAGAAGAAGAGAGGAGTAGGGCGCAGCCAAGAACGAGGCTAGGAGCAAGAATCGCCCCTCAATCGCCCCGATTTCTTTCTGCTGCAAACGAGTTGCTGTGTACGCCGCCTTTCCCTATTCTATCGGGTGAAAGAGGAAGAAGAGATAAGCGAGAGAGGAAAATAAAAGAAAAGGAAAGGGTTTATAACCCCGATTTGGAAAAATTGCATCTTTGACCCTAGAAATTGGAAATGCTATAACTATTGACTCGGAGGTCCGTTTGAAGTGATTCTTCTTGCAATGTTTCAAGCGCGAGATTCTATACAACCTTAGGGCAAGAAAATATGCAAATTAGCATGTCACAACTAGTCAAATCACTAATTGCAACAGTGAGTACTCAACTCAACTTAATTAACCTAACGATCATCATTGCCATTAACATTAATTACCTCAGATGTTTCAATCTCAACTATTGATTCACATATAAGATTATCTTGATTAACCATGATGTTAAACAGTATACTTAGCACTAATCAAGATGCTCACTCATTAATCACAGTGTGGGTCATAACAATCTCCCTCCCTTATAAGAATTTCGTCCCGAAATTCCTAAAAGAGAAAAGGAACTTGCTACACATCCCAAACTCAAGATCCCACATGGCTTCCTCTAGGTTATGATTCCTCCACAAAACTTTTACTAAGGATATCTCGCGATTCTTAAGTTTCTTGATCCTCTGATCAACTAACTTAACCGGTCCCTCAACATAAGACACATCTGATCTAAGCTGTGTAGGTTATGGGTCTATTATCTTTTCTGTACCAGGGTAGCATTTCTTCAACATGGATACATGAAACACATTATGCAGATTAGACAATTCAGATGGCAATTCTAACCTATAGGCTACAGATCCAATCCTCTCAATGATAGGATACGGGCCCATAAACCTAGGAGTCAGTTTGCCTCTCTTGCCAAACCTCAACACTCCTTTCCACGGTGAAACCTTCAGATACACGTAATCACCAACTTGAAACTCAAGAGGTTAACACCTCTTCTCCGCAAAACTATTCTGCCTATCCTATATAGCTTTCAACTACTCTCTGCATGTCCTCAAGAGTTTGAATGGTCCTCCTTGACTGACTATCTGTTTGTGGGTAAGAAGCTATACTGAACCTCAACTTAGTGCCCAAAGCACGATGCAACTGATTCCAAAAACCTGGATGTGAACTTAGGATCTCTATCAGATATAATAGAAACTGGGATACCATACAACCTGACTATCTCATCCATGAATATCTTAGCCAACTTCGGAACATCAGAGGTTGACTTGATATGAAGAAAGTGAGCAGACTTAGTCAGTCTATCCACAATCACCATATCGAGTCACAACCTTTAGGTGTCCGGGGTAACCCTACCACAAAATCCATTGTGATATGTTCCCATTTCCACTCTGGTATAGGAAGAGACCACAGAATACCTACAGGTTTCTACTGCTCAGCCTTATCCTACTAACACATACCGCACCTAGTCACATACTCAGCTACATCCTCTTCATACCAAACCACCAATACGACTCCTTGAGATTCATGTACATCTTAGTGTTACCTAGAAGTATAGCGTACATCGATGCATGTGCTTCCTCAAGAATCTTTTCTTTCAAATCAATGTCTTGAGGTGCACAACGTATCATGTGGATACAACAACCCATCATCTGAAAACCTAAACTTTGGTCTTTTTCCCTTTGTCATATCATGCATGATCTGTTGTAACTCACTATCATTCTGCTGAAGTTCCTTGATCTGATCATAAAAGTAGGCTTGACTTGCATCTATGCAATCAAACCACTATGTTATGTCTTATGAGCATGAACTACAACAACTAATTCCAGATCATGTGACGAGTAATACTCCTCATTCTATGCTACTTACTCTTATTACTACTGTAAGAATTTATTTCAAAATTATATCTTACTTTTTTTCTCCGAGTCATTTTCATATTGTGTATCTACCTTCCAGATTAGCTAACTTTAAACCCTGGATTTTATTAGTGCAAGGTTACCTTTCATAGTGCAAATCATATGATCTTGTTTTATAAAGATACTAGTATTCAAGGTCAAATCACTAGCGACATCCCTTGAACTACTTCAACTCTAAACATTCTAGGGTTTGGTCCTTATCAGTAACATAGCATTATTGTGGTATGACTTTGCTTCCTTAGTTTGAAATCAAACTTTAGATCTCATAAGTTCATCCATCTACTTGTAATGAATACAACAGATATGAATAATCATCAATGAACTATAGATATATAACAGAAATGTAACATCAACCAAGTTCTCTAGCATAACTTATTAACACAAATGCTACAAATAAACATGATACTTGTTACCCAAGCATCACGCATGGCTCACAGGGCCATTCATATCTTGTCGCCTCTCACTAGGCAACAACTTATTCACATGGTTCATAAAATCCGTACACATTATTACTTTTATTAAGCAACAACAACATCAACACACAAAAAGCCAATCAACATTTATTATATAAATGTCACAGCCCAAACTTGGCTATATTCATCATCTCATCATACCCGCATGGTTATTAGGCATGATAACAGTCATACAAAATATTCATCACATCATGTGATACAATAGTAATACCATCATTCCTTGACCAGGAATTAGGGTTCGCTATCAAACAGGCTTATCATTCCCTTTTCCCCAAATTAGGGTTAGGGTTCCCCATTTCTCATTAATTCAGACCCTCTTGAGTTAACCAACTTTATCTTGTATTAAGGTATTTCCCCTCTTAATGCATTCCATCACAGAATACTCACCCTTAGCATATAATGCATAGGCCACACATTAGAATTGTCCAGCTATCTCACATGATATGGACTTATCTTAGTTTAAGGCAGAACTTTATCATAAGGTTGCCTATAAACAATCGCAATGATACACCCTCAACTAGGGTTTACTAATCATGTATTGGATCCATGCATTTGTTATGCATTATTGATTAGTACCATTAAGGGTATTTCTCACCTAATCATTAAATTTAATCTGACCCTTATTGTGTTCCTTTATTTCTAATTAAGGATTGCTCATATGAGGTTCCAACATTGGGCCTCTGATATCATTTCCAGCAAATTCTTAGTTGTTCTAATCTTTCTCTTACATCTCAACGTCTTATCGTATGTACATTCTTACTGTGATTCAGGTCTAAATCATCCAGAGTCTACTCTAATTATACTGTTAATAGGAGTCATTAGATCCCAGTAACGCATCCTGCCAGTCGGACCAGGCCGAACCTGTAGTCTTGAAGCAAAGAGCTACTTAGGATTAACCAACTCCTATTGATCTCAAACATGTGGAACGAATATCCACTCAGGGCAAACTCATTTAAACATAACTTTTGGTCTACTTGATACATAGAATATAAACAATAAATAAATCATTTCATAACACACAACAACATAAAAGAATCATGTTTACTTTACAAACTGAAAATCTAATTTCATGCATATAAGAGCATTTCTAGTGATGTTTAGTCAAATAAGTAATATAAAGCAAGACTTGTATCGCATCTTATATTTAATCTCTTACTCTTACATAAATTTCCAATTCTTAACCCTAAGATTTCTAGGGTTTGTCTCTAGCCTATCCTTCCTCTGCATACCTGGCCAGGGCATCCAGAGAAGAATAGACAGAGTAGCTTGATACTGGTCAATCTAAGTACTTAGACACCTGGCCAGGGTATCCAAACACTCAGATTCCCCAGAGCTAAAGACACATCATTTCTTATCCATCTTAATTATAACTCTATCTTTTGATCCTAATGATCCCTGATGACTCAGCCTAAGCTTTCAACTTGGTCCTCGTGACCACATCATCTTCCTACCATCTGCAATAATATAACAGAACACTTCCTATTATAAAATTGCAGTTAGAAGGAAGACACCTAAATTCTAATCCTATTGGTCTCTTGTCGTCCCCTGACCTTGACTTAGAGTATTCATATACTCAACCTATGCTCTGATACCAAGATGTCACACCCCGATCTCACACTAACCACTAATCACGAGATTAGGGCGTGACGGAGGGATTATCACATAAACAAATCACTGAGAACTTTTCCTTTTTAAAACCTCATAATGATATCCGGATTATTGTTGTAAACTAAAACATAAATATCTATTGCGGAAGCATTTCAATTAAACTGGCTAGAGAACATAAACAGAGTTTACAACATGTAACATTGTTTAACAGAAAGTAAACATAACAGTTAATTTACATATTTATACACATTCCACATACACACTCTCTCTCACCCACGCCATGTCCCAAGGACCGAGGGGAAAGGACTAAGAGACCACTATCTAACTAAACTAACTACATATACCTTCTACAGATTAAGCGTTAGGATGAAAAGATCCTTCTGATTCCTAGAATTGTCGCTGACCTGAAAATGTTTGAGTAGAGGAATGAGCCTACTCGCGCAGTGAATAATATTTCACTTAGCCATCATCGGATAACTCCGTATTTTACCTTTAACAGGAATATGTGAATAAAATAACAAACTGAGCAGTTCTAATTAAACAGTGCAATTATCGCAGAAAAGTATAATGAACATTTAAAGAACAAGTACTATAAATTCTAAATCTGAACATACACAAGTTTCATATTAATCTACCTTAATTCTAAGTAATCATCTTTTAACTTATGCCCTGATCATATGCAGTGTAATCTGCATATAAAGTCTCGTAGCGAACTACGAACCCACCGTACAAGACTTAGCGACACACCCGGGAAATGCTAAGTCTGACTGTCGTCCTGGTCTGCGTCAGGACTCTCAGGCTCACACGGCCTCACTGCACTCTCAAAGAGTGTACTCTAGACTCCTCCTCTAACTTGAGCACACAGGTGGAGAGTCTGGGTTACCACTGTGTCACACGCACAGATTATTGTTGAATAACCCCTATTTACTCCAGTGCCACCGTGACACACGCACGGATTATTGTTGAACACTGCCTCTCTGTCCTCGTGCCACCGTGACACACGCACGGATTATTGTTGAACACGAGCCACCGACCATCTAGACACATGCTAGGTAGGTCGTTTCACCCCTAAGGCACAGACCTCCAAAAGGGGTTCTACGGTGTCAGGGCATCTAAGTCTAACACATTTTATTATAACAAGAAAACTCTTATAACATTGTGTCTCTCTCGCACATATTCGACTACTGGAATATATTGTAATTCTGCAATTCACTAGCTGAAACCGGAAATTCGACTTTCATAACATTTCTATATATATAGTACAACAACTATTCACTTATATCGCAATAACTCATAACTCAGCTATGGTTTCATGCAAACAGATTCGTTCACTGTAAATAAATTTCATATCTATTCCACGTCTCTATACTGATTTCATATTACTGAACATTCAAATATACTTTATTGAAAGGAATACTCAACTTGAAATACTTTATCACATTTATTCGCATCTTACTGGAATTACTCGTAAAGCATACACATTTATTTTACTAGTCATTTCATTTCGTTTGAACTATGCAAATTAAAAGTCTAAGGATGCTAACTATGCTCGGCATCCGAGTAATCTCTATTACCCACATATACATAAACATCATTTGTCATCTATAAACATGACTCAGTATCAACTTATCCAGTTTTGATGCTAAACATCCATTTTATGCTCAACGTATACATTGCAGTTGTAATACAGAAAATTCTATCATTTTCATCAATCATATTACGGATTTCAAGTTCCAATGAACCATATAAATTCATTAATTCAATCCACACTGATCAGATGCTAAACTAAATCATATAACGGCATAAGGAAGCAGTTTATGAAATAAAATTCGAGTAACGCCAAATACTGTCCAAAAGCCAAGTATCAGCGAAAAATGCACAGTTTACCGAAAAATTCCAACTAAGGAGTTAAATGATGATAACTAAATGAACTCCTACTCACCGCGTTTCAAACTGTCCGGGTTTGTCCGGAATTGCGTCTAGAGGCCGGATTCTGGGCGAATTTAAGTTATCTTCTACCTTGGATTTGCCCAAATAGAACCTGTAGCAATTCAACAGTACCATACACACGTTCAGGTTGAAATCAGACTTTGTTGGTTGTTGCTCGTGGCTAGCTGACTACGGATTCGCGTTTAGGATTCTTGGCCGAAGTCAATCTCACCTTTTTCCTGAAGATTTGCACGCCAAAACGAGCTCCTGGCTGCTGCTCACGCCCAGCATCCATTAGCCACAACTTCACGCAACTGCAGTTGCTTTGGCCACAGCTACAGGGGCGCTCAAGCTGGTCAATTGCTGGTTGAGGGCTACAGTTGCTTGCTCGGACCTCAAAGTCGAGTTCAAGACATTGTTCCTTGGGCCCTGGTCGCACCAAAAGGGTTCCCCCCTTCCTGGGCGCTGCTTCGTGCAGCTCCTGCAGGTTGGGACAGGTGGGGGCGCAGCTGGGCGCCGCTAGGGTGTTGAGGGAGAAAGGAAATGGAGAGGAAGGAGATAAGGAGGTAGGATACTTGCTGGATCAACCTGTGACGCCCACCTTCACTCCTTCTTCTTGAACGAACAGCCACCGCTGGCTGTTGTTTGGGTGTTCTTATGGCGCCTCTAGGGCAATGGAGAAGAGGGGAAAAAGGAAGGAAGAAGAAGAGAGGAGTAGGGCGCAGCCAAGAACGAGGCTAGGAGCAAGAATCGCCCCTCAATCGCCCTGATTTCTTTCTGCTGCAAACGAGCTATTGTGTATGCCGCCTTTCCCTGTTCTATCGGGTGAAAGAGGAAGAAGAGTTAAGCGAGAGAGGAAAATAAAAGAAAAGGAAAGGGTTTATAACCCGGATTTGGAAAAATTGCATCTTTGACCCTAGAAATTGGAAATGCTATAACTATTGACTCGGAGGTCCGTTTGAAGTGATTCTTCTTGCAATGTTTCAAGCGCGAGATTCTATACAACCTTAGGGCAAGAAAATATGCAAATTAGCATGTCACAACTAGTCAAATCACTAATTGCAACAGTGAGTACTCAACTCAACTTAATTAACCTAACGATCATCATTGCCATTAACATTAATTACCTCAGATGTTTCAATCTCAACTATTGATTCACATATAAGCTTATCTTGATTAACCATGATGTTCAACTATTGCTTTAGTCCCGCATTTCCCGGGATGGAGAACCATGTCCCATGACCCTCCTATATATAGGGGTATTGGGGGCTTCTCAAAGAACAACTCAATGCAACTAGTTGCTCTGTAAAGTTTTCGTTCTCTCTGGTTTTGGTAACCGAGAGAGCCCGAGCAAGTGCTACCCGATAAGGGAGGCACAACAAGGGAAAGACAACTACAGAAAGCGACTGGTGGCAGAAGAGTGTGTCAGTGACTAGTATGCTGACAGGAGGGTGTGACTCCTTCCAATTCCTTGTGGGACAAGGAGATTGGAGTTCCAGGTGGTCCGTGTGGACTACTTCAGAGGCGGGACATTTATGCCGCTCGGAGGACAACTGTCAATCCCGACAGTCCCAATGAGACCAGGAGTCGTCAGTCCCGGTGTGACCAGGAGCTGCACAGACACCGTCCAAGACCGGAGGTGAAGACCATGCAAGCCGCGAGGTATTTTCACCGAGCAAGCCTCGGGACAAGGTATGATTCCACAAACCATCCTTTCCTATTGTATAGACGTTGACACGTTTCCTTGTTCTGGGTTTGGGGAAGAGAAAAGTTTTGTTTCCGCTGCCTTCTTTGCCTCCCCTAAAACCCAACATCTACTTATATCCACATCTAGAGTCTATTCTAACTAATCCTCCTTTGTACTTTAATTCTTATTTAATTCTACATATGCCACTTAAATGTTAGTCCTTTTCAAACTTGTACCTAAAATGCCGACAAACAAAATGTCATTCAGCATAAAAGAATATGTCGGTATGTGGGGGAAACAAGAATCGGGAAACTAACTGTAATAGCATATTGCAGTCAATTATAATTTAACAAACAACTTAACATTTTAAACATAACTTCTCAATCCATACATACCCTAGCCTCTGCGTTGTCCCTACAGTGGACCTAGATGCTACCTTCCTTATGGTAGATCCCCATTAAACCCCTCATTATCCTACCTAACAGGTGAATCAATTTCTAAGGTTGAGTCACATGGCACTACCCATAGGTAGCCCACTCCTTAACTCATGGTGTGCTAAAGAGTCTCATGGCACTACATGTGGGTAGCCCAATTTCTAACTCATGATAACCTAATGTCCTACTTAACAAGTAGGCCATGCACTAGGTTACCCTTTTCATCATTAGCAAAGCCACAGAGGAGGGACAAGATCTGATCCAGTCATGTATATACATTTATGGTGATAATCATACTCACTTTATAGTTGCATGAAATAAAAGTCATCCAAGTAGTTATTTTCAGGCAACTGATAAAACATCCGAGAATCACCATGAAACTAAAGCGATTAACCATAAGTGTAACCACATACCTATTTTGTAGATATTTGAGATAAAATCAACCAATAAGAGAAATCCAATCAAGCAATTACAAGGATCCTAAAATAAACATACAATTTCCTTTTATCAAGATCTATCCAAACCAACTTGCTTCTTAGGATTTCTATTCCTTTTTAGGGTTTCTACCCCTTTTAGGGTTTCACTTGCTATTAGGATTTTGCCTATACTTTTAGTACCACAGACCCCAATTAGACAAAACTTCTTATAAACCCTAAGTTTCTCATCCTATCTCTCCTAAGAGGCTTAGGATCATCATTTAACAACATTTTTTCATATTTTCAAATTAAATATGATCTTCTCTTCTCTTACCCTAAATTAGGGTTTCTAGATGCACTATCATTCATACTTGGTTTAAAACCCTAAAACATTCAATTATTCATCTAAATCAGATTCAAACCTCACTTTATGTCTCAACAGGTTACTAATACTCAAATTAACCCATTATACACCTATATTAGGGTTTCTAAGCCCATTAATGCTCATTAACATATCAAAACTCCAAATTAGGTTATTGAATACATGGATGATATACTTAGACATGAAAAATGTCCTTTCATGATAATATGTCATTTTGCTCATAGATTATCCATATTAATATTCTCAATTTAATAGAATCATCAAATTAGGGTTTTCCACACTATAAAACATCATGATTAGCAACCCTAACCACTTTTCAAACTACGATCAGATTTAGGTTCTAAAACTAATTTTAGTGGATTCCTTGTATTTTCTGATCAAAAAGCATATATAGTTTGCCTTATTCTGAGCTACTGATAATTAGTTATGAATCGCAAACGAATCACCTTTAGGACCAGTCGTGAGGCGCCACATGTCCTTTTCCTTCTCTTTTCCTTTCCAGCGATGCATGGCACGCAGATCTGATCGCTAACCTGCCTACCCATTGCCCGGGTCCACTCCCTCGCCCCTCATCTCCTTCATGCGACCTTTCTCCGGAAGGGGCTCCTATTGCGCTGTCAACTGATGGCTCCCGCGAGCACAACCCACTCGAGCCTCCCCACCTCTACCTCGACCATCATCCGCACCACCTTCCAACCCGCAAGTGATCACTAGCCAAGGAGGAGAAGAATATGGACAACCAAGTCTTGCTCTTCACTGGGCCACGTCCCCTATTCCTCTGTAGGAAAAGAGCAACCAGTGCAAGGATGATCTGCGCTCGAGATAGCTCATCTGGACAAGAGATTCTCCGCAAAATTGGGGGAAGGGGTTCAATTCTGTTCTTGGCCTCACGTCTTGGGTTGGCATGCCTTATATAGGCATAGCCCTCAACAATCCAATGTTTCCAACACCTTCTTGGATGTCGAGTTAAAACAAGGAAGTTTGGGTATCTCATGTATTCACACAAAACTATAAGAAATCTAGTATAGGTAGACTCGAATTCCTCTCCCGAATGTAATGGGTCAACTTCCACATTTGTACGTTGCTTGTATGGGAAGCAAATTGATCAAGAAATTTCCTCCTTTTGTTCCTCATTCTCGATTTTACTTGGAAAGTAGCTACTGTTGGATCATCATCCAATGGCTAGCAGGCCACATATTAAAATAAGAGTCCAAGATAAATCGTGACATTTAAACCAAACCTCTTTACTTTAGGAAATCTTCCAAAAATCATATCTCTTAAACCGTGTATGCAATTGATCCCAAATTTTAAGAGAACGTCCATAATGACTTAATCTATCATCATGCCAAATTTGGGTTCATTATCAAAAAGAAAACGTGCCTTTTCTTTAGGTGCAAGATATTACTCAATTATGTATATTTCTCACCTATTTTCTCTTTCCTTTGATATTAAATTTTTATCTTGGATTCATTGGACCTTAAGGAAACTTAAGATTTCGAAATCCTTTTTGAAGTATGCTTATTATCCTTCTAGATGCATCCACATCCATTATTTCTCATTATCTTACTTATTTTTTTATTAAAATATTTCTTTTCAAGGATTTCTCTTTATCCTTTATTTCCTTTTTCCTCTTTTCCTATTTCTTCCATTAGAAAACACATGTAAAAAAATTTATTCAATTGTGGCCATTAATGCCACTTTCTAGAGATTTCTATGTATTTCTCAAGAATATGTTGCTTAATATCCATTATCTTTTATCTTTTTCCATTATTTGGACTTTTCTTCTATTCTTCTCTTTTACATCCATTATTGGAATAATATATTAATAGGAACTACGAAATTCCTATCAAAAGGGAGATTTTGTGAAGAAATCCCTTCTTGGAAGCAAAGCATGCACCCTTTTCAATTAAGTCCAAATTCATAAAATCAATACATTTCAATTATGAAAACACATGCAAAATTAGGGTTGTAACAACTGTTGTTGGTAGAGGTTATTTGACACTCGGGATAGATGATGATAGAGTGGAGTTCAGACTTCTGGATGAATCTTCACCACCATCTCAGGACAACCCGGGCTGAGGAGGATCATTTATGTTGAGCCTAGGACATTAAACAAGGGAACTTCTTGGGAGGCAACCCAAAATCATTTTAGTCATTTACATTTTGTTAGGACCTTTTGTTGTGTAATTTCTGCACTTATTTTGTTAGATTTTTGTTTGATGTAAAGTAGATACCTTGATGCTCTTGTTTGGTGTGCATGTAGGGTTAAAATTGATACTATCGAGTTTAAACTCGGTACTGCCGACTCCTTATCAGTTAAAACTCTGCACATTATGTAGAAAGTCACTACTACCGAGTTCAAACTTGGTACTACTGAAATTTTTCCAAAAAAATCACCAGAACCCTGAACCCAAGTCGGTACTATCGAGTCCAAACTCGATACTACCAAAATGTTTCAGCAAAAATGTGACAAAAACTATAAGAAGAAGCTGCTGGAACCACCTATACACATATCGATGGGCATCAATTTTCAAAGCTCAAAGAAGGAGAGATAATGTTATATTTTGATGCCAAAAAGACACAAATTAGTGGCACTAAAAAGAGGGATATATGCTAGCACAACTTCATCTAAAGAGCCACCAATCATCCACCTCTTCCACCCTTCAGAGCTACTAGTACCTCATTCCACTTACTAGGTTTGGATTTTGACTATGAGATCATAGTCACGTTCAAGCTTAGGAGGGTGTTGGAATGACTTTATTTTCCATTTTTCCTTGTTATTAGCTTTATTTTTGTAATTTGTAGGATCAACAATCTATCTAGCGTAATGTAGATTTTAAATTTTGTTTGTTCCTGGAAATTGTCATATGTGATTTCAAGTTTGCAATGGAAATTGAAAATCTTTTTGTGGGTTTAGTTGTGAGTACTTGAGTAATTGCACTTAGAGGAAGTGGTTGGGTTAGTCAACTTAATGACATTGAATATGAATGGAGATCTTGATTATTCATGAAATGTGGATGAAGATGGGGTTTGATCTTGAATTGATCAAACAGCTAACGAGACCTTAAATTGAAATTTTAAGAAAGAAACCCTACGGTTAGCCTGTACACATGTCATTAGAGAGGGACATATCATAAATTCATGGAAGTCTATATCTCTTAGTCATGTGATTCCACCCATCCTCCACTCCTTATTGACTCACCACCTTAAGATGAGAAAGTACTCCAACTTATATTCTCTTGCTTGCATTGCATAACATAGTAGGTGACAAGATATTTAGTTTTCTTTTATTGCATTAGTTACAAAAAATGAAAAATAGACCAAGTTGTGTGCTTAAACAATTTATGTACACATCATTCTAGTTGCATAAACAATTACATGTAGATTGCATGCATTTTTCATCGTTCATTGCTACATCATGTGGGTATCATTTTCCTTTGAAATTTGAGTGAAGGGATACACATCCATGCCCTCAGAAAGAAAAAATAAAAAAATGAATGATATGTACTAATGCCCAAGCATAATGTTCCATTATGCTAAAATAATGGGTGAAAAAATGAACAAAGGAAAAAGAAAAAAAAGTGTTTGTGATGTTTTAAGTTAAGAGGGAGATAGTATCACCTTAGATCTTCTTATAGAGTTGGAGACATTCACATGATGCATTCTTTTCTTTGAATTTTTGTCCGTTGAATTGACGACGCCTTTTGACCCATGAAACATTCTACAAATAATGTAGGCATTAGGACTCATGCATTTCTCATTCTTTTCACCATATAGGTTCATCATGTTTTATTTTACATAAAAGATTTGGATGTTAATTTTGATTCTTCAATTGCCACCCATTTCCTACCATTCATTGCTCTTTTTGGTAGGCCACTTATATGATTATTCTCCTCAATCATTTTTATATAGAGAAATGCTTCAAATAAGTTGGTAGTTAGGAAAAGAGCAATGTAGAATAGGGAATCACATAATGCACCAAGAGAATACATGATTGATTATGATGTGAAATGCTCTCTTAATAGTGTTCATTGATCTAAGGGTGGACAATTTTTATGAAAATGTTTGGTCGCAATGGAGCAGTTGATTGTTTTGTGATCAGTGAAGGTTGATTTGGGACCGCCAAGTGGGGATAGTTGATAAATGAAGTTCATGTTCCTTGTCCTTTTCTGACTTGTCTCAAATAGATCTAAGAGTGTTTTTCTCAAGGATGAGCAACATTTAAGCTTAGGGTGTTTGATGGACTGGACATTTATCATTTTTACAGGCTATTTTATATTTCATTTTTGTGCACTTACTATTTATTTTCATATTAGTTTGTTCATGGTTTAATAATATTATCCAATGTTACTCAATTGCATCAAATATGCACAATTTTAATTTATTTGAATGGTTTTTTATATTTCTAGCACTTATGTATATTTTTGTGCAAATTTAGGACCACAAGAGTCTCACAGACTCGGTATTACCGACTTTGCATCAGATACAAAGAAAATTCGACATTCCGACTCGATACTACTAAGTTCAAAAGTTGGTACTATCAATTCTACCTAATCAGGAAGTTCAAAAATCAAGTTTAATTTGATGGTTGAGGATTTATTTCACCCTAGGTCACTTCTATGACTTAAGAGGATATATCACGTTCTATTTCATTGCAAGATGGCGATGACACAGGAGAGGAGAACGAGGAGGAGAATCGCACGTTCGAGAGGTTCTATGAACGTTTAGTGGGTAGAATTTGCGGATTGTGGATCCGTTCATCGGCGTGGAGCGTCCTAATCACGTTTCTCCAGGGGGTTCATTGGTTTTCTATGTTCTCTATGTTTGTCCTTCTTCCTAGCATGTTTTTATCCATAGAAACAATGAGATGCTAATCCCCATGTTCTTTAGGACCCAGGAGTAGCCAGATTATACACTGAATATGGATTTTTTGTATTAGTATATTGTTTTCTCCTTATTCTTGGGCATGTTGCTATGAATAATATTGAATTGTCTATGGTGTGCACCATAGGTGATCAATTAGATCCTTAATAACTTTGGGAGGAGGATTAAGGATTGGAAATCCATAGTAACACATGTTTTATATCGCCATTTCCGAAAGGTGGCTTACAAATGTGAAGATATTACCTAGAAATTATTTGTAAAGCACCTAACTAATCAACCAATTACTATGGAAATTAGATTGGCATTAGCATAGGTAGTGAACTTCACTACAGGAGTTGGTGGTTCTTGCTACAGGCTCTTTTCCGATGAGTGGGAAGAAAATATATTAATCTTAGATTAAAATTGTAGTGTCAATCGTGATGAAATCATATTCCTAAATAATTTCTTCTCATTGTGATAAAAAACCATTAAATTAGTTTTCTTTCTTACAATTAGTTTAATAACTGTTAAAATAAAATTTTCTTCGGTTTAGCTGATCGAAAAGTAGTTACTAGTAGTTTCTTGAATTACATTTCCCCGTGTTCAATATCTGGGCCTCTTTGACCTGTATTACTTCGATGTGTATGCTTATATTTTATACATACAGTTTATTCGTGTCACTTATCTCTATTTTTTGGAATTTATTCGGTTAAATTTCTTAGTAGAAATGTACCCTTTATGTATTTCCTTAAAATAGTTACCATTATAACAAGGAAAGTCCTTTTTTTCTCAGGTCCTAGAATTATCTTAGCTTCTTTGTCATATTTACATTTTCCAAAAACCAGATCGAATTATCCTAACTTGATGCTTGAAACTTGTGTTTCAAGACATGGTTAGCTAATTGTTTTCATCAATTATCGAATTTAAAAGTTATCTTAAAATAATTTTAAAACTTGTCTATTATTCCACAATTCCATTTTCTAACAAACCATGAAGACATTATCCTTTATTTATACATGAATTCCTTCTTTTTATTTAACTTGAGTTATAAGGAATTATTTGTAAAGTGAATAGTCTCTTGGGACTTTATATGGGCAATGGGTTGCACCCATGCTACAAGGTGAATAACATTATTATTCAACAATGGATGAAGCCATTAATATTTATTTACACAAAAAATCTCTTATTTCGCTATCTGGTGTTCCAAGGACCGATTTGCAATGCATATAGTCTCATAGGCCTCATGGGTTGCACCATGCCTCAAAGTATTGTTATTCCATCAAAAATATCATTGGGGAAATTACTTATAATTCAATTTTACCAAAATTGAGAATGTTACAGTTTGTGTTTTAAGAAAATTTGACAGTATTTCCCTACAATTTTTCAAGTACATCAACGTAGGAAGGAAATGTACACCTACATATATACCCACAAATTTAAAGAAAAATAGCTATGAAAATATTCTTGAAAACCAAATGTGCATTATTCGCTCACACACTAAGTGATATTAGTACTCAAGAACAATCCCAAATTGGGGAATGTCCAAGATCTTTTCCTAATTAGTAATCTTGGACGTGTTTCTGGGCCAACAAAATATATGTCTATTTTAGGATTAGGATTTAAGGTCTATAGATTAGAGGTATAGCATTTAGGTATTATGTTCCAGAGTTTAGGTAAATGCATATCGCATTCAATCAAAATCAAGTTAATTTAAATTAATCCATAACAATTCAGTGTATTAACTCTTTGATTAGATTATTGATCCATATAACATTCAATTAAACAATGCACCCTACATAGAGCATAAGGAACATTCATCATAAATGAATTTATGCATTTATAAATTCTCATCCAATCAAATAAGAAATTATACATGGATTTTCAGTTCTATTTATATAGGAGGACATTGTACATTAATTTTAATAAAACAAAAATTAACACAAAAGTACAACAACAAATAAAGCAATCATACAAGCAATTATACAATAATTTTAATTATAAGAAAACTAAATACAAACTTTAAAACCAAAACAAAGCAAGAAAGAAAGAAAACAATAGAAATAAATTCAAGTAGAAAACAACCTCAAGAACAAAGGTCAGCAACAAATAAAAATCAGGAGGTTGTCAGTGCAAAATTGGTCAAATTAGATAGTAAAAGTGGTGGAAGTAGCAACAGAGACAACACCCACATTAGTAGTAGAAGAAGCAACGATTGAAGTCAATAGTAGTAGTGGTAGCTGACAACAATACTAATACTAGCGACAATAGTGGATGGAACTATAGGTGGTGGTGTTGGATATTGTGAGAGATAAAAGAAGTTAGGGACAAAGCATTTTGTGGTAGCAATAGCATTCGGGGAACCGTCATCATTTGGGGGGGAGGGGAAACATCATTGAAGAAGAAGGATTTTGTGATAGATAGAGATAGAGAGAAATGGGAAAAGTAAGAATCTATTGGTGTTGTTAATAGAGATGTAGCCTCTATTCCAGGATAGAAATTGATGTTGTAGTTGAAATGATGCCTGAGTTTTTAATATTACATTAGTTTCAATTGAAAATCAACATATTAGTGATAAATTTCTACATCGGTTTCTGATCCAAAATTGACGTCACACTTTTCTAAAAACAAAGAAATTTCACAATAGATTATCTTACAAAACCTATGTAAAATGCTAATTTGGAGAGAAGAGTTATTTCACATCCAAAATCTATGAAACATTAGAACATTGATTTTTTCCATAAGAAATCGACATTGAAAGTAATGAGAAAAAAGTATTATTGTGTTAAGGTGTGTCATTGATTTTGATTGGGAAAACAAGCACTAAAGGGATTTTAGAGGTAACATTGTTTTGTATATATCTTACCTAGGGAGTTTATGGCATCAGTGTACTAAACACCAAAGCAGTGTTCTCTATCTTAAAATTTGTCAGGAAATTACATTTATTGGGTTATTTGTTACATCGATTTCACCTAAGGAAACTAATGTTGTAACAAAAATGGTACATAATTTTTTTCACAATGGCCATTGCTAAACTGTTGTGATGCTTTCATTTAAGTAACTGACATTGAACATCTGTACTGTCATTTTTTTCTTCCAAAATCAACATTAAACCATGCGACACCAGAGACAAAAAGATTTAGCATTTTTTTTGATATAATTTAACAATACTAGTTTTATTCCTCTAAAGTATTTTTGAACATTTTTTTGCAGTATTGATTAGTTTTGTTGTGATGTATATTCTGTAAAGGTCCTAGAAGCATTGTCGGGTTTGTGATCTTACCATGTAAATGCAAGGGCAATGTCAGTGGCAAAGCCACATATGGACACCCTGAGGCACGCGCCTCACCCAACATTTAAGGCAAAATTTGTATAATAAAGTGGTGGGCCATATTTAAGAGAAATATAATAGTATCCTAATACAATTGCGATTCTGTAGCCACAAAAACCGAGTACAAGTCTGACTTGTATCACCTCTCCTTCCTTTTTCTATTAGATGGTTCACGTCCCAATACAAAAGTTCTGTTGTGCCTCTACCCAAAGTTACTTTGTCTCTTCGGTCTTATCTCTGGAGTCACTGTGACGTTTGGCTATCAAACTTGAGTAACAATAGGGAAACCGCAGAAACAAACCGCAGAAATGCAGTCCAACACCAACACTGACGAGTGACGCCTATTGCCTAGCCGTTGCGGAGACGTGTTGAGGGGTAGTGTGTAATTGCATGCCTGCTTACCTACCTGTCCACTACAATAGGGGTAGTAGCATCAAGCAACAATTGCAATATTCTAATAGCCAAAGACACCAATACCTTTCCGCTGTGAGAGATCATCTAATCATGTGGGTTGGTTATATTTTTAATTTATTTTCCAGATTGTCACTTCTCATTTTATTTGCTCATTTGCTTTTTTTTAATTCTTCTACTGTTCTACATATTGATCGATTAGTATTGTTATCTTTTAACTTCAATTTCATGTGCTCTAGTCAAGTCAGTTATTTTTATTCCTTTGGTCTTGCAATAAGTAATGCAAGATCTATCTTTTATAAATGGACACACTAAAATTCTAATTTATAATTATGAATGATCTTTTCGGTTAAGATATAACTGACATTGATACAATTTTTATACACATGATTGTTTAGTGAATGTAGAAGAACCACAACTTGTGCATATCTAGGGGTGCGAGTTCATAGTACATTGTGTTTCGGGAGACAAATTTGGTCTGCGCTTTTTAAAATTTAACTAGTGGATACATATTGTTTTAAGTATTCCACCTACTTATGCAACTCTTGGTAGGAGTAATGTCAAAATTTAGCTCTCTACCATGTTTGACATTATTAATCTTTACTTGCAGACTCGTGGGTCTGGTTATTTCTACATACTATATGTGTTGTATTGATATCTTCTCCTTTTATTCATTTTGATTATTTAAATAGGAATCAATCAAAGATGGATAAATTTGTAACTAAGAAAACATCTTGTGGTGGAACATCACTCAATGAAAAGAATGTGGGTTGAGTAAGGAAGTGGATGATTCTATGTTGATTTCTCAGCCTGATTCTCAAAGATGCAACTATGGACTTGATTTTAAAGCAGAAAATATAATAACTGATCCTGGAGTTAGACTCCAAGTTTCTCATTATCATCCTAATGTGCAAGATGTGGTTAGAAGGGCATACCTCACAAAAGGACCTTGCCAACCAAAAAGATATGTGTTCCCAACAACAACTTATGGATCTAAGAGGCGTAAATTTGTGCTAAGTTGGTTTGATGAACATCGAAATTGATTGGAGTATAGAATTGCTAAAGATGCAACATTTTGTCTACTTTGTTATGTTTTTCCCTCATCTCACACTGATCCATCATTTATCATTGATGGGTTTAGATACTGGAAAGACAAAAAGAGACTCGATAATCATGTAGGTGGGCCAACTAGTCCTCACAATACAACAAAAGAAAAATGCCAAGCCCTAATGAATGATAATCAACGTCTAATTATTCTTATTGCTAAGCACACAGAAGAACAAAAGAGTGAATACCGATTGAGGTTGAAAGACACCATTGATTGTATAAGATTTATTTTAAATCAAGGTTTGGCCTTTCGTGGGCATGATGAGTCTGAGGCTTCTTCTAACAAGGGAGACTTTCTTGAGCTTCTCCATTGGCTTGCAGATAAAAGAGATGACATTAAGCAAGTTGTACTACACAATGCTCCTGAACATATAAAACTCACATCTCCTGATATTCAGAAAGATGTCATTGGTGTCACTTCAAGTCTTGTTTCTGAGGATATAATTTCTGATATCTCTTGTTGTGATGGTCTATTTACTATCCTTGTTGATGATTCACGTGATATATCAGTCAAAGAACAAATGGCCATAGTTCTTTTTAATGTTGACATGAAAGGGATGATTATTGAAAGATTTCTCAGTTTGGTGCATGTTACTGATGCCAGTTCTATGTCACTGAAAGTAGCTATAGATGTCATCTTTAGTAAATTTGGGTTGAACATCAATAGTTTGAGAGGTCAAGGCTATGATGGAGTGAGCAATATGAAAGGAGAATTCAATGGGCTGAAAGCCCTCATACAAAGAGAGAATCCTTATGCATTTTATGTCCATTGGTTTGCCCACCAGTTACAGTTGATACTTGTTTCATTTGTGGAAAATCACTTGCAGGTGGCTTGTCTATTTGAAATAGTTCATCAAGTACTTAATTGTATTGCTGTCTCATGTAAGCGGACTGACTATCTTCAAGCTCAAGAAGTTGATAGAGTGACCAACACACTTGAAGAATATCAAATTTCTTCTGGAAGAGGGAAAAATCAAGAACTTGGAGTTAAATGAGAAGTCACTACTAGATGAGGTTCACATTATAAAACTTTAGTTAACTTAAGTGTTATGTACCCATCTATTATTCTTATTGAAGATAGTAAGTTGGCAAAACATCGAGCAAAGGCTCACAAGCAACTCTTAGAGATGGAGACTTTTGATTTTATATTCATGATGCTTTTAATAAAAAAACTCCTTGGAATAACACATGAATTTTCAAATGCATTGCAGTGAAAAGACCACGATATTGTGTATGCAATGAGTCTTGTTAAGACAGTTAAGATGCAATTGAAACTTTTAAGAACTGACGATGTTGAATGGGAGTCTTTCAATAACATGGTTAATATTTTATGCACAAAGTATGATGTACCACTAAAGAATATGGATGATACATATGTTATGCCAGGCAGAGCAAGGCGTGTCCATGAGGTTAAGAGTAACCTTCATTATTTTCAATTTGATATATTTAACACTGTGATAGATTTGTTACTTAATGACCTTAATAACCGTTTCAATGAGAGTAACACTGAGTTGCTATTGTGTGTTGTTTGTCTTGATCCATGTAATGATTTTTTTGCATATGAGGAAGACAAGTTAGTTAGACTTGCATAATTTTATCCATCATATTTCAACTTACAAGAGATTGAAAGATTAAGATGTCAGCTTGGTAATTAAATATTTCATGTTCGTCATAATACTTCCTATAAAGATCTAAGCGGTCTCACAGAACTTGCCCAAAAGATGGTATTGATGAAGCAAGATAAAGATTTCCATTTAGTTTATCGTCTTCTAGAGCTAGAAGTGCTTCTTCCTGTGGCTACTGCATCTGTTGAAAGAGTATTTTCTATGATGAAAATTATAAAACATCATTTGTGGAACAATATGGGTGATGAGTATCTCAATGATTGTTTGGTGGCTTATTCTAAAAGAGATATCTCTAAAAATCTTGAAACGGAGGCTATTATACAAAGATTCCAGACCATGCGAACCAGATGAGGATCACTTTGATATATATTGTAAAATTTTGATATTGAATTTCATTCTTATATATATATTTAATTTTAAATTTTTTGATTTAAACATCATTTTCATATATTAACAAAGATTATGTTTACAAAAAAATCATTTTACACTTGTGCCTCACCCAGGTTGAAATCCTGGCTCCACCACTGGGCAACCTCTAAGACTCATGTGTGAATAGAAAGATAGGGGTAGTGAAGGAACAATTTGTGTAGGGTCATCACCAATGTTTCCTCTAATGCGGGTGCCTCCGTCCAACTTTATCCTAAGAGGTACATCTTTATTCCTCTCTTTATATCTCCATTGTTCCATATTTTAAAGTATATTTAATCGATCTGTGTAGATCTCACATGTGGTTGATACCTTCATTGTTTGAAATGTTTTGATTCAATCAATTGGAGGTCCCCACTCTTTAGAGAAATGAACGACATTTCTTTCAGAAAATCTTACTTATTTCTTTCATACATCTTGTGTCCCTATTTCAACCAAAAAAATGCAAGAGTTCTACTACTTGTAACTTTGTATGGGTGAACCCATATAGTAATGCTAGGTAAAATATATGGTTACTTCAACAAGTTTAAAATGAATACCTATTTTGAGGACTTTGGCTTACTATTGTCTGAATTATCTCTCTCGAATGTGACCAATCTTGAATTTTTGAATTTATAAAATTCACTCAACATCATGATAGTTGTGGGGGCTTTAGATGATGTGCGATTTCTTTCAAAATGCAATGTAAAGTAAAAACTCTTGGTCCATGTGTTGGTTAAACACTTGCATATCCAAAACGTTTTAGCTACATGTTGGATAATTTTTATGTGGGTATGTAAGAAAATTGTGAAAAATAATACACATGATGAACATAAATATTCGTAGCTAGATTATATCTACTTCCAATAGATTTATTACTACTATTTCTATTACCTTTTAGTTACTTAGATTTTGCATTGTTTTATCACAAAAATATTTATATTGGTATGTGTTGTTTTCTTCTTCTTCTCCACTTGACAAGTGATAAGTGGATCATAAAGTATGGAGCTCAGGTGACTGTGGAGCTTTATATGGGATTGGACATTTATACTATTTGGAGCTAAGGAGAACGTTGTTTTTGTACATAACCACAGGGAACTCAAGCAACAATGTATTAAATAGCAAAAAATATTTTTGACTAATATATGAAGGAGAAAGGAGTGTGAGTTACCAAAAAATATGTTATAGTTGTATACATTATTTTACTAATTAGGGGTAAAGGGTAATGTCCTCATCTATGTAAATTCCAATTGTTTTGAAAAGTAAAGAATAATTTTTCACTCTATGTTTGATTAGTTTATCCTTTTTTATATGAAAATATGGATACATAAAATGATAATGATTTAAATTATTTGAGAACATGGAATTTGTGAATGATGATTTTAAATCTAAACACAATTTAGTTTTAATGTAAATTTAATTATTTATTGTTCCATTACAACATTAAAATTGAATTTATTGCTATTTATGATTCCATATAAATACATTAATGAAGGCCAAACAAGCCTTCATAAATGCCTGTTTGATGTCCATCTCTGAAGGATTGTGCATTATTTAGGGATGGGGTCTTTCTGATGGACTATTTGTGAAGGGTTACACCAAAAAAGAAATGTGTTATCATGACCTCTTCTATGATATATGTGAAGGCTTTCTTCTTTATAGAAGGCATTTTTTTGTAGTGAATTGAGAAGTTCTAAACAGACTTCGCTTGCTCCAAAAAAATAGTAAAATTACATTTAAACGCCGTTTATAGATTAACTTATTGTGGAAATGGGCCATGATATGCTCAGATTAGTGTTGCAAAGGAGACAAACATGGAGCTTTGATGAGGGGTTTTACTTTGGATCTATGATGGAATACGAATTATTGAGAGTGGTTAGCTAGATACAGTGAGGACATGCAAATCTAGTGATGCAAATATGTTGGGTCGAATATGTTTGAGATGCTTTTTCCAATTTGGCATATACAACAAAAGAGTTGAGTCTGGGATGGTGCTAATCGGGTTCTAATGTTACATTGAGTGTCACAATGAGTAATGAAACCCATGGTGGAGGTCAACAAATATTTATAGGAGGATGAAATCTTATGGGGCCTTTGAATGAGTTGTTCTCGTAGATGAAGATAGGATGAACTTTCTGGGTGATGTAAATCATGTGAACCTCTTCATTGAAGATACAAAATATTGAGCACAAGTTGACATGGTGAGGCTATGTAGATACATTTGAAATCAAGTTTTTTGGTAGACGAGGCAATGTGCTACTCTTATCATTAGCTGACAATGCCTGACTACTAAATTCAAAGGCTAGAGATGACTTTATTGTTTTGCAATCCAAATTTCCCTGTAAGAATTGTGACCTTGGGATCTTGATTTGTGATGTGGATGTAGTTTATGACATAGTACTAAACTGTTCTTGCTTCAAGAATCTAAACCATTGATTGGAGATCCAATGATATGGTAAAATGTGGTGATATTGTTTATATGGGACAATTCTAGTATTTTCTTAAGTCAATGTATTTACATTCATACCTCTAATCCTATGTACATTTCTTCTCAATTTTAAACATGGATTTATAAATAAAGGGTCAACTATAATTAAAATTTCTCATCATATTTTATAGTTGTTACATAATATAAGTTTTTTCTCAAATCATTCAATTTGGTACTCATTTACTAATTAACGGAAAGTAATGGCTTATGCACACATGAAAGTAAACATTACAAAAACATGTTTACAAATATTTCTTCAGATAATGACAACCCTAATACGAGTGAAGACTTTTAATAGATAAATGTAAACCTCACCTTTATCATGCTACATCCAATCCAACTAGCACTTAGTGAGATATGATTTTTTTAGATACCATATACTCTAGTAGATAACACTGTAAAAATGTACACTACGGCGCAATGGTTGCAATTGTGTGGTCATGTTGATTCGAGATGGATGGCTTCAACAACTCTTTATATCCTGATGTCCTTGCGTGGAGTGCAGATCCACATGCACACACCAACATATCTACACACGCACTCACACTCACAAAACTTTTATTTTTCATCCGTATCGAATAAAGAAACCGCAACCCAACCTTTGCCGTTAAAAACTTGAGGTATGCTATGTATATTCATTTTGGAATCCAAAACGGAACCTCAACCGATCTCCACCACATGTTACAAGGTATAAGAAATAAAATACATATTATAAGGTATAAAAAATAAAATATATTATTTTATTTCTTATGCCTTATAACATGTGTTGAAGATTGTTTGGGGTTCTATTTTAGGTAAAATGGTGTCCACCTAGCAATTCTGTAAAAACTTGCATAAAAGCTTATAATAGGTCAATGACGTGCAGGCGCAACAGTCGATATGTCGCTAGAGCGCTGATTTCAGTATGCCGGGCTGGATTGTATGTGATATAGCTAAGCTAGTGGGCTTTTGCCGAGATCGCGGACGTTCGGCCTTCGTCGCTACGCTGCATGGTAGGCCAGAAATGAACCCATCCTAGACAATGGTATTTTATTGGCCTCCAGTCCGGCTGTGGGAACCAAAGGTATAATGAGCAATAGCTGGAATACCATGAATTGTAAGTAGCATACTGCTCACAAGGAAAAGGTCCTTAGCAAGCAATATAGGGCAATTGTTATTCTCACGGCATGAGGACTAGATTTTCTCTGGAGTACACAAAACGAGAGACGGTTGTCGAAGACTACAATTGATTTGTTTTTATAAAGGAAAATAACGACGACGGAGGGAGAGGGAAGCATTGAACAAAAATCAGGGGCAAGATTCAAAAAATAATGATATATGTATTTTGACTATGATGTTGACATTAAAAGCAATTTAAAGAATGTGGTAAAGATATGCATTGCATGGTCTCTTTGAATCCAACAAGAACACACGAGGGTGCATGAAAATGGATTAGAGAAATCATTGCTCCAAGACCCATTCTGTGCATAATCATTAGTTATGCACGTTACATTCGACCGGTGTATATATATATATATATATATATATATATATATATATATATATATATATATATATATATATATATATATATATATATATATATATATATATATATATATATATATATATACTATTAATTGGCTGCCCGCGCGGGTAACATTCTTTGGCTACCCGTGTCTCAAAACACGGTGGCATTAGTTGTAAATAGTTCCCGTATTACTGAATCCCGTGAATTCCAATTTGGGCGAAGCGATCAGGTCCTTGTTCTCATCGCGGATGGAGAGGTTGAGGAGCGTCGTGATGTCGTGCTCCAGGAGCTGCGGGTCCGGATTGGAAACCAGTGCCACCAGCGGGCGGACGGTGCCGGCGTGGGCGATGCGGAAGCGGTTGTCGGGGAGTCGGAGCTCCATGGCCACGCGGTGCTGGGGTCGAGGGACGAGCCCAGGGACTCGAGGTCGGATACCAGGCCGCAGATGAGATCGTCGGTGTAGGAGGAGGAGGCGGCTGTGACGACGGAGGAAGAAGCTCTTCGAGAACGTTGTGATCCCCACCCGCGCCTCAGCCCTCTCCGCCGGCTAAGACCTCTCCAGCGCCGTGGAGACTACAGTCCCTGCTCGAGGGAAGGCCCTTGTTGCCGACGACCTCAGAATCACCATCCCGAGGGTACTTACGCCCGTGTCGCACCCAGGTCCGGCCTGGCGTGGAAACACTACATCGAGCAGAAAGGCCGTTGAGGAGTTCAAGCTCAGTCGATGACTTCACATTGCCGGAGTTGGGCCACAGGCCGGTTGCGGAGTTCAAGCTTAGAAAGGTCATGTTGTGGATGGCGATGACCTGGTAGATGCTGCAGAAGATGATACTAGGGGTATGCTCCAGCGCCTCATCTTGGTCTGGGATGAAGACGATAGATGATTCATTGGGGGCTTGGCAGTAGGCATAAACGATGCACGCATCGGACGGGGATCCTAGGGATGCTTTGTAACTGAGAGGCGGGGAGAGATTGGGGTTGGGGGAGGAACCAAATCTATGTTTATGTGGTTGGAAGATGGTGACGGCTTCATACTAGTTCTGTCGAGGTGTTTTACTTTATCCTCCTATTCTTATTAGGAATTTTTCCTGTATCTTTTGTTTCACTCGCACGAGCTCTTCCTTTCCTCCTTGATGGTTAGTTAGTGGTATGGTGGGTGTGATGATATCTGAAGTTTGTGTGACGGTGAACAGATTTTGGAGCTTACAAAGGTGGACATTTTCACTTGCACAACAAGTCGTACCTCCTGCAATGTTCTTATTTTGTTCTGTATTGGAAACATCATGGATACATAAGGCTCCCGATCAATTGAGGAATCTTGTGTAAATTAAATATCACAAAGGTGTATAACTATTATTTTACAGTAGAGCATAAGATGAATGTTCAAAAACTAGCTTACCGATCCGTATTAGCAAGTATTTTTTGCTTCAAATTTTGTTTGAATAAAGAATATAATTAATTCAGTTTACACAAATTTTTACCGTAGGAAAAATTAATAACGCAGCAAGACATGAATAATTTCAGCAATGACCACCGAGCTGAAGCTCAAAACTGGTTTTTACTCACAGTGAGTAAAACATGGCTTTCATGATAGATATAAAAAATATGATTTTATTGCCTATAATAATGTGACTATCTATATGACATATGGCACTTCCTTATTACAATATGACTATCCATATTACAAAACTGTCACCTGCATTACAGTTGGCTCTTGCCTATTACAATGTGACTGTCCATATTACAGATGACATTTTCTTATTACAATATGACTATCCATATTACAAATTGTCACCTACATTATTGTTGGTTCTTGCCTATTACAATGCGACTATCCATATTACAGATGACACTTGCTTATTACAATATGAGTATCCATATTACAAAACTGTCACCTACAGTACGGTTGGCTCTTGCCTATTACAATGTGACTGTCTATATTACATATGACACTTGCTTATTACAATATGAGTATCCATATTACAAAACTGTCACCTACATTACGGTTGGCTCTTGCCTATTACAATGTGACTATCCATATTACACATGACACTAACTTATTACAATATGAGTATCCATATTATAAAATTGTCACCTACATTACGGTTGGCTCTTGCCTATTATAATGTGACTATCCCTATTACAGATGACACTTTCTTATTACAGATGACAAAATTGAGTATCCATATTACAAAATTGTCACCTACATTACGGTTGGCTCTTTCCTATTATAATGTGACTATCCCTATTACATATGACACTTTCTTATTATAATATGAGTATCCGTACTACAAAACTGTCACCTACATTACAGTTGGCTCTTGCCTATTACAATTTGACTGTCCATATTACATATGACACTTTCTTATTACAATATGAGTATCTGTACTACAAAACTGTCACCTACATTACGGTTGGCTCTTGTCTATTATAATGTGACTGTCTATATTACATATGATACTTGCTTATTACAATATGAATATTCATATTACAAACTGGTCACCTACATTACGGTTTTGCAATCATTGTGTCCTTCTGTGCCCCTTTTACAATCCTTCAAGAATGGAATAACAGTAGCCCCTCATCGACATCTCCATCCCTGATCTTATTAATCAAATCATACAACCTCCAAAGCTCATCAATAGGGCACCCTTTTCCAGCATTAATCCTAAGTTGGTATTTTGTGGTAGATTGCTAGAAGATCAGCTGTTTTAGTTGGTATTTTGTGGTAGATTGCCAACGTAAACATACAAGGTCGTGATAGCTGACATGTGAGAATACAAATTTTAAACAGATACTCAGGTGTGTTGGAAAATATGGGGCATCACACACGCACATCCCTCTTACCTATGTGGTATAACATGATACTATATTCGAAATGGATTGCAGCGGCCTTCCGTTCTATCATTTCCTAACGTCAAACCAGACAAAGTTACTTTTCATGCCATATAGTTTCATTTATGACTCAAAGTTAATTTTTGAATCTAATTGTCAAATTGGATTATTACACCTAAAGGTGTTGCATATTGACTTTGGTTTGGTATCACCTTCCTAGACATGTACTCTCTTTGATTAGATCATCACGAGTTGTCAAAAATAATGAAAAGTCAACTTTTCCACCTACAGTAGAACAACCAGAAATCACGAGATGCCATAACAAATAAATAAGATAACTCTTTGCAGAAATTAACCACTCGTAATTCACATTTGTATGCTATCTTGAGAACAATACAATACATACTGACATTTCATCGAGCAACTACAGGGCATTGACTAAGTTTTGAAAAAGAGACTTAGACAAAAAGATACAAAACTGACCATACTGGAGGAGGAACTCTTCAACGAAAGATGAGATTAGGGGAAAACCCAATAGACTCTGTCGTCATCTGTTGTGGCGCAGGGGAACGAACGAACGAATGGGGACTGAGGACAGTCAGCAGCAGTATGTTGCTCCTCCACGGTTTTGTTTGCTTCATCTGTACATATAACAAAGTAATGTTTTCTTCATCGCGTCTCAGCAGCAGTAGTACGCCGCTCCTCCACTAGTGCTATTGTCGTTAAAGAGCCTGAATATATTGCCAACACCGCATTCTGTCCTACCACTGCATTTATTGTGCTTCTGAGCACCAGGCAGTGATCCCAATTCAACCCTACACAAACCACTCATCTTTGCAAATCGCAAACCAGATCTCACAAGCAAGCTCAACACCAATAATGCCCTCTTTCTCATCTTGAAACCACCCTCCACCTTATTCCCCATCGATTCCAAACAAACAAACCTGGTAGATTTCTCAGCAATGGCTTCTCTCTTCCTTCTCATCTCAGAGCTGCTCCACCCCGAGGACGCCACCCTCGTAGTCCCGTTGTCTACTGCCGCCACATTGTTCAAGCCCCAGGAACCCTCGCTCCCCGACAAAGCCAGACGCAAGACTGGAGTTGTGGCGTGGAACGACGGTGAGGTAGCTGTTGACGCCGCCACCTGGGCCGAGATCAGGATCTCCGTAGAGTCCATCGGGCGTTGAGGGCGATGTTGGCGGAGGCGTCGCGGGGGATACTGGCGGCGTCGGCCCAGGGGTCCCTCCGCCTGTAGCATCTATACCACCAGTCGAATTCTGCGGGTGCCTACGTATCTTGATGCTCTACGTCACCCTCGCGGCTGCCGGCATCTGCTGGTCCACCGATAATTACATCATGTGCCACCGTGTTTTTAAGAACGGGTAGCCAAAATAAAATACCTGCGTGGGCATTAAGCAAACTCCCATATATATATGTATATATATATATATGTATATATATATATATATATATATATATATATATATTGAGATTAAAAGCAGTTTAAAGAATGTGGTAAAGGTATGCATTGCACGGTCTCTTTGAATCCGACAAGAACACACGAGGGTGCATGAAAATGGATTAGAGAAATCATTGCTCCAAGACCCATTCCATGCATTAGTTATATATATATATATATATATATATATATATATATATATATATATATATATATATATATATATATATATATATATATATATATATATATATATATATATATATATATATATATAGTCAGGCTAGAATACACTCGAGTGTACGGATCGCACGATTACACTCAAGTGTGTTTGCACGTTGATCTTCACCGTCATACTATAACTAGGCTACATACAAATTTTGAGCACATTTGGATGAGTGTAAGTCACTCATCCAAGTGCAACAAAATCGACACACGAAACTAATTTTAAATGCATAATTTTTGTGGTCATCATAACATGAGGTATACATATCCAAATGTGCTCAAATTTTGCGTATGAGTTGTTCACAAAATATTTAATAAGATCAATGGATTAGATTTTCAAAAAAAATATTGCATCATGAAAAACTACCTGAGTGTATTCCGCTCTGGATACACTCAAGTGTATTCTAGCCTGACTCTCTCTCTCTCTCTCTCTCTCTCTCTCTCTCTCTATATATATATATATATATATATATATATATATATATATATATATATATATATATATATATATATATATTAGCTCCAGACAGTAATCCACAGTTTTTGAGTTCGAAGTTGTACTATTATTGATTTCCTTTTTGTATACATATATATAGAACATGAGGTGATTTCCTCTTATTAACAATGTGTTTCCCGCTACGAGGAAGACAAGTAGAAGGAAGCAACGAGGAGGCAAAACAAGCAAAATGAACCAGTGGGCAGAATGACCTCCACTAAAGATACGACAGATTAAATTTCTTTTGGATAAGCAAAACCCCATTGTAATAGAGTATGACTTCTAATAGACAAACCAGTGTGGGGGTGGTGGAGCACCAGAAGTGTCCATGTTCTGAATGAACAACAAAATTTGATGAAGAAAAGGCCCTAGCCATAGTATCAGAAATAAAACATAAGAGCATCAGGAGTTGGGGATGAAAGAAGAAAAATTCATATTCAAATTCACATAAGCATCCATGAACGTTTATGATTTTGTTCCACGGTGGCAACGGTAGCGTCAGCGGAAGTGAAGAAGGATAAGCGAGCATGAAGAAAGACTCGGTTTCTCGATCCTCTGGATTCCTGTATGGATGGATATCGGTTACAAATGGATATCCCTAGAGAGAGGACTGTTTCTTATATAGCATATTCTTTATTATCTCTCCATCCATCATGAAGAGACACGTTGGTTGTGGAAACCAACCCCAATCCCAATAGACACATTCCTTCTAGAAAAAACTCTTATTAAATGTATTTATTTATTTTGGGCCATACAAAATAGGACTTTAACATTTTCCCTCTCGGCCCAAAATGCCATGATAATAACATTCAACAATTTTTCTTTGATGCTCAACATAAATACTTCCATATGTGAGAAGAAGATATGAGTCATAGCAGTTGATAATCAATAAATGATTGCTTCCAACTATGTACCACAATATCTAAACATCTGATATGTAGTGATATAAAATTAATGAATAGGTTGACCTCAAAACCTATTTCTTGGTCTAACTTGATGTCAAAATTGACATTATGTTATAATTAGTATTGAAACAAAAATAGTGAGACAAATATGTGATCACATAGTAAATATTACATTGTCAAATCACACAAACTATTACACATCAAATGACTTTCTCAGACCCATATTTTTTACATGTGATGTATACAATCCTGGAACTAGCCCTTTTGTAAGGGGATCTAAAATCATATATTGTGTACCAATGTGATCAATCATTATCACCTTGTTTTCAACTCACTCATTGACAACATAGAACTTTATGTCTAGATGTCTGCATGCCGTGGTGCTTTTATCATTATTAGAAAAAGTGATTGTAGCTTCATTATCACGGTAAATTTGTATTGACTTATGAATTGAATCAACAAATGTAAGATCTTGTATCATATTATTAAGTCAAATTGCATGTGATGATGTTTCATGGCAAGCTATAAGCTCAACTTGTATGGTAGATGAAGCTGTAGTATTTTGTTTGATACTCCTCCATGATACTGCACCACCAGCTAGTAGAAAGATATAGCTTATTATAGACTTCCTACTATCTAGACATCCAGCAAAATCTGCATCTCAGTATCCTGTAACCGCAAGGTGGTTTGTCCTTCTATATGTAAGCATGTAGTCCTTCGTCCCTTGCAGGTAGCACATCACCTTCTTCACGGCTCTCTAATAGTCAATGCCTAGGTTACTTTGGTAATGACCAAGCAGTCTAGTAGAAAAAGCAATATTAGGTCGCGTACATATTTAGAGATATTGTAAGCTCCCAACTACAGATGCATACGATATTTTCCTCATCTGATTCCTTTCAATGTCATTACTAGGATACTAATTGGAGTTAAACTTATCTCCCTTGACTATAGGTGCAGGTCCAGGTGAATAATTTTTCATTCCATATTTCTCTCAAACTTGAGATATATAAGCCTTCTGGGATATTCTAAGTATACCTTCAATGTGGTCTATATGAATATCCATATCGGGTACATACGTGGTTTGACCCATGTCTTTCATCTCAAAATTAGAGGAAAGAAACACTTTAGTTTCATGAAATATACTCAAGTTTGCTAGTATAATGTCATCTACATAAACAATCAACATTATAAACCTATTCCCACTAACCTTGAGGTATGTACATCGATCAACAATATTAGGTTTAAACCCAAAAGTTGATATAATGGCATTAAACCTCATATACCATTGTCGGGATGCTTGTTTAAGTCCATAAATTGATTTCTTTAGTTTGCAAACCATATGGCTTCTACTATTATCAATGAAACCTTCTGGTTGTTCCATATAGATTTCTTCAGATAAATCCCCATCCAAAACATTGTTTTCACATCCATTTGGTGTAGCTCAAGATCAAAATGAGCCGCTAAGGCCATGATTACTCTAAAGGAGTCCTTTGATGAGATTGGCACAAAAGTCTATTTGTAATCAATGCCTTCCTGTTGTGTGAAATCCTTGGTAGCTAATCTAGTCTTGTACCTCTCAATTTAACCATTTGAGTTCCTTTTGGTCTTAAAGACTCATTTGCAACCAATAGGTTTAACACTCTTTGGCAAAAGTACAAGGTCCCAAACTTGATTCTTATCCATGGATGCTAGTTATTCTTTCATGGAATCAACCCACTTAGAGGAATTTTCACATTCCACTGCTGGATTAAAAGACAAGGGGTCATTATCTTCAAAATCTATATTTGTCTCTTAAAGGGATACAACATAGTCAGATGGGATGGCAGATCTTCTTGATCTTATTGATCTTCTTAATTCAAGATTAGATTATGCATCTTCTGTGGGATCCTCAGGTTGTCCTTCATCATGAGTATGTTCAACTTGTTCAACCATAATCTGGTTTGGAACTTGATCTACTTCAATTGGCTCATCCACTTGACAATTGTTCATGGGAACAATAATTGGATAGCCTATACATCTTTGACTAGGTGCAGGTGTAAGAGAAATATCATGCATTTTATCAAATGATATATTCTGAAGTAGATTATTTCCACTGAGATGATGATCCTCCAGAAATCTAGCCTTACCCGTCTCAAGTATTTTTCATGGGTGAGATGGACAGTAAAATCTATATCCCTTTGACCTTTCTGGATAACCAATAAAGAAACCATTAGTGGTTCTTGAGTCAAATGCCTTCTCATGTGGATTGTATATTCTAGCTTTTGCACGACATCCCCATCTGTGCATATAATTAAAGGATGGTTTCCTTCCTATCCACAGTTCATAGGGGGTTTTATGGACAGACTTGCTAGGAACCTTATTTAATACACACATTGCCATCCTCAAAGCCTCACTCCACATTGTAGAAGGAAGGGATGAATTACAAAGCATTACACGAACCATTTCTTTTAATATTTGATTCCTTCTTTCAGCTACACCATTTTGACTTGGTGTGTCTGGCATTGTATTTTGAGGTACAATACCCTCTTCATGAAGGAAATGTGCAAATGGTCCCTTTCTTTGTCCCATCTCAGTGAACCTTCCATAGTATTCACCTCCCCTATCTGATCTGATTATCTTAATCACTTTCTTAATTGTTTCTCCACTTCAACCTTAAAGCCCTTAAAGGCTTGAAGAACCTCACTTTTATCATTTAGTAAGTAGAGGAACATATATCGTGAATTATCATCGATAAATGTTGCAAAATACTTTTCCCCTATAAAATAAGGTAGAACAGGTCCACGAATATCCGTATAAATTATCCATAATGTTCTGTTACTCCTCTTAGCATCCTTTTTAGAAGTGTTGGTTTGCTTAGCCTTTATGCATTCAACACATGTTCCAAAATCAATAAAGTCTAAGGGTCCTAAAATTTCCTCTTTTAGTAATCTTTGGATTCTTTCTTTAGAAATATGTCCCAACCTTTGGTGCCAAAGAAGTGATGATTGCTCATCTAATAATGTGCACTTATTACCAATAATATTATGTTGGATTGTAAAAGATTTCTCAAAATGGGGGCTTAGTTTAACTTGATACATGTTATTTATTAAAATACAAGTACCAATTCAATTAGAATTTTTATACAATGATAGTTGTCCACTTTGAAGAATGAAACTGTAGTTTAATTTGTCTAATCTCGAAATAAATACTAAATTTCTACTATAATTCGATACATAAAAAGTATTTTCTAAGTCCAACAACTTTCCATTGTCAAGGATTAATCTGCATGTGCCAATAGCCTTTATGCGAGAGCCCAATTTATTTCCTGAATAAAGGACTTTTTCATGATCTGTTGGTTTCCTTTGATTCAGAAATCCCTACAATTGATTGGAAATGTGCACGATGTCGCCAGAATCAAGCCACCAACTATATATTAAAACATTTGAAAGATGGAATTCATATGAAATAAGAGACATTATACCTTTCTACTATAACCATTTCTTATACTTGAAGCACTCCTTAGCATGTCCTTTCTTATGACAGAAGAAGCATTTCATATTAGCCTTGCTTTCCCCAGCCTTGCCAACTCTTGACTTGGACACCCCACCTGATATAGGAGCAGTTCCTTACATTTTTCCTTTACTCTTATGGCTATGCTTGTCATGGATGCTTAAATGTGTGATAGGAACTCCTTCATTCTTAAGTCTCTCTTCCTCTTGGACACACATGACTAATAAATTATTTATTGACCATTTTTTCTTTTGTGTGTTGTAAGAGACCTTGAATGATCCATACTGACTAGGCAAGGAAGTTAAAATGAGATGAATAAGATATGCATCAGATATGGATAACTCCATCTCATTGAGTTGTGTAGAAATATCTCTCATCTCCATGATGTGTTCATGGATCCCACAAGAACCATTGTACTTCATAGAGCACATCTTAGTCATTAAGGTGCTAGCCCTAGACTTATGGGAAGAAACATATTGTTCCTCCACTGCTTTTAGAAAATCTTTTGCCAATTCAGAAGTAGGAACAAACCGTCTAATATGCTTTCTCATATATTCTTGCATAAGCAACAAACTAGGTCTATTAGAACGTTCTCATTTATTATAATTGGTATTTTCAGCAGTGGTACTTTTCTTTGTAAGTGGTTGTGGTTTTTCCACTCAGAAAGCTAAGTCTAAGTCCATGCATCTAATGTAAACATGACCTTTTCTTTCCATTCATTAACATTTGAACCATTAAGATTTGAAAATTTTTTATCACCACACAATGATGAGGAAACAACTATAATAATATAATAAAAAAACTTACATTAAACCACGAAGTAAATACAAAGGAAAATTTGAGGTCTCCTTTATTTTACTTTGGTGATACTAATCACAATTAGTTATTAGAAATTATCTTTAGATAAATTTTGTAACATTGGGTCGGATCAGTTACTAAATATGAGTCACACTCACTTAACAAGATTGACTCCATATGAACTTTATATTAATAAAACAATTTCACCTTTGGGCAATATATTTTATGTATCAAAAGTTCATATTAAACTTATTTCACGCAACTTACATCCACAAATGATACACCTTTGGGTAATATCATTGTTACTTTAATTATAAAGGTGTTACTTGATTTTTATTTGTGAAAGATAACATTCACAAAAATAGTTCCGTTCTATAGTATGATACACAACTTCAAGATTAAAACATCCATCGGGAAGTCAGTAATTTTATGTACATAAGAAGTTCCGGCAACGGAACCAGAAGTATGTAAATAGCATGGTCAATAGGAATCAGTAGATACATGATCTATCATTCCTAATTTCTAATCAAACTGGAAAAAATATTCACGAGTATCATCTTCACGTTGATTTGTAAAAGTACTTCCATCAAGGTTTTAAATAAAGAAAGTTAAAAGAAAGTGAACTTTGACAACGTTGAAGTATAGATGATACTCATACTAAAAGAACACATATGCGTGACTTGTTCCCATTACATAGATGTGTGATTGGTCCTTCTCAAGCAGACCCGCGACTAGTCTTTCTCACAGCCGCCACAACCATAAGCCACATTAAGATCAGTCGGTAAATTATTAGAAGCTATTCGTAATTGATCTGCAACCTAGACATACCGAAATATGAACAATACCCGTCTTTATTACTCGTCTCCGACTGATCTAAAAAAAATTATGTTTCTTATGATGGAACGATCGTTGTTAACAGACCTAATATATGTACATAAGTCGGTGACAAAACAATGAAAATTTTATGTCTGCTAAATGTTTTGACGCATGTGAAAATAAGAATATCACTGATATAACCAGGCGTGGAGGATCGAACAATGGCTCTGATACCAAGTGAAAGAAGAAAAATTCATACCCAAATTTACAGAAGCATCCATGAACATTTCTGGTTTTGTTCCACGGCGGCAACGGTAGTGTCAGCAGAAGCGAAGAAGGAGAAGTGTGTGTGAACAAAGACTCGATTTCTCTATCCTGTGGATTCCCGTACGGATAGATATCGGTTACAGATGGATATCCATGGAGAGATGACCATTTCTTATATAGAGTATTCTTTATTGTCTCTCCATCTATCATGAAGAGACACATTAGTTGTTGGAACCAACCAGAATCCCAATAGACGCATCCCTTAAGGAAAAAACTCTTATTGAATGTATTTATTCATTTTGGGCCATACTAAAGAGGACTTTAACGGGCGAGAGTACATGAGAATGAGTTCCCCTGTATACAAAACACTATAAGATAAAATAAGGTGTGTGTGCTAACGGTAATCCTGATGGGACTACTACTCTTCAGCATTGTTGGCTGAACAACCACGGAAGCATTCATTACCATATGCGTCAAGCAGATGGAACGAGTGGAAGCTCATGGATTCTTACTCGCCCAGGGTGCCTAGATCAGGTTTGCTTCCTCCTCAAATTTGATAATTCCAACCAGGGTTGATGTATATTAGCATCATTATTAATGGAGAAGGATCTATAAGTATACTTACCCTTGAGAAACGAAATGGTATCACCTATAACTAATATTTATTTTCTAACAATTTAAGATATAATAGACATCGGCTATGATTATATATTTGTATTTATTGGTAGATTTGAAAATCCTATTATTTCTTCCTTCCCTGATGTTTCAAAATACATATGCAGCTATTTCACAACCCGTATTTTTGTATCTAGGATCTTGAAAATTGATAAATAGTGATATCATAATGATATGCATTGGTGTTATTGTGTTTGTTGTAATAAATGTATGTTGTGTATGGGCATTCAAAGAAAACTTGACTAATGCTCTCACTATTTATGAACCATAGGAGGCATAAGAAGTGCCCATGAGATCTCCTTTTTCATTGATTCCCTTCTCTGTGTAGAGTCTTTTTTGTCCTATTAACCATAATAAATATGGATTTTTGTGGACAGGTAATTTTCTAAGAAAGAAAACCATAAGGATTTATGTCTACTTGTTATAAAGAATTTGTATACATTGTTTACTGTATAATTAAGATCCCAAATCAACAATTTTTGTAATTATTTTGAGGCCTATAGAGGAAAATTTTGAACTCCTCAAATGGTATTTGAGTCTAAGATATCTATTTGTCTCTTTCGTGAATTTTATCTACTTCAATTGAGTAGAGAGAGAGAGAGCATTACAAGGGTAACATTTTTATACTGTTTGAAAAGTTGTTGCCAATGATTGTTCGAGTGCTGCTGAAGAAGAAGAAAGTTGTTGTCTGAAGAAGAAGTGTATTGCTACTTGGTGAAGAAGCAAGTTGTTGTCTGAAGAAGAAGTGCATTGCTTCTTGGAGAAGAAGCACAATACTGTATCAAGAGTTTTCATTGGGTTTCTCTAGGACCAGGTATGACTCTTGTTACTTTTCTTTCTAGATATAATATTTTTGATGCGATCTTGGTGTTATTGGGATTCAATTTTTTTATTTTATTTTCATTGCCTTATCTGTTGTCTTGATTTTTTCCTACAATGGTATCAGAGCCACATTAATTTATTGTGTATCTGGATTTAAATCAGTATGATTAGATTTATTTTATTACATACAATGTGAATATTAAACTAATTAATGTGCATTTCTAATCAATTACCAATTATGATTCTACAATCTAATATATATATATATATATATATATATATATATATATATATATATATATATATATATATGATACGACATATATGCAATTTACATGCATCGCCTAAAAATTAGTTTTGATGGTGGATGTTTAGTATGGTTATGGCCAATGATCCTAGATATGTGTGTGCATGGTTGTGGTTGTTTATTCCTATTTATATCTCAATTTTCATACTGAGCCTCTCTCTTTCCTTTCCAAATTTAAATTAATTCTCTTCTTCCTATTTCCCCTCTAATTTAACTCGAGGTTTTCCCTTTGACAATGTAAAAAGAAATAGGATATTTTAAATTTATATTTTGTCATGAGAAGATGTTCAACACTAGGAGAATCAATTGACTCATGAGAAAAACCGATCGACTAGAGGACCGTGGAGGACCGATGACAGGAGGATGAACCAATCGACTGAAAGCCCAACTGATCGGTTGGAGGAGTCTAGATGTTGCTTGAACCTGAAGACAAGACAATCATTTTAAGAGACCAACCAAGCAGCATGGAGTTGAGTCGATAGTTCAAGAGTTGAACCGATCAACCTAGATTGGTTTGAGTATAGATTTTCATCAATAACAGGTTGTATATGATGTAGACCTTATGTCGTAGTAATTGCTTGTGGCTCCAAGGAGTTACAATAGAATGGGCATAACGATTGCTTGTGTGTTTTATATTGTATTTTTCTCTTTTGTAGTTATAGCCTATAATTATGTGGTGATTGGATATGTATATGTATTTATATATAAAATCCCTCAATACAATATTAATTCTAAGATGCTTTTTATAAGAGACACACATAAAAAGCTTGACAACCAAGTGTAGGCACACCCTAGCATGGTGCGCCATCTATCTCATACAATTGTTATTGTAGATATGTGGGTCTACCCTAGTAGGGTACATATTCTATCGTGTTGTCTTATGGGTCCGGCTTAACTATGCGAACTTAATAGGATTAAGTGCGTAGAAGTAGGAAGATAGATCATGACAAGGAGTTGTGTACACCATCTATCCAAGAGTTTCATGAGATGCAACTGGCAAACACTATCTACCTTAATAATCGGTTAGGAGTGCCAACGTTGATTGGCATTGACTTAATTGTTTTAGATCTTGATTTACTAGAAGGTTGTACTCTGCAATCTTCCAAACTGGTGGCGAGGGCTATCAATTTAAACAAAATAATGAGAGTGATTATTAATTGAAGTCCTAATTAATATTTTCAACTTATCAAATCAAACAAATAAAAAATGTTTTGAAAAGTTGTAATTTTTCTTTGTAGAAACTAATGGCAAACACAAACATGTTATTATTGAGATCAATCCTTGAGAAGGACAAAACTAAATGGGATTAACTTCCACACCTAGTTTAGGACTTTGAGAGCGTTCTCACCAATGAGCAAAAGCTCTATGTCCTTGAAAGACCAGAGCTAGAGGAATCTACTCCAAATGTGCCAAAGGATAAAATGGGTGCTTACTTGAAGCATGCCAATGATGTTGTAGACATCGAAACCTTATGCTACGCTATGTGAACTATGAGTTGCATGAACAACATGAAGAACATGGACATTCTTGATATGGTAACACATCTTATCATGAAAAAAAAAGTTGTAATGTCTCCAAAGCATTGTTTGAGTGCAAACGGATAGAGGGAGATCCTTTAGAGCCCCATGTGCTCAATATGATTAGGCATGTGGCGAGATTGGGATTTCTTTTAGGTCCATAATTGACCAGGGGTATGAATCTACAAATCGGTGTATGAACCATATAGCCAGTTTATTAAGTGTTACTACTTAAGTGACTTGGCTAAACCGCTATCAGAACTACTTGGCATGTTGATGTCAAAGTCATAATGAATAAGCAAAAATTTGTGATGGTGATCAACAGAAGTGAGTCCAAGCACAAAGTTAAGGTCAAGAAGAGTTCTAAAGATGACATGAAGTAGAAGTCTTCTTTGTTGGTACGTACGCCCAAGAGACAATCATATGATGATTGTAATGGCATAACATATAAATGATTTGATTAATAACAAAGGTAAGCTTCCAATTTATTTTGTATATTCAGTTAGGAGATAATGAATAACATAATAAATATCTAGAGAAAGATATTAGTCAATGAATAATGTCTTCAGTTTGAGGACCTGAACAATGAGATCATACAGATGCTGAGAGTATATACATTGTTGTTATGTCCATGATCGGTTGTTATTGTGGAAGTTAGATAGACAAAAATAACACATAAGATCAAAGTGTGAGTTGGTTAATGATAGAGTCTCATTAGTCATGATATGGAAATATCAAACCAAGCACACAGATACATGTTAGGGAACAATGTATCTGACAGACCCACCGTGAGACTGGCACATGGAAGTCATCATCATGGAAGTCATAGTCACCTGTCACAGTTATGGTGGTGGTTGTAGTTCTTAAACCTAAAATCACTACACTCATCACATGTCATTGGGTACACTTTGACATCATGAAACAAAGTCCTGAAACATGGGTTGTTATAAAGGTGATGATTGGGTGACTTTTACACATGGAGACTGACTGAGTGATAGGATTTGTCCCTCCAACAATAGTATGATATCCGAGGCCTCTTGATTAGAGAGATTGAGAAAAGCATGACCATGCACATGTGAGTCAATAGGTGACTTTGAGCTTGCATATATCTCAGACAGTCTGCTTTGATTCAAATAACAAGATTGAATAATAATAAGCATGATTGTCCTGTGCCTCTAGTTCATCTTGATATTAGTGACAAAGGAACTATACAAATAGTGTAACACCATACACAGATTGTAGGTTGAAGTTGCTTCCCAACTTTCCAATGAATTTGGTAGCACGGATGTATGACAAGACACCTCTCATTGCTTTTGATGTCTTAAGATAGTTATGGACATTCACTTCCAACGTGATATGATACCTATAGGGTCACAGACATAGAAACTCATCCAGAAGAGGAGTTTGATCTTAAATGATGATTGAATTGATTTCTAAAGTGTTTAGGTATTCAATTCATGCAATAGATTAATGGATTGGCTGAATGAATTGCCAAACGACCATCTCACAGGATGAGATGGTCGTTTGGGTATCCAGATAGGCATTTCTAGTGTTGAGATAACGGTTTGGGTTGTCAGGCATATCATAAATCAAATTGGCTTAGTTCTGCCCTATGAAATGACCAGTTCAAACTGTTGAACCGATTGTCTCGACTCAAAGTCACCAGACGGTCATCTGATTGAGTGAGGTGAGCATCTCACTTGTGTGAGATGGCCCAATTGGGACGAACAAAGGTTCTGTAGTTTTCCCGAACATGTTTCAATTACACTTACTTGGGGTGTAAGTAAATTAATGTATGCCATTAATTTTGAAATGAATTGACCAATTCAAATCTGACTGGGAAAGTGAGAAACAACTGTCTCGCTTAGCGAGATGACCGTCTCGCATCCCAGACAATGGTATCGCTTGTGAGATGACCTTTTCAACACATGCATGTTACAAAACATCCAAAATTGTTGTGAGAATTTGAGATCTTCTAATCCTTTTCACTCCCGCTTTAGTCCCGTATTGGCTGGAGACTGGGAACACTGACCCTAACCCCTCATATATATAGAGGGCTACTGGGGCTTCCTAGAATACAACTATAATACAAATAGTTGAGAATTAGTTACTATGACAGTTGTTGTCCTCTCTTAATGTGGTAACCACGAGAGCCCTAGAAAGTCCTACCTGACTAGGGAGGGATAGCTGAGGGAGTGAAACAACTGAGGATCATTATTGTGGGAGAGAAAGTTGATGAGTAGTACATCAACAGGAGGGAAAAATCCTTCATATTCATTCTAACAGGATGACAAGAGTTCTAGTTGGTTCATGTGGACTACTCCAGAGGCAGGTGTCCTTTGGATGCTGATAGGAGGGCAACGTCAACTCATAGTTTGTGGTGAGATCAGAGGAGCCACTACAATAGTTGTTCGAGTTTGTTGTCCATGGAGGAGTAGTCTGATGAGTCCCAGCATGACCAGGAGCTACATAACCACTGTCCATGATAGAGTGCACATCTACATCGACGAGGATTGTCGCTGGACTTGCTCTAGGATGAGGTATATCTTTGTGAGAACATCCTTTCCATTGCATAGTTATTGACGCAACCTGGTAGTTAATGGGAAATATGTTAATAAAAAAATTCTTTCTGTTGTTCGACCTGATGCCATATTTTTCTATAGTGGTATCAAAGCCATGTCTATTAATTATGTTTTGCGATAATCAATGTCATCATATTTTGATTTTGCCTTATTTATTTATTGCATGCGATGTGAATATTTAAATTGGTTGATGTGCATGTCTATCTAGTCACCATATAAAGAACCCACACAAGAATATATATATATATATATATATATATATATATGATGCGATGATTTTGAGTCGCATTTATAGACTTGTTTTACTTGTGTTTTATGCGTTTATTGGTTATTTTGGTGGTTAATATTGCATAATTCACTTATCTTAGTCTATGATCCTTATCAGTGTCAAATCTCTCTTATTTTATTATTTTGAGCATAAATGATTACAATAATAGGTTTTATCTCGGCTTATGTAGTTTTGTTTTGCAATTTCAGGAAAAACGCATATCTGCAGCTGTCGATACCATCGACAGCTATCGATACTATCGACATAGCCACAGGTTGCCAGCCGCAAGGAGCAACGTAGGGTCGATACCATCGACATGGAAGTCGATGGTAGCGACTTACCATCAGGTTGCCAGTGACCAGTCAATCAATACTATCGACCCCAAAGTCGATAGTATCGACACGTGACGATTCAACGACAGAAAAGGGATAAAACCGACCTAACGGTGTCGATACCATCGACCTGCATCGATGGTATCGAGTCAGCATCAGGCGCAATGAAGAAAAGAAAAGAAGAATTGCCGATATCGCGTAGGTTCGATACCACCATCTCGCGTCGATGGTATCGACACCGTTAGATCAGAGTTTGTTTCAGATCGGCTCTAATCCAACAGTTGTGATATTTTTGCAACCTAACTCAGTGATTATACCTAATGACGGCAGCCAAGAGTAGGGTATCACGCATTAGCCACTGCACATGTCCCAAAAAGGTGTGGAGAGAAGAACGGAGCCCAGAAGCACGCCCCGACCGTTCCAGAAGCCGAAGAAGACATTTTTCACCACCGAAAGGCTATAGATCACACATTCTACGCCGAGGAACACTCAAATCTTCTCCGTTCAGGGGTTTCATCACTTAATCACGTTTTTCTCCATGTTTCCCCTTTCTTCAACCATGTTTTGCTCTGAGATGAACATGCAGGGCTAATCCCCTTTGTCTTTAGGACCGGGAGTAGCCTGGGGAAGCATTGTATGACATTTTTATCATAGTAATTCATAATTTATCTCTTAAATCTGTGGTATGATTTCATTTTCTCAATTATATTGTTATGCTTGATCACCATAATGATAATACAATGCCTTTAATTACTTTGAAAGAAGAATTAACGGTTGAAAAGAGATGAAATTCACATTAATTAACAAATCCCTTGAACAAGGTGATGTAAGGTTAATGGTGGAAACCCAGAGGTCGATTATAATGTACCTAGTTTAGGGTATATGTTACTACGACGGTGGAACCGACCTAGACATAGGTAGTGAATTGTACCACGACAGTGGGAAATTCTAATTAAAGGCCACTATCCGGATTGAGAGATGAATCTGAATTACTATATGGAAATTCATACACTGAAAACCCGCAGTGAAACCGCAATCCTAAAGATCTCCATTTGAATTGATTAAGCTAAACACTTAATCGATTGCTTTGTTTTATTTTATTTTCTTTTATTTTTAAAACAACTCTCATAACCTTTTTATTGGTCTAGCTAATTGCGAGTAGTTAGTAGTAGTCTATCGACAATTCAGTGTCCCTGAGTTTGACTCGGGCCTCATAAAGGCCTATACTACATTGACGCGTGTACTTGCGTTACACGCACGGTAAAATCCTGTCAAGTTTTTGGTGCCGTTGTCGGGGACACGACAATTGTCGGCACTACGAATGCTTCAAGCAGCCATTCTAGGCCATTTTTTTTTACTTTTTATTTCATTATTCTGAAATCATTTTTGAAATTCATAGTTTATCTTTCACATTTTGTAATCGTCTAGCACGGTACTGAACTGAAATTACCATTTTGCAGGTACTGGTGCATGGTGAGGACGCGTAGCACTGACTACACGCAGCAATCACCATAGGTTCCACTGTCGAAACCTGACGATGAGGAGAACAACATTCAACCCCAACTGGAAGATATAGATTTTGACTCAGAACAAGAAGCCATGGCAGAAGAGCAGACGATATGGGAGAAGATAAAGGCTTCTTCCTCATCCTCTTCAAAGGGGCCAATAAAGAAGCAGACGATCAACATTCTGACTTATATGATTGATCCTGCATTAATCAACTTGGTCAAGTCAAATGCATTTCATGGGCTAAAAAATGAAGACCCTGTGATTCACATTAGCCAGTTCATGGAGAACTGTGATATGATCAAGATAGATCGGTTTCCACAGGAGACGTTGTACTTGAAGCTGTTTCCCAGCTCTCTGGCGGGAAATGCACGTGAATGGCTACATAATATTGATGATGAGTATGTGGAATCATGGAACCACATGGTGGAAGTGTTCTTTGAATGGTTCTTTCCACCCGAGAAGACGAATGATATGATCAGAAAAATTCATAACTTCAGCCAGAAAGCAGGAGAGACTTACTCAGAGACCTGGGAAAGGTTCCAGATCATGCTAAGAAGGTGCCCGCATCATGGGCTTGACAAGGAGAAGCAGGTTAAAATCTTCTATTTTTCTCTCTCTGACCATGATAGAAGTAACTTTGATTCTGCGGGTTCAGGTTTCTTCTTAAACAACACAGGCACGAGGTGTTGGGAAATTTTGAAGAACATGGCCAAGAAGCAATCCTGGGGTGACAGAGATGCCGTAGAGCATGTACGGGCTACAGGGGTGTCAAAGGCCATCAAAGAGTCGAATGAGAAGATGGACCTTCTAGCAAAGAAACTGCTTGCAAAAGAAGACACAGAATCAGATGATGAGGCTCAAGTAAAGTTCATGCTCCAGCAGCAGGGGTACAGAAACAACGATAATTGATGGAGGAAAGACAAGAAATTTTCCTCGAAGGACCCAAATAATTTCTTGTAGGACCCTGACACAAAACCCCAACTGTCACCAGAGGATAAGAGTAATGAGTTGCTCAATCAAGTAATAAACCAGAATCAAGAACTAATGAACACTTTTGGCCAGCAGATCAAGCAACAAGGGGAATTCATGAATCAATTCGGGCAGACTCTACAAAGCCATGGGGCTCAGATGAGGACGATAGAGACATCTTTGGTGCAGATGGCAGCTGAAATAGCAAATTTGAAGAAGCCAATGCAACAAGGCTTTCTAGGTAATACAAACATTCCAGGAGGCAATCAGCAGGATAAGGCAATCTTGCTAAGGAGCGGTAAGAAGATTTTAAACGCCAGGGCCGATGAACCAAGCAAACCCCAGTCAGAGATCATAGGTGAGGCCACAAAGGAGGTTCCGACTCCAACCACAGAGTCGGTTGAGGATATAACAGAGGATGTCACAACATAACCAATTATTGCTGAGGAGGAGAAACAGAAGAGGACGCCATATGTGTCGCCGCATCAAAGGGCACAGGCTGTCCCGATCCCGTATCCGAATAGCGTGAAAGCAAAGAAAGTGGACGCCCATTTCAAGAAGTTTCTAGACAGCTTTAGAAAGCTCTCTGTCAACATTCCATTATTAGAGGCAATAGAGCAAATTCCCTCCTACGGGAAGTTTTTGAAAGACATCATCACAAAGAAAAGGAAAATCCCTGATAATGAGATTGTGGTTCTCAAGGAGCAGGTGAGTGCCTTCATCATTGGCACATTACTACCAAAAAGGTAGGATATGTGCTGCTTCAATATTTCATGCTCTATTGGTAAGGTGAAATTCGCCAAAGCACTGTGTGATTTCGGGGCAAGCATAAATCTGATGCCTCTCTCTACGTTCAAGAAATTGGGACTGAAAGAATCAAGGCCAAGAAATATGAAAATACAGTTGGCGGATAATTCAGTTGTGAAACCGTATGGTATTTGCGAAGATGTGTTGGTGAAAGTCGATCAATTTGTGTTTCCAGCTGACTTTGTAGTAATGGAAATGCGAGATGAACATGGTAATGAGTTACTCCTCAGACGACCCTTCCAAGCCATTGCTGACATTATACTTGAGATGGGGAGAGGTTGTTTGACCTTGGGTATCGCTGATGATCGGTTTGAGATGTTCATGCCCTCCAGAACAACACAATCAAAAGCTAAAGAGCAATGCCGCATGATGAAGCACTTTGATCAGAATATTTCTATCTGTCTCGGGAAGCCATTTCTAGATATGGCTCATGTAATGACTAAGGTGGAGAAAGGGACACTGGCTATAAACATCATGGAGCAGACCAAGGTTGTGTCTCTTAGCAAGGCGGTGGATTTTCCCAATGATGAAGAGGAGTACATTCCGCCTTCTACTGAAGATGAGGCTATAACAAGTTCTATTTTCAATGCATATCCAGAATTGCCTCTTGAAGCCTGTCTGATTAATATAACACATGATTGGATGAGAAGCAAGTCACTACAAGAATGCGCCAAGATGCTTCAGGAGCTGCCATGTTTCTACGCTAGGTACTATGAAGACCTTGGAGAACTCCCACCACCGCTTCAGTCATCCTTAATCAGCCCGCCAGCTTTGGAGTTGAAGTCACTACCACCTCATTTTAAATATGCATTTTTAGCTGAGGGTGAGAAGCTGCCAGTGATCATTTCGACATATCTGAGTGTCGAGGAGGAGGATCAACTATTGATCGTGCTGAAGAACCACCGAGGTGCATTCGAGTGGTCGGTCGTGGACATCAAGGGGATTTTCCCTACATTGTGCCAACACAAGATCCAGCTCGAGGAGGGAGCCAAACCTGTAATTCAGCCACAACGCCGACTAAATCCTAGCATGATGGAGGTCGTAAAAAAGGAGGTGATCAAACTCCTTTCTGTAGGTATCATCTATGCTATATCCGACTCGACGTGGGTGAGTCCTACACAGGTAGTCCCTAAAAAGGGGGGAATTACTATTATACATAATTTGTTGAATGAGCCAGTCACGACCCGTCTGGTAACCGGGTGGTGTGTATGTATAGACTACCATAGATTGAATGTTGCTATGCTTAAGGATCATTTTCCTCTCCCATTCATTGATCAGATTTTAGAGCGATTGGTAGGTCAATCTCTTTTTTGTTTTCTCGATGGTTATTCGGGCTACAATCAGATTTCCATTGATCCTAAGGACCAAGAGAAGTCCACCTTCACTTGTGCTTACGGAACATTTGCATACCGTCGTATGCCCTTTGGATTGTGTAACACACCAGCAACTTTTCAGCATTGCATGCTTGCCATTTTTTCTGATATGGTGGAACACTGTTTGGAAGTCTTTATGGTTGATTTCTTCGTCTATGGTGCGTCTTTCGACGAATGTTTGTACAATTTGGATAAGGTTTTGCAACGAGGTGAGGACACGCATTTGGTCCTCAATTGGGAGAAATGTCATATGATGGTTAGCGAAGGGATCGTGCTTGGACATAAAGTGTCTAGCAAAGGGTTGGAGGTAGATCCGGTGAAGATTGAAGTTATTTCTAAATTACCCCCACCAAACTCGATTAAAGGGGTACGGAGTTTTCTAGGTCACACCGGTTTTTATCGCCGTTTTATAAAAGATTTCTCAAAAATCGCTAAACCATTATCTGAGTTACTAGAGAAGGATATTGTGTTTGATTTTAACGAAAAGTGTTTACATGCTTTTAATGTGCTTAAAGAAAAATTGATTTCCGCACCGGTTGTGCAAACACCGGATTGGACAAAGACATTCGAACTGATGTGTGATGCATCAGATTTCACAGTAGGGGCTGTTTTGGGACAACGTGTGGACAATAAACCCGCTGTGATTTTCTATGCATCCAAAACATTAAATGAAGCACAATTGAATTACACAACAACTGAAAAAGAGCTTCTTGTCATTGTTTTCGCTTTTGAAAAATTCTGGCAATATCTTGTAGGATCTAAAGTCGTGGTATGGACGGACCACGCCGCCATAAAGTACTTGATGGAAAATAAAGATGCCAAGCCTAGACTGATTAGGTGGATCTTACTGTTACAAGAATTTGATATTGAGATCAAAGATAAGGTGGGAATAGAAAATGTGGTTGCAGACCATTTGTCTAGGTTGGAAAGTGTGATGTCCCTGGATTTTGGCTTCTCCAAACCATATTGGGAATGAGAGGTCAGAATCCGAAAACATCATCCAATCATATCAGAGAGCGATGTGGAAGCATAATACGCATACATGAACATACAAACATAACATTCTCAACATTCAACATTAAGATTTATACAACATGAATTTATTACACAATGGTTTACAATTACATATTGAATGAAAGTTTCTACAGTCTAAGAACATGTATGCTAAACTAGGATCTACACAATAGGTACAACCTGGACAACTGCTCACTTCCCATCTTTTATCCCAAGCTAGCTCTGAACCTAAAACATACGTGAAACAACGAATCAACACACAAGGTGTTGTGCACGTGGGTAGAAAGATACATACTAATATGCTTGCATAATTGAAATAATCTTGAGAAAGAAAGAGTAAAAGAAAACATTATTTAAGGCGATAATCAGGTAAACACATTTTTAGATGCCTTTTGATGCATTTGTACTACTAAGTGGTGTCACACTTCATTTTTCCCCACCCCTTGGGCTATGGGGACCGAGTGTCGACCTTATATTCAGAGGGGAGAGAGAGAGATGTCGCACTTCATTTTTCCCCGCCCCTTGGGCTATGGGGACCGAGTGCCGACCTTATATTTAGAGGAAGAGAGAGGGAGAGAGGATTGAGGGAGAGAGAGAGCATATATCCACTTAGTAGCTACAAACCATCTATATTCTTTTATGTTCTGTAATGTTTTGCAGAGCATATACTACTAATACACATCCAAGAATTTATATGCAAACACAAGCATCCAAAGTACATCATATCATTATGCATTCATGAAAACTAGTCTTATACTTAATAAAAACCCACGTACCTGAGTTCAGAGATTCCTATTCATCTTGGATCATCTAGAACTTTGTCCATGACCTGATTAAATATAATTGAGCATCATTAATACAAGGTTCATAATTATTAATGGTATTTAGGTCCAATTTAGGGTTTAGGTAAAATCTAGGTGTTACTAATCTAAACTATGTCTCTAGTATTTTTATAATGATCTAAAGGTCATTATTTAGGTCTGGTTCAGCTTCCATAATTTTCTGATGCTCGGTCTATTTTCTAGAATTAATATGTGGATAAAATATGTAATTAGGAAATAATGAGAAAAGGCCTAACATCGATCAATAAAACCCAAATCAGAGTTCACAAGTGGGTTTCTAGAGTTATTAAAGTTCGAATAAAATTTGCTGAGAATTAATATCACCTGGATATTATTTATTTCAACTAATGAACTCTAAATCATCTACATTAAATATCATCATCAGTTGTTCTTTAAAAGTTTGATCTAAGGGTCCAGTAGTGTAGAGGATACCTTTCTGAGTCTGGGGGTATTTTTTAAGAATTTATCGGGTACTGGAGCTATTTTCTATGTATTATACAAGATATAGACATATTTTGAAATTTTAGGAGGTATTTACCTTTCTTTGAAAAGAATGGGCCGTTGGATCCCCTTCTAGGCGCTCTAGATGGGTCGCCACCTGCCCAGGGACTGGAGTGGTTCAGCCTTCTAATTTTCCTTGAACCGGCCGTCTCTTGATGGGTTTCCCTATTGAGCCAGCCCGTCTTCCTCCTCCCCTCACGATCGGGGTTTTGTCGCCCTCTCTGTCGCCCTCGCCTCCGTCGAAGTTCCCAGGGCCCGATGCTCGTTGTCCTCCTGGTTATAGGAGCGCCGCCATGGTCCGACGAGGATTCAAGCTGATCTGGCTTATTTCTCCTCTACCTCGCGTCCCTGCGATGCCACTCTGTCTCCTGCGTGCTCTTCAGGTCTTCCGTAGCCGAGCGCCGTCGTGACTCCGCAATGGGCAGCAGTGATCCTTGGTGAGGGCTCGACGGAGCTCCTTTGCGCGCACAAGTCCCGCCGCCTGGGCTCCTGTGTGAGAACTAGGTTCTCTGCCAAACGCAGCGCCGCCACCAAGGGCTCTAAGGGTCTCGGCGCCACTGCTTGGGCCAGCTCCAGAAAAGGGCTTGCAGTGACGGACCTTGCATATTATTCTCCTTCCTCATATTCGAGTGGTCTAGAGGATCATCTTCCCCTAAGAATTTTGAAGCCAGTCTCTCTCTTATGGTGATGCGGTGCTGCTGGAAACCGAACTCCATATTCTCCATGTGAATACTGTTTTTGTTTGGGGTCTCGCTGGTTTGGTGGGTGGAGAACGGCAGGGGGGGATGAAGTTTGGTTCTCTGTGATCTTTGTACCAATGTGGCTGTGTGAGGGGTTGTTCAGGTTCCGAGTATCACAAATCTAATTCCCCTTTGACTACCCCCCTCCTTCATCGGCTCCGAAGGACACCTCAGTGAGTTCTGTTCCTCCATTTACGGAGGTTAGGGATGACTGGGTCCTGGGTCCATAGCTTTGAAGGATCTGCACAACACAATGAACAAAACTATGTGACATAAAGTCCGTCACATGCCTAAGTACAAATATACCCAAAAAGCTAAAGTCCAATCATATTTACATCACTAATGTTCCAACCTCAAATAGATACATATGTTTGTAGCAATCTCCAAAAATTTTGGAACTTTAGATATTGGCTCATAATACCCTAAGACAACTTCTACAATAGTTTGAGACACAAACTTCATTATTTGTTTGTGCAAATAAATTCTTTGAACGACCTTATAAAGAGGTATATTAACCTTGAATTCAATTCAAATCATCATAATTCTTGATCCTACAAGTCCAGAACACTTGTTATGATACTAATACCTCAAGTTCACTAATATATCACTTGAGTCCATTAGTACTATTAAACAGGTCCCATGGACTCATATGTACCCAAATCAATTAATCAAACCTATTCATCATACTTGAACTCAATCAATGTTCTAATTGTTAATTACATATATAGTTACACTTTTTGGGTGGAAATATGCAATGATTGAATAACCAATTCCTCATTTTGGTATCAATCATCTACATGACACTCATGGTCTTAAAACACTATATTGGGTATCATAATCGTAAAATTAGGGTCATCACATTCACCCCACCTTAAATGGAATTTCGTCCTCGAAATTCAACTAAGCTTATATTCCCAGTGATAGCAAGGATATTTTTTTTTAACATCTAGGCCACCACTTATGGTGTCAAGGCTGTCATACTAATGGATATACCCTAAGTTTTCATCTTAGGATTGTAGATCATCAAGGGTGTACACACCTAACCTTATATGGATTGAAACATCATTTAAAGTCTTAGCCATAACATGGCATTATGATATATTAGGATTACATCACCCCTAAGGGTACATGTTTTGTTTATACTTTTAAAATTCAAGAAGAATTCGTTTATATGCCATGACATTCAGATTGTTCAAATCTAACATCATTAACATCTTACAATGATTTCAGCATTAGAGGAGATTTATCTTCATCCTTGATATTAGAATTTTTTTTTACTTAAGAAGGGCTTACATAACATGTTTGACCATTAGGGTTTCACCCTATGGTGTGATATTCATACTCAACTTAGAAGCATACATTGAGAGGGATCAAAGTTACAACTATATTTCTGATCATATATCCTATGATCCAAAAATATCGTTATATCAACTTCATTAGTTCAACTTTTTATGTCTTGCATGTATTATGTGAAGGGAAAAAGAGAATATACTAAGTTTATCCCATGATCTCAGCATCATATCTTTCATGTTTCATATGAAGGGAAAGGGAATATTTTATTGTCAAACTTATCATGATTTCAATCTTTGGTGCTGCATGTATGATATTGGGGGGAAATATAGAATAGGTCAAGCTTATACGAGTGACTCCTCATATATAAATCATCCATATAGTTCAAGTGAGGTTTCTATCATCATATATTAAGAAAGAGAAGAAGAAGGGAGAACATGTATGTTGAGTATCTTTTGCACAAAGCATCATACTCTCGTAACTAGAGTTCATATATTACCTCACTTGCAACTAATGATGAGATCTACAAAATGTGTCACTCAAGCTAGAACCTAACTCAGCCAAAGGATTGACTTTATCATATGGGTCATCTACCCATCCTTTTCTTTTACCCAATTCTCACATATAGATTTGAATCATGCATAAGGACTCAACTCAACACTCGAGAGTAATCTAGTGTAGGACATTTTTTTCTACATATCTCATATATTGGAGTCTAGGTCCTATGACCTTCTCCTTGTGGGTATTACTCTCTCTAGAGTTCACCACATATCTCATCCTACCACTAGACATCCTCCTTGTATAAGATCTTGAGGCTCATGCACACTCATCTCTATCTTAACTTAGTTTAACTTAAGTAGGAAAAGGGGATGTACTTTCATTATCACGACTTAGCATAGATCCTCCAAGAGTGGATTTGGTTCATATATAACTCAAATCTTAATAAGGAAACTTATACCATCATAGATCAACTTAGGTAAGATTCTATATACTTATTTCCTTCATCTTTCTTTTATCTATCTATCTATCACATAACCTTATGAGGCTCTAGACATCTAATCTAGATCTATTCTCTCTTCTAGACTGATGTCACTCCCTTTCACTTAGATTGCATGAACACTAACTACTCTCCAGTGTGAGGGACACATTTTTATATTTACATATAGATAATAAAATATTATATAGTTTTTCTCCGAGAAGGCAGACGGCAAAGAAAACTATCGAGGCTCGAGCCGATTGGAAAACAAAACCAAATCAGCAAAATGAGTGTCCCACACACATTAGATAGTCTAGTGCCATGTCACCTAGTGAAATGGTGAGAACGAGATGTAGACTAGTGTAGCTACCCAATACATATGAGCTCTATATGGATAGGGTTTCAGACACTTGTCTAAACCTAGTTCTCAAACATCTAGGTTCTAACCTACAGGCTAAGTCAAAACTTATTCCTACAGAACAACTTACTAAGTTTCTAGGATTTAAAGTGAGAGGTGAATTTTTGTTTTGTGTTTCATGGTGAGCAATTGTCAGGTGTAGCTAATGTTCATGCTCTGATACCATCTGTGACGTCCCCGGATTTTGGCTTCTCCAAACCCTATTGGGAATGAGAGGTCAGAATCCGAAAACATCATCCAATCATATCAGAGAGTGATGCGGAAGCATAATACGCATACATGAACATACAACCATAACATTCTCAACATTCAACATGAAGATTTATACAACATGAATTTATTACACAATGGTTTACAATTACATATTGAATGAAAGTTTCTACAGTCTAAGAACATGTATGCTAAACTAGGATCTACATAATAGGTACAACCTGGACAACTGCTCACTTCCCGTCTTTTATCCCATGCTAGCTTTGAACCTAAAACATACGTGAAACAACGAAACAACACACAAGGTGTTGTGCACGTGGGTAGAAAGATACATACTAATATGATTGCATAATTGAAATACTCTTAAGAAAGAAAGAGCAAAAGACAACATTATTTAAAGCGATAATCAGGTAAACACATTTTTAGATGCCTTTTGATGCGTTTGTACTACTAAGTGGTGTCACACTTCATTTTTCCCCGCCCCTTGGGCTATGGGGACCGAGTTTCGACCTTATATTCAGAGGGGAGAGAGAGAGATGTCGCACTTCATTTTTCCCCACCCCTTGGGCTATGGGGACCGAGTGCCGACCTTACATTTAGAGGAAGAGAGAGGGAGAGAGGATTGAGGGAGAGAGAGAGAGAGAGCATATATCCACTCAGTAGCTACAAACCATCTATATTCTTTTATGTTCTGTAATGTATTGCGGAACATATACTACTAATACACATCCAAGAATTTATATGCACACACAAGCATCCAAAGTACATCATATCATTATGCATTCATGAAAACTAGTCTTATACTTAATAAAACCCACATACCTGAGTTCAGAGATCCCTATTCATCTTGGATCATCTAGAACTTTGTCCATGACCTGATTAAATATAATTGAGCATCATTAATACAAGGTTCATCATTATTAATGGTATTTAGGTCCAATTTAGGGTTTAGGTCAAATCTAGGTGTTACTAATCTAAACTATGTCTCTAGTATTTTTATAATGATCTAAAGGTCATTATTTAGGTCTGGTTCAGCTTCCATAATTTTCTGATGCTCGGTCTATTTTCTAGAATTAATATGAGGATAAAATATGTAATTAGGAAATAATGAGAAAACGCCTAACATCGATCAATAAAACCCAGATCAGAGTTCACAAGTGGGTTTCTAGAGTTATTAAAGTTCTACTAAAATTTGCTGAGAATTAATATCACCTGGATATTATTTATTTCAACTAATGAACTCTAAATCATCTACATTAAATATCATCATCAGTTGTTCTTTAAAAGTTTGATCTAAGGGTCCAATAGTGTAGAGGATACCTTTCTGAGTCTGGGGTGTTTTTTAGGAATTTATCAGGTACTGGAGCTATTTTCTATGTATTATACAAGATATAGACATATTCTGAAATTTTAGGAGGTATTTACCTTTCTTTGAAAAGAATGGGCCATTGGATCCCCTTCTAGGCGCCCTAGATGGGTCGCCACCTGCCCAGGGACTGGAGCGGTTCAGCCTTCTAATTTGCCCTGAACCGGCCGTCTCTGGATGGGTTTCCCTATTGAGCCAGCCCGTCTTCCTCCTCCCCTCACGATCGAGGTTTTATCGCCCTCTCTGTCACCCTCGCCTCCGTTGAAGTTCTCATGGCCCGATGCTCATCGTCCTCCTGGTTATAGGAGTGCCGCCATGGTCCGACGAGGATTCAAGCTGATTTGGCTTATTTCTCCTCTACCTCGCATCCCTGCGATGCCACTCTGTCGCCTGCGTGCTCTTCAGGTCTTCCGTAGCCGAGCGCCATCGTGACTCCGCAATGGGCAGCAGTGATCCTTGGTGAGGGCTCGGTAGAGCTCCTCTGCACGCACAAGTCCCGCCGCCTGGGCTCATGTGCGAGAACTAGGTTCTCTGCCAAACGCAGTGCCGCCACCAAGGGCTCTAGGGGTCTCGGCGCCACTTCTTGGGCCAGCTCCAGAAAAGGGCTTGTAGTGACGGACCTTGCCTATTCTTCTCCTTCCTCATATTCGAGTGGTCTAGAGGATCATCTTCCCCTGAGAATTTTGAAGCCGGTCTCTCTCTTATGGTGATGCGGTGCTGCTGGAAACCGAGCTCCATATTCTCTATGTCAATACTGTTTTTGTTTGGGGTCTCGCTGGTTTGGTGGGTGGAGAACGGCAAGGGGGGGGATGAAGTTTGGTTCTCTGTGATCTTTGTACCAATGTGGCTGTGTGAGGGGTTGTTCAGGTTTTGAGTATCACAAATCTAATTCCCCTTTGACTACCCCCCTCCTTCATCGGCTCCGAAGGACACCTTAGTGAGTTTTGTTCCTCCATTTACGGAGGTTAGGGATGAGTGGGTCCTGGGTCCATAGCTTTGAAGGAGCCACACAGCACAATAAACAAAACTATGTGACATAAAGTCCGTCACATGCCTAAGTACAAATATACCCAAAAAGCTAAAGTCCAATCATATTTACATCACTAATGTTCCAACCTCAAATAGATACATATGTTTGTAGCAATCTCCAAACATTTTGGAACTTTAGATATTGGCTCATAATACCCTAAGACAACTTCTACAATAGTTTGAGATACAAACTTCATTATTTGTTTGTGCAAATAAATTCTTTGAACGACCTTATAAAGAGGCATATTAACCTTGAATTCAATTCAAACCATCATAATTCTTGATCCTACAAGTCCAGAACACTTGTTATGATACTAATACCTCAAGTTCACTAATATATCACTTGAGTCCATTGGTACTATTAAACGGGTCCCATGGACTCATATGTACCCAAATCAATTAATCAAACCTATTCATCATACTTGAACTCAATCAATGTTCTAATTGTCAATTACATATATAGTTACACTTTTTGGGTGGAAATATGCAATGATTGAATAACCAATTCCTCATTTTGGTATCAATCATCTACACGACACTCATGGTCTTAAAACACTATATTGGGTATCATAATCATAAAATCAGGGTCATCACAGAAAGGGTAGATGAGAAGGATGTGCATATACCCATTACCGAGACATTTCTTGATGAACAACTTTTATCTATAAAATCTAAAGATCCTTGGTTTTATTATATTGTTAATTATCTTTCCTGCAAAATTATCCCAGATGATTGGACATACCAAGAGAAAAAGAAAAATTTCCATTCTTTGCGTTATTATTTTTGGGATGACCCTATTCTATTGAAGCAGTGTAGGGATGGTGTGTTGCGCAGGTGTGTACCAGAAATGGAATATGAAAGTGTCCTTCATCATTGCCATAGTGTACCGATGGGTGGCCACCATGCTAGTTCTAGAACCGCGGCCAAGGTACTTGAGAGTGGTCTCTACTGACCTACTTTGTTCCTGGATGCGTATGACTATGTGCGGCAATGCGATTCCTACCAACGGGCAGGTAACATCTCAAAGCGACAGGAGATGCCCCTCAATGTGTTTCAAGAGGTCGAGGTGTTCGATCTGTGGGGTATTGATTTTATGGGACCCTTTGTGTCCTCAAATTCTACCTTGTACATTCTATTAGCTATTGACTATGTATCGAAGTGGGTAGAGGCAATACCCACTAGGACTAATGATGTCGTGGTAGTGTGCAGGTTTGTCAAAGAATACATTTTCTGCAGGTCTGGTGTACCGAGAATGCTTATTAGTGATGGAGGTACACATTTCCAGAATCATAAGTTCACGGCATTGTTGAGAAAGTACGGGGTAAAGCACAAAATCGGTACCCCGTACCACCCACAGACACAGGGGTAAGCGGAAGTCTCCAATAGAGAGATTAAGAAGATCTTGGAGCGCACTATGGCTTCGACGAGAAAGAACTGGAGTACCTTGCTGCCGGATGCTTTGTGGGCGTACAGGACGGCGTTTAAGACACCTATAGGCACTACGCCTTTTAGGTTGGCTTACGGTCGAGCCTGCTATTTGCCGGTGGAATTGGAGCATAAGGCGCACTGGACGCTGAGAAAGCTGAATTTGAACTATGATGAGGCAGGAAAGAAACATATGTTAGAGATAAATGAACTTGATGAGATGAAGATGAATGCATATGAAATCTCGCGGATCTACAAGGAGCGAACAAAGTTGATTCACGATCGACATATTCAGATGTGTGTCTTCAAGAAGGGAGATTGTGTCCTCTTGTTCAATTCAAGGTTGAAGATGCATCTTGGGAAATTGAAATCCCGACAGAGTGGACCGTTCGCCATAGAGGAGGTCATGCCATATGGTGCAATCATGGTGTGTGATGGTGAGACAACATTCTTGGTTAATGGATAGAGATTGAAGTTGTATTTTGGTGAGGATTACACAAGGAAAGTGAATGTGGTCAAACTCATTGCGCTTCCAGATGCATGAGGAGCTTGATTTCGTCTAGCCTAAGATGTTAAATAAGGGCGCTTGTTGGAAGGGCAACCCAACCATTCGTAGTTTTGTTTAGTTTTGTTCACATTTGTAATTTGGTTTGATTTGATTTTGTTTTTAGTGTAAAAATGATACCTTGATCGTTTGTTCAATGTGCAGGACTGAGGCAGGGTCGATACCATCGACCCTTATGTCGATGGTATCAAGATGGGCACAATTAGGCGGCTGTAAAAATCTCACTGAGTTGATACCATCGACCCTTGTGTCGATGGTATCGACTTACCATCAGGTTGCTCGCCAGAACGAGGTCGATAGTATCGACATAGCTGTCGATACTCGTGAGATCTCTGGAGATATTCAGACGAAATTTGTCTCAGTGAAATCGATACCATCGACAGGCTTGTCGATGGTATCGACCCAGTTACATGCAGAAAGCGGCGGCCAGGCCTCCCGAGGGTGTTTGCCCTAAGCAGAGTCGATACTATCGACTTGCGTCGATGGTATTGACGCAACATGTCACCGATCCGTGAGAGGAAATCAACAACGATCGCTACATCAAGAGAATCGATCCGTGGGATGGGTCGATACCATCGATACCCGTTGATGGTATCGACACGTCATCGATCCGGGCCCCCACATCAAGCTATCGACAACCGTCGATACTAGAAGAAGACCAGATTGTGCTACAGGTGTCGATACCATCGACCTGCTTAGATGGTATCAACGGGTGCACAGTAGCGACAGCCGTGGTTATAAAAGGGAGATGTTGTTGTCAACTTGATTCACACCTTCAAGGACTACTTCATCCACTTGTGCCGTGCATCTTGTTGTGCACTCGGAGCCCGGTTATGAGCATCAAAGGAGCGCGATCTTCTATGAGCCTTCACCGAGCGGAGATTGTCTTCTCCGACCTTCACTGAGCTCTGTCTTCTATTCCTTCTTTCTTTGCGACGATGGTGTGTACATCCGGTGCATCTTCTTCACGGGGGGATGCTATGGAGATCCCCGAGTTCATCCCTCTACCTACTGCATCTATTCCTCACCTGTGAATTGTCCATCCTTACGCAGAGCACCGGAAGGTCTACGAGGAACTTATGAAGAGAAAGATCGAGCCCACGCGCTATGTTGATCGGATAATGATCCGTGATCTGGGGTTCGAGGCCAACCTCGCCTACGTCTTGAAGGGACAGGGGAGACACACCACTAGGCGACCCAATGATCTGGAGTTCACACCGATGGCCAGCCATTTTTCAGTGAGTGGCCGACTTATAAGGAACTCGTGGCAGAGTTCATGGCATCATTGGACATTAATGTGGTGCCCAATGACTTGATCACCACCGACCGAGAATGGAAGAAAGGGAGGGTGTCGTTTAGACTCTACAACAACAACTACACTCTCACACTTGCCCAGTTCAACTCGATGTACAATTGGTATCATGATGCATACCAGCACCGGCGGCTAGACAACAGGACGAACTACAACGCCATCTTTGCCCAGCTGGTGAGTGCACCCCCCGACAAATCCGTGAGCTACCACAATGCGGCGGTTGTGGATTTTGAGCATCCGTTTGTGCGGGTTCTTCACCGCATGCTCTGCACCACCCTGTTCGCTCGTGGTGACCTGTCTCTCAGCAAGTTTCAAGAGACAGATTTGTTCTTCCTACACAAATTGCTAAAGCGCGAGGAGTGCAATTGGGGCGTGTTTTTCTTGACGCGTGTTTTAGCTGTAACGAGGAGTACGCGGAAGGCTCCAATTCACATTGGAGGGCTCATTACACCGGCGGCCCTCTACCTTGGGTAAGATTTCTCCCAGCTTACTCCCCTCTCCAACAGGAGCAAGGTCAACCTCTAGCATCTGCACCGCTCCAACCTCCTCCTACTTCGTGTTGGCTTGGCATATGCACATTGCCATGTCAATCACGCTTATCAAGAGTGTTCACTTCCAGACCCTGTATTCAACATTGAGGGTGCTCAGCATTTCCGATGGCCTGTTATCGCCATCGAGGACTTGGATGAAGACGGTGACAATGACAATGACGACAACGAGCATGAAGAGGAAGAGGAGGCTTTCACCCCTCTTCACGCACGAGTGGCACCCAGGAAGCGTCCCCGCATGCATTCGGGTGTGTCTTCATCTTCACAGCCTCCGCCACTGTAGCCCTCTCCTCAAGGAGAGGATGTCTATTCCATGCAGGGGATGTATACAATGCTGCAAGAGATCCAGTACACCCAACTGCAACATACAGCTTCATACGTCGGTATTCACGATACAACGAACCCAATGTTAGATAATCAGAGGGCTATTTTCGAGAATGAGTGCCTCCTCCTCGACAATCAATAGCACATCCACGACAGGTTGCATAGAATGGAGATGAAGCAACAACCCTTCTACGATCATTACTGGAGCCAGAATTATTTTGGGGGGTATCCACAACCTCCACCAATGCCCCAGTATGATCCGAGCTTTCAGGGGCAGTACCCATCTTGGGACCCCACGGCTCTGCCATACCCTCCTCCTCCTCCTAAAGAATGACTGGTATCTCTGTTCCGTCTTTTAAGGTTGTTTTTGACTATGAGGCCATAGTCCAATTCAAGCTTGGGGGGGAGTTGGAACAGCTCTATCCTTTAGTTTTAGTTATTATTGTTTTGTCTTTTGTCATTTGTTTCTCTTAGTTTTTACTTTGTTTGTAGGATCCACACTCTATCTAGTGTAATTGTGGATGTCTTAAGTCATGTGTCATCTCATTTCTTGTACATGGGAATCAGGGGCAAATTTAAATTTTTTTAGTGTTTTGCAAGTTTGTATTGTTCAACTTTGAGCACATAACTTAAGGAAATGATTGTGTTTGTCAACTCTAAAATAGGAAATCACAACTGTACATGCCTAGGATTCATGAAAAGTGGACAGAACTGGTTGTTTGGGCCTAAACTGATCAAATGATAATGAGACTTTAATTTGAAATAAGAGAGAGAAACCTCTTAATTACCACACATGTCAGTAAGGAGGGACATATAATAATTTTCAAAGGTTCGGTCAATTAGTCTTGTGATCTATCCACCCCATTGTTTTTCATACTCCACCATAAGAATTGGAAGTACATTATGATTTTAATCTCTTTGATTGCATTCCATGTAGATAGGTCTTGCATTGCAACTATTTTCACATATTTTGCATGAAAATGAAAAAAATATAGACTAGTTATACATGCACATTATCCTTAAGTGCATGTCATTTAGTTGCATAATATCATTTTGTAGTTGCATTCACATTTTTGTGCATATAGTACATCATGCATCTTATGTCTTATGAAACATTAAGGGTGATGAAATTGTTCCATACCTTCTGAATGCTTCAAATATATAAGTTATGCGGCAATAAGTGAGCCCGACAAATGATTCATGGGCAGTGATGGAAAAAAAGAGAGAAAAATGAAAAAAAATCTGAAAAAAAAGAGAATTGAGAAGTAAGTAAGAATGAGAGGGAGAAAGGAACATAGTCTCACCTGTATCCTAAAAGAAAAAGCATGATGTAGTTCTCTTAGATATTCCATCTCACCTTGCGATGAAATGACAGTGCATGCATCATTCCACCCAAATGTAGGCATTAGGGCATTTTCACTTGCATATGAATCATTTAGGTCATTTTTTCTTTGTGCATGTTAAAACCATATAATGCTTCCATTTCTTCCACTAGCCACCCATTCCATCCACCCGTTGCTCGAATTGGTAGGCCATTGTGATTTTCTCCTCACTTGTTAATATCAGGAGAGCTTCTTCCATGTAGATGGTAGTTAGGGTGAGCAACGTAGAATAGGAGATCACAAGATGCACTGAGTCTGAACCGGAGAGCTTTATTATGTTAACTGCCTCATGTGATAGTGTTCATCAATTTTGAGGTAGATATCTTTTATGGATGATTGTTGTCGCCTTTAGGGTAATTATCATTATGTGGTTAGTGAGGGCCGGATTGTGAATGTCCGATGGGGATCATATGGTGATGTTTGTTGTGCTAATCTATTCTTTAGTTGACCCTCGCAATTCTATTCTAAATTTTTGTTGCTCGAGGACGAGCAATTTTCAAGCTTAGGGGAGTTTGATGTGATGATTTTGAGTCGCATATATAGACTTATTTTACTTGCATTTTATGCATTTATTGGTCATTTTGGTGGTTAATATCGCATAATTCACTTATCTTAGTCTATGATCCTTCTCAGTGTCAAATCTCTCTTATTTTATTATTTTGAGCATAAATGTTTACAATAATAGGTTTTATCTTGGCTTATGTAGTTTTGTTTTGTAATTTCAGGAAAAACCCATATCTGCAGCTGTCGATACCATCGACAACTGTCGATACCATCGACACAGCCACAGGTTGCCAGCCGCAAGGAGCAGTGCAGAGTCGATACCATCAACCTGGAAGTCGATGGTAGAGACTTATCATCTGGTTCCCAGCGACTAGTCAGTCGATACTATCGACCCCAAAGTCGATAGTATTGACACGTGAAGAATCAGCGACGGAAAAGGGATAAAACTAATGCCTAAGGTGTCGATACCATTGACCCGTATCGATGGTATCAAATCAGCATCAGGCGCAATGAAGAAAAGAAAAAAAGACTTGTCGATATCGCGTAGAGTCGATACCATCGACTCACGTCGATGGTATCGACACCGTCAGATCAGAGTTTGTTTCAGATCGGCTCTAATCCAACAGTTGTGATATTTTCACAACCTAACTCGGTGATTATACCTAATGACGGTGGATAAGAGTAGGGTATCACATCATTAGCCGTTGCACACGTCCCGAGAAGGTGTGGAGAGAAGAACGGAGCCTAGAAGCACACCCTGACCATTCTAGAAATTGAAGAAGACGTTTTCCACTGTCGAAAGGTTGTAGATCATGCATTCTACACCGAGGAACGCTCAGATCTTCTCCGTTCAGGGGTTTCATCACTTAATCATGTTTTTCTCCATGTTTCCCCTTTCTTCAACCATGTTTTGCTCTGAGATGAACATGCGGGGTTAATCTCCTTTGTCTTTAGGACAGGCAGTAGCCCAGGGAAGCATTATATGACATTTTTATCATAGTAATTCATAATTTATCTCTTAAATCCGTGGTATGATTTCGTTTTCTCAATTATATTGTTATGCTTGATCACCATAATGATAATTTAATGCCTTAAATTACTTTGAAAGAAGAGTTAACAGTTGAAAAGAGACAAAATTCACATTAATTAACAAATCCCTTGAACAAGGTGATGTAAGGTTAATGGTGGAAACCCAGAGGTCGATTATAATGCACCTAGTTTCAGGTATAGGTTACTATGAAGGTGGAACCGACCTAGACATAGGTAGTGAATTGTACCACGACAGTGGGCAATTCTGACTACAAGCCACTATCCGGATTGAGAGATGAACCTGAATTACTATATGGAAATTCATACACTGAAAACCCGCGGTGAAACCGCAATCCTAAAGATCTCCATTTGAATTGATTAAGCTAAACACGTAATCGATTGCTTTGTTTTATGTTACTTTCTTTTATTTTTAAAACAACTCTCATAACCTTTTTATTGGTCTAGCTGATTGTGAGTAGTTTGTAGTAGTCTGTCGACAGTTCAGTGTCGCTGAGTTCGAATCGGGCCTCACAAAGGCCTATACTACATTGACGCGTGCACTTGCGTTATATGCACGGTAAAATCATGTCAATATATATATATATATATATATATATATATATATATATATATATATATATATATATATATATATATATATATATATATATATATATATATATCTGTGTGTGTGTGTGCGTATGCAATTTACATGTGTTGTCAGAAAATAGGTTTTGATGGTGGATGTGAAGCATGGTTATGGCCAAAACCCCAAGTCTATGTGTCCATGGTTGTAGTTATTTATTCTTGTTATTAATTAGTCAGCGTACCGATACTCTCTCTCCTTTCCAAATATGAATTAATGATCTTCTTCCTATTTCCCCTCAAATGTAACTCGAGGTTTTCCCATTTACAATGTAATAATAAATATGATAGTTTTAATCTATATTTTGATGTGAGATGATGATCTGCACAATGGCAAAACGTCTGACTAGTGAGACAAACTGATCGACTGGAGGATCGAGGAGGCCAGATGATAGGAGGATGAACCAATTGACTAGTGGCCCAACTAACTGACTGGAGGTGTCTAGTCACTGCTTAGACTTGAGAACTAGACGACCATTTGAGTAGAGCCCAATTGAGCAACCAAGAGGTGAGCTGACCGGTTTAAGATTTGAACTAATCAACCCTACAACAGGTTGCATATGATGTGGACCATAGGTGGTAGTAATTCCTTGTGGGTCCAAGGAATTGCATTAGTTTATTTATTGCATGTTCTCAATTCTGGTTATAGCATGTATATGATATGTACTATATATGTGGTGATTAGATAAAGTATATGTATTTATACGAACTCCACAATTAAAATATTAACTATTAGATGCTTCCATAAGAAGCACACATGAAAACCTTGACCAACTAACCGTGGGCATGCCCTAGAGTGGTGTTTCGTATATCTAGAGGAAGTGTGATGGTAGATATGTGGGTCTGTACTGGTAGGGTGCATATTTATCGTGTTGGCTTTTGGGTCAGTTTTAACTAGGTGACCATAATTGGATAAAGCACCTAGAAGCATACAAATGATCAATGGAAAGGAGTTGTGCATATCATCTATCTAAGAGTTGCATATGATGCAATTGGCAAAAGTTTTCTACCTGATAGGCTCAAGTTGTCGGTAACGGCCCTAGCTAGCTCATGATTTGATGAAATTAGGATCTTGGCCCACTAGAACATTGTACACTGCAGTATTTCAAATTGATATTGAGGGCTATCAATTTGAATAAAGTAGTGGGAGCAACAATAATTAAAGACCTAATTAATATCGTCAAAATTATCAAATCAAACCAAATGAAAAATGTTTTGAAAAATTGCAATATTTCTTTGTAGAATAAAATGTCAAACACTAACACATTTTGATTGCGATCAGTCCTCAAGAAGGACAAAATGGGATAAACTTCCACAATTGGTGAACGACTTTGAGAAATTTTCTCATTAATGAGCTAAAGCTCTACGTCCATGATAGACCAATGCCAGAGGAACACGCTCCGAATGCGCCTAAGGCTAAAATGATGGTTACTGAAGCATGCCAATGATGTCATAGACATTTGAATACCTAATGCTCTGTTGTATGAACTATGAGTTGCTTGAACAACATGAAAAACTTGGACATTCTGGAGAGGGTAACACATCTTAAGAATCATATAAAACAAAGAAGGTATAATGTATCCAAAGTGCTAATTGAGTGCAAACTAACAATAGGAGGTCCATTATAACCCCATGTGCTCAATGCGATTGGACATATGGAATAATTGGGATTTCTCTTATGTCAAGAGTTGATCATGAATATGATTATGTAAGCATTGCATGAATCATATAGTTAGTTTATCAAATGTTTGAAATGTTGATGCCAATGCAAGGAAGAAGATGAACAAATATGTGATGGTGATCAGTGGAAGTGAGTCCTAGGGCAAAGGCAAGGCTAAGAAGTGTTCTGAGGTTGAACTTAAGTCCAAATCATCTACACTGAAGTTATGTAGAAGGGTGAGTGTAAAATAAATATGTCCTTTTCGCTTAAAGGATAAAGAAAATAATGTGCCATCATTGTCACTTGTCTGGACATTGGAAAGGAATTATCCTCTTCATAGAGTATCTCAGAAATAAGATAGAGATAGAGATCTCCACTTTAGGACCTAAGAAGAAGTAAGCCAGAAGTAAGTAGAGCTAGGGTTTTTCCTTTACATTTGGGAGTCGTCATTCATTGGCACATAATAGAATTAGAGAATTTCTATTATGTACTTGCCATTGATAAAAACATCATATGTCTTGTTTTACAAGAACATTATGTTTCATTTTAAAAGATATGATGTTTTATGGTGATGCCCTATGTCTGATAAACTATACTTGATAGTTGTAGAGACAAATTTGTATGACACATATATGGAATCACTTGATAACTCAAACAAACTAAATACCTATAGCACTGTAATCTCAAGCACATAAATGAGAAATGCATTTCTAGAATCCATTTGATGGTTATCTAGAATCTTTTGGTTATTGAACAAATAGAGACATGCATGTCTTATTTGTTTTGCAATATGAAAAGAGCATCTTCATTAGATGTAGTCGGAGATCAGCTATTCAATTAGGACTAGTACATAATGATGGACATAGACCTATTGGAATAAATTGTAAAGGTAGTTAGAAGTACCTCATTCTATTTACTGATGTGATAAGTATATATTGAAATCTATATTTAATGAAATACAAGTATGAATCTCTTGAAGTGTTCAAGAAGATCATAAATGAAGTACATAACTAACTTGGTAAAAGTATTAAGATACCTCGATATGATTGATGTTGAAATACGTAAACCAAGAATTTGAGAACCATCTGGAGAAACCATGATAGTGTATGACAATGAACTCCACCTGAAACATACTTATGTGTCAGAATGAAGGTATCACACCCTATTAAGTCATAGTGAGATTATCAACAAAACCTAGATAATCTTACAATTTCTTTTGGGCACAAGCTTTACACTAAAAACAATGTACCTTGTAAACTGTTTCAAAAGACATCATATGAGATATGGCATGGGAAGTGTCCCGATATGTCTTTTATAATGATTAGGATTGAAAGTTTGTATAAGAAAATAGTTTCTTAAAAGGCTTTATCCACAAATCACATGAATGTCATCTTGTTGAATGCTACTCTTATCCCAATCCGACAACAATGTGTTTGTTAGTTTGGATGATTATATTCCTAAAAGGGAACTTAGTTCCAAAGGATTCAGTGGGAGTAAATGTAGAAATCAAAATTTTTGAGATAAACAAAAAGTATTGAACCTAAAGAGGTACAACAAGGAACAAGGAGAATAAAAAACTAATGTGGAGTCTCAAGTTCCTTATGTAACAGAAAGAACTCATAATTCTAGTACAACACGCCTTGAGTTTGAAAGATTATGAAATTTTATAACTCAAGAAGGAGGTAAGTTGATCATAGAGATGAGTCAACGACCTAGAAAAACTATTGAGGGATCAGATTCTGAGAAATGGCTTGAGGCCATAAGATTAATGATGGAATCCATGTAACCTACAAGGTATGACCTTAGTGGATCCACTTGAAGGGGTAAAACCCATAAGGTGCATTGGGGTTTTGTAAGAAGGCCAACATGGAAAACTAAATTGGTTGCAAACAGTTTCAAACTAGTTCAATGTGTTGAACGTGATGAAGTCTTTTCACCAATTACCATGGTTAAATCAATATGGATCATGCTTGTTTTTGGAGCTTAGTATGACTATGAGATTTGGAATATGGATGTTAAAACCACATTCCTTAATTGAACTAATTCAGAGGATGTGTACATGACACAACCTAATGCTTTTATAAACCCATTAAGGAAAATAAAGTATATAAGCTACAAAGGTCAATCTTTGGATTGAATCAAACATTTTAGAGATGGAATCTTCTACTTGATACGAAAGTCAAAGGCTTTGATTTGAGTAAGAATGAAGGTGGAATCTATGATTACAAAATATTTAGTGGGAGTACATTTATATTCCACATAATGATGTAGAATAACAACTTTATCTTATAAAAGTTAAAACTCGGCAAGGAAATTCCCTTCTATATGAATGGTATAGGCAAAGCATCCTATAAGATAGGGATCGAGATATATAGAGATAGATTTGGAAAGCTTCTTAACCTAAGAAACAACACATTCATTGGTAAGATGTTGAAGGGTTCAACATGCAAGACTGAATGAGAGAAAATATATCCATGTAACATGGAGTTATTATCTCATGATCCTAGTGTCCCAATTCTTATGTAGAATAGGAACACATTGATTGATGTCATATGCATTAGAAACTGGATCTGTCTTGAATGCAATGTTATGTACTTATCCCGTTACCTCATGTGTATTAGGCATGACTAGAAGATATCCAGTAAGCTTGTATGTATTGGACATGACAAGAGGATATCCATTCATCTTATATGTATTTGACATGATGAGAAGACATATATATACCTACCTGGAAATATCTTATGTATTGGACATAGAACGAGGGTATATGTCAGATACCAGCGAGAGTCATCAAACTACCATAAAGAACATCATTAGGTTCTTGTGAAGAACTTAAAGGATTGGTTCCTTGGTTATGTTAATATGGAAGAATTGGATGTAAAGGGTTACAACCATGCAAGCTTCCAAACTGGCAAAATAATCACAATCTAAATTTATGTTTGACAATAAATGAGAATTGTAAGCTAGAAAATATTCTGATCTTGTTAGAATATACAAAAGAAGTTGAGTATCTCTATGCTAAGAACAACAGAGGATACTGTATGGATCAAGAAGTTCATATGGGTGAACTTGTGTGAGGTTCCAATCATTGATGACATAGTACAAATATTGATGACAACAATGGAGCTACTAGTTGGGCTAGAATCTTAGATATCATACTACGACATTTCCATCCCATACTAGTAGTCTTACAATGAATATATGTGAAAATTGCAAGATGCCAACTTAAAGAAAATGTTGCTAAACCCTCTACTAAAGCACTTTCATATCAGAAGCATGAGGGTCATGTTAGGTCATTCAGGATAACTATGGGTGATTGGCTCTAAGTGCAAGTGGGAGTCTTTTGGTATGTATGCCCAAAGAGCCAATCATATGATGATTGCAATGGCATAGCATATAATTGATCTAATTAATGACAAAGGAAAACTTCCAATTTATTTTTTATATTCAGTTATGAGATAATGAATAACATAACAAATATCTAGAGAATGATATAACTGAATGATGTATATCTTCAGGTTGAGGACCTAAACAATGAGACCATATAGATGCTAAGAGTATATGCATTCTTATTATGTCCCTAATCAGTTGTTATTATGGAAGGTAGATAGACAACAATAACACATAACATCATTGTGTGAGTTGATTGATGATAGAGTCTCATTAGTCATGATATGGCCATATCAAACCAAGCACATTGATACATGTTAGGAAACAATGTATCAGACAGACCCACCATGAGACAGACACATGCAAACCATCATCATGGAAGTCATAGACATCTCTCACAGTGATGGTGGTGGTTTTAATTCTTAGACTTGAAATCACTGCACTCATCACATGTTGTTGGGTACACTTTGACATCATAAAATGCATTCCTGAAACATGGGTTGTTATAAAGGTGATGATTGGGTGGTTTTGACACGTGGGTACTGACAATGAGTGATAGAGATGGGATTCATACCTCCTATAGGAGTATGATATCCTAGGCCTCTAGATTAGCGAGACTCAGAAAAGCATGGACACACACATGTCAGTTAATACGTGATATTAAGCTTGCATATATCTTGGACAGTCTGTTCTGGCTTAAGAAACAAGATTGATTAATAATGAGGGTGACTTATCCATGCCTCTAGTTCAATCTGGATATCAGTGACATAGGAACTATACAAATAGTGTAACACGATATACAAATTGTAGGTTGAAGTTGCTCCCCAACTTTTCATTCACTTGGGTAGCACTGATGTGCAACTAGGAACCGCTCATTGCTTGTGATGTCATAAGCTAGTTATGGATATGCACTGCCAATGTGATATCAGACCTATAGGGTCACACACATAGGAACTCATATAGAAGAGGTGTTTGATCTTCAATGATGCTTGTATTGATTGCTAAAGTGTTTTGGTACTCAATTCACACAACAGATCAATGAATTGGCTAGTTGAAATGCCAAACAACCATCTCATAGGGTGAGATGGTTGTTTGGCCAGCCAGATGAGTGTGTCAACTGTTGAGATGGTCGTTTGGGTTGTCAGGAAGATCAGATATCGAATTTGCTTAGTTCTGCACTATGAACTGACCGATTCAAACTATTGAACCAATCGACTCAACTCAGACTCACCAGAAGTACATCTGGGTGAGTGAGATGGGCCTCTCGCTTGTGTGTGATGGCCCAGTTGGGATGAAAGAAGGTTCTGGAATTTCTTCAAACATGTTTGAATTGCATTTACTAAAGGTGCAAGTATGTTAATGTATGATGTTAATTCAGAAACGAATTTATCAATTTAAATTTGAGTGGGAAAGTGTGAAATGACTATCTCACTTAGAGAGATGTGTTGGTATGTATGCTCATAGAGCAAGTCATATGATGATTGTAATGGGATACTTTCTAAATGATTTGAATAATAATAAAGGCAATTTCCGATCTATATGTTTAAACTATTTCTGAGATAATAGTATAACATGATAGATGTCTAAAGAATTGTTTTACTCAATGATGTATGCTTTTGGGTTGAGGACCTAAATGATGAGATCATATAGATGTTAAGAGTATACATTCTTGTTTGGTCCCTAGTTAGTTGTTATTGTGGAAATAACCATAGACATCAATAACACTAAAGACTATATTGTGTGTTGGTTGATGATAGAATCTCATTAGTCATGATATAGTGATATCAAACCAAGCACATAGGTACTTGTTAGAGAACAAGGTACCAGACAGACCCACCATGAGAGTGACACATGGAACCATGACTTGGTAGTCACAGTCAGCTCTCACAGTGATGGTGGTGAGTGTGATTCTTAGACCTAAAATCACTACACTCAACACATGTCGTTGGGTACACTTTGACATCATCAAACACAGCCCTAAAACATGGGTTGTTATAAAGGTGATGATTGGGTGGCTTTGACACATGGGGCTTTTGAGGGGTGAGTGATAGATATGGGATTTGTCCCTCCTGAGGGAGTTTGATGTCCTTGGCCACTTGATGAGTAGGATTGAGAAAGGCATGTGCATGCATGTGTGAATCAATATGTGATATTGATGTCACACACATCTTACCCAGTCTGCTCTAAAATCAAGGAAATGAATGAACGTTGACAGGATGACTGTTCCATGCCTCAAGTTCATTCAGGATATCAGTGGCAAAGGAATTATACATTCAATGTAACACCATTCACGGATTGTAGGATTGAAAGTTGTTCTCCAACTTTCTATTTCACTTGGGTAGCACTGATGTGTGACTAGGCACCGCTCTTTGCTTGTGAAGTCATAAGTGTTATGGAGTTTCACTGCAAACGTTAAATGGACCTGTAAGGTCACACACATAGGATTTAACCTGGAATAGGAGTTTGTCCACAAATATGTTTAGATTGATTACTAAAGGAGTTAAGTAGTTCAATTAAACACTCAATCAATTGATAGCTCAGTATCATAGTGTTCAAGGTGTTGGACTGATTGATTAGAGTATCGGATTGATTGAAACTGTGATTGACTGATTCTGCACAATCTGCACTCCCAACCGATCGGCTCATGTGATGAACTGATCGGCTGAGCTTGGAAAACCGATCGGCTCAACTGGTGAGTTGATCGGCTCATGGACAGGGTGAAATTATCCGTTCAAGTGTTGAAACGATCGGTTCAAGTCCAACCGAGCAAGTTGGGAAAGTAAGATTGCTGAGAAATTTCCTTTCATTTCACTTGCCCAATTTGATTGGAACAAGGATTGGTATTTGATACCAATTCGAAACAAAAGAAGAAAAATCAATCGAGAATTGATCAGGACCACTAACCGATCAGTTTAGAAGTGAACTAGCCGTTTCATGGGTCCCAACCGATCGGTTGAGGTGTCAACCGACTGGCTCAGATCCCCAACCGACCGTTTTAGTTGTGAAACGATCGGTTCAGGTTACGCAGTTGGTTGTTTTTTGTGGAAAATCTCTAACCCTTCTATTCCTGCTTTAGTCCCGCATTGCCCGGGATAGAGAACCCTGTCTCATGACCCTCCTATATATAGGGGTATTGGGGGTTTCTCAATGTACAATTCAGTGCAACCAGTTTCTCTATAAAGTTGTCGTTCTCTCTGGTTTTGGTAACCGAGAGAGCCCGAGCAAGTGCTACCTGATAAGAGAGGCACAATAAGGGAAAGACAACTGTAGAAAGTGACTGGTGGCAGGAGAGTGTGTCGACGACTAGTACGCCGACAGGAGGGTGCGACTCCTTGTGATTCCTTGTGGGACAAGGAGATCGGAGTTCCAGGCAGTCTGTGTGGATGACTGCAGAGGCAGGAGACCTATGCCGCTCAGAGGACAACTGTCAATCCCGACAGTCTCGGTGTGACCAGGAGTTGCACAAACACTGTCCAAGACCAGAGGTGAAGACCGTGCAAGGTGCGAGGTACTGTCACCGAGCAAGCCTCGGGACAAGGTATGCATCCACAAACCATCTTTCCTATTGTATAGACGTTGACGTGATTCCTTTTGTTCTGGGTTTTGGGGAGAAATTTTTTTGCTTTCGCTGCTTCTCTACATCCCGTAAAACCCAACAAGATGACCATCTCACATCCCAGACGACCGTCTCGCTAGTTATGATGACCGTTTCAGTGCATGCAGGTTGTGAAATTTCTAGAATTGTTGCGAAAATTTGAGATTTTCCAGTCCGTTCCACTCCCGCTTTAGTCCTGCATTGGTTGGGGACAGGGAACCCTAACCCTAACCCCTTCTATATATAGGGGGAGTATTGGGGGCTTCCTAGAACATAACTACAAAGCAAACAATTGAGAATCAATTTCTCTAACAATTGTTGTCCTCTTTGGTTATAGTAACTACGAGAGCCTTGGCAAGTCCTACTCGACTAGGGATGGATAGCCTAGGGAGAGAAACAACTGAGGATCATTATTGTGGGAAAGTAGGTTGGTGACTAGTACACCAACAGGAGGGACAACTCCTTCATGTCAATTCTAGTAGTATGACATGACTTCCAGTTGGTTCGTGTGGACTACTCTACAGGCAGGAGTCCTTTGTCTGCTTCTAGGAGGGCAACATCAACTCACGGTTTGTGGCAAGATCAGAGGATCCACTACAGGACTTGTCCGAGTCTGATGTCCATGGAGGAATAGACTGACGAGTCCCAATGTGACTAGGAGCTACACACCCACCATCCAAGATAGAGTGTGCATCTACATCGTTGAGGATTGTCACTGGACTTTCTCTTGGACCAAGTATTTCTTCATGAAACCATCCTTCCCATTCCATAGTTATTGATGTGAATTGCTGGTTAATGGGAAATATGTCAATAAAATTTTTGTTTCCACTATCCACCTAATGTCATATTTTTCTATATTCTACACTTAAGACTAGGAGAAGGGTAAGCTTAAAGGAATGAAGGAAGAAGAAATAGATAGAGATCTCTACTTCAGGACCTAATAAGAAGTAAGGTAAAACTATACAGAGTAAGAGTTTTTGCAACTACAATTGGTAATTATTATTCATGGGCATGTAATAGAATTAGTGAATTTCTATTATGTACCTGACATTAATGAAAACATCATGTATCTTATATGGACAAGAAATGATGTTTCATTTTAAAAGATAACATATTGTATGGCAATGCCCTATGTCTCACAATCTATACATGATAATTATCAAGACAAATGTGTATGATGCATATACTTAATTACTTGATGAATCAAACATTGAATACCTATAGCTTGTCATGTAGAGCACATAAATGATAAATGAATTTCCAAAATCCATATGATGATTATCTAGACTCTTTTGATTATTGAACCAATAGAGACATGCAAGTCTTATTTATTGAGAAATATGATAAGAGCATCATAAGTAGATGTAATGGGAGATCGAGTATTACATTAGGGCTAGTTTCACTAATGTACACAGACCATTTAGAATAAATACTAAATGTAATTACATGTACCTCATTATATTTACTAATTCTATAAGTAGATATGGGAGTTTGTATGTAATGATATACAAATATGAATCTCTTAAAATGTTCAAGGAGATCATAAATGAAGTATGTAACTGGCTTGGTAAAAGTATTAAGACACTTTGATATGATAAATGTTGAAATATTTTAAACCAAGAGTTCGAGAACCTTCTGGAGACACAATGATAGTGTATCACCATGAACTCCACCTGAAACATAATGATGTGTTAGAAAGAAGGAATCACACCTTGTTAGTCATGGTGCGATTATCAACAAAATCTTGTTGATCTTCCAATTTCTTTTAAGCACATGCTTTGCACTAAAATAGTGTACCATCTAAAATGGTTTAAAAGACACCATATGAGAAATGTCTTGGGAGGTGTCCTGATATGTTTTCTATAATGATTAGGATTGAAAGCTTATGCAAGAAAATAGTTTCTTGAAAAGATTTGTCCACAAATCACATAAATGTTATCTTGTTAAAACACTAATCTTATCTCAATCCAACAACAAAGTTTGTTTTTTGATCTGGATGGCTATATTCCTAAAGACGAACTTAGTTTCAAAGGAATACGTGGGACTAAAAGTAGAACTCGAAATGTTTGAGTCAAATAATAAAACATGTTAAGATCACTTGGAATAAGATTTGTGGGTGATTGTCTCTAAGTGCAATCGGGAGTCTCTTGGTATGTATGCCCATAGAACCAATAATATGATGATTGCAATGGGGCATTAGATACCTGATTTGATAATAATAAAGGTAATTATGCTTATTATGTTTTCCTAGCATGAGATGATGACACAAACATACTAGATGTCTAAAGAATGATGTTACTCGATGACATATGTCTTCAGGTTGCGGATGTAAACAATGAGATCATATGTATGACGAGAGTACATACATTCTTGTTATGTCCCCCATCAGATATTACTATGGAAAAAAAATAGACAATAGTAATACATGAGATTATAGCATGTGTTGACTGATGACAAAGTCTCATTATTCATTATATGTGATATCCAATCAAAACACATGGGTATATGTTAGAGAATAGTATGTCAAATAGACCTACCATGAGAGTGACAAATGGATACCATGGAATGGTAGTCGGAATCATTTCTCATAGTGATAGAGGTGATTGTGGTTCTTTGACCTGAAGTCACTACATTCATCACATGTACTTCATATACTTTGACTTCATCCACCACCATCCTGAATAAGGGTTTCCATAAAGGTGATGCTCGGGTGCTTTGTGATACATAGGGATAGACTGTGAGTGATGTAGATGGAATTTGTCCCTCTTACAGGAGATTAATATCGAGGGCATTTTAATAAGCGAGACTGAGAAATGTATGACCGTACTCATGTGATTCAATGTGTGATATGTGAACTTACATACATCTCAAATAGTCTTCTCTAGTTCAAGGAACATGGATTGAATGTTGAAAGGATGAGGATTCCATGCCTTGAGTTCACTATGGATATCATATACAAAGGAACTATACAATCACAATAGCAATGATCACAGATTGTCAGTTGTAGTTCTTCTCCAACTTTCTGAATTACTTGGATAGAAATTATTTGTTGCTAGACGTTGCTCTTTGCTTGTGATGTCATAATTGGTTATGGACATTCACTACCAACGTAATTCTTGACCTATAGGGTCACACGAATATGTTACACGTAGATATAATTTTATTCATGAATGATGTTTAAATTTATTACTAAAGGTGGTTAGGTCTTCAAATAAACTATTATGGTTCATTGACTGGACTTTTAAATGACTGGTTCAAGTGTTGAATTGATCAGTTGAAGTGTCAGGTCAATTGGAATCGACATTGGATGATTAATGGTTGAACTAGGATGTGAAATGTTTGGTTGACAGGTCCCAACTAAATGGTTTATGGGATGAACCTTTGGGTTAAATGTTCATTTTTGATTGGATTAATGATTGGTGTTGATGTCATGCTTTGCATTAATCATGCATTGAATACCAATGTGATTTAGAACATGAATCTACACAAAGTGATCAGTTCACGCACGAACCAACTGGTTGGCTATGTGAAATGATCGGTTCGTTGTGCATAGGTACTAGAAAATTTGTGAATACGTCCCTTTTTTACTACCACAACAATTGGGAACCTTGACCCTGACCTCTTCTAAAAATAGAGGGGTACTGGGGGATTCTCAAAAAAATAATTGCGCTAACAATTATTGTCATCTCTAGTTGTGATAACAAATAGAGAGCTCGAGAAAGTCCTACCTAATAAAGAGGGGGATAATAAGGGATATACAATTGTGGGAGAGCAAATCAACTCTAGCAGTTTGATGTTTGAAAGTGACAACTCCTTCACATTGGCTCTGGTAGCACAACGTAGAGTTCCAATGGTCTGCACGAACTACTTTAGAGGTGGGAGGCCATTTTCTGCAGCTAGGACAACACTGTCAACCACCGCCCATGGTGCCAAACCAGGAGGCTATTGCTGATGACTATTCGAGTACTGTAGAAGAAGAAGCAAGTTGTTGCCTGAAGAAGGAGCATGTTTCTACATGGAGAACAAGCACGATAATGCATCAAGAGTTTTCACTAGACTTACTCCAAGACCACGTATAACTCTTCTTAATTTCCTTCCTAGATATATTGTTATTGACATGATCTTGGTGTTAAGGGGAATCAAGCTTTAGCATTTTTTGTTTCTGTTGACTTATTTGTTGCCTAATTTTCCTAATATACGTGCACTCAAACACTCATTGCTCCAAAGAGATCATTGAAAAAAATTTCTCATCAAACCCAAGTTCTCATAAATCTTGGAGAATGACTAAACTAACATTACTATCTTTGCATAACTTTTATTAAATTTTTGTTTCTTACCATGGTGCTCTTATCTAGATCAACCCTAAGGTATTCGTAGTCATTGTTTTACCATAAAATCATTCTTATCCCCAAAAATACTAAATGGATAACAAAGTAATAAATTCTCTTTTCTAGGATCAATTTCATCTAAACTTATTATAAAACTTCATGTTGTGAACCTATACCATTGATCCATTTAACCACATAACTTATACCACAACATATCATGTATCATTAGCTAAACAAACGTTGTTTATGTATAACCATTGAAGGTCATATGGATACTCCCATTCATCATCATACTATAGCATTACAAGCTTAAGATCAAAGCATAACATGATTCCTATTTTCCTCAAGTACTTCCAAACAAAAATATGAATTTTGATTTAGCTTATGACAAAAGTTTCTCCTTAGAACCTAAATTCAAACTCATTCAGAGATTCCTACATCTCCATATACCAAGTAGAAAATACCTAATTCTTCCTCAAATCATAAAACTAGTATATCAAAAAAGGATTTGATTAATTGATTACAATAAATAGATCTAAATAATCTAGATGATTATTGTGCCCTATAACGACCCCGCCTCCCGGTAACCCCCAATTAAGGGAGACCCGAAGGTCATAACCGTTATCCTGATTAATAGGATCAAATGTTCAACAAATAATCAGTAATAACTATCAAATTCTACCAGACTAAACTAAAAACTGGTATAAAAATAAAAAAATTGCATACCTTTTTCAAAAACTTGGATATCTACTTATATCCACATCTGGAGTCTATTCTAACTAATCCTCCTTTGTACTTTAATTCTTATTTAATTCCACAAATGCCAATTTATTGTTTGTCCTTTTCAATCTTGCACCTAAAATGTTGACAAACAAAATGTCGGTCAACATATAAGAATATGCTGGTATGTGGGGACAACCAAAATTTCACAAATATGGCTAACAATCTAATTATCACAATCAAGGTAATTAACAATAAAATTTACGCTTTCAATGTGACATTCTCCACCACTTTTGCCCTAACCCTGACATACCCACCTTAGGGTTTCTCTTTTGCCAATGACTTAAGGCCGCGTTCTCAATCCCGAGCTTGGTGTCTGGGGTCACCTCTCATGGTTACCATTAGTCATGCAATAAATACCACCTTCACAATCCTGAGCTTGGTGTCTGGGGTCACCACTCATGGTGCCCATTGGTCTTCCCTCCTGGGCTTGACCTTTTGGCATCATCCATAAGGGAGGCATGTAGGTGTGAGAATACACACCTCTATTATTATTGTGATAATCATAGGGACTTTATGATTTGCAAGTATGAACATCCAAACTGATAGGTTGCATTCAAAGTGATGAATCATCTAAAAAATATTCGAGAAACTAATGTGATTAACCATAATTAACCACATACCTGTCAAGCTCACTTGAGTGCAGAAATAATTCAACCAAGTAAGAAACTAATCAAGCACACAAGTTGATCCTGAAATATGCACCCAATTTTCCTATAATTAATCAAGTCATCAAGATCTAATAAACCTAGCTTGCTTCCTATGCTTTCCAATCCACTTTTAGGGTTTCTATTGCAATTAGGGTTCCTCTTCATTTTTACTCTTTTGAACCCTAATTTTATACAATTCCTCACATACCCTAATTATCTCATCTATTCTTCACGAAAGATATTAAGGTTACCTTTTAACAACATATAACCCTAATTTCGTATTAAACGCACAATTAAACATCAATTAATTCCATTATGCTCTTTTACATTAAAACTACCATTTTTATCCTTTTAATTCATGACAAGATCATTAGGCCTGATTATCATCTTTGGTTCCTTCCGGATTAACAACTCATAGTTCATTATGATCTAATTTACATATGAGCACTATTTATCATTAATTCCACCTTTATCCATTAGAAAACCCTAATTACTATATTAAGGGTATTTATCCATAATTAGGAACTTTCAGACTCGAAATAGCGTAGAAACATCATATCTCAGCTTTATTCATGAATTTGAATAATTAAAGCCACTAAGAGTCACAATTACTAACATTAGGGTTTCAAGGCCCATCAAAGCTCATTTATATACATGTAACCCTAGATTAATCAACTTTACATGTAAAATAAATTGAAGTTTGGAAACATGTTATTACTTCACAAATTAACCTATTAAACCTTAAAAATTCATCCTTTATACTCAAATAGGGTTTATAAGTGCTAAATTATTCTTACTTGAGGTAAAAACCCCAAATCATGTAAGAAACATCTAGATCAGGTTCAAGTTCATCATTAACTATTCAATAGGTTACAATTACTTAATTTCATCAACTAAGCAACATGAACATAACAAATATGCTTGATTAGGATTTCTTAATCTAATACATAAGCACTTTTCATTAGATTATCACACTTTTTCCAATAGGAACAGATTCAGGTTCTCCAACCAATTTTATTATGTTCCTCGAATTTTTTTAAACAACTTTCATGTATAACTTTTTCTAATTAGAGCTTCCTAGCAAAAGTTATGATTTTTGTAAAGAAAATCACTTTTCTAAATTATCTATTACTTTTAGAACAAATGTGGGTCGTTTGATTGATGATCCGCTGGACCCGACTGGATCCAATGATCCCTGATTGTGCGCCCCACCCATGATTGAAAAGAAGGAAAAGACATATATGCCTTTACTTGGTAAATGCAACTGCGAGGGCAAAAGGGTTCTTTTACCCCTTGTCTTCTTCAACCTCAGGCTGGCTTGCGAGCAGCCCCAGCCGAGTCAACTTAGGGGTTGACTCCGGCCGTTCGTGTGTCTGCGATCAAGAGGATGGGTCCTAAAGCTCCATGCAAACCTTGTGATCCTGCACGTGCCTTCAATTGGTGGTGGGATCCATTCCTTAACTGCCAACCAGCCGCCGGTTTTTTCGATGAGGTCGACAGGTTGCAGAGGGGAAGGTTGGGGTTGCTTGATGAATTGGATTCACCAACAGGTTCTGCGTCGCTCTCCGGAGGTGCTAGGGTAGATAGTTGATGAACCGGTACCCTCACGTACACTCCCCTATATATAAGGTCGATAGAGGAGTTCTGTTGGATTGGGTACTCTCCCAATCGGTGACCAAAGCACCCAAAAATAGGGTCTGGATTCTTCGGTTCAATCTCCCGAAGATGATGGACTCATCAGTTCATCAATTTAAAGCACTGAGTGCAAGAAACTCATATTCCTCTCCCTTTCCTTCTGTGAATTGGGGTAGGCGATGAGCAGCTTCCCTTGGATTCATGATCCCCTGGACCACGCAAGGCATCCAATGGCTGACATCGCTCCCCTAATTCTATTTTCTTAAAATTGAATTAAAAAGGGTATTTAACAAGGAAACTTGGGAAAAACATATCTCTCTCCTCGTTTATTATTTTTCACTCAAATTTTAGAGGAAACTCCATCTTGGCATTATCTACTAGAGTACCAAATTTGAAACCCAAATTCTAAAGGATAGGGGTGTTTCCTTCATATGCAAGTAAATGTTTAATAAAAGTCATTTAAGCACAATTTCATTCTCATAATACTTTATTTTCTTAATTGTGATTCCTTTTTCTATTAGAAACCATGTGAACACGAAATATTTTCCAAGATGGATCCATTTTCCATATTTTCACATATTTCTTGTAATATTATCATTAACTCACATTTCTTCTGAATAAAGCAATATTTAATTAATCCTTTCTCTTTCTTGTTGCATTATCTTTTTAATTTTGACTCCTTGGAACCCAAGAAAAATCCCCCTTTAGGAATATTACTTTCCCTTATATAGGCTTCTACCTCCTTCTTTTCTCTATTTCTTAATTATTCATTTACTAATTGAATTTCCTTTTCCTTATTATTGGGCCCAATATCCAGTAAGGCCCACAAAACAACCAACAAGGCTATTGTAAACGAAAACCTTTTATTCAAAACAAATTATATTATTATTTGTTCAAATATCTTTAATAGGAGAAATTACATTTCTCACCAAAAGTACCCAAAAACTGGGGTTGTAACATCCTTCCCCTCTTATAGGAATTTTGCCCTCCAAATTCCACGAGGCACACAAACAAATAGGATAAGCCTTTCTTATGTCCATCATGGCTCCCATGTTGCCTCACCCTTTCCATGGTTCTTCCCAAGAACCTTCATCATCTCATATTCTTTCATCTGAGTTCACTCTCACCTTGGTATATCATACCCTCATAGGTGACTCAGGACATTTCATCCTCTCATAAAGCTGAATAGGTTCAGGGCTCAACACATGGCTTGGGTACCTCACACAATGCTATAGATCGGACTCATGGAACACATTATACACCATGTTATCCTGAGGGGTAAGGCTAAACATAACCATCTCCACTAATCCATCTCAAATGGACCCATGCAGCCGGGACTCAGCTCTCTTATTATAACTTAGAGGGGTCGGATTTCACATCACATACTCTTCCACAGTGAACTGCATGTCAGTCTGCTTTGCATTAGCTCACGACTGATGTCACCCCTGGGCTCTCTTTTGGCCATTACATGATCAAAGTGACTTCATCTGCACACATTGTGGTCCTTTTCTGACCTTCGTGAGGTCCCTTCACCCACATCATCCTAATGAAGTGGTGACCGACACAACCTCCCTTACAGAGCTCCTTTACATCCCGATACTGGCTATGGTGGTTATCATCACATCTTGCACAGGATAAGAATTGTCTCTCTGTATCACCCTGAACAAGAAGACATGCTCTTCTAAGACCCTCTAGTCTAGATTATACTAACCATTAGTTAGGGGTGATAAAATGTACTAACATCGAGTCCTTCATGTATCTACTTCCACCACATCGAAGTGAATCTTTAGGTTATACTCAAGAACTTTTAAACTCACATCATGGTGTAGTTGAACCATCTCTCACTCATATGTAGTTAAACCGGATCTGTCCCTTAACAATATTCTTTCTTTCACATGTTATCTAGGTATGGCGATCTACCATAACCCATATTGCATCTTGACCTTCCTTGGCCTAGGGGAGACTTACCACAACATCCATAGTGATGAACTTCCATTCCCTCTCAGGGTCTCTTTATACTCTACATCAACTCTTTGGGTTACTAGTGTTCGTCCTTCACCTCCTGGTTTGCATGATGACAAACCACGTGCAACTTCATCTAAAGCGTCCAATGTACTACTGCAACTTACTATCTTAATAGTACCATGGTGTATGATGAGCTTAAAATCATGATCTCTTGTATGTCATGATTCCTCAAGATTGATTCCTCAGAAACCCTAAACCACTATAGTCGGGGTTTCATCACCTTCCTTTCCAGAGAAGTGCATTTGAGGTTATACAACCATTCTTTTATTGCATCAAGGCCTAGGTTGGCTAACCAAACAACTACTAACTTAATCAACAATCTCGTTACATCAGAGTGTTAGCCTAACATATCTCCATTTTTCAAACTTAGGGTTAACCTAACAACCTCTTCTAGCTTCTAGCTAAACTAGGCAGCTGTATCTCAACCAGAGCATCCATTACTACCTAACATCCTTAGGTGTTAGGTAATGTTGAAGACACACACCTCCATGTATTCCACTTATCATCTCATCTCAGACTCAACAAGAAAACTTAGAGCTCATCTTCTTGGTTATCAAACTTAACCTTGTATGACTCACAAATTCCACATAGCTCATGATACAAGCATCCTCATAAGAGGACTACCTTAGTTCTCTTGATATTTGTAAACCATACACATATCATTTACTCCACAAGGGTATGTTATCATCTATATCCTCATACCTCATAGCAACATTCCAACTCACATCATCTTTATCCTTGGTCGATGGCATGCGTACTGTCCTATCTCTTACTCCCATAATAAGAGGAAATAAGCATTTGGCGGCCGTCCAAACACAAAGTTCTTCCCATTCCAAGAGTAGAGATGGTACATCCCACATTGCCAGTACACCTTCAAATCTAATTTGAAACGTGCAACTTATGTCTCTACATCACAAACATCTCGATATCAAAGTTACTTCAATGGAAAATTGGTATCGAACCTACTTGGGTCACCACACAATCCTTGGTCATCTCCACTAGGTCTGTAGGGTGTCGGCACTTTTGGGGTCATCCATCTTCCCTTATGCATCCAGAGAGTGCCCTCCTCATATGCCCTTTGGGTCCCATGAGTTCATGAAGGTGATCAATCTCCTAACCCATGGCCCTCAGACAATGATAGTTGTTACCTCCCGACCCTACGGTCATGTGCAACTAGGGAATTAGGCAACTCCTACTTCCATCAGTCTTATCCCTACCTGACCTTAGGTTATACTTAGGATTATAACATAGTACATGTCCAACTTAGAACCTTACCCAAGCCTTAATCATCTCTCTGCATTCCTAGGTTGACTTTCATCCTTTCATAGGGGTTATGGCGACCTGCCTACCTTGGTCAGGCCCCATATCAGTTACCTCCATGGTAACACATCCATATGCACTTAGAGATGGTTATCTATGGGTCTACAGGTCCATTCTCATACTATGTACTTTTGACTTAGCTTCCCAAGGTCCCATGAGACCACTTTAGGTTACCTCAAAACCCAAAAAACTGGTATACACCCTACAAAAAGGGTCCATCTCCCAGGATGGGAGGAAACTAACTCTTGATAGCAACAAAGGTCACACACATCCTTATGTCTAGGGTTTACATCCACTTGAGCATTCTTAACCCTAGCATGCTACTAAGGCACAAGCAGACCTCCTACTAAACCATGCTAGGTCATACTTTTTCAAATTCCTCAACATTGGATCAAGATCATACCTTCCCATGTCACCAACTTAGCTGTGAGGGGTTCGTCAAAACATACCTTAAACTTAAGGGGTTTCCCTTTCCTCTCAACATGAGGAGTTCCATTCTCAAATTTATAGAAACTAAAATCTCATCATGAGCATTAGGTACACCACTTCCCCTCTTAGGTCTAAGAACCCTAGGTTCACCTTCCGGATGTCTAATTGCATGCTCAACCTTTTAACCACAAACCAAGCATGTACAAGGTATGACATGCACTTTCTATCATCCTTCTACTCGAGCAACACTTCAGAGTGGAGTCCTTGTCAAGGACAACCAACTAGGTATAAGGCCTCACAACCTATTACTAAACCTCTTCATGGTCTTAAGGAACTCTTCTTCTTAACCCTAGAAGGTAAGCACCTATACCATAGGAATAGAGGTACCAGCAGTCTCATCTTCTCTCTAGGGTTTGGTTCCTCTAAAGGAAACCAAGATGTCGTCAGCCTCCAGGGATCATGCATGAGGCAACCACCACCATCCACTTAGGTCTCATCATCCCCATTGTTCCTCATATCTCGGAGTCTAAGCTTCCAACCTTCTTGCTTGGGTCCTTCTCTCTCTCTCTCTCTAGAGCCAACTCCACAACCAGCCTAACTACTAGAGGTCCTCTCTCCATGCAGGTGGATCAAGCTCACAAGCATACCCCTACATTGGTGAGGTCTCTATTCAACTTATGTTTGCTCAAGATTATCCATAGCCCTTTATTCTTATCTCATAAGCTATCCATCATACTCTCCTAGCCAGGGTTTCAACCTTACTGCCGCACTACTGACGTACTCTTGGTGCATGCTATGCCATACTCACATAAGCCCATAGGGTTTCTATAGGTTCTTTACTAACCTCATCATTGAAGGAGCTATCCTTCACTCTAACTTGCACGACCCTTCCTAGGATTGGGTCGCCAAGGCACTAGGTCAACCAACCTCACAAGGCTCAAAACATCATGATCATCCAAACTAAAAGCATGTCCACTCACACACATGATCTACCATAACATCTATCTCATTATGTCATTTCTCTCTCTAATCTTCACTTTGGGTTAGGGTTAGCATCATCCTTAGAGGATGTGCCAGGTCTCTACCTATAATGGAGGTCTCTACCTCCAAGACTAACTCTCTATACTCATCCTCTTGATAAGAAGGTCTAGCCACATGTCTCTCCTAAGGGCATGACAACTCATGTCATACAACCTAAGAATGCAGCTATTCTTTAGTTTACGCTTAAACTATTAAGCTTATGTCCATCACATCTTATTTACATGCTTTTCATTAATTTGGTGGAGGATTCCTTAAACCTTATCAACTTTACCCATACCTCAAGAGAGTGAGGACGAGAGAGAAAACCCTAATCCTTATAATCCTTAACAACATTTGAGTTTAGAAGTGATGAACAAGATGAGAGAGTCCTAAAGGTATCTTATTTTGAGTCAGATCCTAAAACATCGGCCAGGCAGTCACACGGATCCGGGAGTCCTCATATTCCCACTATTGGTGCGGAGGAAAATCTTGCCAGCCCCCGAACGTGATCCTTTTCTAGACACCTCTGTCTTTTGGAAAATCCTCTAATAACTCTCTTGGGTTCTACAGAGTGTGTAAAATTTAATATTTATTACAGATTAAATGAGGAACCTATGCTCTGATACCAAATGTAATGACCCCGCCTCCCAATAACCCCCAATTAAGGGAGACCCAAAGGTCATAGTCATTATCCCGATTAACAGGATGAAAGGTTCGACAAATAATCAGTAATAACTATCAAATTCTACCAGACTAAACTGAAAATTGGTATTAAAATAAAACTTTACATACCTTTTCAAAAACTTGGTTATCTACTTCTATCCACATCTGGAGTCTATTCTAACTAATCCTCCTTTGTACTTTAATTCTTATTTAATTCTACATATGCCACTTTACTATTTGTCCTTTTCAATCTTGCACCTAAACCACCGACAATCAAAACGTCAGTCAACATATAAGAATATGTCAGTATCTGGGGACAACCAAAATTTCACAAACATGGCTAACAATCTAATTATCACAATCAAGGTAATTAACAAGCCAATTTACACTTTCAATGTGACATTCTCCACCACTTTTGCCCTAACCCTGGCATACCCACCTTAGGGTTTCTCTTTTGCCAATGACTTAAGGCAACGTTCTCAATCCCAAGCTTGGTGCCTGGGGTCACCTCTCATGGTGCCCATTAGTCATACAATAAAGACCACCTTCTCAATCCCGAGCTTGGTGTCTGGGGTCACCACTCATGGTGCCCATTGGTCTTCCCTCCCGAGCTTGACCTTTTGGCATCATCCATCAGGGTGGCATGTAAGTGCGAGAATACACACTTCTATTATTATTGTGATAATCATACTGACTTTATGATTTGCAAGTATGAACATCCAAATTGATAGGTTGCATTCAAAGAGAAGAATCATCAGGAAAATCTTCGAGAAACTAATGTGATTAACCATAATTAACCACATACTTGTCAAGCTCACTTGAGTGCAGAAATAATTCAACCAAGAAAGAAACCAATCAAGCACACAAGTTGATCCTGAAATATGCACCCAATTTTCCTATAATTAATCATGTCATCAAGATCTATTAAACCTAGCTTGCTTCCTAGGGTTTCTAGTCCACTTTTAGGGTTTCTATTCAATTAGGGTTCCTCTTCATTTTTACTCCTTTAAACCGTAATTTTATACAATTACTCAAAAACCCTAATTATCTCATCTATTCTTCCCAAAAGATATTAAGGTTATCTTTTAACAACATATAACCCTAATTTCGGATTAAAGGCACAATTAAACATCAATTAAGTCCATTATGCTCTTTTACATTAAAACTACCATTTTTATCCTTTTAATGCATGATAAGATCATTAGGCCTAATTATCATCTTTGGTTCCATCCAGATGAACAACTCATAGTTCATTATGATCTAATTTACATATGAACTCTATTTATCATTAATGCCACATTTATCCATTAGAAAACCCTAATTACTATTTTAAGGGTATTTATCCACAATTAGGAACTTTTATACTCGAAATAGCTTAGAAACATCATATATCAGCTTTATTCATGAATTTGAATAATTAAAGCCATTAAGAGTCACAATTACTAACATTAGGGATTCAAGGCCCATCAAAGCTCATTTATATACATGGAACCCTAGATTAATCAACTTTACATGTAAAATAGATTGAAGTTTGGCAACATGTTATTACTTCACAAATTAACCTATTAAACCTTACAGATTCATCCTTTATACTCAAATAGGGTTTCTAAGTGCTTAATCATTCTTACTTGAGGCAAAAACCATAAATCATGCAAGAAACATCTAGATTTGGTTCAAGTTCGTCATTAACTATTCAATAGGTTGCAATTTCTCAATTTCATCAACTAAGCAACATGAACTTAACCAATATGCTCGATTAGGGTTTCTTAATCTAATACATAAGCACTTTTCATTAGATTAACATACTTTTTTCAATAGGAACATATTCAAGTTCTCAAACCAATTTTATTGTGTTCCTCATATTTTTCTAAGCAACTTTCATGTATAACTTTTTCTAATCAGAGCTTCCTAGCAAAAGTTATGATTTTTGTAAAGAAAATCACTTTTCTGAGTTATCTATTACTTTAAGAAAAAACATGGGTCGTTTGATTGATGATCTGCCAGACCCGGCTGGATCCAACGATCCCTGATTGCGTACCCCACCCATGATTGAAAAGAATGAAAAGACAGCTATGCCCTTACCTGGTAAACACAACTGCGAGGGAAAAAGGGGTCTTTTACCCCTTGTCTTCTTCAACCTTCCAATAGGAATAGATTCAAGTTCTCAAACCAATTTTATTGTGTTCCTCATATTTTTCTAAGCAACTTTCATGTATAACTATTTCCAATCAGAACTTCCTAGAAAAAGGTATGATTTTTGTAAAGAAAATCACTTTTTTGAATTATCTATTACTTTAAGAAAAACATGGGTCGTTTGATTGATGATCCGCCGGACCCGGCTGGATCCAACGATCCCTGATTGCGTGCCCCACCCATGATTGAAACGAAGGAAAAGACAACTATTCCCTTACCTGGTAAACACAACCGCGAGGGCAAAAGCAGTCTTTTACCCCTTGTCTTCTTCAACCTCAGGATGGCTTGCGAGCAGCCCCAGCCGAGTCAACTCAGGGGCTGACTCCGGCCGTTCGCGCATCTGCGATCAAGCGGATGGGTCCTAAAGCTCCATCTGAACCTCACGATGCTGCCTGTGCCTTCAATTGGTGTTGGGCTCCGTTCCTTCAGTACTAACCAGCCGTCGGTTTTTCCAGCGAGGTCGACATGTTGCAGAGGGGAAGGTCGGGGTTGATTGATGAATTGGATTCACCAACAGATTCCACGTCACTCTCCAGAGGTGCTAGGGCAGATATTTGATGAAACGGTTCCCTCATGAACACTCCCCTATATATAGGGTCGATGGAGGAGTTCTGTTGGATTGGGGACTCTCCTAATCGGTGACTAAAGCACCCAAAAATAGGGTATGGATTCTTCGGTTCAATCTCCCAAAGATGATGGACTCTTCAGTTCATCGATTTAAATCAATGAGTGTGAGAAACTCAGATTCCTCTTCCTCTCCCTTTCCTTCTATGAATTGGGGTAGGCGATGAGAAGCTACCCTTGGATTCATGATCCCCTGGACCACGCAGGGCATCCAACGGCTAACATCGCTCCCCTAATTCTATTTTCTTAAAATTGAATTAAAAAGGGTATTTAACAAGGAAACTTGGGAAAAACATATCTCTCTCCTCGTTTATTATTTTTCACTCAAATTTTAGAGGAAACTCCATCTTGGCATTATCTACTTGAGTACAAAATTTGAAACCCAAATTCCAAATGAAAAATGTGTTTCCTTCATATGCAAGTAAATGTTTAATAAAAGTCATTTAAGCACAATTTCTTTCTCATAATACTTTATTTTCTTAATTGTGATTCCTTTTTATATTATAAACCATGTGAACACGAAATCTTTTCCAAGATGGATCCATTATCCTTATTTTCACATATTTCTTGTCATATTATCATTATCTCACATTTCTTCTATATAAAGCAATATTTTATTAATACTTTCTCTTTCTTGTTGCATTATCTTTGCAATTTGGACTCTCCTTGGAACCCAAGAGGCACGAAATCCCCCTTTAGGAATATTCCTTTGCCTTCTAGAGGCTTCTACCTCCTTCTTTTCTCTATTTCATAATTATTCATTTACTAATTGAATTTCCTTTTCCTTGTTATTATGCCCAATAGCCAATAAGGACCACAAAACAACCAACAAGGCTATTGTAAACAAAAACCTTTTATTCAAAAAAAATTATATCATTATTTGTTCAAATATCTTTAATAGGAGAAATTACATTTCTCACCAAAAGTACCCAAACATTGGGGTTGTAACATGCCCTCACTAGTCCTTTTTAATATCACATCAATAAAATCATGAAAAATATCAAACAATGGCTCATCTGTTTGGTTTAAGGATGTGTTTTCTCATTACTTAGTTTTAACATCATTTATATGCAGCAACAATTACACCTAGAATTGATCTGAAACACAACATTGTGCACATAAACAAAGGTTGGACTCCATCTTGTGATGTGATCTAGCTTAAATATAAGATGCTATATCCCCACTATATGATGTCAAAGAATACAAAGATTGAGTCCCACCACATTAGTTTAATAGTTGAAAGCTACAACAGAATCCCACATACTATTTTCTTCATTTACATAAGCTTTAGGAGTTTCACTCACATAAGTTTTGATGTTCATGATACATTATTTAGATGCTTTCTACACTTACCTGATCTTCATACTTTAACTATATGCATGAACATATTCATTTAGTCAAAATCATTTATATTTATTTACTTTCGATGTTAAGGATGTTAACAGATTCACATATATAAGTACACCTATTTTTTATAATTAAGAAACATGATCTTGTTTAAACATAACGAGAACCTTACCTCATGATTTTCACAATTCTTCATACGCCTTAAATATCCATCCTTAAAAATGATTTTGGAGAACATTACATCATTTATATTCCTCCAAAAAAATGTTATAACCTTTCTTTATATATTATGATTTCTAAGCATCAACAATAAGTCCTCAATTTAATTATGGATATCAAAGCTCAACATCTCATTTAGTAAGAAACCCTTAGGAGAAGCTATCATTCATTACTATACTTGCACACATTACTCAACCATTTTCAGATAAGCTAGAGCAAGAACTATTAAATGATTATGTACACTAAGGAATCTTACTATTACAACATTTGGGTAACCCCATGCAAGTTATGACTTTAAACCAAACTTCTATTCTTTATTCCAAAGAAGCTACTATTAACCATGATTTGTGGTCTTCAACGTAGTTCTAGTACCATCAGATTGAAGTGACCACATGTATGGTTCCCAACATTTACTCTTTATGCCATCTATTGACACATACATGTGACTATATGTATCTATAGATGATAGATCTTACATCCCCTAGTACTAGTGTCCCACACCAGAAGCATAAGAAGAAGGAGAGTAGTATAATAATAACATGTATCACATAACATATCTAATAAGGTTCCAAATTTATTTGTGTCCCATATCGCAAACCATTGTGAATGAAAGAGGATATGATATGAGCTATGGAGTCAACACTCAAAACCCATGACACATGGACACTTAAACCTAATGTTAATTATCCCACTTTGTCTCGTGCATTGTATATGTAACAAATTCAAATTTAAAACAAGAAATCCCAACAAAATATTACTTTCCTTCCTTTTTTCAGAAGGGCTTAAGAAGTCAAATATTTGAGAAATTTCAACTTAATGATATAGTACTTTTAGAAAAACATTGTTTTTTTCTTTCAATCGATCATGCATCTTAACAGATACGAAAGAATTGTTCTAAATTTAATCAAAATCATCGCTTGAAAAAAATTGAAACTAGGAGTTGTACAAAATGAATGTGATCCATGTATACAAGGTGAGATACTATCCCTAAACAATTCTATGTGAACTCCCTCAAACAGTCATCATTTTATTATCCTTAATCTCAACTAACTGAGCTTCCATCCTATCTTCTTTATTCTTATTTGTCTTCCTTGAAAAGGTGCATAAAATATATGTCTAGGACGTCATGTATGCTCAAATTCTCATAATGTCTCTAACTCAGACGTAGGCCAACCTATTTCTATTCCATAGTTTGACTACTATTAGTATTAAAACACAACTAATAGGTGAAACTTGTGAGAATGTGAATATATTTCTTGGTTGTCATCTATATTGTTGCTATTATACCATATTGTAACACCTCAAATTTTCTAAAGAACATGAGAAGAAGATAATCCTCTCTTTTTTTCTTTTATGGGTATCACAAACATGATAAGCATAAAAACAATAATAGAGGAGAACCATTATAGACTTCGCATGAAAGATAATTTCATCATATTCTTATCAAAATAATTATATTACATCGTCATATACAATAAGATCTTAATACCATAAGATGATTGTGTCAAATATTACTCTTAAATATTAGATCATGTAGATGGCACACCACTAAGAAATCCTCCTAAACTTGTAAATGGAAACTCTATCTTGGTCCCTCTTCTTGAAGCTTGACAACTATGCATATCTCGTCCCCCCCCCCAACCACGCACAAGTAGAAATATCGAATTTGAGTAAGTGTTGTTATATTTTTTAATAAGATAAACATGAATATAGTATATTTTAAGAGAGAATTAAAAACTAAAAAGATAAAATGAAAACCTAAAAGTATACACTTAAATTGAATTATTGTATCTTTTATTTATGACTTTTATCTAATTTGTGGCCACCATTATATGATATATCCTCTCTGAATTGTCATGACTATGCCTCTGAATTGGTACCAAGATACCTCAGAGATGACACTACATTCCTATGAATGACACTAAAGTGTCTCTGAGTTGGTAGTGAAGTAACTCTGAATTAGAGTGAACACTCCTACTAATCGGCCCTACATGTCTCTCAATTGTGGAATGACTACCTAAATGAGGACTTATCATATAATGGACCATGTGAAGGTTCTATATTAATTAACTTAAATCTAAATTTATTGAATTCTGAATCTGAACTTATCTTATACGTAAATTGAATACTGATAATTGAACATGTACTCTCATTCTAGATTTAAATCTGAATCTTTGCTTTTAAATTTTGAATTGAATTCACATCTGAATATGAATATTAATCTCAATTACTATATAATTGAGATTGAGACTAAAAGTCTTATTGTGTATATGGATCTAGATTCTTACTATTACCAAAATGAGTAATCTAGATCTGAATTTGAAATCTAATATGCTTATTGTGTAGATAAATCTTAATCTGAATCTTTCTAATATAATGATTTGATTTTAACTGATATCAAATATGTCGCATCTGAGTCTAAATACATGAAAAAATTAACTTAGCTTAATTCAATAATATTGAGTATCTAGAAGTTTCTCAAGTATCAACTATCTAAAAAATGGTATCCTGACAAGATAACTCATTATATATAAAATCTCATTTCTCAAAGTGTAATTGGATATTAAATAGACATGAAATACTCAATGTTTAAAATTAACTTCATCTGTAAATTACATTACAAAAATTTGTACTTTGAACCACAATAATAATGATATTCAATCAACATGTCCCACTTACTTTCATTACATCATCTTAACATTGGTCATTGATCCCTCTTACCCAAAATCCAATTCATGAAAGAATCATGAACAATAGTTAAATCAAAATTGCATACCCCCATGTCAAGATAGGGTTTCCTACCCCATCCCAGATGCATAGGGGTCATGAAGAAGTAACATCTATTCAATATGTATTGATATCTAAGATGACATACATACATAAGATAATCTTATTCTAATTTTTGCACATTTTTTGTTACATCATCATGTTATTTTATGCTAATACACAAAGTATAGACCTGAATAGGTTTCTTTCATAAATTTGAGTAATGAGGCACCGTTATTTCAATCATGGCCATCCTATACATTAGACATCACCGAGGAGTTTGAATCACATGATTTTGAGCCTTATTAATGCACATATGATATCCATCACTACTGATCATTCAGTTTGACATAGCATGCATTATTTATATAACAACAGTTTGAATCAAAACTAAAATCTATTGTTTCCATTATGTAGATCATGATTTTCTAATTTTAGTGAATATGTGATTTGTATTTTTCTGATACTCGAGTAATTTCAACAACAAAGATGGATACTCTTCATAGAAACTATCCACATTATTTACCTAGTTTTCTAGGCAGGTAGGATCAATGATTCTCTTGTTATTAGACCCACGGATCTAAGTGTCTTCCTCACCCACATTGTTAGAGTCGTGGTGCTTCTATTTCCTCTATGAAATAGAATACCTCCCCAAGCAACTGTAACATCCCAATTATCAGAACGCAAATATATCACTGAGAAGAAGCATTTTACTCATGGGGGATGTTAAAAAATGCTAACCATTGTAGTTTGAATAAATGAAACACCAGCGGTACTTGGCACTTTATAACACAAAAAGTAACTATAACTGGACATGAAATAGACTTGACATAAAATGAAATTGAAACTTGACCATGAATTATCTTTAAACATTCTATGAATAATTTAAACATATCGAATTCAATGAGTGCATATCTGCTACCTCTCAACATGCCCCATAGGATTCCATGATTTCTAGGAAGCCCATAATGCTAGAAAAGCCCACAATAGCCCAACGGTCCATGATCAAGGAGCATATAAATAGTTAGTCAACTCTTAGATCTTTACATAATCATTAAATGTCTACATTCTTAATCTTGACCATAACGGGATTGGTCCCTCTTAGTTCCATAACGGTGTTTCTCCCTCATAATGTATAATGGGTTTCTCCCTTCTTTGAACATGATTAATGATTTATAGATCATAGTCATAGATAGGTTTTACAGAATACACATTAGTAAGAAAATAGTCACACAAAGATATCTATACATGAGGTCATCTTGAAAGCATTCATAATTTCATGAAACATAATAATGTACATAATCAAACATAAACATCCAATAAAATGGAATTTACTTATGCCAAGCATGCATGTCCTGCTTACCTAGAATAAACCACCTTAGCTCATGTCCTCTAAGTTGATTGAGCCTTTAATCACATGCAATTTGATTATTAGCATAATGTTGAAATTAGTTCATAATCATTAAACCCTGTTTTTTCATTAATATATTAAAGCATTTATATGTTGAAAACATAGTTTTAAAATAGTATAGATAGATATATAATCAGAATTGCTTTCCAATACATATTTTTGCTTATTTTTCTGAGGTTGTATGCAATTTATATGAATATTACCATATTTAAAAATCCAAATTCAGGAAAACTATAGTGTGATAATGATTTAAATCTGAATGGAAGCCGATGTGAGTCAAACATGAAAAGACTAAGAAACCTTGGGAGTACTGGTGCACTCCCACCAATGGTGTTACACGCTACTCAATTTGGAATTTTGAATAGATGCAACCCCGCAGACAGAAGTGCACGTGTGGATCCACTACACCCGCAAGCGCACGGGGTCGTGTCGTAGTATCGGTAAGCGGCAAGTATAGGGTCGATCCATAGGGAAAAGAGGGGGCACTAGAGCTAGGTTAGTTTGTCTAGGTTCCTATTGTGGAGACTAGGGTTAAGGGTTTAAAGGTTGTTTTGATTGTTAAACTACTATGAACAAGTGAGGAATTAAAGGCAAGAATGAATTATACGTTAACCCTAGACTAGATTAAGGCTAAATAGGAAATAAAGGATTAAGCTAGGTATGAAAGTGTAAATTACACTAAGGCAAGAAAGAGAGAAGCAAAAGAGCAATTAAAGAGCTAAGCTAGCATGAACAAGGCAAGATCAAGGAAAGAAGATAACTAATCAAGAAAAGAACTAATTAAGCTAAGCAAGCACAAAACTAGGGTTTTAAGCAGTAAAGAGAGGTATGGGCTATTTAGGGGTATGAACTTATCAATAAAGTTGGGGGGTGACATATGAACATTAAGATTCCATTTAGATTATCCAAACCAAACAACAAGTTAGAGTCTAATTAATTAACCTAAGCTACTAACTGGCCATGGATATGATAGGTTGTGTATTGAGGAACTAGTCCCTAACACCCCCTACTACCCTTATGAGGCTCAATTGGGTGAGGGATTAGGTTCAATTCAAGTAGAGTCTAATCAAGTCTAGGTTTCTAGATTAGGCATTCCTATGGAAATTAGGGGCCGAGGGTAGTAACGGGGAGGTGAAATTAGGGCTTTGGACCCCAATTCCCCCACATTCTAGCCTTGAGAAGGCTCCATGCTAATTGCACTAGAATTATCTAATCTAGCTACTTAGATCTCTCACTTAGGTTTAGGGAGATTGATTAGGATGTAGGAAGATGGGAGGAAACCTAGGGATCCAAGAATTCGACCTAGGGGCAAATCCCAAAATTCACACATATAAGCAATTTGCTTAAATTCCTAGGTGATTTCACACCCAAACCATTAAGTAATCTATGGAGAATGAGATAGAAATAGAATATAATCATTAACAAATGGAATTACAATGTTTACATGTCATTTTTCTCCAACATGGTATCAAAGTAACATAATTTCCCCCAAACAGCCCACCCAAGGGGCCTAGCTACTCATAACAAAGCAAAATACAAAAAGAAAGGAGATAGAGGAAGAAGTAGCCATGGAGCTCAGTGTAGATGAGGAATCTCCTCCCTCCAGCTGCTGTAAGGACGTCCTCCTTCTTCTCCTTGGATGGAATGGAGTGGGATGATGGTGGGAAGTAGATGGAAGGCTTAGATATGGGGAGTTATGTGGTGGAAATGGTGAAATGGAGTGGATTTGAGGTGGAGGTGAAGTGGAATGGAGTGGAGGTGACAAGGGAGCGAAAATGGGATTCTAAGTAGCCAACACCCCAACCCCCAGCCGCCACTAGGGCATATATAGGGATGTAGGGGGTCTAGGGTTAAGTTAGGGGTAAAATGGGGAAAGCAATGGAAAAAAGGGTAGGTTTTGTGAGTAGCATGACCGTGGTAGGTCACCACGACCGTGGTGGGTAGGGTAGACCACAATCGTGGTGGATGGGTACGGTCGTGGGTTTATTCCATCAAAGTTAATAGGGTTTTGTTCGATTTTGGGCTGAAATAGCCATGGTCGTGGTGGTCAGCATGGTCGTGGTGGTGTCAGGGCACCACAGCCGTGGTGTCTAGCACAGCCATGGTGGGCTAGGTGAAGTTGGTCGTAGTGATGTTGCACGACCATTCTGGTCTACTGTAGCATGACCATTTTGTGGTGCACGGCCGTGGTGTCTATCACTAGCACAACCATTCTGTTTTGCATGGATGTGCTGCTCTCTTCTTGACTTGGAGGTTGTTTTGTTGATTTGCAAGTGACCTAGCATGACCGTTTTGTGGTACAACAACCGTGTTGGGTCCTAGATCAGCACTTTGACTCTATTCTTTGGATTATCTTGGACATCTTTTCTTCAAATGATCATTGGCCACTAGGGGTAGGTTGAGGGAGCCTCAGACTTCACTTTGGGTCTCTCTAAGGGAAAAGGAACCCTAGGATCACTCCTTCTCTCACTCTTCCATCAAGTGTGCTCCAAATGCCTAAAAAACATGCAAATAATGTCCATAAGTGCATTTTATAGAAATAAGCATATTGGGAGGAATGACATGCAATCTAACATGTATATATGTGATTGAAGAGAAAAAATACACAAAATTAAGCCCTAAAAATCCTCAGACTTCAAGCTCGAGTTTTGTCTAGCGAGATGGAAAGCCCCTTCCTCGCCGCCTACAGTGGAAATACCTATAGGTTGAGCTTCACCCGCCCTTCACGCCATGAAGGTGGATCACCATCACATCATCTATAATGACCAGACAGATCTCTGTTTAGAGGTGAATTCGGAGAGCACCTCATCCTGGACCGTGGAGCCTGTAGCTTGAGGGAGGTCTCACCAAATCTAGACCTCGGGGAGGCACTAGGGGCAGATACCATGTTCCTGTCTAGAAGTTGTGTTTGAGCTTTTGAGGAGAAGTCATGAGTCCTTGTGGCGCCACCTTCGGACGGAGGTATAGGATGCTCTTCGGCTGGATTTCTTCCAATGTAATGACGCTCGCACACTCAAGAGACGGAGAACGCGAGAACGGAAGGAGAAGGGTCAATTCAGCGAGAAGAAACCTAGTGAACCTATAGATCCAGTCCGTTTACTCCCTGAACCAAACCGGTTCAATCAAGTTTTTGGGAGGGTCACTCACTTTGATAGCCTGACTAGCTGGACGCACCCTAGATGCATCCTAGCCTTGGGATCAAGATCCAACAACCTTGGAAATTCCCAATCAAGTAAATTATCTTCGAATTTCCAGAAGATTGTGCTACCTTAGAAAATGCATAATAAATTGCTCTCTTGGCCAATAAATGCCCCAAAAATACCCCCAAACTCAGAAAAACATCCCCTATATTAATGGACCATTAAATAAGTCTTTTGAATAAATATAAATATATGTTTCTAGTATAGATGATAATGCTTCTTTTTGAGATCATATTATTGGTATAATTAGCATATCATATAAATTAAATCTGAGAAAAATATTACTGAACCCTAGTATAATGTGGAAACCAAATATGAACTCAAATTTGACTATTATGTCAAATTAATGGGCTATTTCTCATCAAAACCCAATTCCATGTTTGTAATCTCATTTTTAATTCTATAAAATAGACCTAATATCAGAAAAATATGAAATCTGGACCAGAACCTGAGAATGACCTCCCAACCAATATAAAAATATCAGACATAAGTTCCATGTAGTTTTAACCTAAATTTGACCTAAACCCTAATTTGGACCTAAAATACCAAGACTATGGTGTACCTATATTAATGATGATTAATTTATTTAAATTAGGTGCTAACCATTTTATCTAGATGATCATGGATATGTGAGGAATCTCTGAACTTAGGTATGGGGATATAATTATATGACTAGATTTGCTGGATGTTAAATATATATACTTGCTTGCTTGTATTTGAAATACATTATTGGATGTAGATCTATATGTATTGTCATTTCCGCCTTGAACAATAAGAACACTAAAGAAAGAAAATGGAATGTAGTTATTGATGGTTCATTAATCTCCCTATTAGAGAGGGAAAGTATTAATGTTGACTAGCACCTCCCTAATGGTAAAAGGTACGTGGGGAGATCCCTAATGGTACAAGGTATGCGGGGATAGGGCCCAATAATATATGTTTGTGCTAAGTCCACCATAGTAATACATGTCCATTGAAATATGGTTAATAAATTGGGTTTACCTAATTTTCTACCTTAAATAATGCTTTCATTTTTCTTTCTTCTTTTTCAAGTATTTTAAATATGCCAGCATAGTATAGTATCTTTCAACCACGTACCAACTTTATGTTGATTCGTTTGTTTCACATATGTTTTAGGTTCAGAGATAGAAGGGGAGAAAAAGAACAGGGTGTGAGCAAGCTGTTCAGGTTACCTCTTGTCTAGGATCCTGATTAGCATACATGTTCATAGATTGTAGAATTTTCATTCAATATGTAAATGTAAATAATTTTGTAATAATTCATATTGTATAAATATACATGTTGAATGTTGAGTATGTAATGGTTGTATGTTCATGTATGCGTATTATGCTTCTGCATCGCTTTCTGATATAATTGCTAATGTTTTCGGATTTTGTCTTCTCATCTCCATGGGGTTTTGAGAAGGTGAAAATCCGGGGACATTACAGTTGGTATTAGAGCATGAATAATAGCTACACCTAACAATTGCTCACCATGAAACATAAATACTAAATTTCACCTTCCACATTAAACCCTAGAAACTTAGTAAGTTGTTCTATAGGAATAAGGTTTGACTTAGCCTCTAAGTTAGAACCTAGATGTTCAAGAACTAGGTTTAGACAAGTGTGAGAAACCCTTTCCATATAGAGCTCATATGTATTGGGTAGCTACACTAGTCTACACCATGTTCTCACTGTTTCATTAGGTTACATGGCACCAGACTATCTATTGTGTGTTGGATACTCGAGTTTGCTGGTTTGGTTTTGTTTCCCAATCGGCTCGCACCTCAACAGCTTTCTCTGACGCCTTCTTTCTTGGAGAAAACTATTTAATATTTTATTAGATATATGTAAATATAAAAATGTGTCCCTCACACAGGAGAGTAGTGGGTGTTCATGCAATCTAAGTGAAAGGGAGTGGCATCAGTCTAGAAGAGAGAATAGATCTCGATTATATGTCTAGAGCCTCGTAAGGTTATGTGATACATAGATAGACAAAAGAAAGATGAAGGAAATAAGCATATAGAATCTTATCTAACTTTAATCCATGATGGTATAAGTTTCCTTATTAAGATTTGAGTTGTATATGAGTCGAATCCACTCTTAGAGGATCTATGCTAAGTTGTGATGATGAAAGTACATTCCCTTTTCCTACTTAAGATAAGCTAAGTTAAGATAGAGATGAGTGTGCATGAGCCTCAAGATCTTATACAAGGAGGATATCTAGTGGTAGGATGAGATATGTGGTGAACTCTAGAGAGAGTAAGACCCACAGGGAGAAGGTCATAGGACCTAGCCTCTAATATATGAGATGTGTTAAAAAAAAGTCCTACACTAGATTACTCTCGAGTGTTGAGTTGAGTCCTTATGCATGATTCAAATCTATATGTGAGAATTGGGTAAAACAAAAGGATGGGTAGATACCCGATATGATAAAGTCAATCCTTTGGATGAGTTAGGTCCTAGCTGGAGTGACATATTTTGTGAATCTCATCATTAGTTGCGAGTGAGGTAATATATGAACTCTAGTTATGAGAGTATGATGCTTTGTGCAAAAGATACTCAACATACATGTTCTCCCTTCTTCTTCTCCTTCTTAATATACGATGATAGAAACCTCACTTGAGCTATATAAATGATTTATATATGAGGAGTCACTCGTATAAGCTTGACCTATTCTATATTCCCCCCTATCATACATGTAGTACCCAAGATTGAAATCATGATAAGTTTGACTTTAAAATATTCTCTTCCCCTTCATATGAAACATAAAATATATGATGATGAGATCATGGGATAAACTTAGTATATTCTCTTTTTCCCTTCACATAATACATGCAAGACATAAAAAGTTGAACTCATGAATTTGATATAAAGATATTTTTGGATCATAGGATATGTGATCAGATATATAGTTCGTAACTTTGATCCTTCTCAATGTATGCTTCTAAGTTGGGTATGAATATCACACCATAGGGTGAAACCCTAATGGTCAAGCATGTGATGTAAGCCCTTCTTATCTAGAAAAATCCTAATATCAAGGATGAAGATAAATTTCCTCTTATGCTGAAATCATTGTAAGATGTTGACCCTAAAACATATTAATGATGTTAGATTTGAACGATCTGAATACCATGCATATAAATGAATTCCTCCTGAACATTAAAAGTATGAACAAAACGTGTACCCTTAGAGGTGATGTACCCCTAGGATATCATAATGTCATGTTATGGCTAAGACATTAAGTTATGCTTCCACATATATAAGGTAGGGTGGACACGCCCAAGAATCTTTAGACCCTAAGCTGACAACTTAGAGTGCATGCAACTATGGTGGTTGTAGAACATAAGCAATGAAGATGTATATGAAGTTGAACTTTTTAATATCACCATGATTGTGAAACTAGTTGAATTTTGAGGATGAAATTCATTTTTAAGGTGAGGTGAATGTGATAACCCATATTTTTGGATTTTCATACCAAACATAGTATCTTAAGACCACAAATCTCCCATGGATGAATGATACCAAACTGAGGAATTAGTTGTTCAATTAGTGAATCTTTTTGCTTAGAAACTGTAAAAAAATATGAAATTGATGATTAGGACACGAATTGAGTTCAATTATGATGAATATATTTGTATATTAATTGATTTGGGTGCCTATGAGTCCAAGGGACCCATTTAATAGTCTCAATGAATTCAAGTGCCAAGTTAATGAAATTTGAGGTATGCTATGATGATAAAAGGTATTTTTGAACTTGTTTGGTTAAGAGTTGAGAATCAAGTGACTTGTATTATTTATGAGGCTGTTTGAGAGTCAATTTAGATGGTGAACTATTGGGACTTTGGGTTCAGACTTGATAATAAGAAGATTTAGGTGATGAAGAACCTATGGTTTAAATTTCATGGAATTCCTATTAACCGTTTCAGAGATATGGATGATTTAGTATATGATAAAGTGAATAATGATTCTTTGTTTTATTTTGGCACATGACCATTTAGTGAACTGATGACCCATACGTCATCTTCCATCTCCGATTTCCATGGAGTTTGTTAAATGGATTTGGAGGGCATCACCGTACCTCTCGGATCAGAGCAACAAATGTAGTAGGGGTTACAGTCTTGTGGGGAGAGAACTAACCCCTCTCGTCTTGCCGTTTCTCCACTCTTGTTTTGTAGGGTAGGCGAACCAGGGGAGCACCACTTTGACCCTCCCCACTGAAACTAAGAATCCTCTTCAACCTCAGAAACCACCTACGGTTGTGCTAGTGGCACAAGATGGCAAGGCCTGGACACCGACGTCAGTAACCTGTAGGTCTAAGTTGAGACCTTGATGGAGAACCTCGAGCAACCCCATCTGCTCCTCCTATCCCTACCACAATCCTAGAAGTAGGTGTGCCAGTGTGTGTCCTTAGGCCCCAGGTTGTGAAACCCAGCCGTGGATCTCCTCTTCCTCACCACAGTTCATTCTCGTCGGAGCCTGCTCATGGAGGCGGCATCATTGGGGCAGTAAGAGAGAACCTATGTCACCCTTCTTCACCATGGCTCCAAAAAAATCCCTCATCAGGGCATGGACCCCTCTATAGGCTCTCTTTGCTTCACCACATCGACAGTGAGGCAATGATATCGTCAAATGAGGAGGAGCCACAATGGAGGAAGGCAGGGGATCAGAGGTGTGAATAAGCATCGACAAAGATCATGGAAGACATCTGCAACAATACCAAACCAATGCGGCAAGGCATGTTCACGAAGGCATCTAGAATCTTCCTCAGACTTCAAGCTCGAGTTTTGGCTAGCGAGATGGAAAGCCTCTTCCTCGCCGCCTACAGTGGAAAGACCTGGAGGTTGAGCTTCACCCACCCTTCACGCCATGAAGGTGGATCACCATCACACCACCTATAACGGCCAGACAGATCTCTATTCAGAGGTGAATCCAGAGAGCACCTCATCTTGGACCGTGGAGCATGTAGCTTGAGGGAGGGCTCACCAGATCTAGACCTCGGGGAGGAACTAGGGGAAGATACCACGTTCCTATCTAGAAGCTCTGTTTGAGCTTTTGAGGAGAAGTCAGGAGTCCTTGTGGTGCCACCTTCAGACGGAGGCGGAGGATGCTCGCCGGCTGGAGTTCTTCCAGTGTGATGACGCTCACACACTCAAGAGATGGAGAATGTGAGAACTAAAGGAGAAGGGTCGATTCAGTGAGAAGAAACCCAGTGAACATGTAGATCCAATCTGTTTACTCCCTGAACAGAATCGGTTCAATCATGTTTTTGGGAGGGTCGCTCACTTTGATAGCCTGACTAGCTGGGTGCACCCTGGATGCATCCTAGCCTTGGGATCAAGATCCAACAACCCTGGAAATTCCCAATCAGGTAAATTATCTTCGAATTTCCAGAAGATAGCGCTACCTTAGAAAATGCATAAAAATTGCTCTCTTGGCCAATAAATTCCCCAAAAATACCCCCATACTCAAAAAAACATCCCATATATTAGTAGACCATTAAATCAGTCCTTTGAAGAAATCAAAATATATGTTTCTAGTATAGATGATAATGCTTCTTTTTGAGATCATATTATTGGTATAATTAGCATATCATGTAAATTAAATCTAAGAAAAATATTACTGAACCTTAGTATAATGTGGAAACCAAATATGAACTCATATTTAACTATTATGTCAAAATAATGGGCCATTTCTCATCAAAACCCAATTCCATGTTTGTAATCTCATTTTTAATTCTATAAAATAGACCTAATATTAGAAAAATATGAAATATGGACCAGAACCTGAGAATGACCTCCCGACCAATATAAAAATATCAGACATAAGTTCCAGGTAGTTTGAACCTAAATTTGACCTAAAACCTAATTTGGACCTAAAATACCAAGAATATGGTGTACCTATTGATGATTAATTTATTTAAATCAGGTACTGACCAGTTTATCTAGATGATCATGGATATGTGAGGAATCTCTGAACTTAGGTACGTGGATATAATTATATGACTATATTTGCTGGATGTTAAATATATGTACTTGCTTGCTTGTATTTGAAATACATTGTTGGATGTAGATCTATATGTATTGTCATTTCCACCTTGAACAATAAGAACACTAAAGAAAGAAAATGGAATGTAGTTATTAATGGTTCATTAATCTCCCTACTAGAGAGGGAAAGTATTAATGTTGACTAGCACCTCCCTAATGGTACAAGGTATGTGGGGAGATCCTAATGGTACAAGGTACGCGGGGATAGGGCCCAATAATATATGTTTGTGCTAATTTCACCATAGTAATACATGTCCATTGAAATATGGTTAATAACTTGGGTTTACCTAATTTTCTGCCTTAAATAATTCTTTCATTTCACTTTCTTCTTTTTCAAGTATTTTAAATATGCCAGCATAGTATAGTATCTTTCAACCACATACCAACTTTATGTTGATTTGTTTGTTTCACGTATGTTTTAGGTTCAAAGATAGAAGGGGAGAAAAAGAACAGTGTGTGAGCATGTTGTTCAGGTTACCTATTGTCTAGGATCCTGATTAGCATACATGTTCATAGATTGTAGAATTTTCATTCAATATGTAAATGTAAATCATTTTGTAATAATTCATATTGTATAAATATACATGTTGAATGTTTAGTATGATATGGTTGTATGTTCATGTATGCATATTATGCTTCCGCATCACTTTCTAATATAATTGCTAATGTTTTCGAATTTTGTCTTCTCATCTCCATGGGGTTTTGAGAAGGTGAAAATCTGGGGACGTTACAGCATGAATGGTGGCCATGTCATAAGCATTCATTGAAGGTTGTTGTGGCTCTGACGCCCTTGTCCTCTATTCTATTTGCCTTACTTGTCGCGCGGCTCTTTCCTCTGCTGCCCATCTCTAATCAGCCATTTGTGAAGGTTCTCCTAGACCTCCTGCAAACATCGCCCCAGGGATTGCGTCTCCCCTGGGGTTCTCCACCTCATACCTCCTCAATTTTTGCAGAAAATCCTGCGTTGGTCCATATTGTGCCATGAGGGGAGGGGTATGGTAGGGCAGCTCCAATGTGACTCCTGGGTAAGGTGGGTTGACCTGGTAGATGATCTTCTGATCCACAATTGTAATCATGGAAGAGTGAGATGAGTAGTGCAAGTCAACTAATTTTCCACCATCTGCCTTTGTATAGCCTGTCATGTCATGTCCTAAGACAGTAGCTATGGATGTCACAATCCCTCCCATTACAAATGGATTTGAGCTCTTGGACAGGATTTTCCTCATATGAACTATAAGTAATGCCCCCAGGTTCACATGCCTCTCTTTGGTCATCCAACCAAGAACAAAAAGATCTTTCCTTGTGCATCTGCCTTAGTTCTCGTACCTGCCGAAGATGGTGTTTGCTAACACCTTCTGAACATAGCGGAGGAACGGGCTATAGATAGCACTCGTCTTGGATTTCCCCGCTACAAATGTACTTTTGCTGATGAAACATTTCCACATTGATGGATATGTGGAACTCGAATCATTCTCTATCCTTCCTCCATCTAGGAGGGCTGCCATCTCCCCACTTGGGGCAAAAAATTGATTTAGTATTTGTGAGGTTATCTTCCACCTCTTATCCCCAATCACCACCTTATTTGCATTCTCGCCATCATCGGTTGCTTTTTCTAGCATGGTAAAGAACTGTAGAGTCAGCTCAATATAGGACTCTTGTTGCAATGATAGGATCTTAAACAGTCCCATTTTCTCCAACAATCCCTGAAAGTAGGCGTAGAAACTCGTCACCTCCATTGTCGCTTGGCATGCATAGAGAGTTGCTAAAACTCTACGTGTCAAGCACCCCAGGTGCTTAGGCTCCTTTTCCCTACCTGTAGTGACCTCGGGTTGTGGAATGGGACGTTATGGTGGTATCTTGCGCTGCTCAACTTTGAGCATATCAATATCATCTTCATCATCTAGCACGAGCCGTCGACGTGGTCGTGGCTGCGGCTCGGGCTGTGGCTGTGCTGCGAAGGAGACGGACTGACAGGTGGCTGAGACGGAAGGCCGAGAAGTAGAGGGAGGTGGCTGCGATGATAGTGATGTCCCCCGCTGTGGATGTTTGGAGGCTTCTTCAATGATAGGATCCACTATGGCATCCAAATCGACATCCGTCAATCGGGGGTGGCTATTTCTTGCTTTCCTTTGATATGGGATGACACCCCTAGTTTTCTCTACTGATTTCCTTGCAAACTTCTTCATTCTTGCTCAAAAATGGAAGTGAAATTAGAAAATTTCAGATTTCTCCGAAGAACTGGGTTGTTGGGGCAGAATGGAGACAAAATGGTGCATTTGTGGATGGAAATTGGTGGAATCCAGAGATTGAGGTAGTGGAAATGGTAGGGGATTGATTCAAGATTATTTGTGAGTGCTTTGGTGAGGATTTGAGGGCTGGAGATGGTGGGCAGAGTATTGCATGGGCGCTAGGGTACGAAGCACGGCCGTTCTGTTCTTTGAAGAAATGAACAAGTGAATAGAAATTTTGCAAATTTTGAGTTTAAGTTGCTGGAATCGTGTTGCGGCACGATCGTGGTGTCTTTAGTTACCACAGTCATTCTTCCTTACACATTCGTGTTGTTCTAGTTCCATACTTAGTTGATTTTCTCAATTTGTGATGATTTCCTTGTTGAATGTGAATGTACCACCACGACCGTTCTGTTGTACCACGGTCGTGGTGGGTACTGTAACAACAGTATAACACTCAAATCTTGTTCAAACATCAAAACTTTGATCTCAAGTTGATATTCTATTGATTCTTTGCCAAAATTTCATCTATTCCTTCTTCATTTCACTCTGTTCTCACTTGTACATCTCAAAACTACACAAAAACTATAAAATTCAAGTGTGTGTGTGTTTTCTTGGAAAAATGTAAAAACAAAGAAAAAGTATCAAAAATGTAGATTGGGTTAAAAATTCCCAAACCTAGGTGGGTTGCCTCCCACAAGCGTTGAGTTTCTTGCCTTCAAGTAGGCTTCTTGGTGATTCTTCAAAATTCACCCATATGGAATCCTCATGTGCCCATTCTTGCAAAAGATGCATCCTTCATTTGCACTCAATCTATTTTCCTCATCCCTTTCATCACAATAATCATCACCAATTTCTTCATCTTCGTGTCCTCTCAAATGCCCATTTGTACTTGTGAAGTGATCATGTCCAATATCCCTATCTCAGACTCACCGGGTTGGGGTCTTATACATGTTGATGTTGATCTTCATGTCCATGAATGAGACTGTCATAGTGCCACTACGCACATGAATGTCGGCATCAGCTATAGATAAGAACGGTCTTCCCAAGATGATGGGAATCTTCCTATCCTCCGGCTCCATATCAAGTACAATGAAATCTGTCGGGAACACCACACTTTTTTCTTTATATATCATCACCAAGACATCATCCACTCTACCCCTGGGCACTTTTATGGATCTTTCTTCCAACTAGAGAGTGCAATGTGTCGGCTTCAACTTGCCTAAGCCCAGGTCAACATAGACATGGTATGGCATTAAATTCACACTAGATCCCAAATCAAATAAGGACATGTGTATGCGATGTCCCCCTATGTAACTAGGTATGAGTGGGGCTCCTGGGTCTTTTCTCTTTACGGGAAGGGAATGTTGTATGATGGATCTCACTTGTTCAGTCAATCTCACCCTCTTTGGAATCCTCCCCGTTGACCTTCTTTTCACATTGCATAGGTCTTTGAGACACTTGGCATATGATGGAATTTGTTTGATTTCATCCAAGAGAGGAATGTTGACCATTACTTGTCAGAATACCTCAAGAATGTCCATATTGTGCTTTTGTATTCTTTTCACATTCGGGGGCTCATCTAGTTCTTCAGGAAATGGTGGCTCACTAGATATTGGCCCACTTGACTCAGCACGATCTTCATGTGGTGTAGCACGAGGTGGAGCACTAGGGATGGTAGGACCTACAAAAGGGATATGTGGTGGATCACATGGAATCCCAAACTCAACATGTGGTATCACAACATCATCTTCAGCAATATCAATCACAATATCACGACTTGGCTGCCTTTTCTTTGCTTTATTAACTTTTCTTTGACTTGTAGGCTGCTCAAGAGTTTTCCCACTTCTTAGAACTATCACAGCACTACCTTGCTCATGGTGGAGAGGGAGAACATGTTGTGGCTGTGGAGGAGGTGGAGGTGACACTTGGGGTTGGAAAATGAAGTTTTGGGAAAATTGAGGTGGTGGAGGAGTGTAAGGCTTATGATAGCCTTGAAAATGGTAGATGGGATGCACTTGCATGGGAGGTGGATTGTAGAAAACATGGGAAGAAGGCATAGGTCCACTTGTTTCATGGTAACTCAAGATGGATCTTGAAGCTAACTTTTCTTCTTGAAGAGCAAGTGTAGAAGAGAGTTGCTCTATCTTTTCTTTAAGCCTTGCAACATCTTTTTGGACATCATCAAAGATCTTCAATCTAGAGAGAACCTCTTCCTCAAACCTTGAGTTATAGCTTGAACTTTGCAGTTCCGAGTAGCTATAGGGGTAAGGTGTCTTCACTTCTCCCTCAAAAGAACCAATGTAGTTGAACGAATGACAAGGACAATTTCCTCCTTGACTTTTCATGAGTTTCATCATTTCATCCATAGCCTTCATCACTTGTACATTGGGTTCATTAGAAACAAAAGTCTCACTAAAGATCCGACTCCCATCACAAATCATGCTATAAGTTCGGTTCCTTGAATTTTCCGCCAATTGCTCAAACAATGGCCATGACTCCTCTGGTGGCTTTGTCATGAAAAAACCTCCACAAGAAGAATCCACTGTAGCTTGATCCCTTGATGACAAATCGGAGTAGAACGCTTGTACAAGCTGCCACAAAGGTATCTCATGATGCGGGCACTCTCTCAACAGATTTTGTAACCTATCCCAAGCATCATGGAACTTTTCATTATCCATTTGGTTGAAACTCACTATTGACTGTCACATTTGTGTCATCCTTACAATAAAGTAGAACTTCCTCAAGAATGCCATCTTCATCTCACCCCAACTCATGATGTCTCTCCTTGAATCATACCATTCCTTGGCCCTATCCTTAAGTGAAAAGGGGAACAATGTGATCCGAATTGAGTCATCACTTGCCGTTGACGTTCTGAAGGTGGCACACATCTCTAGGAAGGCATCCACATGCTTGTAGGGGTTTTCACTCTCTGATCTGTAGAAGGTGGGCAGGAGCCCAAGAAGACCTGGAGGAATAGAAAATTGCTCCCCTTGCATTTGGGAAACTCTAGATGCAATAGGTGACTGGTAGTTTCTCGACATGAAGTAATCTTGCAAGGACTTGCGAGGTGCATTTTGGTCTTCAATCTCATTTCCTCCCGAATGGCTTGTTACATGCACAAAGCACAACCAAACAAAGGAAAGCAAGTTAGTAAACCAATATAAACAAAGAATGTAAAGAAAAATGAATAAAGAATAGCAATGATGAGGGCAATAGGAAAAGTCAAAGAAAAACTAACTAGCTAGGCCGAACGCCTCTAATCCCCGACAACGGCGCCAGAAAGCTTGGTGCACTCCCGCCAATTGTGTTACAAACCTACTCAATTTGGAGATGAGAATAGATTCAACCCCGTGGACGGAAGCGCACATGTGGATTCACTTTTGAAATTTATAAAACCTAAAGTGGCTACCTATGTCTACCAGAATACTACACCCGCAAGCGCACGGGGTCGTGTCATAGTATAGGTAAGCGGCAAGTATAGGGTCGATCCATAGGGAAAAGAGGGGGAACTAGAGCTAGGTTAGTTTGGCTAGGTTCCTACTGCGGAGACTAGGGTTAAGGGTTTAAAGGTTGTTTTTATTGTTAAACTACTATGAACATGTGAGGAATCAAAGGCAAGAATGAAATCTACGTTAACCCTATACTAGATTAAGGCTAAACAGGAAAGAAAGGATTAAGCTAGGTATGAAAGTGCAAATTACACTAAGGCAAGCAAGAGAGAAGCAAAAGAGCAATTAAAGAGCTAATCTAGCATGAACAAGGCATGATTAAGGAAAGAAGCTAACTAATCAAGAAAAGAACTAATTAAGCTAAGAAAGCACAAAACTAGGGTTTTAAGCAGTAACGAGAGGTATGGGTTGTTTAGGGGTATGAACTTATCACTTAAGTTGGGGAGTGACATATGAACATTATGATTCCATTTAGATTATGCAAACCAAACAACAAGTTAGAGTCTAATGAATTAACCTAAGCTACTAACTGGCCATGGATATGCTAGGTTGTGTATAGGGGAACTAGTCCCTAACACCCCCTACTACCCTTACGAGGCTCAATTGGGTTAGGGATTAGGTTCAATACAAGTAGATTCTAATCAAGGATAGGTTTCTAGATTAGGCATTCCTAGGGCAATTAGGGGTTGAGGGTAGTAATGGGGAGGTGAAATTAGGGCTTTGGACCCCAATTCCCCCACATTCTAGCCTTGAGAAGGCTCCATGCTAATTACACTAGAATTATCTAATCTAGCTACTTAGATCTCTCACTTAGGTTTAGGGAGATTGATTAGGATGTAGGAAGATGGGAGGCAACCTAGGGATCTAAGAATTGGACCTAGGGGCAAATCCCAAAATTCACACATATAAGCAATTTTCCTAAATTCCTAGGTGATTTCACACACAAACTAACAAGCAATCCATGGAGAATGAGATAGAAATAGAATATAATCATTAAGAAATGGAATTACAATGTTTACATGTAATTTTCCCCCAACATGGTATCAAAGTAACATAATTTCCCCCAAACAGCCCACCCAAGGGGCCTAGCTACTCATAACAAAGAAAAATACAAAAAGAAAGGAGTTAGAGGAAGAAGTAGCTATGGAGCTCGGTGTAGATGAGGAATCTCTTCCCTCCAACTGCTGCAAGGATGTCCTCCTTCTTATCCTTGGATGGAATGGAGTGGGATGATGGTGGGAAGTGGAAGGAAGGCTTATATATGGGGGGTTATGTGGTGGAAATGGTGAAATGGAGTGGATTTGAGGTGGAGGTGAAGTGGAATGGAGTGGAGGTGACAAGGGAGCAAAAATGGGATTCTTAGAAGCCAACCCCTGACCCCCAACCACCACTATGGCTTATATAGGGATCTAGGGGTCTAGGGTTAAGTTAGGGGTAAAATGGGGAAAGCAGTGGAAAAAGGGTAGGTTTTGTAAGTAGCACGGCCGTGGTAGGTCACTACGGCCGTGGTGGGTAGGGTAGACCACGGCCGTGGTGGATGGGTACGATCGTGGGTTTATTCCATCAAAGTTAACAGGGTTTTGGTCGATTTTGGGCTGATATGGTCACGTGCGTGGTGGTTAGCACGGTCGTGGTGGTGTCATGGTGCCATGACCATGGTGTCTAGCACGGTCATGGTGGGCTGGGTGAAGTTGGTCATGGTGATGTTGCACAGCCGTTCTGGTCTACTGTAGCACAATCATTTTGTGGTGCACGGTCATGGTGTGTGTCACTGGCATAGCCGTTCTATTTTGCACGGCCGTGCTACTCTTTGCTTGACTTGGAGGTTGTTCTGTTGATTTGTAAGTGACTTAGCACGGCCGTTTTGTGGTACCACGACCGTGTTGGGTCCTGGATCAGCACTTTGTCTATGTTCTTTGAATTTTCTTGTACATCTTAGCTTCAAATGATCTTTGGCCACTAGGGGTAGGTTGAGGGAGCCTCAGACTTCACTTTGGGTCTCTCCAAGGGCAGAGGAACCCTAGGATCACTCCTTCTCTCTCTCTTCCATCAAGTATGGTCCAAATGCCTGAAAAACATGCAAATAATGTCCATAAGTGCATTGTATAGAAATAAGCATATTGGGAGGAATAACATGCAATCTAACATGTATATATGTGATTGAAGAGCAAAAAGACACAAGATTAAGCCCTAAAATAGGGATGAATCAAGTACACCATATTCAATTAACTTGGCAACAACAAATGTGTCATTAAGCGATAAAAGCAAATAAATCAAAACTAGAGTCTGCATAATGCCCTTGAAATATCAATCTACTAACTGAAATTGTAGGGTTCCCAAGGTCAAAATACAACATGGGTCCTTCTTTAGCATTGGACATGGAGGGAGTGTTCCTACTTGAGGTGTTACCTCTGATCAAAGCTTGAGGAAAATGATTATTTGTGGGAAGTTGAGACCACCAATGAGTTCCCCATGCTCATACAAAGTTATCTAGTCAACTTGGGGCCCTAATGTGCTCTGGAGTTCCAACTCCTCTTGGTTATGGACAAAGAAGCAAGCCAAAGACTAAACATGGAAAAAATCTGAAAGGATATAAGAAGATGAAAGAAACATCTTTGCAAGACTAAGGCAAAACTAAGGGAACCAACATGTGGGAAAAAAGAGATCAGGGATCATCATCTTGTCAAAGAAAGTCAGAAAATAGAGGAGGAAAGATCGGAATTTAGTGCAATGGAGCAAAAGCCTAGATCAACGCAGGAAAAAGATTTGCGGAGTCAAGTGGAAGATGTCAAAATCATTAACCTAATCAAAAATATATTTGGAAGGCACCTTGGTGAGAGGTGGCATGGTTCTCATTTGAGGTATGTAGGATACAACGTCTCAGGACACCGCAGAGAAAATGAGTAGATAAAAAATAAAGAAGAGGTGACATGAGTGCTCACCGAGCATCCAATTGCAGACAAGGGCACACAGGAGGCTGGGGCAAGGTTGAGGTTGCTAGAGAAGAAGGTTGAGTTGGTTGGGGAGTCAGGGGGTTCTCAGCATCAATTGAAGGTGGAGGAGAAGAAAGCAAAGGGCTATTGTTCTATGAGTTGCCTTATATAGGTAGGGGGCACTGTGGTGCCTTTTACAACTTGACACAGAGAGGAGAGAAAAACCTAGTTTGTGTGTTTCATGCATAGACATAAAAGGAAGTTGAGTAATGACTCGTTAGGTTTATAAAGGCTTTGTGAATCTAGTGGGAAAGAAATCTCATTGATTAATTGATAGACAAGTGAGAACGGAATCGGGAAAGGAAACCGTGGATGACTTGTTTTTGTCCCAAATGAAACATAGGAAGAGGATGATAGGAGAGCCACTAGATCGAGTTTTAATTAAATATCAACTACCAGATGGTGTGAGAGAATGAAACAAAATTAAATAGAGTGTGTGACATATGCATCAAATTTGGGACATTGGTCTTAGTCGACGCATTAAATAAAATCATAACTAAATCTTAATAAAACTATATGTAAACCTTCCTAAATTTTTTTAAGGGGTCAAACCAAGTCAAAGCCATACTAATATTTAACTATACACTACAATAAAAATTTGAGTTTTGCATATGTTTTGTAAATATTTTCCATAAGTGTCCATCACTTAACTTCTATGTTTTTGATGAATGAAACAAATGAAAAAGTCTTACCCTTGTTTGTATTTGATTCATACTTTGAGATAAACATTTATTATCCCCTCAAATTCATCACATATTTTTTATGCCTTTTTGAGAAACTTTCTTGGAGGAGAGGGAAATGAAGTTCATGATGATACATTCTTTTGTAATAAAAAACTATAAAAAGAAAAGGAAAACTTTTTTTCTTAAGTTATCCAATATATTCAAATTCTAACTCTTTTATATTTCTATTTTGTTTCCTTCAAGAATCCTAAATGGTAGAGAAGAGAAAATAAAAAGGCAAAACATTTATTCTACATTTTAAGTTAATTGCAACACACTATGTCATATGTGTAATAGAAAGTGTATTTTGAGTTCTCTTTTTGTTTTTTCCACTTTCTTATCATATAAGAAATATCATTTAATGGTATTTTAAATTAATCTCCTCAAATAACTTTGGGGTGTCACAAAAACCTTCTTGGATAGATTTCATTGGAAATCCAAAGCTCTCTACCTTGAGGAGCTATCTTTGAGTCTACATTGCAACCACATGCATTGGTTGTATTCTCTGACCACCTTGATCCTTTGTCGGGCCATGTGGATCAAGTTGTTGTAGCACCACCTAGGAAAGCATGGAGCAAGCTCTTTTCTTGCAACTGAGCACTTACGTTAGAAGGGTAAAAGCAATGCAGGAATGGGGACTAGTATATGATCCCTTTAACACCTCTTCAGAGGCTTCTGGGACCCAGGAGGCCATCTGTGGAGATATGCCTCCTAATGGCCTGGTGGGGTGACTTCAAGGAAGCCATCACCTTCGCTATAGGTCATAGTGATTCTTTTTTCTTCCTAACCTCTCTAGTCAAAGATCATCCCTGAATTGGGTTAAGTTGTGTCAAGAGGCACTTCATTCAATCTTCCCACTCTTTGATACATCCTATCATCACATTCCATAGTCTGTTTGTTATGGTTATCAAGAAGAGTAGCATCAAATCATGAAAAGATCATTGCACATCACCTTGTTGAAGGTGTACAAGCTATTATGTATCACGAGAGTCAAACCTTATGGGTTATATGTCCCATGAAAAATCATACCATAGCAGTTTGGTTTGTTATATGATACTCTCTATTATTATATACTAACTGGTGAGCTCCGTGTACTTTATACCTAATTAAGACAATGACAGAGTAGTTTGATAATTTTATTTACTCATCTTGAAAATTGACAAAATAATATTAACCCAACCCAACAATTGTTTTGAAAGGTAGGTATCCATAAGAGAGATAAAAAATAGAAAGTCTGATGTCACACAGATAATAACATCCTCTCATTATCTCTAGTAGGCTCCATACCATCATTATAGTAGTCAAAACACCTTCCATTATTTTCAACTATGTGGCATAACCACATATATTTATTATGATAAATTGAAAACGACCTTGTTATATTAATATATACTAAGAAATACAATTGACGACACGACTATATAACTAAGTGTGTAGTCAAATAAATAATTTAACATGATCTTGTCATTTGTAAATCATCATCACTCACCACATAGATAGAGCATCATCTAGGGTTTGCACAATCACGGATTTTGCTAATCCATGTAGACTCCTTTGGATTATGAAACCCTAAGTTTAGGGTGCTATACATAGGTTTTTAGATAACACCACTATGAAATGCATAATACATGTTCTATTGTTTACATGACATCCTTAAGATATAACTAATGTTACAACATTAGTAATAGATGGTGTCTTGATCACACGACTGAATTTTACTAGAAAATCACCCCCTCTTCTTGAGAAAAAAATCATCTACTACTAACCATGTCTTAAGTCATTGAAGACTTCCTTCAACATTCTATTTATGTTTATACACCCTCTTTGAATCTATAACATTGTAAAATTTGGGTTGAAGTACCAAATTCCAAGTGTTATTATGATTTAAGGCACTCAAATCTTATTTTACATTGCAACTTCTAGCCAGGATTACACTGAGATGAGGGAATCTCTTGGAGTTGTAGGTATTGTACTTACAACTCTACAATAATTAGAATTAGGTATACTACCCCATCCTTATATCATGTTGAGATCGGATGTTTGGTGTTAGCACATTTAGTGGATACATTAATCCCATCAAATTAACTAGTAGAAGTAGTGATTGGCTCACCTTGCTTAGGCAAGTGTGCATCATTAAAACATTTAACAAGATCAGTACTTGCATCACTGGATTCAAGTATAGTGAGAAGTTTCTTGTTACATTTTAGTTGATCCCCATAATGACTAATGAGGCACTAGGATTCATCGTGATTGGATGTTATATTAGATATATTCACATTAAAATTAGTAACAAAATGAAAATTTGTGGTTACTTGTAAGGCAACAACATTAAAAACACTATCAAAAGTTATTTTAGTACACTTTTCATGTATTAGTGTTGTTTTCCCTAACTAATCATCATCTATATGAATAAATAAATTGAACAAGCATATTTCCCATTGTAGTATTGCTTTGAATAAAAGATGGGAAAGGAAAAATATGCCTAATGTAAAGAGCACATCTGGAAACGTACACACCATTTTTTGATACAAGATGGTTCCATTATCTCTTAAAAGAATTATTATATCCTAGGAACACACAAGAAAGAGATCTACATTATATTGTTTTTATTATAGTTTTAGATACATGGAAAACACATACATCCAAAAGCACAATGCTTGTATAGTTAGGTTGACTGTGGACAAAATATTAATGAGAAAACAATATATGTTCCTTTGATTGTAATCTATTTTTTTATTAAGCATGGAATGGACAATGTCTTCACTCAATTTTAATTTAGAACTTTAGCATCCAAAATAATAGCAAGCACATTTTTTTACTAGGTATGTTTGTTTTCTTTCACAAGACCCCATTGTTCATGGGTATGGCAAGTTGAATGATTCAAGATGCATTGGGATTCAAAGAACACATAGTACAAGGAAGCTAAATGATGCAAGATGCATTGGTGATTGAAAGAGGACCTATTATATGTCACCTATCAGTTTCAATTTATTTAATTTAGCATTGACTTGTTTTGAATTATAATACATAAATTCATAAAGCCCATTGCAAACTCGAACTTCTTTATCAAAGGTTAAAACCATGAGTAACCACCGTAATCATTGATAAGAAGGACATATTAATTATAATCATGTGCAACAAATATTGGAGGTATACCCCCAAGAATCGTAATCTCTTAAGGCCAAGTAGGATGTCATTTTGTTGTTCCTATGTGAAACAAACAACCTTTAAATAGTTATCATTGCACAATTATCATAAAATATTATAACTCTTTGTGAAATATTTAGTGGTACTTTATTCTAAATAGTTGACGAACTTCACTATTGGCATGCCAAAGTTAGTTTTGCAAATAATACAGACCTAGAACCTGCAATATACTGGTGATCAAGACTGTTGGATTGAGATAGTTAAGAGATATAGTCTATCTTTAAACACCACTTTCAAATTGGCTAGATGAGTGTGTTGTTTCTTTATGTAGAGGTATTCACTTGAAAGGACAAATGACTATGAAAAATTTCGTATTAGATAGTAAAAAATAATATATATATATATATATATATATATATATATCCTAATATTATGATTAAGTAAAATATTCTCAAGAGTAGGAGAGTTTGAATATGAAGACTTATCCAATATGTGTATTTGGCATGTAATGCCATTTCTGACCATATCAAAGTCATTCCCATTATAAATTATTGTTCTAGAGATGGTACATGGATCATGTGTTGTATGGTCAATAACGCGTGTATCAATATACCACTCACATTGTTTCCAGTTGAATAAGTGATGTGAATAGGAATAAGGGATTTTTATTCCTAAACAAGACTAGTTGATGCATATGTTGATTAATATCTATTAGGATTTTTGTTCTAGAAATAAAAATATTCATGTCATTTCCTTCTACATATGATAAAGAGGAGGAACCTTCTATCTGGATAATTTTTTCCTTGCATTCATATTAAAGCCTCAATATTTTGATTTGAAAAAAAAATTCTAGTATATATTGTAAGTATACACATGTTTGAAGCATTTTCTTGATAATTCTAATAGTGAGTCATCTTATTTTATGTATCAGTTATGACTGTGTCTTACCTGTACCATTTTTATAGAGTATCTTTGATTGACAAATGCCACATTGGGGACATAATACAATGTTTTTTTAGTATTTTATGCATATGGTTATATTTTAATAGAGGGTGCACCTATTCAAAATTAGAAATCAGATGTCAGATCACCAACACTGTGAAGATTTCTTATTGAAGAGTACATCTATTTTGAAGAAAATACACATTCTCATCATTAATTTCTTGGATGTGGATTTCTTGAATACCACTTGTGATGTCCCTAGATTTTCAAAACCATGACCACACATGTGACATCCAAATTGTAACCCTCAATCCCAATTCAAATAGACACACTAGGCCAAGAAGAATAAAATCAAGGGAGTTAGAGGAAACTTATGGTAGTACATCCACATGAACAATAATAGTTTCCACAATAACATAATCTCACTATTCAACATATAATTACAAAATGATTTGTTACAAAATTTAATATTACACATTGAATAGTAAACTTTTTCATATGCATCTACTACATTCTAAAATAGGATCTTTAGAGAATAGGTCTAAATGTACATCATCTTACCACATAACTCTCAACTATCAAGAGTCTTCAAGATCGTATGTCTGCATCACCTAAAATGGAGATTACATGTTGTACACGTCAGCACAATATTCTAAAATATTGTATTGAGTATGCTTATGTGTCTTTTTATACACCTCTCATTATTGTAACTTGGAAATAAAATAAAACTAATACTTGACAATAATACATAGATATAACAAAAGGCATATACATGAACAAAGATGTTTATTAACAAAAGAGGAACACAAATTTTAATCATATTTTCTATTATAGCATTCATGCATTTTCTTACCAAAGGGATAAATGCATTAACGCCTTATGATCTGCTTACCGAAGAGATAGATCATAATACAAGGTGATCTTATTACCAAAGAGATAGATCACTCACAAGCACTATGCTTACCTAAGAGATATAATGATGTGATATAATAGATCATATATATATTATGTTTCATGTTTCCTAACTATAAGCATGGAAAATCAAGAAAGATGTCATACAATAATAATCATTTCATCCAATATCTTATCTCAAGTATTTGTACACATATAACACAACTATATTGAATAGTAGGCCAAGTAAGAGGTAAAGTGTACCTTGAAATGAAATAACCTAATCAATATATTCTTGATTTCAACTATCACTCTTGGTCAAACCCCAGGTTAAGAAAAGATCACATATAACCATCAGGCTATCATCATCTAAATCCTAGTATGATTCATTAGGGTTTTCTCAGTGCATTATAATATTTGCATTATTACTTGTTATGTCCTCTTGTTATTCGGGATTGATGTCACTCATGTTGTATTCTAGATTAGAATCAATTGTATGACCATTTTGTTTCCATATAATTGTGTGCATGTATTAACTCTAGATCATATTCATTAAGCATATTAGGGTTTATATCATGTTAAGAGAAATCATCATCATATGAAATGAATTATGTGTATCATCATGATATCAAAATAAAATTTGAGCAGCTGTCACCTTGGTTTACCACCCTCACGGACGTTCGACCTCCATCACAGGCTTGGGATATGGGGAGAGAATGCCTCTCTTTATCCAAAAATAAAATTTGAGGTTCGATATACTGATATGATCTTATATTGAATATTCCATCATTTATTGATCCTAAATGTATTTATTTCATTTTACTTAGGGTTACTAGCCCTAATATCTATATGAAGTATTTATATAATTTTTTGTATCAACAATGTAATCAATGGCATCAGATGGATTCCAATCATGATAATAGATTTAGTGACATATTATCATTATTTTAGGCCATGGTTAGATATTTATTATTATGAAAAAAAGTGTAATACATCTTACTTGACACCAAATGATTTTGTACATCAAATTACTGATATTATACTCTCATGATGTTGTACATAATTTTCTGATAATTTGGTTATCTTCTTTGTATTCTTCTAACAACTATAGTAATTACTATGAGTTATTGAAGATGTGTATATTTCGTAGTGTATTACCTTTTAGGGTCAATCAACATTCTCCATGTCTCCATAAGGAGATGTTGTGCCTTCCATTAATTTCACTCATGGACCAGACATGTTCGTAGGTGATCCATATGGTATGGGGTGGGGCCCATCTGGTTGTCTAGGAGTTGTCCTGGTCTACTCTAACTGGATGGAAAGGATCTGGTTCGGTCTAGTTCATCTCTCTCCATTTTTTTCTCTATTTTTCTTCTTCACTTCCTCCACTTCACACCACTTGTTTCATAGGAAGGAGAAGCAATATAGATGGGGAGTTGGATATCCCTCATATCTTTTCCAACTAATGCAAATGAGGGGTTGGGTGGTAGGTTTTGGAAAGGAAATGGAAACTACCCACTCATTTTCCGGAAATGATCATGTTGTGGGGGCACTCAAAACATGTCACTACTAATTGCCCCACGACTCCAGCTTTTTTGGAGGTTGGGGATGACTATTTCACCATCAGATCTCATCCAAAGGCTGAGAAAAATCCCCTTCACTTAGTAAATCCATGTCAATATCTTTACAAAGGCCACAACCACTAGATTTGAAATCCAAGGAGGAAACTTGGCCACACAAACCCAACCCAAACCAAGGGTGCATGACATGGATTAAAACCATAAATTTGGTCTATAAAAAATTAAATATACACATTATTTCCCAAATTTCAACCCTGAATAACTTCATCTAGGATTCTTCAAACTTTATGAAATTAGAAACATTACTTTATCACCATCATAGATATATTCTATACAACTTTGGTGCCAAAATACTATCACATGATCAATAAACTAAATAATCCACAAAGGCACATATTAAGGAGTATTAATCATGATGTTAACATCAAATGACTTTCATCTTTTTCTAAATTAATTGGGGTACATTAATATGATAAAAACCTACTTCAACAACTATTATCTTACGTGAACCCAAGTAAGATTAACCACATCATCTCATATACGTATGGACTAAAATTTTATTATTTCAATCTACAACCCGTGATAGAATTATTGATTAAGTAATAAAAATAACTCAAAATCTCACTCCATCACAACATCAAACATGTATGAATGTATAATATTATTTTGTTTATGTTTATATATTGGAGAAGCATATATACATTAGTTAATATCATGATTTATTACATAACCTCAAGCTACACATAACTCCATCATTTGTCTATATCCAATCTTGGTTAGACAAACATTGATAATTAAAAGGGTAATATGAAATTGGGTAAAATAATGATGCTTATTCAAACTGGGATACATCATTATTGATAAATAAATCAAATGGATGTATACATTATGGGAAAAAATAGGTAGTTTGATTCATGTATGAACCATATTTCTTCTACTATGTGCAAATCAAACTTCCAATAATAGGGATGTTAAATATGCAAATATATTTTCTTTTGTGGCTTGCCTCAAAACTATTGCTCTTTTATAAATTATTTTTTCCATACCTAACATATATTGACATGTATTCCGATCAAAATCAAATTTTATTTCCTACACTTGGAAGAAATTGTGGAAAACCAAATTCAAAGATATATATTTTTCAAATTTAAGCATCACCACCAAAGAAAAACATTACAGGTCATGAACTATTAGTAATAAACAATTGATAAATACATCCTACCTACCACAAACACATGCATCTTTTTTTCTAAATAAATTTACCTAAAAAAATCATAGTGAAAGACATGTTATAAAAAATAAAATGTTTGAGAGGGAATATTAAAATATATATACAATAAATTATGCATCTAGATCAGGATAATTCTTAAAGAAACACTAGCTTTTTCAATGTCAAAACTAAACTGAAGTTACATTTGGTTTAGTTCATATGGAGTTTTAGTATTGTATATGTATCATGGGTGTTAAACTTGATAACAAAGGTATTTATGTATATTGTCTAATAGTTGATCTTAGCATATTTTTGAAAATTATAATCACCCAAAATTTTGGGGTATTAAAGACTCAAAATACACATGTTTCCCATGATTTTCTTGCATACCTTATAATAAACATATGCAAATCATTCTCGTTATACAACATTTTAACTAAATAATGATTATTTCATGGTATTAAAAAGTATGAGGAGGATGGACCTGATATTGTGGGTGAGGTGCATCAACTTACAAAACCATTACATCATCATCATGTTTGCCATTGGTTACCTAGAAATATATAAATCAGATTGTTAGTGGATATTGATGCATAATGTAGTAATCTTATGAATTAATTAATATTGCCATAAAAGATAATAGGAGCCCTGATAAACATCATATAGCTATAAAATTAACAAAATGAATTGTTAGAGAACATGAAATTGAGATTGGTAAGATCTTGTTCTAGTTCTATGTAAACAATTTAGTTGAAATAAAGTCTTCTGTCACTACTGGTAAAAAAAGTTTTCTTGTATCTTTAACTATGAATTAAATTAATCGGAGAGGAAGAGAAAAACACTAATTTACATCTACAACAAAACTACATGTAGACATAGAAAAAAAATGTAATTTAAGATTATAAACCAAGTGATACATCAATATAAGTATTACTTGGTGGTTTTTTATGTTAATTATTATTTATATATTAGTTCAATGGGATTCTTTGACTTAAGCCCATTAGCATTTGCTTATTTTATGTTCTATTATGTCTTCAATACATCATACCCTAAGAGTAGGTTATATATCTTGACTCCATGTAACCCTAATTCTTTCATTATAAGATTTTGTATTCACATGGTATAAAGAGTCTTGTTTTAACTCTCATGGTTTCTAGAGGAGTAGCCCCTCTCTTTCTCTCCCCAATGACACCCCTCCTCCTACTCATCCTTCTCTCCCACACACTTTGTCGACCACCCTTACCTCGTCCATTGGTCGCATAGTCACCAACAATGGTAGGTAGTCGTTGCATGCCTATGTTAGGTTGTTGTTGCCAACACATTACGTGGTTGTCTGTGTTGCAGTAGCCCACTGTTGTGTGGTTGTTTGTCTAGGTATAGATACTGTTTTATGATAGGGTGTTGATTTAGATCATTTTCCCCCTCTACTTCTCTTTCTTGGGAAGATCTCTACTTTAGTGTGCTTGATCTATTAGTAGGGGAGTCCTAGGTTATTGTTCCCTTTGAAGTTGCACATGTGACCTCTTGGCTAATAGTTTTTGGAAAAATAACCTCTATGAGAATTAGATAGGTACTCCTCCCCTCACTACTACAGAAAACATATTTTACAATAATTCATTTGTCCATTTTATAATAGGTGTTAATCGTTGTATTAGATCACATGGTCTTATGAGAGGGTTCTTTATACAACATCTGATGCGCAAGTTGTAATACATGTATTGTATATAACAATTGAAATATGTTGCTTTCAATAATTATACCATTGTAATATGGTTGATTCATACAACATGTGGTGTACCCATTGTAATATATATAATACAACATGTGAAGGATGTTGTCATTCAATAAACACACCTGTTGTATGACGGTATTTTTTACAACATATGGTGGACCTGTTGTAATACATATTATGGGATAGTTGAAGCATGTTGTCATTCACTAAACACACATGTTGTAATAGGGGTATTTTTACAACATGCAGTGAACATGTTGTAACATATATGTCCATACAACAGCTGAAACTTATTGTCTTTCAATAAACACACTCGTTATAATAGGGGTGTTTATACAACATGTGTTGTGCTTGTTGTAATATATGCATTTAATACAACATATGGTGCATGGTGTAGTTCACTAGACATATATGTTGTAATAGGGGTCCATTTTATAGACCCCACACATTGTAATAGGTGTGGATAACACATGTGTTGTTTGTTTAGTATCACACATTTTACAACATATCATTTAGTGTTTTATTTGATTAAAGTTTGATAGCATATCAAACTAATTTTATTGATCAAATTAACCATATTTTAAAAAAGATAATAAAATGAAAATTTTCTTTTATTTATTTCACAAACAAGCACAATATTTAACAATTTTTTTATCAAACCTTGAAAAAAACTTACATTGTATTTAATAAACAATCAATAATCTTTACGAAGATTCCATAATACAAATTAGAGAGTACGCACTCTAGAATCAAACTAAAAATTATCTATAAAGGTTTCACATATTGGTCTATGCTATGTCTCCTCCTCATGTCACATAATCTGATGTGTGCTCACCCACGTCACCCACTCATTTCGGACCTCGTCGATCTTTTCTTGGTTGAAGCAACGAACAATATACTTCGAATAATACTAAAATCATATGTCAAATATATCAACATATTGTCATTTATTATTTGTATTTGAAAATTTGAATAAACTAAAAGAATATAATGATTTATAGCTTTCACATTCATGAATATTTCTAATTCTCACATCAACGGTGTCTCTCATTTACCTCAACACATAATACTTGCAACATGTGTTGTTTGGCTACTTTGGACAATGTACAAAATAAATATGAGATAAATAGAAATAATATTTGGATGTGCTAATAGTCCAAGAGTATTCTAACATATTTTCTCTTGACCTACTAGGTTTATTCAACCAAGAGAGATAAAATGTGAGATCAACCTTACATCTAGAATATTACGTATATAGTTATCATTATATCCATTGGCATTGGAATAACTAAGAGAATGAATAAGAAACTACATGAACGTTTAGATAAGGATACTAGAATAAATCAGTGAGTTGAAGAAGAAAGAACATAAATGTTAAGATATGAGAAACTTTATTTTTAGAGGAAATAAAAAATGATATGTAACAAGGAGGTTGCCTAGAAAATTCAAGAGAGACTCAACACACTTTACTATAAAAAATGCAACATAAGACTTCCACTTTGTGATTTTGATGTAATCATTGTTCTATCTTTCGGCTTCTGTGTGTGTAATTTACAAAAGTAAGATATACTCAAATATGGTTTTTATACATATGATCTTAACAATAGTTGTTGAGGAGTTATGGAAATGCATGCAATATATTGACTATTGACTAGGACTCAAAGAGGTTATACATTTTCTAGTAACCACCTAATTTGAATGTATAAAAGATCACTGCGATCCAAGTACCGGTAAGATAATCAAATATATGATGAATAAAACAATAAAAGTCAAGATGACCGACAAGGTAATATGTGGTTTTTTATGACTGAAGCAAATATAGATTTGCAATGATTAAAGCATCCAAGTAAAATATGATTGATATGTCGTGTTGATCTACTCACATAAATTATCTTCAAAAAAATTCTATCGAATACTTCAAAATTTTGTGTTGTGTGACTGAAACTAAAGGACAAATAATTTTTTATATATAAATGACATTTATTTTTTCATAATAACATGGAGCTATTATTTCCAAATATCGTTATCATTCTGGACGTTTTAGGTGTTCTTAGTACCAAAACAACCATCAAATTAGTGGGAATGTTAGTTCTTGATCAAATCAACCATTCTGACTATTAGTTAGATCAAATCAGCTGGTGGAATCAACAATGGTGTGAGAAATATTCCATAAGATAAAACTATAGGCAAAATATGAACACTAGCTATGATATAACTAATACTAAAGATAAAAATCATCACTCACCATAATAAGTCATTACCGGTCATCACAAATCTGAATGGTGCCATATAGAAAAATAGTCAAACATAAAATGTACTTAATTATAAATACAAAGTAGTAACTGAGTTGATGAGTTCTAAATTTCTAAAACTGATAATTTAAAACCATAGTTGTCCAGTAAGGATGGATGTGTTTTCTCTTCTTCATTTCTGGACATGAGTATTACATATATGATATGAGAATCATACATAAAGGTTGGTGTACATTTGTATTTCAAGAATCTTTGGTAGTAGTGCCCCTGCTCCTTTTAGTTTCTGCCCTTACGTACACATTGCATTAGTATTAAACTGCATGACAAATGAAGATATGGCAGTCAATGGATGAAGTTCAATGTTTCAAAGAATGTCGTAAAACATGGCATACTATTATGAAGACCAATGGAACATATATGATATAATAGTCCATAAGAAAAGACTAATAATTTGGTACTTGAGAAAAGCCCATTCCAGAAAGTTTCCTTGTATGCTCGGAATAATCATGTGATGGTTAAAATCTGGAATAAAAGGATCAAAATACCAGAAACCATGATAGGTGTAATACAAAAAAAGAACAACTCAAAATAATGAGTCTTGCCAAATATGCGAATGAGCTAATGTCTTCATGATCGACTCTACTTTCAGGAAAAAACATTACAAAAGATGTGGATTGGGTGCATGATCACATTGGATATGACTCCACTATAGAAAAGGCCTTTGGCGTCGATTATTAAGAGTCTTTAGTATCAGGTTTTAAGCAACACCCAAGTGGATGCCGCTAAAAGTCGACACCTTCAGCGTCGGTTTCTAACCGACGCCATAGCCCTTCCCGCCACCGAAAATGCACCAGCAAGGGGACTATAGGCGTCGGTTCTTAACGAAAAATGACACTATATCATGATCAAAGACGTCGGTTATTAAACAAACACTGACACCATAACCCTTCCCGCCACCGAAAACACGCCAGCAAGGGAACTATAAGTGTCGGTTAGTACAGAAAACTGACACTATATCATAGTTAAACATGTCAGTTATTAAATAAATAACCAACACCATATCCCTACCAGCACGGTCGTACTTCCCAACACGGCCGTGGTACCTGGCCACTATAAGCATCGGTTTTTACAGATAAGTGACGCCAGCCATGGAAGAGATGTCATTTTTTGCTAATAACTGACTATGTATGTCTTTGTTGTCAATTTTATACAAATAACTGACGCCTATGTTCTGATTTTTTTTTTCTTATCAGTTTGCAGGCCGGCTGTATGGTTGGTCGCAGGATGTAGAACCTACAGTTCAGTTCTGAATTGTAGGTTTACAACATCCATTGATATCAGCCAACAATAGGTCACAAACTTGTGAAGTAATTCACATTTAGAGACATGTATTGATCAGATACATGTAGAAACATGCAATGTCATTTACATTCACATTCAGTTTCATTCATTTCATCTTTTTTCACATTCATACATTCATGTATTGATCAGAAAAAGTCATTCACATTCACACATATGACAATTCAGAAAAAGTCATTCACATTCATCCAAAAATAATTATGAGAACAAAGTTTAGAAATATCATTCTTTATTCATCATCGTCATCATTATCCCAATTATATTTAAAAATTCCCACTCTCTGTAAGGCTTTTGCCCATTCTTCTCTTACAACATCTAATTACTCCCTCTTATAGGGAGTATGTACATCTAATAACTTTCCACCTGTGCTGAAGTCAGTTTTAAACACCTGCAAAGAGAATGACATATATATATAATAAGATTGATACATATCATATTATCTAATGAGACTATATATAATACCTGATGTATAGTATTGATTTCCATTACGACATATTTGATGATTAGATCCATAAATCGCATCACATAGTAGGCACATGCCCAACTGTTGTCTTGTGTAGCACACTATAAATTGAAACATATAAAATATTCAAAAATACAAATGAGCACAGTTCACATAAATAATATATACATTGGAGTTGAGAAATTACTTTCACATTCTCCCAAACTAGCTAGTGGTTGATTCTTTTTCCTGGAGACCTTTCCTCCAGCTTTTTTGAACTCTTAAAAACCCTACATGTTAATGTAACACATTAAATTGTATAAATAAATAGTAATGTAATAACAAATGTTAACGGATATAAAAATATGAAATATTTCTCACGAGAATAATGGCCTTTTCATTGCATGTCCATATAATGTATTCAATTCATTCCCCACAGGACCTAGATAATAGACGGTGAACGTCTTGGGACAATAACTAGTAACTCACAATGCCGACCACTACAGGTAAGAAAGTTCAAAATTAATAACTCAAAATCCACAATAAAAATGTAATTTTCTTAAGTCCAAATTATAAGCAAAGTAAACTTACTCGATATTGAATGGAGCTATTATCACCATCTTCTTATTTTTACCAAAATATTCAAAAGCATCATAGCAGTATGAAGTAACTGAATAAGGGTATGTATCTACAAGACTAATCAAAGATGGAACTAAAAATCCCACATGGGAAAATGCAAAATCTGTACATATCATGTGTAAGTGGCTGCAAAACATGTATTATGTATGTATTAATATATAAGAAACCAGATCACCGTATATAAAATAAGGTATATAGATATATAAACAAGATCTCACCATATCCACACCTCTATCATAGATGTATTCAGCCAATCATAAAGAAACAACTCCAAAATATATTCTAAAAATAGCTTGTTTTTGTATGATTCACCTGCATTAATACCTATGCATTAATACGTATGCAAAACTTGTATAAATAGATTATTATTATATGATTGACCTGAAGCATCCTCCGGAATTGTAACATTTATATGGAAATTTTAATCATGTTCATCGATCCATATTTCCATACCCCTACAATTAGGACCTAATGAGGCGTGTAGGTCCCTTAGAAGCTAACTTGGTAGTTGAGGAGGTGGACGTGGAGGCCGAGATGTAGCAAGTGTCATCTTTTTGACATGTATATATAATTTTAGATCAATTGACTCATATATACACACTAACAAATTAACGAAATGTAAATTTACCATACAATATTAGTATAGACGACATCCTTTTTGGGCCACATTATCACTCCGCCTTCTGCCTCACCAAGCATTTATGAATCTGGGTGGGCATATGGTAGTTGAAGATCCTTCCAATCGGGGAGTATATGTATCGGGCTCACACGAACATCACCAGCTGGTACTGGAGTCCCATGAAACATCTCCCCTGAAAGGTCTGGGTAAGCATGTGCCTCTGCAATGATATATTCTTTACTTTTTAGATGACATGGCTTCAACCCCTACAAATTTATGTAAAGAATGTTATATACATATATACATAAACATATCATCTTGAAAAGACTAGCTACTATGTCATAAAAGTACTTACAGAGGATGTGCTAGGTGGTGGGTCTATAGGATTACTCCCAACCTCTACAGTAGGAGTAATAGAAGTGCAGTACATTACAGGTACCGTCTGAGTGGTCATCTGAGACGCCTGCCACTTCACCATTACTTCTTGTACTTTCCTCTCAATTAATTCATCTACCTATACATGGATAAAAGAAATGTAGTCAATTATTGAATTCCCTTTCACAATAACATTCTAAAAAAAGAATAGGTTACCTCAACTTGTTAAATTCCCGCTTTTGGGACATGTTTGCGTTGGGATGGCCCAAAGAACACTTTGATTCCCACACCAGCGTCTGCACCCCTAACACATCCAGGATGCTCTAGGTTACCCAGAGCAACTGTCAATTCATCCCTTGTGCCCTCAGGGATGAACTTGTCTTCCTACCTCTGCTTGTGCAGCTCCCGCTAATCGCCATCAACAGAAATTGGTAAGTAAACATAACAATAATCAATATCAATCGATTGCTCTAAGAGTTGAATTTTACCATTTTTGTAGCCACCTCAACAGTTGCATGCTTCTTTATATATCCCTTCTTGTTTTGCCTCCCAACTATCCACATAGCATGGCGAGGTAGAGGTGTGGGACCAATAGTAGAGGACTCCTGAGTAGTAGCAGACTGAGCAGTAGACACAGTCTGTAGTCTTTGGCAAACGCCTCCATAGCCGCTTGGACCCATTGTGTGGTCATGCACATTTAGTGCACACCTTTCTCTTTGAGCATCGCTGATAGCCTTGTTAGTAAGCACATCGATTTGGTTAGTAACACTAAAGGTTAATCTTGAATAGGTGAATACATAAGAACATATATTAATTAAATTGAGAGTGTCACTTAATACGTTGAATTCATCCATTTTTCTTTTGGTAACAAAGTCCTCCCAGTCTTTGGTGTCCAGGTAGTTCCATTACTCAGTGGCTGTCTTTTGCCTAAATTTATTTTTTAAAGAGAATACAAACAAAAACTACTAGTGTAGACTTAGTCAAAAAGTGATCAATGTCTAGAATTGGAAATCAATCAAGAACCTCTTCTCAGCATCGCGTATGTAATCTCAGGTGAGATTTGTCCTATAGTTCCTTAGGACCCTTCCACAGCGTTGCATCACACATTTACGATGCAACTTTTCATCCAAATCAAATATACTCCGCAAAATACAATTGTTATTAACTAGTATCCTAAAAATTAGTAATCTAAAAAAATAGAATTGTAAATAATAATAACTCGTGCATAGTTCCTTCCATATTAAGTCTTTCTTCCCCTTAGGAACTTTATGGCAGGATTCAAAAATAGGACTACAATGGTTGTGAGTAAGAGCCCCAAGATATGAAATAAATGAGTTGTGGTTCACTCCAACTGGATTTCCTACATGATCAAAATCCACAGCCAGTTTGGGTCCATTGCCACTTTGCTGTAGTAACTTTTTCATCATTGTGATACCCCTCACTTTCTCAATTTTTTTGCTGCTCATCAAGTGCCCCAATTTCTTCAGGGGGTACATCACCTGTGGCATACAACTCACAAAAATACAATTAACTAATGCGAAAGCATTCACTATGCAGCGGATTACCGAAAATAACTAAAAATTAAAAATTTTTTACCAAAAGGTCCATCAAATGAAAACTTTCTCACATAGAACCAAAGTAACATATTTACATTCTTGTTCAAAGGTACATATCCTGTATCATCTCTTTTTGAGAATTACAAGCATTAAATGTCCTGTTAAGCTAAACACGGGCAATATAAAATCTTGAGTCACTGAGCCAAAATCTTGAAAGCACTAACTACTACTCCTAGGACTTGAGAGTACAAAGATGACACATAGGACTCTATATACATCTATACAAGGCATAACAGCTAGTGTCTCCACCTGAGACTTCACTGTTGTCCCTGCTGCCATTGTTGTTGTCCTTCTTCTACTGGAGGATTTCTGCCTCCTCATCCACGTCCACTTAAAAATGTAGTTCCCACATGGGTGAGACAATTGTAAAATTTCCCCAGTGAGAGATATAAATCTCCACCAGAAACATTATTATTGCAGTTTTATAAGATAAAACTGAACAGGGGAATTATAATTGTTTAACGGTAGTTAAATCATTGTCTAACATATTAGAACAGAATTCTTATCTAAAGCATTGTACCTATAACTTGATTGAGAAACATGTAACTTATCCATTAAGGAATATAAAGAACATGTATAACATTTATTTATTATAGAATCATTACCACATAATTAACTCTCTTCATGCTTAGATCATATATCTAATTCCTGGCATTCTCATTGTGGAGTCATGGCTTGTAGTCATACTCTTTTCACAAAGTACTAGGAACTTAATCCCTCAACTCATCAAATACTTTTCCACTTTTTAACACGTTCATCATCATGATTTTAGAATCTGGGTATTTAAACCCATATCTCATCATAGGATACTTATTACCACTTATTAGGTAACTTAATACCTTTAGATCATCTGACCAAGGACATTATGATTCTTGCTACACAAAGCATTGCACATGGTACACATGGCTCATTAATTTTTCAGATTACTTCTCACTGACAAACAAAACATATGAAGGCTTATAAAGCCTATAAAACATTCTCAATATATAGAGCATCATAGCCCATTCCTGGATATGCTCTTCATCTCATCATTCCTGCATGATTAATATTCATGATAACAATTATAATGCTTTCATATCAGCACCATACAACACTAAGTAATACCACTACTCCCTCTTTAGGGTTCATGGTTTCTCTTTCATCTTTATCAGAATATGATTGCATCATAGTCTATTGATTTGGATTAACCTTTTCATAAGGCATGTTAGCCTACATTCATTAAGGTGCATTACATCTTAATGCAACAATTGACATGACACATCTCATGTGTCACCCATCCAATTATAATGGTCTTATAACACATCAAGGTATATCAGAATTGGGGTGTTGTATGTGATATCTATCATATCTTGATGTATCACTTCCCTCAACACCTTTATCTTTCTTGAGTTCATCCACTTAGATTGTATTAGGGTATTCCCCATCCTAATACCTTATGCACTAGATCATCACATTCATCATGCAATGTATTGGTCATAATTCACCTATTTAGAATATACAACCATTGCCAAAGATATGGACTCACCTTTGAGTCAGGAACTATTAATGTAAGAATATCCATTCTCAATCCCTCTAGGTATTACATTTGTCAATACATTAATCATTGTTCCATTATTAGGAATAGGATTTTCCATATTTATAGTTTGAGGTTCACAAAGCATCTTTCATATATTATATGAATTTCACCTAGTATCATTCTTCATTAGAGTTTCACATAACATCCTTCTATATCAGGGTTTCACCTAGTATTATGTGAAATTAGGATTTCAGAACACATCACCCAGTGATAGGACTTCACATAGAATCAATAACCCTACCCTATATTAAGGTTTCTTGCACCTTTACCCCATTTTAGGGATTAACGTTTACCATTTACATCCAAGTAGGGTTTCTCTTACCTCATACCCAAATTAGGGTTAGGATGTACAATTCCCATTAAATTAGGGTTTCTTACATTGTTATACTAAGTTAGGGTTACCTTATCACCCTAGATTATGATTTCACTGAGCTTAGCCCTTAATTAGGGTTTCACATAGCCTTTCCCTAAATTAGGGTCAAGGTATATCAATCTTTCCAATGAGGATTTCATGATCTCATATTATGGATCAATCCCTGATTACACATTTTTTCCTAATGAGAGAATTAGGGCTTATGATATAAGCAATCATCTCTCTCATTCTTTCTCTCTCTCATCCTCTTTAGGATGTTAGCTACTCCAAGATTGGACTAGGTCAGCCCTTCAGCTAAGAACACATAGTTAGGGTTAATCTTCATAATCACCATTGAACTACATCATCAATAATCAAGTAGCTAATTGACCTTATATCATATTAGGTGTCAAAATGGTTTAACCAATTTGAACCTCAAAAGGACTTAGTCACTTAGACCTCAAATGGTCTTGGTCATTTAGAACTCAAACGGTCTTGACCAATTAAGTTCAAACGGTTTGAAACCATTTGCTAAAGTAAGTACTTGAAACCGTTTGCTAAAGTGAGTACTTGAAACTGTTTGCTAAAGTGAGTACTTGAAACCGTTTGCTAAAGTGAGTACTTGAAACCGTTTGCTAAAGTACTCATGAGATCGATTGGGCCTCAAATGGTTTGGGATCGTTGGTCCCAAATAGTCTTGAGACCGACCGTTTGGACTCAAACGATCTTGAGACCGTTTGGTTCAAACCTCCTCAAAACTGAATGGACCAAATATGGTCTCAACCACTCATGTTGAATTAGGGTTTCTAAGATTGATTCCTTCATTGATTGAATTGATATAACTACTCGTCAATTGAACCTAACACCATACTTAATTTGAGCTTAATCGATCATCCTTCAACTGATTTGACCCTCAATTGATCATCAATTAGGGTTTTGAATCAATTGGATTAAAGATTGAAATCAATGAACCTTCAATATTAGTCATTGTATTATTAATCACTTTGAAACTATTGGACCATCATTCAAATTAGATATGACCTGACCTAAATGGTCTTGAGGTCATTTTTATGACCTCCAAACGTTCTTGAGACCGTTTGCCCATCATATCACCAAAATCCATGACCTCCAATTAGGGTTTGGGTCATTGGATTGATCATCAAATCTGAACTTAATTACATTTCAATTTGGTATCTCTAGACCTTCCAAAACTCAACCATACTTAACCCTAGACCTCCAAAAGGTCTTGGGTGACCCTCAAATGGTCTTGAGACCGTTTGGGTGATCCCCAAACAGTTTTGAAACCATTTGGGCTAATCAACCCAAAGTTCCAAGTCAATTGATTATGAAATCAGCACTTAACCCGAATAGGGTTTGGTGATTATATTATCCTTCAACTCATGAACCAATTGGAACTAATAAATTATAATTAGTGGGTCACTAACCAACATTATTATCAACAAATATCCAAATGGTAAACCCTGGTCAACACCTCCAAACGGTTTGAAACCATTTTCCCTCAAACGGTTTGATGAAACTGTTTCCTTTCAAACGGTTTGAAACCGTTGCTCCCAAACAGTTTGTGAAACCGATTGAGCAACTTTTTTTAAACTATTTTCACTTGATATTTGGGGAGATGTGTGCTTAGGATGATGGCATCATCATCAAGCTCTAAACTCACGAAACCTGCTGTGGTTTCCATGGTGATTGCATCATTCAACCAAATCAATTATCGTGAATGAAGAAATGATCATTATTTGATAAGGAATTGAATGCAATAACAAAATCAAGGGTTCAAGTTATAAAAACCGCCTCAAATTGAGATCCAAAGCTCCAATCTCATGCCAACAATGGTGGATGAAGCTTTTGGTTGAAAAGATTGGCTAGGGTTGAAGATGGAGTGAAGAAAAGAAGAAATCAATGATTTATTTTCATTTTCCACCATGGAATCAAGGGGAAAAGAGGCAAAGAATCTTAACAAAAGGTTGGGGGTCATCCTCCTGATCCTCCCACGCTCCTTGGTCGGTTTCCAAGCAAAGAGAAGAGGTGGGTTCTGAAAAAGCCTTTGTTTGGGCTAGGAAAGGGTCTTTTTATAAAAAATTCAATGAGAGAGAAAATGTTTTATAAAAGTCTTTTAATTCCAAAATTGTTGCCACCTTATACCCCTTGGTTTCTTGTATGCAAAGGCATATCTATCCCCACTGCGCTCCCTTCCATTATCCAAGAATTAAGGGAAAAGAAATTAAGCACCTTAACCCTTATAATAGTAATTTCCATATTTGAGTGGAAATTCTTTTCCTTATAATAATGGTGAGTGGAGTCTTCACCTCCTTGGGATATAATCATGCCTTTTCAAGGCTTAAGGATGTCCGTACACATATAAATCCAACCATATTAATTTTGGCTGAAGGCCCTTCAATTATTATATTTATTTTTTGCACTAAATTGAATTAGGGTTTCACTTAGGCTAAAATCTTTATTATTTTAATATCAAGATTCTCTCTCCTCCAACTTAATTCAAATGAGGTGCCCCTCTAAATTTCTTGCCTCAACATGATGCCAAGAAATATTAGGGACCTTATTGAAGTGGTAATTTGTATATTGAACCCTAGGTTTTGGGTATATTGCACATTACACCAAAACTAGGTTTTAATGCACAAACATTGTTTTATCAGCTCTTTCTTGGTACTCAGGCTACCACAAGCCATACCTATGAATCATATCCAATCTCATGATGATTCAACACATGAGGAACATATTATCATGTACAATTTGCAATTTAACCCCTCAACTTGGGTAATTTGTACTTTAGTCCAAATCCAGTAAAACATCATTTCAGCATTATTCAAAAAGGACTAAAATTGAATTATAAGTTCCTCTTGAGTCCTAATTACTTTTTACAAGATAAGATTAAGCATCTACTCAACCTTATTAGGAAAATAATCTAGGGTTAAGCATAACCCAAGTCAGGGGTGTTACAAATTATAAACCCCTAACCAGGATTTCGTCCCCAAAATCACAGGAAAAAGGAGGGATAGATTTATTCATTATCATACCCTCAAGTCTCTACATAATATCTTAATATCATGGAGATATCATGGATCTATAATCTACACAAAGTTCCTTTCATTAATTCAACCTTATCAATGTTTATGTTTATGCATGGCATAAACCCTTAACATATGATGTCCATATTATTGAAAGGAGGAAGCATAAAAGAACATACTTCTATTATCACCCAAGAATAGAAAGAGAAACATATATATCTAACAAAGGTAATTGACTCAGCAATCCTTAATTTGTTTGGGAAAATTCACTGAAAAAGTTCACTGAGAATGTTCACTAAGTAATTTGTTTTGGAAAAATTCACTGAAAATGTTCACTAAGCAATTTATTTTGGAAACAATTCACTGAGAATGTTTACTAAGTAATTTATTTTGGAAACATTCACTGAGAAAGTGTAAAGAAGTGAAACCACTTCCTTTCTAAAAATTTGAACAATAAAACCTCCACTCCAAACACACTCAGAAGGTATGTTGGAGTGGGTGTAAAATTTTCAAATCTTTATATAATGGTAAAAAAAGACCAAAGTATAGCAGTGGAATAAAAACATGACTATATTCAATTATAAAACAAAGGGTTACAAACTTACATCACTAGGATCCATGTAGAGGAAATCTAAACCACCTCAAGATTGTCTCCAAGCCTCATCATCACAAACTAAGTCCAGGTCACCATGTCAAGCATCCAAGCCTTCTACCTAGGGTTGGAAGCATACCCCAGTAAAAGAGAAACAAAAGGAGACATCAGCAAAGGCTGGTATGTTCATACCAAAAAGCAAATTGAGCAATATAAGGAAATAGGGACATCAAAATAAAAGGCTTCCCATAGAAAAGATAAGAACCACCCAAACGGGTATCAAGAGAAAAGTAACATAACAAAAGGGATACTTGCCATAACCAACAAATAATAAGAATGTGCTGTCAATATAAACATCCACTACCACGGTGGGAAACAAAGCACACATAATCATCAACCTGCATGCATGTGAGATAAGCATAGCCCTAGAACAATATAAAGACAATGGCGGCCAACCCCCATAAAGTTGAAGCCTGATAGAGAATGGCACATAACCAAACTCCTAATATATATGAAATTGGGCCAACCCCCATAAAGCTGAAACCTGGGTATGGGGCACATAACCTCCATCCCAAAAGCATAAAGGGAACATAACCCCAAAACCAATGCAATTACACTACTCTAGTGCTACTGAATCACATTGCATGTAAATATAGAGGCAAGTAAAAGTATAGTCAGAATTGTACAATGTTGCCATCACACAATGGACAACACATACATATAAGCATCTACATCATAGTGGGCATATATCAACAAGTAACTTCCACATCACAGTGGGCATATATCAACAAGTAACTTCCACATCACAGTGGGCATATATCAACAAGTACAAATTGCACCAAGGCAACAAGATAAGATTCCAAGAGAATATATGTGACCACAAGATCAATAACAAAATAAGATACTTCACATGAAGCATAATATTCAAGAGAACAAGACAATCTGTAGGCTAATGTCCATAGGACCAAAAGTAAGATAAAAATAGGATAATTGCTCAAGAAGAATAATCAGGGATGCAAACATACATTAATAGAGAGAAATTCGAATTTTCTCAATATAGAAATAATGTGGGATGCAATCATACCTCAACTTCAGAGTCCAACATCCAAACACACATCTAGGTCCAAGCCTAGGCCTCCAAAGAACCTATTATGCATATATGTGGAATTAGGGTTAGGTTTCCATTAATATACAAAACCCTAAAACTGCCTTTTTATTATTATACGAATTAGGTCATCAAAACCACACCATGTTTTAGTTTATACTTTTATGAACTCAAAACATATTTTATTATATTTTTTTGACTTACAAATATTTAGTTATGATTTTTATAAGTTAATTCATCATTAATTAGATCTATTGAAAACACCTATTATTAATCTTTAGATTTAGTTATCAAAACATATATCGTTAGTTAGATCTTATTTTTCTGAATCCAACGAATATTTTTCCATATTTTTCTGATCATCCATTAATTAGTTATTGATTTTCGAAAATCGGTCAATCAGATAATCTGATAAAGCCACGTAGGCGAAAAAATCCACGAAAAGCAGGTCGGGCCCGCATGACTTGGCCCAATGAACGTTGGCCAAGTCAGTGGGTCAATGGCTCGCTTAACTCACACCAAAGCAAGATAAGAACGTGAAATGACCAAAATGCCCCTGGGCGATAAAACAAACAAAGAAAGAAGAACAAGGGGTAGAACAGTAAAAACATGTAGATGACTCTTCCTCTCCAGGCCATGCCATGGTCGTCACCTCTGCGAACTGTAGGTTGCGAGGAATTGGGTGAAATCACAGGTCACAATGATTCGGTGATTTGAAGCAAAAGAAACAAAGATCAAGATGCCACGAACTTACTGGAACCATCAATTCGGATGTAGGTGCCGCCGAGAGAAGGGGAGGAGAGCCACAACCCATAGGGAAAAACTCAATCAGCCACCAAGAGGCAAGAGCAAGAAGACAAATTGAGGGCAGAGGCAAGATGGGTATGGATCGGCGGAACCAGGAATCTACTCCTCTATATATATGGTTGAGTCCATGGGCAAAACAACTTTGGCCGTGAGAACCTGGAACCCAAGGTTTGGGCGTTTCTTGGATCCAAAGAAAAAGAACATATGTGAGGGATCGTTGGGTGGGAAACTTTCTGACAAAATCATAGCAAGAAAAACCGTGAGTAAAGACTGAGAATCGGCTGAGATATTTGCGAAATACCAGGTCGTAAATCTGTATTCCGACCGCATCTTCTACACAAGGTAGGAGACGACCCACACACCACCTGATTGAAATCCAAGGGCTAGAAATCCTCACTAAATCAGGAAAACTGAGAAATAAGGAAACTTTGATGCGTGACACACAATTCAGGATATTTAATAAATGAAATTGATATTTAATTTCATTTTTCTCTTTCTTCTTTTGAGGGCACAAATAGACCCCAAATTGGATAAAATTTTACACAGAGCCTAATTAAAGCATGTAGATCCCAATTATGAAATTAGTTTTACCTTTTGGAAACTATTAATGTGTCAAATATATTAATTACTATTTTCTCTTTCCTCCTTCATTAATGGCATTAGGATTATCCAAATTTTATGAAACTTGACACACAAGTCACAATTAATGTGTTGAATACGAAGTTGCCATCAATTTTACATGTTGGGGTTATTTGAGTATTTATTTAATATTTTGAAGGTTCTTCACACTTTCTCTCTCCTGATTTCACCTTTTAAGCAAACTTTCTCCAAATTGGATGAAAATTCACCCAAAGGCTATATTTATTATGTAGATCACTAATATAAGATTATTTTCCTTTTTTGGAGTCAATTATTATATTTAATTATTAATTACACTTTTTAGGCAATTTCTCTCTCCTAACTTACCATATTATTTCAAGGTTGTCCAAATTAAATGAAAATTGACATGTAAACTTATTTTTATGTATAGATTACAAATTTGGAGTTTATTTCCACTTTTAAGAGTTTCTTACATGGGTTATATCATCTAGCCCATTAGAGGCCCATTAATCATATTATGCATGAAATTAAGTTATTTATCTTCTTATTATCACCAAAAGCATTATATGACATATTATATCACATTATTCATGCATTATATTATTAGGATCATCCTAACCTCAACCTTGTTTGGTCAAACCCAAAAGGTCAAACTACCAAGGTAGGGTCCAAGGTCCAGTATGTTACATCACTCCACCCCTTAAAAGGATTTCGTCCTCAAAATCTATTGATTCAAACATCAACATCCAACAACTCTCCACCCCTTAAAGGGTTCGACCTAACCAGTCAAACTAAACATTTTTTTAGAGCTACCCACATCTCTTAGTTATGAAAGTTTTTAGAGATTAATATTTCTCATGTATCCAACTAAAGTCACCATCTAGGGCTGAGTTTTTAGGTCCTCGTGTCACTAACCTATCAACCCTACATGAACATCCAAAAAGTCATAGGCTAGGCCAACTACACCTTTATATCATTCCCAGTCATAAAACTAGGGTTACCTTCTACTCAAACTAGAGTTTCTCTTCATTGTGACTTAGTTCAAGAAAACATCGATAAATCAGAGAATTTTTTGTACATATAGTAGTATAATGAAAATAATTATTCTTTAAAGAATCATGCGATATAAAACAATGGTGAGCTCAAAATCAATGCGAAAACCAAGTCACAATATTTCCATATGAATATCTCCTCATAACCTAATCTTGTCCTCAAAACAAACCTTATTGCATAAAGATCATCATTGATCAAATCTAGGGTAACATCTCTCTTAAAGGTAACTAGCTACGTCAAGGGTCTTCTAAAGGGAGACAAAATTAAAATAGTCAATTCCGACTACCATGGGCTCTGATACCATGATGTAAAGAAGTGAAACCACTTCCTTACTAAAAATTTGAACAATAAAACCTCCAGTCCAAACACACTCAGAAGGTATGTTGGAGTGGGTGTAAAATTTTCAAATCTTTGTATAATGGTAACAAAAGACCAAAGTATAGCAGCGAAATAAAAACATGACTATATTCAATTATAAAACAAAGGGTTACAAACTTACATCACTAGGATCCATGTGGAGGAAATCTAAACCGCCTCAAGATTGTCTCCAAGCCTCATCATCACAAACTAAGTCCAGGTCACCATGTCAAGCATCCAAGCCTTCCACCTAGGGTTGGAAGCATACCCCAGCAAAAGAGAAACAAAAGGAGACATCAACAAAGGATGGTATGTGCATACTAAAAAGCAAATTGAGCAATATAAGGAAATAGGTACATCAAAATAAAAGGCTTCCCATAGAAAAGATAAGAACCACCCAAACGGGTATCAAGAGAAAAGTAACATAACAAAAGGGATACTTGCCATAACTAACAAATAATAAGAATGTGCTATCAATATAAACATCCACTACCATGGTGGGAAACAAAGCACATATAATCATCAACATGCATGCATGTGAGATAAGCATAGCCCTAGAACAACATAAAGACAATGGCGGCCAACCCCCATAAAGCTGAAGCCTGATAGAGAATGGCACATAACCAAACTCCCAATATATATGAAATTGGGCCAACCCCCATAAAGTTGAAACCCAGGTATGGGGAACATAACCTCCATCCCAAAAGCATAAAGGGCACATAACCCCAAAACAAATGCAATTACACTACTCTAGTGCTACTGAATCACATTGCACGTAAATATAGAGGCAAGTAAAAGTATAGTCAGAATTGTACAATGTTGCCATCACACAATGGACAACACATACATATAAGCATCCACATCATAGTGGGCATATATCATCAAGTAACTTCCACATCACAGTGGGCATATATCAACAAGTAACTTCCACATCACAGTGGGCATATATCAACAAGTACAAATTGCACCAAGGCAACAAGATAAGATTCCAAGAGAATATATGTGATCACAAGATCAATAACAAAATAAGATACTTCACATTAATCATAATATTCAAGAGAACAAGACAATGTGTAGGCTAATGTCCATAGGACCAAAAGTAAGATAAAAATAGGATAATTGCTCAAGAAGAATAATCAGGGATGTAAACATACATTAAAAGAGAGAAATTCGAATTTTCTAAATATAGAAATAATGTGGGATGTAATCATACCTCAACTTCAGAGTCCAACGTCCAAAGACACATCTAGGTCCAAGCCTAGGCCTCCAAAGAACCTATTATGCATATATGTGGAATTAGGGTTAGGTTTCCATTAATATACAAAACCCTAAAAACTACCTTTTTATTATTATACGTATTAGGTCATCAAAACCACACCATGTTTTTAATATATTTTTCTGACTTACATATATTTAGTTATGATTTTTATAAATTAATTCATCATTAATTAGATCTATTGAAAACACCTATTATTAATCTTTATATTTAGTTATCAAAACATATATCATTAGTTAGATCTTATTTTTCTGAATCCAATGAATATTTTTCCATATTTTTCTGATCATCCATTAATTAGTTATTGATTTTCGAAAATCGACCAATCAGATAATCAGATAAAGCCACGTAGGCGAGAAAATCCATGAAAAGTTTGTCGGGACCGCATGACTTGGACCATGAATGTTGGCTAAGTCAGCGGGTCAATGGCTCGCTTAACTCGCGCCAAAGCAATATAAGAACGTGAAATGACCAAAATGCCCCTAGGCGATAAAACAAACAAAGAAAGAAGAACGAGGGGTAGAACAGTCAAAACATGCGGATGATTCTTCCTCTCCAGGCCATGCCATGGTTGTCACCTCTGTGAACTATAGGTTGCGAGGAATTGGGTGAAATCACAAGTCACAACGATTCGACGATTTGAAGCAAAAGAAGCGAATATCAAGATGCCACGAACTTACTGGAACCATCAATTCGGATGTAGGTGCCACCGAGAGAAGGGGAGGAGAGCCGCAAACCCATAGGGAAAAACTCGATCAGCCAACAAGAGGTAAGAGCAAGCAGACGAATTGAGGGAAGAGGCAAGATGGGTATGGATCGGCGGAACCAGGAATCTACTCCTCTATATATATGGTTGAGTCCATGGGCAAAACAACTTTGGCCGTGAGAACCTGGGACCCAAGCTTTAGGCGTTTCTTGGATCCAAAGAAAAAGAACATGTGTGAGGGATCATTGGGTGTGAAACTTTCTGACAAAATCATAGCAAGAAAAGTTGTGAGTAAAGACTAAGAATCGGTTGAGATATTTGTGAAATATCAGGCCGCGAATTTGTATTCCGAACGCGTCTCCTACACAAGGTAGGAGATGACCCACACACCGTCCGATTGAAATCCAAGGGCTAGAAATCCTCGCTAAATTAGGACAACGGAGAAATAACAAAACTTTGATGTGTGACACACAATTCGGGATATTTAATAAGTGAAATTGATATTTAATTTCATTTTTCTCTTTCTTCTTTTGAGGGCACAAATAGACCCCAAATTGGATAAAATTTTACACAAAGCCTTATTAAAGCATGTAGATCCCAATTATGAAATTATTTTTACCTTTTGGAAACTTTTAATGTGTCAAATAAATTAATTACTATTTTCTCATTCCTCCTTCATTAATGGCATTAGGATTATCCAAATTTTATGAAACTTGACACACAAGTCATAATTAATGTGTTGAATAAGAATGTGCCATCAATTTTACCTGTTGGGGTTATTTGAATATTTATTTAATATTTTGAAAATTCTTCACACTTTCTCTCTCCTGATTTCACCTTTTAAGCAAACTTTCTCCAAATTGGATGAAAATTCACCCAAAGGCTATATTTATTATGTAGATCACTAATATAAGATTATTTTCCTCTTTTGGAGTCAATTATTATATTTAATTATTAATTACACTTTTTAGGCAATTTCTCTCTCCTAACTTACCATATTATTTCAAGGTGGTCCAAATTAAATGAAAATTGACATGTAAAATTATTTTTATGTATAGATTACAAATTTGGAGTTTATTTCCACTTTTAAGAATTTCTTACATGGGTTATATCATCTAGCCCATTAGAGGCCCACTAATCATATTATGCATGAAATTAAGTTATTTATCATCTTATTATCACCAAATGAATTATATGACATATTATATCACTTTATTCATGCATTATATTATTAGGATCATCCAAACCTCAACCTTGTTTGGTCAAACCCAAAAGGTCAAACTACCAAGGTAGGGTCCAAGGTCTGGTATGTTACAGAAAGTTCACTGAGAATGTTCACTAAGTAATTTGTTTTGGAAAAATTCACTGAGAATGTTCACTAAGCAGTTTATTTTGGAAAAATTCACTGAGAAAGTTCAATGAAAATGTTCACTAAGTAATTTATTTTGGAAAAATTCACTGAAAAAGTTCACTGATAATGTTCACTAAGTAATTTGTTTTGGAAAACTTCACTGAGAAAGTTCATTGAGAATGTTCACTAAGCAATTTATTTTGTTAAAATTCACTGAGAATGTTCACTAAGTAATTTATTTTGGAAAAATTCACTGAGAAAGTTCACTGAGAATGTTCACTGAGTAATTTGTTTTGGAAAAATTCACTCAGAAAGTTCACTGATAATGTTCACTAAGAAGTTTATTTTGGAAAAATTCACTGAGAAAGTTCACTGAGAATGCTCACTAAGTAATTTATTTTGGAAAATTTACTGAAAAAGTTCAATAAGAATGTTCACTAAGTAATTTGTTTTGGAAAAATTCACTGATAAAACTCACTGAGAATGTTCACTAAACAGTTTATTTTGAAAAAATGCATTGAGAAAGTTCACTGAGAATGTTCACTAAGTAATTTATTTTGGAAAAATTCACTGAGAATGTTAACCAAGTAATTTATTTTGGAAAAATTCACTAAGAAAGTTCATTGAGAATGTTCACTAAGTAATTTATTTTGGAAAAATTCATTTAGCTCTTCCTATTTAATTTCATTATACTCTCTATATTGTTTCAGAATGGCTACTTGATCAGAGTAATCAAAAAGATAACAATCTAAGAGTTTCATACTTGCCTTATCTACAATAATTATATACCTGGCCAGGGTATACAAGTATTGAGATTAGGCAGTATGCACTTTATTCGTTATCATATTCCTCACTTTTCATATCATTATACACATAGGGTTTTTCATTCTTGAATTTTCTTCAGGCGTCACTTCTATATCTCATCTTTTATCACACATATAAGGGATATTATAAAGCATTTTAAGGAACATTGAGTAAGATATAAGTTCTCATCTCCCTTGTGTCCTTATAGAACTGGTCAAAGGAAGCTCAAAAGCAACTACTTTCTTATTTTTAACACATAGAATCATGGTATGAGATATCAAAACAAAACTATTTCATCTGACATGTCTGGGACGTCTGTCCACGTCCTCTATTGTTACTAGAAAATTGCCTCCTTTGTGAGCCTTGTTGACTCTGCCCCTGAGGTTGAGTCATCATCGAATTCCCGTCTGGACAATCCCTCGCCAGATGTCCCGGTTGTCTACATTGGTAACATATCCTGGGTGCAAAATGTCTGTGAGATCCAATCACCGAGGTTGATGCTATATCGGAGGCTCTACTTGGAACATTACTATGATCCCTACCCCTACTTGACATCCATTGTGTCTGGGTATGGAATTTCGATGATGTTGCCGATGCAAAAAATCTCAGCTTCTTAAAACTTTCGGACATTTGTCCTTGAGACTGAGTGTATACCTTCTTACCATTGGTCTATCATTTCTCGATTTTAGACCTTTCTATCCTCCTTACCGACTCCACAAAAGTGGAAAAACTCTCCCTGTTCTCTAAAGAAGACACAGGAGTGGTTAGTTCAGCATTCAACCGCTTCTCAAAATGTCAAATTCTTTCCTCATCACTAACTGCCATTTGCGGATAAAACCGCAACAACTCCATGAACTTAGCTTCATATTCGCTAACATTCATCTATCCTTGATTGATCCTCTAAAATTGAGAGATCTTCTCATCTAGATACGTCTTAGGGAAGTATCTACTGATGAATTCTCGTCGGAATACCTCCCATCCAATTTCTTCACCTAGTATCTTATCTTCCTCTATCATCCACCAATGACTAGCACTTCCTTTTAGGAGGTACACAACATGTCTTACCTTTTCAACTTCAGGAATATCAAGGATCCTAAAATCCTTTTCCTACTCTGTCAGCCACAAATCAGCATCTGCTGGATCAGATGTACCAACATAATATATGGCTCCAACCTGGCGAAGTCTCTTAAAAGTCTTACCGGCTCCATAGCCCTCATGATGGGTTGGTGCCCTAGGTGCAGGTGGTGGCATCCTGTTTGCCATATGTGTCATGGCTATCAGGAATTTCTCAAATAGAGCATGGAGGGCTGGATTTTCTATCACAACTGGGTCAATCTAGGGCTGTTTAGGTACATGCCCTTCCCTATTCTGGTCTCTTACACCTCCTCCTGGTGCAGTAGTGCTGCCCTCAGCAACATGTTCTTCATGTGGTCCAAACATCTTCAAGTTCTTCTTCTCCTATATGAGCAGAAGATACAATCAGATAAACTGGAAGACACTTAGAACAGACTCTACAACCTTAGTCCCATGTCTCTATAGACTCAGCGAACCTAGAGCTCTGATACCACTTAATTGTGGCATACAACTCACAGAAACATAATTAACTAATGCGGAAGCGTTCACTAAGCAACAGATTACCGAAAATCACTAAAAATTAAAACCTTTTTATCAAATGGTCCATCAAATGAAAACTTTCTCACATAAAACCAAAGTAACATATTTACATTCTTGTTCAAAGGTACATATCATGTATCATCTCTTTCAGAGAATTACAAGCATTAATTGTCTTGTTAAGCTAAACACAGGCAATATAAAATCTCGAGGCACTGAGCCAAAATCTCGAAAGCACTAACTACTACTCCTAGGACCTGAGAGTACAGAGATGACACATAGGACTCTATATACATCTATACAAGGCATAACAACTAGTGTATCCACCTGAGACTTCACTGTTGTCCCTGCTGCTACTATTGTTGTCCTTCTTCTACTGGGGAATTCCTGTCTCCTCGTCAGCGTCCACCTAAAAATGTAGTTCCCACGGGGGTGAGACAATTGTAAAATTATGATTCTTGCTACACAAAGCATTACACATGGTGCACAGGGCTCATTAATTTTTCAGATTAATTCTGACTGAGAAACAAAACATATGAAGGCTTATAAAGCCTATAAAACATTCTCAATATACAGAGCATCATAGCCCATTCCTGGCTATGCTCTTCATCTCATCATTGTTGCATGATTATTATTCATGATAACAATTATAATGCTTTCATATCAGCACCATACAACACTAAGTAATACCACTACTCCCTGTTTAGGGTTCATGGTTTCTCTTTCATCTTCAACAGAATATGATTGCATCATAGTCTATTGATTTGGATTAACCTTTTCATAAGGCATGTTAGCCTACATTCATTAAGGTGCATTACATCTTAATGTAACAATTGACATGACACATCTCATGTGTCACCCATCCAATTATGATGGGCTTATAACACATCAAGGTATATCAGAATTGGGGTGTTGGATGTGATATCTATCATATCTTGATGTATCACTTTCCTCAACACCTTTATCTTTCTTGAGTTCATCCACTTAGATTGTATTAGGGTATTCCCCATCCTAATATCTTATGCACTAGATCATCACATTCATCATGCAATGTATTGGTCATAATTCACCTATTTAGAATATACAACCATTACCAAAGATATGGACTCACCTTTGAGTCAGGAACTATTAATGTAAGAATATCCATTGTTAATCCCTCTAGGTATTACATTTGTCAATACATTAATCATTATTCCATTATTCAGAACACTGTTCGGGAAATCGGTCCGCACGACCGCATATACTCCCGCATATACCTATTCAGTCACCCTACCGCACCGCATATTACTAATCGGTCCATTAAGCAGTTATGGGCCGCATATACTCCCGCTTGTCTGATTAAGCGGCCGATTAAACTCCGCTTTTCTAAAAGCCCACAACTTATGTTCATGCATTTCGTACATACATGCATACATATACACACATTTCATTATATATTTAAATTGAGATAAATAATCATTAAATTATATGTATACATTGTAATACATATAAAAAATTTCCACACGCATTTGTACATTTATTCGAATACATTTTGATATATTAACATGTATAGATACATATACAATATACCTAAATATACAATCACATATTTGTGTATCTATATATACATTTTGATTTATTCACATTTATACACACTCTACACCTATTTGTACATTGATTTACCTACATTTTAGTATTTGTACATATATTACAAACACATTCCATATATAGACATATATACATATATAAGCATATCCTACATCATACATGCATAATAATATGTTTATAAGTAAATAGATGTACATTCCTACTCTATATATTTTAATTCATGATCTTGATATATTAATTTATATATAATTAGTTTATTGAAATAAAAAATAAAAAACCGCATATACTCCCGTATATACTCCCGCATATCGCATATACTCTATGCAGTACCCTCTCTGCCCGTACACCGCATACCGCTTTCCTGAACAATGATTCGGAATAGGATTTTCCATATTTATAGTTTGAGGTTCACAAAGCATCTTTCATATATTATATGAATTTCACCTAGTATCATTCTTCATGAGAGTTTCACATAACATCCTTCTATATCAGGGTTTCACCTAGTATTATGTGAAATTAGGATTTCACAACACATGACCCAGTGATAGGACTTCACATAGAATCAATAACACTACCCTATATTAAGGTTTCTTGCACCTTTACCCCATTTTAGGGATTAACGTTTACCATTTACATCCAAGTAGGGTTTCTCTTACCTCATACCCAAATTAGGGTTAGGATGTACAATTCCTATTAAATTAGGGTTTCTTACATTATTATACTAAGTTAGGGTTACCTTATCACCCTAGATTATGCTTTCACTGAGCTTAGCCCTTAATTAGGATTTCACATATCCTTTCCCTAAATTAGGGTCAAGGTATATCAATCTTTCCAATGAGGATTTCATGATCTCATATTATGGATCAATCCCTGATTACACATTGTTTCCTAAAGAGAGAATTAGGGCTTATGATATAAGCAATCATCTCACTCATTCTTTCTCTCTCTCTCATCCTCTTTAGGATGTTAGCTACTCCAAGATTGGACTAGGTCAGCCCTTCATCTAAGTGCACATAGTTAGGGTTAATCTTCATAATCACCATTGAACTACATCATTAATAATCAAGTAGCTAATTTACCTTTGATCATATTAGGTGTCCAAATGGTCTAACCAATTTGAACCACAAAAGGACTTAGTCACTTAGACGTCAAACGGTCTTGGTCATTTAGACCTCAAACGGTCTTGACCAGTTAAGTTCAAACGATTTGAAACGGTTTACCAAAGTAAGTACTTGAAACCATTTGCTAAAGTAAGTACTTGAAACCGTTTGCTAAAGTGAGTACTTGAAACTGTTTGCTAAAGTGAGTACTTGAAACCGTTTGCTAAAGTACTCATGAGATCGATTGGGCCTCAAACGGTTTGGGATCGTTTGGTCCCAAATGGTCTTGAGACCATTTGGACCCAAATAGTCTTGAGATCGTTTGGTCCAAACCTCCTCAAAACTGAATGGACCAAATATGGTCTCAACCACTCATGTTGAATTAGGGTTTCCAAGATTGATTCCTTCATTGATTGAATTGATATAATTACTCATCAATTGAACCTAACACCATACTTCATTTGATATTAATAGATCATCCTTCAACTGATTTAACCCTCAATGGATCATTAATTAGGGTTTTGAATCAATTGGATTAAAGATTGAAATCAATGAACCTTCAATATTAGTCATTGTATTATTAATCACTTTGAAACTATTTTGACCATCATTCAAATTAGACATGACCTGACCTAAAACGGTCTTGAGGTCATTTGGATGACCTCCAAATGGTCTTGAGACCTTTTTCCCATCTTATCATCAAAATCCATGACCTCCAATTAGGGTTTGGGTCATTGGATTGATCATCGAATCAGCACTTAATTGCATTTCAATTTGGTATCTCTAGACCTTCCAAAACTCAACCATACTTAACCCTAGACCTCCAAACGGTCTTGGGTGACCCTCAAACGGTCTTGAGACCATTTGGGTGATCCCCAAATGGTTTTGAAACCATTTGGGATAATCAGCCCAAAGTTCCAAGTCAATTGATTATGAAATCAACACTTAACCCGATTAGGGTTTGGTGATTGATTGTCCTTCAACTCATGAACCAATTGGGACTAATAAATTATAATTAGTGGTTCATTAACCAACAGTATTATAAACAAATCTCCAAATGGTAAACCTTGGTCAACACCTCCAAACGGTTTGAAACCATTTTCCCTCAAACGGTTTGATGAAACCGTTTCCTTTCAAACGGTTTGAAACTGTTTGCTCCCAAATGGTTTGTGAAACCGATTGAGAAACTTTGTTGAAACTGTTTGCACTTGATATTTGGGGAGGTGTGTTCTTAGGATGATTTCATCATCATCAAGATCTAAACTCATGAAACCTTCTATGGTTTCCATGATGATTGCATCACTCAACCAAATCAATTATCGTGAATGAAGAAATGATCATTATTTGTTAAGGACCTGAATGGAATAAAAAAATCAAGGGTTCAAGTTATAAAACCCACCTCCAATTGATCTCCAAAGCTCCAAGATCATGCCAAAATTGGTGGATGAAGCTTTTGCAACTACCCCTAGGATCGTCCTCAAGGTTTTGGTTGAAAAGATTGGCAAGGGTTGAAGATGGAGTGAAGAAAATAAGAAATCAATGATTTATTTTCGTTTTCCACCATGGAATCTAGGGGAAAAGAGGTCAAGAATCTTACCAACAGGTTGGAGGTCGTCCTCCTATCCTCCAACGCTCTTTGGTCAGTTTCCAAGCAAAGAGAAGAGGTGAGTTCTAAAAAAACCTTTGTTTGGGCTAGGAAAGGGTCTTTTTATAAGAAATTCAATGAGAGAGAAAATGTTTTATAAAAGTCTTTTAATTCCAAAATTGTTGCCACATTCTCCCCCTTGGTTTCTTGTATGCAAAGGCATATCTATCCCCACCGAGATCCCTTCCATTATCTAAGAATTAAGGGAAAAGAAATTAAGCACCTTAACCCTTATAATAGTAATTTCCATATTTGAGTGGAAATTCTTTTTCTTATAATAATGGTGAGTGGAGTCTTCACCTCCTTGGGATATACTCGTACCTTTGCAAGGATTAAGGATGTCCATACACATATGAATCCAACTATATTAATTTTGGTTGAAGGACCTTCAATTATTATATTTATTTTTGCACCAAATTGAATTAGGGTTTCACTTAGGCTTAAATCTTGATTATTTTAATATCAAGATTCTCTCTCCTCCAACTTAATTCAAATGAGGCGCCCCTCTCATTTTCTTGCCTCAACATGATGCCAAGAAATATTAGGGACCTTATTGAAGTGGTAATTTTCATATTGAACCCTAGGTTTTGGGTAAATTGCACATTACACCAAAACTAGATTTTAATGCACAAACATTGTTTTATCAGCTCTTTCTTGGTACTCAGGCTACCACAAGCCATACCTCTGCATCATATCCAATCTCATTATGCTTCAACACATGAGGAACATATTATCATGTATAATTTGCAATTTAACCCCTCAATTTGGGTAATTTGCACTTTAGTCCAAATTCAGTAAAACATTATTTCAGCATATTCAAAAAGGACTAAAATTGAATTATAAGTTCCTCTTGAGTCCTAATTACTTTTCCCAAGATTATATTAAGCATCTACTCAACCTTATTAGGCAAATCATCTAGGGTTAAGCATAACCCAGGTCAGGGGTGTTACATCACCAACCTAAAATTTGATTAACAAAAAACATGTACATGATATAACTATAAATGAACATATAGATAGAAACCTCAGGGATATATTTGTAAAACTTACATTGTGAGGCAGAGCATTGACGTCCTCACCCTCACGATAATCATCAGCATGGTCATCAGGAGAATGCTCAACAATCTAAAAGTTCACATTCACATTGTAAAGTAATTCACATTGTAAAGTTCACATTGTAAAGTTCACATTCACATTGTAAAGCAATTCACATTGTAAAGTCCACATTCACATTGTAAAGTTCACATTCAAAAAAATAAAACATATAAACAAATATAAGCATGAATGCCTCTAATATTGTGATCTTTTATCAATTAACAATCCTTCATTGTGATCTCCGTGCACATACAAGTCATCATTACCTTCAATATTTGGTGGTGTTGGAAACCCAACTGAGAATGGACTAGAGTCATCATTCTTATCATAGTACACTTCTTCATCTATAGGATCTTTGAAAACTACTAGAGGGGGGGTGAATAGAGTTTTATAAAGATTTTAATAATAATTTAAACTCAAACAACCACAATGAAGATATTGGACAAGGAGACACAGGGTTTAGAGTGGTTCCAACTATAGCAAATACTATAGCCGTCAGTCCACTACCCGGTTGCTTACCCAACCGGGATTTGAAAAGAAATTTATTTTATTACCTCGCAAGGAATTTACATAAAATACAATTTCTTTTCCCAAACCCTTCAAGCAGCCTTCACCTAGAAGTAATCGCCCAACCTTGAAGCAGCCTTCCCTTGAAGTAGATGCACCAACTCCCGTTGCACCAGCCTTCTGAAGTAGCTTCCCTTGCGATAGCCTTCTTGAAGTAGCTTGAAGTCCCCTTCTCCACCTGAGAAGTCAACCCTCTCCGATCCGCAGCCTCCAACCCTAGGAGTAGCAAGGAGAGTACAAATAATAAAAAGGAACAAGAAAGAAAAAGGAAATTACAACTTATCCTTTAAGCCCAAGGCTTGATATGCCTAGATCAAGCGTATAGATCTCCTAACCAAGTGTGTGAACTTGTGATTGCTGTGGGTAGGAGATTCTAGCCTATAGGACACGAAATTGAGCTAAGAAGAAAGTAGGCCAATGATCACAGTGCTCAAATTGCTTGCAACAGATTGCTCAAGTATGCTCAAGTATTTCTCAAGTGTAACAAGTGTAAAACAAGTAAGTTTAGGTGTCCTATGGCTTGTCCTATTTATAGGAATGGCCTAAGGATGCTTAAGGACGTTCTAGACAACTTCTAGGGGTTTCTAAGTGCTTAACTAGCCGTTAGGTACAAAGTTGTTGCTTTAACAACGGCTAATTAATTAATTCTGCAGTTGCTGTCAGAGACCATCTCGGTCGACAAATGGTCGACCAAGATACCTACTCGGTCGAACTTTTGTCGACCGAAAGGCTCTCTGGAACAAGTGATTTGCAACATCTTTCATCAACTGCCAACTAACTTTTCTGTTGTGTCTAACGGCTACTTTGGATCTTTCTCGGTCGAGAAGATTGCCGACCGAGAGTGTCTCGGTCAAGGAGTTTGTCGACCGAGATTGATCCTGTTTCAAGGTTTTAATTTAGGCACTAATTATGTGTGTGAGTGTGCATAAGTAATCCTATTTGAATGGGATGACTTGTCTAACTGTGGTGTTTAGCTAGGGAGAATCTAACGCTTGATTTACATGCAATTCTAAGTACTTGTGCATTATATTGTTGTACAAGTTTTTACAACAGTGATTACATTGCATGAAAAAAATAAATATGTAAGCTTGTAGATTTTCCCTTGTTGCTTTGTCATCCTGCACACTCAAGTAGCTCGTTAGATTAATAAGAATGAAATGTTTGTCATAATCAAAACAAAGGGATTTATAGATGTCCATTTAGCCAACAATCTCCCCCTTTTTGAAGATGACAAACATTTCCAAAATATAAATAAAGGAAATATAAAACATATGAGTTTCATATCTTTAGATTACCTTTTGTAGCTTTTTCTCTTGTGTATAGAATGTGTGCTTATTATTCCCCATGAATTATGGAACATGAAATCCAGATCATTTGGGAATATAGCAACTTTCAATGTAAAGCCAAGAGTTTATTTATGAAACTCATTAATTGAGTTTGACTAAAAGTTAATTTTATATTTATCTCTCCCCCTTTGTCACTTCAAAAAGATAACCGTTAAGAATAAAAACTCCCCCTTAATTAGGTATCCTATTAGGAACATGGATTTAATATCATATTTTTCTAATTTAGCCACAATTTGTTTCTCAATCATTTGCAAAGGATGTTAAGCCTTGAAATGATATGAGATCCTGTTAGATACATGGCATATGTATTGATTTCTCATCCATTTTACAAGGAATGTTAAGCCCATAAAATGATATGAGAATCCTTTAATCTCAGAGTACATAAAAATATCTCCATCCAAATGCAAGGGATGTTAAGTCCCGATTTGTTTAGAGAGTTCCTTTAAGTACAAGTTATATCATTTTTCTGAAATTCATAGATTTCTTCATAACCAAAAAAAATACTAAGGTCGTAATAAGCTCCAAATAATGTTTTTGTAAGCTTCTTAATCAAATAATCAAATTTGTTTTTATGAGCTCCCCCTTAATTTTACAATTAAAGCAATTTAAGGCTGCTAAGGTCACAAATGATTTTAAGTTTTGGTTTTGACCTTTATCAAAAAGTATACTAAGATTAAGTACATTAAAATGATGTCCATATAACAACCAAGAGCTTGTGTTTAAGTAGCACCAATATCAAAGAAAACATCTTCCAAAGTGGAAGCGGTTTTGCCAATTTTATCTTCAACATGATGAGGAGAAACATGATTAATTTGCGAATATATTCAGTTTTATTGCAAACTTGACAACAGAAACCTGCTCGGTCGACGATCTTTCGACCGATAGTGTTCTCGGTCGAACAGTTTCTCGACCGAGAATGTGTCTGGATTTGTTTCATAGCTGTTTTAAGTAATTTGTCAATTTTGCCACAATTATAAAGGTTGCATTTTTATTTATTACTCCCCTTATTTGGTATGTTCTACAATGATGATCTTATAATCCATATTTTGAATATGTCTCACATAAAAAATATCCATTGGAATCAAGTAAAGATGGCTAATTTTATTAAAAGCATGTATTACAAGCATAAAAAGATAGACACATCATATAGAGATGACCCATTACAATTATTCAAAAGATATCATTACAATAACTCCAACATTTACTGGAAAGACTTAAGGATTACATCAATGTCAGGGTCTTTCCCAAGAAAAGGCTTAGTTCCATAGTACTGGACCAATGTTTGCCAATCTAGAGCACCTGTCTTAGTTAGAGCATATGCTTCCAAGAATGTAGGTACTCGGTCAAATCGGAAATGAGCGGCAATATCTTGCAGTTGCATGGATGAAAACTGAGTGTGTGTAAGATCCACAGATGGTGGAGGTGGAGTTTGATAATAGTTTTATGAAGGATTGTATGGATTGAGCATGCCAGGATTTAAAGAATATGGATATTCATCAGTTTGGTTTGGGGAAAGGGTTTGCATTCTTTGGTTTAAATATGTCATGGCATGATGATTGTAGTCTAATTGTCTACTAAGGTGATATTGGGAGCCAGCAATATAAGTAAGAGTATTTTGAATGGGATCATGTGGTAGGGTAGTAGGAGGAGGTGGTGGTATGTCCTGATGAGATGTTTCTCCTTCTACTCTAGCCCTTTTGTGACCAAAATCTATTCCCATTTTCTCTACGGTATTCTTACTTATCTTTTGTGGTCTACGCTCCCATGTATATCCCATATCCTCAATGTTTGATTTAAGAAAATGTTGAGTAATTTGACATACGAAATCCGCATATGGTGGGTTGCCAGAAAACTCAAGCATGTTTTTAAGGATTATACGGATGAAGTTTGTGGGAATGCGGCTTATGATGGCATAAATGAGGCACATTCGGAATATTGGAACTTCAGACTTGTTGGTTCTAGGGTGAATATTTGTAGAAACAATGAGATTTACAATCCTACAGGCAGGTTTGAGATTTATAGCATAGTAGGTTCCCCTATCTTCATGACAAGTAGTGTTGGATTGAAAAATAGCTCTTTTATGTTACTAAGGCTAATGGTATGATCATCTTGGGAAAGTTGATTTAGTGGATTTCCGGTGGCAAGGTCAAGGAAGTCTTTATATTCATCTAGGTCAATATTTAGCATTTCTAGAATATCTTCTTCAGTAAATCTAAAGCTATGCCCATTGACCATAGTATACAAGAAGGTAGTTTCATTTTCAGAATGAGATATGAGGTTGGCATAAAATTCATTCACTACCTTGGTGGAATAGGAAGGGAAAGAGGGGTAGATGAATTCCTTCAACTTTTGCACTGCAAAGAAATCCTCCAGATCGACTATGTTGAGGAAGTCCAGAGCTTCAACTGGTCGTCGAGGAAGAGGAGCTTTGGAGGAAAGCCGTAGATATCGATCACCAGCATCTCCGTCGAGGAAGGCGATGTCGTTGATGATCGTCAGTGGTGGAGTAGCTTCCCGAGCTTCCCTTCCTTTCCTGCCGGCGACCTTCTTCTTCCCACGGGCAGCTGAGGATGAGGCCATTTTGTGTTACTTGAATGTGGAGAAGAAGCAAGGAAGGTTTGGGGATGAGGATGCTAAAGAGTTGCACAAAAATGCACTAGAGAGGGACTATGGAAGCAAGAGTATGCAAGTGTGAGTAATTGACCCATTTTTCCTCCCTTTTATAACAATCCAGCGACCAGGTCGGTCGACGATTCGTCGACCGAGCGTCCGCAACGGTCGTGTTGCAGACGCGCTACTCGGCTCCCCAACGGTCAAATAACGGTCATAAACGGTCATAACGGTCGGTTTACAACGGTCGTATCCAACGGCTATTTCTCGGTCGAACAATTGTCGACCGACATTGTCTCGGTCGAACATTTGTCGACCGAAAGTGTATCTGATACTAAATCTGTATAGATTCTGTCGGTCGAGAGAGAGGAACTGACCGAGAGGTTTTCGGTCGAAGAGTTCGTCGACCGAGAGACTTACTGAGTACGAATTTGAAGCTGATTTTTAAGACTATTTTTGTAGAGCACACATATATAGATTTTCCAAGGGAGTAATATTGTGTTTATTATTGACAATATTGGGACAAGTTGTGATCATAAATTAATTTCTTTTAACCATAAAAGGATATCCAAAATAGTTATTATGTCAAACTTATTTTAGGTCGAATTTGACTACGACCATAGCGCCCCTTAGTCAAATTTTATTTTGACCAAGAGGCAAATTTTGCAGATTTTTCAGATTGAATATATTGAGTATAATATCTGCATAAAATTTAATTTTAATATCAAGTTGAAGCATACTACTTAATTGGAGGCACAATTAATCATTTCAAAGATACTAAGTTAGAGATTTTGTTGCAAGCAATAACATATAACTAATCAATTATTTTGCTTGCTTATATATTTTCATGGATCCATGCATACAATTATCTATGCGCACCCAATGATGAAAGCATGGTATAATGGTAATAACAGCATACGATGACAATTCCATTTTATGATTAGTATATGAATAGACCAGAAAAATACTTTTACGAAAAACCATATGAAAATAGGAATTTTCTTTTTCATTTGACTTAAACTTTAAATCATCTAGGGAACAAACTAATATTAATTTCATTTACATTTGTAATTATGTAGAGTTGAGATAGACATAGAAATATGCAACTAATGTCTTTGGTCATATCTCAACTTGATTTTGTTCATTTAGTTTGGAGGTTTTGGAACCCAAACTAACTCTACATCTTTTCTCTTATAAGGACATGAAAAAGAGTAATGTCCAAGACGTGAGCAATAATGGCAACATATAGAATCAACCTCAAGTCGTTTTCTATGGTTTTGTTCTAGGTTGTTCTTTGGTAAAAATGTATTTGTTCCTTTTGGTACATATATAGATTGATGGGTTTGTGACTTTTTCCAACTAGGTTGATAGGACTTCCCTTTAGGCTTATAACCTAGTCCTCTTCTCCCAATCTGATGATAGGAATTATCTAAGATTTGATCAAGAATGCCATTATTATTTAAATTACTGATTTTTTGTTGTAACTTGGTAATCTCTTCCATTCTCTTCTTAATATCTAGTTTTGCTTGGTCTAGATTAGATGTCAGTAAATTTCTTTCTTTAACAATAGTGTCATAATCTATATGGGTGCACAATAATGGTTGTTTTTGAAGATCATTTACTTGAGTCTGTAAGTTTGAATTTTCAACAGAAAGGAGCTTGCAATCGGCTTCCATAGATTTTAACTTAAGATCAGAAAATTTATTTCCCTCTTTGAGATCCTCATTTTCAGATGCAAGAGCAAGAAGTTTAACATTAAGATCATCATTTTCCTTATTTGATTTCTTTAATTTCTTTTTGCACTCAACATATTTATTATGTGTCTCTTCAATAATAGCAACTAATTCTTCCTTAGATAAATCAAAAAGACTTACCTCTTCTTCTTCTTCACTAGTTGTAGCAATAAGACATTCTTTGTGCTCTTCCTTTGATCTCCATGGGCATCCGGTTGTTTTGTGGCTTGTTCCTAAACACCAATTGCAGCATGTTGTGGTTTTGTCCAAACAGCACCTTTCACCATTTCCCTCCATTCTTCAAGACCTGGTTAGGGTTCCTTGAAGCCTACTCTGATACCAACTGAAAACTACTAGAGGGGGGGTGAATAGAGTTTTATAAAGATTTTAATAATAATTTAAACTCAAACAACCACAATGAAGATATTGGACAAGGAGACACAGGGTTTAGAGTGGTTCCAACTATAGCAAATACTATAGTCGTCAGTCCACTACCCGGTTGCTTACCCAACTGGGATTTGAAAAGAAATTTATTTTATTACCTCGCAAGGACTTTACATAAAATACAATTTCTTTTCCCAAACCCTTCAAGCAGCCTTCACCTAGAAGTAATCGCCCAACCTTGAAGCAGCCTTCCCTTGAAGTAGATGCACCAACTCCCGTTGCACCAGCCTTCTGAAGTAGCTTCCCTTGCGATAGCCTTCTTGAAGTAGCTTGAAGTCCCCTTCTCCACTTGAGAAGTCAACCCTCTCCGATCCGCAGCCTCCAACCCTAGGAGTAGCAAGGAGAGTACAAATAATAAAAAGGAACAAGAAAGAAAAAGGAAATTACAACTTATCCTTTAAGCCCAAGGCTTGATATGCCTAGATCAAGCGTATAGATCTCCTAACCAAGTGTGTGAACTTGTGATTGCTGTGGGTAGGAGATTCTAGCCTATAGGACACGAAATTGAGCTAATAAGAAAGTAGGCCAATGATCACAGTGCTCAAATTGCTTGCAACAGATTGCTCAAGTATGCTCAAGTATTTCTCAAGTGTAACAAGTGTAAAACAAGTAAGTTTAGGTGTCCTATGGCTTGTCCTATTTATAGGAATGGCCTAAGGATGCTTAAGGACGTTCTAGACAACTTCTAGGGGTTTCTAAGTGCTTAACTAGCCGTTAGGTACAAAGTTGTTGCTTTAACAACGGCTAATTAATTAATTCTGCAGTTGCTGTCAGAGACCATCTCGGTCGACAAATGGTCGACCGAGATACCTACTCGGTCGAACTTTTGTCGACCGACAGGCTCTCTGTAACAAGTGATTTGCAACATCTTTCATCAAATGCCAACTAACTTTTCTATTGTATCTAACGGCTACTTTGGATCTTTCTCGGTCGGGAAGATTGTCGACCGAGAGTGTCTCGGTCGAGGAGTTTGTCGACCGAGATTGATCCTGTTTCAAGGTTTTAATTTAGGCACTATTTATGTGTGTGAGTGTGCATAAGTAATCCTATTTGAATGGGATGACTTGTCTAACTGTGGTGTTTAGCTAGGGAGAATCTAACGCTTGATTTACATGCAATTCTAAGTACTTGTACATTATATTGTTGTACAAGTTTTTACAACAGTGATTACATTGCATGAAAAAAATAAATATGTAAGCTTGTAGATTTTCCCTTGTTGCTTTGTCATCCTGCACACTCAAGTAGCTCGTTAGATTAATAAGAATGAAATGTTTGTCATAATCAAAACAAAGGGATTTATAGATGTCCATTTAGCCAACAATCTTCAATTAACTATCTTTTACCATGAAGAACAACTGACCATTTATCATTTATAGGATCATCGATATAAAATACTTGTTTCGCCTGTAATGCATGCCAATATGAATGATTCACCCTTCTCGCCAATCTTTTCAAAGTTCACTAATGTGAAACCCAATTCATCCACTATAACTCCTTTGGTGTTATCAATCCAATTACATTTAAAGAGAAGAATTCTAAAATCTACGTAGTCAAACTCCCATATGTCTTCAATGACACCGTAATATGACATTTTAGCTTCATGTGGACTCTTATCCTTTGCACTTGCAATAAATAATGAAGACGTTTGAAGGGTGACCCCACTATTTTGGATGACACTTTTATCATCTTGACGCTTTGTGTAATATGAGAATCCATTTATGGCAAATCCTTCATAAGACATAACATTCAATTTTGGTTTAAATGTGAGGCATTTGATAGTTTTAGTAAGATTATCTAGTGTTTGAGATAGTTGATGTAAGACTTTATCTTCAAACCACTTAATAAATGTCTTGTTATGCTCTCTAGGAAGCCACATTGAATTGGCTCAAGGATATTGTCTCTTGATGAAATTGGTATGTTCCTCGATATAAACACTCACTTCATTGATGTTGTGTACAATATACAAGTGACCTTGTTCCAACTGCTCATGGTTGATTACTTTCATCCGTGATCCCAAAATTCCTTTGCCAAAATGCTCCTCAATATTCTTGTCATTTATAGGATCGTCATTAGCACTCAGAAAGTCATTGCAAAAATCCATAACCTTTCTCGCCACATAACCCTTAATGATACTCCCTTCAGGCCAATAACAGTTTTGAACATCACCTTTAAAAATGCTAATATATCGTTCAAAGGGATACATCCAATGCAAGAAAACTAGTCCCAACATTTTCACTTCCCTAGTCAAGTGGACAACAAAATGTACCATGATATCAAAGAACGAAGGAGGAAAATACATCTCAAGCTTACAAAGGGTAACAACCACTTCTCTTTGCAATTTATCGAGAGTATCAGGGTCAATAACTTTACTGTACGGACTGTTGAAAAAGAAACAAAGTCTGGTGATTGCAAACCTTACATGCTTCGACAATATAGATCTAATTGCCATGGGTAATATTTGTTGCATTAGAGTGTGACAATCATGAGATTTAAGACCTATAAACTTCATATCTTTCATTGATACCAATGTACGGATGTTGGATGAGTAACCTTGTGGAACCTTAACATTTATCAAGCATTCACAAAAGGCTTTCTTCTCCTTTCTCGACAACGTGTAACAAGCGGGAGGTAAGTATGTTCTTCGATCGCTACTAACTACTTCTATTAATTTTGTCCCTATTCCCATTTCACGTAGGTCCATTCTGGATTTTATCCCATATTTAATCTTACCTGGTATATTCAACAGAGTATCGATGACGCTATCATAGAAATTTTTGTCAACAAGCATGACATCGATACAATGCCTGACTGCCGAAGAACTCCAATAAAGAAGATCTCAAAATATTGACTTCTTCTTGAATAAAGATTTGTCACTCCATGTGGCCATCATACATTGTGATCTCTTACCAAATTCATTGGCAAAGTCTTTTATTCTTTCATAAACATCCTCCCCTGATATAGGTTTAGGTGCACTCCGTTCCTCATTCCATCCATTGAATGCTTTGCGCAACCTACGATACAGATGGAATTTTGGAAGAAACCTTCGATGATCAAGATATACAGTCTTTCCTCCGTGTTTTAGTCTTATTGAATCAGTGTTCTCTTCACATATAGGACACACTTTAGATCCTTTGACACTATATCCAGACAAATTCCCATATGCTGGAAAGTCATTCACAGTGCAAAACAACATAGCGTGCAAATGAAATGTCTCTCTTTGTGAAGCATCATAGGTCATCACACCTTCATCCCAGAGTTTCTTCAAGTCATCAATCAGAGGTTCAAGATAAGCGTCGATATCATTTCCAAGTTGTTTAGGGCCCGATATCAACAATGACAGCATAACGTACTTATTTTTCATACACAACTAGGGAGGAAGATTGTATATAACAAGCATAACTGGCCAAGTGTTATGTTGGCTACTCAATATCCCATACAGATTCATCCCATCTGTACAAAGCCCAAGTCTTAGATTCTTGACTTCTTTACTGAATTCAGGGTACAATAAATCAATCTTCTTCCACTTTGGGGAATCAGGCACATGTCATAGGATCCCATCATTATTTTTCTTAACATCCGCATACCACCTCAAATTCTTCACATCTATCAGATTCGCAAACAAGTGTTGAAACTGTGGTATTATAGGTAGATACCACATCACCTTGGCAGGAGAACCAGTTTCGGACTCCCCCGAAGTCATCAATTTATACCTTGACGCACCACATTTGGGACAATCTTTCAAATCCACATAGTCCTTTTGAATTAATACACAATCATTCGGGCATGCGTGTACTTCTTGGCCTCCATTCTCATTGGGCACAATAATTTCTTTAACCGGTATGTTGAGATTGGCAGCTCATTTCCTTCAGGAAGAATTTCTTTCAACAAAGACAACAATGACGTGAAGCTTTTATCGCTCCATCTATTGTTAACTTTTAGCTTATACAATCTCAACACAGCACTAAGCTTCGTCAACTTACAACCTATGTATAACGGTATCTCAGCATCATGCACAATGTTTCTAAACATGGGAGGTGGATCAGTGTGCTCTACCCCACAACTATCCAACATCACATCAACGATGTCTACTGAAACTGGTTTGTTCACATCTACGTCATCGGAGGAAATTTCTTCTTCCACACAAGCACTGCTATCGACATCCACTGATTTCAGGTTTGAAATCTCTCCTTGCCAGTGCCATTATGTATAGCCTTGTATAATCCCATTGCACATGACATGACTTTTAATTTCGTCACCAGTGCTGACTTTCAAGTTGTTACTGCAATGCCTACATGGACAGTAGAACCTATCTCCAGGTTGTTTCCTATGTTTCTCAGCAAATCTAATAAACTGATCAAGACTAGAAATAAACTCTGGGGTATAGTAATTTGGAATGGACATCCATGATCTATCCATTCTATGATCAAAGAGAAAACAAGTATATATTAGAACAAGATTAGGGTCTAGGGTTAAAAGATTAGGGTTTATGGTTAAAACTTTAGGGTTTAAGGTATTATATATAATAAATGTGTACCACCTATCCCATTCTTGAACACCTAATCTCACTAGTAAGTGTATAATGTGTATTGGGTTTTCAAGAAAATTTCGGCAGCATTTCCCCGTTGTTTTCCAAGTACATATGTACTTAGAGAACAAACGGGAAAATGCTGCCGAAATTTTCTTAAAAGCCCAATACACATTATACACTTACATCCTAAGTGAGATTAAGTGTTTAAGAACCTTCTCAAACCGGGGACTATCTAATATTTACTCCTAATGAGTAAATCTTAGATGGGTTTCTAGGCCAACATAATATAACACCAGTCCCTTGTTCACAACCCCATTCAACACACAATTTTCTTATAAAAGCACTTGTGGACAACCATAACAACATATCAATGCTTCCTAAATTAATCAATGTATTATTTTATAACACAAATTGTGGTGGGTATAACATAGCAAAAAACTAAACATGTCACAACAGAAACATGTCCTTAACCTAATATACAGATATTTATAACAAAACTCGTGGTAGCTATACCATAGAAAATTAAGTAGCATGCCCAATATATAACAAAAGCAACATTTTTCCAGATTGTTATAATGATAAAAACTCTTAACATTTTTCCATTGTAATAACCTTATCAGCATTTACCCTTATCCAAACCTACAACTAGCATGAGCAGAGGTTATTCATAACAACATATGTAGTGGAGGAAACTTTGGTAGGCTGCATTCTCTTCTTTATATTTCACAAACTCCATGATGGACGGCAACAGATGGATGGGCGATGGTTTAAAATCTTGGTCTAATCTTTGTGTAGGTATGGATGTGATTTGACTAGGGGACAAAGTGATATGTTTCCCGTCCTCTTTGGCTATTTCTGTGGCCATGCGTTGCATCCCCCCACCATATCCACAACCTATCACCCATCAGCTTCTGAGTAACCATGGCCTGGGTTTCGAATCGCCATTCAAATCAAAATCTCAATCACAGTTCAGGAAAGAGGTATGTGGTGTACGGGCAGAGAGGGTACTGCATAGAGTATATGCGGTATGCGGGAGTATATATGGGAGTATATGCGGTTTTTTATTTTTTTATTTCAATAAACTTATTATATATAAAATAATATAATGAGATCATAAATTAAAATATATAGAGTAGGAACGTACATCTATTTACTTATAAACATATTAATATGCATGTATGATGTATGATATGCTTATATATGTATATATGTCTATATATAGAATGTGTTTGTAATATATGTACAAATACTAAAATGTAGGTAAATCAATGTACAAATATATATATATAGTGTGTATAAATGTGAATAAATCAAAATGTATATATACATGCACAAATATGTGATTGTATATTTAAGTATATTATATATGTATCTATACATGTTAATATATCAAAAGGTATTCGAATAAATGTACGAATGCATGTGGAAATTTTTTATATGTATTACAATGTATACATATAATTCAATGAATATATATCTCAATTTATATATATAATGAAATGTGTGTATATATATGCATGTATGTACAAAATACATGAACATTAGTTGTGGGATTTTCAAAAAGTGGAGTTTAATCAGTCGCTTAATCGGCCAAGGGGGAGTATATGCGGCCCATGACCGTTTAGTGGACCGATTAGTAATATGCGGTGTGGTAGGGTGACTGAATAGGTATATGCGGGAGTATATGCGTCCGTGCGGACCGATTTTCCGAACAGTGATCTCAATACATGTGTTGTCATCGGATCAAGTTTAGGATGAAACACTCAAATAAGTCAACAAATTATATAAGATAGGGTTTTTAGGGTAATATGTCTCAATTAGGTTAACAAAGAGGATTCATAATTTCCCATATAGTTATGCAATAATATATAGTCATATAATAGTCACATGTGTGATATTGCACATGCAAATTTATTAGGGGTGAAATCACTAGAGTTTACCTTAACCAACGTACAATAATCACTACCTAAAAGTGGATGGATCTTATAGTTCAAAATCAATCCTAAAGGACAATGTATCTAAGAATCGACTAATCAAGGCAAAAAAAAAACAATAACTAATATTTAAGACAAAAGCTAGATTGATTGATTATTCTAAAGTTGTGATTAATAAAGGGTTGAATTAAATATTGATTATTCTAAAGTTGTGATTAATAAAAGGGTTGAACTAAATTATCATATGAAAGTAACATAGGGTGGAATGAATTTCACCATCGTTGCCTATCATTCAATGTCTTACTGCATCATATTAAGCATGAACATATATGTTGAGGTCGGGTTAATCCACTTTTGGTGTTAATTAGGGTTAAAACATATATAGCACCTATATGAAGTTGTCATCAAGGGTTTAACAAAAAACGATGGATATGTTAGATCTGGAGTATCTATGAGAAGAATGGAGAGGTAAAGAATAGCACCCCCTTTTTAAAGAAGCAAATAGGCATGTAACCTTGTAGAGAACCAGCCAAGAAGCAAGCTCAGAAAAGACTCGACCATCACTCATCGAGTGAGAGGGGAGCATCAGTAAAGGAAAAAAACAAACAACCAGCACAGAGAAGCCAAGCCTAGCTAGCAGATGCTACTACTTCCATATGTAGGAATACCCTAGAGGAAGAAAAGGAGGAAGAAGGGTACCTCGACAGCGGTGGGGGAAGAAGAGGAGGAAGAACGGTACCTTCGCAGCGGCGGTGGCGACCAGGAGCAGCAAGCAGGCGGTCGGCGGCGAGCAGGAGAAGGAGAGCAGAAGAAGGTGGCGGCGAGCAGAGGAGAAGGTGTCAGAGCAACGAATGGCGGCGGCTGGAGCAACGAACGACGGTGGCGGCAGCAAGCAGACGAACAATGAGCAGCTGTCGGAGCAGGGAATCGATCACCGGAGCAGGGAATCGATTGCCAGACCTAAGCGCGGAGTCGATGAAACGGAGAAAGGGGGAAGCGCCTGGCTCACGCAGGTGTATTAAAATAACAATAGGCGTCGATTATTCAAAACAGCTGACATTTAAAACGATCAGCGTCGGCTGCTGTAAAAAACCAACGTCCAAGGGGGTGAAAATTTTCGTGGGGACAGCACGCGAAAACACATCGGTGTCGGTTATTGCAAGAAAACCGACGATAACAATGAGCCCAATTTCTGTCTCGCGAACAACCATTAGTCGTCGGTTGATTAGCTAAAAACCGACGCCGTATGATAAATTTTCGAGGTAATTTTTTCGCTGGAAAATTTAGATTTGGCGGTCGATTTTAGGCGTCGGTTGGTTATTGAGGAACCGACGCTAAATAAAGAATGATGCTCGTGTCTGGCCGCTCTTCAAAGATAGATGTCGGTTTATGTATTCAACCGACACTGTATGGTTTAGGTGTCGGTTTCTTATATACAACCGACGCCTATAAATATGATGTTACAAGCCAATTCTGTAGTAGTGTGAAAGGGGTTGAAAGTATGAGTACGAAGAATGCTAACCTCACTTTGTGGCCTTTTGAATTCCGCAGCAATGGAGGGATCCTTTGGTGCTATTATCTCAGATCTTAATTTCACATCCTTCATTGAATGCTCTGGTTTCCTTTGTAAAGCGGTATTGTGTGTGGATACTTGGATATGAGGCAAGACACGATGCAAAAGGACAACTTTAAAGTAAATTTAAAAAAAAACAATGGAGGAAAAACTTGCTTTTTGGTTGACTACCTCTTTTGAGACTTGGCACAAGCAAACCAATGGACGAAAAATCCGGCCAGTGTAGTACAGATGGTTCGGCCCGAACTATCCTCTCCGGGGGACCCGGATTCGAAACATCCTCTTGCATATTGTATTTACAATCCCTTGGGTCATCCGGGTTCTAACATCTACTTGTGGGAGGGGGGGGGGGAGACTAAGTCTCCTTCTAACTCAAAAAAAATGGAAAAAAAACTTACCTCTTCTGAGACTCGAACTTGTGTCATTACTGTCTTTGACTCAGACGTCAATGCTGGAGAAGCAAAGCTGGTTCCTATTTCGGCTCATGCTGTTCATAGGTCATTGCTGGAGATGATAGAGTGGTGGTTAGGGCCGGCGCGGGATGGGAGGCGGGGTTGGGGAAGATGATTAAAGCGCGCGAGGAAAAAAGGGTTGGTGATGGTGATAAGCGTTCAGCGTTTTACGAGATGTGTGGGTAGGGACTGGGAAGAGTGGTAAGAGTGTGGGTTAGCATTATATTGGTGCCGCATTTTCTTCATGCGTAATAGAAAATGCGTGGAATAATACGGTGTTGTGTGGTAGGATCAGTATGCTGCCCACAGGTGCGATGTTAAACTCCCGCGCAACGGGGTACGCCGGCTCTTCAAATCGAGCTCTAATCTTTTGTTCTGTCGACGGGTTGTGTCTCGCACAAGATGAGTGAGAGTTGGGCAAAAATATTGGTCTCTTTGAATTAATTTAGGTAAACGTTTACTCGACTAATCCGGTCCACGGTCCAGACTGTGGTTTTGTCGGAATTGGACTAGACGGGACCGCGAATTGAGAATTCAGATTTTGTAGACCACATATCGGACCAACTAATTATTTGGTCCAGGACCGGACCGAACCGAACCGAACGTACAGTCTGATCCGATATTGCAATCTGGGCCAATATTTTCTCACCTCTAGATCTTAGGCGATGAATGAAGTAAATTAGAAAAGTCACAAGTTGCGAGAGGGTAGTTGACGTAGAATTTGGGTAATAAGAGATCGACGCTCGTAATGGGGAAAAACATGTGTGATTAAATGTTCAGGCGGGTGTCTTTTTCCCTTACCATTATTTACTATATTGAAATTAAAAATATGACTTACAATACACATCTAAAGAAAAAAATACAATTAAAATACAATTTATCTATAATAATTTTCATATTTAACATTCAATTTTGAATAAAATACATATTTACTAATTCAGAGCTTTTGTAGAAAAGAGAACAATTTTATTATAATATTTAAATTCATTCGTTCGGCTGACAGAGAATGTTAAAATTGGAGATCTAATCATGAAAGCCTTATCAGCATATTTTAGAAAAATGAATAAAAGGACAACAGATGACATATCCATCTCATCGAATTAGAAAAAGAGGAAGTAAAGGGCTCAAGGCAACTGGAAGGTTTTGTATTTTTGTACTAAGGGGAATTGTTGAATAATAAGGACACATGTAATTATACAAGGGGTTGGAGTCTTTTGTGTAATTATGATATATAACAACAAGTCAGAGTCTATGTTGTGTGATCTTGGTATATAACATAACAACATGTTATATCATTTGTGTGATTGTGGTCTATTATAACATGTAGATATTACAACATGTAAACCTCTGATGTGCGATTATGGTATAGCACAATGGGTTAGTCTATGTTGTGTAATGGTGGTCTATTACAACGATTTATCATGTGTGACTATTATAACGGGTCACAACATGTTGTCTAATTATAGTATATAACAACATGTTGAAGTTTGTTGTATGATCTTGGGATATAACAACGGGTTTTAACACGTTGGGTTATTGTGGTCTATTATAACATGTACCTACTACAACAAGTCAACATATGTTATGGTATTATGATATTTTACAACAGCTTAGTTAACACAATGTAATGATGATCTATTACAACATGTTATCATGGGTGACTATTATAACATGTCACAATATGTTGTGTAATTAAGGTCTTTTACAAAGGATTTGAGTATGTTGTAATACTACAATGTATTACAACAGTTTAGCACATGTTGTAGTATCGTGTATACTACAACGGGTTTGAACTGTTATGAATAACTTGTATTGTATAAAATATGCAATATACAATGCGAAAATAAGCTTGTTGTGATAAGTATGCTAACTACAATACAACAAACACAACTGTTGTCTTTCTCCCGTTGTAAAAAGCTTTTTCTATAGTAGTGCCTTCTTTGTCACTCATCGAATTGGACAAGTGGTGTATTGAGCTTGGCATGATAGAGATCAATTTCTATAAATAATTTTGTAACAACCTTCAAACCTCTATTTTATTTACTTTCCTTCAGTGTATTATTCCTACACACATGATTGAGTCATGTAAATGGTTAGGGAACCATTATATGTTTACTATTATGTTGTCTTCTTCCTGTGATAGTGCTTCATCTGTGTTTCTTTCCATTTTTCTATCTATTTCCTCTAACTATGCACCTTTCTAGTGATTGCCCCACTCCACCACTATCCTACTGATGTGCTTGTTCATCATGTCTAAATGAAAGGATTCACTTTTAATCAGTGTCTATAGTGGTGATTATTTGATCTCCATAATCAAATTAAATGAAGATACTTACTTGCTCTGGATGAATTCAATTAAATTAATCTAGATTCCAGAGACAAGGTAAAGTTTATTGAAAACTATGTTGATCATATCCCAGAATGGAAACAGGAAAACAGTCAAGTAAAAAGTTGGCTATGGAAAAGAGATCCCTATATTTCTTCCAAGTACATTTTACCAATATTGTGAAGAAACTGTGGGATGTGGCTCATTCTCTCTACATAGAGGAAAACAATGCTATGAGACTTTATTATAATTGGGATAAATTTATTGAAATATGGGTGATAGGAACCTTCGTGAATACTTTGACTCCATTTTTAGCATGTCACAACAACTTGACTATCTTTAGACAATCTTAGTCTAAGATCAAACCAAAGAGCATGTGAATCTTGTCACATACAATTTCTTTAATGGATTTAATCTAGCCTACTCTTGTCGGTAGCATCATCTTGGTAGGGAGTCTGACATCTAGCTCGAGTCTTCTTCTCCACCAGAATCACAACTGGTTATTGCATTCGTTCCTCATGGAAGTGATCGTCGATGTTCCAAAAGGCCCAAATGTACTTTCTCAATCAGTTCCGACACCTAGAGGAGAAGTTCTATTAGAAGCATGATCATCACTATGGTGGCACTAGGACTACCTATGTTTGCTAAGGATCAAACAATCCATTTATCACCATATCCTCATATGAGTATGAGAACCTTCTACAAGCCTCATATCAGGCTTCTTAATAATCTACTGATCTAAGGATTATGTGACCATGCAATCTGCAACTAACCAAGGTAATGTCAGGACCTCCATGGTTGCATCTAACTCTTCTTGGATTGTCGACTTTAGGGCCACCCAAAATATGACATGTAAGTGGCAAAATTTCTCCTCTTCTAAAACTCATTTTCCTACCTCATCTATCACTCTGGAAGATGGTCCCATTAAAATTATTCAACAAAATGGGAGTATTACTATCTTACCTAGTCTTAAACTCAAATATGTTCATAGTATCACATATTTTATCTTTAATTTAATGTTTGCTGCTAAGTTATTTGATGTATTTAATTGAAAATTTCACCTTTAGTATCCATATTTATGAGATACATGATTCTTAGACTTTCAATATAATTGTTTGGATTCTGTTGACTTACACAACTTTTTTGATGGCATTCCTTCTTCTTCCCTTCTTATGAGGATGTCACTCCAACTTCATCAACACTACTCCCATTCCTCTCTTAAAATGTGAAAGCACTTGAATTCTACTTTATTTAGTTTAGAAAGACTTCCATGTGACTCGTATGAGTTTTAGAAGCATCGTAGGAGTTCTTTTCCTCTAAAACTAGGTTATGTTATAAAGTTCATTTTGATGTTATAAAGTGACATTTTTGGTCCTTTTCAAACCACTAATTTTAATGGATTCCAATATATTATTACCTTGAATGATGATATCTCTCACTTGACCTAGTTATACTTGTTGAAATCCCATGAAAATATGCTTGGTGTTTTTTAGAAATTCTATAAAATGGTATCAACGCAATTTAATGAATATATTATAATCATCCAAACTGAAAATACTTTAGAATATGTTTCGAGTCAGGGATTTATGTTTTGCTCTAGCACTGGACCATGCATCGACATTCATGTGTTCACCCCACAAGAAAGTGGGATTTCAAACATAAAAATCATCACTTGCTCGACAGTTCTCGTGATCTTTTGTTTCAAGCCAAATTATCTATGTTCTATTGGTCTGAGACTACTCTCGCTACCTACTACCATATAAATCAACAATTTTCATCTATTTCTATGGAAAAAGTCACCCTTTCTCATATTTTCTATTCAAAAGTCTTTTCAACTTCCTTAGAGTGTTTCTAGGTGCACCCCTTTTGTGCATAAATTTTAATACAAAAGAAGATAAACTTGATCCTCATTCTATCAAAATGGTTTTCATGCCTATTCTACCTTCTAGAAAGGTTATCACTGCAATAGTTCAAGCAACCATCATATGTGTGTCCCTACCAATGTTACCAATAATGAATCAAGTATGTTATCTGGTTCTACATCTTCATCCTCTTCACCTCAATCTCATCTGCAACCTAAGTATGAGAGATTGATCTTTTGAACCTGATGGATCAAGATCCCATCACCCATTCTCCTATGACTCAAATCAACACTTTCATTCCTCCACCACCATAACTGGAACTGAAACTATTGTTCACATTTGAGAATCATGCTCGCCTATGGATCAATGATAAGGTATATGTTCTGCACTATCTTCCATCCAATATATCATACATATTTCGTATATAAGATTTCTAGTACTGATAAATCCATTTCCTAGCAACTCAAATCTATCCAAATTTTGAGAATTATCGTGAATCACTTCATCACCCTGGATGTAAAACTAGGATTCTCCAAGAAATGACTGTGTCACGTGATTATGGGACCTATGATCTTGTCCCTCTTAAACCGAACAAAAATATTCTCAACTACAAATAGGTCATCTACAGTACATTTAATTCAAATGGATCAGTAGAACAACACATAGGTCAATTGTTTCTAAAGGATTCACCCAAGCATATGGTGTGTATTTCCTTAAAAGGCTACTCATCAGGAACCCATATTGTATCTTTTAGGAATGTAATATCCCTTGCCCCTCACATGGACTGGCCTATATTTCATCTTGACAGAAAAAATGTGTTCCATCATGATGATGTCAAAGAGGAAGTATATATGCAGAAACCTTTGGGTTTTGTACTCAAGGGGAGTCTTCACAAAGAGTTTCGTATGTCAAATTCTCTATGCTTGGTATCAAGCAATCACCACAGGCCTATTTTGCAAACCTCAATGGAATTCTTGATATCTCGGGTTTTACTAGATGGTTTAGTGATCAGATCCACCTCTTTAGTTCATCTCAGGCTAGAATCATCATCCTCCCAATAAATGTTTATATATCATTGCCAATGGCAGTGATTCACATGGGATTCCAATTTTGAAACGTGCACTCCTACAAAAATTTTGTACTAAGGATCTTGGACAAGTTTGCTACTTTTTGGGAATATATATGTTATGTTCTTGTTAAGGAATTTATTTGTTTTAAAAAATTATTTATGCAACCTCTTGAAAGATGTTGGGATGTGGAATTCTAAAAAAAATTCTTCACCAAAGGAGTATCACCAAAATATTCTTTTCAAAAGATAAATCTTTTTACAATCCTAAGCAATATTGATGCATGATTAGGGAACTCACATATGTTACGTAAATGACTAGAAGTAGACTTGTTTGTTAGAGTTGTTCGTCTAGAAATGGATAAAATCCTTGTTTGACATAAGAGTTAGGTACAAAGTATACTATAATATTTGAAAAGTACACTTGGCCAAGGTCTCCTATATAAGAAACCATAGTCTCCAAACAACACATTGCCTTTCTTTGTTGATTTTAATTGGGTTAGAGATGTGAATGATCGGAAATCTATTTCCATCTTTTGTGTTCTATTGTGTGGTCATCTTGTCAATTGCTAGAGTGAGAAGGAGCATATTATGGCTCATCCAAATATTGAGGCAGAACATCATGCCATGGACGAGTGAGAAGGAGCATATTATGGCCCATCCAAATATTGAGGCAGAACATCATGCCATGGACCATACATGTTGTGAATTTTAAAGGATGACTTCTATTTATCAATGTTTAGGCTTCCATCTATCACCCCATTAACTCTCAAATCTGACAATTAGGTAGCAATTTATATAGTTAAAATCCAATTTTTCATGAATTTACTAAGAACATTGAGGTTAAATGTGACTTCATGAGATCCCAAATTTGTTCTAAAAGATCATTACACAATATGTGAGAGTGGAGAACAAATTTTTGATATGTACACCGAGCCTCTTCCACCTTCATTTTTCTCCCATATGTGTGGCATGTAGCACATACATGACATGTACTCTCCAAGTTGAAGGAGAGTGTTGGTGGTATTTTATATTAATTATTATCTCTCTACTGGCTAATTGTGCTTCCTCTAGTTAAGTCCATTATCATTGTTTTACTTTTGTTAAGTTGTGTCTTTGGTACATCATACATTGAGACAATTATATATGTATATGACTTTCTATAACCCTAGTTCTCTCATAATAAGATTTTCTATTCACAAGTTCCGCTTCTATCTTTGAGTCCATTACTTAATTAAAGTTAAACCACATAATTAAATTTCATAATTATACCTCTATAATCTGATTACTAGTAACAACCATAAACATTCAGTTAAAACTTCATAATGATGAATTAGAAACAAGTATTGCATATGGTGTAAGGGAATTTTGGTTTGATGATACTTAAACTATATATCATGTTGAATAGTGATCCTACGGAGAACCTACAAATTTATTCATAGGAAACCATTGAGCCTCTACTTTTCACCAAAAAATAATTGAAACCCTCCCTTTATATTCCAACAACTTTACTGTACCTACTCAGACTTACATGTGCATCATAAATATCATGGAATCTAGTAAAGAACCACCACTGGTATCACTCATTTGATGTATACCTACACCACACACCAGTCTAAGAAGAGGGAAGGAGGCCATCTACCTAGCGGAAACAAAGCATAACAAGTTGGGAATCAAAGTAAAAATTCTTCAACCTTGCAGAAGAACTTTATCTAAAGAACACTACTAAAATAAAATAGAATTATAACTAGTATTCCTTTTGGAAAAGGTGATTTATATATGTATTATAAATCATAATCATAATATTTAACATGTCTAAAAAATTTATAGTAAAATATTGCATACAAACCCTAAATAGAGGAATTCATCACAATGTTAATAAAAATATAATATGTAGTAGAATATAGTAGAGAGAAGGGAAAAGGAAGAAAATATGAAGTTGACATGGATACATATACCATGTTTCACTTTCCTATCCTACTATAGAGTTTGTCAAATGAACTCAAGCAGAGAAATAATCTGTTATAGGAAAAAAATAATGTGAATGGATAATGGACACTACACGATAAGACGTGGTAAATACCAACACAGTAAAGCCAATACAAGTTTACAATGAAGTAAAAGGGAATTCATATGGACTTATATGAAGGAAATATTCCTTCGTACAATTGATATATATATGAAAATTCCTCAATATAAGTATACATACAAAGAGCTATACTTTCGCAAAGTCTTATAACCTTTACAAGGTGTTCATATATATTGAAATATTGTATTTCACATTGTATTTGTCTAGAAGTGTGTGATTTTTAAAATTATTTGCATACTATATATATGGCTTCTCGATGATGGAATATTCAAAGAATAAGGTGAAAGGAACACAATTAAACAACAATTTGTAAACTATCCATAAAACACACATTCAAATTTTTAATAAACCTTCATATTTAAATATAACCTAATTAAGCATAGAACGTAGAAATAGAAATACTAATAAGATATACTAGAATAAACTCATCAACCGTAGATATGGATACAATTGTGTCAAATAGTATTGCATAAAATCCTCACACAAAGTTGTATTGACATCCATAATGTTTTTTCTATTTCCATATTCATAAGACTTTCAATCATCACTAGGTAAACAACAAATAACTAATTATTATGTTTTCCTTCACTTTACAACTGATCAAAAGAATCAGATAAAATTTATATATATATATATATATATATATATATATATATTTCTTTATAAAATAACCACACCAATGAACAAGATAACCAAATCATTTCCCAATACCCTAATTATTCTTCGTTATCTTATAACTTATTCTAGCTCATTTCTATGTGGGTGAAGTCTGAAGCATATTAGTTGATTGTCCAAAAAACAAAAGTCATTTGAATTTTCCATCTTAAAAATATACGAACTCTTGAAGAAAACTAGGCCTCTCAACATATACAAACATAATTTGAACAAAAATAAATATGATGATGGAAGTTCATTCCAGCAGAGGTCAACCAACACAATAAAATTCATGTGTGTAAAACACTTTTCACATGTCATTGCATGCATACCCAAAAAATTAAAGATATATATCACCATATAAAAACCAAATGTGATGATTAAGTTCTATATGAAATTAAGGTTTGAGATGGACATAATCAACTATAGGTCATTTTCATTTTCCAATGATGATGATAGTACATCTTGTATTCAAGTTATTTTTCTTTTTATAATGCTTTGTGCACATTAAAGAACCAATGACATTACATTAATACTTCACTAACAATAAAGAAACTACAATGTTATTTTGTTAACTTGCAAACATATGAATTCAATTCACATAGGCAAAAATCAAATGTATCTAAGAACATTTGAGCATGCTTGCAAGTTTATTGAAAGGAGATTTCTAATAATAACAAACATATTGATGTATACATATCGTAAACATATCCAAGTTTGAATTGCTCTTTTTAGTGAAAAAGATAAACATGATATTAATAATAAAAGGATTGATCATTCATTTATACATGCAATTGATACTATAAATCATATACTTCTTTTATTTCTCCCTTGCTTGCATCTGACTAGATCTTGTCCATTTACCCTATGGTTTTTTGAGTCCACATTCTATACATGAAGGAAGAGATAAAAGTGGGCATGAAATACTATATCTAATGGTAAGTCATGTCTTAATGTAATGCACATACAATGGCAAGTGGAGGGGAGTAACTAAATACCACGTTCGAAGAGGAAGCTACCAATCATATGGTGTAAGAGATGAATGGAGGGATGATAGTTCATTATGCATAGGAGGAAATGGTCTCCAACAAAATTGGGAGGTATAGTAGAAGTTCTTATGTCGTAGAAACTTTTTGGTGTCTAAAACATCTAGTACCTCTTTTAGGCACTAAAGGGCTCGTGGCTACTCGACTACTAATGGGAAAATTGAAAATCATTTAGATTTAGAAGAGGAAATGCAAGTCAAATATATTTGGATCTAATAATATGTACCTAAATGCTAACACATGAAATAACTATGGAGAATGTGGGACTGGAGCCAGTCATCACATAGTTTCCTTAGGCTAACATTGGGTGATATAGGCACGTAGTAGAAATGGGACAAGGATATTAAAGTGACAAAGGACCAATTTGCATAAAAATCCATGGTAGGAACATATGTATAAACATAGGTTAATAGTTCATTGGCTCAAATTATAGGTCAAATGTGAAAGAAAAGATTATTATTCTAAATGGGTCATACTTGTCAAATGTGCAAGCATGATTTATTAGCCATAATGTATCAAACTTTAAATTTATATCTGACTCAAAGATATGCCAATGACGATATACATGGTCTACTGTAGTAAATATGGTCAAACACATGGATAGAGGAGGTAGAACATAAGAACTAAGATCATATCTTAGCAATGTCTAGTAGGAAGTTGGAATTAGTGTACCCAAGAGGAACAGGTAACAAAAGATTACATAAACACAAAGAAGAAAGTAAAACTAGATCACCAAAACAAAAGAGTAGGTGATTCCTTTTAGACAAATAAGTAATTAATAGGAAACATGGATTAGGTTTCACCAATCAATATCAAAATCCAACATGTATATGTACTTCCCTATTTCATATTGATGACATAAAAAAATTGAATGCAGTACTATAAGCATCTGATTCCTCTCATACTCGAGATGAGGGTAGACAAAAGTCAAAATATGTCTACATTTTAAATGGCATATAGTTAACAAAAAGTTGTAACAATATGACTTTATCTTTAGTGATTCCCCACTTATATCGATCAAAACTCTTCCATACTTTGGATTTTTTGTACACCTTCCCTCAATATTGTTTGGATTCGTCATCAAAAGAAGATAGCTAATCATACAAGAGGTGCTAATAAAATAGGAGTAAAAAATGTTGTAAGAATATATACAAAACAAAAAGTAACATTTCCATGGTTGAGAATGCTTTCCAGCTACTCCCAACCCAAGTTTTCAAGGTCTAGACACTCATGCAAAAAACAATAGTGATATGATTGAATTGTAGAAAATTAGGAAGGGAAATTGAATATGTGGTAGATCCTATCATATATACCGACCTTCTCAATTAGTTGATCCTTCTTTCTACACTTTGATTGATCTACTTGGGGTATAAAAGTACCTCGATAGTTGATCAGATAGGTTTATTACTACTGGATGAGGAAAAGATGACTTTCTAGATGATCCTCTTTTGGGGATCACATTTAGCACTGCTTGTAAATGCTTAGGGGTTAGCGTATCGACATCTCAATTGTGTGATTGATAGCTTCTGCTCTAGTTGTTGGACTATGATAGGCAGTGCCACCACTTGAACCCAAAATCTTAGATGCCCCTGGGTTGAGACTTATGGGTTCTATTTAGAGGAACAATGTTGAAAGAGATGTGCCTTTAAAATGTTTTCATTGGTGAACATGGCATTGGACTCATACATTTTCACTTAGTAATGATCATTTATGGAAAATGTCGATAGGTGATGTTCATATATGCTTCCTTTGATTGTAGATGATCAATTGGGGGAGTCTACAAAAGTAATTTTATACAAGAGCCTCAATTTGTCTTATCAAGATTCAAAAGGAAAGGTCTCAACATCTTGGGGCTTGATAGCTTATCTAAAAAGGTCTTGCTTGTCTTGAGTGTCCTTGATATCGAGATTGTGGCTCGATACTTTGCTTCTCTGTGCTTGAATTTTGCTAATCGAGGTTGATGCAAGACTATCAAGGGTGAGACTTCATAGGTGCTTATTAAATAAGGTCTGACTTGATTTTGATTGATTCCATTGAATGGTATCTAAATTGGGCTTGATTGAGAGATCTATCAAGGTGTATGTCTGATAGATGACTTATAGAGGTGTATATGCTGACATCGTTAGGTCTCTATCTTTGATAAATTTAGCTATATACAAATCTATCTTAATAGATATCTATGGATGACTTCATGATACACCATGATATGATCTTATTGAGGTTGTCTATTGGCTTTATTCCCAAACTCATCCATTCTCCTAAAATTCAAAGATAAACTAATTGCAGAATTTTAGAAAAAATTGTAAAAAAAATATTATTAGTGTAAATCATGATTAAACTAAGGGTAAAAGAGGCATAAGATATTCACAAATGTTATATTATCAATAGCATATAGTTCTAACCACGAATTGTAAAATAACCCTGAAATTTCACTATGCATTAAGTGGTTGTAAACTATTTTGTACATTAGGTAATAAATGATTCAATAGAATCTAGAACATAATGGTTGGGTTTCTCTATACTACAAGTCATGAGCAAAACTTTTGAAGAAACATAAAAATAGGTAAAAAAATATTTACAAATACAACAACCATGCTAGACATAATATTGATATGGGAATTTTATCCATAGGCAAATTCACTAAAAATATAATACCTAGTTTTTATATAAAGATAAATGTGCAATGATACGACTCATAAGAAGACAGATCTTGTCATAGTATAGTTAAATAGTGAACTCAATATACAACTTTTCAAAAATCTTCTAATTCTTATCCAATTTGAGTCAAGATCGATATGTAAAATCAGAATTTAATTTGATTAAAGTAATCCACTTGTAACAAAAATAAAATTCAAATAAAAATGAGATCTAAATAATGATGGAAAATACGGTAGTGGAATCAAGTTTCACCGGCACAACCTGCATTCAACTACTCGCATCATATTGTTGCTCGTATAAATATTCAATTGAGGCCAAACAATATTTAATCCTTGGGCTTAAGAAAAGTAAAAAGAGGATATCTACGTAGGCTCACTTTCATGTTACTTAGGGATCTTGTAACAATTGTCTCAAATGCCATGTATCCAAGGTTTTCACCTGGGAGTTAAATAAAACTTCGCATTCTAATTTCAGGATTTGAATTTTTCTTGGCCTACACTTATAATAGACATGCAGCACAGGTTGTCAATTCATATAATATGCAGTAAACGATTCAATCTAAATTAACAGTTCATACACACAACAAATTAATAACAAATTCTTCAAATACGGAATGTGATGCTAATTCCCGCTCCCAGCAAATAATAAAGTCGCTCTATGTAATGACATCAATAACCCGATGGCGATGAATACACATTAATTTCCATATATGCAGACAGAGAGAAGCACACAGCGGTATTTGAAAGACACTTTTTTTAAAACATTTGACAATAATAATTTATCTTTCTTCTTTATCGACTCTAATTTATGAGGATCAGTTAGGTAACGAGACAGTAATTGTGGATGGATAGACGTGGACTGCTCTCGTTGTAGTGGAAGTAACCGACCAATCCACTATCATGCTTCAGCGGAATGACTTTCAGCCAAGCAAGGCTAATGGCCGATTGACTAAATTATGTGTGGATGGATGAGGAAATGTTTGTGGATTGGTGTATGAATTAAGGTTGGGTTAATGGTTTTCTATGGATATTGTGTGGATGAAAAGGAGATGCAGCCCAGCTGCTTGCTGTTCTACTTCCGATCAGAATTAAGCCAGTAACAACGGAGGGTGACTCGGACAAAGAGTCCCTAAATCTTGGCCCCTCTGCCTGGAAGAGGTTGGGTGGTATTTATAGCCAAAGGTGGCAGCATTAGTGATTTCTCAGTGGGTCCTGCTGCTTTAATGAGTCAATCGAGCTTGGCAATGCGCTGGCTACCGAGCACTAATCTTGATCGAGGTCAGCGATCGATCAGTTTCTTGTTGCTGGAGTGCAGCCATTCATATGACCTGTTGTTGAGGATCTTGGTCCCTGCTGGTTCCGGCTATCAGCCTGAAGGTGATTGCTATGGACCTATAGTGTTGGTGGCTTGGCCGGAGTCTGGCTGCTGTATCTGTCGAGGATTGAGATTGGCCATTGGGCTTGGCTAGGCGGTTGTCGATAGCTCTCGCTATTAACACTAAGAGGTCATCAGCGTTGCTATATGTCGGTGATCAATCATGGCAGTGGTCTTTGGGGGATGAGCGGTGATGATCGAGTAGGGAGTTCTGGGAGAGATCTACCTCTGGTCGATCTTGAAGTAAATTTATGTAGAAGCTTCAAATTCAAGAAAATATATTCTCCAGAATACAGGCTAAGTATGCACAGCTAGAATAATAACATCCGACAAGGCCAAACACCAAACACATAACAAATGAGAATAGATTTTCGGAAAATACGCCTCTACTAGAAAAGGAGCCTAATTAACACACTTTAATTTCCACACTTTTGATAGGATGAAGCAGAAAAACATATTATGGTATTTTTTGGATAGTGGCGGTGGTTGAGGGCCGCGAGTCTCGTGGTTCCCTGTATTCCCCCCCCTAATTTTTTTTTACCGTTGTTCTTCCCATCTTCTCCACCGATCCCTTGTCCACCGGCAAGTGCATGGATTCCGAGGCTAGTAATGGAGAAAGAAGCCAGGGAGTTCCACAGCGCAGAGGTCGGCGTTGCAGATCTAGAATCTCGAAGAGCAATTTTTTCAACTATCAGAAAGACTACTGCAGATGAGTGCAGAGCAGGTTAGAAACAGAGATGTTTGGACATTCTCCTGGTGTTGTGGATCTGCTTATATTTTTGTTAAGATCGGAATTACTTAGTGATGTCATTAGCATGCTGTAGTAATTTTAAGCTCTCTATTTTTTAAATTATATATGAAGGTGGAAACAGAGGAAGATGTCAGATTTATCCAATTTGGTCTTTTTATTTTGATATTATGCTTCTTCGGTCCGAACCAAGAAACATTCAACAAGTAAAAGGAGAGAATCGTGACTGAATTGATGTTAGTTACTCTTTTTTTAATTCTTCCATTTGAAATCATCAGCTATGGGTCAAATAGATATGTCCAGGAATTTTTTAAATCATAGTTCTGTCTCGTATATACATCTAACTTCTGAATAGAAGGTTAGATGGTAGTTCTCTACTTAAAAAATGAATGTTTATTTTATTCTCATTGATCGATGCTCGTGCTCTTGTATGTCCCTCTCACCAAATCAAATAAATTTATCATTTATATATCTAAGATTCTTTGCTGGGAGAGTTCATTTCCCTCAAACGTGAAGCATCTCATCTTGCGGAATGGTTGGGTAATCATTCATAGATGGTTATATGTATGTTGTGATTGAATTTATTATATGAACGAAATTTATTTGTTTGTCCCTATTAAAATTCTGTCCGGCAACAGTTACAAAATTCCGTATGTATGTATGTTTGATTACTACCAAAAGGTGGTGTTGATCAACAATTTAAATACATGATTTGATGATAGAATTTATGTAGTTAAATATATTCATTGTCCTATAGCCTTTGAACAAATTGGATTCCAGTGACATGTTGAAACCCGACGCTTGTTGTTCTATTAGTTACTGATTGTTTAATTTAAATTATCTTTTGATAGACAAGTACTTGGCGTAAATGATTTGTCTATCTATATAGTTGGACATATTTTCCAATTTACAAGGTCACGCCATGTGTGAGATTCCAGTTCTAAAGGAATGCATAGTGTGCATCTATGCACTAGGGGTGAGCATCGGTCCATAACCGGAGCGAACTAGACCGGACCGGATCGAGGAAGAACTTCAATAAATTTATGAATTGTAGATCGGACCATTTTTAAGTTGGATCGGACCGAGACCAGACAACTTCAATGTTAGATCGAACTGGAACCAGACCGTTTAGACTGGAATCATACTTTTTATATATTTCACAACTTATTTCATAGTAAAAAATAGATAATCATCATTATTTTTAGTAATTATATAATATAAATATCAAACATTTACACTAAGTTTATATGTGTGATTTGTTTGTATTTGTGACATAATGTATATTCAAATATCAATATTTTTACATATGAACCGGTCTACGGTCTAGATCGCAGTTTGACTGGTTTTCGACCGGACCGGACCGCAGACTGAACTTCCTAAATATCTAGATTGTGGTCCGAACCGAACTCGGACCAGTCTAGGACGGGATTGGACCAGACCGGATCGATCTGAACAGTCTGATCCGATTTTGCGGTCTGGTCCATCATTTGTTCACCCCTACTATGCACAAAATACTCTTATTGACCTATGAGAAATAGCTCATTTGGTGTGTCTTGTTAAACTCCAATGAACTGTCCCCGATTCGGTCCTGAAGAGCTATTTATTAGACTTGTCACTCATCAACGCGCGCAGGTCAGTCAACTACCTTGGTGAGTGGGCAGTGAAGCCCCAAGGGTCCATGCTGTTGGGATGGGTCACTAAGTGACCTTTCCTGGAAGGCTTCACAAATAAAAAAGTATCCTACATTTATAATACCACACGTATTTATTAAGAACATCTCTTAGTTCAGATCTTAGTTAAAATATTTACGTACTTAAAGAGCATGAACGAACATGTATGTATTCTTTTACTATCACATGAATTGCCACTAGTTCAAGGTTTTTATCATATCTTGTTATTCGCATATAGATACATGTATATTATGTTGTGAGCACGAGGCTGTCCACATGTATGTAATTTAAAATAAATTTTAGCATCAATATTGATCATGTATATTTCTTCTTTTCTTCCATGTCGTCCTAAAGAATACTTAATGAATTGAAAATCGGTCTCGCTTTCCTGGATGTATGTATGGACTGGCTTGATTATGCTACCTTATATTTTAGTATTCATTCATGGGTTCTTAAACATAGAAATATATGATGACGGAAAACATATTATTTAGAAACATGTCATGATAACAATCACTTGATATCATTTTTAAAAAGTTGTACCAAGAAGCTAAACATCATGTCAATATCTAGTTACCTTGAAACTTGGTTTTTGAGACATAATATGAACATTACTTGAATTTATCAACATAATAATCATAATGTTGGTAATGTGCAACTTCGAGTAAATGTATGCTTTAGTTTCCATTAAGATGTAGGGTTGAGTTGGTGCAACAAGTTTTGCTTATGTGTCTAGTTTATTGTCATTAAAATCTAGTCATATTATACAACACTTGTAAATATAGTTTTATTTAATTCTCATATCTTTATTTTCCAACCTTTTCATTTGTGTTACCTTGACATTCCCGTGATTCTTTTAGATTCAACTTTTGAACATTCCCTATCAACATCATGATATTCTAGGAAGCCTCAAGGGCATTTGGGGCCTCTCAACAAGAATGATGCAGAGTATTTAGCCATAGGTAGAGTGTCTTTATTACAAAAGAGAAACCAATCAAGATTGTCTTCATTATTTTCCATTTATAAAAAACAATGATCAAGTGTTGTTCCTACCTACCTTTCTATTGTTTGTTATAGACTTTCTTGTGGATTTACAATAATTTTCTTCCAAACCATGTGTTTTCAAGACCTAATAAACAACCATTTATGCTATAGAAAAAGCCACAAGGGTATTTAGGGTCCTCAACCAGAATGAGGAAGAGGATCTGGTCAAAATAGAGTGCATAAAAATTGGTTTTATTTTACATTTTTAAAATAAAAGTGACCAAGTGTCATTTCTACTCACTATCCTATTATATGTTATAGACTTTCTTATGGGTTTGCACTATTGAGGTCTTCCATTATCTGTTCACAATACCATGTTTTGTCAAGGCTTCACCTTGCATACATGATGCTCTAAGGAAGCCTAAAGGGCATTTAGGGCCCTCTCATTTAGAATGAGGGAGTGTATTTGGCCAATGGTAGAGTGCCTTTAATACAAACCAATTTGGATTGTTATCTTTATTGTTAAGTTTAAAAATAACAATCACAAGTGTTGTTTCTACCCATCTTCCTATAATTTGTCATAGATTTCTTATGGGATTACAATAATTAAGCATTACATATACTAATGATCAGGTCATGTGTTATCAAGACTACATCTTGCAGGCATTTGACGCTCTAAGGAAGGCTCAAGGGCATTTTGGGCGGTCTCAACCAGCACGATGGAGAGGATTTAGTAAAAGGTATAGTATTCTAACTAAAACCAACTAGGATTTTTTTTTCTATTTTCATTTTTAAAATAACAATGATCAAGTGATCTTTGTATCTACCTTCCTATTGTTTGTGATAGACTTTCTTTTTGGTTTGCATTGATTAGGTATTATATATACTAATCATCATACCATCTGTTGTCAAGACCTCACCTTGCACACATTGAAGCTCTAAGAAGCATTACGACGTTTAGGGCCCTCTCAACCAAATGAGGAGATGATTTGTCCAAGTTAGAGTGTCTTTGATACAATACAATTGAGATTATTTTCTTTATTTCTATTTCGAAAATAACAACGACCAAGTGCTTTTTCTAACCTCCTTCCTACTACTTTTAATGTATGTTCTTGTGTAGGTCTTCCATAGACTTTTGATCGTACCATGTGTTGTCAAGACCCCATCTTGCAGACAATGATGTTCAAAGGAAGCTTGTAGGGTATCTAGGACCCTCTCAACCAGAATGAGGGTGTAGGCTTTATTTAGTTCAAACCAATGTGGGTCATTTTCTTGATTTTTTGCTAAAAATAATGATGAAATGTTGTTTCATATACCTCCCTACTATATGAGTATGGACTTTTCTTGTGGGCTCACAGTAAATAGGTCATCCATATACTAATCACTATTTCATGTGTTGTGAAGTCCCACCTTTTAGGCATTGATGCTCTAAGGAAGACCTCAAGGCAATGTAGGGCCCTCACAATAAGAATGTGGGAGAGGTATTGGCCAAAGGTAGAGTTTATTTAGTGAAAATCAATTGGAATAGTTTTCTTTCAATTTTGTTAAATGTTTTATTAAATGTTGTTTGCACTCAGATTCCCACTATTTTTCATAGACTTATTTGTGGCCTTACACTAATTATTTCTTTCATATACCAATCATCAAACCATGTGTTGTCAAGGCTTCACCTTACATACATGATCCTCTAAGGAAGTCTCAATGGCATTTAGGGCCCTCTCAACTTGAATGAGGGAAAGGATTGTCGCCAAGGTATAGTGTCTTTGATACAATGACACTATTTTCTTTCATTTTCATTTTTTTAAAACAATGTCATTTTTACCCACCTTTATAGTAATTAGTTATATGCTTATTTGTGGGTTTAAAGTAGTTAGGTCTTTCATATATTGATCATTGTACCATGTGTTGTCAAGACTTCATGCAGACATTGATGCATTATAAAAGCCTCAAGGGTATTTGGGACCCTCTCAACCAGAGTGAGAGAGAGTATGTGGACAAATGTAGAGTATCTTTAGTACAAACCAATTGGGATTTTTTTTTTCAATTTCAAAATGAAATAGATCGTGTTTTTTCAATCCACCTTCCTATAATCTATAATGGTCTTTCTTTTTTGCATACAATAATTAGGTTTTCAATATAATAATCAATGTACCATGTGTTGTCAAGACTTCATCTTACAGACATTGATGCTCTAATCTTCGTGTCATGTCCTATCAAAACAAATGTGCTAGTTCGACTTCACTTATTTTATCATGTGTAAAAATAAACTAAAATGCATTGTTTATTTTACTTATCATTCTTTTTAGTTCAACACAAACTAATTTTCTAAATATGTGACCTCAATAGTGAAGCTCAAGAGGAGAACAACTCCCTACTTGAAACTTCAATTGATTTTCCAAGTTGTACTTTCCTTAGTTATATGCACAATTCTTAGCTACTTGCATAAGGAAAATATTTGATGCTTTGATAGAGTTACTGGTATTTATTATCCTGCTAGTTTTCTTAAATGGGCTTTTCTTATCTCTTTTCAATTCTCTACTTGGACTTGTAATCACTCAACTTTACTTTTCATGGTTTTCACTACAACCCCTAACTCTATATGCCCAAACACCTTAAAATAATTTCTTTCATCACTTTGTAGCTTATGTTCCTTGTTCATTGTTCCTTAGAACCAATGTTGGCATGCCTTGTTGTCTTCATATTGTACAAACTCTAACCATTTGTTCATACAAGGGAAAGCTTATTGGTGTCTCATTTCTTTTATGATTGAATTCATAAAAATTTTTTTAAGGAGAAAGGCAAGTTGGTCTGAGTTCTCTCAATGTGGTTGCACATGTGCTTCTTTTGGTGTTGTCTTGATTGCATCCTATCTTAATCTTTTGACAAAATGATAAGACCATGTGAGAATTCTTCTCAAGTGCTGAATAAAGCTAACATATTGTAGAAAGACAATTAGTATTTGGTGTGGTATAAATTATTTGACTGACTTTAATTTCTTTGGATGTATAGTGACTTCAGAGATTGTGGTATTGATGATTATGATACTTTTAGAGACTGTGAGGTAATTTTGTTTTGCATATTTCAATTTATTTGACATAATTTTTTTAAGAATAAATCCATGGTTCAAATTCAGTAAAAAGAAAATTAGTACATAAATATTATCAATCACCAAAAAAATAAAGGGGTCCTAAGGCCATTGGGGTGAAAACTAACTCAATTTTCTTTTAATTTAATTGTAAAGGGATCATAGCCACCTCTTTTTTGTCCCATCACCCCTTCAACATCTTCATTCACATAATATTACTCTTGCAACTACTGAATAAGCATACCGCTTATGCACAAATTTCAACATAGTTTCCAAAAACATCCTCAAGCTCCCTTAGGATGGAAATGCTCTTCTAGAAAGGTTCCAGTTATTGCTTGTATATGTTCAGTACTGAGATGTTCTTCATAAATGCGTCATGTTTCACTAATATGATGTTACTTGAGTCCCTTTATTGACACATTTTGTGCTCAACTTGACCTATACCTCTGGGTTTTGATACAATATGCATTGTGAGGCATGCCCTTACTACCCTCAGGGATGGAGAGGGCAGAGAGACACCAAGAATCTAACTTTCAAATACCTAACCCTGAGCCTTGAAAAAAAATTCAAATGCATGAAGCTTACCCTAAACACTTGCTATAGGATGGAGAGGGAAGAGAGGATACAAACTCAAATCTAACATTTAAAAGACCTTCTAACCTTTGTTGTAAACCGAAAGGCATGAGGGTTACCCTAAATATGGACACAATTTCAAAGATCTATATGGACATAAGAACACTCCCCCATCCTTTGTTGTTTAGGTTGATAGTTGGTGGGCTCTATGTTCCCACTTGTTCCTGGACGAATGCCTTTATGTTCTATGTATTTTTTAGTACTTTGAAGTGTACAGATGTTTAAACAATTATACATGTATTTTACTAGATTATACATATATGTTTATAAAATTGTTGTAATTATCCTAGTAACAACATGTAATGTAAAAACCTAGGCCTTGCTTTTCTTAAATGGTTGCTACTGTCCTGGCTAACATAATTGTTGGTATCTTGGTGGGCAATCCTCATTCTATGGTGAGCTTTTTGTAACTATTGCCATTTTGTCTAGTTCCATGTGACATGTAATTATTTTAACTGGTTGCGAGCCCAGTGTATTATTATTGTTCTGTGAACTAGTTTTAATGTGGATTTTCTAAAGAAAGTAGCTCCTGGGTTTCTATATGGAAGTTGAGCCTAGGTTTCCTAGATTCAGATCCTTATGTTGGTTGTCATCCAAATTAGTTGATGACGTCTTGAATACTTCCCATTTCTCTAGATTTCTTCTACATGTTTTTGAGATTATCTTTCTTTGAAGCAGGGTGTATCCTTACTTTCAGAGTTGTTATCATTCACAATGTATGGTAGGTTTAGAAACCAAATATTTACTAGACACCATAATTCCTATTGATTGACACATGGAAAAAGTATATTTGGATTTGAAGCTTTTGTCTCAACTAGCATCTAAGGCTAAATGTTTTTCTCTTGAATCTTGTGAGTCTTAGTTTCAAATGCTCTACCCATCGTGATATTTGTTTGTTTACTATTCTCTGCTACTTGAGGCACATTTTGGTTTTCTTTTTTGCAGCTATAGAGTTGTTCTTGGGTGTCAGCAAGGTTGATCCCCATGTGCATCTAGTTTTCTTCCAGTTTGAAGTTTCTTTTATTTAATTATTTGGCTATTTGTTGTTTGATAAGAATTTGTAGTTCATACGTTGATTTTCACATACTCAACTCTAGTATGAGAGCTGCTTTGAGCATCATCGACCCCAAAGCTATTTCTCTTATAGGATCAATATTTTGACCTGGTCTTCCTGTTCACCCCCTTTAATTTTATTATTATAGATTAGATATAAAGATGACTCATCCATGTCATCGAGAGCACTTAATTTTATAATTATAGATTTTATATAAAGAGGACCAATCCATGTCATCTAGAGCGGCTTTTACTGGAATTGGCTGCCAGCTGCTGCTTGATATATTTTCCCTAATGTGCAACTTATGAAATGACATGTGGCAATCATTTTATGCCACTCAGACATGCATTTCAATCATTTGGTTGTCTTTTTACTGGTAGGCCAAATGCTTATCATTTTTTCAATGAAATTGCTCCTTTATCCATTAATTTGAAAATTGAAACATCTATTTATGATAGATTCTCTTGTTGGAAGTAACTTGTGCGGTTTATACTACATATCTCATAATGGAAAAGGTGTCAAAGACGTTCTCACAAAGGGTGGAGTTTATTTTCAACATCGTCATGCTGTTGGGCTCTATAAGAATCCAAAGAAGAGAAGTTTTCTAAATAAAGGAGGGATCTGCGTGTCAAAGGCAGAAGTAGCCCATCTTTGTGGAATTGCAGAAGCTGTCCAAGTGCTCATATTGATCCTGTAACAGATCATTATGTTTTAAGATACTGTAGTCTCTTTTGTATATTATTATATTTGGATGATGTTGGATATTTCACCAATGAGAATAATAATGAACATGTTGAAGTGATATATATGAGAATGTAATTTTGTATGTTTTCATTAATAAAGTGAATGGCTATTCAAGGATATGTATATCGTGCATACAATAAGTTGACATGAGCTGACATAGCCTTTTTGTGCTTGACTTAATTGAGATTGTAATATTAAATATCCTTTTCCTTGGGTCAGCTAGAGGCGTACTAGAATCTGACCTGTGTTATTGTGTTGCGTACGTGAAATTGTTGGACTTGTACACTGGTAAACTATCTTTTAAGAAAAATCATTTTTTCATACTTATATCCACGCAGCAGGAGTGCATTTTTTTGTTTCTCCACGCTATCTAGAGTAGATAACTTTTTCCCCAAAAAAGTAAAACATAAAATAAATTCTTTACTATTACTCTTGTAAGCGTGGAAAAAATTTATATTACACCAAAAAGGGGAACCAAAGGGGTGTGAGTAATTTAGATTTCACACAACAGTTTGGAATAAAAAAGTGTGGATAACTTATATTTCCACGCGAAAACACTGGACAATGTAGTGTGGATTAGTTTCCTCTATCAATTTTTCCATGCTTTTGGCTCACGTGGATATCAAAATTTTACACACCATTAAGCGTGGAAAACATGATGTACAAGCGTGGAAAGACATATCTGTTTATTGTAGTATACCACAAATCCATGAAGCAAAAACCCTTCACATGATTACAAAAATTACCGCTCTCTCACAATCCAGATGTCACAATAGAATCCCCTAATCTACTTTCTTTCTCTCCCTTTGAAAATCTTTGGCTTTCCCTTTTTGGCCACAATGTTGGTGAACAATGTTGTTCCACGATGTGTACCTAAAATTACCACATGTTTGAATACACACATTGGTACACAATGGTGTATTGTATCGTATGACACTATATCCTACTAGTAAGTGCACGTGCTCTGCACGTGTCACTGTTATATCATGAACCAAATGACTATGAAACATCAAGTAATTAAAATTTATATTTCAAAGGTAAATATTATCAGTGAAATGAATATAGAAACATGCCTACGGATATACTTCCTCTTATTTCTTTTTATCAGATAATACAAGTAAATAAGTCTTTTTACATAGATAAGGACATCATTTTTATACATAATGTCTTCAAGTATTTGAAAAGAGTTGATGTAGTTGGTGTTGAAGAAAAGATAAAACCATTTGACAACTAGTGTTGTTGTCACCAAGGAATGACAATAGGATCATAAGCCAGATTCTTGTGATGCCTTCAATAAGTAATGGTGGTGGCACAAAAGATGTTTCTATTAGGCTAGGGTTGTAAGAAGTGATATCTAAAATTCGTAGGTTGTGATGCCTTTAATAGATAGTTATGGTGGCACAGAAGATGTTGTCGTTAGCCTAGGGTTGTAAGATGTGATGTCTTAAATTTGTTGAGGTAGAATCTTAATAGGTATTTGATGGAATGATAGACCATAACGATGTGTTTAATAATATATTCTTAATCATTTATATCCTCCTCATCATTGAGTTCTCCTATTCATCTTGGTGTAGCAATTAAGATTTTCAAGGGAGATCAATTATTGTTAAGGATTCAATGTCAAAGCCTGACTTTAGCTATTCATGTAGATAATTAAATAAATAACTATGAATGAATTTTTAGCAGACAACATCTTATTCTCTTTTAACACTTTACTGCTTATCATTCCTAATAGCCTGACTTTGTATGTATAGTTCTTATATTGAAAGAGACACAACTTCATATTTTTATAACAACATAAATTTAGTATATTGTATCTAAAATTAGTTGTTAATATATGATCTCAATAAAATAGAGAAAATAACATATGTTTATTTAAAAAGTTAGAATATCTGTAATGGTATCATTATGAGTACTATATTATTTCTTCCTACATTACATATGTTGGTTCCAATTATTGAGTATCACCCTTTTCATACAACATAAGTAAATACATTGATTTCACAAAAGTGACGAGTAACATGATAAAGTATAACACATTCTTTTTTATATCTCTTTTATCATGATTATCACCGTATATGTGTCATTAACTATTGAATTTTTGTAAAATAATCAATGATAACTTATAGACTGAGGATATTCCCACACCAACTAACATATTATGATGACATCTTCATAATGATATCAAGATCAGTTCATACAAATGACAAGTGACGTATTTGGAAGGATGGAGATCATATTTTTCTAACTATTAGGAACATAAAGTTCTTACAAGTCTATATAACCTTGACTCCTTAATGTAGTTACTAAAGAAATAAATCATGTACTCGGTTAAAACCTTAGTGATATTGTTTGTGTTATTTTCTTCATTTATTTATTGCTACAAAGGATGATTTAATTTATTTATGAACCTTGGCATCTAAAATTAATGTTTATATTCAGTGTCTGCATTTGGTTGTATCACATTCTAGACATATATAATATGTATGTCATTGATACATAAAACCAATATTATAACTTTATCTCTAGGAGTATATTTGTTAGTATTTAATTAAACTTTATGATATTACAATATATATATTTTGTTATCTTCATATGTCAAGCCAAAGAAAATCAACCATCAATAAATAGGATATGAAAATATAAAATTTCCATTATGAAATGTATGAAATGGGATCTTGAAAGTAAGAAGATAATGTGGTGGTATTCCATGTTGTTTCTTTAAAAAAATTAATTATTAATGTTTGTGACTTATATTCCTAAGTATGTAGGATTTTATACTTTCTCTTACAATTCATTTTCTCTAGTATCTATCCTTATATAATTTATTATTGTATAAATAATTTGGATGTTTTCAGACAAAATACATTGTAATGAGTGATAATAAGAATATAAACTTCCATTATCGTAGTATATATTGTTTCTCAAAGTCATTAATGAAACTTGAAAGTAGAGAAAATGAACAATAGAGTAATAACTTCGTAGAAATTTGATCATGTGTAAATTTTAATAAATTTATGTAGAATGAGATATTAAACTTTAACATACTATTACAGTATATGTGTTTGTATGCCAGTGCATGTGTGCTACATGTTACTCAAATAAAGCAATCTTATTTCCCATAAACATATTAGCATGTCTTCTCATTACTTATTATCTTAAATTTGTAACTGTATATTTTCCCTATCTGTTTTTACATCATTGATGTATATCTTATATTCATTTGCACTATCTCATATCATCCAAATTTACTTATATGCATAAGTTAAGGTGCTCAATTTAGAATTTTTTTCAACCCAAGTCATAATTGTCAAAAAGGGAGAAGTGGTTTTCATTTGCATCATTTAAAATATCGTAACAATTCATGAATTATTCTACTTGAACTAATTTACTATATAAGTTGATGTAATATATTATTTTGGATGCCATATATTTTGGTACAACTCATTTAGGATAATAGAAAAAATTTATAGATTCAACATACATTGAAGGACAATTTAAGAACTTATAAAGTAAATATACAAACATTAATTGTGTAGAGTATTTGATTTTATCTAGTAAATAATGTTCTACAAAATATGTAAAATCTATGATTTAATCATTTTATTCCATTGTGGTGCATTACAATGAAACCCCTTCTTTGTAATGAATATTATTTCATGATTTTTTGTTTCAAGTTTCAGTCATAAAACTAACTATGAAAATTATAAACCCTTCATTGTCAATAATTATATAATTTAATGAGTTGTAATTATACTTTTTGAGAATTAAGTACAAGCATCCATAATAAAAACCTATACTATAGTTCTAAATATCAAAGAAAATCTCTTTGACCATATGTAATATACTAATTAGGATTTTTCAACATCTATTAAAAAAGTTATTATGCGGTATAAAATAAACATTTTTTTAATAGAAGATATTAGTAATTCAAACTCTAGTGAGTTCATGCATATTGCACTTTTTAATTAAAAATTATAGTACACAAGGTATACAAAGAATGATACACAATATTCAGATTCTCTTCAATACAAAACTTAATTAATGTATATAAGATAATACAAATGAATTCATAAAAAAAGACATCTCTTTCCATGATTTTCTAGGAAAATACAATTTTCCATTATATTACCACTAAATAACACCAGTTATATGAAATTTATATAGAAAAATATTGAAATATTAAGAAATTGAAGACATTTCAAGTCTGTATGCATTATGATGACACCATCATAATGCTACCAAATTCATGTCATACAAATGGAAACTTTAGTATTCAAATCTTTGGTGGTAGCAATTTTTATAATATTAGGAATAAAAGAGTCGTTGTTAAACTATATAATCTTGACTCCTTGGTGTAATTTCTAAAGAATATATGTCGTATTATGTTTTATTTTTCATCTACAAAGGAATGATTACTTGAATTATTAATCTTGTCATATAAAAATAATACATATATAAATTAGGTGGTAATTGGTTGTTTCACATGTTTGACATAAAGAATATATGTGTCATTGATACATAAAATCATATTTCATTAAAAATGTATTTTTTATAAAATTCAGCTTTGTGAGATTTTAAATATTCTATTGTTAGGATTGATAGGTCATGCAAAAGGAAGAAAATCAACTTTTTATATGAAAAAAAATTCAATTACCATTGTGACACATTTGAAATAGAAACATTGAAGTTAGTTGATCGTGTGATTGGTATGCCATGTTTTTAAAGAAACAAAATTAATAATTTATTATTGTTTGTTTATTATATTCCTCAGTATATATATTGTCTCATTTTCTATCTGAGTTCATTCTACCAAATAGTATCCATATATAGTATGTGATTGTAAACAATATATGATGTTGGTTAGACGATGTTACAACAAACTATATGACCATAAAAAATAATAAATTTCCATTATCATAGCACACATTTTTCTAATATTGGTTGATTTAAATTAAGTATTATTTAGACTTTTATACAAGTGTTAATAGAATGATAGCAATGAAAGAATATAACCTTGTTTCAAATTAGATAAAGTACATGTAATGTGTTATGAAGTTTTATATAATATTTTTGAAGCAAAACAATGACATGTGCTTCTATCGCATGCGTATGTGAGAGAATGTGTGTTTCATTCCATGATACTCAAATTAAGATATTGTATTTTGCATTAGTCTATTTTAGGATGATAATTAAATTTTATGGATTCATCCTAGATTTACCATATAGTGAAAGTCAATTCAAGACATACAAAGTAAATATATAAAAGTGAATTTTAGAAATATGTGATTTAATTCATTGAAAATAATATTTAAAAAAGACATTTTGAGGCTTAGTTTTTTAGTCATAGAGGTGCACTGCAATGGGGACCTCTTCTAACTAAGAAAAGTACTTTAGGATTTTTTTTTTCAAGTTTCAATTATAAATCAATTATGAAAATGACAAAACCCACATTGTTAATAAGTTCTTTCATTTAATAAATTGACATTTCATGTTCAGAGGATTAAGTGCTACTATCTAAATGAAATAATACTATAGTCTTAGATCATCAAAATATATTTCACTCTGACTAATGGTGATGGACACGTTATGATATCAAGTTTTACTTAACTTTTAGATTTTTTTAAAATATTATGCACATTAAAAGAAATGGTTCTCAATAGTGTGAAAGATATCAATAGCTAGACTCTAGTGAGCGTGTTTACATTGCACTTTCAATTTTTTAGTTGGTTAAGAATAGTAGTTATTGAGGTATATAAATAATTATATATAATATTTATATTTTCTTCATACTATCCATCAGATCATTCAATTATGTATATAACTAAGACAAATAAAATATTCATCATAATCATCATCATCAACTAAGCCTCAATCCCAACCATGTTTGGGTCGGCTACATGGATCCTTCTTTTCCATTCAACTCTGTCATGGGTCATATTCTGGTTGAGATGTAGAGATTCAAAATCTCTCTTTATAAGCTCTTCCCATGTTAATTTAGGCCTTCTTCTTCTGTTAATTTTGCTTGCTTCAATAGTGTTGCTTCGTATAGGTTCATTAGTCGGTCTGTGTTGCTCATGTCCATACCATTTGAGTTAGCCCTCTCTCAAATTGTCCCTAATGTTCGCCACCCCCACTTTATTCCTGATATACTCATTTGTCAAGCGACCTTTTCTTGTCTTCCCACACATCCATCTCAACATACACATTTCATTCACGTTCATCTTATTCAATCCTTGTTTCTTCACCGCCCATGATTCACTCCCATAGAGCATGGCTGGCCGTAGAGCAGTTTTATAAAACTTGCTTTTTAGATTGAGAGGGATCTTCTGATCACATAATATTCTAGTTGCACTCCTCCATTTCAACCATCCTGCAGTATGACAAATGTCATTTTGGACATCTCCATCTAATTGAATGATAGAGCCCAAGTAATGAAATTTATCATATTTTGGTATATCTACTCCGTTCAACTTGGCTCCACCATTCACACTATGAGATTGGCTGAAATTGCAATGCATATACTCCATTTTTATCCTACTAATCATCAATCTATTTGATTCCAGTGCCTTTCTCCAAAGTTCAACTTTATCATTCAAACCATCTTTAGTTTCATCAATCAATACAATATCATCAACAAATAGCATACACCAAGGAACATCATCCTGAGCATTCTTTGTCAACTCATCCATAACAAGAATGAATAGATATGGACTAAGTGTGGATCCTGTGATGGAAAATGTTAGTATCTCTCCTCTAGGAGTCCTCATACTTTCAGTAGAGCTACCATACATGTCTTTAATCAAGTCAATGTATTGGATTGACACACCCTTTTTCCTCAAAACCATCCACAACACTTCTCTGGGTACTCGATCATAAGCCTTTTCCAAATTGATAAAAACCATGTGAAGATCTCTTTTTATTTCCCTATACTTCTCCATAAGTCTCCTTGTAAGAAAAATAACATATGTTGTTGATCTACCAGGCATGAAACTAAATTGGTTGTTTGATATATGTGTTATAGATCTTAGTCTCTACTTAATAATCCTCTCCCAAAGCTTCATTGTGTGACATAGAAAGAGTGATATAGTTTTTATGGATGGCTGTCAACCTCCCACCAACCCTCCTCCTTTACCCGGTCTTGGGATCAGCTACATTATCAAAAAACATGAAAACATAGGAAGATTAAAATTTAAAGAATAAAGGGATTCTAAATAAATAAATTGTATAGAAAGTCATAAGATGATTTTTTCAATTGACGATCTTGGATTATATGAGTATGTGGTGTTTGTATATAAGAAGTTATATATATGACAAAGGCTAACAAAATTTCATAGTTAAGTTGATCATTTGATACAATAATATTTATGGGTTGTCAAATGAACAATTTCCAATAAAAATTCTTAGTAATAAATAAAAGTCATTTAGTTACAGTTATTGGAAGGTATACAACTCATACCTAGATGTAAAATAAAATGAAAAAATGGTTTGGTCAATTAATAAGTATAACAATACATAATTTGACTCTCAAGGGGGCACCTAATGCAATTTTTCTTAATATAGAGGCACTGTTTTAAAATCAAATAAGAGAAGCATTCTACAATGGAATTCGTTGGATGTGGATAAATTATGGGTATGCCCCAACTGGATTTGTATCAAAATAATGAAACATGCTAGGAAAAATAGTGAAATCCTATAGATGTTGAAAAGACTAAGAAAAGGATCAACAAGCACCAGGATATTTTATTTTTCATAGATGAAAGGCCAGGCATCTGCTAAAGCTTTATAGAATGTGGTTGGTGATAGTAAAAGATAACTTACTATAGAAAGAGTTGGCTGGTGATAAGCAACTGTGTCTCCATTAATTGTTCATTATTACTCTTAATGAAGAAGAGACCCAATAGTAGGTTCTAGATCCCAAAAGATGTTGATGAATCTAAGAGATGCAGATGCCAGAAAAGAAAATTAAGCAATAATTTTTTGCACATGAGAATTTAGTTCCAATTTAAAATGTCCAAGTAAGAAGTTAACAACTGATAAGAGGGTGCATGAATGGCCATAACTTCCATCGCATATCCATGTAGATGAACTTTAACCATGTGACTTTGTCTGTGTGTTGGATATTCAACCCTCTACTATGGTGACTATCAGTAAGCCTTTGTGATAACAGATCAACATATTTCTGGCATGGGGGGCATGAGAACACGATCTATATGCATTATTCAGGAAGTCCTAGTAGCACAATCTTTTATGATATAGGTTTTGACATATAATTATATTAGCCAAAGATGCATAGATTTTATGTTGACTGTAGACTTGAATCTTCTTCTTGTGGTAGACTTTTCAAGGTGATCACTGGTTTTTTGGAATGAGTTCATTATATCTGGTTACATACAACCACACAAATTGAATCCACATGGGAGTGACATCTCTGGATTATCTTCCCATTCATTCTATGGAACTAGTCTGATTATGATTCTTGTAGTGGGCCACATATGTTCATACTTATAGAAATGTGATGATATTTTAGATCTATAGCTACATCTGAAGCTTTATATTGTGCCTTACAAGGGGTAGTTCATGTGCATTCCAAGAAGCTAGACTGCAACTATAGTGTTGGGTGTATCATGCCTTATAATTAGAAAACTTGTCAGCCAGATTTAGTCTCTCAATTTCACGTGTGTTTGAGTAGGCATTTTCTTCTTCGTCAACAACCTAGCCTCACATTAAATTAGTTTTCCATACCTTGTAGTGAACGGATGGTAGCCTGACTCATCATGTTTCACCTTTAACAACCTTCTTCACTATTCACGACAAGGTTCATATAACAATATGTCTGTATCTCTTCGCACGCTACTGACTTGTCTCCTTGCCGGTCTATCTCATGTTTGATCAAGTTGTTTGGTGCAAAAATGAGTATGCTCATGATTATGTCAGATTGGTGACTAAGAGCATGAAACCTGATGTGCTGGATGTGTTCCCCTCTAAGAAAAGAGAAGTACGATTTGATAAAATGGTGGTCCACTACCAAAGCTTCTTGATCAGTATCGTGGGAGATCCTTTTGGATGAGGCACTTTAGTTTCTAGGATTAGCAAAGTACTTTCAATTTTTAATATATCGATAGACCAGAAATGAAAAGTCTGTAACATTATGGATAGTGTGAAGATTTAAACTAGTTATAGGATCATTAGGGGAGGACGTAGATGAGTGGTGACATTTAGTAGAGTAAAACAATAAATTTATAGTACTCTTATCGTATCCACCTCTACCTACAGTTGAATGAACTACATCCTTTACACCTTTATCTTCCGTGCCATAGGGTTGCTCTCTCTTTGTGTCTCACCACATCTTCCTCCTTCCAACACTTGACAACTTTGCTTTTGCACCTGTTAAAAGTTGTAGTCGAATTTATAGTCTCGCACCAGACTACCCTTGAGATTTGAATATATGTAACACTATTCATGTTTGTGATGCCTGCCACCCATGCCACTACTTCATGTATGCCTTTCACGTTTATAGATCTCTCATCAACCGCTCCTCATTTGGTTACAAAGCCTCCTACCAATCGATATACTCCACTAAATCAGGTATCTTTGTGATCACTTGCCCCTTTCAAATGAATGCCACGCTCCACCTCACATTGATATTTTTCCACCAGTGAATTCACACCATCCCGATTTCATAAAAATGTTGTTATCAAAATTTCCTATCGGATGGCCTCCAACAATAGTTTTTGATGTTGTCATGTGTTTTGTATCCCCAATACTTTTTGATCTTCTCACATGAACCCTACTATGCTACCACTTGAAGTAAATTTATGCCAAAGTTTCAATCCCAAGAAAACTAGTATGCAAAATATAGTCTGAACCATGCATAACTAAAATAATAACAAACCCCCTCGACAGAGTCAAACACTATGCTCATAATCAATTAGAACATAATTTGCAAAGAAGACTACAAATTCCAATAATTAAAAAACATTCAGTAGATTACAAAGATTGGCACTCTCTCACAATCTTTTGTCGACAATAGAATCTCTTAACCCACTCGCATTCTCTACCCTTTGGCTATATTTATGTCTTCCCCCTTTTTATTACAATGTTGATGCACAATGTTGTCACATTTTTGCACATCCAAAACTACCACACGTTATAACACCCACATTGGCACCAAATGAAACACCACATCATATGACATTATCTCTTTTTATAATTGTCACACACCAATTTTAGAAGCTAATTTAAACTTTAGAATGGGGTTTTCCTAAATAATAATATTTGAGGGTTAAAGGTAAAAAGACAATAAATGGTGTTTCTTATATGAAAATGAAGCAAGAGAAATTAAAATAAGACTCCTATATACTTTCTCTTTCATATATGATTGAATTAACTCAAATTGATAAATAGTAGTTCCCCCTTCCTTTTTCTCTCTCCTTCAAGAAAATTACTCAAAAGGGAATAAAGAGGTTTTATATGACTCTTGAATGAGTCAATAATGTATATCTCAAATTTTTTACTCAAGGATTGAATAAGAGAAGTCTTTTTCAAATTGTCTCACCCTTCAATGCAATATAATTAAGATTAATGGACAATACAAAATTTATTGACCCATTGAATACAAAACCAAAATCTAATTTCCTAAGAATATTCTAAACCATGAAATTCACCTATGGTTCAATTTTAAAGTTAGTTGGACCATGTTTGACCCTCTAATTACATTAGGAAAGGTTTGAATACAATTTTACTAGGAAATTTTTCAAATTTACATTAATTGCATTGATTTTCCTAAAGGTCATTTATCAATGGCACACGTTATGTTTTTCTTTTTCTTCTTGCACAGACATGCGACGGATAGGGTTTGTTTACTCATTATCCAATGGTCGTTTCATCATCCCCTACATCCAATGATTTTGTTAAACTAACCCATTTGGTTAGGATTTCTCTCTCGACTCCGTTCTCCCTCTTTACTCCATCGTTTCACAAGATTTTTTTGCTGTTGAATCCCCTTCACTCCACAGTTTCTAGTGAGCCTTTACTCACCTCCTCTCTCACCTTGTATGCCTAACTAGGGCCTTTTCCCCCTCATGACCCTAAATTGTAGAGGCTGAGGCAACCCTCCTCACGCCTATTTAACTTATTGTAATCCTCCCACATCCGCCACCCCTTCTTCCTCCTCGACCAATTTCATTAATAAGATCCCAAGACTCCATGACATACTAGGCCTTCCTTCTCCGACAACCCAACCTACACCCTACCCCCCAATGGTGCCTCCAAACAAATTTACCACCTCGTAAGAATCCTTGACACCCCTCCTTTAAGTTCTGATCACCTGTTTTCCCTGTGTTTGCCCTAAACGTCGGGTCTTACAATGCGTCATTCATCCTTGCTAGAATTCCAACGTCACAATGCCCCAGTGCCTCTCCAGACACACAAAAACCTCCTAGGGGTTTGCCTTGTCTTCATTAGGTTTTTTTCTATCTTCAAAGAAATCTCTTCCGCTCTCTCACGAGGATTAGTCTTTGTTTTGTTCCCCTATTTTCATGATGCCTCCGAGGAACTTGGCACACATACATCCTTCCTTTAACCAGTTTGCTCCTTCACTTTCACCAAATTACCACGCTATCATCCATGCTCTCCATTTTTCTCTTCTACTCATTTTTGTGGGGTTCCTAACTCGTAACATCCTCACTCGCAACCATGGCTAGGAGCTTGGTGCTCCAATGTGCCCCAGAACCTGAGCCTTGGATCTTTGGGTTTGTATGGGCATGAGGAATCACCTTGTTCCTTACCCTTTGTCTAGTTGATTGCAACTCATGAGCTTTTAATCAATAGATCCACCTCCATGTTTCTTTCTCGCACCTAATATGAAGGAGGAACAAACCAGGTCAATAAATGGCTATAGTGCACATCATGTATTAATCAAACAATTTATGGTGCATGGGCAATTTTGAGTTTTTCATGTCATCATTCACTGGTTCAATTTTGTAGTGTGATTCCATCGTGGCATTTTCCTATTGCACCACAAGAGTAGGGCTCGGGCCCAATATCTATTGAGTTAGATAATAATGCCCATGTGGCGTTTTCCTTTTCCATGATAGGTCAGTTCATCTGAAATTCATAGTAAACCAATGTTTTATCATAAAATTATGAATAAAGATTTATTGGAAAGGATTTTCAGAGTAGAATATGATTTTAGGGTTTTCAAACCATGTTGTTCTTTCTAGATTTGACATTTTCTATTAAACCCTAATTTGATTTGTGAAGCCTTAACTATGTATCAGATGTGATTAATGTGACCTCAAAGTAGTAATTATACAACCATGTTTCCTAATTTAATGATGTTCATCAGTAAGCCTAACCCTATTGCACAGAAATCTGAATCTACCCTAATTCAACCTAGGATATTCAATATTTATGTACATGTATATAGAGACTAATAAAGACAAGGCAAGGTTTGAATTAGGATTTGATCAAGATCAAAGGGACCATTTTAGGATCTACTTTTATCCAATGTATATAGGTCATTCCGCTGAGCATAATTACTTATTTTTTTATTTATAACTATAAAGTAGACATTATGATCTCAAGTTTAATGCTTTGATCATGTTCACTATATCAACTGCTTGATGATATCTATATGTTATGTCCTATGGTCATATTGTTCACTAGGATTTGAGATTATGATTAATGATTCACAAAATTAATATTCAAGATTGAGAGGGATAAATCCCATGATGTTAAAGTTTAAGGATCATGTTAATGTTAATGACCAAGATAATTGCAATTGAACCAGTCTTTATATGCTCCTAAATCATGGACCTCAAGGGATCGTCAAGGGCTTTTCCTAGCATCAAGGATTTCCTAGAAATAATGTGCTCTTAAGAGGTCATCATAGAGGGATGCATACATTTACTATTAAATTCTTCATGTTAATAATGATTCATGAATACTTATGGTTAATTCATGTCAACTTTTCTTACATGTCAAGTATATGTATTTTGTTTATGCTATAAAGTGCCAATACCTTTTATTGATAATTTTATTTTCCCCTTTGCATGGCTGGGGCCGTGACGTCCCCAAGAGTTGGAGCAGATAAGGACTAAAGAGGAGAAACTGAGGACTAGAAGACCTTCATGCTTAGCCTGGTGGGGTGCCATTCACCAAGACGATCCAAAGATTTAGTTAAAATTTACCTTATGCTTAGTCATGTTACTGATTAGATTAGATCTCATAGATGAATATGATGTAGTCTTCTTTTCACAAGAACTATGTGTGAATTGGTCTTAAATCAATGCAAAGTGTTTTGTTTATTCAATTTTCTATGAACATCATTTTGTGACACCCCCTTGAGTGAGAATGCTTCCGCTCATGTGGTATGCAAAGTGAGGTGTTACACTATGGTATAAGATCAATTTGGTCAATGGACACTAGGAAAACATGATTCTCATAGTCACCCTAGGGTGAAGATATGAGATTAGGTTTTAAATTTAGATTCCCAAAGGATAGATACTATGACCTAGAATGATTAGAGTTTTCATCTTACAAGAGATAGAGATGACAAAGGTAGGTGTTTGTCCAGTTTAATTAGAGATCATGTATCAACCTAACCCTATCTAATGAGATAGCCTTCCATTCTCAATGGTTATGGTCAACCAATTGAGAATCGAAGAGGGATGTCATAAGCATTAGACTTCTGATGCATTTCACCTTTCTTACTAGTACATGTGGTAATGGGACATATATATTAGTAGGTTAGTGAGAGGTAGAATGATAGGATCCCACACTCTGTGTATGTGCTTGACCACCATATATCTAGGAATGTGGTAGGTACCTAAAGACCTAAGGTTAGATAGTTATCCACCCCTAAGGATAGGAAGTCATGACAAGGTGGAGTTAGATGCCCTAAATATAATTATGAGTTGGTTTCATAAACCCTAAGTATAAGCTGAGAATATAAGGATGTAATAAATTTATGTCCACATTATCCCTTTTATAAAATTTATTTTCTTTTCATACAAATTATAATATTCCATCTATCATTAAATGAAGAAGTGAGAAAAGTCCTAAGGTGGGTAGTATACCCTAGAAAATTTTGAGGATAAAATTCATTTTAAGGTGGGTAGAATTGTCACACCCCAATTTTCAAGTCTAATGTAAATTTTAGAATCATTACGAAAAATATGGTCTTTAACTACAAAAAAAATTGTAACGAAAACCCCAAAATTTGTAGCCAAAAGCTTTGGCTACAATTTTCCTTACATTTATAATATATAGCTAATACCCATGTAGCTAATTGTTTAGGCTACATTTTTCAAACTTGTAGTTAGTTATGCCTCTGGCTACAAATTCATATGTAACCCTAATTGTAGGTAAAAATGTCCTTACAAATAAAAATGTAGTTTCCATTGTAGCCAAATTTATGACTACAATTCAATTTGTACCTATAATATGTAGGGAGAGATGGCATTGGTTACAATTGTATTTGTAGTTCATGTATAGCAAAAATTAGCACTTGCTACACATGTAATTATAGCTAGTGTGTAGTGAAAGACACCATGTACTATACATACATATGTAGTGAGAGACATTATGTATCTAGTTAGTCACTTGCCAATATAGAGGGGTTTTCAATAAGAAAACAGATGAATGTTAATCAAGAGCGAGTTATGCTTACAATGTCAACAATGATACTTTTATTTATATTTGAACAATGAGTACACATGGGGAGGACATTCACCTGGCCCCTGTTTTACAATATGCATGGGAAAAAGACACAAGACACATGTATACAATATGTTCTTCTGACTACATCTATCCACTACAGACTCTATATGCCACATGATCATGCACATATTCTTGTATCTTGATTTTTCTTTTATATTTATTCAGTCCATTCATCAAGTAATGGAATATAACATCATTTGGGGGAGACTTGCTACGAAGCATATCTTCAATGAGCATCACAACAGTTTCAACTTTACCAGCCTTACAGTAGCTTCCAATAAGTATGCCAAATGTAATGGCATTAGGACGGAGACTCCATGAACACATCACTTTAAGAAGCTTCTCTGCTCTTTTGAACTCTCCCTGTCTATAGTGTTCGTTTATCAACGTAGAGAAGGTGACTACGTTTGGTCTGCATTTCCTCTTGAACATGTTAGCTAACACTCTCATAGCACCTTTCTGGTCATTTTGCTTCACATATCGATCTATAAGTGTGGTATAGGTGAACTCATCACAGTAGAATCCTCTACTCCTCATTTTATTGATACATGAAATTGCTTCATTTAGCAACCCAAATTTGCAGAGACCCTTTATCATAGAATTGTATCCAACAATCCCTGGGTTGATATTCTTTTTGTCCATGAAGCCAAATATCTTCCTCACTTCACCGAATTCATCATTTCTAATGAAGCCATCAACAAGCGTCACATAAAAAAACTCATCAGGATGTATGTTTCTATCAAGCATTTAAGAAAGAAGCATATTAGCAGTAGGAAGCATTTTCTTCTTGCATAACCCATTAAGAAAGACATTGTATATAGTAATGTCTGGAAACAAACCTCTCTTTGACATTTTCTCTTTCACCATTAATGCTTCCTTCACCTCACCTGTAGTGATAAGACCATGAAGAATGGCTCCATAAGTAACTAGATTAGGTTGAATCCCTCGTTTTTCCATCTCAATCAGGAGATTAAAAGGGGTAAGAATATTGCCTTCCTGACAATACCTATGAACGAGAGGAGTGTAGCTAAACTTGTTTGGATTCAGGCCCATCTGCATCAACTTCTTTAAGAGGTTGCCAGCTCCTCTGACCCTCCCACTATGACAATATCCTGCAATCAAAGCATTGTAAGTGATGATATTTGGTTCCTGACAATATAGCTGATGACTTCCTACATAACAACAGAAGATCATCATCTCCAGAGATGAGTATTATTATACAAAGTAGAAATCCCAGATATGAGAAAGCAACAAATTATATGTGTCAGTGTCATGTCAACTTATTCGGACTAATCCCAAAACCTTTTGCCATGCCACCAACTAGTATGGGCACTCCCTATAGCTGTTCAAATTCATAGAAAATGTATAAATATTGCTAATCTTGCTTCCTGTCAGTTGTAGAGTTGCTTAGAAACTTCAGAACATAAAGCTTCATATAGCATAAACTCAAAACCTCAGTCTCACATGAAATTCAGGTTCCATCCAGCAGATACCAAACAGGTCACTTTGACATAGCAACCTGGATCCCTGAATCCATCTCAAGGAAAGAACCAGAAATAAAGACAGCCTTTGGCAATCAGCAAAGCAACTGAGGCTCTTTCTTCTTTCTCCACAACTCTACCAGTAACGTCAGCAATGCTTCACACTTATGGGACGAATCTACCTCAACATCATTATTGCTCATAGGGGAATATACCATCCACACATGGTCCAACTTGCGTCCTAGCCTCACCACAACTGAACCAGGGACCTCAGCATCCCTTCTTATAACAAGCATGTCACTCTTCACACCATACCTTATCCATAAGTGCAGGGCATCCAACGCCAACGTACCTGAAAGAGGGATGATCACAGGGATCTTCACATTGGTTTCTTCGTCAGGTCCATTGTTAAAACCAAGAATTGGGAGCCGAGGGAATTCTACATGTGCTATGTGTGACATTGTTGCAAAAACTCCTGGAGTAATTCCTGCTTCAGTGTGGAAGGACACCAATGGGATTTCCTTGGTAGGGAGAAGGTGCTTCATGATGAAATCCTTCCGCTTCTTATATGTGAGATCTTGAAGGGACGTCATGTCACCACTAAATTTTTCAGGCTCGTGCTTTTTTGTCTCATCATTTTTCCTTTTTACGCACTTAACATGAAAAATCCTTAATCAACTTGCACACTATCAATTCTGCTATCCTCCTGGCCTCCTTGTCAGCAATTTGACCTTCACGGAGGAGATCCTAAGCCATAGGTGTTTTGCCATAAGGACTCTGAACTAGCACCAATCCATCAACCTTTCCCTTCAGCTCAGACCAGTAAAGGGATAATGCTGCTGCAGTGTCAACGCCTCCCTTACTATGCCCAAGAATCATCACTTGCTTCCCGGAGTCCCAATACAGCTCCTATATGTAATGCTTCAGTACCAGTGCATTCTTCTGAACTGATGCCCCTATTTAAGAAAAGATACACATTTTAACTTCTCTAGGATCAAGTCCTCACTGTGAATCTTGGCAATATGGGAAGCTAGACCCATTTTGGAGAAACGCCTCTTTGTGTTCACAAAATACAAGGGACTGATATTGATGAATAGTCCTAGAACTAATAGATAAAAAAAAGAGATAGGAAGTGAATGTTCCCCATTTCTTATGGTGTGAAGCACTTCCATAAATCTTATCGTACCATCTTCAACAGGTGGCAGGCCAGGTGTTCTTTCCAACCCCCCTATATCTTTTGATGAACCCTGCAAGCTTCTCTTCAAATGAAACACACAGCTTCTCACTTGGTTATGTCTCTCTTTTACACAAACAAATAAATGTCGAAGTGAAGAATACAACATTCTCCAGCCAAATTCAAATGCATGCAAAGGAAGAAGCAACCCCTTTAAGATATAACTTTCATATAATGGATGCCTTGCTGCAACAATTTGGAAGTTCCTGCTCTCATTTGGAGCTTCTTTAAAGTCTGTTGATCTAGTCTGATAGTAAATAAGTTTACTCCTATGCCGTAAATGCTTGGAAGAGAGAGAACTTTCTCCAGTTGAATAATCAGATGAGCAGGATTGGGCTCTTTCACTCGATTTAGGAGTTGTGGGCTCTACATCCAGCCTGCAAATTTCATCTCTTGCAGCAAGATCCTTTAAATGAGAAAGAAAGCATGAATAACTTCAGGTGCATCCTCTATTGAGAACTTCACAAATGTACATTCCCATCAGTCCACAAGCATACATGATTCACACGTCCAAAACTCATCATATTTAAGCCAAGTAGGTCAATAAAAGACCAGTCAAGCCTGAACACAAGATATTCTAGCACAATTGAAATAATAGAATAAGGCCTTGAGATATTCAAGCACTTTAGAAATAATAGAATAAGGCCTTGAGATATTCAAGCACTTCTAGAAGACCCTCTACAACACAATCTTAGAAGGAGCTCAAGAAAATCAGAGATATGGAAAACCCTTCAATTCAGAAAATCATAAACTCAAGGAGCATCAAAACACTAAGGCAACATACAAACTCAAGGAGCATCAAAACACAAACGCAGTAAAAGAAAAGGTAAGAACAAAGACCACCAATCTGAACTCCTCCTTAATTATTGAAACTCCAACACATATATTTAATAGATGTCTAAAAAATCATCCTCAAAACACTTGCCAGCAACAAGACTAATATTAAGCAAATAATCAACTAGCTAAAAGGATACCTTTAGTTTCTTGTATCTGTAAAAAGGGCATTCAGATTGATGTTGATACCAGTTACAGTACATGTCTTCTAGTCATACATTTGTTTTCCATCTTAGTCAAAGGACACGTGATTGACTCTAGATCCACAACATATTCAAAATATAAGCAATCTAGAATACCCTACATCCATAGGCATATTTAGATTTTCCCTAGATGTTATAAAATAAAAATATTATCTAATCCAGAAAAACTACATGTCAGGAGCTTTAAAGGTGTAGAGGGTCTTCGTACCTACTTATGGACTTAGCCTTCTTTTGTACATCAACAAAGAATAAAGTTGGAGGAGTAGAGATACCTAGCTTGCAGAAGACAAGAAGTCCATTAGTAGGACTGATTATTTGGAGAGTGAGTCATGATGGCTAGCTTCCAGTAGCATATAGATTCTCCAACAAGGATAATACTTGACCACATTCATTTATGACCTGAGTCAAGAAATAAAAAACAACATTCAAGTAAATTTCATCAGTTTGCTTATAGTGCACTACATGAAGAACAAGATGAACGCCCAACTCAATATAACGTATGCAAAAAATGACCAAAATGTGAGATCAAAGAAAAAAGACCAATTCTCACATACAAGCGTCAAGCTTCAGGCTCCTCCATAGGGTGGCAGAGAAAATAATGGCAATACTTGTACAAAACCTAGGAAATAGTAGTTCGTAGCTTGTGAACACAAGTCTTACCACATAGTTCCTGCTACATTTTAAGGGTCCACTTATCGACAAAGCTCCTGGATAGTTGGCGCTGAGTAGCTTTACGTAAATGGACTTATATCTTAATATGGTTAAATAAAAGGCCATACATACCTAAAGGCATCTTCATTTCAAGTGCAATCAGCAATTCTGAATATGAGTTTGTACTTTGTATATAAATGCTATGATATAAAAAATGATAGTCAATTTGATGGTCATTGGAGTAATACACAAGGCTTCCCAAACTTGTCATTGAATTTGAAACTAACTGAACTTGAAGCAACTTTGCAATTCATTTGTATCTTCCACGTGATAAAAGGATCACATAACATCAATGACATGAACTAGGTACATCAATAAACTAAACCAGACGTCATATTCAACACTATGTCGTTAGGAAATATGAGAGTTTTGCAAGCAGAGCTGAACTATTTCAAGACAAAGGCTCAACATCATAGTTAGAGAAGCATAGATACCACAAATTGCATACTCTGAAGTTAGAACTAATGGCCAACAAGCTTCAAAAAATTTTGTACTTCAGACCAGGAAACCTAACCATGACTCAGCACAAGGAAGGCTCAAATGTGTAAGCATTTGATTAATCATTTTGCTAACTAACTGAGTAATAGAACAATTGAAGCAAGAGACTTTTTCATCAAGTAATTGACGAGATGATAATACCATAAACAATCCAAAACAATGCAATCACAATTTTCATTTTTACCTCTAAAATTTTGTCAGTACCAAACTCTTTCCTACATTGCAACATACAATATGCGATGATACAAGTACAAATTTTGTTCTTATACTCCCTACACTACCCATGGCCATGTTTTCATCCTTGTTTAGTGGGTAACATAAAACACTATACATATAATTCCTTGTGGTTATGAGTCATGAATACCACCACTACCATAGTCTAGTGGTCTCCCCAACATGTATATATGAGAAGAAGTCTGTGTGCCACATACTGCTTTCTCAGCTTTATCCCTGTTAGTGCAGTCAGTTCCATGAGCAATAAATTTGCATGAACCAAGTTATAACAAGTAGATAGATTTGCAATAGAAGATGATCCCATAATTCCATGTATCATGATATGGGAGAAAAGTACATGGTAAAACCCTCACAAACTGAGGAAAACTTCCATGGTTTTCTAACTATTTCTTAATGAAAGAAACCATGAAAAAGCTTCTCTTCCTTCATTCTTCAAGAACGGTGTTGCTTTCTCATTCTAACCACTTTACATCATTCTTTTTCCAGAGTGCTTCAACACATCCACACACTTGCTACTTTGTTTTCTCCCCAAAGGGGTTTCACCTTAACAACTACAAATGAAGAGAAAATCTAGGCAATTTACAAACTCAATTTTCCTGCGGGCAAGAGTGATGCAAATTTAAAATATCATTCTTGAACTGAATTCTCATATCATCATGAAAGAAGTAGTGTCCAATGAAGGGAGATGAGATCAATAGGAAACCTAGTTTCTGATATAAAGAATCAATGGAGTTAGTTCTATCTAGAATTTCAAGGGATAAGTTTGGTCTAGCTTTAAATACTCACAATTTTTTGCATGAGGTCACAGTGTATTTGTGCAACATCCTTGTGTTCTAAGGATGGTACTTAGTGCACTTCACAACCTACTCAATTAACACATTATCTCATGCTAATGTCTGGCGTATTGTTGTTAAATTGCTAATTGGTTAATTAGCCTGAGATGTTTTGATTTATGTGATGAACGAATTATCTTGTAGACATTCTTAAACAACAAGGGTCACAGAATGAATTTTAAATGAACAATTACTCTCTTATAAACATACTTGAACAAAAAGGACCACATTCATTCAAAAGATGTATATGTCTTATGTATAGGCTTAGGACTAATGAAGAGGTCAGATGGTAAGGATGTCAAGACTAGAAAGTAGACATACTACTTTTGTGTAGAAGCAAATATGCACAACAAAAAATGACCTCATAGAGAAAAAATATGGCATTCAGTTGTAGCATAGATACCATAGACTAAACCTCATCATTCATGAAGTCATAAATCATCCTAAAACATATGCAATCACCTAAAAGTTAATTATATGCTCATTAAATCACATGATTCTCTGTAGTGTATATAGTAGAAAACTTTCACAAAGAAAGGCCAATGGACTACTATGAAATTTTAGAATTGGATGACATGTATTGTACTCATTAAAGGTCACAATTGATACAGGAAATAAGTGGGAAATATACTTAAACAATATATCTACCAAGAACCGTTTAACTTCAATTATAGCTAATAAAATGTCCAACAAGATAGACATTGTAACGAAAAGAAAATCTATGATTAGTTATTCAACAAGAAACAAAAATTCAGCATATGCTTCTAAGATGACAGTTGGTATGGTGGACTACAGAAATTTGCACAAATTCATGACAATAGTAAATTTTTCTACTCTGAACTACAGAACATGGAATTCAAGCACTACAACAAAATCTAACATAGGCCAAGGCTAGTTGGTCAGGGATGTCAACCCTGACCAAACTATTTTTCTCTCCAAGGCATATCCCTTTCCATAAAGTTTCTAAACCCTGACCAATGACCTTTTTCACGGTCTCTCAATATCCTCCCCGAAACCCTAGCATTCAGACTTTGTTTATATATAAAAAAATGTTTCATATGCCCCCATCCACTCCAACCAACCCCCGATGTGCCGCTCCCACTTCCTTCGCACCTATCTACCACTGCCGCCAACCCCATCCAGATCTGTGGAAATGCACACATATCTCCTCCTTCATCTAAAATCAATGGGAAGGTCCGAAGCCATCAACCACCGAATGAAGCAAAAGCGGATCGATCCTATCTTGCCGGTCCATCCCACTTCTCCACACAAGTATGCTCACTGCATCACGAATCCTTCTCTGCAACCTACCGCTAATGTAACCATGATCGTGGTCTTGGCCAGGTATCCCGTAGGCATGGTGGCTCGAAGAGAATAATCGATCGAGATGGCATTAAGCATTTTAAAATGGCCATGCTATTGCAGTGGATAATCAAACCATACCTGTGTTTTAGAAAAACGAACTGAATAACAATACTTTGTCCCTCTCATATGCCCGATCACGAAAATGAGTGAGTTACTTTTTGTATTTCTTTTATAGAATGTATTGTTAATCATCTCAAGTGCGAGAGCGTGAGTACTTGTTAAACTTGTTCACAAACCCGGTATAGAATGTGTACTAGCTCAGATTTTACTTTTTGGGTTTTGATTTTTTCGTTACCAGTTGGCAACTGCATTTCTTTTATGGATTGGATAACTCATCTTGTACACATGCTTACGATAGGTATGGAATACAACAAGAAACTCCATAACATGAACATTAGATATATGTTGTATCTTATCTCATTACTCATTTTGTTTCTTGGTGATTTGCAAATTCTTTCCAGGTGGACGATGAATGCTCTCCCCTATTGATGTTATAAGTATTTCAAGACATACTTTTGTGGAGGAGCTAACAATATTTGGAGAGGATTCGTATATGATGTAGTCAATGTTTGTTTTTATAAAGCAAAGTTGTATAAATCAATGTTGTATAAACATTTTTATTTTTATTGGGGGTATGATAAAAAGTCCTTCTCATGTAAAGCAAATTTTGATTTTTAATAGAATTATCAATTCCCAACAACTTTTTTCATAAGAATGAATTGATATCAATTTTCAAAGTGAAGTAGCTTATACATGATAACGATGATAGATGAAATAAAAAATATTCATCCATCTTTTAGAGGAAGTGGCTTTCATTAATACTAGTCAAGGATGGACCTAGAATACAATGTGTCGACCATTGATATCTTTTTATTTCATCTTATGGATTGCTCAAGGATTATGTACCTATTGGTCAAGGATAGGACCTGACTAATTAGTATTCGTCACCAAGCTTTTGCTCAAGATACGTTGGTCAGGGATTGACCTTGAGGATCACAAACTGGTCAAGGATTTATTAGTATTGGTCAGGGATTTGACCTTCGGCTTTGACCAGTTCTAAAGTAGTGGAGTTTCTTAGAGATGATGATTCTTTGGTGATGTAGATCATCTTATATAATCCAACAATCATTCAAACACCTATGCACAAACCTATTTTACCATACCAAGCTGCACAAATTCATGCATAAATCTATGAACACATAGAGCATGACCTTTTCCTTCTAAGGTGGTATGGTAACTTGGCAGTACACATAGAACCTGAGTCTTTTCATTCTAAGATGGTACCTATGTATGTTAGAATTCTTGAGGATGGCATTCTCAAAGTGCTTTCAGACCTTCAAATCAGTCACATATGGTCTCAGTTTCCTGCCAATATTCATGAGCTAGAGTAGATCCGCAAAGTATGCACAATCTCTGATGCAATTTCTATAACTGTTCGAATGAATGCAAGATTCTAATCGAACTTATTAGACATCATTCAAATGGCTAACATGGATTGTTGTATTTCAATGGTCAACTACGACTTAATACCAATTAGCTAATATACTTTCTATGGATGAGTTTTGTACCCATGACTACTGTAAAAAGTAAATGTTGTGCTACTAATTTGGATGCAATATGTCAAAAAATGTCACTCAAATACATGGAAAAATGTAATCAGAGATCAGTAGGACTGCTAAATCATAGGCATCAAACAGATAAACAAGTTTACTGTCGATTTGGCCTCAACAAATTGTTCTTCAACCAGAACCATACATGCCACTTGTTCAGTAACTATAATAACATGGTAATCATTTGATGAATGGGAAATAGATAGAGAATGATCTATAAGAAATTTTCCTTTGAATTTAAAATCAAGACAATGAAATAATGAATGGTACTACAATATGTGTGACATCCACATTTATTGAAAACCAACTAAATATAATAAAGAATGGCAAACTTCTATTTTTACTATATCTTATGAATTCATATGATATGTCAATCTCTATGTTGATCAAATGACTGCTACTCTTGGTTTCCATGTCTCCAAATGGTTCACCTACAATGATGCTTAAGAAGTGCACTTCTAGTATTGAGATTAATTTATAAAATGTTACCTGACAATGAGTAATTTGTTTGGCCAAGCCATCACTGTCCCAATTACATCCTCAATAACTTGGTGTTGACCAAAAGGCCTAATCAACTACTCTTGAGGTTGGATTGGTACAGTAATGGACACAACAGCAAATGAGGACCCCAATAGTGCTCCTCCTATGACATAAGTTGTACTTGTAGAAGTAATGTGTCCTTGTGCTACAATTGAATTCCCATCCTCAAAACTTAACAAGGAAACAACCTTTAAATTTATAAAGATTGTGTCAAACGTTGTTTATACCTAAAAATCAGATTGAAAAAATTAATCAATAAATGTTTGGATATAATAACATGTCCTTCGGTAATGGGTGTTTCACTACTCGATTGATTTGGTCTGGGTAGTCTTTCATTGGTGGTCCTTGTGATATTCTACAAAATAAATAGTTTACTATAAGAAAATCAATTTTATTATGTAATCATATTATAAGAATTTGAAGATTTACCTCGTTCGGCTAAAACGAAGCACTCAGGTTAGAATTTCTCACCATCATAGCTTCAAGATTTTCAAATTTCTTCTTCATTTCTAACAACTCCTTTTATTGAGCCTCGTATATCTGGGTATGAGCATCAACAACCAGTTCTATGTCTGTGATTTTATTTTCATATACATTATGAGACACATGAATCACATGTTTCACAGGAATCTTCTTTGGGCCTAAAATATGATCAAATATCTCATCTTCATTGAGATTTTCATCATTACTTGCAAGTTCCACATTCATCTTGTCCTACATATAATATTAATGAGAATATTTTCATTAAATAAAAAATAAATTTGTTAAATGATTGCTTACAATCAATTCTGCAGATTTTGCATCCACAGCAGTACCATCCTTCTTCAAATGGGTGGCCTTAAACAAGTCTAATCTGCTAACATTGCCACCGTTTTTCTTTTCTTGTAACTATTTGTAACAGTAGCAGCATATATGAGCATAGTAGTAAGAAAGTGTAATGCACATTTCAACCAGAAGATAACTCACATTAGTCTTCACACAAGCATACGACGTTGATCCCAATGTATGTCTTGTCGTTATGAACTTTCTACTCATAACATTTTTAGCACTCCTTAACTACATAAAATGCATTATAACATAATTATATAAAATATACACTATTAAATTCTAAAAAATTAAGGAATAAATTGTTTTACCTTTCCATCATCAGAATCCCAAAAATTCACAAGAAATTTCCATTGATCAGGATCAACATGGGAGGGGCAATCATTAAGTCGGTCAGATTTTTCTTTGTGCCGCATGTAGTGGTTTTTTTAATATCCACTTTGAAGTTTCTCCAAAAATCCCTCACTGTTCACAAAACTGAATTTTTCCCCTTTATGTCGATAACAAACTTGGTCTGTAACAAAAGAATAATTTTTAACTAAAAAAATCACAGCATTGTATTATATCTCTAAGACTAGAATTACCTCCACATAATTCCATATAGAAGTTTTGTTTTCCACAGGTATTTGTCGCCAATCAAGATAGTTTAATGGTGCAAGATCAGAATTTCTAGCAACAATTCCCAAAAAGGAAGACAGGTCATTCTGATGTGGTCCTATTGGATCTCCATTCTCATCCAAAGTAATTGGCATCTTTTTATCCCTTGTCTTACCCCATAATCGGATACACTTAGAATAGCCCCTTGTTTTTTTATTTGTAGCTCCCCCTACAAAATCATGAATATGATGCAAACATTTACAAGGATATACATATTACACATATAATTAAATAATAGTTTGTGAAAAATGTAATGCATCTTTCTATCTAAATTTTCTTACCTTCACTCTGCCTAGGATCAACAGTATGAGAAACAGCAATAGAATGTTGATCATTATCTAATTTATCAATTTCAACCTCTTGATTGTTACTGACATCATTTACCAAACGTTGCATACTTTCTTTTACAGGAACTCCTTGATGACTTTTTTTTCTAAGTGTCTTTTAGAATGACTTCCTTCTCTTACATTATTTGAGTTTGCCACCACATGACTTTTACCAATAGTACCAACTCCATCTTTTGACACAGAGGGATTTTTTTCTTTCGCAAGGTTCAAAGAAGAACTTCTGTTGTTGTTTGCAGCTGATCCTGCCACACTTTTACTATTTCCAAGTCCTTCTTTTACATTTGAACAACCCCAATCAACAATTATCGAACCAAGATACCTTCCTTTTGGTATTTTGGAAATACCTGCAACTAAAATGATGATATGAGTGGTTCTAAGAAATATATTCAATGATGTAATTTTTTATTTTACTTGTCATACTCCCATGAGTTAATCCTTCTTTGTAGACATCATCACTAAGTGGAGACAATAGTTGACTGCGTCTTTTCATTCTCCTAAAAAGACAATTGATATAAAAAATATTCAATTACAAATTGAAATCATGGCATACATTCTATAATTGTGTTCCTCAAATAAAATTAAAAATTTCAATAATATTTCTATTTTGCTGATGAAGCCAACATCCAACAAGAGAACTCATTAAGCAGATTAACCCAAAAGAAAAAAAATTGTGCAACAAATGTATAATTATGTAAAAGAATAAATGAACATTTTAGAAATAAAAGGATAACATGAGTGTTTCCAGTAATTGACCCAATTAATAAAATAAAAAGAGTTACATAAGATCAATAATGGGGATCATGACCCCCTTCATAAAAGGTCACACCCTCCATGTCTTCTCTGACTAAATTAAGGTCATCACAAACGTCACTTAAGATATCTTCCAAATCACTTGGAGATTTATCTTCTGATAAGCAGGTTCCATCCATGAAATTATCATGAAGCTTCTCCTCCATGTCATAAGTATCACGAGGTGTAGTGTGCAAAACAAAGCTCCAATTTGTTTGACTTATGTCTTTCACATAAAACACCTGTTGTGCTTGGGAGGCCAATGCAAATGGATGATCAGTATCAATACGTTTTAAATTGACCATTGTGTAGTCATTTTTAGATTTTTTGATGCCTCTATTTGCATTGACCCAGTCACATTTGAACAATACAACTTTAAGTTGCTTGTAATAACTGATCTCGAAAACGTCCCTTAACACCCCGTAGTACGTAACCTGACCCATTGTAATATTTTTGTCCTTGGAGCTGGCAAAAATTTCGGTCTGAGCGTTCACCATAATTCCACTATTTTTTGTTTTTCTACCGCATTCTCGATCCTTGGTGCGAAATCTATAACTATTTGTTACATATCCTGCATATTGCATTGTCATTTGTCGCGGTCCTCGAGCCAACACTAAAAGGTTTGGTGACACAATTGTCGACTTTGCCTTCTCCTCAATATGAAAATATTATGAATTTTATTATTTATATAATTTTATTATTATGCTAATGAAAATAACTTATTAATTTAAACTTACATGTTTCTTAAACCATTCATTGAAACTGTACATATGAAGATTACTGATTTCCCATTGTCATGCACGTGGATTGATTTTCTTCAAGTATCGGATGTGCTCCCTGCCAACAAATACGTGTGACACACCTAGACATAAATATGAAATTACATAGTGAAAAGTAAACAATGATCTTACTTCACGTATGGATCGACTGCATCACAATTGGCTAAAATATATTGATGCACAGCTTTGAGCATGGTGCTATCAAGCATAATAGGAGTCTTCTTTCCTAGACGACACCCTTTATGAAAGAATATAGACCACTCTTCATCATTATCCATATATATATCTTCCACATCATTTCTAGACAATTTAGTGAACCTTGTCTCAACTTCTGAGAGATATCTCGAACAGAATGTTAAGCATTCGTCTGCCAAGTAACCTTCTTCTATAGAAGCTTCTACAACAACTTTATTTCACACATATCCTTTTAAAGTTTGTAAGCGTCTACATTAATAATAAGAAAAGACTTTATAAGAACATCACATATGATCGGATGCAAAGTCTGAACAAATTTAGTTATTAGAAAGATTACTTCTCCACGGGGTACATCCAACGATAGAATATCGGTCTGACTATCTTCACTTCTCGTGGAAGATGAATGACCACATGCTCCATCACATCAAAGAATGATGGTGGGAGAATCTTCTCTAGGTTACAAAGAGTAACTACTATTCTGGATTCCAACTTCTCAAAAGTATTTGGATTTATGACTTTAGAGCATAAGTCTTTAAAAAACTTGGACAACTCTATTACAACAGATCTAACATTTTTTTTGGGCAATGCTACTTGTAAAGCTAATGGGAGAAATTGTTGCATCAATACATGATAATCATGACCCTTCAATGCCATCAGCTTTCTTTCTTTGACACGTGCATTTCTAGCTATATTAGAAGAATACCCATCAGGAACTCGAGCAGACTTCAACAACTTACAGAATAATTCTTTTTCCTCCTTCTTCAAAGTAAAACATGAAGGCAGGATGAATTTTTTATTTCCGTCCTTGATAGTGTCAAGTCTATTCCTTATGCCCATCTCTTCGAGGTCATATTGAGAATTTTTAGTGTCCTTTGACTTCTCCATTCCTAGAAGTGTGTGAATCAAACTCTCACATACATTCTTTTCTATGTGCATCACGTCAAGATTATGACGTATAAGGTTATGCTTCCAGTATGGCATCTCAAAAAATATACTTCGCTTTCTCTACTTGTACGGTAAATTATCTACATCTCTAGTTTGATCTAGAACTTGACTTCCAGACAACATCTTAGGAGCACTTCTAAATTCTTCTTTTCCGTCAAATGATGAAGCATCTTTATGAAATTTATGATCCATTCGGAGGAACCTCCTGTGACCCATGAAACATGCTTTCTTACTATATGGTAGTCTCCATGAGCACACATCTTTGTTGCAGATAGGACATGCAAGATACCCACTAGTTTGCCAACCAGATAGATAACCATATGCAGGAAAGTCACTTATCGTCCAAAGTAAGGCAACATGCAACTTGAAAACCTCTTTATGATAAACATCATAAGTATCAGCACCAGCTTCCCACAATTCTTTTAACTCCTCAATCAATGGTTATAGGTAGACATCTATGTCCATTCCGGGTTGAGTTGGACCAGGAATAATCATCGACATGATAAAATTGGGAGACTTCATGCACAACCATGCTGGCAAGTTGTATGGAATCAATACGATGAGCCAAATGCTATACGATAGACTCATGAGGCCAAAGGGATTAAATCCATCAGAAGTTAATCCAAGGCGAACATTGTGAGAATCAGAAGCAAACTTAGCATGCATATTATCAAACGTCTTCCATGCTGGAAAATATGCTGAATGTCATAGAATCCCATCCTTGGTACGACTTTCATTGTCCCACCGCATTAGGGGTGACAGTTTCGAACATATGAACAATCTCTTCAACCTAGGAGTCAAGAGAAAGTAGCGTAGGACTTTACAAAGAACTCCTTTCTTGTTCATATGAATATTTTCTACACCAACTTCGTCAATTTAAATTTCTTTATATCTAGAAACACCACATTTCGGACATGAAGTCTTATCTGCAAAATCCTTTTGATACAAAATGCAGTTATTTTTGCAAGCATCGATTTTATCATAGTCAAGTCCAAGGTCCCTGATTATTTTCCTGAATTCATAATAAGAGCTAGGCAATGTCTCACCCTCTAGAAGCAATTCCTTCAAAAGCTCAAGCTGCTCAGAAAATGACTTATTACTCCAATTATTGACACATTTTATGTGAAACAACCTCACAACAATGTACAATTTAGAGTACTTCTTACTTCTAGGGTACGATTCATGTGCAACAATCTCTAACAGTTTGTAAAATTGCTCAGCTTCTGCATCATCAACAAATACAAATCGATGGTCGTCATCTTCCATATTCTCTCCATCCTATAATACACCATACGCATCTTGCAACATGTCTCTCATGTCATCTTTGGACATGTCATTTTGTATTTGTGAATCCTAAGAGCTATCAAATGAACCCTCACCGTAAAAAATCCAATTTGTGTAGCTGGTCATAATCCATTCCATAACAAGTTTTTATTTGTGACTTGTCGATTCTACCTATGCACATTTAAGCAATGCTTACAAGGACATAAGATAGTCTCATCTCTGCTGGATTTTGAAAATGCGTACTCTATAAATTTAACCACCCCAAGTAAATTTGTTGTGCTTGTTCTATGTTCTTCATGGATCCAACTTTTATCTATCATGACTACCTATAACAACTAAGAAAAAAAAAGAATAAGAATATAAAGTATTGAAAAATCATTATATAACTTATTTTCAATACTAAAGGCTCCTATATAAACTGTTCATTAAGATGTTTTGTAACTCTGCGCTATTGTAGATTTCCATTAGTCATGTAGTTTTAGGTCATTTCTCATTTGAAGTACAACAACTTCTACAATATAAACAAGAGTCTCAATAATGTTTCCATGGTAATAGTCAAATCTAACCCAACCAAAAGTCCCATATAATCCTAGTATGATTATTTAAATTCAATCTACCATGATCGATGCCTACAAGGATGTAATCAAAGAGAATATGAGACCATTAAAAGATGAAGGGGAGATCGATTCCATTTGTATATCTTGAACATTTATGCATTACCAAAAGTAGTGATTCTGTCAATTTTATACAACTCAATCACATATATGACATGTGTGGCTGCGGTGTTTAGAAACAATACAACACAGAAACAGAATCACCAGAATATAGTAAATACCAAATAAGCTCTACATAATAGACATAATTTTAATGCTCTATACTCTAGTCCGCATACATAATTATGTGCAGTATATGTATCTTGGTCCTGACTATTTTTCCATTCCCAGTAGTTTTGCCACAACTCTCCCTAGTTCATGGGCCCTCTGAACTAGCAAAATGTTGATTGTCATATTCAGTTTTCTATTCCAGTTTTGACATCATCGTAACTCACCAATATATTCTAGGTGTTTACAACATTGCTTAGAACACTTTCTATTTGATTTGTGGTTGTTTTAGGAAGGGTTAGGGCAGTGAATGTTGTACTACGTGTCATTTATTATCATTAATATTTCATCATCCTTAAGGATATCTTTTTAATTTCCATATTGATCATATCAATTTGACATTTAATGTTTCTAATATTTTTTTGGTACTGCACTATGGCTCCATTTCTGAAACAATGGCATATGATTTGGTCCTGGAAGATGCAATTAATGTTCAAGAATAACTTAACCAAATCAAGGAAATGAATAGACAAATTGTTGGGTTTTAGGGGAGGCAGAGAAGGCAGCGGAAATAAAAACATTTTCTCCCAAACCCAGAACAAGGAAACGCGTCAACGTGTATACAATAAGAAAGGACAGTTTGTGGAATCATACCTTGTCCCGAGGCTTGCTCGGCGACAATACCTCGTGGCTTGCACGGTCTTCACCTCCGGCCTTAGACGGTGTCTGTGCAGCTCCTGGTCGCATTGGGACTAACAACTCCTGGTCTCACCGGGACTGTGGGGTTTGACAACTGTCCTCCGAGCGGTAGAAATCTCCCGCCTCTGAAGTAGTCCACACGGACCACCTGGAACTCCAATCTCCTTGTCTCACAAGGAATTGGAAGGATTCACACCCTCCTGTCAGTGTACTAGTCACTGACACACTCTCCTACCACCAGTCGCTTTCTGCATTTGTCTTTCCCTTACTGTGCCTCCCTTATCGAGTAGCACTTGCTCGGGCTCTCTCGGTTACCAAAACCAGAGAGAATGATAACTTTACAGAGCAACTGGTTGCACTGAGTTGTACTTTGAGAAGCCCCCAATACACCTATATATAGGAGGGTCATGAGACAAGGTTCTCTATCCCGGGCAATGCGAGACTAAAGCAGGAGTGGAAGGGTTTGAGATTTTCCACAAAAACAACCAACTGCGCAACCTGAACCGATCGTTTCATTTCTAAAACGGTCGGTTGGGGATCTGAGCCAGTCGGTTGACACCTCAACCGATCGGTTGGGACCCATGAAACAGTTAGTTCACTTCTAAACCGGTCGATTCATGGTCCTAGTTAGTTCTCGATTCACTTTTCCTCTTTTGTTTCTAATTGGTACCAAATACCAATCCTTGTTCCAATTAAATTGGGCAAGTGAAACAAAAAGAAATTTCTCACCAATCCTACTATCCCAACTTGCTTAGTTGCATCAGTTGAACCGATCGTTTCAACACTTGAAGCAACGTTTCACCCTGTCCATGAGCCCATCGACTCACCACCTGAGCCGATTGGTTCACCAAGCTCAGCCGATCAGTTCATCACATGAGCCGATCGGTTGGGAGTGCAGATTGTGCAGAATCAGTCAATTGCAGTTCTAATCAATCTGATACTCTAATCAATCAGTCCAACACCTTGAACATTATGATACTGAGCTATCAATTGGTTGAGTGTTTAATTGAACTACTAAACTCTGTTAGTAATCAATCTAAACATTGTTTGTGGACAAAACTCCTCTTCCAGGTTAAATCCTATGTGTGTGACCCTCCAGGTCCATTTCACGTTGGCAGTGAAAGTATATAACACTTATGACTTCACAAGCAAAGAGCAGTGCCTAGTCACACATCAGTGCTACCCAAGTGAAATAGAAAGTTGGAGAACAACTTTCAATCCTACAATCCGTGAATGGTGTTACAGTGAATGTATAATTCCTTTGTCACTGATATCCTGAATGAACTCGAGGCATAGAACAATCATCCTGTCAACGTTCATTCACTTTCTTGATCTCAGAGTAGATTGGAAGAGATATGTATGACATCAATATCACATACTGATTCACACATGCATGCATGCCTTTCTCAATCCTACTCATCAAGTGGCCATGGATATCAAACTCCCTCAGGAGGGACAAATCCCACATCTATCACTCACCCCTCAAAATCCCCATGTGTCAAAGCCACCCAATCATCACCTTTATAACAACCCATGTTTCAGGAATGCGTTTGATGATGTCAAAGTTTGCCCAACGACATGTGTTGCATGTAGTGATTTCAGGTCAAAGAATCACACTCACCACCATGACTGTGAGTACTGACTGTGACTACCATGTCATGGTTCCATGTGTCAAACTCACGATGGGTCTGTCCGGTACACTTGTTCTCTAACAAGTACCTATGTGTTTGGTTTGATAACTCTATATCATGACTATTGAGATTCTGTCATAATCCAACACCACAATCTAGTCTTGTGTGTCATTTCTGTCTATCTACCTTGCACAATGACATCTGACTAGGGACATAACAAGAATGTACAAACTCTTAGCATCTGTATGATCTCATCGTTCACGTCCTGAACCTGAAGGCATACGTCATTGAGTACTGTCATTCTCTAGACGTTCAATCTGTTCTATCACTATCTCATATGACTGAACCAGAAAGAATTGGAAGCTTGCCTTTAATGTTTATCAAATCAATCTTAATGTATCCCACCAATCATCCCATTATTGGCTCTCAGGGCATACATACCAACAGACTCCCACTTGCACTGTGAGCCAATCACCCTTGAATCATATTCATAATGATCTTCAAACATGTCCCACATGTTACTCTGCTCTAGTGCTATCATAGTGAGTAATGGAAACACTTTGCCAAAGTCAGTATAAATTGCATGTCTCTCATCTCTTCATTGTACGTCACACGTATGAGATGGAGCTGCCGTAATATGCGATCCAATATTCCTTTGCTAACCTTTAGCCACATTGCAAGATCAAGGATTCCATACTTGTCATCAATGACCAGAATATCTCTAAGTTCATTTAATGAACTTCCAGATCCATATAGTATCCACTGTGGTTCTCTAACACATAGATACTTGACATCTCCTTTTAAATGGTTTTATTTGGAAACTTCCAATTATCAACAAACTTTCACTTTTATATATCCTATATATATTTTGCGATTAATTTTCTGTCCTTTCGGAAGTTCGCATCAATGTAACTCTTTACATTGAACTCTTCCTTATCTCCATAGAACTAGTACTTCTCAAGTACTTATCAAGTTCTCATGGTATTCCGGTAACCCTTACTAGAAGTAGACAGACATCCACTCGTCATGTCTCACATACAAGTTTTCAGGATGAGCACATAATATTGTCATGTCCTACATACAATATGATGAATGCATTTTGTTCTTGCCATGTTGATACATGCAAGATAATGGGATGATTACATACATGATAGATCCATATCTATACTTAGTGTTCCCATTCTTCATAAGAATTGGACACTTGGCCTTGGGATACTAACTCCATGTAACATGGACATGCTTTCTCCCACTGAATCTGTGCATACTAAACCCTTCAGTACAGATTGCCAATGTATGCTTTCTCTTTTCAGGTCAAGAGGTTTTCGAGAACTATCTCTATAGATCTCTATTCCTATCACATAAGAAACATCTCTATCTTCCTTAAAGATAATTTCCACTTTAGTATTTCCATTGTAGAACATTTCCATTTCACATCAACATGTAAAATGTGAACACGCTCCCACTAAATCACAGATCCCTTCTTTATCTTTGACATATCAGTCAAACCCTTTGACTACATCATCAAAGTAAAGATCCAATTCTAAGTTGCTTGTACTCAATCAATCACATTGATTAGTCCATTGTAACTTATAGACTTCATTTGCATTAGTGGATCCATAAACCTTATAGGTTGTGTCATGTACACATCCTTGTTTTATTCCTCATAGGAATACGGTTTTAGTATCCATATCCCAAATGTCTTAGTCATTAAGTTGCAATCAACAAGCATCATCCTTCTCAAAATGTTATCCATGTGTCTTAACACTTAAGATTCATTTGCACTTATGGATTTCATCCAATGGGTGCTACCATCATGGTCATACCTTATGGTTCACATGGATGTCATTTAGGATGTAATGGTCATAAACCATAACTCAAATTTAGGTTCCTCATATTCATCTAGATAGTTGACTCATCACATGAACAACTCATCACTTAGATAAATGAGGTGTATCCGTCAAGGATATAAGAACTTACAACTTCTTGTGATTCTTAATGTCCTTTATTAGTATGGGGTATTCTTTTATTAAGAAGAATTCAGTTATTTGATAATCATTCTCTAACCCCTTAGAGTATGATTCCTTCTTGATTTAGACATAACCATGCCTTAATCATGAGTTCAGTATGATACTCTATCATAATCACTCATAAGGATCTCAAACATTTGGTCTAAGTATTTGATTCATTGATCTCATCAAGAATTAACACTTTACCAAATTTGCACTTCATCTATGATAATCTTGAACACTTCAAGATATTCATATTGGTGTTTCTCTAAACACCATTTGAAATATTAGCATTTGTTCCAATAGGTATGTAAATACATCACATGTATCATACCTAATAGGATAATCATTCTCTGACTACCATTAGTGAAGATTGATTAATCATGTCCAAGATATTCATGTCTCTTACTGGTTCTCTAACCAAAAGAGTCTAGATTTATCCATCACATGGAAACTAGAAATGAATTTCTCATGATTGATGCTAATTTGATTGTTTGAGTTATCTATAACTTTTAGGTAACATTTTATCTTATGCATATCAAATACCACAAGATAAACAAGGCATTGCCACAAAGATCATATCTTTAGAAATTGAAACATCTCTTTATTAATTGCCATAATTGTCATACAATATGCAAAATAAAGTGTTTCTATCTATTGGCAAATATGAAATAATAGTTCATAATTGTATTACATGCCTTTTAGACTGAAAATAAACTAAAGTACTCCTATCTATGGCGGCAACACTTGCCCCATTTATTGAGGGCTTTACACTTTACATCTTGGTATCATATACCTCAAAAGTGTTACAAGTTTACTTTCATGACACCTTTAAGTAGAGATGTTTGTCACATCCTTCTTCTTTTGTTCTTCTAGATAGAGAGGACAATTCCTTTTCCAATGTCCTGGCTTTTGACAATGGTGGCAATTGCCTTTCTTGGTCACACCTCCCTTGGCCTTGAGAGCTGAAGACGACTTGGGCTCCTGGCTAGCATCAGAACCTTTCTTAGCTTTGCCCTTGCCCTTGTGCTTGGACTTTCCTTTCTTGCTCGTGATCACCATCACAGACTTAGGCTTGTCCTTCTTCATCTGTGTCTCGTCTGTCCTCAACTTGCCCAACAACTCTGACAGTGGCCTATCAAAGTTGTTCATGTTGTATTCATCACAAACTGGCTGTAGGATTCTGGCAATGATTGCAGTATCAAATTAGTATCCAACTCTTGGCTCAGTAGAAATCCCAGTCTTGTCAGGTTCTCCACATACCCAATCATCTTGAGTGTGTGAGGACCAACTTGATCTCCTTCTATCATGATGCAATTGAATAATGCCCTTGAGACATCGTATCTCTCTTGCCATTCTTGATCTTCATACATGTTCCTGAGATGCTAAATCATCTCAATGACACCCTTGTTCTCATGTTGTCTCTGCAACTCGTGGTTCATAGAGCACAACATCAAGCACTTTGCATCAATGGCATCATCAGAATGCTTCTTGTAAGCATCCCTTTCTGCCATTGGTGCATTAGGAGCAGGTTCCTCTGGAGTTGGAGTATCCAGGACATAGAGCTTTTGCTCTTGAGTGAGAAAAATTCTCAATGTCCTATACCAGTCATGGAAATTTGTCCCATTCAGCTTGTCCTTTTCAAGGATGGATCACAAAGAAAAGTGATTGTTGTTTGTTGCCATTTCTACTATAAAAGGAAAATATGCAATTTTAGTCCAAAAACTCATTTTTGACTCATTTGATTGATTTGAAAAGTTGACGATATAATTAGGCCTTTAATTAATTATCGCTCCCACTATTTTAGTTCAAATGGATAGCCCTCACCATCAATTCGGAAGATTGCAGCGTACAACCTTCTAGTGGGAAGATCCTGAAATCCTCTAAGCCATGGACCAGCTAGGGCTGTCACCGACAACTTAGATCTCTCAGGTAGGCAACTCTTGCCAATTGCATCATATGCAACTCTTGATAAGATGTCATATGAAACTCCTTGCCATGATCACCTCCATGCCTCAAGGTTCTAGATCCTATCTAGGTCACCTTGTTAAGTCCGACCCAAAGCCAACACGATGAATATGCACCCTGCTAGGGTAGACCCACATATACATCATTCACGCTTCCATGAGATAGACGGTGCACCACGCTAGGGCGTGCCCACACTTGGTCAATCAATATTTTCACATGTGTCACATTTGGAAGGCATCTAAAACTTAATATTTAATGAGGGATTTGGTTTTTATATACATATACATATCCAATCACCACAATACATAGTATGTATCATATACATGCTATATCCCACAAAAAACATGCAAAATGATAAAAGTGATGATTATGGCCAGCCTAATGTGATTCCTCGAGCCAAGAGGAATCACAATCATCTAGGTCTACATCACATGCAGCTTGTAAAAGATGAACTATGTTCTTTTCCTTTCTGGGTTTGATCAACTCATCACATGACTGATTGGCTCACCATCAGGCTGGCCGGCTGGGTGCCACCAGCCAATCGGTTGGCTCCTCCAACCGATCGGTTTTCCTGTTCATCGTGCATCTCATCATGGCCGCCACCCGCTTGTCTCGCTCCTCGAACCGGCCATAACCTGATCGGCTCACTCCTTTAACTGATCGTCTTGAACGTCAACCGATCGGTTCATGCCTTGAACTGATCATCTCAGCTGTCGTCAGGATGTCCTCTGTTCTGTGACATAATAGGAAATAAAATTCTATCCTATTTTACAATGTAAAAAGAGAAACCTCGAGTTACATTCGAGGGGAGCAAAGGTAGGAAAGAAATCTCGAATTATTTCGAATTACATCAGGAATAGATGCAAGGGAATCAGTGCGCAGACCGAGATGCTAGCAACTACATACAACCATACACATATAGGGTTTATTGGCCATAACCACGCTATACATCCACCATAAAACTCGTTTAAGGGCGACGCGTATCGAGTGCATTCATATTACATATCATATATGTATATTGGGATTTGTGGATTTAGGATTGGACATGCATAAAACCAATTTTATTCCCATCGTATGCAATAAATAAATGTGACAAACCAAAATTTATCATATCGATAATCCTAAAGTATAGAGCAGTTGACGTGGCTCTGATACCACTGTTGGGTTTTAGGGGAGGCAGAGAAGGTAGCGGAAACAAAAAAAATTTCTCCCAAACCCAGAACAAGGAAACATGTCAACGTCTATACAATAGGAAAGGACGGTTTGTGGAATCAAACCTTGTCCCGAGGCTTGCTCGGTGACAATACCTAGTGGCTTGCGCGGTCTTCACCTCCGGTCTTGCATGGTGTTTGTGTAGCTCCTGGTCGCACCGGGACTGACGACTCCCGATCTCACCGGGACTGTCGGGATTGACAGCTGTCCTCCGAGCGGCAGAAATCTCCTACCCCTGAAGTAGTCCACACAGACCACCTGGAACTCCAATCTCCTTGTCTCACAAGGAATTGGAAGGAGTCACACCCTCCTGTCAGTGTACTAGTCACTGACACACTCTCCTGCCACCAGTCGCTTTCTGCAGTTGTCTTTCCCTTGTTGTGCCTCCCTTATCGGGTAGCACTTGCTCGGGCTCTCTCGGTTACCAAAACCAGAGAGAACGACAACTTTACATAGCATCTGGTTGCACTGAGTTATCCTTTGAGAAGCCCCCAATACTCCTATTTATATAGGAGGGTCATGGGATAGCGTTCTCTATCCCGGGCAATGTGGGACTAAAGCAGGAGTAGAAGGGTTTGAGATTTTCCACAAAAACAACCAACTGCGCAACCTGAACCGATCGTTTTATTTCTGAAACGGTTGGTTGGGGATCTGAGCCGGTCGGTTGACACGTCAACCGATCGGTTGGGACCCATGAAATGGTCTGTTCACTTCTGAACCGGTCGGTTCGTGGTCCTGGTCAGTTCCCGATTGACTTTTCCTCTTTTGTTTCTAATTGTTACCAAATACCAATCCTTGTTCCAATCAAATTGGGCAAGTGAAACAAAAAATAAATTTCTCACCAATCCTACTTTCCCAACTTGCTCGGTTGCATCAGTTGAACCGATCATTTCAACACTTGAAGCAATTGTTTCACCCTGTCCATGAGTTGATCGACTCACCACCTGAGCCGATCGGTTCACCAAGCTCAGTCGATCGGTTCATCACATGAGCTGATCGGTTGGGAGTGCAGATTCTGCATAATCAGTCAATTGCAGTTTTAATCAATCTGATACTCTAATCAATTAGTCCAGCACCTTGAACATTATGATACTGAGCTATCAATTGATTGAGTGTTTAATTGAACTACTAAACTCCTTTAGTAATCAATCTAAACATTGTTTGTGGACAAAACTCCTGTTCCAGGTTAAATCCGATGTGTGTGACCCTGTAGGTCCATTTTACGTTGGCAGTGAAAGTCCATAACACTTATGACTTCACAAGCAAAGAGCGGTGGTTAGTCACACATCAGTGCTACCCAAGTGAAATAGAAAGTTGGAGAACAACTTTCAATCCTACAATCTGTGAATGGTGTTAAAGTGAATGTATAATTCTTTTGTCACTGATATCCCGAATGAACTCGAGGCATGGAACAGTCCTCCTGTCAACGTTCATTCACTTTCTTGATCTCAGAGTAGATTGGAAGAGATATGTATGACATCAATATCACATACTGATTCACACATGTGTGCACACCTTTCTCAATCCTACTCATCAAGTGGCCATGGATATCAAACTCCCTCAGGAGGGACAAATCCCATATCTATCACTCACCCCTCAAAAGCCCAATGTGTCAAAACCACCCAATCATCACCTTTATAACAACCCATGTTTCAGGACATCGTTTGATGATGTCAAAGTATGCCCAATGACATGTGTTGAGTGTAGTGATTTCAGGTCAAAGAATCACACTCACCACCATCACTGTGAGTATAGACTGTGACTACAATGTCATGGTTCCATGTGTCAAACTCACGGTGGGTCTGTCCGGTACACTTGTTCTCTAACAAGTACCTATGTGTTTGGTTTGATATCTCTATATCATGACTAATGAGATTCTGTCATCAACCAACACCACAATCTAGTCTTGTGTGTCATTGTTGTCTATCTACCTTCCACAATGACATCCGACTAGGGACATAACAAGAATGTACAAACTCTTAACATCCGTATGATCTCCTCGTTTAGGTCCTGAACCTGAAGGCATACGTCATTGAGTACTGTCATTCTCTAGATTTTTAATCTGTTCTATCATTATCTCATATGACTGAACCAGAAAGAATTGGAAGCTTGCCTTTGATGTTTATCAAATCAATCTTAATGTATCCCACCAATCATCCCATGATTGTCTCTCAGGGCATACATACCAACACAAATTTGTTTTGGTTAGAGTGAGGTTAACGGTTTAGTTGGGTAATAAGGATAACTATAGAATGTTTGAGACCTTATCTTGTTTAGCTCATCGTAAGCATCTACATATGGCCTAGAATCTAAAATAGATGTACCATTACAACGTAATAATTGATGTTGGACCAACTGATAAGCTTGTATATCATAAATATATCGATATTAGCAAACAAAACATAGACACACTGAATTCAACCAAGAAGAGTCAACGTGAGAAGCAGTGGCAGAGCCAGAAATTCGGAGTAGGTGAGGCACAATTCAAAATCTATTTTTATGACTATAATATTAAATTCTAATTTTATGACTATGATCTTTTTCAGTTATGTAGAAAGGCCAAAGAATAATCATTTCAAAATAACCAGATATAAATGCAAAAGAAGATTAACATAAAACAATTAATTGTGGTTACGTTTCCTAAAATCATTGCCTAATAACATCCGTATCAAAATCTGTAGAGATATTTTCTTGAGCATAAAGCACTAAATATCTTTTTGATCCTACTAATTGATGGTTCCATTGAATTATTTCTTAGTTATGCATTCTTAAATCTTTTATTGATTCCTATTTATATAGATTTCAAATGTATAAAATCAAATAAGACTGAACTAATCAAGCAACATAGATCATAAAGGAGATGGGAGAACTATGAGAAGAGAGGCTAGTGAATATACATACCTAAAACTTGATGAGAACTGTAAATGCCTTCCTCCAACTACAATAATTTAGAGAGATTTCTCCAACATCACCCAAAAGTTATAACGGATGCATGATGCCCATGAAAATATTAAATCAAAAAAATTCTAGTCTTGCCTTCCCACAACGGTCTAGTGTATATTAGTGTAATAATAAGGGATACTAGATGATTGTATGAAAGGAAGCAATGTGAATGACTATGTAATGTTACTAAATGATCCTTTTGTTCACATGGATAGACCATATATTGTACTAAAAGAATTCAGTAGCGACCAACAATCTAGCGTTTCTTGGAAAAAAATTAACCGAGGGGGAATAGAACAAGACCTGCTCCGAGCCGTTACGTCGGGGGAGGCAGGCGATCTGGGGAGCCGCTACATCGACAAGAGATCATGCTTTGCGTGATCGGGTCGGAGGCTGGGAGGCAGTCGTCGGAAAGGGAAGTCCACCACGGGGAGGCTTAGAAAGGGAAGTCCACGGATGGGGGTTCGATGGAGTGCTCGGCGTCGGGGATGCTCAAAAGTCCACCGATGGGGGTTCGATGGAGCGCTCAACGTCGGGGAGGCTCGGCTCGGATCGACGATGTCAAGGAGGCAGGCGATCGGAAGAGCTATGACGTCGATGATGGATCCTTGGCTTCGCGTGATCAGTTCGGAGTCTGGGAGGTGCAAAACCATTCGCACAAGGCGCGGGGGATTATGGGGAGAGAGTGCGGGAGTTTTTCCCTTTAGTCCATCTCGTTACAATTTTTCTCGATACAATTAAAACGAGTAAAATTTATAGCTACATCTTATTTATTGAGGTGGCTACAATTATTAAGTTACACAAATATATTTTATAAGTAAAAATAGCTCTCACTGAACATAAATTAAATGTAACTTAAACAATCATAGCTAAATCGTCTTTTTTTTGTAGTGAATGGGGTTTTCCTAAATAATAATAGTTTAGGGATTAAATGTAAAAATACCATAAATGGTATTTATTATATGAAAATGAAGTAATAAAAATAGATAAATAGTAGATCCTCCTTCCTTTTTGTCTCTCCCTCAAGAAAATTACTCAAAAAGGGAATAAAGAGGTTTTATATGACTCTTAAATGAGTGAATAATGATATATCAGATTTTTGACTCAAGGATTCAATAAGAAAAGCCTTTTTTAAATTATCACACCCTTTAATGCATTATAATTAAGATTAATGGACAATATAGAAATTATGGATCAGACGTGTACAAAACTGAAATCTAATTGTCTAAGAATATTCAAGACCATCAATTCACCTATGGTTCAAACTTGAAGTCATTTGAACCATGTTTGACCCTCTAATTAATTAAGGAAAGGTTTGAATATAGTTTTACTAGGTAATTATTCAAATTTACATTAATTGTATTGGTTTTCCTGAAATCATGGTCATTTATCAATGTCATGCGTTATGCTTTTATTTTTCTTTTCGCACACCCCATCCAATGGCCAATGTTTGGTTACTCACGATCCAATAGTTGTTTTGTCGTTCCATACCTCCAATGATTTCACAAAACTAACCCAGTTAGTGCAACTTTCTCTCTCAACTATGTTCTCCCTCTTTACTCCATCATCTCACAAGATTTATCCGTTGTTGAATTTGCCTATCTCCATTATTTCTAGTGATACTTTACTCACCTTCTCTATTGCCTTGTATACAAAAATCCCAACTAGGGCTTTCCCCCTTACGACCCGAGTTGTAGAGGCTGAGGCAACCCTCCTCACGCCTATTTAATCGATCAAAATCCACCCACATCCATCGTCCGCTATTCCTTCTCAGCCAATTTCATCACTAAGGCCCGAAGTCTCCACGACCTACTCGACCTTCCTTCTCTGGTGACCCTGGCTTCACCCTTACCCTTAGTAGCACCTCCAGAAAATATAACCACCTCGTAAGCATCCTTGACACCCCTCCTTCATGTTCCCATTGTCAGTTTACCCTGTGTTTTCCCTAAACATTAGGTCCTATAACTCGCCATTCTTCCTCATGGGTGTTCTAGTGTATTGTGGCCTTGATGCATCTCTGACCACGCAAACACCTCTCATGTGTTCACCTTGTCTTTGTGAGGTTTTTTCTATCATTAGGGACATCTCTTCTTCTCTCTCACAAGGGTTTAATCTTCATTTTGTTTCCCCTATTTTCACGATGCCTCTGATGAACTTGGGATACATGCATCCTTCCTTTAACCAGTTCACTCCTTTGCTTCTGCCAAACTCCCATGCTATGATCCATGCTCTCGATTTTTCTCTTCTACTCAATTTTGTGGGGTTCCCAACTCCTAACAACCTTGCTCGCAACCATGGCTAGGAGCTTGGTGCTCCAAAGTCCCCCAGAACCTGAATCTTGGCTTCTTAGGTTTGTCTGGGCATTAGGAATCAACTTGGACCTTCCCCTTCATCTGGTTGATTGCAACTCACTAGTTTTTTTATCAATGGATCTACCACCAGGTTGCTTGCTCGTGCAAAATACGAAGGAGGAACAAGCTAGGTCTATAAATGACCATGGTGCCCATCCTATATTAATCAAAACAATTTATGGTGCATGGGCAATTTTGGGTTTTTTATGTCGCCATTTGCTGGTTCGGTTTTGAGGCATGAAGCCATCATTGCAGTTTCCTATTTGGCCACGAGAGCAGGGCTCAGACCCAATATTCACTTATTCGGATACTAGTGCCCACATGGATTTTTCCTTTTCCATGATTGGTCATTTCTTCTGAAATTCATCGTAAATCCATGCTTTGTCAAAACATTATGAGTGAATAGTCAACGGAAAGGATTTTTTAGGGATTTTTCGAGTAGAAAACAATTTTAGAATTTTCAAACCCATGTGTTGCTTTCTGGCTTCAATGTTTTATTTGAAATCCTAAGTTGACTCTTGAAATCCTAACTATGTATCACATGTGATTAATATGCCTAAAATAGTAAGTATCCAACCAAGTTTCTTAATTTAATGATATTGATCGATAAGCCAAACCCTAATGCACTCAAATATAAATCTATGCTAATTCAAACTAGGATCAATACAAGATATTGATTTATGATGTTCAATAATTATTTATAGGTATATAGAGCCTAATCAAGATAAGGGAATATTTGACTTAGGATTTGATCAAGATCAGAGGGACCATCTTACGATCTACTTTGCTCCAAGGTAAACAGGTCATGCTGCTGAGCACTATCACTTATGTTGATTGAATTCTAAGTATAAAGTAAACATTATTATTTCAATTTTAATGCTTTAATCATGTTCACAATATCAACTACTTGATGATTTCTATATGTTATGTCCTATGGTTATAGTGTTCACTAAAATTAGACATTATGATTAATGACTCATGAAATTAATGTTCGAGTTTGAGAGGGAGAAATCCTATCATGTTAAAGTTCAAGGATCATGTTAATATTAATGTTAATGATCAAGATAATTAGAATTGAATCAGTCTTTGTATGATGCCAAATCATGAACCTTAATGGGTCATCAAGAGCTTTCCTAGCATAAAGGGCTTTCTTAGCTATTATGTTCTCCTAAGCAGGCATAATAGAGGGATGCATACATGTATTGTTCAATTCATCATGTTAATAATGATTCAAGAATGCTTATAGTTAATTCATGTCAACTTTTCTTACATGTCAAATATTTTTTTTGTTTATGTTATAAAGTACCAATGCATTTTACTGATGTGTTGATTTTTTCCTTTAAATGGCTGGGGACGTGATTTCCCCGGGAGTTGGAGAAAATAAGGACTAAAGAGTAGCAAGGACTAGAAGACCTTCAAGCTTAGCATGGTGGGTACCATTTACCAAGACGATCCATAGATTTTAATAACATTTACCATATGTTTGGTCATGTCACTTATTAGATTAGATCTCATAGATGAATCTGATGTACTCTTCTTTTGCCAAGAACTATGTCTGATTCAGTTTTAAATCAATGCAAAGTGTTCCATTTAGTCAATTTGCTAAGATAATCATTTTGTGACACCCCCTCAAGTGAGAATGCTTCTACTCATGTGATATGAAAAGTAGGGTGTTACAATAGTACTCTCGCTGTACTCAGCATAAGACAAACCTGAAAAATAATATAAACCCACAACATACAGTACGAGAAGATAAATTAATCTATTTAAAAGAATAATAAAGATAATGTCAAACTTAATAGATAAGAAGAAATGATAATGCTAAAATCTATTGAAATTTAGAATTTTTAAATCCTAAAAATTGAATAAGAAACGATATATCAACAGATCGAGGTGTGCACAGAAGCATTGGGCCCTTCATTTGATTTAAGTGGTGTACACTGGTGATCGAGGCACCGTCATAGATAGATGTCGTTGGGAAATCACCCTTCGACCACTGCTAGTTCAGTGGTGGTGATTCTACAAGGTGTGCACAGACGTGATGGCCCTTGATCGGATGTATGTTGTGTGGTGCACACTGGTGATCGAGGTGTGCAGAGAAGCATTCGGCCCTTCATCATATGTAAGTGGTGCACACTAGTGATCAAGGTACCGCCCTGGATAGACATCGCTGGGCAATCACCCAGTGTTGGTGATTCTACAAGGTGTGCACGGAAGCATTGGGCCCTTAATCATATGTACATGGTGTGGTGCACACTGGTGATCAAGGTGTTCAAAGATGCATTGGGCCCTCCATCGGATGTACATGGCACATACTGGCGATCCAGGAAGCACCCTGGATAACCGTCATTGGGTAACACCCTTCGAGCACTGCTAGTTGCGTGCTGGTGATTTTACAAGGTTTGCATGGAAGCGTTGGGTCCTTGATGGGATGTACGCGACACAGTTCATACTGGTGATTGAGGTGTGTGCAGAAGCATTGGCCCTTCATCGGATGTACATGGTGCGCATTGGTGACTGAGGTACCACTCTGGATAGATGTTGCTGGGCAGTGACCCTTCAAGCATTGTTAGTTGAGTGGTGGTGATTCTACAAGGTGTGCACGAAAGAGTTGGGCCTTTGATTGGATGTACGTACGTCGTCGGTGCACACTACTGATCGAGGTGTGCATAGAAGCATTGAGCCTTCAATCGGATGTACGTGGTGCACACTTGTGATCGAGGTACCGCTCTAGGCACCGATGGACAATCACCCTTCGAGCACTGCTAGTTGAGTGGTGGTGATTCTTGTGGAGCAAGATCTGAATCGAGATTTTGGTGATGCATGAAGCGGAGTGTTGTTGAGCATTGAGTGCCCGTGTATGCGCGGCAGAAGGACGGGACATTCACAGCTATTGGTGGAGAATGAGACGCGGCAGCAACCATTCGAGCCTGGAGGCAGGTCCTCGATAGGATGGTCTGCATTACAGTTGTCAAATAGTCACCCGATGGCGGAGGAGCCTCCCCAGCTTTCATACCCTCGATTGGTTTAAAGGTAATCTCTCGTTAGTTAAAGGCTGCGATGGGGAGCGGGTGCTAATAGCGATGATTATGGTCTCGATAGACCAGTAGAGTCTTGGTCGATATTTTAATTCCCTTGCTGGTGTGGATTGACATTTGCATGCTTCGATAAGTACAGCGAATATGCCTCGATAGCTGTAAAAAATATCATGCCCTAGTACACAAATGACGTCACGTTGGCTGACGTCGGTTATAAATAAAACACCGACGCTAATAAACTACGATGTCGGTTTAACAAGAAAATCGACACTTATATGTGAAGGTTGGCCTCTTTACAAAAGACACGGCTATCATTTTTTATTTAACGTCGGTCGGTCGAAATAAAAATCGACATCCAAAATTACCCGCAAAATACAATTTTTCAAAGAAAAAAATTGCCTCCAAAATTTTCAATTTGATGTCGGTTTTATAAACACCGACGACTCATGTTCCATGCCAAGTCCCGCGAAATTTTGTTTCCACATAAGACGTCGGTTGTTTAAAATAAACTGACGCCTAAATATCCCTCGTGAGGCAAAAATTCATACCTTATTTGGTGTTGGTTGTTGCATAGGAGCCAACGAGGATGTTTGTTCGTGCGTTGTCTCCGCAAAAAAAAAATTCCCCCTAATTTGCCTAATCAACATCGGTGTTAGGGGAGAAACTGACAACTATGATGTAGATGGTGTTAAGCGTCGGTTTTACCCAATAACCGACACTGATAATTAACTGAATAACACTCGTGCAAGCCAGACTCTTCCCCTTCTTTGTTTCTTTTCCGATTCTCTATTGCCGCTCAAGCTAGGTCACGATTGAGGCTTGCCGCTCGTCACCACCGCTGCTACTGCTGTGGAGAGGAGCTCGCCGCCGCCACTGTGGAGAGGAGCTCACCGCCGCCATTGTGGATAGAACCACTGCTGAGGAGCTCACCGCCGCCGCTCCAGTGCAGTCGCCGCCGCCGCTCACTTGCTTAGTCATCTCCGCCAACGACCACAGCCACAGCCCGCCATCCTGCCACCGCTCGCCACCTACTTCACCGCAGCTTCAGTCATCTCCGCCTCCACCTCCGGCCAGAGCTGCGACCATCTCCACAGCCACAGCTGCAACCACCTCCACCTCCGACTGCCGCCACCACAGCCTGCTCCACTAGTGCGGTGAGTTTTCTATAAGATTATTATTGATTAATTTGGATTGATTAATATTGATTAATAAGGGTTAAATGAGGAATGAATGAACTTAGCTCAATATATAATTGTTTTCCAAAATGGTGTAGTTGATTAATAATGATTAACTAGGGTTAATGATGAATGAATGAATTTAATATATTGTTATTTCTTTCTTTCTATCTTGTTAGTGATTGATTTAACTTATTCTTCAAAATTATGTAGTTGATTATTAATTATTGATTTGGGTTAATGATGAATGAATGAACTTATCCAAATGGAAGAATGAATTGAATTAAATGATGTTACAGAAAACCTAGGATATGAAAGATGATACTATGATTGTAGGTATATGAATGACAACATATATACATATATTTTGTTGGCTGAGAAACCCGTCTGAGAGTTACTCATTAGGAGTAAATCTTAGATAGTCCCCAATTTGGGACTGTTCTTGAACACTTAATCTCACTTAGGATGTAAGTGTATAATGTTTATTTGGTTTTCATGATGTTTTGTTAGCACTTCCTGTTTGTTCTCTATGTACATATGTCGGTGGGCATTTACCCATGTACATCGGTGTACTTTGAGAACTACGGGGAAATGCTGCTGAAATTTCTTGAAAATCGAATACACATTATACACTTACTAGTTAGATTAGGTGATCAATAATGAGATAGGTGGTACACATTTATTATATATAACACCCTCAATCCTAAAATTTTAACCATAAACCCTAATCTTTAAGCCCTAAACCCTAATCTTTTAACCCTAAACCCTAATATATACTTATTTTCTCTTTGATCATAGAATGGATACATCATGGATGTCCATTCCAAATCACTGCACCCCAGAGTTTATTTCTGGTCTCGATCAGTTTATTAGATTTGTCGAGGAACATAGGAAACAACCTGGAGATAGGTTCTACTGTCCATGTAGGCATTGCGGTAATAACATGAAAGTCATCACTGGTGACGAAATCAAAAGTCATGTAATGTGCAACGGGATTGTACAAGGCTATACATAATGGCACTGACATGGAGAGATTTCAAACCTAAAATTAGTGGATGTCAATAGCATTGCTTGTGTGGAAGAAAAATTGCCTCCGATGACGTAGATGTGAACAAACTAGTTCCAGTAGACATCGTTGATGCGATGCTGGATAGTTGTGGGGTAGAGCACATCGATCCACCTCCCATATTTAGAAACATTGTGCATGATGTTGAGAGACCATTATACATAGGTTGTACTAAGTTTATGAAGTTTAGCGTTGTGTTGAGATTGTATAAGCTGAAAGCTAACTATAGATGGAGCGACAAAAGCTTCATGTCATTGTTGTTTTTGTTGAAAGAAATTCTTCCTGAAGGAAACAAGCTGCCAATCTCAACATACCAGTTAAAGAAATTGTTGTGCCCAATGGGAACTGAGGCCAAGGAGATAAATACATGCCCGAATGATTGTATATTATTTCAAAAGGACTATGTGGATTTGAAAGATTTTCCAAAATGTGGTGCGTCAAGGTATAAAATGATGACTTCGAGGGAGTCCAAAATTGATTCTCCTGTCAAGGTGATGTGGTATCTACCTATAATATCATGGTTTCAATGCTTGTTTGCCAATCCTATAGATGCGAAGAATTTGAGGTGGTATGCAGATGTTAAGAAAAATAATGATGGGATCCTACGACATGCGTCTAATTCCCCACAATGGAAGAAGATTGATTTATTGTACCCTAAATTTGGTGAAGAAGTCATGAATCTAAGACTTGGGCTTTGTACATATGAGATGAATCTGTATGGGACATTGAGTAGCCAACATAGAATTTGACCAGTTATGCTTGTTATATACAATCTTCCTCCCTGGTTGTGTATGAAAAATAAGTATGTTATGTTGTCGTTGTTGATATCAGGCCCTAAACAACCTGAAAATGATATTGATGTTTATCTTGAACCTCTGATTGATGACTTAAAGAAACTCTGGGGTGAAGGTGTAATGACCTATGATGCTTCACAAAGAGAGACATTTCATTTGCACGCTATGTTGTTTTGCAGTGTTAATGACTTCCAGCATATGGGAATTTTTATGGATATAGTGTCAAAGGATCTAAAGTGCATCCTATATGTGAAGATAATACTAATTCAATATGACTAAAACATGACGGCAATACTGTATATCTTGGTCATCAAAGGTTTCTTCCAAAATTCCATTTGTACCTTAGGTTGCGCAAAGCGTTCAATGAACGAAATGAGGAACAGAGTACAACCTATACCTATATCAGGAAGGTTGTTTATGAAAGAGTAAAAGACTTTGTCAATGAATTTAGTAAGAGATCACAATGTACCATGGCCATGCACATTGAGAAAAATGTTTGTGATAGCGTCATTGGTACTCTATTGAATATACCATGTAAGACTAAAGATGGGATAAAATCCAGAATGTACCTACGTGAAATGGGAATAAGGACAAAATTAATAGAAATAGTTAGTAGCGATTGGAGAACATACTTACCTCCTACTTGTTACACATTATCTAGAAAGGAGAAGAAAGCTTTTTGTGATTGCTTGGTAAATGTTAAGGTCCCACAGAGTTACTCATCCAACATCCGTAGATTGGTATCAATGAAAGATCTGAAGTTGATAGGTCTTAAATCTCATGATTGTCACACTCTAATGCAACAAATATTGCACGTTGTAATTCGATCTATACTACTGAAGAATGTAAGGTTTGCAATCACCAGACTTTGTTTCTTTTTGAACAATTTATGCAGCAAAGTTATTAATCCTGATACTCTCAATAAGTTGCAAAGATAAGTGGTTCTTACCCTATGTCATCTTGAGATGTATTTTCCTCCTTCGTTCTTTGATATCATGGTACATCTTGTTGTCCACTTGACTAGGGAAGTGAAAATGTTGGGAGCAGTTTTCTTGCATTGGATGTATCCCTTTATATGATACATGCGCATTTTTAAAGGTGATGTTCGAAACCGTTATCGGCCTGAAGGGAGTATTATTGAGGGTTATGTGGCGAGACAGGTTATGGATTTTTACAATGACTTTCTGAGTGGTAATGACGCTCCTATTAATGACAAGAATATTGAGGAGTATTTTAGCAAAGGAATTTTGGGATCATGGATGAAAGTAATCAGCTGTGAGTAGTTGGAATAAGCTCACTTGTATATTTTACACAACATCAATGAAGTGAGTGTTTATATCGAGGAACATACCAATTTTATCAAGAAATAATATTCTCGATCCAATTCAATGTGGCTTGCTAGAGACCATAACAAGACATTTATTAAGTAGTTTGAAGATAAAATCTTACATCAACTATCTCAAACACCAAATAATCTTGCTAAAAATATCAAATGTCTCGCCTTAACCAAAATTGAATGTTATATCTTATGAAGGGTTTGACATAAATGGGTTGTCATATTACACAAAGCGTTAAGATGATAAGAGTTTCGTCCAAAACAGTGGGTCACCCTTCAAGCTTCTTCATTGGTTTTTGCAAGTACAAAGGATAAGAGTCCACGTGAAGATAAAATGTCATATTACAGTGTCATTGAAGACATATGGGAGTTTGACTACGTAGATTTCAAAATTCCACTCTTTAAATGTAATTGGGTTGATAACACCAAAGGAGTTATAGTGGATGAATTGAGTTTTACATTAGTGAACTTTGAAAAGATTGGCGAGAAGGGTGAACCATTCATATTAGCATCATAGGAGAAATAAGTATTTTATATCGATGATCATGTAAATAATAAATGGTCGGTTGTTCTTCATGGTAAAATACAGTTCATTGAAGATCCTACAGATGAAGAAGAGTACTATGATAAGTATGATGACTCGAGTCCATTCTCAGTTGGGTTGGGTTGCCAACACCACCAAATATTGAAACTAACGATAACTTATATGTGAACAGAGATGACACTGAATGAATGTTAATTGATAAAAGATTGCAGTATTAGAGGCATGTTTTTATTTTTTATATGTTTTATTTTCTGAATGTGAACTTTATAATGTTTTACTATCTTCTAGTTATGTTAAATGTTAATTTTTTTATTTTTTAATGACAATTTCATATGGATGAGCATGAGTATGATGACCATGATGATGATTACTGTAAGGACCCTGACCTTCATTTTGGGCTTACCCTGTTTGTTTTGCCTAAACCTGGTGCTTGGTTGCTTGCTAATCACCTTTTAGTGGTGATTAGGGTTTTCTTGTGCTCTGTTGAGAGTTGAGGTGCTACTTTAAAAATAACCTAAGATAGGGTTGAAGAGCAAGTTTGTCACCTTGAGAGATGTATTTCTCTCTCTTTGCTTCCTCTAGGGTTGAGAGGGAGGTTTGGGCTCATGTCGTGGGTTGGCTTGGGCTTGGTTGAGCTCTTTTGGGCCTTGTTCTCCCTTGTTTGGGCCTTACTTTCCTTGGTTGAGCCCTGTATCAGGCAAGGGTGCCTTGTATCGGCCATGGGGTATCGCGCATGAGGGTGTATCGGCCATGGAGGAGTAGTGTGTCGGCCTTTGACCTTTGTTTACCTTCTTGCCTTGGTTGTGTCACCCTAGCTTAGACATGTGGCCGATCCTTGGTTGAGTTGTGGCATGGCATGTGCATGTGTTTTGCAAGGTGGTGGAACGTGTGGACAAGTGTCCCTTGGTAAGGTGACACCTTGCCTTGGTCTAACCTTGACCCCCCCATCTATATATGTCTTGCCTTTCTCTTCCTTAGGAACCCTTTAGCTCTTTGTTGCTCATCTCTTCTTTGGTGCATGATACACTTGTCCCTTATAACCTTGGTGGTCGATCCCCTTGAAGTAGTTCTTCTTCTTCTTCTTCCCTTAGCTTGGTAGCCAAACCCTAGGTGGGTCTTATTATTTGGTAAGCATCTTCCCTCTCTCCTTAGCATCTTCTTCTCCATCTTGTTTACTCTTCGGCCATGGTGGTTATGCATCTTGTTCCTTTTCTTGAGGTGACTGAAGTAGTGTGCTTGGAGCTAGGAGCTTGAAGCTTGCAGCTTTGGAGCTTGAGGAGTTTTCTTAAGGCGGATTACATAACTTCTAACCCTAGCTATACTACTTTCCCTATGTTGCATGCTTCATATATGTTGACAATTGGCCATGCATGTATGTTTCTTATTCTATAACATGTTGTTGATCTTATGGAATCTAGGAGTATGATGTTGCTCATGTTATGGATGGGTTATATGCCTTTACACCTAGTTGGCCGAACCATAGTTGAGGTTTCCTTTGGTAGCAACACTCCTTTCTCTCTTTGGTCTAGAGAAGTGAGTTTGAGCTCTAGTAATGTGGGCAATACCCCTCTCTCATTTAAGTTGAGAGGTGAGCTTATATTCTAGTTGATTGGGCAATACCCTCCTCTCACCATGGATTTGAGAGGTGAGGTTTTGATGACCTAGGTTGAGGTTGGATCCTTGTGGTTTCCCGATTTGTGAAAGAGGTTGTGCAACACCCCTCTCTCTTGGTTGTTGAGAGGTGAGCCGACCTTCTTGATCAATTAGGGTTTGGTGCCCTTGTGCTTGAGGTTGAAAACGACCTTGTTGGGTTGTGTCTTGCACGATATGGCTTTGGGGTTAGTGTTTCCTGATACCCTTCTTGTCTTGGGTTGTACCTTTGGCTGATACCCATGTGTGCTTGGGCATTATGGTTGTTGAGTGCCTTGCCTAATACACCTTGTTGAGATAGTTTTACCTTGGTGCCTGATATCCCTTATCCACCTTAGAGTTAGGGTTTGGGCAACATGGTTGCTAACCCCTGGATGGGCATCTTGGTCGATATGAAGCCTCAATCCAAGTTTGGGCGTTAGTGCTGCTCTAGGAAACATGAGTTGTCTACCCTTCATGCACGATATGTCCTACAGGTGTAAACCTTGGTAGATAAGCTTGTCTGGGTGATCCTTGTATCCCTGGCCAATATGCCTAGTTGAAGCTTAGTTGGTGCCCATCATGGTCCCTTGGATGATACCCTTGGTGGAGTTGTTGGGTGGGTGATACACCCTTGATGAGATGTTGCCCGATATCCTCCTTAGAGTTATGTCTTGGATGACACACCATGTAGAGAGGGTTCTCGATGCACTCCCTTGTCTTTAGGTGGCCTTGGTCGTTATCCTTGATAAGCTTGGACGATATGGTTTCATGCCCAAAATGGAAACCCTAGGTTGCTAACCGCTATGATGTTGTCCATGCATGACACCTTCCTTGGGTGTCACGGTTACCCTGGCCGATAGGGTTAACCCTCAGTTGATGCTAGAAGGTTGCACGATAGGGGTGCCTTAGGCGACACCCCTTTGGCTGATATGGCTCATGTGGAAGGTTAGCCCGACAGTGGAACCTAACCCTAACCCTAGCTTGGTGCACGTTAGACCCTTGGCCGATAGCCATGGTAGTGCTGCATGTTACGACCTTGTGGATGGCTTCCCGACACCATGAGTGTTAGTGGAACCCTGGGTGCATGTTAGAGGAAGTGCGGTGTTTGGTTGATATGGTGGTGAGTTGCTTTAGTGTTTGGAACCCTAGCCGGTACACCCTTTGGTGAGGGCATGGCGCTGCTCGCCATACCTGTAGTAAGGGTTGTAGGAGTTTTCGTGAGGGTTCTGATAACCCAGAATGTATATATTTGATGGTTCTCTTTTAATAGTGATAACACAAGTGACATGATGTAATCACCTTGCCTCTTGCAAATATGATGATGGGATATAATGGTAGGTTGTGAACCAGGAAGCTTGGAAGCTTATGATGTTGCTTTACATGTTAATATAACACATGCATATGGTCACAAGTATAAGGCATAACATATGTCTTTGATTGATTATAACACTATGAATGATAAAGTTTGTGTAATACTTGATAGTATGATCTTTCTGTTCACCCATGATGGCTTTAATTATGTATATACTAACCATGCTGGTATTTCATGTGGATTCATGGCCTGGTAAGAGCTATGAGATATATGTGTTTTGACTAGCACAATGTGATGATAATCCTTGTTAATAAAGTAACAAGTTGATAGGTCTGAGGACCTGATGTAAGGCTGAGTGCCTAGTGGAGGTGTTATCCTCTGATGATGAGATAAGTGTTGCGTTCCTAGGATGCTGATGCATGATTGTTATGCCTTGAGAGGCAATGGTTGATATCATGAGGGATTGAGGTCCCAGGACAGTATGCTGATGGCAATAGTGATGTAATTCTATAAGGCTATGTTTATACCTTGTTTTGCCTCAACAATTGGCTTAAAATATACTAATCAATGATAGATAAACATATCATGTAGTTTTCCCTGGCCATAGATCCATTACCGTCAGTATTTGGTGATGGTGGAACAGGTTTATCCTGCGGGATTACCTGGAGCACATATTGTTGAATATGTGTGGTTTCCCCTAGCCTAAAATAGGAGGGTTGAGTGCAACTGTGGTTGCAGACTCAGGATGTATGGAGCATGGTGAACAGACCCATGGCTCAGGATATGTGATGATGAGCATGATGCATTCATGGCTCAGATGTATATACTAGCACCTATGATGAGGTGAGCTAGATATGGGTAGCTTGCAGAGCTAACCCAAAGGCTGAGGCCTATAAGCATAAGACTGTGGTCTTGCTTGATGATTCATGTACTGACCACAGGAAGGTGAGGTCATGGAGTTCGGATCTCCTTAGACCTTGTATGGCATCAGATTGGGCTTCACAACCAATGGTTGGATTTGAGCAGGGAAGGCTCACTTCCTCAGGGCATAATAAAACGTAATCCAACCGAATAGTATATCTTGCTTAGGGCAAAACACTGAACATTGATTGAGGCCTTTCTTGCATAGCTGATCTAGTTACACCTTACAGATACGTGTACAATCCTTATATCTTGTGATAAGTTCTTTAAAAGCTTATCTTGTCAATCATGTTCCATAAAGAAATACTTGATAATATGCCTCCCGGATATCTTGGTAAGCTTGATGGTAATAATAGCTTTGCTCAATATGCTTCTCTTATTATACGATTATACATTTATTTGCTGTTACCTGCTTTAACCTTTGAGGTTTTATAGTTGTAGCTGGGAGTTATGTTTCTCGATGGGACTATGTGTCTCACCCCACTGGTTTACACCCTTTTTAGGTGATTGCTCTAGACGTGGTGGTGGTCGTGAGGTTGTGGTCGAGTAGTAAGAAGAGCAGTAGAAGGCAAGATATGGACATGCTGCTATTTTGGTGGTTTTGTAGTAGAGTCCTAGAGTCATCCCTATACTCTCAGGTCCTTGGAAGTGTTTTGACAATGTTTCATGATGTTTAGCTGTTGTAATTTTTGTATATCCTGCTACTGGTTGTACGTGGCCTGTTATGTATAAACAGGTGATGAACTAATATGCGTTGTTGCGACAGTTGGTGGCTTTAAGTTGTGAACATATCTGGAAGGTGATCTTGAATATATCTATATATATATATATATATATATATATATATGACCTGATCTTCTTGTAGGGTCTGGTTGTAAAAGTTCTGTATGTATGCTTTCCGCAATCGGTTTTAATTAACCCGTGTTTTCGGTAATATATGGTTCTGCACATTTTCACGTGTGATCTCGTTGTCTATGTGATGGCAGGGTGTCATAATTGATTTGGTATCAGAGCTCTAGGTTCGCTGAGTCTACAGGGATCTAGGACTAGGTTTGTGTCTTTTCTTGTGTGTGACATCCAACTCACGAAAACAAGATTAACTAATGCGGAAGCATTCACTAAGCAGTGGATTACCAAAAATCACTAAAAATTAAAACCTTGTTATCAAAAGATCCATTAAGTAAAAACTTTCTCACATAGAACAAAAGTAACACATTTACATTCTTGTTCGAAGGTACATATTCTGTATCATCTCTTTCTGAGAATTACAAGCATTAACTGTCTTGTCAAGTTAAACACAGGCAGTATAAAATCTCGAGGCAATGAGCCAAAATATGGAAGGCACTAACTACTACTCCGAGGACCTAAGAGTATAGAGACGACACATAGGACTCTATATTCATCTATACAAGACATAATAGCCAGTGTCTCCACCTGAGACGTCACTGTTGTCCCTGCTGTTGCTGTTGTCCTTCTCTTACTGAAGGATTCCTGTCTCCTCATCCGCGACCACCTAAAAAATGTAGTTCCCACGGGGGTGAGATAATTGTAAATTGCCCCAGTGAGAGATATAACTCTCCGCCAGTAACATTATTATTGCATCTTAAGAAGATAAATATGAACAGAAGAATCATATTTGTTTGATAGCAGTGAATTCAATGTCTATCAGATTAGAATATTAATCTTATTCAACATTGCAGCTATAACTTGAAAGAGCAACATATCACATATCCATTGAGGAATATGAAGAACATGTATAACATTTATCCACTACAGAATCATTATCACAGCATTAACTCTCTTCAAGCTTAGATCATATATCTAAAGCCAGTCATTGTCATTATGGAGTCATGGCCTGTATCCATACTCTTTTCACAAAGTGTTCAGATCTTAATTCCTCAACTCACCAAGTACATTTCCTCTTTTTAACAAGTTCATCATCATGATTATAGCATCTGGGTATTTGAACCCATAACTCACCATAGAACACTTGTTACCACTTATTAGGTAACTTTTTACCTTCAGATCATCTGACCAAAGACATCATAATTCTCTCTATACAATGTATTTTACATAGTACACAAAGCTCAATGATTCTTACTACACAAAGCATATGAAGGCTTATAAAGCCTATAAAACATTCTTAATAACAAGGTATCATAGCCCATACTTGGCTATGCTCATCTTCTCAACATATCTGCATGTTTAGTAATCATGACACAATTACATATCAGTATCATGCAGTATGAGGGTTATCTTATTACATTCATAACCCATTAGTCTATATTTGAGCTTCACATAGGTTTACCCTATGTTAGAATTTCACATAGTAATACCATGTATTAGGGTTCTCATAGCATTAACTTGTCATAGGATTTCACATAGCATTACCTTGTATTAGGAATCACATAGCATTGACTTGTAATAGAGTTTCACATAGCATGGCTTTGTATTAGGGTTCACATAGCAAAGAATTAATATGGATAATCATAAGTATTCAATCATACTTACTTATTCTCATCATTCCTCATTAAATGAATTATCAACACACAGCATGAGTTTCTCTCTCATCTTTACCAGAATATGATCACATCATAGTTTATAGGTTTGGACTAACCTTTTCATAAGGCATGCTAGCCTACATTCAACAGAGTGCATTACTCTAATTAGGGTTTCACACATAGCATTACTCTAATTAGGGTTTCATACATAGCATTGAGTATATAAATAGGTTCATCATATTGGACCTTAAATTACATGAGATATTCAAATGGATTAACCATGTTGATCTTCACAAAGTTACTTACTTAGACCCTCAATGATCTTGGTTCTCATACATCAATTGGTTGAAAACCATTTGAACAAGTTGTACTTGAAATCGATTAGACAAGGTAGGTATTGAACCCATTTGCACTTTGGGTCTCCAAACGGTTTGGGATCATTTGGTCCCAAATGGTCTTGAGACCGTTTGGACTCCAACGGTCTTGAGAGCATTTGGTCCAAACCTCCTCAAAACCGCATGGACCAAATATGGTCTCAACCGATCAAATCAATTTAGGGTTCTCAATGTTGATTCCTTCAATCGTTGAATTCATGTACCCAATCGTCAATTGGACCTATCATCATACTTAAATAGAGTTAAATAGGTCAACCTAACACTGATTTAACCCTCAATTAGTCATCAACTAGGGTTTGAATCAATTGAATTAGGGTTTGGAATCAATGATCCTTCAACACTAATCAATGTAAGATTAGTTACTTTGAAACCTTTGAACCATCATCCAAATTGAACATGACCTGACCCCAAACGGTCTTGAGGTCGTTTGGATGACCTCCAAATGGTCTTGAGACCGTTTTCCCATCATATCATCAAAATCCAAGTCAACCAATTAAGGTTTGGATCATTGGATTGATCACCAAATCAGCAATTGATTACACTTTATCTTAGTAACATTGGATCATCAATTTCTTAACCATACTGACCCCTAGACCTCCAAACGGTCTTGGGTGACATCCAAACGGTCTTGAGACCGTTTGGATGAGCTCCAAATGGTCTTGAGACCGTTTGGCTCATCCAACCCTTGGATTCTAGTGAAAAATCATTGGGGATTGGTCTATCGAGTTGATCAACAAATCAGCACTTAATTGCAATATGATTTGGTAACTTCGGACCTTCCATTGGTCAACTATACTTAACCCCAGACCTCCAAAAGGTCTTGGGTGATCCCCAAATGGTCTTGAAACCGTTTGGGTGATCCCCAAACGGTTTTGAAGCCGTTTGGGCCAATCAACCCAAAACATCATCTCAATCACTTGCAAAATCAACACTTAGCCGATTAGGGTTCATACCACATATTTGGATCTTAAAACACATATCCATACTTTACCCTAGACCTCCAAATGGTCTTGGGTGATCCCCAAATGGTTCTGAAACCGTTTGGGCAAATCAACCCAAAATCTCAAATCAACTCATTGGAATTTCAGCACTAATTCCAATTAGGGTTTGCCTAATTGATTAGCCTTCAACTCATGATTCCTTGGGAATTAACCCCTAAAATTTGTTGAGTCATTAAACAACATAATTAGGATCAGGAATCTCAAACATTCAACCCTTTGTCAACGCTCTCAAATGGTTTTGAAACCGTTTTCCCAAAAAGTCGAATTAATCAAGCTGAAAAATCAGCACTTAATCCAATTAGGTTTCCCTAATTGATTAGCCTTCAAATCACGATTCCTTGGGAATTAACCCCTCAAATTTGGTGAGTCATTAAAAAAAATAATTAGGATCAGGAATCTAAAACGGTCAACCCTTGGTCAACTCACTCAAACGGTTTTGAAACCGTTTGCACAAAAAGTCGAATTAATCAAGCTGAAAAATCAGCACTTAATCCAATTAGGTTTACCTAATTGATTTGCCTTCAACTCACGATTCCTTTGGAGTTAATCCCTAAAATTTGGAAGGTTATCAACCAACATAATTGTGAACAGGAATCTCAAACGGTAAACCCTTTTTCAACTCCCTAAAATGGTTTTTAAACCGTTTTCTCCCAAATGGTTTGCAAACCGTTTGGTCCAAACTTTCAAACCGTTTGCCCAAGATATTTGGGGAGGTGTGTGCTTATTATGATGTCATCATCATCAAGCTCCAAACTCACGAAATCTTCTGTTATTTCCATGGAGGTTGCATCAATCAACCAAACTTAATTTTGGAAATGTAGAAATGATCACCAATTGATAAGGAATTGATTGCAATAATAAAATTAAGGGTTCAAGTTATAAAACCCGCCTCCAAATGAGCTCCAAAGCTCCAAGCTCACGCCAACAATGGTGGATGAAGCGTTTGCAACTCCCCTTAGGCTCGTCCTCAAGCTTTTGGTCGTAAAAGTTGGCTAGGGTTGAAGAGGAGATCGAAATAAGAAGAAATCAATGATTTATTTTCAATTTCCACCATGGAATCAAGGAGAATGAAGGTCAAGGGCTTACCAACAGGTTGGGGGTCGTCCTCCTGCTCCTCACCAGCTCCTTGGTCGTTTTCCAAGCAGGGGGAAAGAAAAAAATCCGAAAAATCCTTTGTTTTGGCTTGGAAAGGGCACTTTTATAAGGAAATTGATGAGAGAGAAAATGCCTTATTAAAATGTATTTAATCCCAAAAATGATGCCACCTCTTCCCCCTCAACTCCTTGGATACGAGGCTATCTTCATTGCTTCATATTACTCTCAATTATCCATGATTTAAAAAAAAACAAATTAAGCACCTTAATGCTTATTATATTAATATCCCATATGAGAGTGGAAATTACTTTCCTTTATAATAAGGTGAGTGGAGTTTCACCTCCTTTAGATATTTTCGTTCCTTATCTTGGCAAAAGAACTTCCATCCTTATTCAAAATCAACCAATAACATTTTGGTTGAAGGCCCTTTAATTAATACATTCATTTTTGCGCTAAATTGAATTAGGGTTTCACTTAGGATTAAATCTTGATTATTTTAATGTCAAGATTCTCTCACCTCCAACTTAATTCATATGAGGCGCCCCTCTCATTTTATTTGCTCTACATGATGCCAAGAAACATTTGGGACCTTATTGAAGTGGTAATTTGCATGTTGAACCCTAGGTTTTGGGTAAATTGCACATTACACCAAAACTAGGTTTTAATGCACAAGAATTGCTTTACAAGCTTAATCATAGTGCCCAAGCTTGTGAAAACCATACCACTACATCATATTCATTCTTATGATGTCTCCACATCATAGGAACATCTTATCATGCAAAATTTGCAATTTAACCCCTCAACTTGAGTAATTTGCACTTTAGTCTAAAATAAGCAAACATTGCTTCAACATTGTTCAAACAGGACCAAAATTGAAACATTAGTTTCTCATGGGCCCTAATTACTTTTCCCAAGATAAGATTAAGTGTCTACTCAACCTTATTAGGAAAAATATCTAGGGTTAGAATATAACCCAGGTCAGGGATGTTACATTGTGAGTTTTCCACATTTTCTTACAATAACCTTCTGCTCTCAGTGGAAGATAAAGCTTAAAGATGTCTGGAAACCATGAAGAACATACTGCCGAGAGCGGTGATGTTGCATTAGTTGATGGAGCAGAAGGGCAGGCACATGGAGATCAGGTGCCTGAGGTCCCCCAACTTGACCCAGCCATTCTCGAAAACCCTGCCTACCAACAGCTTATGGGTAAGATGATGTCTACGATGAATCACATGGTGGAAAGGTTGCCAGTGCCTCAGCCAAAAGCACAGGCTCCCCATGGTGAAACATTAGGTATTGGGAAGACCTTCGAGCGGCTTCGCCGAGTCGGAGCTTCAGATTATGCTGGGACGACTGATCCAGCGGATGTAGATATGTGGCTGACATGTCTTGAGAAGGCCTTTCAGATCCTCGACATCCCCGAAGTAGACAAAGTCAAGCACGCTGTCTACCTTCTAAAGGGAATTTCTGGCCACTAGTGGGCCATCGAGGAGGAGAAGCAACCCGATGAGGAGATCGGTTGGGAGATCTTTCGATAAGAGTTCATCAACAGATACTTTCCGAAGACGTATCTGGACGAGAAGATCAACCAGTTCGAGTGTCTACGCCAAGGATCTATGAGAATCACCGAGTATGAAGCCAAGTTCATGGACTTGTTGAGGTTTTGTCCTCACATGGCAGTGACATATGATGATCAGATCATGCGGTTTGAGAAAGGTTTGAGTGTTGAAATGTCGACACCTGCTGCTGCTTTAGAGAATCATGAGCGGTTTGCCACATTCGTGGAATCCGTCCACATGATTGAACGATCTGTTAGGGAGAAAAGGGAGTCCATGACTAGGAAAAGGCCTACTCAGTTCTAGGGATAGAGATCTAGTATCTTCAAGAAGTCAAGGTTTTCAACACCTTCCATGATGAGAGGTTCTAGTGCACCGTCACAAGGGTCCCCGAGTAAGGGAAGAGGTTATGTTTCTTCACAGTCGAAGGTGCATAGTACATCTTCGGTAGTAGTAACAAAGCCATCTAGACCATAGACAGAAGGCAGGTCATGTTATCACTATGGACATACAGGGCATTTAAAGTTAAATTGCCCAAGAAGAGACGTTGAGGTAACACAACAGCTGAGACAAAATCAATAAGGACCAGACAGACAACAGCCCAGTGCTAGCAGAGGGCGAGGATGCAGTCAAGCGTCACAAGCGGGATCGTCTGCTCAAGGAAGCAGAGGATGTGTACAACAAGCAACGGCTCGATTCTATGCTATGAATCAGCTGGAGGTGATAGTCAACCCGCGAGTGGTGACAGGTCAGATGGAGTTATTTCATTCTGATTTGTCTTCTTCTTGCTTTATATCTGATTTGGTTGACTCGGGTGCTACACACGCTTTTATCACACATAGTCTGCTTGATAGCATTCCTTTACCTGTTAGTTGTAAGAAAGATAGCCTATTGTTATAAACCCCTCTTGATGGTTCCTTGATGCTTCGAGAAGAGTTCCCATCTTGTGTTCTATCTTTTTCGGGACACCATATACAAGTGGATCTTATACCACTTGATATGCATGGATTCGATGCGATCCTTGGGATGGATACCTTAGAAAAGTATAAGGTTGTGTTGGACTGTGGTTCCAAGCAGGAAGTGTTTAATGAAGAAGGATAGAAGTGGATCTTCCAAGGAGATAGGAAGATTCTTCTGACATTTCTAGTGTCAGCGATGGTGGCAGAAAAGTTGTTGCGGCAAGGTTGTAAGGCTTTCTTAGCTCACGTTGTGGATACTAAGGTGAACGGTCCTAGCCTCGAGGAGGTAATGGTTGTCCGAGAGTTCACTGATGTGTTTCCTGATGAGTTTCCCGGTGTTCCCCCACCTCATGAGATTGATTTTGAGATCAATATGGTACCAGGAACACAACCAGTTGCACAAACACCGTATAGGATGGCTCCAGCAGAGATGGAAGAGTTGAAGAAGCAGTTACAAGAGTTGTTGGAGAAAGGTTTCATCCGACCAAGCACGTCGCCTTGGGGTGCTCCAGTGTTGTTCGTTAAAAAGAAGGACGGGTCGATGTGGCTATGCATAGATTACCGGCAGTTGAACAAAGTCACGATCAAGAATAAGTACCTGTTACCGAGGATAGATGATCTGTTCAATCAGTTGTGTGGTGCTACAGTGTTCTCAAAGATCGATCTACGGTCTGGATATCATCAGTTGAGGATTAAGGCGGATGACATACCAAAGTCAGCGTTTAGGATGAGGTATGGTCACTTTGAGTTTGTGGTTATGCCGTTTGGGCTAACCAATGCACCTGCTGCTTTCATGGACCTGCTGAACCGAGTGTTCTGTCCGTTCCTAGATCAGTTTGTTGTAGTCTTTATAGACGACATTTTCATCTATAGTCAGGACAGGCAAGAGCATGAGCAACATCTTCGACAAGCGTTGACTCTTCTTCATCAGCATCAGTTGTATGCCAAGTTTAGCAAATGTGAGTTCTGGTTGAAGGAAGTGGCCTTCTTAGGTCATGTGATATCTACAGAAGGAGTCAGAGTGGACCCTAACAAGGTGGAGTCAGTTGCAGATTGGGAGCAACCAAAGACACCGATAGAAGTTCGTAGTTTTCTAGGTTTGGCCGGATACTACCAGAGGTTTGTCAAGGACTTCAGTGCAATTGCATTGCCGATGACAAAGCTGACCAGGAAGGATGTACATTTTTTTGGGACGATTGTTGTCAACAAGCTTTCCAAAGTTTGAAGGAGAAGCTGACTAGTGCTCCAGTGCTAGTGCTGCCAGAGCCTGGGAAAGGCTATGTTGTTTTCTGCAATGCTTCCAAGAAAGGTTTAGGTTGTGTGCTGATGCAGGAAGATCATGTGGTTTCTTTTGCTTCACGACAACTTAAGAAACATGAGGAGAACTATCCGACACATGATTTGGAGTTGGCATTAGTGGTTCATGCGTTAAAGATTTGGAGACACTATCTTTATGGGGAAATGTGTCAGATCTTTACAGATCAAAAGAACTTGAAGTATATCTTTTTGCAGAGTGAGATGAATATGCAACAACGTCATTGGATGGAGCTAATCAATGATTATGATTGCACCATTGAGTATCATCTTGGTAAGGCAAATGTGGTTGCTGATGCGCTTAGTAGAAAATCTTCTTCTCTCCCCACAAAGAAAGCACAATTGAGTTCCTTGGTATGCCATAGGAGGGATATGTTTGTCTCCTTATAGCAGATGAATGTGCAGTTGGAAGTTTCCTTGTTGGAAGGACTATTGGCACATATGCAAGTCAAACCTACGTTGAGACAACAGATCAAAGACGCACATCTGGAAGATGGTGCAGTGCACTTAATCAGGTCAGAGCTTGGCAACGAAAAGTGTGATGGGTTCCATGAGTCTGAAGATGGACTAGTTTGCTATCATGGTAGGATGGTGGTTCCCGATGGTGATAATCTAAGAAAGCTAGTGCTCGAAGAAGCACACACGTCGATGTATGCTATGCATCCAAGAGTCACCAAGATGTATCATAACCTAAAGGACCTGTATTGGTGGTCTGGCTTGAAGAAGGATGTAGCTGAGTTTGTGGCTAAGTGCACAGTATGTCAACAAGTTAAAGTTGAGCATCAGAAGTTGGCAGGTACGTTGCAACCCATGCCGATACCACAATGGAAATGGGATCATATAAGCATAGATTTCGTAGTCAGTCTACCAAAGATAGTTAGGAATCATGATTCCATTTCGGTAATAGTGGACAGGTTGACAAAATATGCTCATTTTATACCGGTAAAAACAACATATATAGCAGAAAAGCTTGTTCGGGTATATGTAGATGAGATAGCGCGTTTGCATGGTGTACTAACAACAATAGTTTCTGACAGAGGTCCTTAGTTCCCAAGTCATTTCTGGGAACAGTTGCACAAAGCTTTGGGAACGTAGTTGAGGTTCAGTACCACTTTCCACCCCCAGACGGATGGACAGTCTGAAAGGACTATCCAGACTTTGGAGGATCTTCTCTGAGCTTGTATTTTGCAGTTCCTAGGCAGTTGGGACATGCATCTTAGTCTGATAGAGTTCACTTATAACAATAGTTATCAGCGGAGCATTGATATGGCTCCTTATGAGGCTCTATATGGAAGGAAGTGCAGATCCCCTTTATGCTAGTATGAGTCCGGTGAGTATCAACTTTTGGGTCCTGAATTAGTACAATAGATAATAGAAAAGATCAGAGTGATACAGCAAAAGTTGAAAACAGCACAAAACATAAAGAAGTCTTATGCAGACAATCATCGACGACCTCTAGAATTCCAAGTGGGACAAAGTGTATCTCAAGGTCTCACCTTGGAAAGGCGTTCTAAGGTTTGGGCGGAAAGGCAAACTGGCACCCAGGTATATGGGGCCATACCCGGTAATAGCACGTGCAGGCAAGGTAGCTTACAAGTAGAGCTGCCGCCAGAGCTATACAGGTTGCATCCAGTGTTCCATGTCAGTATGCTGAAGAAAAGTCATCCAGACACAGAGACAGTGATACAACCAGTTGAGGTTGAGCTTGATGAAGACGTGACCTACGAGGAGGGTCCAGTGGAAATCCTTGACAGAAGAGTAAAGAAGCTAAAGAGGAAGGACCTAACTCTTGTGAAGGTTCTATGGCATCATCATGGCGTTGAGGAAGCCACGTGGGAGCTTGAGGAAGAGATGAGGAGGAAGTATCCCTCACTTTTCTCTTCGGATATCGGGGACGAAATCCCTTTGTAGAGGTTTATGGCTTGTAACGACCCTTCCCTTTGTTTTGGGCTTACCCTATTTGTTTTGCCTAATCCTGGTGCTTGGTTGCTTGCTAATCATCTTTTAGTGGTGATTAGGGTTTTCTTGTGCTCTATTGAGAGTTGAGGTGCTACTTGCAAAATCACCTAAGATAGGGTTGAAGAGCAAGTTTGTCACCTTGAGAGATGTCTTTCTCTCTTTTCTTCCTCTAGGGTTGAGAGGGAGGTTTGGGCTCATGCCTTGGGTTGTCTTGGGCTTGGTTGAGCTCTTTTGGGCCTTGTTCTCCCTTGTTGGGCCTTGCTTTGCTTGGTTGAGCCCTATATTGGGCAAGGGTGCCTTGTATTGGCCATGGGGTATCGCCCATGAGGGTGTATCAACCATGGAGTAGTGTGTCGGCCTTTGACCTTTGTTGACCTTCTTTCCTTGGTTGTGTCACCCTAGCTTAGACATGTGGTCGATCCTTGGTTGAGTTGTGGCATGGCATGTGCATGTGTTTTGCAAGGTGTTGGAACGTGTGGACAAGTGTCCCTTGGTAAGGTGACACCTTGCCTTGATCTAACCTTGAGCCCCCATCTATATATGCCTTGCCTTTCTCTTCCTTAGGAACCCTTGAACTCTTTGTTGCTCCTCTCTTCTTTGGTGCATGATACACCTCTCCCTTGCAACCTTGGTGGTTGATACCCTTGAAGGAGTTCTTCTTCTTCTTCCCTTAGCTTGGAGGCTGAACCCTAAGTGGGTCTTGTTCTTTGGTAAGCATCTTCCCTCTCTCCTTAGCATCTTCTTCTCCATCTTGTTTACTCTTAGGCCATGGTGGTTATGCTTCTTGTTCCTTTTCTTGAGGTGGCCGAAGTAGTGTGCTTGGAGCTAGGAGCTTGAAGCTTGGAGCTTTGGAGTTTGAGGAGTTTACTTAAGGTGGGTTACATAACTTCTAACCCTAGCTATACTACTTTCCCTATGTTGCATGCTTCATATATGTTGACAATCGGCCATGCATGTATGTTTCTTGTTCTATAACATGTTGTTGATCTTATGGATTCTAGGAGTATGATGTTGCTCATGTTATGGATGTGTTATATGCCTTTACACCTAGTTAGTCGAACCATAGTTGAGGTTTCCTTTGGTAGCAACACTCCTTTCTCTCTTTGGTCTAGAGAAGTGAGTTTGAGCTCTAGTAATGTGGGCAATACCCCTCTCTTGTTTAAGTTGAGAGGTGAGCTTATATTCTAGTTGCTTGGGCAATACCCTCCTCTCACCATGGATCTGATAGGTGAGCTTTTGATGACCTAGTTTGAGGTTGGATCCTTGTGGTTGCCCGATTTGTGAAAGAGGTTGTGCAACACCCCTCTCTCTTGGTTGTTGAGAGGTGAGCCGACCTTCTTGATCAATTACGGTTTGGTTCCCTTGTGCTTGAGGTTGAAGATGACCTTGTTGGGTTGTGTCTTGCACGATATGGCTTTGGGGTTAGTTCTGCATGAGATACAACCCAAGACACCTTGTTGAGATAGTTTGGGGTTAGTTCTGCATGAGATACAACCCAAGATGCCCTTGTGCTTTAGGGTTTGGTGCCCTACCCGATACACCTTGTTGAGATAGTTTTTCCTTGGTGCCTGATATCCCTTATCCAACCTAGAGTTAGGGTTTGGGCGACATGGTTGCTAACCCCTGGATGGGCATCTTGGTCAATATGAAGCCTCAATCCAAGTTTGGGCATTAGTGCTTCTCTAGGCGACATGAGTTGTCTACCCTTCATGCACGATATGTCCTTGAGGTGTAAACCTTGGTAGATAAGCTTGCGTGGGTGATCCTTGTATCCCTGGCCGATATGCCTATTTGAAGCTTAGTTGGTGCCCATCATGGTCCCTTGGATGATACCCTTGGTGGAGTTGTTGGGTGGGCGATACACCCTTGATGAGATGTTGCCCGATATCCTCCTTAGGGTTAAGTCTTGGATGACACACAATGTAGAGAGGGTGCTTGATGCAATCCCTTGTCTTTAGGTGGCCTTGGCCGTTATCCTTGATAAGCTTGGACGATATGGTTTCATGCCCGACATGCCAACCCTAGGTTGTTGACCTCTATGATGCTGGCCATGCACAACACCTTCCTTGGGCGTCACGGTTACTCTAGCCAATAGGGTTAACCCTCAGTTGATGCTAGAAGGTTACACGATAGGGGCGCCTTGGGAGACACCCCTTTGGCCGATATGGCTCATGTGGAAGGTTAGCCCGACAGTGGAACCTAACCCTAACCCTAGCTTGGTGCACTTTAGACCCTTGGTCGATAGCCATGGTAGTGTTGCATGTTATGACCTTGTGGATGGCTGCCCGACACCATGAGTGTTAGTGGAACCCTGGGTGCATGTTAGAGGAAGTGCGGTGTTTGGTTGATATGGTGGTGAGTTGCTTTAGGGTTTTGAACCCTAGCCAGTACACCCTTTGGTGAGGGCATGGTGCTGCTCGCCATACCTATAGTGAGGGTTGCATGAGTTTTGGTGAGGGTTCTCATAACCCAGAATGTATATAGATGATGGTTCTCTTTTAATATTGATAAAAAAAGTGACATGATGCAATCACCTTGCATCCTGCAAATATGATGATGGGATATAATGGTAGGATGTGAACCAGGAAGCTTGGCAGCTTATGATGTTGCTTCACATGTTAATATAACACATGTATATGGTCACAAGTATAAGGCATAACATATGTCCCTGATTGATTATAATACTATGAATGATAAAGTTTGTGTAACACTTGATAGTATGATCTTTCTGTTCATACATGATGGCTTTAATTATGTATACACTAACCATGTAGGTATTTCATGTGGATTCATGGCCTGGTAAGAGATATGACATATATGTGTTTTGACTAGCACAATGTGATGATAATCCTTGTTAATAAAGTAATAAGTTGATAGGTCTGAGGACCTGATATAAGGCTGAGTGCCTAGTGGAGGTGTTATCCTCTGATGATGAGATAAGTGATGTGTTCCCAGGATGCTAATGCATGATTGTGATGTCTTGAGAGGCAATGGTTGATATCATGAGGGATTGAGATCCTAGGATAGTATGTTGATGGAAATAGTAATGTAATTCTATAAGGCTATGTTTATACCTTGTTTTGCCTCAACAATTGGCTTAAAATATACTAATCAATGATAGATAAACATATCATGTAGTTTTCCATGTCCATAGATCCATTACCGTCAGTATTTGGTAATGGCAGAACAGGTTTATCCTGCGGGATTACCTAGAGTGCATATTGTTGAATATGCGAGGTTTCCCCTAGCCTAAAATAGGAGGGTTGAGTGCAACTATGGTTGCAGACTCAGGATGTATGGAGCATGGTGAACAGACCCATGGCTCAGGATATGTGATGATGAGCATGATGCATTCATGGCTCAGATGTATATACTAGCACCTATGATGAGGTGAGCTAGAGATGGGTAGCTTGTGGAGCTAACCCAGAGGCTGAGGCCTATAAGCATAAGAATGTAGTCTTGCTTGATGATTCATGTACTGACCACGGGAAGGTGAGGTCATGGAGTTTGGATCTCCTTATACCTTGTATGGCACCAGATTGGGCTTCACAACCAATGGTTGTATTTGAGCAGGGAAGGCTCACTTCCTCAGGGCATAATAAAACGTAATCTAGCTGAATAGTATATCTTTCTTAGGGCAAAACACAGAACATTGATTGAGGCCTTGCTTGCATAGCTACTCTAGTTACACCATGCAGATACGTGTACGATCCTTATATCTTGTGATAAGTTCTTAAAAAGTTTATCTTCTCAATCATGTTCCATAAAGAAATACTTGGTAATATGCCTCCCGGATATCTTGGTAAGCTTGATGGTAATAATAGCTTTGCTCACTATGCTGCTCTTGTTATACGCTTATATAGTTATTTACTGTTACCTGCTTCAACCATTGAGGTTTTATAGTTGCGGCGGGGAGTTATGTTTCTCGCTAGGACTGTGTGTCTCACCCCGCTGGTTTACACCCTTTTTAGGTGATCGCTCTAGACGTGGTGGTGGTCGTGAGGTTGCGGCTGAGCAGCAAGAAGAGCAGTAGAAGGCAAGAGACGGACATGTTGCTGTTTTGGTGGTTTTGTAGTAGAGTCCTAGAGTCATCGCTGTACTCTCAGGTCCTTGGAAGTGTTTTGATGATGTTTCACGATGTTTAGCTACTGTAATTTTTGTTTATCCTGCTGCTGGCCGTACGTGGCCTGTTATGTATAAACAGGTGATGAACTAATATGCTCTATTGCGACAGTGGGTGGCTTTAAGTTGTGAACATATCTGGCCGGTGATCTTGAATATATATATATATATATACATATATATATATATATATATATATATATATGACCTGATCTTCTTGCAGGGCCTGGTTGTAAAAGTTCTGTATGTATGCTTTCCGCAATCGATTTTAATTAACCCGTGTTTTTGGTAATATATGGTTCCACACGTTTTCGCATGTCATCTCGTTGTCTATGTGATGGAGGGGTGTCACAATTATGGTGAGGGTGAGGATATCAATGTGGTTCCTCACAATGTAAGTTTTTAAAATATATCCTATATTTCTATCTATATGTCCATTTATAAGTTATATCCTATAAGTGTGTTTTTTTGTTAAATTTTAGGTTGATGATGTACCCCCTGAAGAACTTGGGGCACTTGATGAGCCACAAAAAAAATTGAAAAAAGGAGGGGCATCACTATGATGAACAAGTTACTACAACAATGGGGCAATGGACCCAAACTGGTTGTGTATTTTTATCATGTATGAAATCTAGTTGGAGTGAACCGTAACTCATTTATTTCATATCTTGGGGTTCTTACTCATAGCCATTGTAGTCCTAATGTATAATCTTGGCATAATGTTCCTAAGGGGAAGAAAGATTTAGTATGGAAGGAACTATGTGTGAGTTATTATTATTTGCAATTCTATTTTGCATATTATTAATTTTTAGCATACTAGTTAACTATATAGTCCTTTTGCATAGTATATTTGAACTAGATGAAGGTTTGCATCATAAATGCATGATGCAGCACTGTGGGAGGGTCCTAAGGAACTATAAGACAAACCTCACCCGAGATTATATACTAGATGCTGAGAAGAAGAAGAAGTCAGCCACTTAGAAATGGAACTACCTGGACCCCAATGACTGGGAGGAGTTTTTTGCCAAAAGAAAAACTGATGAATTTAAGGTATTAAGTGCCACTCCCAATTTAATTAAGATACATTCTTATATATTCACCTATTCAAGATTGACCTTTAATGTTACTAACCAAATCAATGTGCTTACTAACAAGGCTATCAGTGATGCTCAAAGAGCAAGGCGTGCACTGAATGTGCATGACCACACGATGGGTCCAAAAGGCTATGCAGGCGTTCGCCAAAGACTACAGGCTGCTACTGCTACTGAGTCTGCTGCTACTCAGGAGACTGGGGAGTCATCTACTTTTACTCCCGTACCACTGCCTCACCATACTATGTGGATAGCTGGGAGGCAAAACAAGAAAGGAGATATAACCAAACCCGCAACTGATGTGGCAGCTGCAAAATTGGTAAAATTGAACTCTCAGATTAATCGATATTGATTATTATTTTTACTTATCAATTTATATTGAGGGTGATTAGTGGGAGTTTCACGAGTAGAGGAAGTAAGGCAAGTTCATCCCTGATGGCACAAGGGATGAATTGACAGTTTCTCTTGGTAACCCAGAGCATCCTGGACATGTTAGGGGTGCAGGCGTTGGTGTGGACATAAAAGCATTCTTTGGGACATCACATCACAAACATGTCCCAAAAGCAGGATTTTCAAAAGCTGAGGTAACCTATTCTTTTTCTAGAATGTTATTGCAAAATGAAATTCAATAATCACAAGCTAGTGTTTCTTTTGTCCATGTATAGGTAGATGAGTTAATTAATAGGAGAGTCCATGAAGTAATGAGAAAGTGGCAGGTGTCTCTTACTTCCACTCAGACAATACATGTGGCGTCCCACTCTTCTCCTACTGTAGAGGTGGTTGGGAGTAATCTTGTAGACCCACCACCTAGCACGTCTGCTATAAGTATTTTTAAGACACAGTAGCTAGTCTTTTCAAGATGACATGTTTCTGTATATATGTATATAACATACTTTACATAAATTTGTAGGGGTTGAAGCCATGCCATCTAAAAAGCAAAGAATTTATCGTTGCAGAGGTCGAGGCTTACCCACCCCTTCTAGGGGACATGTTTCATGGCACTCCAGTACCAAATGGTGTGGTTCGTGCGAACTCAAGACTTGTACTCCACCAGTGGACGCATCTTCCATTGCCATATGCCCACCCATATTCTGAAATGCTTGGTGAAGAAGAAGGCGGAGTGATATTGTGGCCCACAACGGATGTCGTCTATACTGATATTGTATGGTAAATTTACATTACGTTAATTTTTTAGCGTGTATATACGAGATAGTCAATTGATATGAAATTATATATACAGGTTAAAAGGAAGAAACCCACTACATCTCAGCCTCCACCTCCACCTCTTCATGAAGTACCTAGTTGGATTCCAAGGGACCTTTACAACTCGTTAGGTCATAATTGTAAGGGTATGACCATATGGATAGGCAAACATGACCCAAATTCTCCAATAAATGTTTCTATTCCGGTGGATGTTGTAGGCAAATCATACGATAACAAAATATTTATACAAGATATTTTCGATTTGTTTCATTATGATTGGCAGAATACATCTATGATAGAGCTATGGATATGGTGAGATCTTGTTTATATATCCATATACCTTATTTTATATATGGTGATATGGTTTCTTATATATTAATGCATACGTAATACATGTTTTACAACCACTTACACATGATCTATAAAGATTTTTCATTTTTCTATGTGGGATTTCTAGTTCCATCTTTAATCAGTCTCGTAGATAAAGATCCTTCATCAGTTACCTCATACTGATCTGCCACTTTTAATTATTTTGGTACAAAAAAGTGGTCGGTGATAATAGCTCCATACAATGTTGAGTAGGTTTACTTTGCTTATAATTTGGACTTAAGAAAATTACATTTTTATTTTGGATTTTGAGTTATTAATTTTTAACTTTCTTAACTCTAGTGGTAGGGATTGGGAGTTACTGGTTATTATCCTCAAGACATGGACTATTTATTATCTAGATCCTTTGGGGAAGGAATTAGACTTGTTATATGGATACTCAATGAAAAGGCCATTATTCACGTGAGAAATCTTTCATATTTTATATTTGTTAACATCTATTATTACATTATTATTTAATAATGCAATCTAATATGTTACATTAACATATAGGGCTTTAAAAGTGTTCAAAAAGGATGGAGGAAAAATGGCCAAGATAAAGAAATTGCTACTTTGGGAGAATGTGAAAGTAATTCTTGACTCCAATGTATATATTATTTATGTGAACTATGCTTGTTTGTATTTGTTAACATTTTGTATGTTTCAATTTATAGTGTACTACACAAAACAACGGATGGGCATGTGCATACTTCGTGATGTGATATATGGACCTAATTATCAAACATGCTACAATGGAAATCGATACCATACAACATGCATTATATATAGTCTCACTAGATAATATGAAATATATCAATCTTATTATATATTATTAATTTTATATATACGTCATTCTCTTTGTAGGTGTTTAAAACCAGTAACTTCACTATAGGTGAAAAGTTATTAGATGTACATACTCCCTATACGATGGAAGAATTAAATGTAAGAGAATAATGGGCAAAAGCCTTACAAGTAGTGGGAATGTTTTATTATCATTTGAATACCGATGGCGATGATGACGATGATAATGATAAAGAATGATATTTATAAACTTTGTTGTCATAATTATTTATGTATTTGATGACATATTAAACTTTGAATGACACACTTATATATACATGTCTGAATGAATTTTTTTGAATTTTCTTATCTATAATACATATGTGTGTGAATATGAATACATGAATGTTTCTACATGTGTCTGAATGTGAAAAGAGATGAAATGAATGGAACTACAGGTTGCTACATGTGTGTGAATATGAAATGGAGGAATGAAATGGAACTACATGTTTCTACATGTGTGTGATGATAACATATGAAATGTGTTCATACATGTGTGTGATGAAATCATATGAAATGTGCTTATACATGTGTGTGAATCATTCCATATTAATTGTCCATCCATGTTAATCATATGAAATGTGTTTATACATGTGTGCTTATACAGGTTAGTGGCATGTTGTTGGCTGAAATCAATGGATGATGTAAACTTACAGTTCAAAACTGAACTGTAGATGCTGCATCCTGCTGATCAGTCGGACAACAGGCCTGCAAGCTGATAAAAAAAACATAGTTTTCAGTTAAAAAATAAACTGACAATAAAAACTTAACTCATCGGTGATTAATGTCTAACCAATGTCTTTATCCATTAATGGTGTCAGTGACTATTTGGTTTGCCATAAATTTAGGTCATAGGAGTCAGTTTTATGTTGCTAACCGACACCTATGGTCTAACCTGGGAACAATTTGTTTTTGGGATGGGGATGTGGCATCGGTTATGACTAGATAACTGACGCATATTGCACCCTACTGGTGCATTTTTTGGGTTTGCAAATCGGGGGATGGCATTGTGGCATCGGTTATGAAACCGACGCTACATGCGTCTACATTTAGTGTCACCCACTTGGGTGTCGCTTGGAAACTGACTGCAAAAGTCATAGTTAATTGACGCTAAAGGTGATATTTGTACTAGTGATGGCTTCCATGAATTTAGTTTAGATGGGTCTTAGTGTCCTTTGTGGCTGGCCATGGTCCACCAACTGTTGTTTTTCTAGTAATGCTATTCCCTCAATATAAAGCAAGACTTTATAATACAGAAAAGCAAGATAAACACATAAGAGAGCAAAGAACTCGAAGAAAACAAGAGGCAAATTTTCTAAATATAATGCAAAACAAGTCTAAAATTTAAAAGTTTTTCCTCCTTGATTAACATAATATTAGAAAAAATCATCAAATTAATACTTTCATATCTTTGAATTACCTCACGTTCACATCATGTAATTTCACTTACCACCCAATACGGTCAAGTCACCAACTTCCTTAGATCAGGTAATATACCTATCCATGTCTTTGCTTTTAGTTTCCCTTATTAAAATCACTTCATCTCACCATCCTCAATTTCAAGCATGTTCAAAATTTATATCCAAAGTTTGAGAGACTCACAAAACAAAAATTATACATATGATCTAACAGTAGAGTGTTTGTAAAAGCTCTAGTACATTGATATGATCCAAGATCACTTACTTAGCTCATATAGCGTCAGTTAAAGCATGGCACCTAGGTGGTTGACTTAATAGATCAACTGATATTGCATCAGTTTTCTATGAATAAGGAAACCACTATAACAATTATTCTTTGAGTTTCATTTGCAGACAAAAGACCCACAATAACATAACCTTGTGTAGGTGATATTGAGCAAAATCAACATAAAGGACTTCAAATAAAAAGTTGATTTTGGTTTCACTAGAGGGTTGTAGTGTCAGTTTCCAAGAACGAACCTCCATAATAAAGTATGGTATAAAAAAATTTTGATGTAGAGGATGATTGTAGCATCATTACGTATTTGGGAAACCAACATTACAACCAAAAAATTATAAAAAATTTTACCTATAAATGTCAGTTTTGCTAAGGAAAAATATATTACATATTGTTGCATCAGTTTTCCATGAATTATTGGCTTTGTAAATTTTTCTATAGAAGAATTGTAGGTTTCAAACATGCTATTTAGCAATACACATGTCATATACAACATGTAAAACCTACATCATAAAGCACACACAATTTGAAACATGTTTCAACTAAACTTCATTTGAATACATTCAATTTGTACATCAAAAACACACAAAATTTACAATACATTAATTTTTGACAGTGCCAAAGCTGATTCACATGTGTTCACTTCATAAACATATCAAATTATAGGACATACATTTGCATAAAACATCCACTTGCATTCACATGCCAAATGACAACAAATCATATATATTTCCACATCATCCACTCTTCAAATCATCAACAAATGCAGAAATCACATATTTATCCATTCTCACAAATCATCACAATTCACAAACATTAGTAATGAACAAAACTTCAAATAATCATGTAATAGTTAGTTTAAAGTCAAATTCAAAATTTTTACTACATAATCATGTCTATTAATGTTCAAAGTCAACTTCTCTTAGGTAGCTATACATGCATTTTTCTCATATGGAATTTAGAGTCTCCAATCGGTAAGTCTCAATGTCAAAGACATGTAGAAGTAATGCTTGTAATTATATGATGATATTATATAAAACATGATTGTAATTTAAAATAAATTATAAATTTATGATCCAAGTCATTACATATGCAAGGTCTTGGTTACCTATTGTATATTTTTATGGCATACGATGTTACTCTAGAAATAACATTTATATACTTCATTAAATAGTATGTGCATGACCAATTGTAAATGGATTTAAAAATTAACAAATATGGGAAATTAAATAAATAACAAAGTAGACTTGGCACACAATTTTAAGCCATAAAACTAACTCAACACAATGCCAAGATGCTAATTTTTTTATTTATCTACATAACTCATCCACCTGATGTGAAATATTTTATACCCCTATAGTTAAATGAATAACATAATTTACTAAGTAGATATATCATGATGAAGACATTATATTAGTAGTAAGATAATAATTTATACTTATTCTAAACTTTTTAATGATATTTTGTACCCATAAAATCACCCAATGGGTCAAGATAATACACGGTAATTAAGATTGAGGTAATCACCAATAATTTTCAATGCTCGTAACTGGGCAAGAATAATACCAATAAAAATAATTAAGATATTAAATAAAATCCATATTAATGAACAAGGTAAGAGATAAAATTAACTTTGAAAACTTTCTCAACATTAAAAATATCTATAATCATGTCTCTTGTACCAACAAAAAACATAAATGAAGATTTGATGCACTGAATTGTGGATTCTTAAGCTATGTCCACATTTCTAATTAACTAAAGAACGAAATGCTACATTGCTTATTTGGTCTTGTAAAGTTCCTCATATTAGTATATGTTTGACTAAATATCATTATTTAATATATAGAATGAAGTTTAAGATGCATATTTAAACGGACATGTTGCATTGGTAAGTCTCGCAATGTAATATTCTGAATTGCACTCAAATAAACACTACTTATTTAGGGTTATTTGTAGAAATAAGCTTCTTTGGGAATTTGATAGAAAAATATATTATAATACTAAATAATCTCTTATGATTTATTTAAAAGACTTTATATAGTGTTAAGATAAATGTGGTCTCTTTTGTCAATTTTTGAAAACAATAATTTGGTGGGTAACCACACAAGTATTGGTATGTATGCCTAGAGAGCTAGTCATATGATTATTGTAATGTGATAACATGTACTTGATTTTATTAATAATAAATGCAAATTGTCTATTATTTTTTCAATAATGAGATGATTATATAACAAGATAAAAGTCAGAAGGATGATGTTACTGGATGACATATGTTTTCAGGTTGAGAACCTAAACAATGAGACCATATGTATGATAAGAGTACATACATTCTTGTTATGTCCCTAGTGGGACATTATTTTGGAAGCAAAATATAAAACAATAATACATAAGACTAGAATGTGTGTTGAGTGATGACATAGTCTCATTAGTCATGATATTGGATATCAAGGCAAATACATAGGTACTTATTAGAGGACAATATACCAGACATGCCCTTCTTGGGAGTGATGCTTGGAAATCATTGAATCGTAGTTAGAATAAGCTCTCAAAGTGATAGTGGTGATTTTGGTTCTTATATTTTAAGTTGCTACACTAATCACATGTGATTCGATGAACTTTTACACCATTCAATGTGACCTTGAACAAGGGTTGCTATAAATGTGATGATCGGGTACGTTGTGACACATGGGGATATATTGTGAGTGATGTAAGTGGGATTTGTCCCTCCTACCAGAGTTGATATCCTAGACACTTGATAAGAGAGACTTAGAAACGCATGGCCATGCTCATGTGAGTGAGTATGTGATATTGAGATCACATGCATCTCAAAAATCTACTCTAGTTTAAAAAATATAGATGGAATACTAAGAGGATGACAATTCCATGCCTCACATTCAATTTTAAAATCTGAGACAAAGGAACTATATGATCATGGTAACACTGATCATAGATGTAGGTTGAAGTTGTTCTTCAACTTTCCAATTACTTGTGGAACAATGATGTGTTGCTAGATACTGCTCATTGCTTGTAATGTCATAATCTGGTTATGGACATTCACTGTCAATGTAATTTGGGACCTATAGAACCACACACATAGGATGCACTTGGAAGAGTAGTTTAATCACAAACAAGACTCAATTTGGCTACAAAAGTGTCTAAGTAATCAAATTGAATAATACGAGTTGTCAATTGACTGACTAGAGTGTCCCGTCAACCAACAGTTGTGTTGGTTGACCGATTGGAGGTCCAATCAATCGACTGGACTATGACGACTATGCATAATGGAACCAGTCCGTCAACCAATTGAAATGTTCAATTGATCAACTGATCAATGTTCACAACAGATAGTCAGAGTAGCTTTTGACTGATTCGGGTGCCCAGTTGACCGAGTAGGTCGAATCAACAAGTTTGAATATGTCAATTTTATGTTTGCCAAAATGAAAAGCATTATTGTTACAACAATACTAGTGTTATTTTATCACTAAACACAAGCAAATAGATTGACTAAGTACACCATTCGATCGACTAGTTGTGTGTGGCTGCCGCCTTGGCATGAAATTGGACCCTTGGGCTCCCTAGGGTTTTTGAAACCTTAGACTAGTCAATCCTATATTAAGGGGGATGGGTACGTCTCTTAGACTTCACACAAGTGATCCAGACTTGACTTCTCATAGTTGTGGTGATGAGAGAGTCAAATGCATGTAGCAAGCGAGAATAAGATGATGCTAGCTGTTATATCCTCAATTTTGAAAAAATTGACTTTACATAAAGATAAAGCATGAATTAATAAATAAATTCTCCAAAGATAATAATGAAAGAAACATGATATCCCTTAGTGTAATGAGTTCTACCCATAGCCCAAGTGAGTCCCAAGAGATTATTTGCTTTATAAAAAGGTCCTTGTGGCACAAACTAAAGAAACAGAAGGAATTTATGCATAGATAGAAGTTAATGGCATTTTGAAGTGTTGTTTTTTGGATGAATAGTTGAATTTTGAGGAAAAAATTCCTATAAGAGGGAAAGGATGTTATAACCTAGAATTCACTAGTATTTTATACAATTGAATTGCAACTATTTAAATAAAAAGAACATATTGAAATTTGGTGTTCTTTCTCTTGGAAGTATGGCTATCACATTATATGGACGTGACTAACTTCAACCCTATTCCACCTCTAGATGTATGGAAATATATGGAAATTAATGATCAAGCCCTTAGGGTAGAGGATCATCAAAGGTCAAACCCATGGGTGGGGAAGATTGATATGGAACCTAGCACCTGCGGGAGAAGGTGGCCTATGTACACTTTGGGGACAAAACCCTAGAGGGGTTTCAAAGCGGATGTGTTAACTATAGGGACAAAACCTAGAGAGGTTTCATAGAGGATGAATAGATTATGGTTGAGTAGTTATGATGAAAATGCTAATTTTGATTCCATAACAATAATTATTGTGAATATGTTGTTACAACTAGATGTGAATATTTTTGCCCCCACATACCAGTATAACTTGTTATACTAATCAAGTTTTTTTTCTTGGCATTTTAGGATAATCTGCTAATATTCTTCTAGTATGATAAAAATGGACAACCATAGAAGAAGGAATAAAAAGAAAAGATTTAATGTAATCTAGGAGGATATAGTTATTCATTACTTCATGTTGCAAATTTTAGAAATCCATATCATGTAACTCCTTAGTGGAGAGTGTAACAATATATATTGTTCAACACTTTTCCATCTAATTGAAATTTATTAATTATTTCTAGTTATTTGATATACCGTCAATCATGTATTTATGGTAATGGACGTTTCCCCTCAGTCCTCCTGAATAGGGGCTAACAGGGGGAGGGGGTCGTTACACTAGTGCATTGATAAATGAAGCGACAGCTCCTTTTTGACGACTCAGGAAGCATTATTTGGAGTTCTTAGTGGTCTAGATGGACTACATAGAGGCATGGAAGCTTTTGCTACTATACTAGGAGGATGTTTTCAGCATCTTTCATGAGTGCTACACTAGAAGGACTCCATCGACTACCGTCTGTGTGCTACTTGAGAAGGAAGCACATCTTCATGCAAGAATAGTCATTGGACTTTCTCCATGACAAGGTACATCTTGCACACTCTTTCCTAATACATAATTTTTTGATGCAATCTGGTAGTTAGGAAATATATATAAAAAAATTCATCTTCTATCTATTCGTCTCCATATTTTGAAACATTGATATCAGAGCCATATCAATTTATGATGTATCTAGATTTAAGTTGATATGACCGGATTCTGTTTTGTCATTTATTTTGTTGCATGCAATGTGAGCATTAAATGCTTATTATGCATATCTGATTAAATACCGCATATTCTAGGGAATATCCCATAGATAATCTTTATATATGCTATTATATACAAAATTCATACACGTCACCCAAAAAGTGTTCTCATGGTGGATGTATGTATGGTTATGTATAATACCTCCTGGATGCTTTTGCATTGTTGACTGATTTATTTTATGGTATAAATTTGATTTACACGCTGATCCATCTCTCACTTTTCCCAAATATAAATAATTCTCAAGCCCTATTCTCCCCTCAAATTAACTCAAGGTATTCATCTTAGATAAGTAATAAGTAGATAGGATAGCAATAATTAGTAGTTCTTGGTGAGAGAAGGTGATCTAACCAGGCAAGTCGAATGACTAGAGAATGAGTTAATCAACAAGACATACTAGAAGATAAGATATGCTAGATCAAATGGAGGTTCATGTCGACCGACTGGAGATCCAACTGACCTACTAGAGAAAAAGTTGATGGATAGACTGGTGGTCTAACCAACCGACTGGAGAAGGTCAACCAACCGCTTAAGTTAGGATCCAACCGACTGTATTGACAAATACTAGTCGACTGATCAACCTATTTTCAGTGTAGTTTTATCCAATAAATGTTGCACATATGATGTTTAACCTTAGGTGGATAGAAACTCTTTTATGGATCCAAAAAGTTGCATTAGAGTGGACATAAAAGTTTCTCATATTTTGTTGCATGTTTCAATTTTGGTTGTAGTGTGAATGTGATACATAATGTAAGTATGTGGTGACTGATTATACATATTTAGTTAGGAAAACCCTCAATAAATTTTAAGTCTTAGAATCTTTCCATAAGAAGGACACATGAAAAGCTTGATCTACTAAGAATAGGCTACACCAAAGCATGGTGTGGTATCTATATCATGACAGTGTGTGGTAGATATGTGGGTCTACTAAAGTAGGGTGCGTATTCTATCGTGTTGACTTTTGAGTCAGACCTAACTAGGTGGCCTTAATGAGATTGAATAGAATTATACATAAGGAATATGATAAGGTGTTGTGCATACCATATATCAAGAGTTGCATTGGATGCATTTGGCAAAAGCTGCCTACCTAAATTTTCAAGATGTGGGTGATCAACCAAAGTTGACTCATTATTTGATGCTATATTGATCTAGGGCTACTAGAAGATTGTACGTTGCAAAATTCAAAAATTTATAGTGAAGGCTATTGATTAGAATAAAAATAGTGAGCATGATAATTAATTGAATATCTAATTAATATTTTCATATTTTACAGATCAAATCAAAAGTGTTTTGAGTTTCTTTTGTAGAAATAATGGAAAACAATGACAACTTTTCATTACAATTAGTCTTTGAGAAAGACAAACTAAAAGGGAACAACTTCCATGACTGGTTCAGGAATTTGAGAATTATTCTCACTCATGAGGGAAAACTCTATGTCCAGGAAACACCAGAGTAAAGGAACCCACTCCTAATGAATCTAAGGCTAAAAGGTATGCTTACAAGAAGCATTCTGATGATTCCATAGACATCAAAAGTATCATGTTATACTCTGAAAATGGTGAGTTCCAAAAGCAGCATGAAGACATGGGTGTTCTCAAGATTGTATCACATCTAAAGAACATATACAAGAATCAGGAAAACCAAAAAAGGTATGATGTCTCTAAGGCACTCTTTGAGTGCAAAATGGCAAAGGGAGATCTTGTAGGGCTCCATGTGCTCAAGATAATTGAGAATGTGAGAAACTAAGAGAGACTTTTATTTGCTTTAGGAGAAGAGTTGGACACAAACATGATTATGCATTCATCATCTAAGAAATATATCCAGTTCATCAAATACAATTACATTAACAATTTGGCTAAACTGTGGTCTAAATTTCTTGACATGTTAATAAATATCGAAACACAAGTCAGAGTCCATTGAAAGGTTCAAGGATTTTATGAATGAAGAACAAAACCAAATTGATAGAAGGATTAGACAAATTTGATCCAATCGAGGTGGATAATACTTAAGACATGAGTTTGAGGACCTTTTATGAGACCATGATATTGTATCACAATGGACTCCACCTGGAAACCACAATATAATTGTGTATCATAAAGAAGGAACCACACCCTGTTGGACATGGTACCGCCAATGACGATATTCACTGATCTTTTGAATTTCTTCTGGGGACAAGCTTTTGAAACTACAACATTTACTGTTAACCATGTACCTTCTATATCGGATCAAAGGACACCATATGAGATATGGACTAGGAAGTGTTCCATTGTGTCTTTCATGAAAATTTGGGGATGTGAACCTTATGTGAGAAAAAAAATTCCCAAAAAGCTTGGACTTGAATCAGATAAATGTTATTTTGTTGGATATCCTAGGGAAATCAAAGGATACTACTTTTATAGTCTATCTAAGAATAAAGTGTTTGTTGCCAGGGATGTTGTATTCCTTGAAATGGAATTGATTTCCCAAAGGAAATAGTGGGAGGAAAGAGAAATAGAATAAGTTAGAGACTAACAAGAAAACATTGAACCTATAGTGGTACGAATGGAACAAGAAGAATCATAAGAAATTGGGGAATATCAAGTTCCTCTTATGACACATGAACCTCATAGATTGTGTAGGACACATCTCGATCCTGAAAGACTTAGATATGTTGTGACTCAAGAAGACTATGAGTTAGTCATAGATGACAAATCGACAACCTACCTAAAGCTATTGAGGGACCAAAGTTTGAGAAATGGCTTGAGGTCATGATATATGAGATGGACTCCATGCACGCCAACAAGGTATGCACCTTAATGAATCCATTTGAAGGGGTGAAACCCATAGGATGCAAATGGGTCTTCAAGAAGAGGACTGACATGGATGGTAACGTACAAACCTATAAAGGTCAATTGGTTGCAAAGGGTTTTTGAAAAGTTTATGGCGTTGACTATGACGAACCATATCTCCAGTTTCCATGGATAAATCCATCAACATCATGCTTGCCATTACAATTTATTATGATCATGACATTTGGCAGATGGATGTTAAAACCACTTTCTTTAGTGTGGACCTTTTTGAGGATGTATACATGACACATCTCGAAGGTTTATACTTCCAAAATAATCCAAGAAAGTCTATAAGTTATAAAGGGCAATATATGGATTAAAGCAATATCTCGAAGCTGGAATATTTGATTTGAAAGGTCAGTCAAAGAGTTTGGCTTTAGTAAAAATGAAGATGAACCTTGTATTTACAAGAAGGTAAGTGGGATTATTATTGTATTCTTTATATTGTATTTAGATGACATATTGTTGATGGGGAATGGCATCCATACCTTACATATGGTAAAAACATGGCTGGGAAGTACCATCTCTATCAAGGACTTAGGTGAAGCATCCTATATCTTAGGAATTAAGATCTGTAGAGATAGATTTATAAGGATTTGTGACCTAAACTACAATTCATACATTGACAAGGTGCTAAAGAGGTTCAAAGTGCAGGACTCAGAGAGAGGAAATTTTCCTATGTCTCATGGAATTAGTCTCTCTAGATCTCAATGTCCCAGTTCATGTGAAAAATGGGAACGCATGAGTAAGATACCATATGCATTCTCTATTGGATCTGTCATGCATGCAATGTTATCTACTTATCTTGATGCCTCATATGCTTAGAGAATGATGAGCATATATTACTCAGATCCTTGTGAAAGTCTGTGGACTTCTGTAAAGAGCATACTTAAGTACTTGAGAAGAACTTAGGATCAATTCCTTATTTATAGTGGTGAGGAAGAGTTGGGTGTAAATGGTTACATCAATGCAAGCTTCCAAACTGACAAAGATGATTATCGACCACAATCTAGATTTGTGTTTTGCCTTAACAATGGATCTATAAGTTGGAAAAGTTTCAAGTAAGAAACAATTGTTGATTCTACAACAAAAGCCAAATACATTGTTGCCTCGAGCACCTCAAAGGAAGTTTTTTGGATCAAAAATTTGATCATTGAACTTGGAATGCTTCCAACCATTAATGAAGTACTAGATTTTTATTTAGACAATGATGGAGATATTGCACAAGTTATGGAACCTATATCACATCAGTATTTCAAGTACATTCTTTCCTTCTCATAGGATAGATCATACACAAGGAGATGAGAAGATTTGCAAAATACTAACTTAGAGTAAAGTTGATTCCAGCTGACAAAAGCCATTTTGCAGATGAAACACGATGGTCATGTTAGATCACTTGCAATCAGATTCATGAGTTATTGGATCTAAGTGCAAGTAGGAGTCTTTTGGTATGTATGCCCAGAGAGTCAAACATATGATGATTGTAATGCACAATCATATACTTGATTTGATAAAAATAAAGACAATTTTGTCTATTATCTTTGTTTAATTATGAGATGATTATATAACATGGTAGATGTCTAAATAATGATGTTAATCAATGGCATATGTTTTCAAGTTGAAGACCTGAACAATGAGATATGTATGATAAGAGTATGTTCATTCTTTTTATGTCCCCAATCGAATATTATTGTGGAAGAAAAATTGATGACAATAATACATAAGAATAGAATGCATTTTGGATGCCGACCAAGTCTCATTAGTCATGATGTTGGTTATTAACTCAAATACATAGGTATTTTTTAGAGAATAGTGTACCATACAGAACCACTTTGAGAGTGAAACATGGAAATCATTGAATGTTAGTGATAATCACCTCTCAAAGTGATAGTGGTGATTGTGGTTCTTATACCTCAAGTTTGTATACTCATCACATGTTGTTCGATGAACTTTGACACCATTCTATGTGACCTTGAACAAGGGTTTCTATAACGGTGGTGCTTGGGTACATTAGAGCAATGGGGATTGATTGTGAGTGATGTAGATGGAATTTTTCCCTCCTATTGGAGTTGATATCTTGGCCACTTGATAAGAGAGACATTGAAATGCATGGTGATGCTCATGTGAGTCAATATGTGATATTAATCTCACGTGCATCTCAACATCATGCTCTAGTTCAAGAAATATAGATTACATATTAAAAGAATGGTTCATGCCTCTTATTAAAACTAAATATCTAAGACAAAGGAACCATACAATTATGGTAACACTGATCACAAATGTAGGTTGAAGTTATTCTTCAACTTTCCAATTACATGGGTAACAATCATGTGTTGCTAAATACCACTCATTTCTTGTGATGTCATAATTTGGTTATTGACATTCACTGCCAATGTAATTTGTGACCTTAGGATTAGACACATAGGATGAACTTGGAAGAGGAGTTTAATCATGGACAAGATTCAATTTGGTTACTAAAGTGCATAGGTAATCAAAATGAATATTATTGGTTGTTAGTCGACTAACTAGGGTTTCCATTCAAACGACTTTTGTATCAGTCGAAAGACTAGCAGGGTGTTCAGCTAACTGACTAGACTATGCTGACTCTAGCTGATGGAACCAATCAATCGACAAATTGAAATGTTCAATTGATCAACCAATCAATGTTGCCAAGGGATAGTCAGAATAGCCAATCGACTGATTGGAGAACCAATCAGTCGACCGATTGCAATGTTTAATCATTCAACTAAGCAATATTGCCAACAAATAGTCTAAGTAGCCATTCTAATGATTGGAGTGTTTAGTTGATCGACTAGGTCAAATCGACAAGTTCGAATGAGTCAACCAATTTATTGATGGACAAAATGACAAGAATTAATCATTACAATAAAACCAATGTTATTGTGCCTCTAACCACAAGCTGACCAATGGACTAGATTGGCCAATCGATCAACTGGCCATGCCCAACCTCTACCCAACAATGAAATTTTACCTTTCATCTCCCCAAGATTTGTGAAACCATGGACTAGTCACTCCTATAAAAAGGAGATAAAGTCTCTCAAGACACTCCATACAAGTGATAGAGACTTGACTTCTCATAGTTGTGGTAACATGAGAGCCCAAGCAGTCTTACCTGTGAAAGGAAGAGAAAGAAAGGGAGAAGAATTTGATTCTAGAAAATTGATAAATGAAGGGGCAACTCCTTCCCATCGGCTCATGAAGCGCGACATGGAGTTCCCATTGGTCTGTGTAGACTATCTAGAGGCATGTAAGCTTTTTCTACTATGATAGGAGGACAATGATAGCTGCCATATGTGATTGCTACACCAGGAGGACATTGTCGACTACCATCCATGTGCTTCTTGAGAAGAAAACACATCTGTGAAAGGATAGGCACTAGACTTGCTCCACAACAAGGTACATATTGCACCTTCTTTCCTAATATTTTTTTATACGATCTTCTAGTTAGGAAATATGGACATACATTTTTCATTTTCATTGCCTACTTTGTCTCCATGCTCCCAACAACAAGTACGCAGCAAGGTGGCAAGCAAGGTGTTTATAGAGAGAAGCATGTAGTTGGGTGGAAAGTAGGTATCTTGTGCAAGCACACTACTTGGTAAAGCAAGTAGATTAGTTCCATGATCCTATCTTGAACACCTAGAACATCCTAAGGTTTGACACATATCCTACCATGTGTCAACTAGCCTTTAATAGATATCCTAATATGAAAAATATGTATCCACATGTCATCTAACCAAGAAGTATCACTCTTAAAGTTACACATATGCATATAGTTATCATTGAACTAATAATCATCTCTCTTATATTGATATAGATATAGCCATGTGTCATCTACATAGTTTTTGCTTTTAGGACGATGCTACCCTCCCACACACCTATCAATAGAAGCTGACTCCACTCAACATAATTCATACTCAAAAGATCTGGTACATCCATTAATGAAAACATTCCCATGCCCATTTTTATTCGTCAAAGACAAGAATTCCTCTCTAGAACCCATAAAAGGTTCCCTCTTCCACCACTAACATGAATTTCTACTTCAAGAAGATGTTGAATAGGAGAGCTACTCTAGAAACTTAACCTATCATATTCTAATGTTTGATCCCTAAATGGTGTTCTTATATATCATTTTCAAATGCTAATTCTCTCCCCCCTTGATCTAATACTATCTCTCTTTTGATAAGAATCAATTGTAATATGAGATTTTGTCAAAATACTCCTGGGATTTGATCTTCAATCTCTATATTCAACCTATCTTAGTATCAGTATCACACTTTAGGGAAAATCATGGTCCTCACTCCTTATAACATTTTCTTACATAAACATCAAAGACAATTATGGTTTATAAATTTTTAGTATTGTTCAATATGATATTCAATTCTCATCATAATCCATAATATCAACATCAATGAAAATTAATCTTTAATATGAGATGAGACTATAATGATTCTTTTTTTTCGTTCTATACAATAAAATTTCTCCAAGAAGGCATAAAGAGGATATGAAACATAAACCCTGAGTGAACAATAATTATTCATCTCATTTTTAGAATCAAATAAACAACTATGAAAAGATATTACACATTATTTGACCCTTTATGTACATAATTCACGATAAGTATCTTTTAATGAATTAATAGACATAATTTAGTGAAAACAAAAATTTAAGAGTATATGAAGAATCTCTACTTCTTACTGGACGTGTGGTCCAAATTTGGTCAACTTTTTCCCTTGTTTGACCCTCCAAATTAACTAAGCAAGTTTTCATATCGATTGAATAGAAAATATCATCCATGCATAAATTAGACTGTAGTTCTAGATTTATCTTCATGTCACGCCCCCTTGGTTACATCACTTGATTGTGTGCACAATATGTACCATTGGATTGAGATCTAATGACTCCATCTTTGTCTCATATCTCTATGATTTTTGCAAGTCAGATCATAGTAACCCCACTTCCTTCCTGCGATCTCATCCTCCCTCAACTCTCCACGGTTTCATGAGATTTTTCCTCCTTTGTGTTTGTCTCTCTCAGCCTTTTCAGTCAAGCCCTAACATGCCCTCCCCCATGGACGATTGACAAAATGCCCAACCGGGCTCTCACATCCCCTTGTCTCAATGGGTCACAAAGACCCTCTTAGCCTCCCAATTTCCTATATATTTATGCCAAAAGTGATGCCACCCAACGCACATTGCTCCTCCACCTTCAGTTGAAGACTGAAAGCCTTGAGTCTCCTAGACCTACTTGACTTCCATCTCTAGCTTCCATCATTGCACCATAGATGTCACCTCCTCCTTTGGCTCAATTGAAGTGCCAGTTAGCATCCTCGAAACCTCTCCTTCGCTTTCCCATCTTCAGTTTTCCCTATGCATTACCTGATGTTAGTGTCCTATAAGCTGGGATTGAGTCCTCACTGGAATTTAGCACCAAGCCACCTCATAGGCCCTCTGACTATGGAAGTTTTGGTTTCGACTTCGCCTTGCCTCAAGGTTCATTTTCTGATCATCGACTAGTCTTGTTCTGGCCTTCTCCCTAGTTTTGAGATCAGAACCTTTTCCCATGTTCTCATCATTCCCCCAACAAGGTCGATGGTCCTACGGTCTTTTTCTTCTCATTTGTATTTCCTCAATTTTTATTAGTCTCATGAAAAGTTCCCACTCATTTTCATGATCTTTTCTCCCCCACTTTCTTAGTATGTTTTTGTTCTCAGTCTTCTTCATTTCCCACCATGGTTGTACCATGGGGCTTGGTGCTCCAACACACCCCTTGGCTCCAGCTTTGGCTCGTTACCTTCAACATGATGTAAGGATTCCACAAAGGATCTAAACTCCCCATGAACAACCTCCCTTCATGAGCTCTGATCAAAAGTTGTTGCCTCTAAGTATGCCCATTAGAGCCATGGCCTGAAGGGAACAAACTCGGTCATCGAATGATCTGAGTGCCTCCATGATTTTAATCCAGAAATTAATTTTGTAGGGTCAGTTTCGGGTTTTCATCATCTCATTTTTTCTTTTGACCACTAACCCTCTAGGGCGAGTCCTAGGGCATGGCCCCCCTTGATAGGTCCACCTCAGGGTGTGGTCCCACATTGATTTGGATATTTCTACCGATGATGGATTTTTTGTGAATTCTAATTGGTCAGTTCTTTGAAAATTAACAATAAATCAATGAATGATCATAAAAATAAGTGCAAATACTTGTTGTAAAGGATTTTTGGCAAGGAATTCAATTTTAGACTTTTAAAACCATGTTTTTCCTATCTATTTCAATGTTTTCATAGGGAACCATAAAACCCTAATCTTTTAGTAATATGATCATTAATTCAGTAATATTAAATTGAGTTTTTCCAATTAGACTTATTTGATTTGTAACCCTAACCCAAATATGGTATAGTAAGACCATGTTTTTCTAAAGACAAATTTAGTGTTTAGAATGCTAACTAAAGTGATAATTAACAGGAATCATGTTATTTTTAGGCGACCTATGATTTTACTCAGGATTAAATAGACCAACTTAGGATCTACTTTGGTCCAAGGTAAATGGGTTATGTAGTTGAGAACAATTACTTATTGTTGATTGCATGGTAAGTACAAAGTAGATATTATGATTTTAAGTTTAATGCATTAATCATGTTCATTATATCAATTGCTTGATGATTTCTATACGTTATGTACTATGGTTACATTGTTCACTAAGATTAGAGGTTAGGATTAATGATCCATGAAATTAAAGTTCAAGTTTCAAGAGGGAGAAAACCCATCATGTTATAGTTCCAAGATCATGTTATTGTTAATCTTAATGATTTAGATGATTGGAATTGAATCAGTTTTTATATGTAAAACATTAAATTGTAAAACACTAAAAAATGTATACGAGTTGTCTTAGATGCATGGGTTTATAGATGAATGGACCCATACCTACCTCGCTACCTCAAGAAGGTGGTATAATCTGGAACCAAAAGTATCATAAGTATTCAATACCCAAGTAGAAAGTGAAACACTTCTAAAGTAGGTAGACTATAGAATTCCATTTATTTTTTAATATCCTTTGATGTTAAAGGCTACTGTTGAGATTAAGAAAGGCAATATAATACATAGTGACATACACCACATTAAGTGCATACTTGAATAGAACCCTTGAACATTATGAAATTAACCACACACAGCCAGATTGATATAAATTAAGGCATCTGAGTTCAGTTCAGATGGTAGTCTTGAACAAAACCGGTCTAAGGTCAACATAGGATTTCCCATTGAATCAAAAATATACTTGGTTGATTTCAAACAAACATTAATTTCATATGCGTACTTACACTACTAAAATTATATCTAATTGCCTTGCATATTATAGGCTAGGTATAACATGAGCATGGGCACATTAGTTAACAAGACATGCATAAAATTTGGTATCATGTCTAAATGGATTCTAAATAAGATCTAAGGACATGAATTATGGCCACGTTCACATAAAAAAGATTTCAAATTCTTAAATATTTAACATTCTAACTAGCTCATAGAAGTACAAACATAATTAACTGTCACACCTTGCCAAAGATCAAATGAATGATTAATTTTAATGGTCAAGTGGATCACATCTATGTAGAAATTTTTGGCTTATAACTATATTGAGCAGGTATTGTGAAGTAGATCACATGGAAGGGATCTTTCTATTTTCCCAACGTTGCTCTATATGAAACCTAATATTTTTTTAAACCAGACTTACACCTTGCCTAAACAAGACATATTTTCATAAATCATACTTGGTTTTGCCCAAATTAGGCCTGAATTGACCTAAATCAAATTTATTTTCTTCCCTAAAGTGAATTATATTTATTTTTGTCATTCCTCATCTACATCACACTTATTAGGACCTAATGTAGACCTAGTCCATACTAAATTATCACATCTTTTTTAAGTTTAGATGGTGATCCTGGACAACAATAATATGAGGTCAATATAGGATTCCCCATTGAGACAAAATATATCTACTATTGAGGTTTAAACATTGGAGAAAAACATGTTAATATTTGAACCAAACAACAATTTCAGATGATTACTAATATTACACTCAATAATGTGTAATGTGTCATCCATTTCAGTAAAGTCTTCGAAAAAACAGTTAAAAAATAGGAGGAATGGCTGGAGAGTAAGAAACAATCCAATCAAATGTTTTATGCAAAATGAATGTATAGAAATCATACCAAGAAAGACAACCTACACATAAAACATGAGGCATATCTAGACACACAACTACTCTCCGCTAAGAAACTTTCTCTTCAGTAAATTCATGAGGTTGTATCCCTCTAAAACCCCACAGAAGTGCTTTTGTATTGCCAATTTTAGCTAGATCTAGACCCACATTAACCAATTCTTGGTCTATGATGCAGCTAGGATAAATCTCAAACACCACAAGTAGGAGTTAATATGGAAATTTGGATTCACATAGAGGAATGGAGACTTGACATGCAATGGTTTGAGATAGAGAACATTAGGAGTAAGTGATGAGGGTGAGGGTGAATGGAAGATAAACCTTCACCAGGGGACTTTGAAGTAGGAAGAAATAGGGAAGGACAAACCAGATCCATAGGTCATTGTTTACATCTTACCATTTCTCCATATGTTCCTATTAGTAGAAGCTAGCAACATTAGCACCTACAATAGCTTGGATTCAAGTCAAAGCAGGGGGCAACACTAAAGAAATCTTCAGACCTGTGAGCATCAGCCAACCAGAAAATGACGTGCATGAAATCTAGAGAGAGTTTCAAAGACGCGAGCATCAGAGACACAAGCATCATCAGACAAAAAGACTACATAATCAACACAAGGGTCATGGAAGGAGTGAGACATGGGCTATACATGCAATAGATCTGATGAGATCTTCTTTTAGGACTAGAAATCAACACATCTATGATTAGGGAACCAAGAAGTTGGGCTACAATCAAGGAATGACAAGCAATGGGAGATGGACTATGCATGAATCTTAGGATCAGATGTCAGAAATAAAAATCTCCACAAGATGAGGAGTGAAGATGCAGGTCTATCAGGATGGGGCTGATATTAGGTCTAGATTCGGGGGATGAGGAGTGGAATCAAAATAGTTGTGATTAGGGTAGGAAGTATCACTAGGGTCTGGGAATGAGGAATGGGGGATGAGTTGTCAGTGGGGGACATCATATATATGGCCTTAAATTGCACAGTCAAAAATTAATCAAGCCAGGGATGGTTAATATACTTATACATTTTGATGTATTTTTGTTTAAATCTTGATATTTTTTTAAGAAATTAGGAGGATGTCTTATTCATCCCACCCTCTTCTTGTGAGAAAACTCAAAATAGAATTACAATCACTAATCAACCTACTAGAAATAAATGAGGTAGTACTACTAGCCTTACATGAATCCCTATCTAGGAGATCTAGGATCTCATTAGGGGGGAGCTATCATGGAATCGGAATCCCAGTCCCATGAACCAAACCAATACTAAAGACAACATGTGGAAGCATAAATCTTAGCATACATGAACAGATAACAAGATAAAGGCACCAACATAGCATCAACATTCAACAAGTATAAATTATACAAGATACATCATATTCATGAGTTCAATTACATATTTATAGAGTCAAGGTACAAGTCATTCATGTGCACTAAATCTGGATCTTACATCAAGTACACCTAGCATAGTTCACCAAGCCCATCAACCTTCTAGCCATCACTGAACCTAAAAACAAAATATGATAAATGGGTCAGCACACGAGGTGTTGAGTATGAGGCAGAAAGATACAATATATGTATAAGCTTTGCATAATTTGAAAAGATCTCAAGACGAAATGAATAAGAATAAACATGTTAACTATTTAACAAAATGTGAAACCATATTTTATCTCATTTCACTCCATTATACCAACAATATCAAATATTTATATTGCCTTTGACCATCTTCCCATCGTAAGGGTCCGTAAGGGTGCTCAATATTAGCTAACCCTTTTATACGAGAGGGACCGCAAGGCCATCACCAAGAGATAACCCTATTTCAACAATTGTATAATGGAGTTCTATATATATGTGTGCTCAAGTTATAAAGCTGACGAGGCAAACATCGAGTAAGACATAGCAATACTACATGGCAATATTTGAGCAAGTAAACAAACAATTATACAGTACATGTCTTTTCAAGTAAGAAATTGATACTCGTATAACTAGATAAAGCCCATACCTATTTCATAAATTCATAACCTAACTTATCCTTCATCATCTAGCCTCATGACAAACCTGATTAAAAACAAGATTGTAAACATGCATTAGTTTCTCATCATTAACTCTAACTAGATGCATTTAAGGGTTTTGGCCAAGATAGGTTTGTAGTTACTTATTAGTACATTAGATGATCCTTTATTAATATAGAGGTCATCATGAAGGTATGGTTCAAGTTTCAAGTCATTTCGAGATTTCATATGGACATATCAAGCTTTGAGTCATTTGTGCATAACTAGGTCATAAGACTCACAATAGGGAAACCAAGACCAAGGATCATCAAGGAAGAAGAGCCAAGCATAAGAAAGGGTTTTAGATCAGCAAGAAAATATCCACTACGGTGATGTCCACTAGGGTCTAGGGATCAAACCACCAACATGGGGTACCAACAATCACTCATACATGTAGTTATCATAATAGCATACTTATGTCATCAAGAGTACAAGGGAAGGTTATAAGACTTCCCCAGGGTCCCAACAACATAAAATATTTATCTCATGATTGGTTAAGCATTTGGAGTCATTAGGTAGAAAGGTTAGCATCAAAAGAGAAATGTACATCATTATAGTCCAATATGGTCACATATGTACAAAAAGGAGTCACTCATGAGAAAGAGGGAGAGTAGGACCTTCATTAGGGATATAGAGACATTAGATTTATTGATTTCATTCTTATTTGGGTATATATGCATCAAAGTTCAAAAATTCATCATAACATTGCATTAAATATGGTCATCATGGTCAAAATCGCATATTTTTGCAAAATAGTGGAATAGGAAGAGGATTTAGAGTCTAAAAATATATCCAAGTTTTAGGTCTTGTCGAGCTTATCAATTTGATATATAGGCTCGCTATATTTGGCCAAGGGAATTGAGAGTTATCATTTTTTTAAGATTTCCATTCAAACTATATGGATTGACATAGGGCGTTACCTTAATAATCATCACAGCCACCATGGTCCTTGATCTTTAATCCAACGCCTCACCCCAGATGCCTCAATTGGCATTTCCTAGCCATTTGGGCCCTCAGTACATCGCATTTGTGTGGTCATTCAACTCCTGCGATCGCACACCACTACTACCAAGCTACTGAGGGATGCTCGCGGTCGCCTGGAGCCACCGCTCACCACGAATGCACGATCGCCATCCGTCATTCACTACCCACCTATCTTCCATGATCCCGATACATGATTCATATGTTCTACGTAGTGGAACAAATGATGAACAGAGTGTTTACGGCTCCCACCCTTGAGCATCGTTGAGCCTACAGCAAGCCCTGAATGGAAAGCGTCTAAGTGGTGGTGGGGCTAAGGCACCCTGGACGCCCATTAAAACCTTGATGTTGGGCGTGATGGGGCAAGGTTGTTGTTGCCTGTCCTAGCCGCCTGCTTAGCAGAGTAGCAGGTTTGGATAAACCAAAGTAGGGGGTGAATTGGGGAAGAAAGAGGATGGAGAAGGTAAAGAAGGAGACGCACCAGGGTTAGATAGGGGTGGGTTATATATATTGAGCAAGTGCTAGGTTAGATCCAACCATCATGCACCTCCCCCGTTGCCCAATTTGGCTACAGGGGGAAGACAGAGCCTCCAACCCTACATTTCTTTCCCAAAGGGGAAAGGAAAAACGAAACCAATGGATGGGCCGAGATTTAAGACTTTTGGCCCAATTAGGATCAGAACACATAAAATCAATAGAAACAAGGTTCAAGTAGCAATGATCATGTGGCCATATCTTTTTCTATGATTGTCCAATTGATGAAATTTTTGCGTCATTGGATTCAAAATTAAAAGCTCTTCACCATTAAAAATAGTATGTAGCACGAAAAAGAATGGTTCAATATTACATAGAAAAGTATGATATGTTAGAGCTTACAACTTATGTCTAAGAGCCAATTATGTCCTTATATTGGAATATCAAGCATATAATGATCAAATTGGGTCATCAACACACTCAAGACATGAAATCGAACTCCTATTAGCTGATGTGAGTCACTAATAGAGAGAGAAAGAGAATAGTGAAGGAGAGAGAAAATCAAGGTTGCCACATCCTTCCCTTCTTACAAGGAATTTTGTCCTCAAAATTTGTCCAAGATCATAGTTAAGAGTCAGAGTCCAAATCTGTCAGGTCTAGGAATTCAACCATGGTTGTCAAGGCATTCCTCATAATGCGATGCACACTTAGGTTACAGTCATCAAGGGTGTATTCATATTGATGATATACACATTTACTTATTGTTCCATAATACTATGACATCATCATGGCATTAGGGTTTTCCCATCCCCTAGTATCCATACATTAGGATTTTTTTTCACATCTCCATACGAGAACAAGGTATATTTTCAAAATCTATGTTATCAATTCTCAAATGAACATGTTCATGGTCATGAATTTCAAATGAGACTATCATCAAGTGTGTATCTCATCTTTACTCTAGATTTCATGCATGTTTTTCTTTTCCCCAAAATTTATACCAACTCTAATCAATTACATTCATTAATTTTCATTTTAAATCTAAAATTAAACAATTTATTAATCATGTTTATTGAAGTATGAGCCCAAGAGCATTGACATATCGAGTTAATCATTTTTCATTGGCGTATGAGACTAGGCATGTTACCCCTGATTATTCAAATTAACACCTTTAAGCATCATCATATCAAGCTCATGAGTCCATATCTAGATATCTTTTATTTTATGTATGATTTCATATTATGTCTAGCATATGAGAGGGGCTTAGCATGCATATCCATTTTTTTAAACGTAAGTGAGATATTTCATGTATCAAGCGTCATTCTAGGAACAACATTACCATCCACTTTGAGGTTTTGAAACTTTCTCACTTGTATCTAAAAAGAGCTCCACAATCTCAAGCCACTCAAGCTATGACATATATATGTCCAACATGACATGCTAACCACAACCTTCTACCCGTAACAAAATTTTCTACCCATCTTTCAAGGAACAAGGGTAACCACTAGATCCCTTTATATACAAATACTAACTTGAGCATGAGGCTCATCATGGATATCACACATCATGTACATCATCTTAGGGTCTTGGGGCATCTCCCTCACTTCTACAGCAAGCATCAAATTTTCAATTGCCTCTTTCTCTAGGTTAGATATTTTCATAGGACATCTAGGGCTCAACACTTTGAAGGAAACCACACAGTAGGTCACTCAACTCATATACTCAGAAGTAGTCTAGCTAGGGGCTCATTATCATGTATTTAATTGTGCATATTTTTCAACATTCCACATATTTTGGAGTTTAGGTACTCTGACCTTCTCCCGTGATGGGTCGACTCACATCAAGAAGTCACCCATTTTTTACGTCCCATGCTAGAGGTCCTCCTTTGTAAAGATATTGAGGCCAATGTTCATCTCAAACTGTGTGTCACATATCATATCTCAACACGTATAAGACTAGGTACAAGAAAGCATGCCAACCCACTAGCATATTTAGCACATCAACCAAGTCATATGTATCATAAAAGGTGCTAGGGTTAGCTAGGGTTGCATGGTCAAACTCATTTCATATCATCAAACTACACGACCCTCTTGAGCACAAACTTGGGTCTTATCAACATCAATATCATCATCATCCTCATCTTAGGTTATCTAAGCTGCTCACTAGCCTAACCTTTATCTAGGCTCTAGACAACTCTAGAGACTACAACTATCATCTAAACACTCTCGTATAGATTTGATGTTACATTTTTTTCTCCTAGGTTACATGAACACTCACTTCCTTTCTGCATGTGGTAACATTTTTCATATATACATATACTAATACTAAAATAGGTTTTCTTCAATGGTGAAACATGCGATGAAAACCACCATACTCCATGTGGTTAAAACCAAAACTAAAATGATTTACCAAACTCATTAGGGAGTCTAGTACCATGACATATGGAGAACTAGCAAGAACGTAGTGCACACTTGTGTAGATGTCCTAAACACATGTCACAAGCATATGTCTAAGGAGGTAAAATTACACAAGTCTACACCTAATTCTAGAAAATCTAGGTTCTAACCTAGAGGCTAAGTCAACATAGTCCACAACGGACATTATATTAAGTTTCTAGGGTTGAGATGTAAGGTGAGTTTAGTTTTTGTTTCATGTGAGAAATGTTTGGTGTAGTTATTTTTCATGCTCTGATATCATCTGTCACGAAACCGGAATCCTAGTCCCATGAACCAAATGAATACCAAAGACAAAATGCAGAAGCACAAAGCTTAGAACACAAGAACAAACAATAAGATAAAGGCACCAACACTGCCTCAACATTCAACAAGTATAAATTATACAAGATACATCATATTCATGAGTTCAATTACACATTTCTAGAGTCAAGGTACAAGCCATTCATGTGCACTAAATCTGGATCTTACAAAAATTACACCTAGCATAGCTCACCAAGCACATCAACCTTCTAACAATCTCTGAACCTAAAAACAAAATATGAGAAATGGGTCAGCACACGAGGTGTTGAGTATGGGGCAGAAATATACACACACACACACACACACACACACACACACACACACACACATATATATATATATATATATATATATATATATATATATATATATATATATATATAAGCTTTGCTTAATTTGAAAAGATTTCAAGACTAAACAAACACGAATAAACATGTTAACTGTTTAACAAATGTGAAACCATATTTTATGCCATTTCACTCCATTATACCAACAATGTCAAATATTTATAAGGCCTTTGACCATCTTCCCCTCGGAAGGGTCTGTTAGGGTGCTCAAGATTAGGTAACCCTTTTCTACAAAATGGACCTCATGGCCATCTCCAAGAGCTAACCCTATTTCAACAATTTATAGTGGAGTTCTATATATATGTGTGTTCAAGTTATAAAACCGACACGGCAAACATCGAGTAAGACATAGAAATACTACATGGCAATATTTGAGCAAGTAAACAAACAAGCATACAATACATGTCTTTTCAAGCAAGAAAGCGATATTCATATAGATGTTACAACCTCAATTTTTGAATATGTTTTCATAATTGAAATGTAATGATTTTATGAATATGTACTTAATTGAAAAGGTTGTATGCTTTGCTTCAAAGAATGGACTTCTTTGCAAATCTCCCTTTTGATAGGAATTTCGTGGTTCCTATTATTAGACTAATCAAATAAAGGATATAAAAGAGAAGAAAAGAAGAAAAGTACAAATAATAGAAAAAGATACAAGATAATGAATATTAAGCAAAGTATTTATGAGAAATACATGGAAATCTCTAGAAGGTGGCAGTAATGGCCACAATTGAGTAAATTTTATTTATATCTGATTTCTAATGAAAGAAATAGGAAAAGAGGAAAAAGGAAATAAAAGATAAAGAGAAATCCTTGAAAAGAAATCTTTTAATGAAAATAAATAGTAAGATAATGGGAAATAAAGGATGTAGATGCATCTAGAAAGATAAGGAGTATCCTTAAAAAGTAAATTTTGGGTCGTAGGATTTCTTGAGGACCAAGGAGTCCAAGATAACAAGATAATGGCAAAAGAAAGAGGAAATGCCACTTAATTTGGTTTTATTAAAGAATAACTTGAAAATAAAGAAAAGGAGTTATTCCTTGTGAGTTTCGGCTACAAACTTGAAATATAAGCAGATTAAGTCTTTATAGACTTTTCCATAAAATTTGGTATTAATTGGATAATTGGTCTGAGAGTTATGATTTTTACAAAATCTCCTAAAGTGGAAAGGGTAAAGGAAATATATTAAATGTCATAATATATGGTTTATGAGCGAGTGACATGGATCGTTGGATCTTGATCCAACGATAGATGTGTATCGTCCAGTTCTAGCGGAACTGGGAAATAGGCTGCCGGATGGTGATTTTTTCCAATCCAATTTTCTCATGATCTGATGCATGTGTATCTAAGGATCTAAGGAAATTACTCATTTGGATTTGGGAGAAGTTTCCGCACAAAACCGAGCTAGGTTTTGCTAGGTTTTTTGTTTGTTCTAGAAAATTCCCAAATCCCTTTGAACAAGGATTTGACGGTAGGGCTAGGAGCCAACGCTAGCCACCCATGCCTATATATATGGCCACCCTCGACTTCGGGCGGCCCTTACGAAACCGAACGGCCTCTTCTCATGCCTTCTAGTACCACTAATGGAACAATTTAATGAGCGCCAACGACGCAACCACCGTAGTGCTACCGTGGGCTGAGCTACTAGGGAAGAAGGAGAAGGAGTAGATGTAGTTGTTACATGATGGTCCACAGTGGACTCGCAAGGAAATCCAAGGGACCGGGTCCCTTCACATTTTGGATAGTGGTGAGTGGATGCAAGCGCCGAGAGCCATGTGATCATGCTCAGTCAATGAAGACCGTGATCCAACAGCTGCAGGTTTTTCCAAAACAAAAGGGTCAAATAGATGATGTGGCACTTTGCCATTGGACGAAAGGTAATTTATCTTGCATAAATCAAAACTTTTGATAGGAAGCTCCGATGAATAAAGTTAATATATGAAAATTGATCCTCAGAATGAGAGGAACACAAAGAAATTATATTTGAAGCCTAATTCTACTTTCAATTCAAAAAGTACATAAAGATGCTAGTTTTAATGGTTTGATTCATGAGAAACCCTAATCTTTGATGATTAATGAATTGGGAAGGGTTATATGGATGATTAAAGTTGATATTAACCTGTTAATTATAAAAAGACGCATTAGGTCTTAAAGGATGACCCTTATATGTAATTTTATTTATTTAGGGTTCCATGTACATAAATAAGCTTTAATGGGCCTTGAAACCCTAATGTTAGTAATTATGTTTCTTAATGGCTTTAATTGGTCAATTCATGTATAAAGCTGAGATATGATGGTTCTAAGATATTTTGAGTATAAAAGTGGATAAATACCCATAATTTGGTAATTAGGGTTTTCTAGTGGATTATTGTGATAATAGTGATAAATGGAGTTCACATGTGAATTAGACCATAATGAAATACAAGTTGTCAATTCAAAAGAAACCAAAGATGATAATTGGGCCTAATGATCTTGACATGACTTAAAAGGATAAAGATGGTAGTTTTGGTGTAAAAGAGATATATTAGACTTAATTGACATTCAATTATGTTTATGATGTTGAAATTAGGGTTTGTGAACTAAAAGATCACTAAACGTGATAAAAGCATTATGGAGGTTAAAACCCTAATGAAACCCTAAAGTTGGCCTAGAAATCCTAGGATGGCATCCAAGCCTATCTTGAGAATGTTTTGGATAAAACCATGACACTTGGATGTTATGCATTGATTTTAGGATATCGATGATTGCTTGTTTGATTATTCTTGAATATTATCTCTTAGACATCAAGTTACTCTGGATCAGGTATGTGGTTATGCTTATGGTTAATCGCTTTGGTTTCACAGTGATTCCCAGTTGTTTTATCGGTTGCCTGAAAATAATTGCTTAGATGACTTTAATTTCATGCAACTATAAAGTGACTAGGATTATCACCAAAAATATATAGACATGATTGGCTCAGATCCTGGTCCTCCTCTGTGGCTTTGCTAATGATGAAAAGGGTAACCTAGTACTGGCCCTACTTATTAAGTAGGATATCAAGTTATCATGAGTTAGGAATTGGGCTACCCACGTGTAGTGCCATGCAACTCTATAGCACACCATGAGTTTAGGAGTGGGCTACCTATGGGTAGCGCCATGCGACTCAACCCTAGAAATTGATTCACGTGTTAGGTAGGTTCATGAGGGGTTTAATGGGGATCTACCATAAGGAAGGTAGCATCCAGGTCCACTGCAGGGACAGCACAGAGGGTAGGGTAATTGAGCAGTTATGCTTAAAACATAATGTTATTTGTTAAATCCTAATTGGTTGCAATATGTTGTTACAGTTAATTGCAACATTATTGTTTCCCCCACATACCGACATATTCATTTATGCTGACCGACGTTTTGTTTGTCGGCATTTTAGGTACAAATTGAAAAGGACAAACAATAAAGTGGCATATTGTGAAATTAAGAAATAAAGTGCAAAGAGGATTAGTTAGAATAGAGTCCAGATGTGGATAGAAGTTATATATCCAAGTTTTTTAAAAGGTATGCATAGTTTTATTTTATTCCATCTTTCAATATAGTCATAGTAGAATTTAATAAGTATTACTAATTATTTGTCAAACCTATGATCCTGGAAATTGGGATAATGGCTCTAACCTCTTGGTCTCCCATAATTGGGGGTTACCGGGAGGCGGGGTCGTTACATTTGGTATCAGAGCATCGGTTCCTCATTTAATCTTTAGTAATTATTAAATTTTACAAATTCCATAGAACTGAGGGAGTTATTAGAGGATTTTACGAAATATAGAGGTGTCTAGAAAAGGATCACGTCTGGGGGCTGGAAATATTTTCCTCCACACCGCTAGTTGGAATACGAGGACTTCCAGATTTGTGTGACTTCCTGGCCAATGTCTCAGGATTTGACTCGAAATAAGATACATTTAGGACTCTCTCATCTTGTTCATCCCTTCTCAACTCAATTGCTGTTAAGGATTTTAAGGATTAGGGTTTTCTGTCTTCTTTACCCTCTTGAGGTATGGGTAAAGTTGATAAGGTTTAAGAAATCCTCCACCAAATTAATAAAAAGCATGTAAATAAGATTTCATGGACACAATCTTAATAGTTTAAGCATAGACTAAAGAATAGTTGCATGCTTAGGTCGTATGACATGTGTTGTCATGCCCTTAGGAGAGACATGAGGCTAGACCTTCTTATCATGAGGATAAGTAGAGACAGTTAGTCTTGGAGGTAGAGACTTTCATTATAAGTAGAGACCTAGTACATCCTCTAAGGATGATGCTAACCCTAACCCTAAGTGAAGGTTAGAGAGAGAAATGACATGATGATCTAGGTGTCATGGTAGACCATGTGTGTGGGTGGACATGCTTTTGGTTTGGATACCCATGACGATATGAGTCATGTGAGGTTGGTTGACCTAGTACCTTTGGCGACCCAACCCTAGGAAGGGTCGTGCATGTTAGGGTGAAGGTAACTCCTTCATTGATAAGGTTAGTGATGACCATATAGAAACCCTATGAGCTTATATGAGCCTGGCAAAGTTGCACCCAAAGTACAACAATATGACTGACAGTAAGATAAAACCCTAGCCAGGAGAGTATGTTGGATAGCTTATGAGATAAGCATGAAGAGTTTTGGATAATCTTAGGCGAACATAGGTTTCTCTCATGTAGGTGTACGCTTGTGAGCTTGATCCACCTTTGAGAGAGGGCCTCCAGTAGTAAGGTTGTTGTAGGGTAAGATCTAGAGAGAGAGAGTAGGGCCCGAGCTAGAAGGTTGGAAGTTTAGACTCCAGGATAGGAGAAACCCTGAGAAGTTGAGGATGATGTGACCTATGTGGATGGTTGTGGTTGCCTCGTGCATGATACCTGAAGGCTTATGGTATCTTGGTTGCCTTTAGAGGAACCAAACCCTAAGAAGAAGGATGAATCTGCTGGCACCTATGAGCAGAGGATGTAAGTGTTGACCTTCTAAAGGATAGGAAGAAGAGTTCCTTAGACCCTGAGGAGGCTTGGTAACAAGTTGTGAGGCCTTATACCTAGTTGGTTGTCCTTGAGGAGGAGTCTACACTGAGGTGATATTCAAGTGGAATGATAATAGGAAGTGCATGGCATACCTTGTACAAGCTTGGTACGTGGTTATAGGGTTGATCATGCAGTTGGACATCAAAAAGGTGAACCTAGGGTTCCTAGACCTAAGAGGGGAAGTAGTAGTGCTTGGTGTACCTGATGCTCATGATGAGATTTGAGTTTCTATAGATTCAAGCATGGTAATCCTCATGTTTAGAGGAATGGGAACCTCTTTGTTTAAGGTATATGTTTGATGAACCCCCCTACTTATAGGTTGGTGACATATATATGTGTGCTAATGGTACAATGTTGAGGAATAAACAAGTATGACCTATCAGGAAGGCCTAGCATGGTTTAGTAGGTGGTTTGTTGGATAGCTACGTTCCTTAGTAGCTTGACTGAGTTAAGCATGCTCATGTTGATGTAAACCCTAGACATAAGGACGTTTGTGACCTTGGTTACTATCAAGAGATAGTTTCCTGCCATCCTGAGAAGGGACCCTTCTATAGGGTATGGATCAGCTTTTGTTTGGTTTGGGGTAACCTAAAGAGGTCTCATAAGATCTTGAGAAGCTAAGTGGAGGGTACATAGTATAAGAATGAATATGTAGACCCATAGATAACCATCTCTAAGTGCTTGTGGATGTGTTACCATGGAGGTAACCAGTATGGAGCCTGACTGAGGTAGATAGGTTACCATGATCCATACGAAAGGATGGAAGTCAGACCACAAATGTCGAGAGAGATGATGGAGACTTGGGTAAGGTTTCACGTTGGACATGTATTATGTTAGAATCCTAAGTCTGTCCTAGGGCATGTAGGGATAAGATTGATGGAAGTAGGAGTTTCCTAATTCCCTAGTTACACATGACCATAGGGTCAGGAGGTAACAACTATCATTGTCTGAGGTCCATGGGTTAGGAGATTGATCACCTTCATGAACTCATGGGACCCAAAGGGCAGATGAGGAGGACACTCTCTGGATGCATAGGGGAAGAGGGATGACCCCAAAAGTGTCGGCACCCTACAGACCTAGAGGAGATGACCAAGGATTGTGTGTGGACCCAAGTGGGTTCGAGACCAGTTTTTCATGGAAGTAACCCTGATATCGAGATGTTCATGATGTGGAGACATGTGATGCACATTTCAACTTAGATTTAAAGGTGTATTGTCTATGTGGGATGCACCATCTGTACTCTTGGAACGGGAAGAACTCTATATTTGAACTATAGCCAAATGCTTATTTCCTCTAGTTATAGGGTGAGAGATAGGGCAATATGCATGCCATACACTAAAGATACAGATGTTGTGAGCGGAAACGTTGCTATGATGTATGAGGATAGAGATGATAGTGTACCTTTGTGGAGTGTATAATGCGTGGATGGTTTACAAACCCTAAGAGAACTAAGGTAGCCATCTTATAAGGATGTTTTTATCATGAGTTATGTGGAACTTATGAACTATACAAGGTAGAGTTCGATAACCAAGAGAATGAGCTTTGCGTTCCCTTGATGAAGATAGGCTTAGAGTCTAAGATAATATGATAAGTGGAATACAGGGAGGTGTATGTCTTCACTGTTACCTAGCACCTAAAGATGAAAGGTAGTAATGGATGATTTGGTTGAGATGTCGCTGCCTAGTTTAGCTGGAGGCTAGCAGAGGTTGTTAGGTTAACCCTATGTTTGTGAGATATGTTTGTCGAAACACTCAGATGTAATGAGAACCATTGATCGTGTTAGTGTTTGCTTAGTTAGCCAGCCTAGGGCTTGTCATGATGGAAGTATGGTTATAAAACCTCAGATGCACTTCTATGGAAAAGAAGGTGATGAAAACCCAACTAGAGTGTTTTAGGGTTTCTGAGGAATCAACCTTAAGGAATCATGACATACAAGAGATCATGATTTTAAGTTCACCATACACTATGGTACGATGAAGATAGTAAGTGAAAACAGTACTTATGATGCCTAAGATGAAGTTGCATGTGGCATGTCGCCATACATGACAGGAGTTGAAAGACGAACATCAATAACCCAGTGAGTTGATACAAAGGAGAAAAGTCCTTGAGAGGGAATGGGAGTTCATCACTATGGATGTTGTAGTAAGTCTCCCATGGACCGAAGAAGATCAAGGTGTGATTTGGGTTATGGTAGATCACCTTACCTAGATGACATGATCCCAGAGAAAGAGAGAAGAATGCCAGAAGACATATTTGGTTGAACTACATGTAAGAGAGATGGTTCAACTACACAATAATGTGAGTTCAAAGGTTCTTGAGTATAACCTAAAGATTCACTTCCATAAGGTGGAAGTAGATACATGAATAACTCGATGTGAGTACAGCTTATCACCACTAACTAATGGTTAGTATCATCCAGGCTAGAGGGTCTGATGAGAGCATGTGCGCTCGTTCAGGGAGATACATGGAGACAGTTCTTGTCCTATGTAAGATGTGATGATAACCACCATAGCCAGTATTGGGATGTGAAGAAGCTCTATAAGGGATGTTATGTTGGTCACCACTTCATTAAGATGATGTTAGTGAAGGGACCTCATGAAGGTCAGAAAAAGACCACAATGTGTGCAGATGAAGTCGCTTTGATCGTACAATGGCTGAAAGAGAGCCCATGGATGACATGAGTCGTGAGTTGATGCAAAGTAGACTAACATTCAGTTCACTATGGGAGAATATGTGATATGAAAATCCGACCCCTCTGAGTTATAGCTGAGAAAGATCAGTCCCCGATACATGGGTCCATTTGAGATAGATAGGTGGAGTTATTTATTTTTGACCTTACCCCTCAGGATAATGTGATGTGTGATGAGTTCCATATGTCCAAGTTAGAGCACTATGTGAGGTACCCAAGCCATGTGCAAAGCAATGTACCTAGTGAGCCCCAAGGGAGGCTGAAATGTCCTGAGTCACCTTTGAGGATTATAGATTCCAAGGTGAAAGAACTCAGAGAAAAGAATATGTGATGATAAAGGTTCTTTGGAAGCACCATGGATAGGGTAAAGCCACATAGGGGCCAATGATGAAAATGGAAAACTCTTATCCTGACTTGTTTATATGTTAGGTGGAATTTTGAGGGCAAAATTCCTATAAGAGGGAAGGATGTTACAACCTCAATTTTTGAATACGTTTTCATGATTGAAATGTAATGATTTTATGAATATGTACTTAATTGAAAAGGTTGTATTCTTTGCTTCAAAGAATGGACTTCTTTGCAAATATCCCTTTTGATAGGAATTTCGTGGTTCCTATTATTAGACTAATCAAATAATGGATATAAAAGAGAAGAAAAGAAGAAAAGTCCAAATATTAGAAAAAGATACAAGATAATGAATATTAAGCAAAGTATTTATGAGAAATACATGGAAATCTCTAGAAGGTGGCAGTAATGGCCACTATTGAGTAAATTTTATTTATATGTGATTTCTAATGAAAGAAATAAGAAAAAAGGAAAAAGGAAATTAAAGATAAAGATAAATCCTTCAAAAGAAATCTTTTAATAAAAATAATAAGTAAGATAATGGGAAATAAAGGATGTAGATCCATCTAGAAAGATAAGGAGTATCCTTAAAAAGTAAATTTCATGTTGTAGGATTTCTTGAGGACCAAGGAAGCCAAGATACCAAGATAATGGAAAAAGAAAGAGGAAATACCACTTAATTTGGTTTTATTAAAGAATAACTTACAAATAAATAAAAGTAGTTATTACTTGTGAGTTTTGGCTTCAAACTTGGAATATAATTTGATTAAGTCTTTATAGACTTTCCCTTAAAATTTGGTGTTAATTGGATAATCGATCTGAGAGTTATGATTTTTACAAAATCTCCTAAAGTGGAAAGGGTAAAGGAAATATATTAAATGTCACAATATATGGTTTATGAGATAGTGACACAGATCATTGGATCTTGATCCAATGATAGCTATGTATCATCCAGTTCTAGCCGAACTGGGAAACAGGCTGCCGGATGGTGATTTTTTCCAATCCAATTTTCTCATGATCTGATGCATGTGCATCTGAGGAAATTACTTGTTTGGATTTGGGAGAAGTTGTCGCACAAAACCGGCCTAGGTTTTGCTAGGTTTTGTGTTTATTCTAGAAAATGTCCAAATCCCTTTGAACAAGGATTTGGCAGTGGGGCTGGGAGCCAACCCTAGCCACCCATGACTATATATATGACCACCCTCGACTTCGGGCGGCCCTCACGAAACTGAACGGCCTCTTCTCGTGCTTTCTAGTACCATGAATGGACCAATAGACAGAGCGCCGATGATGCAACCACTGTGGCGCCGCCATGGGATGATCTACTGGCGAAGAAGGAGGAGTAGATGTATTCGTCAGATGATGGTCCACAGTGGACTCATGAGGAAATCCAAGGGATCGGGTCCCTTCGTGTATTGGATAGAAGTGAGTGGGAGAAAGCACCAAGAGCCATGTCATCATGCTCTGTCAATAAAGATTGTGATCCAACATTTGTAGGTTTTTCCAAAACAAAAGGGCCGAATAGATGATGTGGCGCTCTGCCATTGGATGGGAGGTAATTTATCTTGCATAAATCATAACTTTTGATAGGAAGCTCCGATGAATAAAGTTAATATATGAAAATCGATCCTCAGAACGAGAGGAACACAAAGAAATTATATTTGAAGCCTAATTATACTTTCAATTCAAAAAGTATGTAAAGATGCTAGCTTTAATGGTTTAATTCATGAGAAACCCTAATCTTCGGTTATTAATGAATTGGGAAGGGTTATATGGATGATTAAAGTTTATATTAACTTGTTGATTATAAAAAGACGCATTAGATCTAAAAGGAAGAACCTTATGCATAATTTGATTTATTTAGAGTTCCATGTACATAAATAAGCTTTAATGGGCCTTGAAACCCTAATGTTAGTAATTATGTTTCTTAATGGCTTTAATTGGTCAAATTCATGTATAAAGCTGGGATATGATGGTTCTAAGCTATTTTGAATATAAAAGTGGATAAATAACCGTAATTTGGTAATTAGGGTTTTCTAGTGGATGAATTTGATAATAGTGATAAATGGAGTTCATATGTGAATTAGACCATAATTAAATATGAGTTGTCAATTCAAAAGAAACCAAAGATGATAATTGGGCCTAATGATCTTGACATGACTTAAAAGGATAAAGGTAGTAGTTTTGGTGTAAAACAGATATATTAGACTTAATTGACATTCAACTATGATTATGATGTTGAAATTAGGGTTTGTGAACTAAAAGAGCATTAAACGTGATAAAAGTGTTATGGAGACTAAAACCCTAATGAAACCCTAAAGTTGGCCTAGAAATTCTAGGATGGCATCCAAGCCTATCTTGAGAATGTTTTGGATAAAACAATGACACTTGGATGTTATGCATTGATTTCAGGATATTAATGATTGCTTATTTGATTGTTCTTGAATATTATTGCTTTGACATCAAGTTACTCTGGATTAGGTATGTGGTTACTCTTATGGTTAATCGCTTTGGTTTCATGGTGATTCCTGGAAGTTTTATCGGTTGCCTGAAAATAATTGCTTAAATGACTTTTATTTCATGTAACTATAAAGTGACTAGGATTATCACCAAAAATATATATATATGACTGGCTCAGATCCTGGTCCTCCCAGTGGCTTTGCAAATGATGAAAAGGGTAACCTAGTACAGGGCCTACTTGTTAAGTAGGATATCAGGTTATCATGAGTTAGAAATTGGGCTACCCATGTGCGGTGCCATGCGACTCTTTAGCACACCATGAGTTAAGGTGTGGGCTACCTATGGGTAGTGTCGTGCGACTCAACCCTAGAAATTGATTCACCTGTTAGGTAGGATCATGAGGGGTTTAATGGGGATCTACCATAAGGAAGTTAGCATCCAAGTCCACTACATGGATAGCGCAGAGGCTAGGGTATGTTTTGCTTGAGTAGTTATGCTTAAAATGTAAAGTTGTTTGTTAAACCCTAATTGGTTGCAATATGTTGTTATAGTTAATTGCATGATTATTATTTGCCCCACATACCGGCATATTCATTTATGCTAACTGGCGGTTTGTTTGTTGGCATTTTAGGTACAAATTGAGAAGGACAAACAATAAAGTGGCATATTGTGAAATTAAGAAATAAAGTGCAAGGAGGATAAGTTGGAATAGAGACCAGATGTGGATAGAAGTTAGATATCCAAGTTTTTGAAAAATTTATGCAAAGTTTTATTTTATTCCAGCTTTGAGTATAGTCATGGTAGAATTTAATAATTATTACTAATTATTTTTCGAACCTATGATCTGGGAAATTGGGATAACGGCTTTGACCTCTTGGTTTCCCTTAATTGGGGGTTACCGGGAGGCGGGGTCATTAAATCTATTATCAGAGCATCGGTTCCTCATTTAATCTTTAGTAATTATTAAATTTTACAAATTCCATAAAACTAAGGGAGTTATTAAAGGATTTTCCGAAAGACAGAGGTGTCTAGAAAAGGATCACGTCTGGGGGATGGCAATATTTTCCTCCACACTGCTAGTCGGAATATGAGGACTCCCGGATTTGTGTGACTGCCTGGCCAATGTCTCGGGATTTGACTCGAAATAAGATTCCTTTAGGACTCTCTCATCTTGTTCATCCCTTCTCAACTCAATTTCTGTTAAGGAATTTAAGGATTAGGGTTTTCTCTCTCTTCCTCACCCTCTTGAGGTATGGGTAAATTTGTTAAGGTTTAAGGAATCCTCCACCAAATTAATAAAAAAGCATGTAAATAAGATGTCATGGGCATAAGCTTAATAGTTTAAGCGTAAACTAAAGAATAGTTGCATGCTTAGGTCGTATGACATATGTTGTCATGCCCTCAGGAGAGACATGAGGCTAGACCTTCTTATTAGGAGGATAAGTAGAGAGAGTTAGTCTTGGAGGTAGAGACCTTCATTATAAGTAGAGACCTGGTACATCCTCTGAGGATGATGCTAACCCTAACCCTAAGTGAAGGTTAGAGAGAGAAATGACACGATGAGCTAGGTGTCATGGTAGACCATGTGTGTGGGTGGACATGCTTTTGGTTTGGATACCCATGACAATATGAGCCATGTGAGGTTGGTTGACCTAGTACCTTTGGAGACCCACCCCTGGGAAGGGTCGTGCATGTTAGGGTGAAGGATAACTCCTTCATTGATGAGGTTAGCAATGACCATATAGAAACCCTATGAGCTTATATGAGCATGGAAAAGTTGCACCCAAAGTACGGTAGTAGGGCTGACAGTAGGCTAAAATCCTGGCCATGAGAGTATGTTCGATAGCTTATGAGATAAGCATGAAGAGTTTTGGATAATCTTGGGCGAACATAGGTTTCTCTCTTGTAGGTGTACACTTGTGAGCTTGATCCACCATTGAGATAGGACCTCCAGTAGTAAGGTTGTTGTAGGGTAAGCTCTAGATAGAGAGAGTAGGGCCCGAGCTAGAAGGTTGGAAGTTTAGACTCCAGGCTAGGAGAAACCCTGAGAAGTGAGGATGATGCGACCTAAGTCGATGGTTGTTTTTGCCTCATGCATGATCCCTGGAGGCTTATGGTATCTTGGTTGCCTTTAGAGGAACCAAACCCTAAGAATAAGGATGAAGTTGTTGGAACCTATGAGCAGAGGTTGTAAGTGCTGACCTGCTAAAGGATTGGAAGAAGAGTTCCTTAGACCCTGAGGAGGCTCGGTAACAAGTTGTTAGGCCTTATACCTAGTTGTTTGTCCTTGACGAGGACTCCACTCTGAGGTGTTATTCAAGTGGAATGATAATAGGAAGTGCATGTCGTACCTTGTACATGCTTGGTACGTGGTTACAGGGTTGAGCATCCAGTTGGACATCAGAAAGGTGAACCTAGGGTTCCTAGACCTAAGAGGGGAAGTAGTAGTGCTTGGTGTACCTAATGCTCATGAAGAGATTTGAGTTTCTATAGATTTGAGCATGGAAATCCACATGTTTAGAGGAATGGAAACCCCTTAGTTAAAGGTATATGTTTGATAAACCCCCCTACTTATAGGTTGGTGACATATATATATATATATATATATATATATATATATATATATCGATGGTAAAATGTTGAGGAATAAACAAGTTTGACCTACCGTGAAGACCTTGCATGGTTTAGTAGGTGGTCTGTTGGATATCTATGTGCCTTAGTAGCTAGACTGGGTTAAGCATGCGCATGTTGATGTAAACCCTAGACATAAGGACGTTTGTGACCTTGGTTACTCTCAAGAGATAGTTTCCTCCCATCCTGGGAAGGGACCCTTCTATAGGGTATGGATCAGCTTTTGTTTGGTTTGGGGTAACCTAAAGAGGTCTCATAGGATCTTGAGAAGCTAAGTGGAGAGTACATAGTATAAGAATGAACCTGTAGACCCATAGATAACCATCTCTAAGTGCTTATAGATGTGTTACCATGGAGGTAACCAATATGGGGCCTGACCGAGGTAGATAGGTCACCATGATCCATATTAAAGGATGTAAGTCATACCACAAATATTGAGAGAGATGATGGAGACTTGGGTAAGGTTTCACACTGGACATGTACTATGTTAGAATCCTAAGTCTATCCTAGGGTCAAGTAGGGATAAGACCAATGGAAGTAGGAGTTGCCTAATTCCCTAGTTGCACATGACCATAGTGTCATGAGGTAACAACTATCATTGTCTGAGGGCCATGGGTTAGGAAATTGATCACCTTCATGAACTCATGGGACCCAAAGGGCAATGACGAGGACACTCTCTGGATGCATAGGGGAAGAGGGATGACCCCAAAAGTGTCGGCACCCTACAGACCTAGAGGAGATGACCAGGGATTGTGTGTGGACCCAAGTGGGTTTGAGACCAGTTTTCCATGGAAGTGACCCTGATATCGAGATGTTCATGATGTGGAAACATGTGATGCACGTTTCAACTTAGATTAGAAGGTGTAGTGGCAATGTGGGATGCACCATCTCTACTCTTGGAACGGGAAGAACTCTGTATTTGGACTGCAACCAAATACTTATTTCATCTCATTATGGAGGTGAGAGATAGGGCAATATGCATGCCATACACCAGGATAAAGATAATGTGAGTGGAAATGTTGCTATGATGTATGAGGATAGAGATGATAGTGTACCTTTGTGGAGTGTATAATGCATGGATGGTTTACAAACACCAAGAGAACTAAGGTAGCCATCTTATAAGGATGTTTTTATCATGAGTTATGTGGAACTTATGAACTATACAAGGTAGAGTTTGATAACTAAGAGAATGAGCTCTGAGTTCCCTTGATGAAGATAGGCTTAGATTCTAAGATGAGATGATAAGTGGAATATAGGGAGGTCTATGTCTTCATTGTTACCTAGAACCTAAAGATGAAAGGTAGTAATGGATGCTCTGATTGAGATGTCATTTCCTAGTTTAGCTAGAGCTAGAAGAGGTTGTTAGGTTAACCTTAAGTTTGTGAGATATGTTTGGCTAAACACTCAAATTTATCTTACATAAATCATTACTTTTAATAGGAAGCTCCAATGAATAAAGTTAATGATGAAAATTTATCCTCAGAATGTGAGGAACACAAAGAAATTATATTTGAATCCTAATTATTCTTTCAATTCAAAAAGTACGTAAAGATGCTAGCTTTAATGGTTTAATTTATGAGAAACCCTAATCTTCGATGATTAATGAATTGGGAAGGGTTATATGGATGATTAAAGTTGATATTAACTTGTTGATTATAAAAGATGAATTAGATCGAAAAGGATGAACCTTATGTGTAATTTGATTTATTTAGGGTTCCATGTACATAAATAAGCTTTAATGGGCCTTGAAACCCTAACGTTAGTAATTATGTTTCTTAATGGCTTTAATTGGTCAAATTCATGTATAAAGCTGAGATATGATGGTTCTAAGCTATTTTGATTATAAAAGTGGATAAATACCCGTAATTTGGTAATTACAGTTTTCTAGTGGATTAATGTGATAATAGTGATATATGGAGTTCATATGTGAATTAGACCATAATGAAATATGAGTTGTCAATTCAAAAGAAACCAAAGATGTGAATTAGACCATAACTCTAACTATATGCATTTAGGGTTTTGTCCAAGTTAGTTTCATAGTTACTTATTATCACACTACATGATCCTTTATTAATCTAGAGGTCATCGAGAAGGTGTGGTTCAAGTTTCAAGTCATTTAAAGATTTCATATGGACATTGCAATCTTTGAGTCATTTGTACATAACTAGGTCATAAGACTCACAATAGGGCAACCAAGGTCAAGGATCATCAACTAAGAAGATCCAAGCATAAGGGAGGGTTTTAGATCAGCAAGAAAAGATCATAGGAAACACATTCAAAGTAGGGTGATGTCCACTAGGGTTTAGGCATCAAACCACCAACATGGGGTACTAACACTCACTCATACATGAAGTTATCATAATAGCATACTTATGTAATCAAGAGTACAAGGAAGGTTATATGACTTCCCTAGGGTCCCAACAAAATAAAATATTGATCTCATGATCGGTGAAGCATTTGGAGTCATTAGGTAGCAAGGTTAGCATTAAAAGATTAATGTACATCATTATAGTCCTATATGGTCTCATATGTACAAAAAGGAGTCATTTATAAGAAAGAGGGAGAGTATGACCTTCATTAGGACTACAAAGACATTAGAGTTATTGATTTGGTGCTTAGGTGGGTATATATGCATCAAAGTTCCAAAATTCATCATACATTGCATTAAATATGGTCATCATGGTAAAAATCTCATATTTTGGCAAAACATTGGAATAGGAAGAGGATTTAGAGTCTACAAATATATCCATTATGTTGGTCTCATTGATCTAATTAATTTGATATATAGGTTCACTATATTGGGACAAGGGAATTGAGAGTTATCATTTTTCTAAGATTTCCATTCAAACTATATGGATTGACATAGGGTGTTACCTTAATAATCATCACATCGACCATGGCCCTTTATCTCTAATCCAATGCCTCACACTAGATGCCTCAACCAACATTTTCTGGCCGCTCAGTCCCTCAGTACATCATAGTCGTGCGGTCACTCGACTCCTGCGATCGCACTCCACCTCTACCAAGCTGGTGAGGAATGCTCGCAGACGCCACAAGTCACCGCCCACCATGAACACACAATCGCCATCCCTCATTCACTACCCTCCTATCTTCTACAAGCCTGATATGTGATTCCTCTATTCTATGTAGCAGAACAGAGGATCAACAAAGTGTTTGCGGCTCCCACCCTTGAGCATTGCCGAGCCCGCATCAAGCCCTAAATGGACAACATATGAGCGACATTGGGGCTAAAGCACATCAACCGCCCATCCAAACCTTGATGCTGGGTGTGATGGGGCAAGGTCACTGCTTCCTGTCCTAGCCGCCTTCTTAGCAGACTAGAAGGTTTGGAAAAACCAAAGTAGGGGGCAAACTGGGGAAGAAAGAGGATGAAGAAGGTAAGGAAGGATACAGACCAGGGTTAGATGGGGGCGGGTTATATATATTAAGCAAGTACTAGGGTTAGATACAACCATCATGTGACTCCCCTGTTGTTCGATTTGGCTGCATGGGGAAGACAGAGCTTCCAACCCTAAGTTTCTTTCCCAAAGAGGAAAGACAAAAGGAAACCAATGTATGGGCTGAGATTTAAGACTTTGGGCCCAATTAGAATCAGAACACATAAAATCAATAGAAACAAGGTTCAAGTAGCAATGTTCATGTGGCCATATCTTTTTCTATGATTGTCTAATTAAGGAAATTTTTGCATCATTGGAAAATCTCTTCACTATGAAAAACAATACGTAGAATGAAAAAGAATGGTTCAATATTACTTAGAAAAGTATGATATGTTAGAGCTTAAAACTTATGTCTAAGAACCAATTATGTTAGTACATTGGAATAGCAAGCATATAGTGATCAAATTGGGTCATCAACACACTCAAGACATGTAATTGAACTCCTATTAGGTAATGTGAGTCACTAATTTATAGAGAAAGAGTATAGTGAAAAATCAAGGTTGTCACAGGTGCTTATATTGTGTGTATCTCCTAGTGTGTTTCAATTGAATCTTCACCAACCCATTAGCCACCATGTTAGTTTTACGATTTATGTGTACAATCTACCATGTATGCTTATTCATGCTTCATAATATACTAACTATTTTAGCATATCTTGGGTGGTGATGTGTCGGATCTGAAATTAGCTTCACAACCAATTTATAATTAGTCTCAAAAATTAATTTGTTCATGTGATTCAACATTGGAATTTCCATAGCTAATCTTATTCCCAAAATTTGTGCTTCAATTACATCATGTATATGTAGTTCAACAAAATGCCCCACCCCTCCATGCACCAGAGATGTCTCTATCAACCATTGCACAAGAGGTAGATGGCTTTTTTACTATTGCATTGTTGTTGAATTTGAGGAAACCAGTCATAGGTCACTTCCAACGTGTCGTACATTTATCCTGTGGAGTTCATTCATTGACCTCATCAATGGTAAAGGCTATATGTTGGGCTCTCGCCACTCTTACTATGAATCTGACCTATTGGGATATATTAATAATATCATTATTGAAGATTTGTTTATTACTGTAGGTCTAAATATGCTAAGAAGCGGTGAGGAAGATAGTAGAAGTTGAGCCCTTACTTTGCAGTTTCTCATGCATCCATGGTTGATTGTAAGGCTACTGAAGAAAGAAGAAGTGTCTTTTCCTCAGAGGATCTCCACCCAAACTTGTTTCGCATAATTGCAATCATAGATTGCATGAAACATCATTTCACTTTCCTTTAAACACCTTGGACAAGTTCTATCAACTGATAGGTTCCTTTGCACCCTTATGGTATTTTTTAAAAGTTCTTTGTGCATGAGTAGCCAAGAGAATAGTTTTATGTCAACGGATGTCTTGGACTTCCTGATATCCTTCCATTTTCCCATTGTGGGCACGCATCTTCCTTCTATAATCCTACGATAGGTCGACTTCCTGGTATAGTTATCGTTGTTGGTATGGTTCCATACTTTTAGATCTTCAACGTCAGTGTCCATTAGTATAGAAATCGTCTGGATATTTTTCATAAGTTGATTTGGTAACCACTCATTGAGGAAGTGGATATACCATTCACCCTAAAAATTGACAAGGCTACTCACCCTTAGGTCTATCAAGTCTTCGGGGAAGGGTTTTAGCAATTGATCTTTCAGTCTTGATCTATTTATCCACCATATGTCCTCCCATACATTTATGTTGTGAGTGTTCATAGGCACTAGGTATGAATTCTCTTTAATGAAGGAATTCCCAGTTGCAATATCTCTTCCTAACCTGGATAGGTTGTAGTACTTTCTTGTTTGGTATTCTTGTACCGATCTCTCATGTTCGTGCAACATAGAGAATCTCAAGTGGTACTCAAATCCCTTGAATGTTTATATAGTAGCATCGGGTTCCACTATTGTATCTTCTTCAGACCTAACTATCCTTCATTTTTATTACAACATATTTTATCCCAAGCAATAAATGAGATCGGGTGAGGTTTGTGGGTGTCATCCCAAATGAAGCGCCTGATGGTGTTATCAATTCTATCGCATAGGTGTAGCAGTAGCAGAGTCATTTGCATGATATATGTATGCAGGTTTGATAAAGTTGCTTTGGCCAAGCACACTCTACCAACCATAGACAAACTTCTTGCATACCAGGCCAACACTCTTGCAAAGACAACATGAAGAACTTTGTTGTAGGTTTGTTTGGTTACTTTGGTGTGCAGAATTGGAACCCCGAGATACCTACCCAAGTCATCAGTGACTTGTAATCCACTGACATTCTTGATCTTTCTTCTCATCGCCATATCCACACTCCTTGAGAATCAAATGCGTGTCTTTGACTTAGATACCAACTGGACTGAGGCCATGTCATTGTCTTGGAAGCAGTCTTTTATAACCTTCATTAGATTGAGACTTTCTTGAGAAAAAAGGATGAGACCATTAGCAAAGCAAATATGCGAGATGCATGGCCTTTTTGTGCCCATCTTTAGTGGTTTCTAGGTACCCTGATTTACGTTCGTCTCAATGAACTAGGAGAGGCACTCAGGGCAGAGGACGAATAAATAAGGTGACATAGGGTCACCTTGTCTAATTCCACGACTAGATTTGAAGGATTTGGAGTTCTTGCTACTCCAGGCTATCACTGTTTCCACTTTTGAGATGGATGCCATGGAATACTCTCTAATATTCTGAGGTAGGTTGACTCAATGGATAGTGTCATTGATGAAGTCCCATGACACTTAGTTGAAAGCTTTTGTTAGGTCAATCTTGATTGCCATAGTGGCCACTGCATGTTCATGTTTCATCGTGTTGAGTTCTTGGATCACCGTGATATTGTCTGACATCCTTCATCCATGTACGAAACTACTTTGCATTTTGGAAATCCAACCCGGGATGAAGGTCTTCATTCTTTTAAAAATAAGCTTAGACGTTGTCTTCAGGGTTGTTTTTCTAAGAGAGATAGGTCATAGGCTTTCATACCTTTCAGTCACAACCACTTCAGGGATGAGGACTATTGTAGAATTATAAAGGGAATTAGGTACATTTCCCATGGTAATAGCAGTTGATACCATTCTGATCAGGCTTGTACCAATAGTATCCCAATTCTTCTGAATAAAGGTGGAATAAACAACATCTGGTCCTGGTGCCTTGACCAGATCCAGGGACATGGAAATATAATAAACACTACCTCGGTTGGGAAGGCCCCGAGCATTGAGCATTGAGTTTTAGAAAGATTGGAGAAGGTTCTTAGGAATTCAGGTAGCCTTGAAGTGAACTCTCCTTTAGGGATGGTGAGGATGGTTTCAAAATGTGTGACTACCATCTCCTTTAACTGTGCTTCATTAGTAATCCAATTTCCTTCATGGTTTTTCAATTTACATATTGAGTTTCTTCTGTGTCTTTGATTGACAAAGCTCTGTTAAAACTTCAAGTAGTTGCCTCCATCCTTCAGCCAGTTAATGTGGCATTGGTTTTTCAGGTCAATTTCTTTAGTCTATAAAATGTTGTTCAATTTGTCTGAAAGTCAGATAAAAGGGCATCCAAAATCTCATATGTATTGGACATCCAATACAAAGATTGATACATTGATATTTTAATATTTTACATTTAAACCTTGATATCTTGATTACAAAGATTGAGACATTGATTGAAAATCTTGATATTTTGAGTCAAAACTATACAACAAGTATAAGTTAGACTAAACATTTAATTAAGAATTTGTTAGAATTTTAAATGTATTCTTTTGGGGTGATTTTTAGTAGAATTGTCAAAATTTTAGTTCATATGTATTCCGGGTCAGAAAAGGTTGATAAATTTTCAAACTGTCTGACTCAAAATGCAGTCAGATTTCTATTTTGGTTAGTCCTACCATACTTGAAACTACTAAAAATAATTTCTTTCATATAGATTATAGGACTCGTAGAACTGCATAGAGAATCTCTCTCATTCTTTAGACTTTACTTATTTATAATTGAAGGATTCATGCAAACTATGGAGGAAATATGCCAATCTTCTTGAACTACATCTCAAACTCACGACACACCTGCATTGTCAATAGAGTCACATAGATCTAAAAAATGTAAAGTTGTACTTTCCATTATGATTTGAGGTCCACCCAACATATGTGTAGATACCATCGTCGACTTTTTATTACAAGTAGACAGAGCACATGCGTGTTGGATCTAAAGGTGGTGGAGAACTTATTGCAAGATATAATGGAATTTACAATAGTTTTCCACCCTATATGAAGATAAGGATTGAAATGCACTCATATTTTGAAGGGGTCAGCAAAGTTAGTCAAGTTCTAAATGAAAGCACTTAGTGATTGGTCAAAGAGCATTGTTTCATCCTGTTATCCCAAACAATGACAAATTCCAACATCAAGTGGATAATGTTGTCATCAAAATTCATAGGTGATAAAGGCAACAAAGATACTTGATCTGCATCATAGTTGAATGATGTTGTGAGAAATTCATTGGAACAACCGAGCACTTCCTATCTTCCTCGGATGAATATTGTGTACAATGGAAATCATGTTGATATGCATGTTGTCTCCAACCCTACAATTTATGATAATTCCTTTGAGGAGTGCCAAAATCCTCCTAAGGTTGATGATCTAATAGTGTCGTGTAGTGAAGGTAATTATTACAAAACCTCATGCATTATTGTATGACTTAACTTTCATTTCTCATCTTGTGTTATAACAAAATAGATGCAGATATTCTGGAAAAGATGGATGATTTCTATATATCAAGCATGGATCAAAATGTAGTATATCCTTCAAATGATGACATCTCTAATCCTATTTTTGACAATCTTCTCAACAAGCCAGAAAAGTTATCCACATGTGGTTTGTGCAAATATTGTGGTGCCAAAAGCATCCGATTTGAACCACCATGTTTATGTTACACGAAGGGAAAGGTACATTTAGTTACCACTCCTGTTATGAACAAATTATATTATTTTTACACATTGCAAGCACCATAATCTTTTTAGTTTCTTAGGTCCATTAAAAGTTACAATAGTCACTTTGCATTCACATTACATAGTATTCATATGGATGAAAATTTGTGTAGTATGTGGAATGACATATATGTTGGGAAATACGACATCAGACAGGAAGCAAAATAAAAAAAATTAGTGACATATTTCTCATTAACTAGCAGATCGTGTCAATAACTATGCAATGAAGAATGGTTTTACAAAGATATACCTGGTCCTAGAGCAAGTCCAGCAAAAATCCACATCGATGTAGATGCACACTCTATCTTGGACAGTGTCTATGCAACTCCTGGATGCACTCGTACTCATCTTATTGCTCCTCCATGGACAACAGACTTAGACAACTACTGCAATGGATCCTCTGATCTCACCATGGACTGTGATTTGATGTTGCCCTCCTAGAAGCAACTAAAAGACACCTTCTAGAGTAGTCCACACAGACCAACTAGAACCCATGTCATCATACAGGAATGGATAGGATGAACTTGTACCTCCCTTAGGTGTACTAGTCCCCAACATACTCTCCCACAACAATGATCCTCATTTGTTTCTCTCCCTTGGTTATTCCTCCCTAGTCAGGTAGGACTTGCTTGGGATCTCACGATTATCACAACCATAGAGGACAACAATTGTGAGAGAAACTAATTCTCAATTGTCTATGTTGTGCTTTGGAAAGTCCCCAGTATCCCTCTTTTTATAGTAGAGGTCAGGGTCAGGGTTCGCAATCTGTGTGGGAGTGGAAGGGACTAGAAGATCTCAAATTTTAACAACAATTGTGGAAGTTTCACAACTTGTGTGTGTTGAAATGGTCATTTGGCACACCCACACAGTCATTTGGTATGCGAGATGGTCATCTCGCTCTATGAGATGGTCATCTCACAATTTCCCTATTGTACACGAAATTGGTAATTCAATTCCCATTAATGTTAGACATTGATTTCCTTTCACAACAAGTAATGTACAAGAAAAACAAATAGGGAAATGTGTAGAGCCTTCCCTTGACCAAAGTGGACCATCTTGCCCATGTGAGATGGTCATGTTGGTCACCTAGATGGTCGTCTAGTGACCTAAGTCAAACCATCCATTTGGGTCAGTTTGCTTCTTAGACAGTTTCAACTCAAATCAACCATGACTCTCCAAACGCCCTTCTCAACACTTGAGATGGCCGTTTGGCACTCTCCATACACCCGTATCAACCCTTGAGATAGTTGCTTGGTAGTGTCTTCAGACTCTTTGTTGCATGAATCAAATGCCTAAACACTTTAGTACTTAATTAAATTGTCATTCAAGATATGAACTCCTCTTCTAGGTGAATTCCTACGTGTGTGACCCTATAGGTCCCATATCATGTTGGCAGTGAATGTCTATAACAACTTATGACATAACAAGCAAAAAGTGGTGCCTAGTCCCACACCAGTGCTACCCAAGTGAATGGAAAGTTTGAGAACAACTTTAGCCAACAATTTGTGTATGGTGTTATAGTGTTTGTATAGTTCCTTTTTCATTGATATCCAGATTGAACTAGAGGCATGTAGCAGTCATCCTCATTATTATTCATCTTGTTTCTTGAACCAGATCAGACTGCATGAGATATATGTAAGCTTGATATCACATATTGACTCACATGTGTATGGACATATTTTTTTCATTCTTACTAATTAAGAGGTCTTGGATATCATACTCTTATTGGAGGGACAAATCCCATCTCTATCACACACAGTCAGTTACCATGTATCAAAGTCACCCAATCATCCGCGTTATAACAACCCATGTTTCCAGACAGCATTTGATGATGTTAGAGCTTTCCCAATGACATGTGATGAGTGCAGTGATTTTAGGTCTAAGAACCACTACCACCATCATCATTGTGATTGCTGATTATGAATTCCATGATGTTGTCTTCCATGTGTCAGTTTTGCGATGGGTTTGTTCGATACACTATTCTCTAATATGTATTTGTGTGCTTGGTTTGATATTTCCATATCATGACTAATGAGATTCAGTCATCAACCAACCCACAACTCTGATGCTATGTGTTATTGTTTTCTATCAAACGATCAAGGACATAATGAGAATATGTATATGTACTCTTGACACCGAATGATCTCATTTGTCCAAGTCTAATACTTGAAGACATACATCATTGAGTAATATTATTCTCTAGACATTTGTAATGTTACATCATTATCTCATAACTGAATTAAACATAATAAATCGGATGCTTGCCTTTATGTAATAAATATAATAATTTACTATTATGCCATTAAAATCATCACATGATTGGATCTCTGGGCATACATACCAACATACTCCCACTTGCAATTAGAGTCTATCACCCATGGATCTCATCCTGAGTGACCTCACATGACCATCATGCTTCTGCTGCAAAAGTTTTTTTATAGCGGGTCTAGCAACGTTTGCTAAAAGTCAGTATTTTTTTATTTTCACATATCTTCATTGTATGACTATTCGTATCAGATGGAAGTGCCATAGTATTCTATCTGATATTCCCAGCCAAACTAGCAGCTCCATTATTGTCATCAATATTTCTACTATGTCATCAATGGTTGGAAACTCACACAAGTTCATATGTATGAAACTTCTTGATCCATACAGTGTCCTTTGTTGTTCTTATACCATAGATATAATTGTCTTTTAGTAGATTTGAACAACTTTCATTAGCTCAGAACCCTTTCTAGCTTACAGTTCTCATTTTTCATCAAACATAAATTTAGATTGGGATTATTTTGTCAGTTTGGAAGCTTGCATGGGTGTAACCCTTTACATCCAACTCTTTCTCATTACCATAACCAAGGAACCAATTCTTCAAGTGCTTCACAAGCACCTAAGGATGTTCTTAATGGTAGTTCAGTGAGTCTCACTGGTATCCGACATATACCCTTATGCCATGTTTAATACATACAAGATTGCTAAGCAAGTATATAAATATCTTCTCATCATGTCAAATACATATGAGATGACTGGATATCCTCTCATCATGTCCAATACACATGAGATAATGGAACATTCTCCATCTTATCCAATACATATGTGATAATAGGATAAGTACATTGCATTTCGTTCAAGATAGATCAAATTTTGAATGCATATGGCATCTATCCATGTGTTCTTGTTCTTCATAAGAATTGGGAGATTAGGCTCTTAAAAGACTACCTCCATGGAACAAGGACAAGTTTTCTCACATTGAGTCTTGCATGTTGAACCCTTCAACATCTTATCAATGTATGTACTCTTACTTATGTCAAGAAGCTTTCTAGATCTATTTCTATAGACCTCGATCCCTATCTCATAGGATGCTTCACATAAACCCTTCATATAGAAGGTAATTTCCATGCCAGGTTTTAACATTTGTATGATAAGAATCTTATTCCGCATCACTATGTGGAATATAAATATGCTCCCACTAAATCTTTTGTAATCACAGATTCCATCTTCATTTTGGCTCAAGTCAAACCCTTTGACACTCTTGTCAAATAGAAGATTTCATCTCTGATATTCTTACTTCAATCCACATAATGACTTTTGTATCTTATAGACTTTATTTTCATTAATGGATTTATAAAACCATTAGGTTGTGTCACACATTCATCCTCTTAATTATTCCAGTAAAAAAATGAAGTTTTAACATTTATATGCCAAATCTCACAAGCATACTAATTTGCAACCACAAGCATCATCCAGATGGATTTAACCATGGTAACTGGTGAAAAGATTTCATCATGTTCAACTCTTGAACTAGTTTGAAAATATTTTGTAACCAAACTATCCTTCCATGTTGGTCTCCTTTTGAAGTCCCAAATGCACCCTATGGATTATACCCCTTCAGGTGGATCCTACAAGGTAATACCTTGTTGGTGTACATGGAGTCTATATTTTATCCCATGGCTCAAAACCATTTCTCAAATTCTGGTTCCTCAATAGTTTATTGGTAGCTTTTTGACTCATCCCTATGGTCAACTCGCCGCCTTTTTAGTTAGAAGATATCATAATATTTCAAACTCAGGGTGTGTTCTATTGGAACTATGAGTTATGTGTTTATATAAGGAACTTGAGATTCCACAACAAGTTATGAGTCTCCTTGTTCCTATTGTGCCTCTTTAGGTTCTATGTTTTCTTATTTGTCTCAAAAAATTTGAGTACTACTTTTACTCCCACCGATTCCTTTGAAACTAATTTCCATTTAGGAATTTAGCCATCCTAGAAACAAAGACTTTATTGTAAAGTTGGAATATAAGTAGTATTCAACAAGATTCAAGGAACACTTTTCTTATATAACCCTTCAATCCTAATCACTATAAAAGAGACACCAGGACACTTCTCATGCCATATCTCATATGGTGTCTTTTGAACCAATTTACACGGTACATTGTTTTAGTGTAAAGCATGTGCTAAAAAGAATATTAGAAGATTATCTAAATATGTTGATAATCGCACCATGACTTAACACTATGATTCATTCTTTCTAATACACTCTAATGATACATTATCATTGTTTTTTAAGTGGAGTTCATCATGATATACTACAATGAACTTCTAGAAGGTTCTCAAATTCTTAGTTTACATATTTCAACATCGATCATATCGAGTTATCTTAATACTTTTACCAAGATAGTTATGTACTTTATTTATGGTCTTATTGAACAATTTAAGAGATTCATACATGTATTTCATTAGATATAAATTTCAATATCTACTGACTGCATCAGTAAATATGATGAGGTACTTGTAACTACCTTTAGCATTCATTCTCAAAGGTCTATATACATCAAGTATGGAATAGTCCTAATGGAATAGTCAATCTCCCACTACATCTAGTAAAGATGCTTTAGTTATATTGCACAATAAATAAGACATGCAAGTCTATGTTGTCTCAATGACCAAAAAAATCAAAATAACCATCATATGGATTCTAGAGATGCATTTCCTATTTATGTGCTCCAGATGACAGTGCTATAGGTATTTATTGTTTGAGTTATCAAGTTATTCAATATGTGTGTCATACCCATTTTTCTATACAACTATCATGTATAGTTTATGATACATAAGGCATTGCAAACAAAGATCATATCTTTTAGAATGAAACATGATGTTCTTGTCATACAAGACATATGATGTTTTTATCAATGTAATATACATATTAGAAATTCACTAATTATATTATGCACCCATGAATGATGGCTCCCAACTGTAAAGGAAACAACCCTTACTCTGCATAGTTCTAGCTTACTTCTTCTTAGGTCCTAAAGTAGATATATCTATCTCCATATTCTTCCTGAGATCCTCTATAAGGAGGTTACTTCTTTCCAATGCCAGACAGGTGACAATGGTGGCACTTTCTTTTCTTTATCCTTTAAGTGAAAAATACATATTTCTTTTACACTAACCCTTCTCCAAAACATGAGTGTAGAAGACTTGGACATATTCTTAGTCTCATAACACTTTTTAGCCTTTCCTTTGCCCTAGGACACACTTTTGTTGATCATCATCATAGATTTGTCCTTCTTCTTCCTTACTTTGACTTCATCATGACAAACATTTGATAAATTGACTATATGATTCATGCAATGCTTGCATAATCATATTCATGGTCAACTCTTAACCTAAGAGAAATCACAGTCATTCCATATGTCCAATCATATTGATCACATGGGGTTCTAATGGACCTCCCATTTTCAATTTGCACTCAATTAGCACTTTGGAGACATTATACTTTCTTTGCTTTACATGATACATAAGATGTGTTACCATCTCAAGAATGACCATATTTTCTTATTGTTCACGCACCTCATAGTTCATAAAATAGAGAATTAGGTTTTTAAATTTCTATGGAATCTTTGGATGTTTCTAATAAACATCCATTTAGCCTTAGGAGCATTTGAAGTGGGTTCCTCTAGCATTGGTCTATCAAGGACATAGAACTTTTGCTCATTGATGAGAACATTCCTCAAAGTCCTTAACCAATTATGGAACTCTATTCCTTTTTGTCCATCTAAAGGACTGATTGCAATTGGAATGTGTTTTGTGTTTGACATTTGATTTTACATTGAAATATTGCAACTTTACAAAAAATGATTTGTTTTTATTTGATAATTTTGATGATATTAATTAGGTATTTAATTATTATATCTCCCACTATTTTGTTCAAATTGATAACCCTCATGTATCAATTCATAAGATTGTAGCGTACAATATTCTAGCAAGCCAAGATCCAAATATCATTAAAATCATGAGCCATCTAGGGCTGTCACCTACAACTTGATTCTATCAGGTAGGAAACTTTTGCCAATTGCATCATATGCAATAGATGACATGAAAAACTCCTTGTCATTGATCATCTACATGCTTCTAGGCACTTAATCCAATTAAGATCACCTAGTTAAGCCTGACCCAAAAGCCAACACAATAAATATGCACCCTACAAGGGTAAACCCACATATTTGTCATCACACTTCCACGAGATAGATGTTGCACCACGCTAGGGTGTTCTCACGCTTGGTCGATCAACCCTTTCATGTCTACTGCTTATGGAAAGCATCTAAGACTTAATATTTTAGTTGAGGGGTTTTGTATATATATATATATATATATATATATATATATATATATATGTGTGTGTGTGTGTGTGTGTGTGTGTGTGTGTATGTGTGTGTATGTGTTTTATTAGTGAAGTTTTTTGCTCGAACCAATCTGGGTTGATCGGTTCAACTCTTGAACCAGTCGACTCACCTCCTGGTGGCTTGGTGTGGTTCTTCTAAAGTATTCATCTAGTTATCAGGTTCAAGAAGCGTTTGGACACCTCCATCCGATCAGTTGGACCACCCGTTTATCATCCATCCTCCTCTCATTCGGCATCCTCGGTCCTCCAGTTGATTGGGTCATCTCACAAGCCATTCATTTCACTTTTGTACAAATTGTCATCTCATGTCAAAATATAAATTGAAACTATCTTATTTCTTATTACATTTTATATGGGGAAAACCTCGAGTTACATACGAGAGGAAATAGGAAGGAGAGCATTAATTCACATTTTGGAAATAAGAGAGACGTTCGGTACGCAGACCGATTAATAATAGGAATAAATAACCACAACCATGCACACATAGATCTGGGGTTTTGGCCATCACCATGCTTCACATCCACCATCAAAATCAATTTTATGGCAGAGCATGTAAGTTGCACACACACATGCACACACACAGAGACACACAGACACATAGACATATATATATATATATATATATATATGTGTGTGTGTGTGTGTGTGTGTGTGTGTGTGTGTGTGTTTCAGTTATGATGTGGTGTTTAGACAGACGTACACATCAACCCCTTTAAATATTAGCATTGAATGCAATAAATAAACTCAATAAAACTAAAATGTGATCATTTCAATTATCTTGAAACATAATTAATTGTTGTAGCTCTGATACCACCATTGAGAATTATGGCATCAGATAGGAAGCAGAAACAAAAAAAAAATATTGACATATTTCCCATTAACCAGCATATCGTGTCAATAACTATGCAATGGGAAGGATGGATTTATGAACATATACATGGTATTGGAGCAAGTCCAACGACAATCCTCATCGATGTAGATGTGCACTTTGTCATGGAGGGTCTCTGTGCAGCTCCTGGATACACTTAGACTCATCTTACTACTCTTTCATGGATAGTAGAATCAGATAATTGTTACAATGGATCATATGATCTCACCATAGACTTTGAGTTGATTTTTCCCTCCTAACATTAGCCAAAAGACTCCTACCTCTAGAGTAGTCCACATCGACCAATTACAACACATGTCACCCTACAGGAATGTACATGAAGGTGTTGTAACTCCCACTGGTGTAATAGTCACCAACATACTCTCCCACAACAATAATCCTCAGTTGTTTCTCTCCCTTGGCTATCCCTCCCTTATCGATTAGGACTTACCTGGGCTCTCGTGGTTACCAAATCCATAGCGTACAATGTTTTTTAGAGAAACTGATTCTCAATTATCCGTGTAGTTCTCTAGGAGACCTCATTACCCCTCTTCTTATAGTAGAGTTATGGGCCATGGTTCCTATTCAGTGTGGGAGTGGAAGGGACCAGAAGATCTCAGATTTTCACAACAATTCTGGAAATTTCACAATCTACGTGCACCAAAACGATCATCGGTAACACCCATATGGTCATCTAGTGTGTGATATGGTCATCTCACACTATGAGACGGTCGTCTCACAGATTCCCAGTTGTACACGAAATTGGCAATTTAATTCTCATCAATGTTGGACATTGATTTCCTTACACAACCAATAATGTGCAAGAAACAAAAAATAGGGAAATGTCTAGAACCTTCCCTTGACTAAATTGGACCATCTCGCCCATGCAAGACGGCCATCTTGGTTACCCAGACGGTCTTCTGGTGACTCGAGTTAAGCCATCCGGTTGGGTTGGTTTTCTTCTTAGCCAATCTCAACTCAAATCAACCCTGACTCTCCATATGCTTGTCTCAACACTTGAGATGGCCGTTTGGCAGTCTCCCGAAGCTAGTATTAACCCTTGAGATGGTTGTTTGGCAGTGTTGTTAGGATGTTTGTTGTGTGAATCAAATACTTTAGTATTTAATTCAATTGTCATTCAAGATCGGAACTCATCTGAACTCCTCTTCTAGGTGAGTTCCTAAGTGTGTGACCCTATAGGTCCCATATCACGTTGGCAGTGAATGTCCATAACAACTTGTGACATCACAAGCAAAGAGTGGTTCCTAGTTGCACATTGGTGATACCCATGTGAATGGAAAGTTGGAGAACAACTTCAACCTGCAATCTGTGTATGGTGTTATAATGTTTGCATAGTTCCTTTTTCACTGATATCCATATTGAACTAGAGGCATGGAGCAATCATCCTCATTATTATTCAATCTTATTTCTTGAACCAGAGAAGACTGCATGAGATATATGTAAGCTCAATATCACATATTGACTCACATGCATATGGCCATACTTTTCTCAGTCTCGCTAATCAAAAGGCCTTGGATATCATACTTCTATCAGAGGAACAAATCCCATCTCTATCACTCACAGTCAGTCCCCATGTATCAAAGTCACCCAATCATCACCATTATAACAACCCATATTTCAGGATTGTGTTTGATGATGTCAAAGTGTGCCCAACGACATGTGATGAGTGCAGTGATTTCAAGTCTAAGAACCACAACCACCACCATCATTGTGAGAGTTGACTATGACTTCCATGATGATGACTTTCATGTGTTAGGGTCTGTTTGATATATTGTTCTCTAACATGTTTATGTGTGCATGGTTTGATATTGCCATATCATGACTAATGATATTTAGTCATCAATCAACTCACACTATGATTGTATGTGTTATTGTTCTCTATCAACCTTCCACAATAACAATTGATCAGGGACATAATGAGAATATGTTTATGTACTCTTGCCATCTGTTTGATCTCATTTGTCTAATTCTAATACTTGAAGACATATGTCATTGATTAATATTAATCTCTATACATTCATAATGTTGCATCATTACCTCATAATTGAATTAAACAGAATAAATTGGAAGCCTGCCTTTATTTATTTAAACAAATTATTTACAATTTTTCCATTACAATCATCACATGATAGGATCTTTGGGCATACATACCAACAATATATAATTTTCAAGTGCAGGGTCAAGTGCATCATTTCATAAATAGATTACTACCTTGGAGTGATGGTCCCAAATATCTACAACTCTATTTCTAGGATATTGAGTGTGAGGTACATAATAGAATGAAGCAACTCCTTCACTAAATAATGAATGAGTTACTAAACTGATGAACATATGTCCAATAAACCCATATGCCCAATTTTTTCTAAACCTCAAGGATTTTCCACTATCAGATAACTTTAGTATATCCATCAATAAAGATCATTATCTTGATCAGAGGACACAAAATTCTCCAACTTCTTCACAAGTTGTGGGTATCTAGATTGAAGTCAATGATGTCAGTGGTGCACAACAACAAAGCATAGTTGTTTATGCCAATTCAAGTGAACCATGTATAGTACAGTCATGTTTAATATGTTATGAATCTCCATCATATCCTTTGTTGTTTTCTAATGGTGAATTTGGTTGGCATCCACACCTCCCCAAAATTTGGAGTGCCATGGGATACCATGCTACACAACTCATTACACTCTATTGAATATGTGATGGGCTCGACATAGTAGGTTAGTAGAATATGTATTCATAAATTATCCACCAATATGACAGAAATTGTATATGACATCAATTTTCTTATTATTTTTAGATGGTGTAAGTAGGAACAAGATATCTGTGAGAGAATACTATTGTTATAAGCTACAAATTTGTGTGCTTGACAAATCAATCTTATTTCACTAGGGTCGTCTCCTTCAAGAATATATTGTGTGACATGTACATAAAGATAGAATCACTGATGAGAAAAAGTGAATGTGTTGATTTGTATCAAGGAATCACTGATAGTGTTAGGTCAGGAGAAGTCCATAGTAGCATGGTAGGTAAAATATTTGTGCTACCTTCCTCTTTTATTGGAGGACCACATGATATGTTTCATAGATACATGGATGCCATGGCATTGGTACAACGTTTTAGTTGACTTGATATCTTTTTGGAGAAAAACTAGAGGGTTGAAATGATCAACAGTTTAAGAAAAATATATTTGGCAACATAGAAGCACATGTTCATGTTAATGAATTTCAAAAAAGAGGACTTTAGCATGCACACATTCCTATCATCATGAAACAAAACTATAAGATCACCAATCCAGATCAGATGATCACATAGTTTGTGTTGAAATTCTAGATCCTAAAAGATACCCCATGCTACACGCATAGATTTCCAAACACATGTTGCATGGACCATGTGGTGTCGTAAACCCTAAAAATGCTTGCATGGTAAACAAGGAGTGTCACTTCCATTATCCAAGGAACTTTTATTCCAATACCATGCAAGGCAAAGATTCATATCCAATTTATAGGAGAAGAGACAATGGAGTCATTGTTGATGTAAGAGGAAGCACACTAGATAATAGGAGGGTGGCACCATATAATAGTATTTGTTACTAAGATGTAAGAGCCATATGAACATTGAGGTGTGTTTGAGCATCAAAGCAGTCAAATACCTCTTCAAGTATATATAAAAGGGGCATGATAAGGCTTCAGTTAACATAGCTCCAGATACTGTAGACTAGTTGGTCAATGATGTGAATCAATTTTGAGATGCTCGATGGATATCTCCACCGGAGGTAATGTCGAGGATATTTGAGTTTAAACTTAGTGAGATTCAACCATCAGTAGGGTCCTTACAATTGCATCTACCTAACATGCATAGTATTGCATTCTTAGAATTTGATAACTTTCACAATGTAATGGAATGAGATTATGTTTGTAGGATGATGCTCATTGAGTATTTTGTGACAAATTCACATGATGAATATTCTCATCAGTATCTATATAAAAAGTTCTCTAAGCATTATGCATCAAATAACTGTAGTAAATTTTGTAAGAAAAGAAAGCAAAGAGAAGTTATCGGTCGTGTCATTACTGTAAGTCCTTTTGAAAGAGAGAGGTATTATTTGAGGATATTACTAAATCATGTAAAAGGTTCAACTTCAATTGAGAGTTTGAGGACTGTTAATGGTGTTATCCAACCAACATTCAAACTTTTAGCTGAACATCGAGGTCTAATTGAAAGTGACGATACAATTTTTGAATGTTTAAGTGAGTGGAGCAATACAGTTTAATTTTCCAATTTTGCTACGGAGATTATTTGGTACAATGTTAGTGTATTGTGAACCAACCAATGTAACAGCTTTTTGGGATGCAAACCTCAATGATATGGTAGAGATATCTATAGGACTGGAACTAAGAATGAACATGTTGGAGCAGAGAGTGCTATAAAGTATTAAATTGGTTCTTGAGAGCATCGGGAAGAATATAGAGGATTATGACTTCCCAATGGTTGATGAAGACTTTTCAATATACACTAGAGAAAACATGTCACATGAAATTGTTGAAGAGATGAATATACAAGTAAGTGAAGATGGTCTATCATTCATTTCAACACTAAACAATGACCACCAATAAGCATTCAATGAGATATTCAGTCGTATAATGGGAAACCAACCTGGTGTATTCTTTATTGATGGTCTTGGTGGAACTGGAAAGACATTTCGATACAAGGCATTGTTAGAAAAAGTAAGGTCAATGGTTTCATAGAAATTGCAATAGTGACATCTGGTGTTGCATCATCAATCTTACCCAGGGGGAGAGCTACTCATAGTAGATTCAAAATTCCTATTAAAGTTTAAAATAATTCAACTTGAAATATAAGCAAACAGTGTAGTCTAGCAGAATTACTTAGATCATCAAAATTAATTATATGGGACAAGGAATCCATGACAAGAAGACAAGCCTTTGAAGCCTTATATTGCACTTTGCAACATATCATAGGATCGAGCCTACCATTTGGGGGGAAGTGATAGTTTTTTTATGGTGATTTCAGACAAGTTTTTCCTATTGTTCAGCATGGAACTAGAGGTGAAATAATTAGTGCAAGTCTAATAAAGTCATTTCTTGGGCATAAGATGGACAAACTAAAACTAAAAAAAATGTGAGAGCTTTTTCAGATTCATCCTTCTCAAACTTTCTATTACATATAGGACAATAAATAGAACTAGTAACCAATGATGATTACGTTCACCTCCCACATGAAAAGGTTCTTGAGTACATATATGACGCGACCTCTTAGATAAGGCTCATACAACACGTTTTACCATCTCATTGTGATAAAACAACGTCGACTGACTACATGATGAGTCATGCAATATTATGTACAAAGAATGGGTATGTTGATGAAATGAATAATGATCTCATACAATTTTTTCATGAGGAGGAAATTAGCTATTGTAGTTTTGACAATGTCGTTGGTGATGAAAATCATAACTACCCTAAATAATTCCTTAATTCACTGGTTCCAAATGGTTTTCCCTCACATGTATTGTGGCTAAAGAAATTTGTCCTATAATGTTGTGGTAAAATATTGATCCGACAAATGGGTTATGTAATGGTACATGACTAGTTTGTAAAGGATTTCAGAGAAATGTAATTGAGGAGAGGTTATGGTTGTAAAGCATAGGGAAAAAGAGTTTTCATACCTATAATACCTCTAATCATGCCTAAAAATGATGGTCTTCCATTTTATTTTAGAAGGAAACAATTTCCAATGCATTTGAGTTTTGCAATGACAATAAATAAGTCACATGGTCAAACTATTCCCAATGTTAGAATTTATATTACCCATCAAGTATTTTCTCAAAAATAGTTGTATGTAGAAGTATTAAGAGGGAAATCCTAAAATACAATGAAGGTCTTGGTTATATTGGGAGAGGAGAAATTCAATGGTTGAACATTTATAAAAAATATTGTATACAAAAACATTAACCTTTATTGATGGTATCCTTCTATATTTAGTATTTCATGTTAATTATTTGTAAATACTACTTTGCTGAATTGACATTTTTACATGTTAAACAGGATAAAAATGATTATTATCCCCTTGACTGGCCTAAATCACACGTCCAAAAAGGAGTGGATCTAGAGTACTCGGACTCTTAAAATAGTAACCCGACATTTAAGCCCCCACAACTATTATACGGGGTCTGATGTAGTAATCAGAGTCGAACCACAGGGACAAGATTAGAAAGTGTTAAGCACACAAGGTCTCACACTCGTATGCTCCAGATAAAAAGGTAGTTTAAAAGGGTGTTCCCAAGGGAACAATAGTGCTCAAACCACAATAAAGCAAATAAAACAAAGATAAGAAGAACAAGGTGTAATAAAAGAAGATGGAAACAAAGATATGGAAGGGAAAATTGGACTGGGTTTCACCTACTAAGACTTCTCACCAACATGCAACATCATCTCTCCCTCTCATATACACCTATCAAGATTACAAGCAATCATACATGGTGTCTATTCCACTCTCTCTCGATATGAGGATAGATCTAAGTCTAAGGGTAACCTCTCTCTCGATATGACTACACAAAGACTGCATAACGATGTGTATGATCTCAAGCTTTAGCATTTCAACACTCTCATGCATTCATACTACTTCATAACACAAGATAAAAGTGATATTACTCTCTCGAGATATCAACAATCAAACATCACAAGATGGTAGCTAAGTAAACAAGTGAAGCATTAAAATCGGTGCATGGAGATAATCTTGACAAGAGTAGATATATTCAAAATGGAGAGACAATATACATGTTGGGAGAGCCTTAGTGGCTACTCCCAACCCAAGTTAAGATGTTTAGCCACACATGTTCACGGGAAGCATAATGGTGTTACAAGAATACAGATACATCAAGTTCCACAAAGTGAGGAGAGAAGTACAGTGAGATGGAAGTGATAGATCTACATAGAGAGAGAAGAATGTGATACAACTCAATACTTATTTAGATCTACATCTCGAAGGTCGATGCGTGGATGATCTTCTTCTCTTGAAAAATATGGAGCCTTTAGTCTTTTCTCTCCTCATCTTCTGCCTTTGGAGATCCAAGACTGATTGGATGGATGGGTGGAGATGAGTCTGGAAAATGGCAGTACTTCGTGGTACTATCAGATCTGATCATTTGATAGGATGGGTGGGTGGCCTATTTATAGGAACACTCCACTGACTTAACCCCTCGACCTTGGTCGAGGTATGGCCTTGGATGAAGCTTGATCATGGTCGAGGCTTCATTGGCATTCTTTCCTCAGTCATGGTCTAGTTGGACACCTTCTTGGGTGAGGATCACAATCGAGGTCGATTTAGCAATCCTGCTCAGTCGCAGTCTAGTTGGCCACCTTTTCGATCATGGCCTAATTGTTAGAACCGCAATCGAGGTCGAGGTGTGCCTTTCTTAGGAAAAGTCGAGGTCACAGTCTTCATGTTGGTCGCAGTCTCCATGTTGATCACAGTCCCGAAGAGCTTGAGTGCAAATTGACCATGATCGCAAGGTATTAGGGTGAACTTGGAGACCTCGACCATGGTGAGATGGTCTTTGTTGGATAAATGAATCGCATTTGAGGTGATGACCACGACCTGGGCTAGATATGTACCTAAGATCAAAGGGGAAAATATGTAAGTGAAGTAAATAACATAAGATGATAAAATAGTGGGGAAAGTTAGCAAAAGATGTGCTAGGGAAGGTGTAAACTTCATGAAAAAAGTACATAAAATAAAGTATTATCAAGAGGGCTTGGTAGCATGACATTGTGCTTAGTGATAGATACCCTCCTATTCTCAACGTATCCTAGAGGTTGTCCTTCAGCAAACATATCCCTTCTCTTTTGAATACAACTTCTTCCAGCATGTCATCATCTTTCAAGGACCTCATTATGATGTTTAGTGATTCAGGAGATAGGATGATGTAGCTCCATCTGTCGAAGTCCTTGAAAGTGGGTATTAATTTCCCCGTTGGTCCATCTGGCTTTTCTTATAACGGATCATCTTCCTCTACTTCTCCTTCTTCTGGTTGTTCTATTAAAGGTTGTTCTCCTTTGTCTTCTATCACTGGAGGTTGTTCAGGTTCTGTCTCAAGTATGTTTGTTGTAGCTGCTCCAGTTTTTGTATTCCAACCTTCTTTCCATGCCTCAGCCCTGGTTGGTTCTGTCAAATTAATCCACATGGTTTACAGTTGTTCCCTCCAAGTTACCTTTTCAGGTAGAGGTATCTCCTTATTAATTATTCACGGTATTGCGTCTGAAGGCATCGCCGGGTCACAAAAGAAGCGGTGGTCATAGATGACCTCCATTGCCTACACACCGCATAGCCTATGTAGATCCTTCGTGAATAAGTCCTCCAGTGGGATGCCCTTGTCGATGGCTTCCATCATCCATAGTATGATGAAGGCGCAATCCCCTAAGCCATCCTCTTCTTGCGGGACTTTCTTACATATAGAAAATAGTTTCCAGATGCCCTTAAATATATTGTCTACTAATTGTATCACTTTCTGTAGATGTAGCGGCATCTTTAGGACATCTCTGGCTTCTTTCCTTTTATATATCAAGGCAGTACTATCTAGTTCAGCATCACAACAGTTGAGAACTATCGTCTTTCACTCATATAGGTCGACAATGATCAGAGCCCAGTGCTTCACGTTCCTTATGGGCAGGACTATGAACTATGTCCCCTTTTTATACACTCCTTCTTTTAGCTCAGTCACATCAGCAGCCTTGTAGTCCTCATTGTATAAGAGGCTTGCTAGATGTGTGGTGTCATTGAACACTAGTTGCACCTTGTATGAGTGTAGGAACTCTTCGAGGAGGGTGGCGCAAAGCACTTTAAATAGTTTCTTGTATACCCATGCTCTTTTTAAGAAGATCCCTCTAAAGTGTTCTCCAGTTAGATTTCTACACTTATTATGATATATGACATCTGGTACGGGTAGATTGTCATCTAGGATATCTGCTAAGATGTGGACATATATGCATGTGATTCTTGATAGTGCAGTCATGTCCATTCCGGTCATCTTGCATAGTAGAGGAGGAGCTACACCTAATTCTGTGTCTTTAACTGGTGTGCTTCGCTTCCTGGTGGGTTCTTTCATGAAGAAAGCAGTGATCCCGCCTTCCTCGTTGTTTGAGGTTCCATCCTGTGCTGCAAGGATGGGTGTTTTTCCGATTTTATGTGGGCCCTCTATGCTTGTTGGCATTGATGTAGTCACATTTTCTGCCACCTCTGAGGATTTTCTTTGAGAACTCTACTTATAGAACATCTTATCTCCTTTCTGTGCCAAGATTCCTGCATTGAAGAGGGACTTGATGTCGATCTTTGTATGTCCCTCTATTGCTTTATATTTCATCAACACTCCTGCATCCATAAAATGGTAGGATATCTTTGTTATCTGGCCTCTCATGTAGAACTCCTAGTTCCATTTAGACTCCCCTCCCACAGCAACTGACAACCTTTTGATTTGTATTTTCCCTATATTCACTAGCTTTCTTTTCAGCATTGACCATATCATGAATAGGTCTCCCTTGGTTACTCCCCCTGTCTCTGACCGTGTATATATTATGTTAGTAGTTATCTTCTGTTTCACCCTGATGAAACTTGAGGTGATCAGGGTAGCCTTGGAGTCCTTGGAGTGATGTTCATCTTCTCCTGTCATGTCTTCCCACATCTTGTGTCTATTATATCTGACAGTCTCCTTCTCTCCCGGGGTGGATGAGCAGGCTTGGGCATCTGTTGTTGTCTTTGTAAAGATAGTATTCAACATTGCTTTTGTGATTGTGTGAGACTTTCCCCCTAGTCTCACCTCCATCTTGTAATCTCTGCCGCCCTTTTTGCATTCTTTTTTGTCTACCGAGAGCTTCTCCAATGAAGATAGGAATTCAACTATCAACTTCTTCAAGGACGGGGCTTCTAAGGTGCATAGGGTGCACATATTTGTACCCTCTAAGAACTAGATTACTCTGCCATAGACTCCCATCTTTTTGAAGTTGTCTACGTCCAGGTACCTTGTGGGCCTGAAGATCTTGATCTTTGACATCCAATCATATTGTGACTGGTATACAGCATTCCTTGGTACAAATGGGGGCCCACTCTTCTCTAGGGCTACCTTCTCAGTATCTTCTCCCTCCTTGTGGGCCGTCTCTGTCTCTTGACCTTTTGTCTTTTTAGCAGCAATTACCTTTACCTTTTTGCTGCTTTGATCTGACTTGGGCTCAGCCTTCCTCTTGCCCAAACTTCTTAGCTCAGACTTTGTGGGCTGGTATTCTGAGGTTCCTGTTTGTGCCGCACTCAGTGCAGACTCTGACTATTTTGGTGTCTGGTGACCCAGAATGTTCTAATACTATTCCATATATAGCAGTAGTTGTAGCCTCCTGGCTGGTAGCAGGCTTGTATTGGTCTTCAAGGCTTTTGCTAGCTTCTCTACAATCCTCTCTACCTCTTTCAATGATGTTGCCCTCTTTTCTAGTGAGTAGATAGTTGAAGTAGACATCCTAAAAATTGATTTTATGAGTAATATATCTTTCAATTCATCAGTGATTCTATTTAACTTTTCTCATATAATATGTATATGTATGTTGTATATTTTTTGTTGTTCCCCTAAGACCGTGACCCACAACATTACTTATAAAGTGAAGAAAACTGCGACCACGATCTATCTTGATGAAAAATAAGCAATCACATTCAAAAGGAAACAACTATGGGAGACCTTGACTCTAGGTCAAGAGTTATTCAATAGGTCACCACCGCGACCCGTGGTCACATCTACTCAATGTTTAGCTTGTTCATGGAGCACCACGACTAGTGGACAAAAACAACTTGATAAAATCGATGGGCATTCTAGTGGGCATTACGCATTTGTTACACAACAACTGCTTAGAGGATGGGTAAAGCAAGGAGGGCAATGAGTGGGAGAAATGGAGTTTTGGGCTTTAGAGGGGTTTGGTGTTGCTCATATTTTATAGGAGATTCTTACTTATAAATCTTGAATAAGATATTGAGGAATTGTCCATATGTAAGATCATAATTATTGATACAGGACTATTCCACATAAAAAGGGAAACTTTTGTTAAATCACTTGCATCAGATCGGGATCTAAACGTAGTGAACTGGGATGGGAAATAATATAAGGGTATCTTGAGCAATTGCAAGAATTGGGTTCATGGATATTCTTGGTATAGTACCAGTGGTCAAGGGTCTTGCACGGCGACCATGAAGTTGGGTCTTAGACCTATTCCATTGGGAATGTGGGTTGGGTAAAAGGTCAAGACCTCATTTTGCAAGTAGATGAAGGTAGCTAAAACACCAATGTTTTGAGATCAATACATGCTCGAAAATGTTGCCCTAGGGTGGACAGGGGTGCCGCAAAAACAATAAGTGAGAGGGAGGGAAAAAGATGATCGGCAGAGCCATTGATGACACGGTGGAGCTCAGACCAGCAGAAGGGGTAAAGGTGTGTGAAAATGGCTAATGAAAGAGCAAACCAAGTCCTACGATGGCAGCAGCGGTGGGTGTTGAATCGGAAAACTAGAAATAAAAGGTGTTTAGAGGATTACCTTGGCAACAGAAAAATCAGCGCAACATGGGGGTGAAGGGCTAGTAGAGGTGGCGATTCGTGCTTCTGCTATGGTGGCAGAGCAAGCTCGGTCGGTGTCATAGGTGAGAGGGCTGGCGATTCGTTCTTCTTGTTGAGAAAACTGAGATTTTAGGTAAGAGGAATAGTGTCCCAAGGGTTTTAGAATATATAGGAGAGACATTGCGACTCATGGTGCAAAAAGGACCGTAATCGTGGTAGGCCCTCTCTATAGAATGTACCTTAGGTCGCGGCCTGGTTCATTCTAGGACAAACACCATGGTTGCGGTGCATCTCCTCACATTGATCAAGGTTAACACCACGACAGCGGTCATGACAGTGACTCGCGATCCACCCAGACCAATTCAACACTTAAACCAAAGCATAAATTTGATCCTTCAATCAAACCATTTCTTTCAAAGAGAACATAAGATATATACAATCTCACTAGAAAAAAGGGGAAATTAACAATCTAGAGAGCAAAAAAAATCAAAAGTTCAAAACAAAAGAAAAACATAAACTCAGGACATCAGTAAAACTTGGGTTGCCTCCCAAGAAGCGCTTGTTTAGAGTCTCTATCTCGACTTCCTAATCATTCACTTTTTGACTTCCTCAGCTGATTGTGGTGTCTCCTCATTCTTTTCATTTTCTGGCTGGCTGGGTTCCTCCAAACTAATTTTTGACCTTCTTATAAAGGCTTCATCTTCATAGAATCTCTTTAACCTATGTCCATTAAACCTAAAACGTCCCATCTTTTCCCCTGAAATTTCCATCATTCCTAATGGATATTATCTTCACTACAGAGATAGGATCTGACCACCTCATTCTTAGCTTTCCTAGAAATAGTCTAACGCTCGAGTTAAATAGGAGGACCTTATCCCCTTCATGAACATCCTTGTTTTCCAATTGGGCATCATGCGAGACTTTAGTCCTTTGTTTATAAATTCTCACATTCTGATAGGCATGTAGTCTCAGTTCCTCAAGCTCTTGAAGCTGTAAAAATATTTTCTGGCCCACTTTGTCAAGGTCCATAATCAGAAATTTGATGACCCATAGAGCTTTGTGTTCAAGCTCAAGCGGTAAATGATAGGATTTTCTGTAGATAAGCTTGTAGGGTGTTATCCATATATGTGTCTTGTACATAGTTTGATAAGCCCATAGAGCATCATCTAGCTTCATTGACCGGTCCTTTCTTGTCTGACTCACTGTCTTCTCCAAAGTTTGCTTGATCTATCTGTTCGGTACTTCTACCTACCCTAATGTTTGGGGATGGTATGGTGTAGCAACTTTGTATTTCACTCCATTTTTCTTCAACAACGCTTCAAACTATCTTTCTTTGAAGTGTGATCCCTCGTCACTTATGACTGTGCGGGGCACTCCAAAGTGCGGGAAGATTATTTTCTTGAAGAGTTTAATCACGGACTTGGAGTCACATGTTTGAGTGGAGACTGCTTCGACCCATGTTGAAACATAATTGACATCAACAAGTATGTATTTATTTCCTTTTGACGATGGAAACGGCCCCATATAGTCAATTCCCCAAATATCAAAATTTCAACTTTCACCCATTCTGCCATGGGTATCTCATTTCTTCTACTTATGTTCCCTGTGAGTTGGCATTCCTTACATGCTTTAACAAAAGATGATGCATCTTTGAAAAGTGTGGGCCAATAAAACCCAGACTGTAGTATTTTTGCTACAGTTCTTTCTCCACAGTGGTGCCCACCATAGGGTGAAGAGTGACACTCTTTCAAAATCAATGGAACCTCATCCTTTGGTATGCACCTACGGTATAGATTGTCAGAACACCTCTTGAACAGTAACAGGTCATCCTAGTAATAGTTCTTGATGTCGGAAAATAGTTTCTTCTTTTGGTGGTATGTAATTTCTGGTGGCAGTTGGCCACAGGCTAAATAATTACAGATATCGGCAAACCAAGGTAATATTTGATCATTAGATTGAGCAATTAGTAGAGCTTCATTAGCATAATTTTCATTCATAGGTAACTGATTCTCTTCATCGAAAATTATTCTAGACAAGTGGTCTACAACCACATTCTCTTTCCCCTTCTTATCAATGATTTCATGATAAAATTCCTACAGCAGTAGAGCCCACCACAAAATTCATGGTTTGGTATCTTTTTTCTACATCAGGTATTTAATTTCTCCATGGTCTGTATATACCTTCACCTTTGATCCTATTAGGTATGACCTAAACTTGTCAAAACTAAAAACTATTGCTAACATCTCCTTCTGGATTGTGGTATAGTTTACATGTGCCTCATCTAATGTGTGATTGGCATAACAGATTACGTGGTGCTTTTTGTCTTTCTTTTGGCCTAGTACAATGCCTATTGTGTAATCACTAGCGTCGCACATTATCTCGAATGGTAACTCCCAATCCGGGGCTTGTAGGATCGAAATTGTTGTTAATGCTTTCTTCAGGGTATTGAAAGCCTCCAAACATTTGTTGTTGAAATTGAATTCGGAGTCTTTGAGTAAAATATGAGACAAGGGCTTCAAAATCTTCGAAAAGTTTTTTATAAACCTCCTATAGTATCTGGAGAGACTAAGAAAACTTCTTACTCCCTTTAGACTTCGTGGTGGCAGTTTCAATATGGCTTCTATTTTACTCACATCTACTTTGATCCCCTTTTTAGAAATTTGTGTCCCAAGACTATGCCACTATGTACCATGAAGTGACACTTTTCCCAATTTAGAACCAGATGCTTCTCTTCACATCTTTTCAGGACCAGGGACAAATTTCTCATAGATGCATTGAAATCCGTCCCATAAATTAAGAAGTCATCCATAAAGACTTCCACTATATCTTCTAGAAAATCAGAGAACATCAAGATCATGCAACACTAGAATGTTGCGGGTGTGTTGCATAATCCGAATGACATTATTATGAACGCATGTGTCGTACATGCACGTGAATTTCATTTTTTCCTGGTCATTCGGGTGAATGGGGACCTGGTAAAAACATGAATAGCCATCAAAAAAGCAAAAATAGTGGTGATGATCCAACCTTTCCAAAACTTGATCAATGAATGGTAGGGGAAGTTATCCTTCCTTGTGGCAACATTCAGTTTCATGTAATCTATGCACATTCACCATCCTATAATGATTCTAGTAGTGACTTCATCACCATTTTCTCCCTTCACTACTGTCATTCCTCCTTTCTTAGGGATGACGTGAATAGGACTCACCCAATTACTATCACTAATTGGGTAGATAATTTTAGCGTCTCGCAATTTCAGGATTTCCTTCTTTACAACTTCTTTCAACATTTGGTTTAGCTTTCACTGGGGCTGAACTAGTGTCTTAGCGGACTCTTCCAAATGTATTTTGTGCATGCAGAGAGCCATGTTAAGCCCTTTGATGTCCTCTATAGAATATCCTATCGCCTTTCTATGTTCTTTCAGCTCCTTTAGCAGTCTTTCCATTTGTTCTTCTGCCTGGCTTGCATTCACAATAATAGGATTCCTCTCCTCATGGTCTAGAAACTCATACTTTAGTCCTTATGGAAGTGGCATCAATTCGGGCTTTGTCTTAGGTGCCTCTTGCTCTTTAGGAGACTATTCAAGTGAAGCATACTTAACTATTTCGATCATTTCTTCTTTGTTACTAAGGTCTCCTTCATCCATATTTAGATAGTCTAGGATTTCAACCACCTTAGGGTCTTCTACAGTCGGATTGGGGTTGTGCAAGGCCCGCATCAGGGGGTCTACAATTGCCTTTTCTTCTTGCACTTCCTCGCAATACTGGTTGTAACTATCCATAAAGTAGACCAACTCAAAAAGAGATGGTCTCTTCATAGCATCTTGAACTCAGAAGTCTACGTGGTCCTTGCCCATGCATAGGGTAATAATCCCCTTTGTGACATCTATAAATACTCTTCTAGTTTCCAAGAATGGTCTCCCAAATATCATTGGGCACTTTGGATCTTCAACTGAGTCAATCACCACGATATCACAGGAAATAAAGAATCTTTCAACACGAATGGGTACGTCTTTGACTATTCCAATAGGTTATTTGAAAGTGTGATCATCCAATTCAATCCTCATGTTTGTTTTAACCATAGTCGTCATCCCAAGTCTTTGGGCTAGACTCAAAGGCATAAGACTGATGCTCGCTACCAAATCCGCAAAACCTTTTCTCTCTATATTGTCCCCGACACTGAATGGTATATTGAATGCTCTGAGGTCCTTCTTCTTTGTTTGAAGTTCTTCCTGGATAAAAGCACTTGACATACTAGCTAACTGCATTGTATCAATATGGTCCCCTCTCCTCCTTTTGGTGATGAGATCTTTGAAGAACTTGGCATAGGTCGGCATCTCCTCTATAGCATCTAGGAATGGAATGTCCAGATGTAGTTTCTTTACCGCGTCCATGAACTTGATGTATCCTCCCTTCAGGTGTGCTTTAATGAACTTATATGGGAATGGCACTCTCGATGCATATTGACTCTTCTTTGTGAAAATCACCTCAATAGGATCTGGTCTCCTAACTTCTTCACCTTTCTTCTAGTTCTCTTTCACTTTTTCTTTATCAATAGATTTTTCAGGAGCAACCACTTTCTCAGGTTGTTGTTCATCATCTCTTCTTTCTTCATCGTTGCTTCCAGTTCCTGATTTACTTAGCATCCTCCCAGATCGGAGGGTAGCCATCTTTGCAGTTTCAATATTTGATGGAATTTTCCCAAAAGGATTCTTTACCGGCTCTGCCAACTGCGCTAGCTATTGGTTGATTTGATGTTGATGGGTCTGCATGTCGACCATCTGAACTTGCATAGTGGTCAAAACACCAGATGTAGCAAAAGTGCTTTGAGCTAACTGATCGTTCATCGTAGCTTGCCTTTTAGCGAAATCAAATAACTAGGTGACTAAATCCGTCTGTTTGTTATTTGTTCCCTGACCTGACCCCTGATTTTGGTTCTACCCTTGACTCGGTCTTGTGCCTTGATGGTTCAGATTCTTACCTTGACCCTAATAGTTGTTCTTATTTATCTGATAGTTTGTTTTTCATCTATATAGGGTCTATATGCTTCTCTTTTCAACCATGGGTGTGGTTTTTGTGGGTTGTTCAGTTGGTGTGAATTCTCAGCCGGATCTTTGTTTTTGTAACTAAAATTGGGGTGGTATGGCCTCTTGAAGTTGGAGTAGGAAACATACTACATCTCTTCTTCACTTTCTCTTTCATCACTTTCCTCGGGCCTAATGTAGATACAATTATCGATCTCATGCCCTCCTTCTCCACAGGTGACACACTTCATGACCTTCTCGGTATGCTTCTTGCCCTTAGCTCTAGTATCTTTCAACTATTTCACATCGGTTTCTATTTTCTGAATTTGTGTCGTTATGGTCTCTAAAGCCTTGGCTTCAATACACGATCCTTCAAACCCTACTTTCCTTGTTGACCCTTTGTCATTCCTATCATAGTCTATGCCTACTTGCAGTGCAGCCATGTTGTCTATTATCTTCATGGTACTTCTTGGTTTCTTCCCAAGGAAATCACTGTCAGCGGTTGTGTTTAATGAAGTCCTTTCAGTAGGAGTTATCCCATTATAGAAAGTGGTCCCGAGAAACCCCTTACAATAATTGTGATGTGGACAATCTCTCTGGTACTCCTAGAAACGTTCCCATGCTTTGTGCAAGTTCTCTCCTGGCTTTTGTGCAAAAGAAGTAATCTTCTGCATGTTGCGGATTGTCCTCTATGCAGGATAAAATTTAGTAACAAAGCATCTTCCAGGGGTCTCCATCCATCTATAGATTGGTGAGGGAGATTGAGGTACCAAGATAGAGCCATGTCTTCGAAAGAGAATTTGAAGCCTTTATAGTATATTACCTCTTACGGGACTCCCCTCATCTTTACGGTATCATAGATATTTTTAAATGGATCGAGATGATGGTATGGGTTTTCACTCCTCGAATTCCCGTCAAAAGTTTTATTCTGGATCATCGAGATGACAGTTGGTTTCAACTCAATATTTGCTACGTTGAAGTGTGGTATGACGATCGGGCATCCAGATTCGTTGGCCCTTGTTGTTGTCAGTTCTCTAAAAGTCTTCTCTTCACCGTCCTCACTGTCGCTATCCTGATCATCTTGCTCTCATTCATTGTCATGATGGTTGTGGTGTTGCCTTCTTCAACGTCTATAGTGTCGTTCTTCGTCTCATTGATCTTCTTCATGATAATTGTCATGACGTCGATCATCATCACAACGATCTTCATCCCTACATTCTTCTTCACGTTGACGACCGTCATTGTAAGGACCATCTCATCCTTCGTCTGACCCTGGTGGTGGTGGGGGGTTGTGTTGATTCCTCGCATCCTGCTCATCCCCAATGAGTAACGTCTACGTGAAGCGGCATGGTGACTTGAGGTTATGGAGCAAAATCGAATGAGTCTGCTTCCTCTGGGGTGCCTGAATAGACCGCACAATCGAGTTAGTAAATTGAACGTGTTAAAATGAATGATTCTACACAAACTCAGGGTAGCAGACTTAAAGTAACAGTGCGGTCAAGCTTATTACTAAGCTTGAGGCATGGGAGTATAGTGAGTAGACGCAAGTTCTCAGCAGTGTCATTTTGCCTTGTCCCCAGCAACGGCTTCATAAAGTTGACCGACCAAAATCAGACGTCCAAGAAGGAGAAGATCTAGAGTAGTCGGACTCTTAAAATAGTAACCTGACACTTAAGCCCCCGCAACTATTATATGGGGTCTGATGTAGTAATCGAGGTCGAATCACAGGAACAAGGTTAGAAAGTGTTAAGCACACAAGGTATCACACGCATATACTCTGGATAAAAAGGTAGTTTAAAAGTGTGTTCTCAAGGAAATGATAGTGCACAAACCACAATAATGTAAATAAAACAAAGATAAGAAGAACAAGGCATAATAAAAGAAGATATGGAAGGTAAACTTGGATTGGGTTTCACCTACTAAGACTTCTCACCAACATGCAACATCATCTCTCCCTATCATATACTCCTATCAAGATTACAACCTATCATACATGGTTTCTATTCCACTCTCTCTCGAGATGAGGATAGATCTAAGTCTAAGGGTAACCTCTCTCTCGAGATGACTACACAAAAATCGCATAACGGAGTGTATGATCTCAAGCTTTATCATTTCAACACTCGCATGCATTCTTACTACTCCATAACACAATATAAAAGTGATAACTCTCTCAAGATATCAACAATCAAACATCACAAGATGGTAGCTAAGCATACAAGTGAAGCGTTAAAGCCGGTGCATGGAGATAATCTTGAAAAGAGTATATATATTAAAAATAGAGAGACAATATACATGTTGGGAGATCCTTAGTGGCTACTCCCAACCCAAGTTAAGATGTTTAGCTGCACATGTTCATGGGAAGCATAACGACATTACAAGAAGACAGATACATCAAGTTCCACAAAGTGATGAGGGAAGCACAACGAGATGGAAGTGATAGATCTAAATAGAGAGAGAAGAACGTGATACAACAAAGTACTTCTTCAGATGTAGATCTAGAAGGTTGATGTTACAGACAATCTTCTTCTCTCAAAGAAGATGGATCCTTCAATCTTCTCTCTCCTCAGATTCTGCCTTTGGAGATCTAAGATTGATTGGATGGATGGGTGGAGATGAGTCTGGAAAATGGCAGCACTTCATGATACTATCAGATCTGATCATTTGATAGGATGGATGGGTGGCCTATTTATAGGCAAACTCCACTGACTTAACCCCTCAAATGCGGTCGAGGTCTGGTTTTGGATGAAGATCAATCACGGTTGAGGCTTCATTGCCATTCTTTCCTTAGTCGAGGTCAGTTGAACCCCTTCGTCAGTCACAGTCTGGTTGGCCATCTTCTTGGGTGAGGATCACAGTCAAGGTCAATTTAGCAATCTCCCTCGGTCGCGGTCTAGTTGGCCACCTTCTCAATCGCACCCTAGTTGTTAGGATCATAGTCGAGGTCAAAGTATGCCTTGCTTTGGAAAAGTCGACGTCGTGGTCTTCACGTTGGCTGTGGTCTCCATGTTGATCGTGGTCCCAAAGAGATTGAGTGCCAATTGACCGCGAGTGCAAGATATTAGCATGAACTTGGACACCTTGACCATGGTGAGATGGTCTTTGTTGGATGAATAAATCACAGTCAAGGTGATTACCGCAAACTTGGCTAGATATGTACCTGAAATTAAAGGGGAAAATGTGTCAGTGAAGTAATTAACATAAGATGCTAAAATAGTGGGGAAAGTTAGCAAAAGATATGCTAGGGAAGGTATAAAATGTATGCAAAAAGTGCATAAAATTAAATGTTATCACCCCCCTTTTTATAAATACATCATTTCCTAGATAGGAAATGAAAGGTTTGATTGGCATTTAAATGGAAAGCACATGAAGTATCAAGGGGAAGAAATAAGAAGAAATTGTTATTTATAGATGAAGAGGTATACTAAATTACAAACTTGTTAATTTTTTCTTATTTAAAATACATTTGTGTATCCATGTTTTTGTGTGTTTATGTCATGCCTCAATATTTTTTTTTCTAAGGGAAAGAGGATGGAAGCCACTTTATTCAGTGATGCAGTTAACCAAGTCAGTAATACTTTTGATGAAGGAAAGTGCTATATATTGGATAATGTCTATGTTGAAGAAATCTATAATGACTATAGAAATGCAAAGAGGAATGAAGAGTGCATAAACAACAAAAATAGTGTCGTTTCTAAAACATCTGAAGATTGTGAAAAAATACATATGTACTCATTCCAGTTTACTGAGTTTGATGACTTTCTGGGTCTTCAAGATAAGAAGACATTTCTTATAGGTAATTCAACTTTATTTTCATTTTAATCATTTTAGAATATTCATATTATTTTCTATGTTAATTGCATATATCATTGGAATAATTACTAATGTTGATGAGATTCAAATCATTGCGAAGAAATTAGGCAATCTGTTGCCAAGTGTGACATCATATTGCAATATGAAATGAAATTAACAAAGATAATTTTAATTACTTAATCACTAAAACAAAGTGTTCATTTTCAAATACTTATATGTATCCTTGGTATTTAGGCATACTATGGTTAAGTGTACATTGTGGTGTGAAACAACTGTCATGTCATATGACAACATTAGAGAAAACTACAAAATGAAGAATACAGTTGTGATTTTTGGATTGCAAGTTCGATGCTTCCATGGTAAGACACAATTAATAATTATATTTTTATTTGTGATAGAGTTATTCATTATTTTAATTATAGGTGTGTACTTGTCAAGCACTTACACAACAAGACTTGTCTTTAACCTATCATTGCCACGAGTCAAGGAAATGAAGACAAGGTAGTCATTTCCATACATTAGACATTCAAATGGTAGTTCATATAATCTTATTTCTATACTGACATCTATAATTTTAATAGGTTGTCTGACAACGGTGATAGTTTTTAATCACCTGTGAATGTGTCAATACATAAAGAGAATATGGAGGCAATAAGGATCATTCTTGCCATGTTGCATGAATCCTTACAGAGTGGGATACTATGAAAAGTAAGTAATGGTAGTTTGTAACTTATACAAATACTTAAATGTATATTATCACAATAACATGTTGAAAATTTGTAGGACCAAGTTTATGAAATTAAGACAACAATTTTACCAATTTATCGTGATTGGACACTTTAGTACAATGCTGGTGTGAGGTGTATCAAGAAATTATATGATAAAAATGGTCAAGGAAAAGTTTTCACCAAGTATGGAGAAAAAGATACTATCCTCACACAATTTTAGCTTCCTTTATTATCTAATACATCTATATTTTATAATTTGGTGGTAAATTAATATTGTTTTTATAGGTATTTTATGAAAGTTAAAGTCATGGACGCTTTTGATTCTATTTTACTAACATTATTTGACATTGTTGCACACCATCTCCTAGGTTATACTACTATAGAGATAAATAATATCTACAGACATGTACTTTTTTCTTTTTACCAGTATATAGAGAATTCATGATCTCTATATTTGTAATAAAATTTAATTGGTTTAATAATATAGGAATTGATTAAGATATGTTGGATGTCATACTATAAGGAGAAATGGAATCAGATGATTTTTTGTGTCAAAGCACAGAATGCCCAACCATTTGTACTTGAAGCACATGGGATGCCAACAACAATGAAGCAAAGTGCTGATGTCTTAGATTTAGTTCCATTAGATATTAAGGAAAAATGTAGGAATCTAGTATTTGATATTAACAACAAAATTACTTTTTGATGTTTTTAGTATTTATTCTAAAGTGTGAAATGCTACTTTTGTTTTCCCTGTAATATATTCATTGGTAGAATATCATATTTTTATGTTTGATATTTTCATATATTAAAAAAAAGTCATTCCAAAGATTTGTGTGGCAACAAATACAAATTTATCAATAATTACAATTTAAACAAAACATTTTTCCAATATGGTCACTAGAACTATAATTATTTTGACTCCAACTATGATTATATTATTAAAATTTCTAAATATTTTCACTAATTATTTTTTGTATGTGAAAGGTTCAAAATAAAATTATAAAATATTTAGGATTGAACCACCAACATGTGAGCATCTTCATTGATAAAAAGTGAGATATTATAGTATTTTACTTGTTATTTATTTATCCAATATTTTTAATAAATTATTAATTTTATACTTTCTTCTTCAATCATGTATTCACCTCACTTTGATACATCGTATGAGGATTAGCTCATGAAACTTTGATATTGGATGGGAAAACACACACCTCGCGTCGCCGGCATATTATTGTCAAATAATTATATTTTAGTTACAAAATGCAAATGTATTTTCTTTGTTTTCAAAACAAAATGTCTACACATCACATACATTTAACACTTTAGTTTTTTTTTTTGTGAATATCAGGCTAGCTGATTATAGAGGGGTGATGTAAGCACTAAGAATTTTGGGAGCTAATGAGAAAAGATCTGAGAACCCCACACGGTCCTCATGGTAGTTTTTTAGCAGGAAGGGTGGACACGACTCCAAGAAACAACCTTGATCAGGCTGCTTCAGGTAGTGTTTGGCTAATAGGTCTGCCAAGTGATTCTGTTCACGCTTTAGATGACATATTTTAATTTGGTGTGCCCACTTCCACATGTTGTGAATCACCTCCACCACTAGTCTGTGCTTGACTAGGGGTTCCTTGCTTTTGTTAATCCAGTCTACTTCATTGCTGGAGTCTCTTACTATCAACCCTAGAGGCACAGTATGGGCCAGTGTGTATGTAAAACCATCCAAGATTGCCATTTGCTCCTGTCTATAGGATCTGAGTCGACCATCAGGTAGGAAGAGCCTCCTCACCACATACCTTGGCGGTCCCTCAGTATCCAAGCCGTCAATTTCTGGTGGCTTGGTTTGTTCATTGCTGCATCGATGTGCATTATGAAAAGATTTGAGGGAATTATGATAGATATTGGACACATGAATGTTGGAGTTGTGTTCCTCTTGATGTGGGAGTGGAAGGCATGGCTGATGGAGAGCGTCTTAGCCCTACATTGGGTGGCGAGGATTGGAGGGAGCTGTGATCGACCTTTGAAGATTAAGGAGTTCATGTTCTTCCAGGTTAGCCAACATGTGATAGAGAACAGGCTTGACCAGTCTTGAACATTCTTTAAGGTTGTAAGGTTATAGCCCATCCAGTCTGGGATAGACTCATAGGAGAAAAAAATCATCCGCCTCATGAGGGATCAATAGTATCCATATTTGGTGTGGCTCTGTGCAGTCATGTATGGCATGTATAGAAGACTCCTCCGCTTGCTTGCACCTTGGACATATGTTGTCCAGGAACATCTACTTCACAAACTGCACACCATTCGTGAGCAGTTTGTTATGGTGAAGGAACAAATATGTATCTTGATCTGCATCGGGCATGGCAACCACCAGATGGTTCCGTAGTGAGCATTGTTATTGCTGGTTGGGGAGTGGTAGAGAAGGTTATAATTGACATGGCACTGAAGGAACCATATGCAGTGTGTCACCATACTAGTTCTTCCTTGGCATAGGAGCGTCGGGGTGTGGGCATGCAGAGGATTTCTTTGGAGGTAACGTCAGTGAACCAGTAGTTAAGTAAGCTGGCATCCCAGTTCCCTTCTTCAGTGACAAGGTTCGCGACACGTAAGTCAATGATATCCATCGAGACCATGTGGCCTGGTCTTAAATAAATCTTGTGACCTTCGCCTACCCACGCATCAGACCATACATCAGTGTCCAGCCCAGAGATAAGTGCTTTCCTTGTGTTATCCACCAGAAATAGAATGGAGCCTTTAATGCTTCTCCAGATATGAGAACCAGAGGAAATTTGGGGACCTTGGCCTATGTACTTGTCCTGCATTAACCTTACCTAGGGAATAGGGGACTCTTGGATGTAGGTCCATGCCATCTTCAGTGATAAGGAGGTATTGAAATGTCTTGTCATCTTCATTCTAAGACCACCCTCACGTAGAGGGTTAGTGACATGCTTACATGTGACCAAGTTTTGCTTCCTTATTGGTGATGAGCCATTCCATAGGAAATTCTGAATCAGTTGATTGAAATTCTCACAGCAAGAAAGTGGTAGGTTGGACATTTGCATTGTGTAACAAGCTTGGGATAGGAGGATGGACTATTTTGTAATACAATTACATTAATATTAACATTATAATATTTTTCTGTTACAATTCCAACAAATTTTTTATGTCATGTGCATGTGCACGTGTCTGTTCACTAGTTTATATTAAGATAAGTGAGTCAAACCCTTATTGTGCTAAACCTCATAAAAGGAAGCCAGTTTCCAGGGTTGAATTAGCTAGGATACCAAATTTGAACATGTTGGGTAATACTTAAAAAATTGGACATTCATTAATCCCGTGCCTGATGGGTTTTGAACCTGCAACCTCTCAATCATATAGAAATACTTTAACCAACTGGGTGCCACAACTTTGGTGACCTATTGGGTAATCCTAGCTATTTTAATTTGAATAGGAATAGAAAATAATAAATGTTTGTTCCTTTCTAAGGCGTATGGCCTAAGTTTTTGGCTTTATTTCACATGTCACAACTGACTTATTTTTCACATGCATTTAGATTTCTAGATTTCCTATTGCCTCGCATGTCACCCTGATCTTAGATTATTTTGGGCTCTCTTTCAGCCATTGGATCAAGATCTTATGGCAACCTGACCTTCTACTACCTTCCAAAAACTACAAATTTTTTTCCTTCTAAATTTTCCCTAATACTCTTTATCCAATTCTTTCTCCTATTCATCTACCTCTCCCTCCCTCTATTCCTCGAAATTTCTCTCCACCACCTTCCTCAAATCATTCTGAACATAATGACAACACTTCTCACAAAAAAACAAAATTGCCTCCCTTCTTCCTCTATTCTTCCCATGTTTTCCCCCATTGTACCTTCTCCTTGAAATCATAGGATTTTAGACCTCTAGCAAACAACTTCTGGATCTTCTCCAAACTCCTTAATACCAGACTCTAGTACTGGTTCAACTAATCCTACACCCATTGGTACTTCCCCAGACCAACCTGCATTGACAGATTCAAGGAGTCGAACACGAGGTCTATAGACTTATTAGTGTCTGCTGACATCATCGATACCTTCCCTTATATTCCTAGTAATTGTGCAACCTTCCAATTTGGCTCCAAGAAAAGCATATAACTTTTCCCACTTTTGACCATCATTCCTTGATGATATGTGATTTCAGTTGATCATTGTCCAACTAGTCATGTTTTGGTGTTGTTTTACCCATGGATTAATTCTCAACCGAGATTAAAATCATCCTCTCTTAGTGTTTTTTTATGCCTTCCTTTATTTTATTCATATCTTGCATCCTCACTTACTCAGCTTCCTGGTCTGAGTCTTGTCATGCCTACTTGAATCTCACAAAGCTACTTAGGCCCAATGAGACTGACAGAGATCGGGAAGGGAGAAAGGGTTCTCTTATTAATCTTCCTACCAAGGGAATTCATGTTTTTATATTTCCGTAATCAATTCATTTTAGTTTTCTAGCTTAAATTCTCACTAGGTTGATCGTAGAAAGAAGACGAGTACATGCAAGTATTAAGGGTTTGCCCTTTGATTGAATTTGTATCATGTCACTCCTGTTTGGTTATTTTCTTCTTTTGACCTTCTTTGTTTTGATTTAATTGTGCAAATTCACCCTCTAGCGAATCACTAATTCGGCTATGTCATGCTATATGGTTGGTAACCATATGTGGGAGGGTACATCAGTAATTACCAAATGCAATTATGTTAAATAAATCAATAAATGTAGTTATATAATAAAATTTATAATAAATCAACATAATTCGGAAAGAAAATAAAATATGATTCCAAATCAGAAAAGTATTCTCTACTCAATGGTCTCACTTTCATTTCCAATTACAATCTAGTTAATATATGATTTTAATGAATTTTTCGAATTGTTTAGAATTTTAAATTCACAACTAATAATCTATAAGGCACAAAATTAAAGTAGAATGTGATATGAACTTAGGGAAATGTAATATACAAGATGGTATTTCATAAACTAATTCAATGATAATAAAAATTCAATATTAAGGGTTTATACAATCAATGCTATTCTAACCCTAATCTCAAATATGGGTTTAATAGGTTGCTTGTGGATGAGATGGAATAAGGGTTTTGACATGGACATATGTAGACTTCAAGTGAGGTACGTTGCATTGCTATTTTTCATATTGAGTCATCACCCAAACATATATCTTTCTCTTTGTCCTTTGGACATATCCCCAACATATTGTTCTCTCTCTCCTGAGAAGTTGACTCATTTGAGTACTTACAATCTTTAATTGATATTGCCTACCTAATTCGATGTATATTATTATTGCATTCTTATTTTTTTCTTGTTCATTTTGGTTCCATGTAGACACCAAAATTTGAGTATTTGATGCTCTAATCTTCTTGTGGTAGACTTTATGATCTTATGTTGCATCTTATTTGTGGACATGATTGGATATTTGTTTACAGGTCCTCTGACCCCACACAATAACTGATGGATGTTATCATATTATTGTTTCACAGTGATTGAACATGTTCATGCCTCTACATTGTGCATTCATGTGACTAGTTTTATTTCTTGTAGCAGTACATCTATACAACCATACATTTGAACATGTGCATTATGTCCCGAGTGTGTGTATTCCATTTGTATATATATAAAAGGGAGCGCATATTCTTCTCAGGGTGTGAATTTTCCATCTAATACTTTTAAACTAAGAACCTATGGTGTACCAATTGGAGACCGATTGGAGGCACAACTCAGCCGCAAGGGATCGAGTAGGGCATGAATTCAAGATCTCGAAGCAGAGCCTAGACCACGGCCGTGGTGGTTCAAAATGACTGTAGTCCATTGTCATCACCACGACTGTGTGATGAGGCCACGACCGTGGTAGATCATCCCCGACGCCTAAGCTCTCACTCACAACGACCGTGGTCGTCGAGCCACGACCGTGGCACCCTACCTGCATCGACCCTCTCTCACCTGCCACGCCTGTGCAAGACGGCACGGACGTGGGGCTATAGCCTCACCACAACCGTGGTGTCACGCCACAACCATGGAACAATGCCATAAGAGCCCAATTACTCACCCACCACGCCCGTGTAAGGCGGCACGGTCGTGGGACAGCAGCATTACCACGACCATGGTGCCTCACCACGGCCATGGCGCGTTGTCTCCTACCTGTGGAAACACTATTCATGCCGTCGGACCTTCTTCTTCTTGACCCTTCCATCACCAACCATCCACTGCATCTCTACCAGCACCTCTCTTTCCTCCGCCACCCACCTGCGACAACTAGGTCGGGTGCCCTTGATACCTTCCTAAACACATAGTAGCTACAATGCTGCTTCCCTCCATCGTCGGCACGATAACCTGATCCATGACAGCAGCATCACCACCACCATCTGCTACACTGCCACGCCGCCGCCACCAACCAAACGGTCCCAGACCATTTGGACAATCGAGCAGTCAAAACCATTTGGATCAGCAAGGAGTGAAGACCGGACCATTTACTGCTACTGGTAGTGGAGACCGTTTACCAAAGTAACCTGAAGACCGATTGAGCAACATTGACCATTTTCCCCAGATGCAAGACCGTTTGGGTCATTGAGCAGTGAAGACCGAACGGTGGGCAATACACTTCAAGACCGTTTGGTCAGTACTGATACAAGACCATTTGGAAAAGTAATGCCAATACCGAATGGACCCTGGTCTTGAGATCGTTTATTGCTAAAATTGCCAAACCGTTTGGCCATAAATAACAGTAAACCATTTGAGAAAGAAAATATCTCCTAAACCATTTGATTCACACCAAGACCATTTGGGGTCAATCATGTGCCTATAAATAGGACCCCAAGGGTCCTCATTTGGTGGGGGGTTCTGGGACGCCGACAGGCTGCCTGTACACAGGTCTGATCCAAATCCAGTGTCGACCACATCAGTTTCATTCCACCTACTACCTGTGTTGCAACCAAGGAGGCTGAAGAGAGAAGGAAGACGGAGCGAGGGAGACTGTCCGGTCTATCTTGGCAACTCCCGTTCACATCCAGATCTTCTCCAACACGACGTAGAAGGTCGTATCTTCTTCACCGAGCTGCGACTACCTTTTGCACCGAATTCATGGTGGATTTTTCTCTCTTTCTCATTCTTCTTATTTCTCACATCATGAGCGAGTAGTACCTTTTTGCTGGGGTGTGGGGACTAGCCATGCTGCCCATGCAAATCATGTTCTTTGTTAAAATCTCCATGGCAATGTATATAGCTTTCCACTTTGTTGTTAATTGGTATGTTCGTAGTTGATTATCTCCTTGCTTTCATCTTGTTCTTTCCTATATTGTGAAATCTTCTATGTATGGGATGGAATGGCGGTTTACAAGTTCGACTCCTTAATGAGAACTTCTAAAAGGATTCCTTGAGGTTGTAAGTGTATGATCTGTGAGGGGACGAGGCATCTATCCTACGGTGACACTTCTGTGGTCTAAACATCCCTCAGGGAGGACCACAGCCTTAGTTGGATTTTATATCGTCTTGTTTATCGTCGATGTTAGTTTGTAGATCTATCACATGATCACTTATCGATTAATGTGGTTGACTCCCAAACCAGAAATAGAATGGGATTTCTTTATAGCTATAAGTAAGTGATCTGGTTGGTGACGAGACATTTGATGCCTAAGGTGATGCTTACACGAACCTAACGCCCTAACGGGGGGTTCTGCAGCGACTCTAGTTGGATTGATATATCTTGCCTGGTTTGTTTGTGATTGAATGTGTTTGTGTGTGTAGCGGTGGTGAAACTCGATACCATCCCAGCGATTTCATATCATTGATCTAAATCCTACTTTAATTCAGCTTTTACTTCTTGCAATTAGTTTAATTAACCTCAAATCAACCAATCATTCTAAATATTAATTTTACTCGAGCTAGATTCGACTGACAAGGATTCATACAAAACATTGTCCTTTGGGTTCGATCCTTAACTGTAATGCAATAAGACTCATCCACTTGCGGGTGGTATTATTGCACTTTTGTTTTGGTAAAAGCTCGGGGATTTCAACCCCGAGTGAGTTTGTTAGTGCGATAAAATCCCACGTCAAATTCTGGCGTCGTTGCTGGGGACAACAGAATCAGTTAGTCGAATCTAGTTCTTCTAAGACTAATTAGGATTTTGCTTTTTCTTTTGACACAATCGATCATCTATTTGAAATCTGACCCTACTCTGTGGTTCTCATTTTTGAAATATTTCTATTTTCAGGTACAATCCAAGGTGTAGTGTATGCACCGTTCGGACAGCCCCGGACTAACAACGAGCTTTGATCCCGAGATAGACAGAACTTTTCATCGTCAAATCAGAGAAAATCAAGCAAGGATGGCTCAGGAAGAGGAAGTAGCCCGAAGAGTGGCTCAAGCCATCAATGCACAAAGAGAGAGGTTCATGCAAGAAGCCAGGGCTGCACTTCAATTGGAAATCCTAGCAACGCAAGCAGCAACGCAAGCAGCTGAACTACAAAAGGATCTTAGAGAGTTCTCAATCCTGAAAGCTGTAAATGTTCATCATCCAGTGCAACCTCCTCCCATCAATGCTCCTAATTTCGAGATAAGAGTGCATTGGATCACCCTACTTCAGAATAACCCTTTCTATGGCAAGCAAGGAGAAGATAGCCAAGAACATCTTCTGAGATTTATTGATCTATGTGCCATGACAAAACAAAATGGAGTCACAGATGATGCCATTCGACTCCGTCTCTTCAAGTACTCCCTTGCTGATAGAGCTATAAGTTGGTACAATTCATTACAAAGTGAAATACCCATCACCACCTGGGAACAACTGCAAAATGTGTTTCAAGAAAAAATTTATCCTCCATCTCTAACCTATGAAATTAGAGGGTGAATAACAAATTTCACTCAAGTTCCTAGAGAAACCCTTGTTGAAGCTTGGGATAGATACAAATATCTTCTACTCAAGTGTCCACACCACGGAATTCCTAAGAATCAACTCATTGAAATTTTCTATAGGGGTGTGGATGATGATATTAAGAGGTTTCTAGATTCCTCATCTGGAGGAAACTTCATGTGACAAAGTTATGACAGCGCATGGAGGGTCATCACCCTTGGAGCAAAAAATCAAGCTAATTGGGGTAGGTATGTAGGTAAAGGAGTCTTGAAGGTAGCTATGGTTGAAGCTACTCCCGAGTACAAGTCTATTGCTGAAACTCTAAAACTCCTAGTTTCCAAGCAAGACCATATTGAATCAACTCTTGCTGCTATTGGAAGAGGACGTTCACCCACTCGACAATCAGAACAGGTCAAGTCCGCTTCCTTATTCTGTGAAGCATGTAAGATCACTGATCATTCCACTTTATCATGCAATGTTCTCTATGATGTTGTTCTGAGCAATGTATGTGGCCAAGGAGATAGTGGTCAGATGGAAAATCTTAATGCTATCAACACCATTCCTGGTCAAAGTTATTACAATCTGAATCAGAATAGGAATCATCCTAGTTTTCAATATGGAAACCCTTATGGAGCAGTAAAATCGCATCAATTTGGTTCAAACAATCAATCAAGAGGCCCACCAGGATTCCATAATCAACAACAGAATTTTGGAAATTAAGGAAATTTCAAGGGGAACTTTCAGAATAGGAACTACAATAATTATCAAAACAACTCTCAGTATCAGAATCTTAATCAACAGCAAGGACAACAAGTAGGACCCGTCTCTTCTTATGACAAGGTATCAACCATTATAAAGATGTTGCAAACTCAGTAAACTATGATAGCCAACCAACAAGCTCAGCAAAAGGCTATTGAATCTCAACTAGCTCAACTCGCAGCTAGCATAAATCCACCTGTTGGAGTCTTTGCTGGACAACCTGAGAACAATCCTAAGAATCCTAAACAGTTGAAGGCAGTCACCACTAGGTCAGGGCAAGACTATTCGGATCCCCTTAAAAAGACACCTATGGTTATTATAGATGAGGATCAACCTGTGATCGCCCAAGACTCAACAACACAAGAAACTCAATCAAAAGATGATAAGTCAGAAAAAGGAAATTTTGAGAAGTCTGCTCAAGAAGATGAAGAAATTGAGACTCCAGAACCTGATATCCCTGTGTACAAACCTCGTATACCTTTTCCAGCTCATCTAAGGCAAACAAAGCTTGATACCAGATTCAATAAGTTTAAAGAGGCTATGAAGAAACTTCATGTTGATATACCCTTTTTGGATGCTCTGGATGAGATACAGGCATGGACAAAGTACCTAAAGTCACTCCTCACCAGGAAGTATATAATTGAAGAGTATGAGACAGTAAAACTGGCCACAACTACAACTAATATCATATTGAGCAAGATGCCCAAGAAACAAAAAGACCCGGGATCCTTTGGAATTTCATGTCACATTGGCAACTCATCATGCAAGAAAGGATTGGTAGATCTCGGTGCAAGCATCTCTATTATGCCACTTAGCTTATGAAAAAGACTAGGATTTGCAGAATTACTTCCTACTGGAATGACTATACAGCTTGTAGTCAATTCGATAAAACATCCATTAGGAATCCTCGAAGATGTATCGGTCAAGGTAGGCAAGGACACATATGTTCCATGCGACTTTGTCATTATGGACATAAAAGAAGATGCCAGATATCCTCTCATCTTTGTTCGTCTGTTCCTCACCACTATAAGAGCCCTAATTGATGTTGAAGTTGGTACCTTACTACTCAGATTAGGCAAAGAAACTCTCGAATTTAAAGTTTTTTAAAGTATGACAAGACCAAGTATGCAAGAAGAAGTCTATCTAATTGACAGCATTGAGAAAATGTCACTTCTGACTCAAGAGCATCATGAATCAGACGATCCTTTAGAATTTTCTCTAACGAACCCATCAGTTGATGAACCGAATGACGAACAAGTAAAGGATTGTATCGAATCCCTTGACTCTGCTAAAGAAGATGTTGAACCCACTTGTGAAGAACTCAAAACTATGGAGGCTATAGAAGAAACATGCAAAAAACTAGAGTCTCTAGAAATGAAGCCCCTGCCCGAAGGATTGAAGTACGTGTTTTTAGACAATCTCAAAGTTTGCCCAGTTATTATAAATTCTGATCTAACAGCTGAACCAGAAGATAAACTCCTGAAGGAATTAAGGGAAAGAAAGAAAGCCATCGGTTATAAAATGAGTAACCTCATTGGGGTCATTTAAGCGTTGTGTATGCACAAGATCCCTACGATGGAAGATCATAGGCCTACTATTGAGCATCAATGAAAATTGAATCCAAATATGAAGGAAGTGGTTCGTCGTGAGGTCATTAAATTGCTCACTGCTGGAATAATCTATCCCATATCAGATTCGCCATGGGTGAGCCCAGTGCATGTAGTCCCGAAGAAAGGTGGAACAACTATTATACGGAATGAAAACAATGAACTCATCCCCACTCAAACAGTCATAGTGTGGAGGATGTGCATAGATTATAGAAAATTAAACAAGGCAACTCGAAAAGATCATTTTCCAATGCCTTTCCTTGATCAAGTTCTAGAAAGGTTGGCTCACCAAGAATATGTCTGTTATCTTGATGGTTACTATGGATTCTATCAAATACCCATACATCTAGATGACCAAGAGAAAACAACCTTTACCTACCCATTCGGAACATACGCATTTAAAAGAATGATGTTTGGTCTCTGTAATGCACCAGCAACTTTCCAACGTTGCATGGCTGCCATATTTGTTGGTCTTACTGAAACAATTATGGAGGTTTTCATGGATTATTTTTCTGTTTACGGAGATTCATTCGATTCATGTCTAAAGCACCTCTCCCTGGTCCTCAAACGTTGTGAAGAAGCACATCTTGTGTTGAATTTGGAGAAGTGCCACTTTATGGTAAAGGAAGGCATTGTCCTCGGCCATAGAGTTAGCAATAGAGAAATTGAAGTAGATAAATCCAAGATTGAAGTGATTTCTAAATTGGCTATCCCAACTAATGTAAAGGAAGTTTGTGCTTTCCTAGTTCATGTAGGATTTTATAGAAGATTCATAAAAGACTTATCTAAGATAACGAAGCCAATGACAAACCTATTACTAAAGGATACTGATTTTAAATTCAACAAAGAATGTGTCAAAAGCTTCAACACTCTGAAGAAGGTCCTTACAACCACCCCCATCATTAGAGCTCCCGACTGGGACCATCCTTTTGAAATTATGTGTGATTCCAGTGACTATGTTGTGGGCACAGTTTTAGGGCAATGTATAGAGAAGAAACACTATGTGATCTATTACGCATCGAAGACTCTTGATGAAGCTCAGAGGAATTATGCAACCACTGAGAAAGAATTCCTAGCAGTCGTGTATGCCTTTGACAAATTCAAATCTTACCTCATTGGTTCGAAGGTCATTGTCTACACAAACCACGCTGCCATTCGTTACCTTCTGGCAAAGAAAGATGCAAAACCCAGGTTGATCAGATGGATCCTCCTTTTACAAGAATTTGATTTAGTTATAAGAGATAAAAAGGGTACATAGAACGTTGTAGCTGACCACCTCAGTCGCATCCACACTCTGGATACTGCGAAGATTCCAATCAATGATTCTCTACCGGATGATCAACTGATGAAAGTCTCAGAAGCTATACCATAGTACTCAGATTTTGTGAACTACCTTGCTGCTAGGGTTATCCATCCTCAATGCACTGGGAATGCGCTGAAGAAGTTGATGCATGATGTGAAGCAATATCACTGGGATGAGTCGTACCTCTTCAAACTATGTATTGATGGTCTGTATAGACGATGTATTGCCGAAGAAGAAGATCAACTTATTTTAGAACAATGTCACTCAGGATCAGTGGGAGGCCATATGAGCTCTAAAAAGACTGCCTTAAAGGTTTTGTAATGTGGATTCTTCTGGCCAACCATATCCAAAGATTCCTACGACTTTGTCCTATCATGTGAAAAAAGTCAAAGATCAGGAAATATAATAAAGAGAGATGAGATGACATTGAATCTATGGCACAAAGTAGATATATTCGATGTTTGGGGGGTGGACTACATGGGTCCATTCCCATCTTCTCATGGATTTTCATACAACCTAGTGGCGGCGGACTACGTTTCAAAATGGGTTGAAGCCATACCAACCGTCACTAGTGATTCCAAACCCATCATCACATTATTCAAAGATATTATTTTCTCTCATTTTGGAGTGCCACGAACTGTGATATCTGACAGAGGGTCCCACTTCCTTGAAAGAAGCTTTGAAGCTTTACTGAGAAAATATGGTGTAACACATAAGGTAGCCTCGCCTTACCATCCACAAACTAGTGGACATGTTGAGGTTTCTAATTGTCAACTAAAGGCTATTCTGGAAAAAACTGTAGGACGCAATCGAAAGGATTGGCCAACAAAAATCAACGTCGCCTTATGGGCCTATCGAACTGCTTATAAAACTCTCATTGGGACTACACCTTTTTGATTAATTTATGGAAAGGCTTGCCACCTGCCAGTTGAACTAGAACACAAGGCATGGTGGGCAATTAAAAAACTGAACTTTGATATGAAAGAAGCTGACCAAGCCAGGATTCTATAACTCCAAGAGCTGGATGAACTCAGGATGACAGCTTATGAGAATGCACGAATCTACAAAGAACGCACAAAACTTTGGCATGATGGACATCTGAAAAGAAAAGGCATACAAGTGGGAGACCAAGTTTTGCTATTCAACACAAGGTTGAAGTTATTCCTAGGAAAACTCCTCTCACGCTGGTCTGGACCATACATCGTCAAGAACATCTCCCCACATGGTGCCTTCTCTTTATGGAGTGAAAAGTCAGGCGAATTTATGGCAAATGGTCACCGCTTAAAAAGATATGTTACCTCAACTGGCATATGCACTAAAACAATGCTGGAACTCACCAATCCAAAGGATACACCATGAAACTAAAGGATTCAGTCGAGCCATCGACATAAAACAAAGGCGCTTGTCGGGAGGCAACCCAATTAATAAATTTGTTTTACTTTCCTTTTCAAACTAGAATGTTTCTTCAATTTTGTTTTTACCTTCTAGATTAATTTTTCATTAAATAAAATTCACATCGTAATATGCTATTTTAAGATCTAATTTTTCTTTACCTTTGAGATTTTTAGATAAGAAGAGGATGCACGCAGACTGGAACGCTACTACACCCGGTGGTCAATCTGGCATGAATTTTCCCCTCCATCTTGGATTTAGGGTTTTCTCGGGATGAGCAAATCTCTAAGTTCGGGGTGGAGGGTGGGTGGTACGTACCTCACTTTCCACCTACACCCATCCTTTTCATACTTAAGTTTTCACTATCACATTGATAAAAAAAATTCAAAATTTTTAAAATTCTTTAATGTTTTTCAAAAGAAATTGAACAGATACTTGATGAATTTTTGACACTTCCTGGTTTCATTAAAAGTCACTAACTAACCTTCTATGCATTTTGAATTATCTTATCCTCCTTATTCGAAGTAAATCCTCAAAAGGATCACTTTTTGAAACAAGCCTTTTGATTGAAATCATCTTGTGAAGCTTATGATTCCTAACATCGTGATACTTTTGCAAAAATGATAAGTGCCTGTCAAACTGATAGGGATCAAACACATCGTAATTCCTAACTTATTTGTGGAACAATAGCATGGAATCCCCGCTGGATCCTCATCAAGTCATTATTCGAGCAGAGTACGATAAAGAGAACAACCCGGTGCACTGAATTGTAAATCAAGTTGCATTCTGATTTGAACTCTCTTCTACACCTCTTCTATCATCTTCGTATCCCTCCATTCATCAAAAATAAACAATAATAGCCAAAATGTGCCAAACCCTAAGTTCGGGGTGGCAAGCCACTTCCCTCTTTATCCGCTTCTTCCATACCCGTAACAAATAAACAGGGGTGTACCACCAAAAATGCAATCTCGAGTCGAATAGAGGAGAGATTTGCAAACAAAAAGATGTCAAAGTGCACACAAAAAGAAATGCAATCTCAAGTCGAATAGAGGAGAGATTTGCACAAATAAAATGCAATAAATGAAATTGCAAATCATAAAATAAAAATCTCGAGTCGAATAGAGGAGAGTTTTATTTCTTCCTTCCATACCATCATTCACTCCCTTTTCTACCTAATGGCACAATGACTGCCTACCCTATCCTGAAAAACACCAATGTCAGATCAAATGAACACTTGTTGTTCCACGGGCGTCTGTGGACTCTTACAAAACTCTTTGACATGCTTGTTGTTGGAAAAAGTGAGGAAGTGATTTTGGAAAACGAACTCAGGAATGAAGATATGGTAAGATGTGTTTTGTGGTATTAGGAGGTTGAGATACTGAGTCATATTGAGCAGAAAGAAAATATTTGTGATGTGAAGATGAAGTAATCACATGAATTGAAAGTATTCATTTGGCGACTATTTCAGATTTTGTGTTACTCGAGGACGAGCAACGTTTAAGTTCAGGGTATTTTGATGAATGTATATTCATCATGGAATTCAATTATCACTTTGGGATAAATTCAACTCTATATATAATATTTCACTCATTAAATATCAATATGAATCATAGTGTGCAAAACTACTTAATTGATTTGATTATCAAGGTCTTAACCAAATTTATGTTGACTCAATGCAGGTCTTGATAAAGCTGAACAATCATCTAGGGCCCATCCTCGCTCATCCTCGGTTCTGTCCAATCGATCTAACTAAGTGAATCCATCCATTCGGTTTGCGCCCATCTGGTTTCAAGACTGTTTGAACCAATTCGGTCTCAAGACCGTTTGAACCCATTCGGTCTCAAGACCGTTTGAGCCCATTCGGTCTCAAGATCGTTTGAGCCCATTTGGTCTCAAGATTGTTTGAGCCCATTTAGTTACAAGACCATTTGAGCCCATTCGGTCTCAAGACCAATAGACCAGCAGAGACCGATTGGAGGCACAACTCATCCACAAGGGATCGAGCAGTGCATGAATTCAAGATCTCGAAGCAGAGCCTAGACCACGGCCGTGGTGGTTCAAAATGATCGTGGTCCACTGTCATCACCACGACTGTGTGATGAGGCCACGACGGTGGTAGATCATCCCTGACACCTAAGCTCTCACTCGCCACGACCGTGGTTGCCGAGCCATGACCATGGCACCCTACCTGCATTGACCCTCTCTCACTCGCCACACCCATGCAAGATGACACGGCCGTGGGGCTATAGCCTCACCAAGACCGTGGTGTCGCACCACGGCCGTGGCACAATGCCATCAGAGCCCAATTACTCACCCACCACGCCCGTTCAAGGCGGCACGGCCGTGAGACAACAACATTACCACGACCATGGTACCTCACCATGGTCGTGGTGCGTCGTCTCCTACCTTTGGAAACACTATCCATTCTGCTGGACCTGCTTCTTCTTAACCCTTCCATCACCAACCATCCACCACATCTCTGCCAGCACCTCTCTTCCCTCCGCCACCCACCTGCGACAACCAGGTCGGGCGCCCTTGCTACCTTCCTCAACACACAACAGTTGCAACGCCGCTTCCCTCCACCGTCGGCATGACAACCTGATCCATGACAACAGCATTACCACCACCATCCGCTACACTGCCATGCCGCCACCACCAACCAAACGGTCCCAGACCGTTTGGACAATCGAGCAACCGAAACCATTTGGATCAGCAAGGAGTGAAGACCAGACCGTTTACTGCTACTGGTAGTGGAGACTGTTTACCAAAGTAACCTGAAGACCGATTGAGCAACATTGACCGTTTGCCCCAGATGCAAGACTGTTTGGGTCATTGAGCAGTGAAGACCGAACGATGGGCAATACACTTCAAGACCATTTGGCCAGTACTGATACAAGACCGTTTGGAAAAGTAATGCCAAGACCGAATGGACCCTGGTCTTGAGACCGTTTGCTGCTAAAATTTCCAGACCATTTGTCCATAAATAATAGTAAACCATTTGAGAAAGAAAATATCTCCTAAATCATTTGATTCACACCAAGACCGTTTGGGGCCAGTCTTGTGCCTATAAATAGGACCCCAATGGTCCTCCTTTGGCGGGGGGTTTCAGGACACCGACAGGCTGCCTGTACACAGGTCTGATCCAAATCCAGTGTCGTCCACGCCAGTTTCATTCCACCTACTGCATGTGTTGCAACCAAGGAGGCTAAAGAGAGAAGGAAGACGGAGCAAGGGAGACTGTCCGGTCTGTCTTGGCAACTCCCGTTCACATCCAGATCTGCTCTGACATGACGTAGAAGGTCGTATCTTCTTCACCGAGCTGCGACTACCTTCTGCATTGAATTCATGGTGGATTTCTCTCTCTTTCTCATTCTTCTTACTTCTCGCATCATGAGTGAGTAGTACCTTTTCACTGGTATGCGGGGACTAGCCCCGCTGCCCATGCAAATCATGTTCTTTGTTAAAATTTCCATGGCAATGTATATAGCTTTCCATTTCATTGTTAATTGGTATGTTTGTAGTTGATTATCTCCTTGCTTTCATCTTGTTCTTTCCTATATTGCGAAATCTTCTATGTATGGGACAGAATGGTGGTTTACAAGTTCGACTCCTTGACAAGAACTTCTGAAAGGATTCCTTGAGGTCGTAAGTATATGATCGGTGAGGGGACGAGACATCTAGCCTACGGTGACGCTTCTATGGTCTACAACCTTAGTTGGATTTTGTATCATCTTGTTTATCGTCGATGTTAGTTTGTAGATCTATCACCTGCTTACTTATCGATTAATGTGGTTGTCTCCCAAACTAGAAATAGAATGTGATTTCTTTGGAGCCGTAAGTAAGTGATTCAGTTGGTGATGAGACATCTAATGCCTAAGGTGATGCTTACACGAACCTAACGCCCTAACGGGGGGTTCTACAGCAGCTCTAGTTGGATTGATATATCTTGCCTGGTTTGTTTGTGATTGAATGTGTTTGTGTGTGTAGCGGTGGTGAAACCTGATACCATCCCAGCGATTCCATATCATTGATCTAAATCCTACTTTAATTCAACTTTTACTTCTTGCAATTTGTTCAATTAACCTCAAATCAACCAATCGTTCTAAATATTAGTTTTACTCGAGCTAGATTCGACTGACAAGGATTCTTAAAAACGTTGTCCTTTGGGTTCGATCCTTAACTGTACTGTGATAAGACTCGTCCACTTGCGGGTGGTATTATTGCACTTTAGTTTTGGTAAAAGCTCGGGGATTTCAACCTGAGTGAGTTTGTTAGTGCGATAAAATCCCACGTCAAGGACATGACATGCATACATGGACCTTGCTTATGGAGATGACCCTTAATGGGAGATAAACTTGAGATAGTTGGATATCCCACTACTTAGATCTTGATGTTGTAATTTCATGTATGCCCCATAATGGGAAATTCTTTTGTCATCTAGTATAAATTGAATCTGGTCATGATTTATTATTCTACCGCTACACTTTGGTCTTTTTGTATATCATCATTTGGGAATTGAAAAGTTTACACCTATTCCAACATATCTTTTTAATATGTTTGGAATAGATGGATTCATTACTTAAATTAACTAGGTAGTGGATCCCCTCTTGAGTCCCACTCCTTACAATATATGTTACTATATTCATATATTTCACATTTGAATACTATTTTCAATATTGAGTCATCTGTTTACTCTGTTAACCACAAAAAATTTGAAAGAAAGCCTCTCAATGACAACAAAAGAAATTTCTATATCAAAATAAATTACTAGGAAAGTAAATGAGAAATAAACCAGTTTTAATCATGTCATACTCTCTTGATATGTTACTTTAGTACTGGTAATATGATGCAACTATCCCAATTCACATAGTTAACTATACTACTATTTTGTATCACATCTAAGTTACTAAAGGGAGTTTACTCTATTGTTTTGAAGTTTACGATTGCTCTACTCCAATAGGAAAGCACTCATAAACTGTAACACTAGATTTAGAAGCAACTGTACAATATTGAACCATGTTACTAGTATGGATGACTAGAACCTAACATCCTTTTCAATTTAATATATTAATTGCACATGTACAACTGAAATCATTTGTAAAACAAATTTACATCCCTTGATATACCTTCAACAATTATACGTTATAAACAAATTCACGAATTACTAAAACCTATTTGTTTCCTCTGGTTTCTTTCTTATTCAGTATTTCTTTCTTCATGTTACTTATCCTTCTCATTTTGATCATATAGAATAAATATCTCTTTCATAAAAATATCTGAGGTATGTATGGACTATTCTTCATTCTTCCTATAACTTCGGAAATTTATTTCATATCACATTTTGAACATGTTGAACTTCTCATTTTTTTCCAACCACACTTCTTACATTCCAAATTTATTTCTTATCCTCTATTCTTAGCCATTCACATACAATTTATCTACCTTTCTGATTTTTGTACCTTCAAACCCTCAATTACTTCACTGATAATTTTTCTCGTATCATTGATCTCATGATTTTATTTAATAATTATGTTAACACTTAAGGTCAAATCACTAGCCCTTGAACTACTACAACCCTAAATATTATAGTGTTTGATCCTTATCAATAGCATAATGGGAAGAGGGTGCTCCTTACACAAAAAGCCTCTTTGTGATGTCCCGAGATTTTCTAAAACTTAATCTAATGTGTGACATCCAAATTGAAACCTCACCTCAGTGAGAATCCCAATATGAACACCACACACTAGGTTAAGAAAAATAAATTCAAAAGAAGTTAGAAGGAAACCATCAATAGCACATGCACATGAATAATAATAAAACCATAAAACACATGTTCCCCATTCAACATATAATTACAACATGAATTGCTACAACATTTGACATTACATTTTGAATAATAACTTTTACATATATTCATGTACCACCACTAAACTACAGGATCTTAAGATAATAGGTCCACATGTACATCAGCTCGCCACACAACTCTCAGCTATCATGGTTCTTCAAAAGCATATGTCCACACCCTAAACAAAAGATTGCATGTGGTACATGTCAGCACAATATTCAAGAATATTTTACTAAGTACGCCTACGTGACTTTTTATATACCTCTCATTACTAAGACTTGGCAATAAGATAAAGCTAATACTTGGCAATAATAAACTGATATAAGAAAAGACTTATACTTGAACAAAGATGTTTATTAGCAAAAGAGAACACATATTTTAAGCACATTTTTCCATTATATCATCCATGCATTTGCCACTTGGGTGAATAATGCATCATCTCAGCTACCAAAGAGTTTGAGATGTAAGACCTTATGATCTACTACCAAAGAGTTAGATCATTGTACAATGTGATCTTCTACCAAAGAGAATGATCACTTTCCAACACTATTCTACCAAAGAGAATTATTTCTTTCATACAATGGAATAGGTATATTATGTTTCATGTGTTCATAGGAATAAGTATAAAAAATCAATCAACAATCATTCAAGAATAATCATTTCAACCAATATCATATGCCAAGTGTTTACTACCCATATAATGCAAGCATAATGTACAATAAGCCAAGTAAGAGGTAATGGCATACCTTGAACAGAGATTTACTAATCATATTCCTGACATCATCTATACCCATTTCAAACCTTGATCAAGATAAGATCATATTCTATCATCAGATTATCATCATCTTAACCCTAGTTATGATTCATTAGGGTTTCACTTAGTCTTATGATATTTCCATCATTATTTGTCTTATCATCTTGTCATATGGGATTAATGTTACTGATATCATATTCCATATTATTGCCTCATTAACTAATAATCATGTTTTCCATCATTAGGTGAACATATTAACATTATGCCACATTCATTAGTCAAATTAAGGTTACATCTTATGTGTTAAAAGTCGTCTTAGTATAACATGAATTTTGTGCATCATCGCGGTCTCATAATTAAATATGAGGTTCCATATACTAATATGACCTTATATTGAATATCCCATCATTTATTGATCATAAATGTATTTCTACATTTTATTCAGGGTTATTAGCCCTAGATAGCTACATTAAGCAAATTGCATGATTTCATGTTCCAACATCATCATATCTAACATCAAATGGATTATACATCATATTTTAGAGTTAGTGATGCATTCTCATAATTTTAGGTCTTCATTTGATATTTATTATCCATTAAACAAATATTACACATCTTACATGATATCACTAAGATTTAGGCATCAAACTACTGATATTATGATTCAAAGTTGTTCTACTCATTTTTCTGAATATTTTGATACCTTATTTGTATTTTTCTAATAAATTTGTTATTTTCTATGAATTATCTAAGAACTGGGTCTTTACTGAATCATTTACCTTTTGTGTCCAGTGGCACGCTGCCACTTGGCAACTAGGGCACAACCTTCATCACCTGACTTGTGTTGAGCTGGCCAGTTCTCGACTGAGGGAACTCGGTCTAGGGTTTGGTTTGGCTGGTTCACACTCCTTCTTTTTAGTCTGGGACTCCATCTCCCTCTTTCCTTGCATTTCTCATTTTCAACGCACGGGAAGGTGTCACTTTTCTCTTACTGTGAACAAGCACCGCTGAGGAGCTCTGCTTTGACAAGGGCTTGGAAACATGTTATTCCCCCTCTACAACTTCTGATGTCATAAATAGCTTTGAACTCTATCCCCCTGCGTCGAAGGCCTGGTTCCTCAACGCCATAGCCTTCCCACAGCTTCCCTGGTTAGAACACCATCGCCTGCTTCTAGTGCGACTGTGGGAAAGGGGGAAGCCCCTTTACTCATCCGTTGTCACAGAACTAGAATCCCAGTCCTATGAACCAAATGAATACCAAAGACAACATGTAGAAGTGTGAAATGCTTAGCATACATGAACAAATAACATGTTAAAGGAACAACAGTAGTCTCAACATTCAACGTGATATATTAAATAAATTTGTCTTATTACATTCTTTCAATTGCATATACAAGAATACAATTTTACATGTCTGCTCTTGTACACTAGGGATACTACAACAAGTACACCTGACATCGCTCACCAAGCCCATCACTTCTAGCCATCTATGAACCTATAAAAATACGTGAAACAAGGTGGGTCAAGCACACGAGGTGTCGAGTATAGGGATAAAAGATACATATACATAAGCTTTGCATAATTTGAAAAGGGTGCAGAAGTAAATGAGCAAGAGTAAACAAGATAAGTTCTTAGATAAATGAGAGCCCATGTTTTATGTCACTTCACTCCAATTATACCATCATATCATGTATTCATAAGGCCTTCGATCAACTTCCCATTGGAAGGATCTGTAAGGGTGCTTAAGATTAGCTAACCCTTCTATACGTGAGGGGCCTTGAGGCCATTCCCAAGAGATAACCATATTTCAACATTGTATAATGGAGTTTCTATATTATGTTTGCAAGTTATAAAACCACGATATGAGACAAACATCGAGTACATACTAGAATACTACATGACAATATTTGAGCAAGTAAATAAGAATATGTATGTATCACATTTCAAGCAAGAAAGCATTAGTCATATAATTATTTAAAGCTCGTACCTGATTCAGAGATTCAAACCTAACTCATCCTTGATTATCTAGCATCAAGCCAAACCTGGTTAAGCACAAAATTACATGCATTCATTAGATTCTTATCATTAACCCTAACTAGCTTCATTTTAGGGTTTTGGTCAAAATTAGGTTCCAGGTTGCTTATTAGTTCATTAGATGGCCTTTTATTGATTTAGAGGCCATTAATAAGGTAGGGTTCAAGTTTCATATCATTTTGGTGTTCCATTCATTATATATGATCATTACGAGATTCAAGTTACTTGCATAACTAATTCATAAGACTCACAATATGGGCGTACAAGGTCATGATCCAATCAAGACAAGGGGTTCAAGCATCAAGCATGATTTAGATCATAAAGTTAAAGACAAGATTAGCATATCCCAAAGAAGGGGGGAGAATGTCACCTAAGTCTAGCCTCAAAAGGTTCATCATTATATTCAACATTTCATTATACATAGCTTATCGATTCAACATGTGATTTATGTGAACCATCCACATCAAAAGGGGTCACAAAGATTAAAACAAGCCCTGATTTTAGAGTGTATGACATAAGGAATAGATCTATATCATGATTGGGGCATAAGAAAGACAAACAATTCATTTAAGAATACACTAGGTCATTATGGATGTACCAAGTGTCACAAGTACCATCATAGTACAAAGGGGATATTCCTTAGGAATTAATTTCACCAAGCATCACAAGATTAGTGCTTCATATATCTAAGGTAATTGGTTACATATTATAGGTCAAGCAACCATTGATTCAAGGTATAGTCAAACATTCACATAATTGGGGCGCATACATGCATTACATATCAAAAGAATCAACCATAGCAAGGAGGATATGGGGACTGATATTAGAGTCAAGGAGAGACATATATAACTGATTTGAGGTTGATTAGGCATTAGTCCATCATTAAGTAGCAAGATTACCAAATTAGGGCTAGTTACATCATTTAAGTCCAAAAGCAAGTCACTTTATGCAATTTGGGGGCTATCATGAGCAATTGGGGTGATTATGACCCTCTTTTAGATACAAAAATGCATAAAGTTTCAGATCTCAAGATTAGGAGGGTGAAAGTTCATCAAAGTTCCATGCTTGATCATAAAAGTGCATTAAATGTACTCAACATGATTAAAGTTGTCATTTTCAAGAAATCAGGGAAACAAATGTTGGATTTAGAATCTGAGACCAAACTCAATGTGTAGGTCTCGTCGAGATGATCGATTTGGTATGTTGGATCATTATATTTGGATGCTCGTAGAAAATTCTATGAATTTAGATAGATTTACTTCATATGTTGAGTGTTTGATCGTTGGATCCAAGATCCAGGGTCCAGAAATGGCCACGCCGCCCACCCCAGGGAGCGAATAGGCATCCCCAGGCTATACAGGGCCCTGACCAGCTTGCTGGGCTGTGGTCCGGTCCGCCAGCAACCCAGCCTGACCATCCCGCTCGCACTCCCGCGATACGCGAAGACGCGGTTCGCGTCAGGTATGTACGCCACCACGAGGCTGACCTCCGGTGAGCTTCACACCGGACCCCAGGCCACAGGGGCGTGACCTAGGGTGGAACCCACATTGTTGGTGTCGTAAGTGATCCCACCGGCTGCCATAGGGGATGCGATACCCTTCAGATCGCTCCGGTGACGAAGCTCCGACATCCATTCAAGAAGCTTCCCGGTAGGGAGGAAGAATGGAGGATCGAAGGCGGGATAGGGCTTCTTGAGGATCTAGATGTGGCCTTCCAAGTTGAGAAGGATGACACGGAGCTGATGGGAGTTTTGTCTGGGGTGGGGAAAGCATCTGGTTGAAACGCCCAAAGATGGCGCCCCAAACTGCTGTAGAAGCAAGAGGATGGGTGGCGGCGGCTCCCTATGGCACCAAAGGGGCGGAAAGAAAGGGGAAAGAAACGAGAACGAGAAGAATGAGGTTTCGAGGATCTCGATTGAACAAAAGTTTGAGAGAAAGAGGGCGATTGGAGAAGCCCCCTTCGGGTACACTGTAGTTCTGCTACAGTGTATGGCTCGAGGAAGAAGACAGCCCGTAAGCCGTTAGATCGTCGAGATCGATCTGTGGACACATATGCAACGACTGAAATGGATCCAAACAAAATCTAGCCATGGTGAGGGGGCGCCCATTAAATTGGGCCGCGCGTGGCACATTTGGCCCAATAAAGTTCAAAATCAAGTAAAACCTATTAAAACAAGTGAAATTGGAGCAAAACATGAAGGGTCATAACATTGGGTAGGACTGTCTGATTTGGGTGATTTTTGTACCATTAGAAAGACAATAGAACACTCTATCTCTTGAAGTATATATAGAGTAAGATGAGCATACTAATCAGGTTCAAAATCATTTGTAAAGTAGTGAATCATTAAAGAGTGAAACTTAGATCAAAAGATTAAATTAAAGGCACACATTCTGAAAATGGCCATTGATGTCATAAAATTAGAGCATCACCACATTCCAACAATCAAACTAATATGCTCTTGAATTGTTTGAGTAAAATAGAGAGTGGAATAGTACATGAGAGAAGTGAGAAAAACAAGTTGTCACATCCACTTCCACATGTTAGGCTTACTAGAGCTTCGAAACACCTCCTTGAACCCTATGCAACATCCAAACCCCTGTGAAATGAACTTGAGAGTTGTCTCCAACCTTCATCTTCATCTCTGACATAGTCCCCCCCCCCGCTTCAGCCATTTAATCTTCCACGAGTAGGCATATGAAGTTTTGTGATGGAATGCTCTAACCTCCAACTTACTTATCTCTCTACATCTTCCTTCAAAATTCCATGTAACTATGCTCTTTCCTCCCTCCTTTTCTACTATAAAAGTTGATGGAGATGTCGTCAGGTGCAAGCCCTTGTTTTCTCTACTCTCACCACAAAAGGTCTCGAATGAGGGGTCAAATGACAGTATGGAATGAGAGGAGTATAACTTCCTGCACGATATCCAATCTTAGGCCACGACTAGGGCGAGTGGTAGTGGTGAGGTTCCATAGAAACAAATGCTCCCAGGTGACTCTAAATGCAAGGTTAGAGATAACTCAAGTGTCCTTGATTTGGCATCCAAGGGTCTTGATCTCTCTTAACTTAAACTCAATCCATTGCAGCTCCTTCTCATAGGCCACAACCACTACATTAGAGATCTAGGGACAGGATCTGGCCGTGTAAAACCAGCCCAAAACCAAAGGGTGTGTGACACATCATGAAATCCAAACATAGCTCTATAATTCATAAAAAATGCACATTATTTCAACATCTTCAAACCTAAATAACTTCCTCTAGGAGCATCAAAATTTAATGAAACTTTAAGCATAGTTTTATCACAACTGAAGCTACATTGCACTAGAATTTGGTTCCAAAAAGTCAATGCTTGACCAGTCAAATAAATACTTCAAAAAGGCATAAACTTAAGGATCTTAATCATGATATCAATATCATTTGTTATCTGAAATTTAGCAAGACACTTGGAACTCTTGATATAACCTAACCATGTGTATTCATTTAAATCATTAGATATCCAAGGACACCAAAAATATGCTCCATCACATCCTACACACCTTAAAGATATTTTGCCCTCGAAATTAAGCCAGAAATCTAGTCCATAACATCATATACATCTTAAAATAATATCCATCCTTGAAGTTAATCGATCCTCCTACATCAAGGGAAAAATCAAAAGGTCTTCATCCACATGTAGCGAACCTCCCTATGTGAAACATACAAAAGAAGCTCCAAAACTATATTTATACCTTCTAGGAGATTTTAAACCATCTAGGGTGAACCACCCACCATATAACATAATTACCATGCTTAGGTTATGTCATGCCATATTTCATATATTAGGATTACATCCTTACCTTTACCCAAGCATTAGGGTTCTCATATCATGTTATCATGTTCATTAGGAGTTAATTATAAATAATCCACTTTATCCATCTGGATCTTTTCAATGTATCACCATCATTATGTTGTGCTAACTATTAAAATATATTTGACATGTTTATTTACCATGTACAATAACACCTTAGTCAATGAATATCATTAATACAATCTCATTTTTCATTTCTCATATTAGGTTACAAACTTTATTACTGACTTCATATTTGGATTCATCAATCTTATAATGTCATTGTTATTCATGTATATGGTTAATCATTTATACATTGATATCTATTAAACCATTACTAGGTTTCCATCATCTCATCCATATCTCAAATTTTGAGATTAGCTCACCTTCTTACATATATTACATCAAAGTTATGCTAAACAGACTTATATAAGTGGCTTGTTAAACATATATTTCATCTATTCCATATATCACATAATCCAACAAGGCTCTAGACATCTAATCTAGAACTACTCTCTCTTCTGGACTGATATCATTCACTTTCACTTAGGTTGCATGACCACCTCCTACTCATACTTGTGTGGGGACACATTTTTATAATAATTACATGTATAATAAAATATTATATAGTTTTTCTCTGATAAAAAAAGTGTTAGAGAAAACTATTGAGGTTTGATATGATTGGAATAAAAAACCAAATCCACAAAATGTGTGTCCCACACATAGTAGATAGTATAATTCCGTGTCACCTAGTAAAAAGGGTGAGGAAAAAGTGTATACTAGTGTAGTTATCCTAGACAATGAGCACTATATGTCTAGGATTTCTCTTCCCTTGATGCACATCATTTTTAAATAATGCAACGTCCCATACCACTACACTATAAGGAAAGAACGACGTCTAAGGACCTGTTATACGACAAGCACCAGTCTAGACCTAGTTCTCAGACATCTAGGTGCTAACCTAGAGGCTAGGTCAAATCTAGTCTCTATAGGATGACTAATCTAACCATAAAGATGTTTCCGTTCAAGGTTTTCTTTAGTTTGAGTTGCATAATGAGCAACTGCCATGCTTTGCTATTGTTCATGCTCTGATACCACCTGTGACGTCCCCAGATTTTCTAAAAATTAATCTAATGTGTGACATCCAAATTGAAACCTCCCCTCAGTGAGAATCCCATTTCAAACACCACACACTAGGCTAAGAAGAATAAAATCAGAGGAAGTAAAAATTTAACCTACAATAGCACATGGACATGAACAATAATAAAACCATACAACAAATGTTCACCATTCAACATATAATTACAACATAAATTGTTACAACATTTGACATTACATATTGAACAATAACTTTTAAATATACATGTACTACCACTAAACAATTAGATCTTAAGACAACAGGTCCACCTATACATCAGCTCACCACACAACTCTCAACTATCTTGGTTCTTCAAAAGCATATGTCCACATCCTAAACAAAATATTAGATGTGGTACACGTCAGCACAATATTCAAGAATATTGTACTAAGTACGCCTATGTGTCTTTTTATATACCTCTCATTACTAAGACTTGGAAATAAGATAAATCTAATACTTTATAGTAATAAACATATATAAGAAAAGATGTATACTTGAACAAATATGTTTATTAGCAAAAGAGTACACATATTTAAGCACATTTTCCATTATATCATCCATGCATTTGCCACCTGAGGGAACACTCCATCATCTCAGCTACCAAAGATTTTGAGATATAAGGCCTTATGATCTACTACCAAAGATTTAGTTCATTGTACAATGTGATCTTCTACCAAAGAGAATGATCACTTTCTAGCACTATTCTACCAAAGAGAATTAGTGCTTTCATATAATGGAACATATATATTATGTTTCATGTGTTCATAGGCATAAGTATGAAAAATCAATCAACATATCATTCAAGAACAATCATTTCAACCAATATCATATGCCAAGTGTTTACTAACCATATAATGTAAGCATACTGTATAATAAGCCAAGCAAGAGGTAACGACGTACCTTGAACTGAGATATGCTAATCATATTCTTGAAATCATCTATATCCTTGTCAAACCCTGATCAAGATAAGATCATATACTATCATCATATTCTCATCATCTTAACCCTAGTTATGATTCATTTGGGTTTCACTTAGTCTTAAGATATTCCCATCATTACTTGTCTTGTCATCTTATTATCTGGGAATGATGTTACTGGTGTCGTATTCCATATTATTGCCTCATTAACGGATAATCATGTTTTCCATAATTAGGTGAACATATTAACATTATGTCACATTCATTAGTCAAATTAGGGTTACATCTTATGTATGAAGAGTCATATTCATATAACATGAATTATGTACATCATCATGATCTCATAATTAATTTTGAGGTTCCATATACTAATATGATCTTATACTGAAGATTCCATCATTTATTGATCATAAATGTATTTTCTACATTTTATTTAGGGTTATTAGCCCTAGATAGACACATTAATAAAATTACATGATTTCATGTTCCAACATCATCATATTTGATATCAAATGGATTATACATCATATTTTAGAGTTAGTGATGCATTCTCATAATTTTAGGTCTTCATTTGATATTTATTATCCATTAAACAAGTATTACACATGTTACATGATATCACTAAGATTTAGGAATAAAACTACTGATATTTGTGGTTCAAAGTTGTTTTATTCATTTTTTTGAACATTTTGATACCTTATTTGTATTTTTCTGATAATTGTGCTATTTTCTACGAATTACCTAAAATTGGGTATTTACTAAATTATTTACCTTTTGTGGTCAATGGCACACCACCATGTGGCAACTAGGGCACATCCTTCAGCTCCTGACTTATGTTGAACCGGTCGGTTCTTGGCTAAGGGAAGCCAGTTCAGGGTTTGGTTTGGTCGGTTCACACTCCTTCTTTATGCTCTGGGACTATGTCTCCCTCTTTTCGCATGTTTCTCATTCTCAAAACACAAGAAGTTGTCACTTTTCTCTGACTGCGAACTACCACCTCTGAGGAGCTCTACTCTAGTGAGGGCTTGGAAACACCTTGCTCCTCCTCTACATCTTATGATGTCTTAAATATCTTCGAGCTCCATCCCTCTGTGCCTACAGCCTGGTGCGTCAACGTTAGAGCCTTCCTCGGCTGCCTTGGTTAGCACGTCGTTGCCTACTTCTGGTGCGGCGGTGGGAAAGGGGGAAACCCCTTTACTCATTCCCTTCCATATTTTAGGCTTACTAGAGCTTTGAAACACCTCCTTGAACCCTATGCAGCATCCAAACGCGTGCGAAATGCACTTGAGAGTTGTCTCCAAACTCCATCTTCATCTCCGACATAGTCCCCCCTGTCTGCCATTTAATCTTCCACGAAGAAGCATATGAAGTTGTGTGATGGAATGATCTGACCTCTAGCTTACTTATCTATATACATCTTCCTTCAAAATTCTCTATAACTTTGCTCCTTCCTCCCCCCTTTTCTACTGTAAAAACTGACGGAGATGTCGTCAGGTGCAAGACCTTATTTTCTCTTCTCTCGCCACAAATGGCCTCGAATGAGGGGTCAAATGACAGTATGGAATGAGAGGAATATAAATTTCTGCATGATATCTAATATTAGGCCACAAGTAGGGAGAGTGGTGGTGGTGAGGTTGTTGGGTTTTAGAGGAGACAGAGAAGGAAGCGGAAATTAAAAAAAAATTTCTCCCCCAAACCCAGAACAAGGAAACGTGTCAACGTCTATATAATAGGAAAGGATGGTTTGTTGAATCATACCTTATCCCAAGGCTTGCTTGGTGACAATACCTCGCGCTATGTGTGGTCTTCGACTCTGGTCTTGGACGGTGTCTGTGCAGCTCCTGGTTGCACCGGGACTGACGACTCCTACTCGAACCGGACTGTCGGATGATAGTTGTCCTCCTGAGCGGCAGTGACCTCCCGCCTTTGTAGTAGTCCACACGGACCACCTGGAACTCCACACTCCTTGTCTCACAAGGAAGTGGAATGAGTCGCACCCTCCTGTTGACGTACTAGTTGCCAACACACTCTCATGCTGCTAGTTGCAACTACAGTTGTCCTTCCCTTGCTGCACCTCCCTTTGCGGGAAGCACTTGCTCGGGCTCTCTCTCGGTTACCAAAACTAGAGAGAACGACAACTTTGCAGAGCAACTGATTGCACTGAGTTATTGTTCTTTGAGAAGCCCCCAATACCCCTATATATATAGGAGGGTCATGGGACAGGGTTCTCTATCCCAGGCAATGCGGGACTAAAAGAAGGAGTAGAAGGGTTCGAGATTTTCCACAAAAGCAACCAACTCGCAGCCTGAACCGATCGGTTCACAAGTGAACCGGTCGGTTGAGGACCTGAACCGATCGGTTCACTACTGAACCGATCGTTTGGGACCCTTGAACCGATCGGTTCACTCCTGAACTGGTCGGTTGGGGTTCCAGGTTGGTTCCCGATTGACTTTCCTTCTTTTGTTTCTAATTGGTATCGAATACCGATCCTATTCCCAATCAAATTGGGAAATTGAAACACAAGGAAAATTCTCACCAATCCTACTTTCCCAAGTTGCTCGGTTGCACCAGTTGAATCAATCATATCAACACTTGAAGCAATCGGTTCACCCTGGGCTTGAGCCGATCGGATCAACACTTGAGCTGACCGGTTTAGCAACCTCATCTGACCGGTTCAACCCTTGAACCGATCAGTTGGGAGTGCATGTTGTGCAGAATCAGTCAATTGCGATTTCAATCAATCCGATACTCCAATCAATGTGTCCAACACCTTAAACAATATGATATTGAGCTATCAATTGATTGAGTGTTTAATTAAACTACTAAACTCCTTTAGTAATCAATCTAAACGTTGCTTGTGGACAAAAATCCTCTTCCAGGTTAAATCATATGTGTGTGACCCTGCAGGTCCATTTCACGTTGGCAGTGAAAGTCCATAACACTTATGACTTCACAAGCAAAGAGCGGTGCCTAGTCACACATCAGTGCTACCCAAGTGAAAGTAGAAAGTTGGAGAACAACCTTCATCCTACAATCCGTGAATGGTGTTACAGTGAATGTATAATTCCTTTGTCACTGATATCCCGAATGAACTCGAGGCATGGAACAATCATCCTGTCAACGTTCATTCACTTTCTTGATCTCAGAGTAGACCGGAAGAGATATGTATGACATCAATATCACATATTGATTCACACATGCATGCACGCCTTTCTCAATCCTACTCATCAAGTGGCCATGGATATCAAACTCCCTCAGGAGGAACAAATCCCATATCTATCACTCACCCCTCAAAAGCCCCATGTGTCAAAGCCACCCAATCATCACCTTTATAACAACCCATGTTTCAGGACTGCGTTTGATGATGTCAAAGTGTGACCAATGACATGTGTTGAGTGCAGTGATTTCAGGTCTAAGAATCACACTCACCACCATCACTGTGAGTACTGACTGTGACTACCATGTCATGGTTCCATGTGTCAAACTCACGGTGGGTCTTTCCGGTACACTTGTTCTCTAACAAGTACCTATGTGTTTGGTTTGATATCTCTATATCATGACTAATGAGATTTTGTCATCAACCAACACCATAATCTAGTCTTGTGTGTCATTGTTGTCTATCTACCTTCCACAATGCCATCCGACTAGGGACATAACAAGAATGTACAAACTCTTAGCATCCCTATGATCTCATCATTCAGGTCCTCAACCTGAAGGCATACATCATTGAGTACTGTCATTCTCTAGACATTCAATCTGTTCTATCACTATCTCATATGACTGAACCAGAAAGAATTGGAAGCTTGCGTTTGATGTTTATCAAATCAATCTCAATGTATCCCACCAATCATCCCATGATTGTCTCTCAGGGCATACATACCAACAGACTCCCACTTGCACTGTGAGCCAATCACCATTGAATCATATTCATAGTAATCTTCAAACATGTCCCACATGTTACTATGCTCTTGTTCCAACTTAGTGAGTAATGGCAACACCTTGCCAAAGTCAGTATAAATTGCATGTCTCACATCTCTTCGTTGTACGTCACATGTATGAGATGGAGTTGCCGTAATATGTGATCTATTATTCCTTTGCTAACCTTTAGCCACATTGCATAATCAAGGATTCCATACTTGTCATCAATGAGCGGAATATCTATAAGTTCATCTCATGAGCTTCCAGATCCATATAGTATCTACTGATGTTCTGTAACACATAGATACTCGACATTTCCTCTCAAATGGTTTTATTGGAACATTTCCAATTATCAACAAACTTTCACTTTTATACATCCTATGTATATTTTGCGATTAATTTTCTGTCCTTTCAGAAGTTCGCACCAATGTAACTCTTTACATTGAACTCTTCCTTATCTCCATAGAACTAGTACTTCACAAGTACTTATCAAGTTCTCATGATATTCCAGTAACCCTTACTGGAAATAGACAGACATCCACTCGTCATGTCCCACTTACGAGTTATCAGGATGAGCACATCATATTATCATGTCGTACATACAAGATGAATGCATTTTATTCTTGTCATGTCCATACATGCAAGATAATGGGATGATTACATACATGATAGATCCATATCTATCCTTAGTGTTCCCATTCTTCATAAGAATTGGACACTTGGCCTTGGGATACTAACTCCATGTGGCATGGACAAGTTTTCTCCCACTTAATCTGTGCATACTGAACACTTCAGTACAGATTGCCAATGTATGCTCTTTATTTTCAGGTCAAGAGATTTTTCGAGAACTATCTCTATAGATCTCTATTCCTATCACATAGGAAACATCTCTATCTCCCTTAAAGATAATTTCCACTTTTGGATTTCCAATCTAGAACATTTCCATTTCACATCAACATGTGGAATGTGAACACGCTCCCACTAAATCACATATCCCTTCTTTATCTTTGACATATCAGTCAAACCCTTTGACTATATCATCAAAGCAAAGATCCAATTCTGAGTTGCTTGTACTCAATCAATCACATTGATTAGTCCATTGTAACATATAGACTTCATTTGCATTAGTGGATTCATAAACCTTATAGGTTGTGTCACATACACATCCTTGTTTTATTCCTCATAGGATTGCAGTTTTAGTATCCATATGCCAAATGCCTTAGTCCTTAAGTTACAATCAACAAGCATCATCCTTCTCAAAATGTTATCCATGTGTCTTAACACTTAGTCCAATGAGTGCTACCATCAAGGTCATACCTTATGGTTGACATGGATGTCACTTAGGATGCAATGGTCATAAACCACATCTCAAAATCCAGTTCCTCATATTTATCTAGATAGTTGACTCATCACATGAACAACTTATCACATAGATAATTGAGGTGTATCTTTTAAGTATATAATAACTCACAACCCTTGTGACTCTTAATTTCTTTTATTAGTGGGGTATTCTTTTATTAAGAAGAATTCATTTATTCGATAGTCATTCTCTAACTCCTTAGAGTATGATTCCTTCTTGATTCAGACATCACCATGCCTTAATCATGAGTTCACTATGATACACTATCATAATCACTCAAAAGGATCTCAAACATTTGGTCCAAGTATTTCATTCATTGATCCTATCAAGAATTAACACTTTACCAAATTTATACTTCATTTATGATAATCTTGAACACTTCAAGATATTCATATTGGTATTTCTCTAAACACCATTAGAAGTATTAGCATTTATTCCAGTAGGTATGTAAATACATCACATGTATTATACCTAATTGGATAATCATTCTCCCACTCCCATTAGTGAAGATCAATTAATCATGTCCAAGATATTCATGTCTCTTACTGGTTCTCTAACCAAAAGAGTCTAGATTTATCCATCCTATGGAAACTAGAAATGAATTTCTAATGATTGATGCTAATTTGATTGTTTGAGTTATCTATAACTTTTAGGTATCATTTTATCTTATGCATATCAAATACCACAAGATAAATAAGGCATTGCCACAAAGATCATATCTTTAAGATTGAAAACTCAACTTTATTAATTGCCATCATTGTCATACAATATGCAAAAATAAAGTGTTTCTATTTATTGGCAAATATAAAATAGCAGTTCATAACTGTATTACATGCCTTATAGGCTGAAAATAAACTAAAGTACTCCTATCTATGAAGGCAACACTTGCCCCATTTATTGAGTTCTTTACACTTTACATCTTGGTATCATATACCTCAAAAAGTGTTACAAGTTTACTTTCATGACACCTTTAAGTAGAGGCTTCAATCGCCTCCTTCTTCTTTTGTTCTTCCAGATAGAGAGGACAATTCCTTTTCCAATGTCCCAGCTTTTGACAATGGTGGCAATTACCTTTCTTGGTCACGCCTCCCTTGGCCTTGAGAGCTGAAGATGGCTTGGACTCCTGGCTAGCATCAGAACCTTTCTTAGCTTTGCCCTTGCCCTTGCGCTTGGACTTGCCTTTCTTGCTTGTGATCACCATCACAGGCTTAGGCTTGTCCTTCTTCATCTGTATCTCGACTGTCCTCAACATGCCCAACAACTCTGACAGTGGCCTATCAAAGTTGTTCATGTTGTAGTTCATCACAAACTGACTGTAAGATTCTGGCAACGATTGCAGTATCACGTCAGTAGCCAACTCTTGGCTCAGTGGAAATCCCAGTCTCTGTAGGTTCTCCACATACCCAATCATCTTGAGTGTGTGAGGACCAACTGGATCTTCTTCTGTCATGACGCACTTGAACAACGCCCTAGAAACATTGTATCTGTGGGCTCTGATCTCCAAACCACGATATAAACACGATTCAAACTTAGCGGAAGCGATTCGATTAACAGCGGAAGACAAAAATCACAGAAAATTAAAACTTTTCGAAACAAGAGCTTGAATCCATAAAAGCTTCTTTCATAATAAGAGATAAACTGTTTACATCTCATGATAATTACTTCTTGAGTAATTATATACATCAAGATACAAAATCTCAAGAACTCATAACAAAAGACTCCAAGACCTGAGAGTACAGAGGACACATAGGACTGACTCTAACCACACCACATGGCAGGCTAAATCTCCACCTGAGATTTACTGCTGCTCCTGGTGTTGCTGCTGCTGGGACTGGTCACTTGTAGACCGGTTCCTCCGTCTCCGACGTCCACCTAAAAAGTTGAAGTCTACGGGGTGAGACAATTTTACATTATTGTCCCAGCGAGAGTTATAACTCTCCGCCAGAAGCTTTATTATAACATCAAAGAATATCTTAAGCAGTAAAGCTTTCAAAGTATTTAATAGCAGTTGCAGCTATAAACAAGCGCTCAACATTTATGAGACATGAAGAATATAAGCACTATTACCGTGTATCATCAATCAACTAACTCGTAGTTATCTCTAACAGGTATACTACGCGGTTGATTATGTTTTACAAACAATATTATGCCCTGTGGAGATGAGGCATACCACTCATACTCCAACTGATCGCTAAGAAGTCACATCAGTATCATACATAGGTCATTAAGAGAGCCGGATTCTCATGACCTTCACCTTCCTCAGTCGGTAAGAGGATCACTTGTAGGACATCTTATGTCTCTACTATTATAGCTCACCAGGGTAATCTGGTCCTTTGCTATTTTAGAGTTACAGTGGCGTTCTGTACTCTCTTCGTCATCAGGATATTTCATGTTTATCTCCACTGATACGGATATCTATGTTTTCTTCATCATCAAGAGGTTTCATGTTTACCTACTACTCATACGGTATGGGATTGTAGTGAAGGATTGACGGATTACATATCTACATCAAATTCCTACACTAGGATGTAAGGTTCTACACATCCATATACCCCACACACTCAATAGTATGTGATCCAGGAGTTCCCTTAGGAAAACTTGTTTCACCATCATTTGATCTCTGACAATGATGGGTCTATGACCAGGGCTCTACATTATACTTGATTAGTTAGGTACATTCAGTATTCATTTAGCATCACACATTGTTCTTCAAACAATAACAGTAGCATAACAGCTATAAAAGGAGAATACTAAATGTAACAAGCCTAACTCACATCAAACATTATTTCTCATTATACTCATCACAAGTTATCTCTAAAGCATGACCTTGATGGTATTCATGGCTCTCACAGCCCATTATTATCATAGAATGCCACTGACAAGGCATCAAGATACTTTACTTATTCATAAAGCTATCAATATGCCTTTAATGAATACAGTATCATCATCCATACCTGGATATGATTACCTCCATATCAGAACCTGCATGGTTAATTCAACTAATAAAGATAATTCAAAACAATGATTATACTTTCCACTCTTGTCATAAGAGCTAAGTTCTTTGATTCTTATCAAATAGAGTTTAATACTCATGTAACACGTCATCACCTTTGAATTACGGTTTACTATTCACATCACATGTCATTACCCTTGAATTAGGGTTTACTATTCACATCACATGTCATTACCCTTGAATTAGGGTTTACTATTCACATCACATGGTGAATTGAACTCATAACATCATCATGTATGAGGAACATCATCATTGATGCTCTCAGATTAGCTTAAGATTCATCATATATCATAATTAGGGTTTCCATGATCTCACATAGGTGGATCATACCCTAATCATGCACATTCATGTGTATTGAAGGTTCTTTACTTGAGTTTCCACCCAAAAAGGGTACTTTCTCTCTCTTAAGATACTTTCTCTCTCCTCATACTAGTAGATGGTGATAACACTACTCTAGATCAGGTTGGGTTAAGTCCTCATGGGCTAACATAAGCCAAAACATCACTATCATGTCTCCAACATATCTTGGACTACATTTTCCTTTCTTTCACCATCAGGACACTCCTTTGTAGGTGATATATTAACAAAGACCAGAACACTAGTCTTGAATTTAACTTTTCTTCTTTTTGTGTTTGCATATTGTATCTGTCTATTCTAGGTTGTTCATAGTCTTTTGCATATTAACTTTTTTTTCCAGCACATCGATGCACCATATCAGGTCCTAAGACCTTGGCTTCTTCCACATCATCCCAATAGATTGGTGACCTACACAGTCTTCCATATAATGCTTCACAAGGATCTATTTGGATGCTCTCTTGGTAGCTATTGTTGTAAGAGAATTCTATCATAGGATCTTATTCCTCCCAACTTCACATCAAATATAAAACATAGCCTCTGAACATGTCTTCTAGAATTTGTATTCATCTTTCAGACTATCCATAAGTTTGAGGATACTGAAATTGAGTTTTGTTCCCAGAGAATCATGGAATTGCCTCCTAGACTTGGATGAGACATGAGAGTCTCTATCATAGGTCACAAAATAGGAATTTCACATAGTCTAATGACATTATTCATGTATAGGTCATCTAGAGTATCCATGGAAATAGTTATCTTCATAGGCAAGGCATGGGCTGGTTTTGTCAATCTATCTAGAATTACCCATATAGTATCACTTCATTTCTTTGTTTTGGGTAAGCCAGTGAAAAAGTCCATAGTAATGTTCTCTCACTTCTATTCTGGTATTTCTAGTGGTTTCGACTCCCAGGCCTTTGATGTTCAACTTTTATTTGTTGGCAATTGATACATCTAAGGACATACTCAACTATTTGTTTCTTCATACAAGGTCACCAAAAAAATATGTAAATTTTATACATTTTATTTTTTCTTGGATGGCTAGAATATTTTGAAATATTTGCTTCATTGAGAATCTTTTTCTTAAACTCTGAATAATTTGATACCCAAATTCTATTGTCAAACTACACGCCCCCTTCTTTGTCAAGATTTAGCCTCAACTTATGTTTTCTACCTCCTTATTCATGTTTTCATACACACATTAACTATTTTGTTCTTGTAGGATTTCATCCTTTAATCCTTTATGAATCTACTATAATATCCAACTTGTCCAAAATAACTTCACGTTATGACCACATCTGAGCTTAATTGGTAGACTAGGGTTTACCTAGACGATTATATGCTTAATTAGATTAATCACCACTTAAATCTGAGTAATGATGGTAGCTAATTATGATGCTTTAAACCTAATGAAAAATCCATGCACTTTCATTTTGATTAAACAAGGCTTTAGAATTATAAACATTAGTCGGCTAGAGTTAAGGTTCATGTTCACCACAGTTATAATGGGCAACACGGTGGTGATGCAGGAGGACACAACAACTGTGTTGGAGTGGAATAGGAAAGATAAGCAAAGTTAAAGTGAATATGGAGTTGGATTCTTGGATAGAACAAAAGTGGTAGGTCCGACGGCTATGTAGGGTTGTTGGTGGTGTGGGCATTCTAGGTCACACAGTCATTTTGAAGAAATATAAGTTTTGACCATTTGTATACTCAAATCTGATGGATTCATCGCAACACATATGTGGAAGGGACAACAACCATTCTAGGTCCTCCTTATAATGGTCATGGTACCTTGCACGACTGTTCTGGAGGGGGGGTCTGTAGGGTATTTTTCTCTTAGCCAAATTTTTATAGACTGCAAGGTAGTAGATTAGTATTTGACTTTTAGTTTTTCTTTTTAGAACTTAGAATGACCTAAAGTTTTTATTGATGATCTGAAACTCTAAGATAAATAAAATTATAATTTTTTGTAACTTCTATAGGAGGATTGATCTAATAATTAATCGATTTACAGTTACATTTTTTTGACAGAAAATTCTTCTAAAAAATATAAAGTGTAAAGAAGGGTCAATTTACAATTGACCTAAGCAACTTAATTGCTCTATATGGTTATCATAACACACTAGGATCTCCCACATTTTGTGATTCATTCTAGAGAAACAAAATCCTAGAGAGAGAGAGTTAGGGTTTGGATGGAGAAATCGGTGAAGATGGAGACCTACGATTTTCTCTTCGTAGAGTTGATGAAATAAAGTAAGTTTGTCAACTATAGATAGATTTTCTTGGTGATTCCATCCCTCCTCTAATTTGATTCAAAATAATATCAAATCTTACTTTTTCTCACTCTTTCTCTATAGTTCTCCATTCCTAGCATTTTGGAGTTCGATGGAGAAGAAAGTCATGAATTTCTAGGAGTTCGATATGGATTCTGGGATTTTAGTTTTTAAGTTGTTTTTACTCCTTAGGGGAATGGATACTTCCATTAAATAGTATATTGCAAAAGTTTGATATAAGTCCACTATAATCTTCATCTATTCCTATATGCGACAATGAAATCCTAAACTACCTTTTAGTTCTAGCTTTTGCGAGACAATATAGAAATGGATTATTTTCCTATTGTGATGAATTTCAATGATAAAATCATATTAGAAATGAATAAAAATCATCTAAAATAGAATTCCTAAAGTTATTTTATAAGTCATAAGAAACACTAAAACCAAGGGTTTTTAGCTATGTCTAAAAATTTGTTGTATATCTAAATGAAAAACTTTTCCTATTTGTGTCTCCTTATATATAAATGATTGTTTTATCTAAATTATTAGTACATATATGTTAAATATTATCTTGAAATTCATTTGATATTATTAGTGTTTGCTTGATATCTCTATTAAGAGGGTGAATCCCTATATGAGTGGAAAAGTCATAAGTTTGTGAATAGACATCACGAAACTCAACAAAAGTGATTCATTTATATGATCAAGATTTATTTATTCAAGGTAATTCTTGATGCATGATATTTTGGTGAATGGCGTGGAAACCCTAGTTTAGTTCATTCTAGGATTTCATATATATGTTTTCTTGTATGTGAACTATTGGTAGTATTCTTTTATCAGTGAAAGTTTATGATGCATCAAATCCTTATGCGAGTCATGTGATATGTGAATGAGGAAAATGAAATCCCAAGGATAGGGTATTTAGTGAATCAAACATTTTCAATCTATTCTTCTTCAGCATGATAAGTGGTGTTGTTCAGTTGCACAATTCACAATATTGAATGTTAATAATTTATGAAAGGAACTATTTATAAGGTTAACCTAAAAAATATTGATTTAATGATCGAAGATGGATTTATAGAGTGAATTAGACATTTAGATGCCCTTAACATTGTAGAATTCTAACATGAGGCCTGCAATATGTGGAGGAAAGTTGCTTTCCCAAAGAAGGTATTTTGTCTAGATCATGATAAGTTGGAGCGTACCACTTGGGTGTCGGGGTCTAGGCCAATGACCATAGACTCCTTAAGATTGTTAGGTATCCAACATCAACCTAGAATGTTGGTGGTACCTATTTTGCTGGTCACTGGGTTGGCACTTGTAGAACAACTGATGCGAAGTTGTGTTGATTAAAGGACATTAGTGATAGGTCCACTGATGTACAACAAGCTAGTGTGCTTTGACTCTCTACCTGAGTACCTAGATTCAGAGGAGGAGTCTAGATATCCAACCACTTCAGTTAGCCCGCAAGATCCAGATGTGACGTGGCCTACTGCAGATGGGGTCTTACTCAAAGTTATAGACTTAGGAACTAGGACATGCTTGTAAGTCTTCTGTTGTGAGGATGTATCTTAGCACGATGAATTCACATGTCTTGGTACACTTCATGGAGGTTTGGGGAATACTAAAGTGCTTTAAAATGTTACTTTGATTACTCATTCATTGAGCACGTAGGATCACCCTTCTACTTACTTTTTTTAAGGAAACCATGTGATTTAAATAATGTCAATGTTAGATTCTATCTAACACAAGAAATGAGTATCATATTAGTCAAGTTAAGTCAGTCCATGTCACTATAGGTCCTTGTGAAGGCATTAGAGAATTGTGAATGTTGATGTGTAACTTTATTTCCTTATTTATAGTGTATGTATCCAATCATAAAGTAATATGTACTTGGAAGTGTGAGATACAAAGTAAATGCTTAAATATGTGTTTTTATTGTTGAAATCATATTAGAGGAATCCATGTTTATTTTCCCTTGAAAATCTAGTTTATTTGATTGAATGTGAAAAAAACTAAGAGTTTGAAATCAAATAGAAAGTTAAGAGAAATACTTTTATAAACCCTTGACTTTTCCCTAATCTCGTGATTAGTAGATATCGTGGGATGTGAGTGTAACAACTCGGTATTAGATCTTAGGTTGAATTGTTAGGGACCATTAGGATAGAAAGTCAGAGTTATAAACGTGGTAGTTAGGAGGTTATGTGTATATAGCTTTAGGAAGTTTGAGTATTTGGATACCCTAGCCTAGTATCTAAATAGTTAGATTTACCTGTATCAAGCTATTTTGTCTATTCCTCTATGGATTCCCTGACTAGGAATGTAGAAGGCGGATGGGTTAGAGAGAAACCTTAGAATTTTTAGAGTTTGAAGACTGGAAAGTAATGAAAGAATAATAGCATATAGATAGTATGTGAAATAATTTTCTATCATTTTTTATTTGGAAATGAATAGAAATGCTCATATACATTTGAGTTTGTATATTCTATTTTCAGAATATATTAATGGTTCTTTAACATTGTTCTACACTAGAAAGTCAGTTCAGTTATTGTTTAGATTCTTTGTATTTGACCAGAAGTTGTCATTGAATGAGTTTGTCCTAATTATATATTCCACATGTTCAAGATGAATAGGATTTGGTTAATCGTGAGTAGCTCTTGACTTCAAGACTATCGATTTAGGATGATGAAATGTGTTATTGGGATCTAGTGACTCCTATTTATTAATATAATAATAATTATTAATCTAATGAGAGGTAAACATAGAATGTAATGAAAATGTCCATACACTAAGATATTCAAATACAAGGTAAAGATTGCATAAATGAAGAATAAGTTGGAAATGATATCTAAGATCCAGCATTGGGGCCTGAGATAAAGAACCCTAAATTGTTTATAAAGGAAAAAGGAATATAGATTCAAGACATAGATTAATCTATAGAATATAAAAAAATGGAAAAATAGATCACAATCATATAATTAATGCACTTTCTTCAATTTGAAAAAAATGGAAAATTGGAGAAAAGAGTTAAGTATAGAACAAGTACATAGAAGTGGAGAATTTTTAGAAGAATTAAAGTGAAGAGAATTAGATAAACATGGAACTTATAAGATTAGGATATGAAACTCATGCGTAGAAGAGTATCTTTTGTTGTGGAAATACTTTCTCAATCATTTACCTACCCAAGATATCCTGATTAGTTCTGATTTGTATATTGTGTCAAGATGTGGGTTGTGTTGTGAGTAGGTGGAAGATCAGGAACATCTTTTCTTTGATTGTTCTTTCTCTGGTTAAATTTGGGCATCTTTTAAGCATGTTCAAGGGAGAAGTATAATGAATTGGACGGATTTATTGTGCTTGAAGGGGAAGGCTAGGTCTATGACAACTTTAATTGTCTACTACCTTTGGCAAGAAAGGAATCACAAATTTTCTCTTGTCAATACATATATTCTGACCATATTTGGGAGGAGTCCAAAGTTGATTCTTTTTTATTCTTGGTCGATTGGCCTTGTATAGATAGATTGTACTTTCTTTTCCTTTTCTACCTTTGTTTTATGTTTGTATATAGACTTTTGAAAATAATAAAAAGGGAGGAGGCGTGCTTGGAGTAGCAAAAAAAAGGACATGAAACTCAGATGAAACAAAGAGAAATTCTGGAGATGATGAGTTTGATTAAGGAAAGAGGTTTACATGATATAATAAAAAGCATGGAATGCGTCATTATACTATGAACTCTAATGCATTCACCCTTACTATCAAAGTCTCCATATAGTAACAACCTAGTTTCCTTTTGATGTATTCAATAGGTTCCCAAAGATGAAATCGAACTTGTTTTCAAAAGAGGAACAAAAGTGCAGCTAAACAAATGAAAAAGTCATATAAATGTAAATTGTATTTAGAACAAAAATCTTGATTAAAAGAGGAAATATGTCTGACCCTTGCATGTGTCATTTTAATTGAAACAAAGGACATGTAATGTAATAAACATAAGATGAAACTACTAAGGAGAATATTGACATAAAATTTCAACTTCATATTAGTAAAAGGATAATAAAATATATATATGTGGAATAGAATACATAATCATACATGTGAATGAGTAACATGATCATAAGAGGTAAGTAAAAATTAATAATGATATATGGAAGAGTAGCATACATGGAGACAATGATAGAAAATAAAGAAGGGGTTGAAACATGATGGAGTAATATAGATGATAAAAGAGAAAGATTGTAAGATGTGAGAAAGTGCTAAATAGTCAAGTCTCCTTGTTGATAACCAGTTAAAACTAGTTAGGAGAAGTGTGTTAAGTGAGTACTCCAAGATCAAAATTCAAAGTCTCAAAATCATCTCATCTTCTGTATCCTCCTTAGTGACAATAACAAGCGATGAAGTTATAAGGAAATAAATCCTAAATGATACACCACCATCATGAGAGACACAACTATTGGCTATAGTAATGATAAATATTATGGTGATGAAACCCTAGTAGGGTAAATAGAGAAAGAAACCTATCAGAAATGTAAACTAACAAAAAAGGAATTCAAGCAATACAATAAGGAAGACTTTAAAAAAATTCAAGAGAGGTTAAGTTGGAATTTTGAATTAAGAGAGTAAAATCATGTGTCAATATTCTTGGAAAGGTGACCGATGGCTGCATGTGGTATTTATTCCTTGCATAGAGCATGCAATGTGCATGAATGGATGAGGGTGTACCAGGGTACTTAGGTGTTATGCTAATCTTAATGGACTAAAGTATTGGCTAAGAAACTTTATAGTGGTTGTAGGACAATTGCAAGGTGTTGATACCTTCTCTGAGAATTGTACTTGAGCTCATTTATGGAATAAGGTCTCCCACATATTAAGATCCATTAGAGAAAATACATAAAATACCACTATTTCTTACTAATGTATCATTGTGCTCTTTGATATCAGTCTCTGTTCTTTTGATATAGTTTTCATCTGAACAAATGATTAAGAATGTAACTCAGTTAAATTAAAATATGGCTTTTTGCTTTAAAAAAATATGGCTTTTTGCTAACTTTTTCTTTTCTATCGTCCATATTTAGAGAATCGTCTAACTCTCTTTCTTCATTTGGGCTATGTCAAACCTTTCTTGCCATAGTTTAGTTCCTTTGATGTAGGTTTATGCAGGTATCTTCTTGTAGACTATCTTGAGAGAGATCCCAAAAGTAATAAGAAGACCATAATTAGTTTTCCTTTTTGGTGGTTTTGCTACACCTATGGGTAATAATGTAAACATATGTAAAAATTTTATTTCAATAAATGCTTATGTAAGTGACTATATAGTTTTGAGTTGCATCTTTTATTGGCCTTGATACTTCAATTTTGTAACCCTCATAAACCAAGTTGATATATGATGTCATTGGTTTCGAGATGTTACATACATATCCAGACTTCTATTATGAATGTGTTTAGCTAATCATACTAAAATATCTCTACAATATCTATATGAATGTATTTAACTAATCATACTAAAATATATCTACAATATCTTGAATGAAAACATGGCCATCATAATCTTGTCCTGCGTCATCCTAGAGCATATGGATCACCATAGTCGACCCCAATTTTTTATTCATTAACCAACGACATTATCCCTTACCTTTACTCTCTTGAGAAGTGAATATGTCCTTTGGAATCATTGTAGGTTCTAGTATTATAGGACGACCCATAGGGGACTTGGGTTTTTTGATCTATTAATGTTCCACATATTAATTAGTTACATATATAGATAAATTGAAAGTACTCACAAATATAAATGTAGTATATATTTGTCAGATCGTCACATATATAATAAGGTTTTTGGGCCACCAAAACCAAAACCCTTCTATTCTCCTAATGTGTTGAGTTTCAGATATGTAAAACACAAATACTAACAGCCTTCTGGTTCTCCTAATGTGTTGAGTTTCAGATATGTAAAACACAAATACTAACTACTACTAAAAAAATGCAGCACATTCTTCTCTCAAAATGAGTATTGTATTTTAAACATAGTGATTTGTTGTTAAATATTTCTATTGTACTTGAAAAATAATAAGGATATGTAAAAAATAAATACTAATTGTTGTTAAATATATCTATGTGATAGAATACTCATTTGTCTTAATAGTTGATATGATAAAAATAAGTGTTTTATTTAGTTTTAAAAGATAATACTAATATTTTTCAATATCACTTTACTCTAGAATGAGTATTGGTTTAATTTCATTTGAACAATACTCATTTTTATAAGAATTTAATGAATTTTTAGAGAAGATACTTGTATGTATAAATGAGTACAAGGATTTAAATTTGTTAGAAAAAAATACGTATTATACATGTAAAAATAGTACGATGATTTAAAATTGTTAGTAAAGAATAGATTGTACATGACAAAAACTGCTACTCATTTTAATACAATGAGCAATGATCCAAGTGAGATTATATCCATTTTTTCAATATTTTTGTTCTAAATGAATATTGAATATATCTTTTTGTAAATAATACTCATATTTTAGCATTGTTTTAGTCTAAAATAAGTAATACATATTGTTGAAAGCTTATAATAAAATGAGTACCATAAATCTTGTATTTGTCATGGTTTAAAAAATAATTAAAGCTACACTAAAAAATTAGAGCAATTTTTTACAAATTAGATGACTAGAATTGTTATTTATGTGTTGTTGTGGGGCTGGTAGTAGGTAGAAAATAAATAGAGAGCTTGCTAGTTGGGGATACCTACAAGTAGTGGGGATGTGGAATCTATACATTTGTTTTTAGGGACATGATCTACAACTCCCGAATGGGCATATATATGGAGTTATACATACAAGTATATGTATCACTACTCATGAAAAAACCCATTACTTCTTTCAACTCACAAATTAATGGATTCCAATGGCAACCCACTTGAGAAAGCAACATGGGTCTTACCCTCACTTCTACCACCATCACCAAGATGGTGGCCATAGTCTTCACTATGATAGTGGTTGTGTCTGACATCTTAGAGTGGCAGAGATTGGTCTTGATATCCTAGCATCTTGCCAGATTGAATTAGAAGACAAACACCTTTCGTTGTACCATTCCTCCTAGTGCAGACAGACATCACTATTAGTGAGCAGTTGTAGGGGTTAGTGCATAGGGATGAATGGAATGAGGTATTTCCACAATGAAAAAAATGATTTGGGAAGAAGAAAAAAAGGCAGAGGAGCTGAGGAGGAAACATAATCAAAAAATGAGGAGAGAAGAAATGAAGCGTGGTTACATGGGAAGTATAAGGCAAATCAAGTAGGGGGGATTTGTTTTTTATTTTCTCATCACTTCATCCTTGGGAAAAAATAAGCACTTAGTTGTATGAGTCTTGCAAAGTCCGGTTCACATACTCTATTCCGAGCTTTTTTTTCTAGTGTGTTTTATACACACCCTTATTAATGTTTTAGGGGCGAGTTTTAAGTAAATGCATGAGAATAATTTTTTGGATTACAATCTGAACAACAAGTTTAGAATAGAATATTTGAAGGCTATGAAAGCATGATAATATTAGGGAGTCTATTAACCTTATTTTCTTGCCTACACTATTCTTCTTTTTAGGTTCAGCCAAGGTATTTCATGATACACTATTTTTATGTTGTAGATGCTATATTGTTGACAAGTAAATTTCAATTTTCCACATTCATATTTTTGGCTAAGTTTTTGACAATAAATATATTTTAATTGTTTTGATAAAAAGATGATAGTTTTCAACATAGAAATCACTAGAATTAAGATGAAAATAATGATGCACCTTACATCGATATGGTTAGATTTGGAAAACTCTCTTCTAAGTATCGTGGATTCACAACTTAAGCCCTATAAACTCATCCAAAATTGTAGTAGTTACTATAACAAAGACAAATATGCAGTATCAAATTTGGAACTCATAAATACCATACATCGATGAGCTCAGCAGAAAATAGATACACCTCTAATCACCCAAAAACTAGAGAGATTGAGAACTATCACATTCCTCTAGTATCTAGTCTCTTTTTCACGTGACTTGGCAAAACTTGAAGCATTTTGTCATACTATCACATCTGAAACCACATATTTGACATGTAAATATTACTAGTTGACTGTCAGATTAATTGTTTTTATAAAAATCTAGCTTATCTATTAATTGCATCAAAGGGGGTCACATCTCCTTGATTAAATGGAAAGTTACAAGTCTAAAAAATTCCAACCTCATTCTTGAGTCCCCTTTTTGCTAGTTTATGTTCCCACTCATTTCCTTCCCTCAGGGTGTGCTTGAAGGAGAAGTCAGGGTACATTCTCTTGGATATGTCAATATCTTCAAAGATCTTCATGGATGGACTTAGTCCTTTGTCTTTCTTGCCAACAAAATCAATCACCTTTGATGTGTCTGTTTCAAAGATTTCTTGAGTTGTTTTGAGGTTCTTTGGTAGTTGTAGATTGAGAATAACCTCACGGGTTTTTGTTGTGGTTGCTTTGCACCAACTGTGGCTGGCTTTCACCACCATAGCACAATAATTACCTTTATAATCCCTGCATACTACTCCTATGATTAGTCTACTATCAGGCAGGAAAGTTGCACCCAAGTTGAACTTCATTTTACCTAAGGGTGGAGGGGACCAGAGAGTGATTCTTCTAGTGGCAGTTAGGGTTGTCTTTTTGTTGTTCCTCTAATGCATTTCTTCATATTTTCGTATCCAATTACCAAGGCCATGGGCCATGATATCAGGTTGATGGGGGTTTTTCACTAAAGATGATTTGATTTTGGTGTATCTAGGACATAAGACATAAAGTAAAGACTTTGATAGCGGTCTCCTTACTGCAAGATGATAAAAACTTTAAAACTTTCCTTGGAGGTATCCATCAAGATATTTGGATATCAGTATCTTCCCATATATCTTTGATCTTCAGGCACTGCAGCACAGCGTGCATTTCACTTTCTTCATCTGAATCACATATTTCACATGTCTCATTTTCTCTAATATGTGTTTAATAGAGGTTATTATTAATTGGAAGTTGATAGTTGCACCCGTCACTAGTTGTCCCAACCTGATTGTGTCCTCTGTGACCAAGCTAGTAGGCAGTTTTTACTAAGAAGATATCGTTAGGGGAACGATACCAGTATGAGGACTCTTCATTCCCCTCGTATAATAGAAGACTTAGAATGAATTTTGTTGTTCCATCAGTAAAAAGGTTGTATATCAGGTTGTAGTTCCACTACTTGCTATAAATATCAATCAGTTCATTTATTTTCTTTGGGATGTACCCCACATAGTCGTCTTTCATAATTCTCATTCCTCATCTTCCCCAGAGCCAATTGTATTCCCATATATCAACCTCAAATTCCATGTTCGTGTTAAGTATAAGCCCCTCAACGAGTAATCCTTTGATCCCCGAGATACCCCTCCAGGAATTGATGGGGTCATACCCCTGATGAATGCATATTCATCTCATATTTTTGCTTCATTTAGAATAATTAATTAGGACTTTGTTGTTAATTTTAGCTAATTCAAAAATAAATAACACTTTCATATTCTTGATATGATTTTCTTGAATTCTTATGATATTTTTCTTAATTTTCAGGAATTATCTAAGTAATTAAATCGAGAAAATAAAAAATAAAGATATGAGGCTTTCAAATATTCTCGCAGTGCCTGAGATACTCGTCACCAAAATAGCCATATCTTTTGCGTATAAAGGAGGAATTTCAATATAAAATATGGAATGAAAAGAGAATTTTATTGGCTACAAAAAAGATATATTTTGTGGCAATTTTGGTGTTTATTTGGCTGCACAATTAACCAGTGAAAGTAGCATTACGTTTTCTCGCAGAGTCTGATTTCAGTATATACCTTTCACTAAAATTGGTATAACTCCCACATCCCAAGGCGGAATTTATTGTGTAAGTATGCGTTGGAAAGATAATTCAATTATCTACAAGAAAAATATATTTTTAGGCTGCTTCCGAATTTCTGACGGGTCCAAAAATACGCTCGAAACCTCTGTTGCGGGAAATTAATGCAAAAGGGATGCAAAGAAATCAATTGTTTCCTCTATTGACTAGATCTAGAAAGTTAGCAACCGCCGGCGGTCATTTCTTTTATCCTAAACCTAATGTATACCCTCCTCCTTCTCCTATAAAAGGAGGGGCATTTCCTCCTCTTTGGGCATCTTGGATTTCTCTTTGTATTGAGATTCTGAAGCATTTATTCTTGTAATCATCTTCTTATTCTACAATAAAATAGATTTTAGTTCAAGCATTGTTCTTTCATACTTGTTCTTGTCTCTTCATTCCGCCTTAGTCTTAATCTTCTTTTCTCCGTTCTTTAATTCTGGAGCAAGGAACTAAGAACTAAGAACTAAGCCATTTTATTGTCTCTAGCATAAGGATTAATCTCCTGATTTTTGGGCTAGACTATGGCTTCAATACTTTCTTCCTCCGTCTCCCCCTTCTCCATGAGTGAGTAGACTTCTATCGAGGCAAGGGGAATAACCCCTTCTCTATGGTTTTAATGACTTCTTCTTAAACGACTAGATGGTAATCAATTTTAATTAACGGTTGATCTTCGGATCCCACGTTAATCCGGATGGAAATGACCATGGAAATCCGGATTTAGAATAATAAAATCGATTACATAGACGTTTTGATATGACCGTAGATTTACGTCTTTTAGGATGATAAACTAGGAAGTATGAGCACCAAGACCAATGGGCTCACGTGGAGTTTATCTCTTGTGAGTTTTTAAATTCACAAACCTTCATCGAATCGTCGCTTAAGAATTAGTTGTTATCGCCTACACTAAGGTGGTGAAAACCCCTACGAGCCTCGATTTCCATCTCTTGATTTAATCACCGCATACTTTTGCTTTCTTTAATTCCTAGTCTTTTCATTCATATAGTTTTTCTTGTGCTAGCAATAATCTTAACATTTCCTTGTGCTTTTTTTTTATTCTTGTTAAGTGTAATTTCTTTCTTACATTAGTGTAATCAATCAAACCCAAACTTGACTTTTACTTTCTGTTCCAATCTAAAAAAATACCAAAAACAAATAACAAGTTCTTCAAACTTTGGGTTCTAAGAACAATCTCTAAAACGTTGTCCTGTGGGATCAACCCTTCTATACTACCCTTAAAACCGGAAGTAAAAAAGGTTTAAACTCTAGGATTAACCATATTAGTGATTGGTGTGTTAAGCGACGCATTATCAATTTGGCACCGTTGCCGAGGACAAAAAATTATTTTCTCAAACCCCAAAACAATTTTGAAAAACTTTTTTTTTCTTTTTTTTTCATGCCTTCTGAGTAGCATTTCGGAAGTGTACTCCTCTTTCTGCCGAGTTTCTATTCCGACATTACGTTTTTTTCTGCACACGAATTAACTACTTTAATTGTGCATGCGACGCCCGAACGTCGATTTTCAACCTTTTGATCCGGAAATAGAAAGGACTTTTCATCGTCTAAACCGTCAAAATATAGTGAGAATGAATGAAGATGAAGTCTCTCGTAGGATTGACCAAGCTCTCGCAGCTCAAAGAGAGCTCATCCACGCCGAACAAGCGGAAAGAGAAGCCGCTTTACGAGCAACGTTTAGGGCCAAACAAGAAACCATAGAAGCCGATAGGAGGGAAGCCGAAAGGCAAAAATAATTAAAATACTTTTCTGTTCCCAAAACGGCCTATGCGCAACATCCGGTTATACCCCCCAATATTATTGCTCCACAATTCGAAATCCGAACACAATGGATCACCATGATGCAAGCCAAACCCCTTCTTAGGCAACAATGGGGAAAGTTGCCAAGATCATCTTCAAAGGTTCATTGACCTTTGCTCTTTGAACAAACTCCCAAGTGTCTCTGAAGATGCCATCCGCCTTAGGTTGTTTAAATATTCCCTCTCCGGCCAAGCTAGTAGCTGGTACAACACCATGGAGAGTGAAGAACATGTCACAACTTGGGAAGTTCTACAAAGCAAGTTCCTTGAGAAATTTTACCCCCCGTCTCTCACCTATGAACTTAGGGGTCAAATAACTCATTTTTCTATGTCCCCAGGAGAGTCTTTAGGTGAAGCCTGGAAAAGGTTCAAAGACTTACTTAGGAAGTGCCCCCACCATGATAACTCTCAAGCCCAACTCATAGATATTTTCTATCATGGTGTTGATGATGATACCAAATTCTTTCTCGATTCCTCATCTGGAGGAAATTTCATGCATCAAAGTTTGACTAGCGCATGGGAGGTAGTTAAGCGGGCTTCCGAAACAAGGGCTAGAAGAGGGATTGGTGGAATCCTTAAGGTAGACAAGGCAGAAGTTAATAATGATATCCAAAGCATAGCGGAAAGCCTAAAATTAATTGCTTCTCCTTGATTGCATTGATGAATTAAACCAACTAAGGCAAGAATGGGAATTAGTTGATGATCCCCTACGCACTGCTCTCACCATCCCCACCGAATGTGATTTTGATAATGAACCATCAAATCAAATCAAGATTCATTTGGACAACTTTGAGGAAATCCCATGTGCTGAGATTGAAGACCTTAAATGATCTCCACCATAGAAGAACGACTTGAACCACCAAAAGCCCCAGAAATGAAGACTCTCCCCATAGGCCTGAAATATGTCTTTCTGGATGAACAACAATTATGCCCTGTTATTATCAATTCTGACCTTACCATTGAACAGGAAAACATGCTTATGGGAGAACTTAGGAAAAGGAAAATAGCTTTAGGGTACAAAATGACGGATTTAGTTGGGATAGATCAATCCATTTGCATCCACAAAATCCCAATGATTGAAAATAGTAAACCTTCCCGAGACCCGCAAAGGAAACTCAACCCAAACATGAAGTAAGTTGTCCGTCTTGAAGTAATTAAACTTTTGACTGCAGGAATCATCTACCCCATCTCTAACTCTCCTTGGGCCAGCCCTGTCCAGGTCGTCCGCAAAAAGGGTGGGACCACAGTCATTAGGAATAAGAAGAATGAGCTCATCCCCACCCGTACCGTCAGAGGGTGGAGGATGTGCATTGACTATAGGAAACTCAACAAAGAAACTAGGAAAGACCACTTCCCTCTTCCCTTCCTCGATCAAGTTCTTGAATGTTTAGCTCATCAACAATACTTTTGCTATTTATATGGCTACTCGTGTTTTTATCAGATTCCCATTCATCTTGACGACCAAGAGAAGACCAATTTCATATGCCCTTTTGGTACATACGCTTTTAGACGAATGCCCTTTGGACTGTGCAATGCACTAGCCACTTTTCAAAGATGTATGTCTGCCATTTTTTCAGGGTTAACTGAAACTGTCATGGAAGTTTTCATGGACGATTTCTCTGTCTATGGAGATAGTTTCAGTTCTTGCCTTGGGAACGTCTCCCTTGTTCTTGATAGATGCATCGAGTAACACTTAGTCCTTAATTGGGAGAAGTGTCACTTCATGGTCAAGGAGGGTATTGTTCTAGGCCATAAGGCGAGCAACCAAGGCATTGAAGTTGACCAAGCTAAGATTGAGGTCATCACCAAGATCCCCCTCCTACCTCAGTCAAAGACATCCGAGCCTTCCTAGGACATGCCAGTTTCTATCGGCGATTCATCCGTGATTTTTCCAAAATCACAAAACCTCTCACCAATCTTCTTCAAAAGGACGCGCCTTTCCATTTCGATACGGCATGCATGGAGAGCTTTCTATGTTTGAAAAAGGCTCTCACCACCACTCCTACCATCCGTGCTCCTGACTGGGCCTTACCCTTTGAAATCATGTGCGATGCTAGTGATTTTGCTGTAGGTGCCATTTTAGGACAAAGAATTGATAAAAAACACCATGTCATTTATTATGCATCCAAGACCTTAGATGAAGCTCAGCGAAATTAAACAGTCACCGAACAAGAAATGCTAGCCATTGTCTATGCATTTGATAAATTTCACTCATATCTTGTTGGTTCAAAGGTTGTTGTTTACACTGATCATGCAGCTATTCGCTACCTCATGACCAAAAAAGATGCCAAGCCTAGACTCATAAGATGGATTTTGTTATTGTGGGAATTTGATCTAGAAATCCTAGACAAAAAGGGATCTGAAAATGTCGTGGCTGACCACCTCAGTAGACTTAACTATAGCCCCATTGATGAAAATCCCATAAATGAATCCTTACCCGATGACCAATTGTTCAAGGTAGACTTCCAATTTCCTTGGTTTGCTGATTTTGTAAACTATTTAGCTATAGGTGTATTGCACCCCGAGTATAGGGGACACTCTAAAACTAAATTTTTACATGACGTCAAAAATTATTATTGGGACGAACCTTATTTGTTTCGACTTTGTGCCGATGGTTAATATCGTCGTTGTGTATCCCACGAAGAAAGCATCGCCATTTTGGAACAATGTCACTCTGGCCCCTATGGTGGTCACATGAGTTCCCAAAAAACGGCTAGAAAAGTCTTACAATGCGGATTCTTTTGGCCCACCATCTTCAAAGACTCATATGATTATGTGCTTTCATGTGACCAATGTCAAAGGATGGGTAATATCTCCAAGCATGACCAAATGCCTCTCACCTCTTGGCAGGAATTAGAGATTTTTGATGTTTGGGGAATCGACTATATGGGCCCATTTCCTTCTTCTTATGGGTTTGCTTACATTTTAGTCGCAGTCGATTACGTGTCAAAGTGGGTTGAAGCCATACCTACTAAAACATGTGACTCTAAACCTGTTAAGAAACTCTTTAAAGATGTCATTTTTCCTAGATTTGGAGTCCCTCGCACCATCATTTCTGACGGGGGATCCCAATTTTTGGAGAAAAGTTTTGAGGATCTTTTGAAAAAATATGGGGTTTATCACAAAGTCGCCACTCCTTACCATCCTCAGACCAGTGGGTAGGTAGAAGTATCCAACAGACAAATCAAATCCATTTTAGAAAAAATTGTTAGACGAACTAGGAAAGATTGGGCATTAAAAATCAATAATGCTCTATGGGCATATCATACTGCCTACAAAACACCCATTGGTACCACCCCTTTCAGACTGATCTACGGTAAGTCATGTCACTTACCAATAGAACTAGAGCACAAAGCAAGCTGGGCCATCAAAACTTTGAATTTTGACCTTTCCATGGCTGGAGAGAAACATTTTCTCCAAATAAATGAGCTTGATGAACTTAGGATGAGTGCCTACGAAAATACAAGAATCTACAAAGACCGAACCAAAATGTGGCATGATGGCCATATTAAGCGCAAAGATATTAGAGAAGGGGATCAAGTTTTGGTTTTTAATTCAAGATTACGACTTTTCCCTAGAAAACTCAAGTCGAGATGGTATGGCCCCTACATTGTCAAGTGTGCTTATCCACATGGCGCTTTTCTTCTCTGGGATAAAGTTTTGGGTGAGTTTAAGGTTAATGGGCACCGACTTAAAATATACATCACCACTGAAGACCTTGTCGCTTTAGATTCAAACAATTGTTCATCTTTGAAAGACCTGAACCTATTTGACCCCACAACTTCTCCAAAATCCCAATAGACTGATCCATCTCTTGTCAGGCCATGACGTAAACTTGGCGCTTTTTGGGAGGCAACTCAAATAATTTTTGCATTTTTCCCTTCTTTTCTAATATCATCACCCTTGTTTTTTATTTTGTTTTGTGTTCTTCTCTTTTGGGGAGTTGCTGTCATCGGTGTCCTTCATCCTCCACCACAGTGATTCTTTTCCCCCATCTCAGATTTTGATTTTTCTCGGGACGAGCAAAGTCTTAAGTTCGGGGTGGGGATGGGTGGTACGTTTCCACCCCTTTTCTTTACCTTTTAGTATCTTTTCTTTGTTTTACATATTGCATGTAGTTTTTTTCTTTCTTTCTTTTCATAGTACAATTGGCCCATATCTAGTCGGCCTTGATATGATAATTTGTCAAAATACTCCCCTTAATGATGTAACTGCCTTGCAATTAAAATTTTGAAACTTTCATGACTAGAAATCCTCCTGTCACTTAGGAACTCAAATAATAATCACTCCTTGGAAAAGATGGCAAGCCATAGAGGACTGATAGGATTCAAGAGTGATGCTTTCTTATCAAGTACAACTTGTATAAATTTTCTTGAATTTTCGCATGATTCGATAATAGTTGAACCAATGCATGGTACTCTAAAAAAAGATGGAAAAAAATTGCACAAGAACAACCTCTTCTACTCTTCTTCTACCACTTCCAAATCTTTCCATTTGTCAAAAAGAAAAAAAAGCCAATAATGCCCAAAAGGCTAAGTTTGGGGTGGCACCGCTCCCCCCTCTTTCGCTTCTTCCATACCCACGCAATTGGGTGTATCACCAAAAATTAAAGAAAAAAATGCGGTCAATGTAATTGCATGTCCACTAAATAAAAAGGTCTCGAGTCGAATAGAGGAGAGACTGTCCTTCTTCCATACCTCCTTCACTCCAATTTTCTACCCAGGGGAAAACTACAAAAACCCCAACCATCCAAATCAGCCCTGTTCTTATGTAAAACTTTAAAAAAAATTGGAGTACAAAATGCAAAGGTGAAATGAAAATCTATTTTATTGCAGGTCTTGAATAAATGTAAGTTTGTGAAGTAGGAAATATAAAAGTCACTTTTCGTGAATTCAGGAAGTCAGGGTCGTTTGGCCATATTTTGGTGGAAGGAATCAAGTGATTGTTAGGAGAGTGAGGATGATAGGTTGAAAGTATGTCTTGAAAGCATTTCTTAATTTTAATGTCGCTCGGGACGAGCAAAGTTTAAGTTTGGGGTATTTTGATGAATGCATATTCATCTCTTATTTTTGCTTCATTTAGAATAATTAATTAGGACTTTTTTTGTTAATTTTAGCTAATTCAAAAATAAATAGCACTTTCATCTTCTTGATATACTTTTCCTGAATTATTATGATATTTTTCTTAATTTTTAGGAATTATCTAAGTAATTAAATCGAGAAAATAAAAGATGAAGATATGAGGCTTTCAAATATTCCCGCAGTGCCTGAGATACTAGTCACCAAAATAGCCATATCTTTTGCGTCTAAAGGCGGAATTTCAAGATAAAGTATGGAATGAAAAGAGAATTTTATTGGATAAAAAAAGACATATTTTGCGGCAATTTTGGTGTTTATTTGACTACACAATTAACCAGTGAAAGTAGCATTACGTTTTCCCGCAGAGTCTGATTTCAGTATATACCTTTCACCAAAATTAGTATAACTCCCACATCCCAAGGCGGAATTTATTGTGCAAGTATGCGTTGGAAAGATAATTCAATTATCTATAGGAAACATATATTTTTAGTCCGCTTCCGAATTTTTGACTGGCCCAAAAATATGCTCGAAACCGCTGTTGCGGGAAATTAATGCAAAAGGGATGCAAAGAAATCAATTATTTCCTCTATTGACTAGATCTAGAAAGTTAGCAGCCGCCGACGGCCATTTCTTTTGCCCTAAACCTAATGTATACCCCCCTCCTTCTCCTATAAAAGAAGGGACACTTCCTCCTCTTTGGGCATCTTAGATTTCTCTTTGTATTGGGATATCGAAGCATTTATTCTTGTAATCATCTTTTTATTCTGCAATAAAGTAGATTTTAGTTCAAGCATTGTTCTTTCATACTTGTTCTTGTCTCTTCATTTCATCTTAGTCTTAATCTTCTTTTCTCCATTCTTTAATTTTGGAGCAAAGAACTAAGAACCAAGCCATTTTATTGTCTCTAGCATAAGGATTAATCTCCTAATTTTTGTGCTAGACTATGGCTTCAGTACTTTCTTCCTCTGTCTCCCCCTTCTCCATGAGTGAGTAGACTTCTATCGAGGAAAGGGGAATAGCCCCTTAGCCATGGTTTTAATGAATTCTTCTTACACGACTAGATGGTAATCGATTTTAATTAACGGTTGATCTTCATATCCCACGTTAATTTGGATGGAAATGACCATGGAAATCCGGATTTAGAACAATAAAATCGATTACATAGATGTTTTGATATGACCGTGGTTTTTGTCTTTTAGGATGATAAACTAGGAAGCATGAGCACCAAGACCAATGGGCTCACTTGGAGTTTATCACTTGTGAGTTTTTAAATTCATAAACCTTCATCTAATCGTCGCTTAAGAATTAGTTGTTATCGCCTATGCTAAGGTGGTGAAAACCCCTACGAGCCTCGATTTCCATGTATTGATTTAATCACCGCATACTTTTGCTTTCTTTAATTCCTAGTCTTTTCATTCATATAGTTTTTCTTGTGCTAGCAATAATCTTAACATTTCCTTGTGCTTTTTTTATTCTTGTTAAGTGTAATTTCTTTCTTGCATTAGTGTAATCAATCAAACCCTCAACTTGACTTTTACTTTCTGTTCCAATCTAAAAAAAATAAAAAATAAATAATAAGTTCTTCAAACTTTGGGTTCTAAGAACAATCTCTAAAAAGTTGTCCTGTGGGATCAACCCTTCTATACTACCCTTAAAATTAGAAGTAAAAAAAGTTTAAACTCTAGGATTAACCATCTTAGTGATTGGTGTGTTAAGCGACACATTATCAACCCCCCTAAATCCTATAGATTATATGTCCTTATGAAATAATTGTCTTTGAGGATCATGGCTACCAAAGATTCTAGTTTACTAATGAGACGCCACACTTGTTATTTTAAGAGGCTTGGCTGAAAGGTTTTAGATCTATAATCCCCATACCTCCCTCACTTTTAGGTGCACATAAATTCTTCCATGCAATCCAATGCATCTTTCTTTTTCCATCATTACTCGCCCACCAGAAATTTGAGATCATACTGGTAATCTCATCGATGATTGTGTTAGGAATTTGGAACACCCCATCATATAGTTTGGAATGCCTTAGATTATGGATTTGATAAGTAATTCCTTTCCCGCCTAGCTAAGAAGTTTTTCCTTACATCCACTGAGCTTTTTACCTATCCTTTCTTTTAGAGAAATAGAAAATACCCAAAATGAGAGCCCAATAATTGTAGGTAACCCCAAGTATTTGTCATGGGAATTGAATTGTTGGACTTTAAGATCCTTCTTAATCAATTCCTTGCTTGCGTCTTCAACATTTCTACTAAAGGATATCTTTTTCTTTCTTGGGTTGATCTTTCGTCCAGTTGCCTTCACATTATATCTCATAATGTGGCTATTTTTGTGGCTTCTTGGAGATTTTATTTAGCAAATAAAATATTGTCATAGGCAAAGAACAAGTGAGTAATTTGTGGACCGTTCTTACTCACTTTTTCTCCTATAATAATACCTTTTTGACTTTCTTTGTTGATGAGTTTCAAGAAAGCATCTGTGCAGAAAAGAAAGAGGTAAGGAGAAATGGGGTCCCCTTGACAGAGACCCTTTTGTGGTTTGATGCATCCTATTTTTGTTCCATTAATTATAAAGGAGGATGTTACACTGATGATACATTCATATAATTTGTTACACCAAATGTTTCCAAAACCCATCTTATTCATAACTTTGATGATGAAGTCCCACTCGACTCTGTCATAAACCTTACTCATGTCTAGTTTCATTGCTATTTTCCTCTTCTTGCCTTTGGTTTTCCTTTTCATAGCATGGGAGATCTCAAAAGCCACCAAAGCATTGTTAGTGATCAGTCACCCAAGAATGAAGGCACTTTGTTGAGGCAAAATGATCTAGTTCATATAGATTTTCACTCTGGTGGCAAGCATCTTGGAGATGATCTGGTACACGGTGTTGCACAGGCTTATAGGTATAAATTCATTCACATATTTTGGTTCTTTGACCTTGGGGATTAGAACAATGTTTGTATGGTATATGTCATTGATAGTGTTCTCACCTCTTCACCACCCTTGTATGAAAAGCACAATATCTTCCCAAATGGTGTTCCACTGTGTTTGTAGACAGCTGGTGTGGAACACATCAGGCCCTGAAGCCTTGTGGGATGCATGATGAGGAGAGACTCTTTAATCTCCTTCTCATCCAGACTCCTTTCTAGAACACTACTCATTTGGTCTGAAATAATCTTATCAATGTCACTTAGAGCTTCATTTTCCTCAACCTCACCTTGGGTTCCAAAGAGTTTTGAGAAAAATCGATTATTGTTTAGACAATGTCCTCCTCTTTGAATTTCCATACTCACTCTTCATTTAGAATACCTTTTATTTGGTTCCTCCTCCTTCTCTATGAGGCTTTTTTGTGAAAATAGGATGTATTTTGATCCCCATCCTTTATCTCATTTTGTCCTTTGTGTACCAATAAGTTTATTTTTTCTTTAGAAGTTCATTTGTTTTCTTTACATAGGGATGTGTACAAGTTTATGTTTTTGTTTAACATGGGTATATCATGACTTCTCTCTAACTCCTTCTCTGCCCTTTTGAGTTTCATATAAATATCCCCAAATTTATCTTTGGCTCATGCACACAACTTTTGTGACAACCCCAATTCATGTACACTTTCCAAGTTGACATTCCCTAGATATGCGTGCACTCATATCTATAAGATGTCAAGAGAGAAAATGTAAGGGATTGTGATTGTCATCTAAAGTTACATGGAATCCAGATCAATGTTCACAACATCACATAGATGGACACACAAATCATCAATCATAAGGTAAAAAGTCATACTACATTATTCAGGAAAAGGAATAAATAATTCTACGGAATGAAAAGTACATAGGATATAGAACATCCTATACATCATCTAGAAGAAAGAACAAAGAAGGAACTACTATCTAATAGAAGTAAAGATAAGAATAAATCATCTAATTAGCTATCCTCCAATCACTTCATTTAGAATCTTTAGGTACTTTGCAATGATTTACTTATTCCTTGAACCTAAAAAAATATGAGAAACAATGATCAACATAATGTTGGTAGGTGGTGAAAAAATACTATTCCATGCTGGCATATTGAAAATACTTGAAAAGGAATAAGAAAAAGAAAACATTATTAAGGCAGAAAATTAGGTAAACCCAATTTATTATTCACATTTCAATGGACATGTATTACTATGGTGGACTTAGCGCAAACATATATTATTGGGAACATTCCTCATGTACCTTGTACTCTAGGGATCTCCCCATATACCATGTACTAAAGGGAGGTTCTAGTCATCATTAATAATTTCCCTCTCTAATAGGGAGATTAATGAACCATCAGTAACTACATTTCATTATCTTTCCTTAGTGTTCTTAGTGTTCAAGGAGGAAAAGAGACAATATTTATAGATATACATCCAACAAGATTATATAGTTGCATGTAAGAATTTACTCATAATTAGATCACCCAGCAAAACTAGTCTTATACTTATATCCACGTACCTTGAATCTCAGGTCTAGATTCCCACAAGTCTAGATTGAGAAAGTAGATCACCTTGAAAGAGAAATAAAGACCTAATGTCATAATGTATTTTCAACACCTCATATTAGGGTTTTGGCTTTACTAGGGTTTTCATTTAGTGTCTAGGGTTTCAAATTAGAGTATAACAGGGGGAATTCTTAGGTTAGGGTTTAAAGTATGGATTTAGGTATGTAGGAGGGTTGATCTTCCCTTAATCATCATTATTGAAAGAGAGAGAAGATTGGATACCTAACCGAACCAACTATTTCAATTGGATACCTACCCATGAACTGGCCACCCTAGGATAGACCAGGCTGGACGAGGCTACTGGGATACAGACCCACACTGATGGTGAGTGTGGGCCAATCCTTTAGCCCCATCTATGACCGTGGGTCCCACGATACAAGGTAAATTCCTTCTAATTTTTAGATTTATACTTGAAATTAGAAATATGATTAAAAATAGCTTCCTTTGCCAAATAATTCTCCAAAAATACATGTAGACTTAAAAAAGTATCCTCTACATTATTGAACCCATAAATAATTATTTTGAAGTAAAACTAATGATGATATTTAATTTAGGTGAGAATGCTTCATTTATATGACACAATTAGAAAATAATTGAGGTTAAATTTGAGAAAAGTATTATTGAACCCTAGAATGATAAGAAAACAAAGTATGAAATCTAATCTTGAAATTATGCCAAAATATTATTTCTTTCCTAATTAATGACTAATCAAAGATTTTTATCCTCATTTTAATTCTAGAAAATAGACCAGTCATCAGAAAATGTGAAAATCAGAACAATCCCATATTATGATCTTCTGATCAGTAGAAAAATAACATAAACATTTTTTAGATTAGCTAGACCTAGGTTTGGCTAAACCCTAATTTTGGACGTAATTAACTATAATAATGTTGAATCTTGTATTATTGATAATTAATTATTATTAGTTAGGTGATGACCAGTGATGTAGATGGTCCAAGAAAATTAGAAATTTTTGAACTCAGGTATCTGGGCTTATTTAGTTTTATGACTATGGTTTTCTTGGTTGAATCTGAAAACTACTAGAGGGGGGGGTGAATAGAGTTTTATTGATAATTTAACAATTAATTAACTCAAGCAACCACAAAGACAATATTGGACAAGGAGACACAAGGGTTTAGAGTGGTTCCTAGCCTTAGCAAATACTAAGGTAGTCAGTCCACTACCCGGTTGCTTACCCAACCGGGATTTGAAAAGAAATCTATTTTATTACCTCGCAAGGACTTTACATAAAATACAATTTCTTTTCCCAAACCCTTCAAGCAGCCTTCACCTAGAAGTAATCGCCCAACCTTGAAGCAGCCTTCCCTTGAAGTAGATGCACCAACACCCGTTGCACCAGCCTTCTGAAGTAGCTTCCCGTGCGATAGCCTTCTTGAAGTAGCTTGAAGTCCCCTTCTCCACCTGAGAAGTCAACCCTCTCCAATCCACAGCCTCCAACCCTAGGAGTAGCAAGGAGAGTACAAAAGATAACAAGGAACAAGAAGGAAAACAGAAATTACAACTTATCCTTTTAAGCACAAGGCTTGATTTGCCTATATCAAGCGTATAAATCTCCTAACCAATGTGTACGACAATGTGATTGTAGTGGATAGGAGATACTAGCCTATAGGGCACGAAATGGAAGCAATAGGAATGAATGGCAAGTGTAGGAATTGCTCTATTGCTCTAAAACAGATTGCAAGTGTGTATTCAAGCTCAAGTATAGCACAAGTATATCTTGGGTGTACTTTGGTGTCCTAAGGCATGTCCTATTTATAGGAATGACCTATGTATGCTTAAGGACGTTCTAGACAACTTCTAGGGGGTTCCTAGTGCTTAACTAGCCGTTAGGAATAAGTTAGGCGCATTAGCAACGGCTAGTTAATTAATTCTGCAGTTGCTGTCAGAGACCATCTCGGTCGAGGACTTGTCGACCGAGATGCCCAGTCAGTCGAGGATTTGTCGACCGACAGGCTCTCTGGATTAACGTTTATTTGCAACTGTCAACTGCTGTGTCTAACGGCTACTTTTGGTCAATCTCGGTCGAGAAGTTTGTCGACCGAGAGTGTCTCGGTCGAGGAGTGTGGTCGACCGAGATTGACTCTGTTTTCAATCTTTCAATTAAGATACTAAGTGTGTGCATGAGTGTGCATTATGTGATCCTATTAGAAGGAGATGACCTAACTAAGTGTGGTGTTTAGCTAGGAAGATCTAACTCTTGATTTACATGAAGTCTAAGTACTTGTTCATTATATATTTGTACAAGTTGACAAATGATTACATTGCATGACATTTACAAACATTCAAGCATATAGATTCCCTAGAACTTTGTCATCACCTTGTTCCTGCACACTTGAGTAGCTCGTTAGATTAATAAGAATGAAATGTTTGTCATCATCGAAACAAAAGGGATTTATCATAATATCCAATTTATCCAACAATCTCCCCCTTTTTGAAGATGACAAACATTTCCTAAAATATGAAATAAGGAAATATAAAGCATGTGAGTTTCATACCTGAAGATTACCTTTTGTAGCCATTCTTGTTTTACAAGTGTGAGTGCTGGCCATCAAGATGAAACTCATTTATATTTATATTTTTGATTTTATATTCTTTCTCCCCCTTTGTCATTTCAAAAAGATATCCAATTTGAATATTTTATTTTCTTTTCCCCCTTAATTTTATATTTTGCTCCCCCTTAAATAGATATCCTATTAGGAACCTGGATTTTATATTATTGATGTCCAATTTAGCCACAATTTATTTGTCAATCATTTGCAAAGGATGTTAAGCCTTGAAATGATATGAGATCATGTTAGGTTTATGGCATGTATATATTGATTTCTCACCCATTTTACAAGGGATGTTAAGCCCCAGAATGAAATGAGAGTCCTTTAAGCTTAGAGTATATGAAGATGTCTCTAACCAAATACAAAGGATGTTAAGCCCTGATTTGTCTAGAGAATTCCTTTAAGAACAAGATATATCATTTTTATGGAGATTCGTATATTTCTTCATGGATTTGAGAATGCTAAGGTTATGACTAGCTTTAATGAGCTCTTGATCAAATTTGTTTTTAGGAGCTCCCCCTTAATCTTATAAGTTAAAGCAATTTAAAACTATTAAGGTCACAAATAAGTTGTGATTTTGACTTTTATCAAAAAATATACTAAGATTAAGTTTACTAGAATGATGTCCAAATAAGCATATTTGTCAAAGCTTATTTTAGGTCGCCCTTGACTACGACCGTAGCGCCCCTTGGCTAAATTTTGTTTTAACCAAGAGGCAAAAATTGCAGATTTCCAAATAAGCATTCATATCAATTTTGATGCATGTTTAAGTGATACTAAACATGAAAGCATAATGAATATTTCAAATCTTTTAAAAATATCAATTGAAAACACTGTTCTTTTTGCAAGCATTTCTAAGATATAAATCACCAATAAGTCCTTTTGCTTGCTTATGTAATGATAGAACAATTAAAAGCATGTAATGATAAAACAGAAATTTTCTTTAAACTAAGCATAATTTTGGTTTTTAATCAAATTAATTTCACATAATCTTTCAAGAATGATTTCCATAATTTATGCTTCATTTGTACAGTCATTAACCACAAATAGACAACAGTTTTGATCAATTTCAACAGAATTCAGCAATTTTATAGCATTCTGAAAAGCAGTGACATGCTCGGTCGACAGCTTCTCAACCGACACTTACTCGGTCGACAACTGCTCGACCGACCATGTTTCTGGAAAATATTCAGAAATTTTTATCAACTTCAAATAAAAGAGTTTATGCAAATTATAGCTCGATGATGTTGAGATAAGACATTATGATATCAGAAGTCAGTTTAGGTCAAATCTCAACTAATTAATTTGAAGCTTCTAAGTTTTAGGAATCCAAGCTAACTCATCTTTCTTTTTCTTAAAAGGGCATGAAAATGAATAATGTCCAAGACACATGCAATAATGGCAACTAATAGCATCAACTTCATTTCTATTTCTAGGAATTGTGTTCCTAGGTACAAATATAGTCTTGGATGCTCTTTTGGTTTTATTTCTTCTTGGATCGTATCCTAATCCTTTCCTTCCATTGTAACTAGAGGAAATTTTCAGAATATTGTCAAGTAGGTTATTTCCTCCTAACTCATTTACATTTCTTTGCAACCTAGCAATATCTTTCTTTGCTTGATCTAAATTGGATAATAGGGCATTTCTTTCTTTAACAACCTTATCATAATCTAAATGTGAACATAGAATAGGTTGTTTCTGGAGATCATTCACCTGAGTTTGCAAATTTGATTTTTCTAAGGAAAGAAGATTGCAATTTGCTTCTACCGATTTAATCTTAAGAGCATAATCTTCATTTTCCTTTTTAAGATTTTCATTTTCAGATACAAGAGCAAGAATTCTAGCATTTAAATCTTTATTTGCCTTTTTAAGTTTCTTCTTGCACTCAATATATTTCTCATAAGTATTTTGAAGACTAGCAATTATATCTTCTTTTGGTAGATCATAAAGACTTACTTCTTCTTCATCTTCATTTGTTGTAGCAATGAAACACTCTACGTCTTCTTTTCCACTATCGCTATCGTCACTTGAATCATCCCATGCAGCTCTATACGCTCTTTCTTTCTTTTTGTAGGATGATTTCTTCCCTTTCTTGAGTTTTGAACATTCTCCTTTCATATGTCCTTTCTTGCCACATTCAAAGCACCTGGAAGAAGAAGCACTGGAAGTTTTGTTAGTTTTAAAACTTTTATATTGCTTACCATTCACAATGAGAGTTTCTTCTTCACTATCATCTTCACTTGTGTCTTTGGTTGATGCTTTGAATGCAATATCCTTCTTTTTCCCATGTTGGCGTTCATGTTCTCTCCTTTCTTCCTCTTCTAAATCTGCCTCATGAGCTTCTAAGTTTCCGATGAGCTGCTCCATTTTGAGGCGAGTGAGGTCGTTTGCTTCTGCAATAGCTGTCACCTTTGGTTTGTACTTTGGAGGAAGAGATCGAAGTATTTTTGATACCTGATCTTCCTCAAGAACAGGTTTCCCTAAAGCACTCAAACCATTAACAATAGTAGAAAATTTTGAATACATTTCACTAATAGTTTCGTTTGGATCCATGCGAAAATGTTCAAACTTGGTTTTAAGCAAACTAACTTTAGAATTCTTAACTTGAACAGTACCCTCATATGTTATAGATAATCTATGCCAAATGTCATATGCGGTATCACATTTTGATACTCTATTAAATTCACCTACTGAAATGGAACAATATAAAATGCTTACTGCCTTTGCATTCATTTGAGCCATCTTTACCGTATTAGCATCCCATACTGCGAAATCGTCTTGTGGGAGTGTGTATGGTGTAGATACCATTCTCCAAAGATCCCAGTTGATTCCTTGGAAGTAGAATTGCATTCTCCTCTTCCAATATTGGTAGTTTGTTCCATCGAACGCCGGTGGCCTAGCAACGAGTGTTCCTTCAATGTTGAGGTTGTTGAGCACTCCATCCCCCATTTCTTCAAGACCGTGTTAAGGTTCCTTGAAGCCCTGCTCTGATACCAATTGAAAACTACTAGAGGGGGGGGTGAATAGAGTTTTATTGATAATTTAACAATTAATTAACTCAAGCAACCACAAAGACAATATTGGACAAGGAGACACAAGGGTTTAGAGTGGTTCCTAGCCTTAGCAAATACTAAGGTAGTCAGTCCACTACCCGGTTGCTTACCCAACCGGGATTTGAAAAGAAATCTATTTTATTACCTCGCAAGGACTTTACATAAAATACAATTTCTTTTCCCAAACCCTTCAAGCAGCCTTCACCTAGAAGTAATCGCCCAACCTTGAAGCAGCCTTCCCTTGAAGTAGATGCACCAACACCCGGTGCACCAGCCTTCTGAAGTAGCTTCCCGTGCAATAGCCTTCTTGAAGTAGCTTGAAGTCCCCTTCTCTACCTGAGAAGTCAACCCTCTCCAATCCACAGCCTCCAACCCTAGGAGTAGCAAGGAGAGTACAAAAGATAACAAGGAACAAGAAGGAAAACAGAAATTACAACTTATCCTTTTAAGCACAAGGCTTGATTTGCCTATATCAAGCGTATAAATCTCCTAACCAATGTGTACGACAATGTGATTGTAGTGGATAGGAGATACTAGCCTATAGGGCACGAAATGGAAGCAATAGGAATGAATGGCAAGTGTAGGAATTGCTCTATTGCTCTAAAACAGATTGCAAGTGTGTATTCAAGCTCAAGTATAGCACAAGTATATCTTGGGTGTACTTTGGTGTCCTAAGGCATGTCCTATTTATAGGAATGACCTATGTATGCTTAAGGACGTTCTAGACAACTTCTAGGGGGTTCCTAGTGCTTAACTAGCCGTTAGGAATAAGTTAGGCGCATTAGCAACGGCTAGTTAATTAATTCTGCAGTTGCTGTCAGAGACCATCTCGGTCGAGGACTTGTCGACCGAGATGCCCAGTCGGTCGAGGATTTGTCGACCGACAGGCTCTCTGGATTAACGTTTATTTGCAACTATCAACTGCTGTGTCTAACGGCTACTTTTGGTCAATCTCGGTCGAGAAGTTTGTCGACCGAGAGTGTCTCGTTCGAGGAGTGTGGTCGACCGAGATTGACTCTGTTTTCAATCTTTCAATTAAGATACTAAGTGTGTGCATGAGTGTGCATTATGTGATCCTATTATAAGGAGATGACCTAACTAAGTGTGGTGTTTAGCTAGGAAGATCTAACGCTTGATTTACATGAAGTCTAAGTACTTGTTCATTATATATTTGTACACGTTTACAAATGATTACATTGCATGACATTTACAAACATTCAAGCGTATAGATTCCCTAGAACTTTGTCATCACCTTGTTCCTGCACACTTGAGTAGCTCGTTAGATTAATAAGAATGAAATGTTTGTCATCATCGAAACAAAAGGGATTTATCATAATATCCAATTTATCCAACAGAATCATGATATTAATGTATGGTCTTTTATATTTCCAATATTGTATGTAGTATTACTATACGTAATCAGTGTTTTGTCACTTGAAAATATAAATGATGAGTAGATGTTTTATAGTTATTAAGATGCTCATTATCCCCCTTAAAACGGAAGGATCAATGTTGACTAGTACACCTCCCTAGAGCAAAAGGTGTATAGGGAGTTCCTAGAGTACTCGGTACACGGGATTGGGCCTGATATATATGTTTTGGTACTAGTCCACCTTAGTAATATAATTCACCTAGAAAAATGACAAAAATCTAGGTATTTTTCTTAATAAAGAATTGTTTTCTATGATCTTTCTTTCTTTATGCAAATATTTTCAAATTATGAAAACCATAAATATATGTATCTTTGTACCCATGTACACAACACATTGTGTTGATTCATTGTTTCATGTATGTTTTAGGTTCAGAGCTAACATGGGATTAAATAATAGGAAGTGAGCAAGTTGTATAGGTTGTAGCTATTGTGTAGATCTTGATTAGCATACATGTTCATAAACTTGTAAATCTTCTTTCAATATATAATTGTAATTCATGTTACAATAAGTCATCTTGTAATAATTTACATGTTGAATGTTGAGATATGTTATGGTGTATGCATTATAGTTGTATTTTCATGTATGCACAAATTTCTTCCACAACGCACTTTGATACAATTGCCTAACATTTTCAGATTTGTCCTCTCGGGCCTTCTAAGTCTCGATACGGCAGAATCCGGGCAAGTTACAACTTTTAAGACACAATAAATAACTTTTGGGCTAACCCTATCTCTGAGATTTCTTGCCAACCTTATTTTACCACACCGTTGAAATTAGGCTTTGTGAACCATAGTTGTTCCATTCAGAAGTAGTAAGATTTAGGTCTTTTAATACTATCATCCCCTCATTTGAGAAGGAGGGGACATGATCGTAGTTTTCCCTTAGGATATGGACTAGCTTTGCTTCTGGATGTTGTTGGCTCCAACTTCAGTTACCAATTCCCTGTCGAGCCTCTCCATGACAGTTCTTTCTTGTCTTCTTCCCTTCACCCAAGTAAATAGGTTCTGGCTTAAGGAAATGTCCACTAGTTCACACACATTAATACAATAATTAAAGTTGTTCAATTATCTCTCTTGTCTGATTTCTCCACATTTCTTCTCATGATGACTTCAGATCTCATTAAAGTCATTGAACATAGTGGCTAAATTACTACTGTTTTTTAGATTTTGAATCATCTCCCAGGTTTTATATTTAAGGTGTGGTTCCCACCACCCATGAACACCAAATAGTCTCCAGTCCTTGTTGTCTCTCTTCCCTTGGATAATGGCACTAAAGTAGTGAATAGAGTAAGACACTATTTCTATATCTTCATCATTCCACCAGAGACCCATTATGCCTCCTCTTCCAACACTTATAATACACACCCTATTATGTAGGCCACATTTTTTCCTAATTTCATCCAAGTACTCGTACTTGATTTTGGTTTCCATACGAAATACAATGTCTGGCCTTTCTCTCCAGCATATGCACTAAAGAGTACTAAATGTGCCTCAGTTGCAATGGCTGAAGTGGTTCCAACTTATCTTTTCATCATCCTCCATGGGTTTGAGTCTCCTCAGCACCCACTACTTAGTTTGGGTATGCTTCCCACACCATGGTATTTCCATCTCCTCTTCCTATTTTATCCAATATGCTTGTGCTTCCTTTAATTCCTTCATTTTCCACTCCTATTCTTTTTTGTTTGTATTTTCTATGTCCTATGTTGATTTCTTTCTTGTTAGGATGCCCGCCTTTATCTTTCTATACTTCCTGGTTTTTATTTTGTTAGCTCCTTCTTGGTTCGATGTCGTGTTGCTCTTTTTTTCTTTAGTTTCCTGCTCTTTTCCACTAATTTTGAGTTTTGGCCTAGTTTTGTGTGTGTCTTCTTCTTTTATTAGTTTATTCCCTAGGTCCCTTTCTTTTGCATCTTTGTCTCTTTCCTTTCTTTTACCTTTTCCCATTAGATTCTATTTTATGGATATTTTATTACATGTCCTTGGTGTTGATGCCCTTTCTCCTGTTGATTCTTTATTTGTGGTCCCTCAAGATTCCTCTCTATCTTCGGTGCTTTTTCCTCTTCAAAAACCAAAATTACTTGGACTCCATCTTCTTCTCTTAGGTTTTCTTCATCTTGTCCCACTCTCTTTATATTATTAACTTTGTTTTGCATTTCTATGTCTTCATTAACTTTTTCTGTGGCTTTTTGTTGAACATCTGTCTGCCCTCCTTTATTCCCTCCTACCTCCTTCTCTTCAAAGTTAATGCTCCTCTTACTTTTTTCACAGGTAGTAGCTTCAGCCTGCTGTCTTGCTTGTCTCTGTGGTGATGCTCAAATCAACTCTCCATTTTGACTCTTCACCTCTTGTGTCATCACTGCAATCCTTTTGGGTGTCCCAAACTTGCCACAGTCATAATAGAAGTTTGGTAGACATTCATACCTTAGATTGATGTTCATTAAATTTCCTTAGATGCCCTTCATTGTTTGTTTATGTTGAATTTTGAAGCTCTATTCACCCCCTCTCTAGAGCCCTAGATCCAACAAGTGGTAACAGAGCTAATGATCTTCTCCAACAATCTCACACAAGATGAGAATATGGGTGACAAACTACTTGGTTCACTCAACCTAGAGGGAGGCTTCTCCATGCATCCTCCTATCTTCGACAACACCAACTTCCTGTATTGCAAGAGGCGTATGCATTTCTACATTCAAGGCATTAACTTTGATATGTAGAAGGTGATGGTCACACCATATAAGGAGCCAACCAATTCAACATGGAATGAAGTTGCTCTTAAAGAAACCAAGCTCAATGCCAAAGCCATAAGCATCCTCTATGCAGCCCTTACCCTAACAGAGTTCAACGACATCTCATCTTGGGACACCACCTATGAGAATTGGGACAAATTGTTCATTACCTATGAGGGCACAAAGAAAGTCAAGGAGGCTAAGATATACATCTTGAACAGAGTTCTAGAGAACTTCAAGATGGGAAAGAAAGAAGGGATTGTAGAGATGTACTCTAGTCTTAATGTGATCATCAATGGCCTAACTACTTTAGGCAACACTTTGGATAGAGGTGTAATCAACTCCAAGATCTTGAGGATTCTGCCGAAGAGGTGGGAGTCAAAGGTGACCTCCATTGAAGAAGTGAGGAGCCTTGGTGACATCCCAACCGAAGAGCTCATTGTCAACCTCTAAGCTTATGAGCCAAGGTTTGGCAAGCAATAAGAAGAATCCAAGCAAGAAGATAAGGAAGCCAAGAAGAACAAAGATAGTTCTTTCAAGGAACAAGTGGAGGTGGTCATCCATTAATAACAACTTTCTTGTCAGACATCTCCCTCCTCCTCCGGTGAAGGTGATGACCCTAGTGAGCATGAAGGAAACTACACCAAGGGCAAGCACTTCAAAGGAAAGCAATCCTCCTCCTCTACTCTTAAATGCTACAAGTGTGGACAAAAGGGACACTAAAAGAGTGAATGTCCCAAGTCAAGAAAGTCACACCACAAGGGCAGCTCCAAGAAGGAGGAAGAGTACAAGAAGGAGAGTAAGTACAAGAGGAAGGATAAGAAGGAGAAAAGACACAAGAATACAACTCATGCAGCTTGGGAGGAATCATCCTCAAGTGACTCTAGCTCCGAAGAAGATGGAGAGTGCCACCTTGCACTCATGGACTCTACCAGTGAAGAAATTGGTGAGGTAAGTGAGGTAAGTGAGGTAAGCTTGCATGAGTTATCTAAGGAAACTATTATTGATATGCTTGTTTCTACCCATTCTTCTTTTGCTAAATGTAAATCTAAAAGAAAAAGGTTAGGAAAAATTATTGATGATTTGTATGCTAAACATGAAATTCTTGAGCTAAATGAGAAAACTCATCTTGAGAGTATTGATAACTTGCAAGGCCAATATCTTGATCTTGAGCTCCAATACAATGGAGTTGAAGTAGAGAATGGTGTTTACCTTAAGAACATTGAAACTCTTAAGGAAGATAACCAAAAGTGCCAAAATGGGCTTGAAACTCTTAAAACTGAAAATGTTGAATTTAAGCTTATTTTTTATGCTCATAGGGATGAGAGGGATGTTTACCTTAAGGAAATTCAAGTGCTTAAATATGGAAATGCTAGGTTGCTTGTTCAAGTAAATGATTTATCTTCTAGACTTATCTTGCCTAGTAATGATATTGTTTCTATTTCTCTTGAGAAAGATTCTTATTTAACTAAAGCCCTCTATTTAGATGATGACCTTGTTCATTGCAGAGATGATATTGCTAGTTTGTCTTCTACTATCATATATCTTAATGATGAAAATCATAGACTTAGGGCCTCTCTATAGAAATTCCTCAAAGGGAAAAACTCCCTTAATGAAATCCTTGACCATTCTACCAAACAAAGTGGTACTAGCCGTTCGGGATTTGTAGGGGGAGCATCTAAGGGCAAGAATAAACACAAATGTAAGAAAAAGAGCAAGGAAACCTCCTTTTTCATTGGAGAGTCTTTCCACAATGAGAATCCTATGGCTTATTCTTATTGCAAATGTGATGATCATTACTCTATTTATTGTCCTCACAAGCTACTTATTGTCCTCACAAGCCTAAGGGGACCAACCCAAAGATGAAATGGGTCCCCAAGCTAACTCCAGATCCTAAAGTTCGAGTTGGGAACCAACACTCTCCTTTCTTGTAGGAAAAAGGTAGATGGATTGTTGATAGTGGCTGCACTAAGCATATGACAGGTGACATAAGCCATTTCAACAACTTCACTAAAAAGAAAGGATGTTCGATTACCTTTGAGGACAACAAGAAAGGTAAGGTCAAATGTGAGGGTGATGTAGGTGAATCCTTGTGCATCAAGAATGTTCTCTTTGTGGATGACCTACATCACAATTTAATTAGTGTAAGTCAATTTTATGATAATGGTTACCTTGTGATATTTACTTTGTTTGAATGTTTGACTCTAGATTCCCTCACCTATCAAGTTATATATAAGGGAACTAAAAGTGGTAATCTTTATGCAATTGTGCTTGACTCTATTAAGCCTATTGTTGGTAGATGCCTAGTAGCCAATTCAAATGATATTTCTCTTTGGCATTGGGGCTTGGTCATGTAAATATGCATCAGTTGAAGAAGTTGAGCAAAAAGGACTTGGTCAAGGGACTTACCAAATTAGATTTTGAAAAGGAGGAGGAATGTCAACCTTGCACCCAAGAAAATCAAACCAAGTCCTCCTTAAAATACGAAGGTGTCCTTAGTACCAAGAGGGCTCTTGAACTTCTTCACATTGATCTATTTGGACCAATGAGAACTCCATATCTTCGTTGTTCCAAATATTGCCTTGTTATTATCAATGATTTCTCGAGATATACTTGGACTTTCTTTCTAGTTTCTAAGAGTTATACACTTGAAGTTTTCTTGAGTTTTTGTAAATGAGTTGAGAATGAATCTTGCCAAATATTTTCCATCCGTAGTGATCATGGGAGAGAATTTGAAAATGATCTTTTTGAACATTTTTGTCAAGAATCTGGTTATGTACATAATTTCTCTTCACCTTGAACACCTCAACAAAATGGGGTTATAGAGAGGAAGAATAGGTCACTATAGGATATGGATAGGACCGTGCTATTAGATTATGACACTCCAAAGAAGTTTTGGGCCGAAGCTTTCAGTACCTCATTTTTATGCAAAATTGGGTTTTCAGACATCCTTCTTTAAAGAAAATTCCCTATGAGCTATGGCATGGTAGAAAGTCCTCTATCGAGTACTTCCATGTTTTCAGACGTCCTTGTTTTATTTATTTTTTGAATACAAAAGATTCTCTCAACATGTTTGATCTGAAATCTTACAGGGCTTTCTTTCTTGGCTATAACACTACTAGCAAGGCTTATAGAGTGTTTAATGTTGATTTTGCTAAAGTAGAAGAATCTATAAATGTTAAGTTTATTGAGACTAACCCCTCTATTCCCAAAAATATTGTTCCAAATGATGATGTTGCAGTTGAGGTAATTCCTATTCTAAAAGAACTCAACATCACACAAAAGGGAAAAGAGGTGGTCATTCAAGAAGAAGAGAAATATGAAGAGAAGAAGGATCCAACTCCCTTATTTGCAAAGAATCATCCAAAAGAACTAATTTTAGGTGATCCATTTGAAAGAGTGAAGACGGGGGCTGCATTAAAAAAAATAATACAACAACACCTTAATCTCACAACTCGAGCCAAAGAACATTAAAGAAGCTCTTGGGGATGATGAGTGGATCCTAGCTATGCAAGAAGAGTTTGAGCAATTTGAAAAGAACAAAGTATGGACCCTAGTGCCAAGACCAAGTGATAGAAAGATCAATGGAACCAAGTGGGTCTACCACAACAAGCTAGATGAAAGTGGAAAAGTGGTAAGGAACAAAGCAAGGTTAGTGGATCAAGTCTACAATCAGCAGGAAGGTATAGATTTTGATGAAATATATGAACCTGTAGCTAGACTTGATTCCATTCATATGTTGCTTGACTTTTCTAGTTATAAATACTTTCTTCTTCATCAAATAAATGTTAAAAGTGTGTTTTTGAACGATACAATTGAGGAGGAAGTGTATGTTGCACAACCCCTAGGTTTTGAACATGATAGTTTACCTAACCATGTTTATTTGTTGAAAAAAGCTCTCTATGGACTCAAACAAGCACCTCAAGATTGGTATGAGAAATTAAATAACTTTTTATTATATCATGGGCATGTCATGGGCAAAGTAGATTCTACCTTATTTCTAAAGAAAACTTCTAACAATTTTCTTATCATTTGAATATATGTTGATGATATCATTTTTGGCAGAAATAACCTTGATCTTTACAAATAATTTAGTAATTTTATGCATAGTGAATTTGAGATGGTTATGATGGGTGAGATCACATTCTTCCTTGTCTTTCAAATCAAGAAAACTAAAGATGGGAACTTCATCCACCAAGGAAAATACACAAGTGACCTACTTAAGCACTTTGGGAATGAGAACACCAAGGTGAAGGATACACCCATGTCAAACACCACCAAACTTAAAAAGGGTGAAGAAGGTGAGAAGGTAGATGAGAATCTCTATAGAGGTATTATTGGAAGTTTACTTTACTTAACTACCTATAGACCTGATATAATGTTTAGTGTTGGCTTGTGTGATCACTTTCAATTACATCTTAAGAAATCACATCTTAGAGATGTGAAGAGGATTTTAAGGTACTTAGCCAAAACTTCCAATTTTTTTCTATGGTATCCCAAATCAAGGGACTTTACTCTTACGGCTTATAGTGATGCGGATTATGCAGGATGCTTGATTGATACAAAGTACACAAGAGACACTTGCTTTCACCTAGGACCATGCTTGGAATCTTGGTTCTCTAAGAAATAGAGCACAGTGGAATTATCAACCACCGAGGTTGAATACATTGCAGTCAAGAGTTGTTGTGCCCAGGTCCTTGGATGAAGCAAATGCTCTAAGACTTTAACATTCATATTGATGCTTCTCCTATCTATTGTGATAATACTAGTACAACTAACTTGTCATATAATCCTATCTTGCATAGTAGAGCTACGCATATAGAGGTTTTTCATCACTTTCTTCATGATCACTTTGCCAAAAAGGATATCTATATCACGCATCTGGACACAGAAAATCAGTTGGCGGACATTTTCACTAAACGTCTAGCTAGAGAACAATATAGCTTTATTAGATCTAAACTACTCATAACTACTTTGAATGATTTTGATATTCCTTCTAGCTAGTTGTCATATATCCTATATGCTCTTCTTATGTTTTGATCACCATTGCTTGCTAATATGCTAAAAACCCATTTTCATGTTCTTTTTGCCTTGTTTTTCTCTTATTTTTGGGTATTTTTTACAAACACTTGTTTTATCACAAAATAGTACCCAATGATGAGTGATATGTGCCTAAGTATGTTTCAAATGCAAAATTGACTTGAAAAATAAATTTAATTAGCACTCTAATGGCTAGAAATTAGAATTTCTAATGTTGGCTCAGGTCGACCATCGGTCGAGTTGCCAACTTGACTGATCAGAGGCTGAGAGCCTTTTTAAGAGTCGATCGGTCAAGTTTCCAAGTCACAGAACTCAACCAATGGCTGGGTTGGAGAAAACATAAGTTAGGTTTGGCCAACTATTCTCCTTCTCAACTAGAAAAAAATTGACCAATCCAACCTCTAGCTCCCTCAAGCTCTCAACCCTAGCCCTGACCTTCCTCTCTCCAGTCCTAGTTCGACGTAGATTGACCTCCCTTGACCTCTTTCCTATCAATCCTAGGTCTATGGATGAGTTTTTGTGGTGTTTCTCTTGCTTTTTCTCTCTCCATCCTCTCCATCTCATCTCCCTGGTGTCTAACAGGGGAAAGAGGGCCACCCAAGCTAGTGCACCATCATTGTCTACCAACCCGTGTTTCATTCCCTTTGATGACACCTTCTTTGTCTCAAATGAGGCACTTAATAGGTACAAGGACCTCCTTCCCAGGAATCCTTTTCCTTTCTGTGCCCTTTTTGAGCCATCTCGACATAGACAAAGGGTCATTGATCTTGTGACCGAGTTGCTTTACAATCACCATCTTTCCGCCCAATTCCATAACTAGCACAAAAGTCATTCATGAATTCTATGCTAACTTATAATGGAATTATGACACACTCATACCACCACTCAATACTCAATTTTTCCTCACTTCCATGATCACCAGGAAGAAATTCGAAGTCTCTGAGGATACCCTAAACATCTTCTTTTCAGGTACTGAAGTGACTGACACTTGGCGAAAGGACTACCTTGAATATTTTGACCTAGTTGAGCCTAAGGCCTTCTATAAGTAGTATGATTTTACTCTCCCTAACATTCATAAATTCTTAAAGAAGCCTCAATTCCCATATAGGAAGAAGTGTAGCCTTCCCTCCTCTACCTTAAACCTCAAGAACCACGTACTTGCCTTAGTTGTTAACTGTAATATTCATCCCAAAAAAAATCAGATTGAAATTGTAGAAAACACTGTGATAATTATGTATTATCTCTTGAAGAACATAGGAGTCAAGTGGGCAAGATACGTTCTCTGCCATATGACCTGCTTTGTCTTAGGAAAGAACACCCGTGGCATCCACCCACCCTACCCAACCCTGATATGTGGTCTTTTTCAACTTGTCATTGGCAAATCTCTTTTCCATGACCTTCACTATGAACCAACATGGAAAGGAGTTTGCATCAGTAGGACCACACTTTAGAAGTTTGTGCCTATCCCATCCTCTACTACACCCAGTACCTCTTCCTCTACCCGATCACCTCCACCACCTCAGCCTTCCCGACCTACCCGCGCCTCGTTCCATGTATCTAATGAAACCCTTATGGGCTACATGATGCATGAACATGTGTATAACCTTCAGGTTTAGGAGCACATGCATCAGGATCTCTGTGCCATCATGTCCAACATGAACCTATCATACACACACCCTTATCCTACCTATCAGCCCCACCCAGGAGGTGACTATGCATCTTATGCATATGATCACTTTTACCCAGCCCCTCCACCTTCTGCTTCTGCTGCTACACCCTTCGCCACTGGTGGATCTACCCCTTATGTGTTGTCACTTCCTTCTGACCCTTAGGCTACCCTATTGGATAGTCTTGGTACTTCTGCTCCTTGCTTCCCACATGCCAATGAGCCCCATGCTCTTGGCATATCTTGGGCTAAGCAGAATGCTCATTGGCCCGAATGTGGTTTTGGTTCCCTTGCTGATGAGGAGATTCCAGACCGGTCTGATGAGGAGCTTGTTGCTACTGATGAGGAGGATGATGAGGATGATGATGGTTCTGATGGCTTTGCTGGTGCCTTTGGTGATGAAGGTGACGTTGTTGTCTCTGTTGCACCTTTAGACAGAGATGATGACTACGAGCCAGACACTTTTGATGTTGATGATGATGATGTTTTGGACATAGATAGATTAGATGTTTATATTTTCTAGTTTTTAGTCTAGATGTTGATCATATATATCTTTCTAGGCTATTGTGTATTAAAAATATCTGGGCACATTTTTTGAGTTGTACTATTTTATCATCATGTTTTCATCATTTTGGCTTATAGGTATTTCTGAGGACATGCTTTCTATGTTGTAATCTTAATCATTTGTATACTTAATCTTTGATTTACTATATCTCATGAGTTGGTGCAATGTTTACCATATTTTGATTATAAATTAGATTGTTTGTTTCTCTCGTCTATGTTCGATGCATGCTTTTGAGATTGCATGTTGTGGATGTATGTTTGGTTGTGCTTGGAGAAGACACATTTCTGTGCTTTTCTATCCCCTTCCTTTTGATAATGTCAAAAGGGAGAGATAAGTTCAATGTTTTAAATCTCAACCATATTGATTTTATTGCATATGTGGTCATTTTCTTGTTAATTAAATGCTTTGTCATGTGACTTGCTAGAGGACCATATAGTATACATGTTACATTGTTTTGTGTTGAAACCTAACTATGTAGGTAAGAGTAAGAACAAATTGAGGGGGAGAAATTCACATTGTTCAAATCATGAATTCCCCTGCTATGCACAAGGAAAAGGTATAACTTTACATATCCTTTTCAATATGATTGAGGAATGATTTGTCATTGTCAAAAAGGGGGAGAATGTTGACTTGAGAGTTATACATTGCCCATATTTTGATTATGACTTAACAATTCCATTCCTATCTATCTATTATGTTGGCTAAAGATTGATTTCAGGCTTTAGGTACATGAAAAGATCAAATTATACAAGCCCTAGATTGTTCATGTTCAAGCCAAAAGCAATGCAAGTGTGCAATTTAGAAAATCACTCCAAACAACCTTAGATAATTTTTGTAATCACTTGTATTGATGATATGACTTGTAATTAAGATGAAAAAAATCAAGGACACTTAATTCCAATGTTTTATCACTCAAAAGTCAATTTAGAAAATTTGTCACTCGTTCTTTATCAGTCAAGTAGGAAACTCGACCGATCCAGTGATGGATTTTGTAGAGAGACCAATTGGTCGGGTTGCACACTCATAGAACTCTACCGATCGATCAAGTAAGAAAAACTGATTTTGGCTCATCGATCAAGTTTCCCAGAATAAGCTCGACTGATAGTTTGAAAATTGACTTTGTCTCTTAGTGGATCGGTCGATTTATCTTTATTGAAACTCGAATGAATGTACTATACGAAAAATGCAGAAAAAGTGATTATAACCATTAGTGAGTTGTTTTGAGCGAGAATGGATCCGTTATAACTTGGAAAATGGCTATATTCACCCTTAAGTGATCCCACACTCAAGGGAACACCCCCATCTATAAATAGGACCCCTTAGAGTTCATTTCAAGTTTGCTCATCCATGCTATTCTAAGTCCTTGCTATAGTTGACTGTGTTGCAACTCCTTGAGCCCCTTTCTCTCTCTCATTTACATAGCATTTCATGATTGTGAGTGAGTTAGGAAATTTGTAAGAGAGATTCCATCATGTGCTTGTAAAGTTGTCATTCTATTCTATCTTCCCTACCCCCTTTCTCAAAGAAGAAAAGTTTGAAGCAAGTTACTCCGAGTGAAGGTGAAGCTGTTGCTATTCTTCTTCAAGGTTGAAGAAGAGGTGAAGATCTTCTCCAGGTGAAGGAGAAGGCAAAGGAAGAAGATCCATGAAGAGTGGCTAATTCCTTGAAGGCTGAAGACTTGTGTAAGAGTAGGTAAGTCTTTGGAAGAAGGCAGAAAGACTCTTTGCAAAGTGGGTAAGTCCTTGATAAGGTTGAAGACTCTTTATAATGGATAGGTAAGTCCTTTGGTGGGTCTTGTGTTGTAAATCTTCTAAGTGAAGTTAAGGGAAAATAAATTTGAGGTTGCATTTTTTCTTATATTCTTAATTCTTGTATTTTAACTATAATCTGTAATCTAGAAGGAATTTTGTACTGATAATCTAATCATCATTTGGATCATCACATGTCTGAAAAATTACTATGGACATCTTCAAATGACTAATGCTTGGGGACAACTACATTGGGATGAAATTATTGTCATAGAAGTACACTAAAAGAGATACTTTTGGAAGGACAAACTCTAATTTTATTAAATATGCTCTTAATTCTATGTTAGTTTTACAAGTTATTAATTAAGGATACATAGTATTATCTTGATCATGCTACTAATGTAGTTATTTACCTTTAAAGCACCCATAGGTATGAATATGTCTGTAAAAAATTGTGTCTTGTGCAAAATATTGTATTTTCATATATTTTTGAGGATATTGTTTGTAAACAAATCAGCTCTACCTAAAAAAACACATGAATGAAATGCAATATATAAAACATGTTCAGGCTCACACAAGTTAATTTTTAATACTCATCTGCTTTGGATCTCTATAGTTTTGGTGATATTTCTTTCTCTTTTCTTGCTTATACCCATTTTTTCCTTCTTGATGATGGATGTTTCATTCTAAGACTTATGAGTCAATTACACTTAGTCTGAACATATATTAGAATTTTATGTGTTTTTCTAATTTTTTGTGATAATTATATCACTTGAAATTGTATAATGAAACATGAACTACTGGTGTTTATTCTTTTCCAATGAAATTTGTATATTTTTGGTCATGTATATCGAGTATGATATAAAATAAATCTTATATCAATGCATGTTCCTTATATGTACGTACATAAACTTAAACGTATGTATATGTAAGTGTGCCCAACATCTTGTTATTTTGGTTGCATCTGATGTTTTTTAAGAAAAGAAAAAATGAATTTTCTAGATAGCATAGTTGCCTATATTTCTTTGACTATATGTACATTTATATTCTTATTATAGAGAAAAATAATTTAGTTGTCTATGGATACATTTTTAGATCTAAAATGTTACATTAAGTGTAGCTAATCATTTCTGATGTATGTGAATTCAATTATTATTTTAATGGGTGCATCTAGTATACTACATAAATTTAACAAGTAAAATACACACGGAGAAAGATTTACATATACGATTTAGGCATACTTGTCAAGGCGGCTAAGATGCCAGCATGACTGAAGAGACACCTAGGGCACTTGGACGTTGAGGTGGGCCAATTTTTTTTTTCTTTTTTCTCTTAGCTTTGTTCAATATGATAATTTACATATTATACATATATGCAATATATAATTCAATCAAGGAGACAATATAATAAAGGGAGTTATAATGATAGTAGTAGGAAATGTAGAAAAGAAATAGATCAAAATATGAAAAAATTGGAATGGGAAGAGGTTGTACCAGGTATAGAGGAGAAATAGGTCTAGTTTAGGATGAATTTGGTCTGATATGGGCAAACTAGGTATGATTTTAGGAAAATAGGTCATATCTCACAATGTTGAGGTTCATTATGGCAATATAGGGAAAATAAGGTGAAGTTAGGAGTGGTTAGGTAATGTTACGAAAATTTGTTTGATTTAGGCCACATAATAAAACTAGTAGAAGAGGGCCACATAAAAGGAAACCTCTGAAATCATATATCTTGAATTTTCTTAATTGCCATATTTTTATAATTTATTTGGATTTAATGGTGAAACTTGAGCCATACCCAATTCATTTTGTGTGATAATTTTACATACAATAATTTTTTATTTTCTACCAAAAAAAAGTAAGTGCTTAATTTGATTTCCAACCATTGTGCCATCCTTGAATGTTAACCTCACATAATTGATATGACACACCTACACTCTAGATATTTAAATAAGTACAAATTGAATTGGAATAAACATACTTGAGTTTAATGATACTCTGAGATATTTTCAATAGAGCTAGAATAAACAATGTGGGTTTAATGATACTATAAGATAATTTTTGTGCACTAAATCCAAAAAAAGGAAGCTAGTTATTGGCTCTATTGGCCAAAATGTAACTAAAAGAAAGCTAGTTATTGGTTCTACTGGTCATAATGTAGGTGACATTACCATTTGCAAAGAAGTAACTATTTTTTTTAATAAAAGCATATATATGCTTTATTATATAGAGTAATATGATTTATTTTAGAGTAGTTTATATATTATTTTAATTTTCTGTGAGAATAGTATCATTAGAAATTATATACTTCAACATGAACTACTAATGTTGCTTCTTTAACAAAGAGATTTGTATGCATTTTGTCACCTACTTATATAGACATAAATGTGAAATAAATGTTAAATCAATGCATGTTCTTAAAATATACCTACATCAATTTTAAGTCAAGGATATGTTGGTGTAGACAGTGTCTGTTGATTTTGGTTGGATATGGTTATTTTTGAAAGGAAAATATATAGAGTGAGATAGTATAGTTTCTTATATCTTGGATTGTGTGTTTTATTGTCATTGTAAAGAAAAATACCTCACCTGTCTTTCCTTACTTTTGCAGATCTAATTGCATTAATAACAACTAATTTATTTCCAGCATATGAGATTCTAATTATTATTTCATTTTGTGTGTCAGTATATTACATAAATTCAATAAGTAAAACACACACATATAAAGAATTATATATATCATTTCGGTGTACTTGTCAAGGTGACTAAGATTTCAACATGACTTAAGGGTATCCTAGGGTTCCTAGGTGTCTAAGATACTAGTCCAGGTGAGTGACTTGGTTTTAAAGTTTTTTAAACTTTGTTTTCTTCATTATGATTATTTACCTATTTTACATGTATAAGATAAATAATTCCACAAACTAGACATTAAAATGAAGGGGAAATGAGGTTTTAACAACAATAGGAGGATATGTAGAAAAGGAATAGATGAAAATGGGGAAAAATAAGGATGGAAAGAGGTTTGTAATAACTATAAAGGAGAAAATGGAGGAATCGGGTGAAGAAGAATAAAGAAAATTAAAATCTAGGATAACAATGACATTAGAAGAGTTGGTGATCTGAAAGGTATTGAAAAAGTGAAAATTCAAATAAGGATGTTTTACCATCAATGAGATAAGGAGATGGAGGAGTAAGAAGAAGAGAATATAATAATCAACATAAAAAGTAATCTTAATCATCAAGGAACCCAAATACGCAACTAGTCCTCACATGACTTAGATCGATGCCTAGGGCCTTTTTGGCACAAATTAGTCAATGAAATACCAAATCAATAGGAATTAGGTTTGCAATCGATCAACAATGCTAGTCATTTTAGGGTAGAAATAGGTCTGATTTGGGCCAAATAAGTTTGAATATGGGTGAATTAGGTCTAATATCGAGAAACTAGGTTTTATTTGGGGAAAACTAGGTCTAATCTCGACAAATTATGGCTTATTTAGGTCAATATTGAGGAAATCATGTGATGTTGGGTCAAATTAGGTCATGTTATGCCAAATCAAGAATGAATTAGGCCAAATTAGGGTAACTTAGTCACCCTAGGTCCAGTTTAGACCAAGTTAGGTCAAATTTGGGTTGAAGGGCTAGTTCATATGTAAATTCATGATTGATTACGCCTAAGAAAAGAAATAGATGCAAATATGAAAAAATTAAAACATGAAGAGGTTGTAACATGTGTAGAGAAGAAATATGTCTGATTTTGGCCAATTCATGTCTAGTATAGGCATACTAGGTCTGTTTCAAGGAAAATAGGTATGATCTCACCAAGTTAGGTCTCAATAAGGTCAATGTATGGCAAACAAGGTGAAGTTAGGTCTGGTTAGGTAATGGGGAAAATTAGGATGGAAGAGGTTTGTAATAATCATAAAACAAAAAATTTAGGAGGAAGGGAAAGAAGAATAAAAAAATGAAAAACAAGGACAACAAGAACATGAGGAAGAGTAGGTGATTTGAAAGAGGGATAGAAGAAAAAAAAATTCAAATAAGTAGGTTTTACCATCAATAAGATAAGGAGATGCAAGATTACTAAGAAGAGAATCTTAATCATCAAGGCACCCACATAGGGTGCTAGCCCTCACATGACTGAGATGGATGCCTATGGCCTTTTGGCCCACATTTGACAATTAAAAACCAAATAAGTAGGAATTATGTCTAAAATTAGTCAATAATGTTTGTCATTTTTGGGTAGAAATAGGTCTAATTTTGGCCAAATATAGTCAAATATGGGTGAATTAGGTCTGTGTTGTGAAACTAGGTCTGATTTGGGGGACTCTAGGTCTGATCTCACCAAGCTATAGATCATTAAGGTCAATGTAGGGAAAATTAAGTGATCATTTGGCCTAATTAGGCCATGCTATTCCAATTTAAGGTCAATTAGGTCTAATTAGATCACGTTATGCTAGTTTAGGTCTGATGTTATAGGCATACTAGGCCTGATTTGGAAAAAACATGTATGGTCTCATCAAGTTAGGGCTCATTAAGGTCAATGTAGGGCAAATAAGGTGAATTTTGGTCTGGTAAGGTCAGCTTATGCCAATTTAAGTTTTATTTAGGTCAAGTTAGGGCAAACTTAGCCAAACTAGATAGAAGAGGGCCACATAAAAGTAAATGTCTCAAAAACCATATCTTGAATTTGTTATGATGTGTGCATTAACATATGTATATGAATACTCTTTTTTTATAATATATAGTATTGGATGGTTAATAGAACACATATTCCATTTTCAACTTTATTACTTGTATGTTTTGTTTTGTTCCTTTTTTAGGAAATTGAACAAACATTGAAATGCTTGTTCTTCTTTTATATAGATTTGATAAGTGCACAATTACTAATGGATAAGAGTTGGATTGAACAACCACTTGGCTTAGAAGCTTACATTTATGGAATTTGTCAATTTCTTGAATATGATAAGACTAGAATTGAAGTGGGAAGATTGTTTGTCCATGCAAGAAATGCAATGTGGGTAGGGAAAAGGTGTTTTCGATTGATGAGTTGGAAAGACATAGTTTGCATACGATTTTTTTGGAGATTATAAAAATTGGATTTCCCATGGTCCAAAGAATGTTTTGGAAATATCCTTGGAAACCAAAATTTTGACAATGGAGAGCAACCTACTAATCATGAAGTAAATCTAATGAAGCTAATGATGGGGGTACATCACATTAAAATCCTAATTTAGATGTTCCTTACTATCAATAAGACAATGGTCCTCACATTGTTGAAGATGATGAGAAATATAAGAAGCTAGTAGAGCTTTCTAATAGAGAGATTTATCGTGGTTGTAAAAATTTCTCAACCCTTTCATTTATTCTATGTCTATTCAATTTAAAATGTATGTTTCATTGGTAGAACAAATCATTTAGTCAATTGTTGGAGCTTGTGATGGATGCCTTTCCATAATTGATTATATTGCCATCTTCTTATAATGAAGCTAAGAAATTGATTAAGGAGTTGGGCCTTGTATATGAAAATATACATGCTTGTCCCAATGACTACATGTTTTATTGGGGTAAAAATTCAAAGAAGAAACAATGCAACGCGTGCCAAACTTTGAGGTGGACAAGGCACAAAGGCAGTAGAAATGATGGTGTTGTAGGACATAACACACAATCTAACAAATCTCCAGCTAAAGTCATGAGCATGTTCTCAAAGATAGATGAAGATATGATATGGCATGAGAACATTTGAGTGAAAGATGGAAAAATAAGACATCCAACAGTTGTAGTAGCATGGAAAGAATTTCATATGATGTACTCAATTTTTTCTTCAGACCCTCATAGTTGAGAATCAACCTCTCTAGTGATGGATCTAATCCATATGGGATACAACATACTAACTATAGTACATGGCTGGTTATTCTTAGTATAAATAACTTGCCCCCATGACTATGTATGAAACTTTGTTCTTTAATTATATCTTTGATTATTCTCAACAAATCTGGTCCTGGAAACGACATTGATGTACATATGCAAATGTTGTTGCATGAGCTAAAGTTATTATGGGAAGGTGTTGATGCAAATGATGCTCATACTATAGAGCATTTTAAGGTGAGAGCTTCTTTGATGTATACCATTAGTGAATTTCCTTCTTATTCTTTTCTATGGGGGTGGAGCACTAAAGGTTACAACGTGTGCCCTTATTGTGCTGAATCCACTCATTCATACCGATGTGGGTCAAAGATCTATTATTGGTGGTCATCATAAGTGGTTACTAGATGAGCATCCTTTTCATTCCCAAAGCAATTTATTTGATGGTACTAAGGATTATGGCCATCCTCCAACTCCTATATCTAAAACTAATATTCTATGTACATAAGCATGACTTAGCTTTGAATATGGAAAGGCTCCAACAAGAATTACTACGAAGAAAATAAGAAAAACAAGAAATGGTTCCACAAGCAATGTTTCCATAACAAAAAAATAAGATGAGGTGCTTTGGAAAGGATAAGCATATTTTTTTACTTTCCATATTGGGAACATATTCATCTTCATCATAACCTCAATGTCATGCATATTGAGAAGAATATATGTTAAAATATGGTGGTTACACTCTTAAATGTGGAAGGGAAGTGTAGATATGATGAAAAAACTCAATTGTTTCTTGAGGAAAATAATTTAAGACAACATCTCTAGATCTAATGTTAAGAAGATAGAAAATGTTTGATGCCCCCTTCTATGTACTTTATGTCTTCTAAAGAAAAGGAATGTTTTCTAAATGTCTTATCTAAGCTCAAAGTGTCTGACGGGTCCACATCCAATATTTCCAGATGTGTTAACATGAAACCACAAAGACTAATATATTTTAAGTGTCACAATCATCATGTCCTCATGCAACATATACTTCCTACAACACTACATGCATATGTAGCAGTTGTAGTTGTTGATGTGTTGTTTAAATTGTCTTCTTTCTTTAAATCATTGTGCTCTAGGTGTATTGAAATAAAAGATCTTGGTGAATTACAAGCAAGTATTGTGGTAACACTTTGTTGCCTCGAGATGGAGTTTCTTCCTCCTTTTTTCACCATCATAGTTCACATGTTGGTTCATTTGGTTGACCATGTCAAGCTTGGTGGACCATTTGAATATGAATGTATGTACCCTATTGAAAGGTTAGCATCTAATTAGAATGTTTAATTGATCATTTTCATTGATTTTTATATGTACATGTGATTTTTTATATTTGGGTTCCATGATTACTTTTGTATACATATTTAGCTAGATTGAAAGGCTACATAAATAATAAATCTCAACCAGAAGGTTCAATTGCATGGGGCTATATTTTGGAAGAGACCATTACCTTTTTTTCTAGATAATTGGAAGGTGCAGAGAAAATATTTAATAAACCCAAGAGAAATGATGACAACATCCCAAATAAGGATCTATACTTGTTCAATTTTGGGCCCCGTTATTTTGGGGCTAAAAAGGTCATACGTCTTGATGTAAAAAGTATGGAACAAGCACATCATTATATTCTGTTGCATTGTGATGATATTATGAAGGACTTGAAAGAGTAAGATATGTTGTTAATATAATTTATTCATGTGCAAAAATAAAAATTAAGATAACACAAAGTGTTGTTGTGCAAGATTCTTATATCATTAGAAAGAGGAGTTCTTACAAAAGAAAAAAAGAGTCAATTAATCATTAAAGGCTAATTGGTTGCTAGAAGGTTTTTCTAGGTGGCTTATTTCTCAATTAATACATATATGATAAATTATTGTAAGCATGAAATGCAATTCAAATTAATATAATCACTTTCGTTCACTCTTTATAGGTACCAAATATTGATGTGAGCTCCAAATAATGAGTGTTAAGAAGGGCCTTAGCCCAAGGACTTATGTTTATGCTAAAAGGCTAAATGGATTTATAGTCAATGGTTACGAGTTCCACACAATAGATTGAGAAAGATATAGAAAAGCTCAAAATTCAAGAGTCTTGGTTGAAGCTGATGGAGATTATTAGTACGGAAGACTTACTAATATATATATGAATTACATTACTATGAGACTTCTAATGCTGTGATTTTCCTATGTGATTGGATAGATATAACTTATGCAAGGGGGATAAAGCGTGATAAAAATAAATATATCACTAAGAGATGATCCTTTCCTCATTTTATTACAACTGAAGTAGGTCTTCTATGTAGAGGATGAAATAGAGAAATCTTGGTTACATGTCATTCAACACAAAATTTGAGATTCTTTTGATGGTAGGGTAGTCTCTGAATGTGCCAATGATAACATTAACACAAACTTATTGTGAATGAGGAGAGTATTTCATAAAGGACATGTTCCATTTCAATTAATGATCAATAAAATATGTTGACAGGGTGTTATATACAAGGAAACTGTAAATTCATAATAAGATTGTTACTTACTATCCCTAGAATTACTTTTTCAATAAAATTTAAGTGGTTCACTGTTGTCTTCTTTTTTTTAGATCTCTTCAACATTTTCTATAAGCATATAGATTATAAGATCAGCCATCATTTCATGTAATTTGTTTTCATCTTTAACTGAGACTTATTTTTCATGACATGCCACACCTCTTTACCTAGTGTAGATGGTGTGCTTGAATATATTATACATATGTGCTAAAATAGATTGATAAATGATCTTCTAAATTCATATGTATATGATTCAATTGGAAGTCCATTAAATCAGGTGAGAATTTTACCAAACTTATATAGTATCTGAATTCAAACAAGTATTTAACGATTGATATATCATTATACTTTACTTAGAAAATTGTTGCGATGTATGTGAACAACAACAAATGTCATGCCAAGTGAGTAGAATCCAAATGAGCATAGAAGTACATCACCATCATATCAAGATGGAGATCATTATGATGGAATAGAAGATTCTCAACCAACTTCAGAGTAGCCTTAAAGTGGGAGTTAGAATGAAAATATTTCATTTCATTATGAAGATGTCCTAGGAACCATAGATGATTTTTTGTTTTTTTACTTAAGTACTCATTGATAAATTTATGCTGGATGTTATTAACATTTGGAAAATCTTATATATTCTAATAAAAATATTAGGATAAAGAAAGGTCAAGTTCCTTTATTACATGTGTCGCTTCTAGAGATAGTGAAATATATTGAAAAGCTCAATACCTATAAACAACCAATTGGAAAGGGTGTTTATTTGCTGGTAAGATTTTTAGGAGAGCTGGAAAAGAGGGGGATCTTCATCCTCTTGGTGCTAGTACATAGTGCATCGATCATATAAACTTGACATGTTGAGGTTAATTCGGGTAAGAAATTAAAATTGTTAGTCATATTTGTATGCACTAACTCCAGGATTCAATATAAACAATTGTTTTGTGTGGAATTAGAGTACGTTTCAAATCCATAATGACATGGAAATTGATAAAAGGGTCTTGTTACATGTCAATGGGAAATGGAAAATCTATAAAAAAATTGAAAGGCATATACTTGGATCCCAAAAAAACTAGAAGCATAAATTGCAAGCCAAGTTCCAAATAACGTGATTAAAGAGCAATGAATGTGTTTGGTGAGCTATTGGTTTTCTTACACATGGAAGGTGTGGTGTTACTCATTCTATATATATGATTTTCTTCTTGTCTTTTATCATTCAATTTATGTATGCATGTGATTTGTCATACTTTTACATTATTTGTAGAAACTGTCAACAATAGGAAAGAGGTTATATGCTCAAAATACTAACTGCCATACCACATAGTCCAAAAGCTTTTCCCAAAAGAAGTTTGAATTTGTGTGGTATATTACTATGGACTAGCATTATATTGAAATTGATATATTTATTCAAGTTAAGTAACATTCATTATGTGTGTTGATAGGCAAAAAATTGAAACAGGGAACCTAGAAACTTAGAGGTTTGGAAGATCACTTACCAAAGAAAAGATGGAATCTATGTAAAGGATACAAACACTAAATATTTAATGGTCTATACAATCTTGTTTTTGTTTAATGGAGTGGCCTTAAACTATAGGTTCTATGTATGATGCAACTCCTGGTATGCATGTTGACACATTTTTTAAGGAAACTACTGAAAAATTGGTTGATGAGTGTGTTGATGAACATCAATAAATGTATAAAGAATCTATAGAATATGAGGCTTTTAATGAACTAATGTATGATGAAGAGGTTTCCAATCAAAGATTTATTGGTTATTGCCATGGGGTTTCTAGAAGTCAAGAGTTTGGATTGAAGGATGACTTGAGAAAGTGTGGTTGTGTAGATGACTTGTTTGAAGTGAGAGGAAAACTTGTTTTTATAGAGAAAGAGAAAGAAAACTTAAAGAATGCACATGTGTTAATAGTTAAAGAGAATGAACAATTAAAGATGTCACATGAAAATTTACAATCTCAGCTAAGCAACATCACTTATGCACTTGCTTGGAATGACATTGTGCTTGGTGATCCTATTGAAAGGGAAGGTGATGGAACGAATATGCCTAATGAATAAGTAAGTACTCATCCTATATAGTTATCAAAAAATGTTCTCATACTTTATATATCAATTGATTTTTTGGTCTATAGATATATGCTTGTTTATCTATATATATGCATATGTAGAGGGTGAAGGACACAAGGATGACCCTATGCCTATTCTCTTATTCAAAAGATCCCTATCCCTATCTTCTTGTATTTTGAGTCCCTATTACAAAGTGATACATAATCTGGAGTATATTCTCTAACTAGTGAATCTGGTAGGAATCATGGGGATCCCAGTTTTTCACATCGGGCTCTAGAAGGGACATTATATACTATTTAACTCAGTGCTCCAATGACTTGAATATGTCAATCTTATAAGTATACATGGATTGGGTAAAAGGATAGTGGGTGAAGAGGCAAGAGTTGTGGCTATATATCTATAAAATAAATTTTTTTAATGACCGAGAGAACCCACCCCTGGAGAACCCAACATGGTAAACTCTCGAGGCATGAGAGGGTGTGGACTAGACCCCCCCCCCAAAAAAAAAGAAAAAATGATTGATTAACTTGTTATGGTAGTAATAGGGAGTGGGTAAAGAGGTTATGTCATGGTTAATGTGTACCCATTGATTTCTAGTAAGTTAATCATATGAATAGAAAGTTGATGATAACCTTTCCTAGTTCATTCTCCTAATCTGGTCATATATGTCATTCTGGTTTTCAACACTAATAACACCCAAATTTAGGCATTTATGCCAAGTATTTATCTATGGTTTGGTTTCGTTATAACCTTAGTATACCCAAATAACTCTAGAGTTATTATCTTTATGTAATTTATATCTTTTCAATGATAGAGTTTCTGAACTATCTAATTTTGAGACTTAGATGCACCAATCTCAACAAAACATAAATTCTCTAGATTTTGCCCCATCAAGCATTGTGTTATGTGCACCAAATTAGGATTAACGGGCCCAAGAAACCCAAATTTCAATTGCCTATCACTTCATCTGTCACAATCTTCATCAGTCAAAAGTTACATAGATGCAGGCCCAATGACCTATAGTAATAGCCCCCACCCCCCGTGGTGAGTTTGTTCCTAAGAAGCATCACCATCAACCGCCAGGCTAGAAACTCAACAACTACTAACAATTAGTTGGCTTAGTGATCGTTGGGAATTAAAAATCTCAACAACCACTGAGAACTATCTGCAACCAGTGACTGCCAAGAATCAGTGACTTAACAAGCGCTGAGAAATCTCAGTTGCTAAGGATCTCAGTGACCACTTATAAATATCATAAACCACCAATCTAAGTGACCAGAGGTCTTAGCAACCAATGAGAAATCCCAATGACCAGGAAAGATATCAACAATCAGTGAAGATCTCTATAAATACCCTCCCCTTCTACCTGTAGAAGGGGTTCGACTGTTTAGAATTTTTGGGATCTAATTTGGAGTTTCAACAACCTTTAGTTCCCAAAGCCTTGTTGGAGAGTTTCAAGTTCTAAAAGGGATGAAGATAACACCCTAAGTTGACCCCTCTAGTTTTCTTCCATCCACCACCATTTTCACCACCATTCATCCACTTCCAACCATTCCCAATTTCCTTCCACCTCCATACATGCACCAAAGTTATTTTTTGGGGTGGCCAAAGAATACAAAAGATTAAGGAGAACGATAAAAGGAATAGGATAAGGAGTGATGGACACCTCTTCTCTATGTGCTAAATCTATTCTTCTACCTCCTTCATCTATTTTTCTCCTTTGTTTCTATACAAATGATGTTCTTCCATCATCGTTCAGTGTCAACTATGCTTGTCCATGGCTAGCTGAGATTATGTAGCCCATTCTGAGTACATTTATATACTTTTACCTAAAGCAAGTAGTTTTATTCCAGATCTAGTATGTTTTTTGTTCTATCTTCTCTTTTTAGTTATGATTGTTGATTTGGTTGATATCTTTCTTGCTTGAATCTCTATTTCTATTTAGATTGAGAGATTAGTTGTAGAAATAAATAAGGGGAGGTAGTTTAGATCGAAATATGAGAAGATGACATCCAAGGGAGGACTGGAACAAAACACCTATTATAGAAATTTGACTTGAATCTTCAACCCAGTCAGGTTGATCTCAACCTACTCGGGTTCACATATGGTGTTCTGAGTAGATCCTCTACTGTTCCTAGCATCTTTCAATGTCTTGGACCTGAGAGGGTATCCAGATATTCAGGGATGTTGATCTATTATACTTGAGAGAGGTTTTGGCTCATGGATGGGGCTTTAGTCACGTTGTGTGAGAGTGAGAGGGATGACCCCCACATGAATAACTATCATGTTACACGCTATATTTGTATGTAGGTTGCTTTCTAGGGTATTCGAGTGTTGTCTATGCCCGAGAACAAGTGCATAGATTGTGGAACTTATAGTTAGATAGCTAGGAACTCTTGATGATTAGTAGGATTTGACAGACTCTATTTTTGTTTCTTTGTTTTGTTTTGTTTAGTATCATTTTGCTAGATAAATTCTAGTTCTTTACATATATCAATTACCAAATTTTCTTAACTGACATAAGAGTAGGATTCTAAGTGTCGTAAACGTTCCCACATCCCTATGTCTGATCCCATGTATCTACTTTGACCCTGTATTGAGTTGTGGGGTCCTTGAATGTTTCAAGTTATAAATTCAAAAGTATGATTCATCTTTTGGATCATGCCTCCACTTTTGGGAGTGCTCTCTCAACGCCGATCAAGAACCGCTTCTTGAAATGGAAACCACCCTTCATTGTTTGTTGAATAACTTCTTGGTTAAAAAATTGGATAAGGTGACATTTAGTAGGCTATATTATTCCCTTTGTCCTTGTAGTTTTGAATATGATGAATTGTAATCAAATATAGTGTAATATTTCATATTAATAAGAACATATATTATATTATAGAGCATGGAGCTTTCACTTCTATTTTCTCTTGATAAAATATGTTGTAAATTGTAGGTTCTTACATGTGCTTCAACTAGCCACAACAATAAAAAAGGGAGTTGCAATAGATCAAGAATGGGAATCTAAGTTTAGTTAGACTGTTTTTATTGTCTCTAATATTTTTTATCTTCTAGTATGAACTTTTTCATTTGGAAACAAAAATTTAATTCTATATTTGTATGATCTCTTTCTTTGTATGTAAGACTTAAAAAAAGTACTAGCTATTTTTTCAAAAATATGTTGATGTATCATTCTTTGTTATCTACCCCCCTATATCCATAAACCATAATAGGTGCACACAAGTTCCTTTAGCCATGCCGAAAGGGACTGGGATAGTCCCCTATTTGAGCTTCAGGAGGTGCAAATGTTTTGTTGCACGACTGGTGTCACTAAGGCTATTTTTTATGTTTTTGTTTATGATTAAGTTAATACTACTATGGGTTTTCTAACCACTAGTTAGGAGGTAACATATTTGCTTGTTTTGGATGAGATATTGTCTATGTTTGGATTTAACTCTTGATATTGTTTTGTTGTATTCTTAAACTAGATTCATGAACAATTATTCATAGCCTTACCCATTTGGTGCTAGTGACACCCTATTATTGTTGATTTTTGGTTCAAAATTTGCTAATTCATGTAGCTTTAGGGTCCTATCATGTTTGGTCTTTTATTTGTTCTCTACTATTGGTTAAGGTTTCAAGCTAGTTTGGTTTACACTTTTTTTCAACATGCTCAAATACATGCTTTAATGAGATGAGATATGTTTTTGTTATCAATAATTACTGGCATAATTTTTTTACTAACTCTTCTTATGTTTTTCTTTCATCTAAACCAGTTTTGGGTTAGCTAAGCTAATCACATGTTTCATCCTCTGCATAAATTTTCTATATTTGGATATAGGAGCGATCTTGATTGTGTCTTGATCTTCTCACTTATATAGGTTAATAATCAAAACAAGAAGTAACCAAAGTCTTAGGTAATGTCAAAGTATTTTCATAAACTAAAACCCATGGGAAATAACTACTTGGATCTGTTTGTTATGCTTAGATTATTAGGGATGACTCAAATTTGATTGCTTCTACTATATTCTTTACAACAACAAAGATGTTTTCCACTCAAAGATTGAGTAACAACAAAAGCGTGTTGATCATTGTAGAGATACATTGAAACTTGGACTCAATTTTTAGCAAGGCCCTTCCCTATCCGGGGTACTTATTATCTAAAGGTTAAACAATTATCTAGTCAATTTTTACAATAATAAATGGTTTTCATTCATATTGTTGCTTTTTGTGCATAATATTTCCTTGAAATTTGGCATGTTCAGCTTGAGAGGTGGGTCAAACATGTGCAAGCCTATGAAGATCTAGACAAGAAATTCTTGGGGATAAAGAAGTGTTTGAAACTTTGTTCCACACACAGATAGAAGTATTTGAAACTTCTATACGTAAGGAAGTTTGAAACATGACTTTTGGTAGTGAGGTCAAAGTGGCATTGGACATAGAACCATACATGGATAGTAATAACATTGCCAGGTGAGGTGCGGGATATTTTGGTTAATCAAATCATACTAGATATTTAATAGTAGAAGAAATCAAATTTGCAAAAGCCTAATAGGTATTTTTGTCAATCATTAATCATAAAATTACCCCATTAATAACATATTATATATGTTGTCGGTCGTATTAAGTATTCCCATTCAACAAAGGATTTTCCTGATCTAAATTTTGCACCATCATCATGCTTGATGGTCAACACTTTCACCCTCCATGCACTCACATTAAAGAAAATCCCTATACCATGAGCTATTTTATAGTTTGGTTGTTGGCAATTGTAGCCATCTAGAAGTTTAAATGTGGAAGAGTTTAGAGTTTTAGCTTGTACTAATAAGATGGATCATGTTCATTCATGTCAAGTATACTATTTAATTTTTTCCTATAGGTTAGAATGGGTAGAACATGCTTAAAATAATTTAAATTTTACTAGGGAACTTCTTGATCTACTCAAGTTGCACATGATGTAAGCTATTGGAAGTCATATGAAAGGCTATGATCATGCACAACAAATTGGAACTAGGACTCTCTGTTGAAAGAAAGCAAGGGAACAATTTTTGTAGGAGTAGGTTTATAAGCCATGCAATCTTCTACTACCTCAATTGGTTGAAGTCACCTTTAAGTAGAACATGAGAGATTTACACGACTTCTTCAACTTGAATTCTACAACTAATTACATTAAAAAGATGAAGCTCTTATTCATCTACACATAATGAATGAGGCTAAATCATCTTTCAAAATAGCTTGTTTGGAACTATTAATAACCCCATTGAGCTCTCAAAGCAAATCTTTTGACATGATCTCTTGCTACCTTTGCACTGGAAATTCCCAAGTTGAGATGGTGGTGGAAAGGTGAGATTGTATGACTTGTCTCTTTGTTAAAATACTTAGTTGAATTTCTTGTTTAGTGAGTGGCAAATTTGTAACATATTTGAGATGATCGAGTCAGTAGTTGAGAAAGCCATAGCTCTATATTCTTAGAATAAAGAAGTAACAACAATCTTAGGCAAAGTTAGAATAGTTGCAAGAGATACAACTAATGGGAAAGAGCTTCTTGAATATGGTCGGTGTTATGAATCATGCTTAATTTTGAGGGAAGGACTCCAATATGTTTCGTTCAACCATATTTTCTACTACAATAGAGCAGTTAAAACAAAGCTTGAGTAGTGGTAGAAGTGTGTAAATGATTGTTCTTATGTATTTAAACATCAGCCCAATTTTACCATGACTATTTCCCATCCAGGTACTTATTATACACATGTAAAAAAAAACTATATTTTCTATTTTTACGATGAAGATGTTACTCATTCATATTGTTGTTTTCTGGCGCATAATATTTCCTCAATAATTAGGTATGTTCAGCTTGAAACATGGGCTGAAGTTGTGCAACCTTATGACACATCAAGAAAAGAACTCTCTCTTCTCAAAGGAGTGGTTAAAGATTTGTTCCGCTCCCACATGGTAGTACTTAAAATTAATAGAGGTGAGGAAGTTTCTGGCATTTGTTTTTGTGACGAGAAGTGGTGCTGAACAATACATGGAAGCAATACCATTGCCATGTGATGTTCATGCTATTTTGGAGTTGACTAGTTGCTTTATACTATTATCTAACATTGATTTCTAAGAATTGATGTTCCAAGTCTGATGGTATAGTTATGAACCTGATGAAGATACATGAGACACCGTAAAACTTGAGTTGTATGAACATATGGATATCTTTGTCATAGAGTGCATGAAAGTAAAACTCTTGCCACTCCCTTGAGATGTTGATGTTCTTGGTAAAAGCTCTCCATGCCATGGCCTCTCTGGCTTCAATTGCTTTGAAAAGAGTGAATGTCCTCTATATGACACCAAGAACAAGAAGATTGTTGTTTACATGGGTGTTGTCCAAGACCTCAAGTGAATGTCGTTCTTATGGAGAATGTCATGGACCTTCTAAAATTCTGGAGGTTTTCTCGACTGCTATGTGGTAGATGTCTAATAAAGACAAAGTATCATGTCAACTTGGTATAATGATAGGTGGCAGGTATGCGCTTCTCCAATTCAACCTTAGAGCCTTCTTTTGATGTTCTATGTACACCTATGACCTCCCCAAATTTCCTCTTCCCATTTACAATGTTGTTTTCTATCGTGCAGTACCCAACTCCTTTGATATGAACCTAGTGGCATTCGATGATAATGAACCCTAGAATTTGAAGAATGAACTATTTCTCAAGGATGCAACCTATAATCTCCTAGCACTTCTGATTGGTGAATCATTACACGAGACTCCCTATAGACTGTCTCAAAAGACCAGACTTTGTGTACTACATCAGAGAAAAAGGCCACAAGTTGTTGAAATTTCCTATTTAGCAAGTGAAGGATCTTGAGATGATTAAGACTCTACAACAATAGTCCCTCAAAACTTAATTGATTATTTCCAATGTGTACATCACATTTCTAAGAAGCGAGATACCTCCATGGATATGCTCAATGTTTGTATGTGTTGCAGATTTTCATCAAGCTAGATCACATAATAAGACCTCTTCTTCCATCTTGCAAGCTCTATATGGTTCCATATTATGCATTAAACTTTGTGAAAGGCAAGTACCTGGAGCCCTTTTGAGGGCTAAAACTGTTCGTAAAATTGTTATAAGAAAGAGCCCCACTAATTTTACATGCCAAGTTGTAATGTTTTCCAAATTAATACAATACTGCCATGTGAAGGATAAATACATCCAGGTGGTAATGTTGTGCTTGTGCCATGTGCTCAAAGATGTGCTATGGCTCAAGCTTTGTCGTCATTGGGCAGAACGATCATAATTGAAGGAATATGTGTTTACACTTGCAGAAGAGAGTTGTGAAGAAGAGACATGCGATTGTGTCATTACGCTATGTACTATATTGTCCCTTTATCTAGTCAACGAAACGTTATAAATCATAACAAATGAGACCATACAGTTTTATGAAATATATATATCTCACTTGTATTCAAGTGGGAGCTGCGACTATCCTGGTTTGGCCCTTTTTTTTGTGTGATGTTGTAATTTCTTTACCAAAGATAATAGCTTCACTTGCTATTTGATCAAACGGTAGAATGAGCTGCTGGGCGCACGAAAATCTTGGGCATATATATCGTGGATTAATATATGAAATGAGTTTTCTTCTTTTCAAGTAATCTACCCTTTTATATGCGAATACTACTGTTTGTTCCAATTGTATTGGATATTTATCCATGCTTATAAGAGTAGATATGTCTCTCATCATCAAATAGAAGAGTGAACTGCCATGTTGATTTTCTCCGCTAATAAGCGTGGATCATTTGGTACCACAAAAAAAATATAAAGATAATATTTTACGTAAAAACGTTGGATAATTTCTGACTCTTAACTTTGCCGCACATTTAGGTGGCGTGGATATAATATTTGTCCACGCTTAAAGCGTAGAAAATTCATTTTAAACGTGGAAAAATACATGTGCTTGCTGTACTGATTCAGTTTAAATCCTGTCTGATTATAATATCGGAGGCCAGCACGAATATGACCCTAATGTATGTTAAATGAATAACAGTAAAACCAAAGACTTTTGTGTCCTTACCTAATCGGCGGCGGTATCTAACTCCCAACTACCAATGTAACCATTTTTTTCTCCATGTTCATATCCACTAGCTGCACCTATATTGTGCTTAACACATGCTAACTGATATTAGTTAAACTAATAGAGCTAACGCATGCTGATTTCATAGTCTCCCGCAACAGTCCATCCTCTGCCCATATCTGGAAAGTGGACCGCCCGCCTTGAATACAATATCACATCCAAAGTTTAAGCGCAGTACAAACTCATCACTTTTTTCTGGGTAATGAAAAATCGTTGAATACAGCATCACATTCGGTAAACAAACGTAAATGCTACTCTAGTTCATTCTATATGTTTGTCGTTCTTTTGGTTTACACCGTAAAAAACCAGCCCATAACGAGGTTGATTTTGATACTGGTGCAGTCATTATTGAGTTTAAACCATGTCTGATTATAGTATCGGAGGCCAGCACGAATAAGACCCTAATGTATGTTAAAGAGGTTTGTTATATAGACACATTTTGGAACTCATAAGGGAACCATATTCATTCTTCACCACATATTTGAGGATATAACAAATAAAAAATATATAATAAATAAAAAATATATTTTATTTGTTATACCTTCAAACATGTGGTGGAGAATGAGTGTGGTTCCATTTTGGGTTCTAAAATGGTATCTACTTAGTATATTTTTATGTCAAATGAACAAGTGAAAGGAAAAGACTTTTGTGTCCTTACCTAACCGGCGGCGGTAACTAACTCCCAACTACAAACGTCTTTATTGTGGCATCGTTTCGATAAGTACAAGCTAGCATGACATCCACGCGTGCACGTATCGGGAGCTTATCTGACTGGACCGTGTCCGCGCGTACAATCGATGACCTCACGGCCGGTCCCACCTGTGATCACAGTATAGTAAAGACTGTCGTGGACGTTACTGAATCCATGCACGTAGAATAATTGTCCTGGAGACCCCGCCAATCCTCATCAACTAGTTAACATCACATATATAGTAATTATAACAATACCCTTTAGGTTTCACTGACCAGGCCGCCGGCGATGAGCAGATTTGGTCGACGCATTAATGTAGAAGTTGCCAGTTGGTTTAGTCGTGAGGATTGCCGGAAGGTTCCACTTCTTCAATGGCTCAGGCTCAGCTTACGTTAAAATGGTGGACTTTATTGACTTTTCAACTGATTAATTGCAGACTGACAACTCCGTGCACTTGCTTATGCTCATTATCGCCAAACAAATCGAGGTTGCTCAAGCAAACCGTAAACTTATCCGTTTTGAGAGCGCATATAGGCTTACAATATTGGGAAAACAAGGGCAAATCCGTTTTGTCTATATCCTTTTTCTTTATGGAGAGAATCACCCTCTTCACACGTCGCTTAGCGGCACACAGCGTAAAAATCCAGGGTTCGGACACCCGCCCACCGGAGAACGATTAAAGGGCAAAATTGGCCTGTCTACGTGATGAATACCATTATTGAATAATAGCTCTCAAAACCATATATGGCTGGACAGTGGACACTAATATTGGGGCATCAATTGTATATGAAGACAGATATAAAAAAAAGGTCCAGATAAATAAAATGTGTGATTACGCAGAAGTGTAGTGGTAAAAGAGAGAAATAATAAAAGAGAGCGGCGAAGGTAAGTAATGGGAAGAAAGAGAAATCAAAATATAGTAGGACCGAAAAAAATTAATTAATAGGAAGCAAGAAAAATAGAGAAAATAAAAGGAATGAAAAGGGACAGCGACATAGAACGTATCATCTTATAAAAAAAATATAGGAAAAAATTAAAATAGTACACTTTGAGGAAAATAATTATGAGTATAGTACTCCTAAAAAAAAAGTAATTCCCATAGTAGCCCATTTTCGAGAGGAAATACCACTTGTATCGGTGTTTTTCTGGCCAAAGTACAAAAAACGCCATTCAAATTGGAGCATTCAACCAGAATTGAAAAAAAAAGCAAAAGTGCCAAATGAATTGACATTTTCACCTACACGTTAGGTGAAAGCACCAATTCATTTTGCATTTTGCCTTATTTTTATTTTATTTTTTTTATTTTTGATTTAAAGAACCAATTTGATTGACGTTTTTGCTAGTTTGATCCAAAAAATGTCAATCCAAATGACATTTTCTCTCTAAAGTGGGCTACTTTGGAAATTATTTCCGTGGGAGTGCTATACTCGGAATAATTTTCCTCAAAGTGTGCTAATTTGGTTTTTTTTCTAAAAACATAAGGAATACCAATGTAGGAGAAAGCTGATATATGTTGTACAAATTATATATATATATATATATATATATATATATATATATATATATTTCACGAGCATGATAGTAAAAGTAAGTATACATTATTATATAACTTATATAAACAAAGGCATAATACAACAAAAATATATATTACAAATAACACATAGAATTTTATAAATAACTATAATAAAAGAATACAAATATATGAAAGTTGCAAATGTAAAAACATATAATACATTAAGACACAACTTGAAATATAAGTATAAAATTGGTTAACATAAATATATGCATAGTACAACACAATTATTTTGAACGTAAAATGTAAAATGAATCTAAACATTTTTTGGACATTTTCTACAAAAAGATGTATAAAATCAAACATGTTAATAAATGTGTAAGTTAATTGATAATGATATATATTATACACCAACCCTGTCAAAAAACAAATTAATTCAATTGATATAAAATATTTTATTTTTTTACTGAATTAGATATGTATATTTGTGTATTTGAAGTGTTAAATTAGCTATTTATGTTAAGATGTTGACAATTATGTGAAATTTATTATTATTCATGTGTATCTATTATTTGTTCTTATAAAAAATTTCATTCACATATACATATTTATCATCACATGTTTATATATTTTATTATAATATTTATTGTTATAAAGCCTTATCATTTATTAATTATTTGTTAGACCTATTTGTACATGGGCCTAAGTGTTTTTGCCCACTACAGTGTTGTCTTAGTCTGTATGCTTCCCCTGTCTCCTATATATTGGAGAGCAATTTCTCTTATCAAATACATCAATTAGCTTTATCTGATTTTAGAACATTGTATCAGAACAATGGTCCAACTTTAGGCATCAAAGAAAAAAAAATTACACAACTATTTGTGGCAACCTATTCTTGGATTGGTTATGACCAAGCCTTGTCTAGGCTCCATGGCCTCTTTCTTTCTCCTACTTAACATGGCTCACACTTTTGTGATAGTTTCCTTACCTTCTAGCTATCGCCGGGGGTCAAAAATGTGGTGTGAAAAATCTCAATGTTGCGCCCATCTTACATCGTCCTACCAGATCTTTTGATCTTCACCACACCAAGGAGCCTTTAGGCAATGTGGGTCTTTGGGTGTCAAACATTAGAAATCTAGTTTAAGTAAAAATCTATCTCTCATGGCTCTCCTCATTTATAACATATTCTCTACTCCTATGTGGCAAATAGGGTTTCACCATCAATGGAACTTTTTTGTCCCTTTCGGTATCACAGAGTTCTAGTTCTGCTTCATCGATTTGAACATCATCCTATCCAAACTAGTACTGCTCCTTTGTTTTCATCTCATAGTTTGTTAACTGTACCGTTTTGAATTAGAAGAGAATTTTCTCTTTGGCATCACGTCAGAATTATTGGCTCTCCTATGCAGCCCATGAGATTGCGTTCCAACCTCAATTATCTCAATTGAATCCATACACTATTTGATTTATTCATAACCCAAATGGTTGGACTCCTCCAACTTGCTATTTCTCCTATCCCAGTCTCAGAGTCTATCCCACAAGGACTCCAACCAATATTTATACCCCAATGGAGCAAAGGCAACAATAATCTTCTTCTCAACTGCCGTCGTTACTTCCCATGTCTCGTCTCACAACACCGCCTTCTACACTTCTCTAAAAAAAATTAGACCACACTATATATGATGCTTATTGCTAATCAAACCTTCATTTAGATCTTTATTCGGTTATGAAATCTACTCTAATCCTTTTGTTTGTGTAACTTTTTGGTGTTATACTTTGACATTAATATATTTACTTCGTGGTTTGTTATCTTCTACCTTTTATTTTATTTTCAATATCTCTGATTACTTACTCCTCTTCCTTCATTACTTTCCTTCACACTTCCTCAACTCTTATTTTCCCATTCACAAACTAAAGAAAAGGTGTCACAATCTCCTCCTCTCCAAATCTTCACTCTCCAATAGGGATTCACCGTCTATATCCAGTGTCAACTCGCTCATATTCCCTTTCCTTATACGGCAAGGTTAGGGTAGGGTCCATACAACATTACTCTACAATATATACCAAGATTCTATGAATCTTTAAGTACTAAAAGCCCATAGAGTGCTTCTATCACTCATTGTGAAAGATCTTCTTAATTTAAAATCCTTCTCGGAACTCACTCACGTGTCACATAAAGTTTAATCAAGAAGTGGTCGGTTGCTATTAATAAAGAGATGAGAATCAATAACACATTTCTCTCACTATTAATAAAATATTTTAGAAAGAACACCTTTTCTGATAGACTTACACCTATAATTTGTGAGCTTCATTTTTTTAGGTGGATGCGTAAGCAAAATGTACCAACAAATTGATGCATTCACGTGCAACAATGATTGCGTCTAAGCATTAGATGCATTCTTACACAAAATAGGTAACTTTTATTTAGAGTTTTTTTTAAATGGTATCTAAGTCCTTGAAATAGCTTTTAATAGTACTAACTATGATCATGTTTATTATGTACCTATATTTAATTTGGTTAACGTAATGCAATATTCATTAATCTCTTACTCCCTACTACAACTCATCATACTATCTACAACTCATCATACTATCTACAACTATTCCTTTGTTTATATGTAGTATTAAATGTATATTAACATTATTATGGTCATTGTATGGTGTGTTCCGTTATGATACTATTTTAAAACTTGATTTGCTTAAAAATTTTGAACAATGTACTCAGATACACTTCTATTCATATATAATACATCAATTTACACAAATATAAAATGGCATATGCACATATAACCTACATTAAATTTTATTATACTCTATATATTTCCATTCATAGAAAAATAATGGATTTATGTCCACACATATATCCATAATATCTTACATGCCAAAGGTATGTGTATTTATTAAATTTAGTATAATAAAATTATGTACATACATACATGTGCATTACTTTCTACATATCATCAACATTTATCTTATCGATATCCTGGTGAATGTGCCCAAAGTGAGGTGCATTTCTACAAAAACTGTGTTAGTTTAGGAATAATTTTGGAAGTATTGATATTGTAGTTATTGTCTAAAACAAAGTAGTAGTAAAAATCTCAGTGGCTTTGAGGAGGTGCATTTCTACAAAAACTGTGTTAGTTTAGGAATAATTTTGGAAGTGTTGATATTGTAGTTATTGTCTAAAACAAAGTAGTAGTAAAAATCTCAGTGGCTTTGAGGAACCTTAGTGGAACCCCAGACAACCCTTGCTCAAAGCCATAGATTCTTTGGTTGTGTGGTGGTTTATATGTCACCATTTCATAAAGAGAACTTCTATAAATTTATAGAAAGTAGATATTAAAGAAATATATGTCAAAATATCAGGATCAATATGTGTGCAAAGGAATAAAGTAAAAGACAGTGGACTCAAGGTCTAAATGGAAACCCTTGTTTCAATTGACGAAACCCTTATTTTGATGATGACTAACCATTCTTCTTATTTGTGTCTAATGCTTATAATTGAGTGATTTTAGATTAAGTACAAACATTCTCCAAATGCCTTGACTTGTGCTTCCTATCTTGGAGAAAAGACAAGCCAAAATCACTGCAAGTGCACTTTTGTGGAATATGATATGAATCCATCAGAATCATGTTGTAAATCACTTGAAATAATTGTATGAATTGCAATTAACTTTAAAAAATCATGATCACTTAAAATTAATATTTATGTACTCAAATGAAAATTTACAAAATTCATTATAGTGTTTTCAGATGAGTTTCATCTCTGATAAACTAGACCGAACCTTGATGGATTTTAGGAACTTCCAGGTTCGACCGATATTCCTCAGGACAAACTTGATTGATGCCCTACACAGGAAAACCAGATTTAAGCCATCAGTAGAGTTTCATCTAGGATAAACTCAACTAACACTTGAAATGTGATTGGTCAAATAGTGTCATTTGTCGAGTTTCCCAAAAGTAAACTCGATTAACTACACTGTACAAAATGTGCAAAATATTTTTTTCTAGCCGTTGGAGTGTTGTAAAACTCAAAAATGGATCTATTAAATCACTCCAAATGACTATAATTTAATCATAAGTGTTTCTACTGGCTAGTAGGCATCCCCAACTATAAATAGGACCCCTTGGGCTTCATCTCATGGTTGGAAAAACACCATGAAGGTCCCTATACTATATTTAAAAGAGATTTACCTCCTCGCATTCTCATAAACTTAATCAGCTACATCCATTAGAGTGAGTAAGAGATCTGTAAAAGAGCTAGTCCGACATGTATATCTTGTGAGGATCTCACTTCCTCCACCTTCCATTCTCTCTTTTACTATCAATATGAAGGTTCTCTCTCTTGCATAAGAGAGGTGAAGAAGAAGAAGGGAAGGAGTCCCTTGGTGATAGTTTCTCCTTGGAGAAGGTGAAGTCAAAGGTGGAATATCCATGAAGAGTGGGTAACTCCTTAAAGGTGAAAGATTTGTTTCAAGAGTGGGTAAGTGTTACGACCTCACCTTCCGGTAGCCCCCGATCAAGGGAGACCGAGAGGTCGAAGCCACACACATAATTTCTGGATCAAAGGTTCGACAATAGACCAAGAACAGTTATTAAATTTTAACAGACTAAACTAGAAAGTTGTAAGAAAATAAACTTTGCATACCTTTTGAAAACTTGGATCTCTAAACTTCTATCCACTTATGAATTCTACTCTAACTAATCCTCCTTGTATTTTAATTCATGTATTTCACAATATGACGATTTACTGTTTGTCCTTTTGGCTTTGTACCTAAAACGTCGACAAACAAAATGTCGGTCAGCATAAAGCTGGTATGTGGGGGAAACAATAATCATACAATTATTTGTAACAATGTATTGCAACCAATTACCATTTAACAAACAATTTTACATTTTAAATACAACTGCGCGATCCATGCATTCCCTATCCTCTGCGTTATCCCTGTAGTGGACCTAGATGCTACTTTCCTTATAGTAGATCCCCATTAAACCCCTCATGGTCCCACCTATAGGTGAACCAGTTTCTAGGGTTGAGTCTCATGGCACTACCCGTAGGTAGCCCACTCCTTAACTCATGGCATGCTAAAGGGTCTCATGGCACTACACTTGGTAGCCCAATTTCTAACCCACGATAACCTAGATCTTACTCTAGGTTACCCCTTTTTAGCCCTTACAAGCCATAGATGTGGATTCAGATCTAAGCTATATATATATATATATATATATATATATATATATATATATATATATATATATGGGGACCATCTTTATTTCCCGCACAGGTAGCTACCCGCCCACCCTTCCGACCACTTTTTTCAAAAAAAAAATTTCACAATTTTAGAGGACGATTTTGTCTAGCTCTCCAAAAAATTTTAGCCAAAAATAATATCATTTGCCCCTGCAAAATCAAAAAACCTGTCCTTATATATATCTGCTGTATATTTTGTACAAAGTTACTCTTTTATTCGTGTAGTTACTTTCTGTTCATCATAGTTACTTTTTTGACATCAGAGTTACTTTTTTGGCCAGGAGAGTTACTTTTTGGCTGTCGGGTAGTGAAAATCCAAGCTACCCGCGCGGGCAACGAATGAACGCCCATATATATATATATATATATATATATATATATATATATATATATATATACATAGTGATAATCATAGTCACATTATAGTTGCACGAAATAAAATGCATCCAACAGTTATTTTCAAGCAACCGATAAAAACATTCGGAAATCGTTGCGAAACTAGAGCGATTATTCATAAGTGTAACCACATACCTGATCCAGAGTAACTTGATGTCCATGCATTAACATTCAATACAATCAAACAAGCAATCAACAATATCCTGAAAATAATGCATAACATCCAAGTGTCATTGTTTTATTCAAAACACTCTCAAGATCAACTTGGATTCCACCTTATGATTTCTAGGCCAACTTTAGGGTTTTATTTGGGTTTTAGCCTTCATTATGCATTTATCACTTTTAATGCTCTTTTAGTCCACAAACCCTAATTTCAACATCATAGGCACAATTAAAAGTCAATTAAGTCCAATATGCCTCTTTTATACTAAAACTACCATCTTTACCCTTTTAAGTCATGAAACGATTATTAACGCCAATTGTCATGTTCAGGTTCCTTTGAATTGACAACTCAACAAAGAATTATAGTTCGATTCTCAAAGGAACCCTAATTACGATATTTCACATCTTTTAGGTTAGCAAACCCTAATTTATCATTAATTTCACTATTATATACTAGGAAACCTTAATTTCCAAATTATCCACATTAATGATCTTTTATACTCAAATTGGATTTGTAGCAACATAACTCTGTCTTATTCATAAATTTGTACCATTAAAAGACATATTCTCCTATATTAGGGTTTCTAAGCCCATCAATGCATACTCATGTATATGAAACCCTAAATTAAGCCCATAATGCATAAAGATCATCTCTTTAGATATAAATGATCCTTTTTACTATGAACAGGTTAATATCGACATTAAACATCCATTTAACCCTTCCCAATTCATTAATCATCAAAGATTAGGGTTTTTCATTTATTAAACCATTAAAGATAGTATCTTTACATACTTTTTGAATTACAAGCATAATTAGGTTTCAATTATATTTTTAGTGCACTCCTTTCATTCTCCTGATCAATTTTCATATATAATTTATTTTCATCAGAGCTACCAATCGTTAGATATGATTTATGCAAGATAAATTACCTATTATCCAATGGTCGAGTGCCACGTCAGTAAGGCAGCCCCTCTTTTCCTTTTCCATAGGGCATCGGCCAGGGGAAAAAGACATCACTGCCCCCCGCCATTGTGCTTAGGGTCCCGTGTACTTGGGGGTAGGATAGTAACCCTACTCTTTCATCTTCTACCTCCGAGCGCTCTCCTGCTCGCGAACGTTGTACTCAGCCGCGGTCAACCCCACGGTGGACTTTGGGTATCTGCCCTTCTCAGCCGCCGATGAAGGCTTCTTTACCTTCGTCTGATCCTACCAAATGACACAGTAGTCCTCACTTGCTCCTCACAGCCCCGAGCAAGGCATCCAGCTAGGCGCCCAATCCGGTGAACAACAAGGTAGAACAGGGGTGCAGACCGAGAAAAAGGAAACCAGAGCGGGAGATCGAAGGTAGAGAAGAACAACCCGAGGGTGTGGCTCTAGATTCGAAGGCACACTCAACCTTATATAGGCATGATTCTTAAGGGTTGTCCTCAAGGAAGCCCCCGAATCCAGGGAAAACTGTAAGAACCTTCCGCAGTGGACAAGTCAGGGTTTGAAATATTTGAAAACATCTCCCGAAACTAAAGGGAAGGTGTAATGACCCCGCCTCCCGGTAACCCCCAATTAAGGGATACCCGAAGGTCAGAGCCGTTATTCAATTAACAGGATCAAAGGTTCGACAAATAATCAATAACAATTATGAAATTCTACTAACTAACTGGAATTTGGTATAAAATTAAAACTTTACTTACCTTTGAAAACCTTGGAAATCTATCTATCCTGATCTTGAATCATTCTATCTAATCCTCCTTGCACTTTATTTCTTTTTCCGCAATGTGTCACTTTACTATTTGTTCTTTCAATTGTTGTTCCTAAAACGCCGACAAACAAAACGTCGGTCAGTATATCGAAATATACTGGTATGTGGGAACAACCAAAATCTTGCAAATATGGATAACAATTTAATAATCACAATCAAATTAATTAACAAGCCAATTTACATTTTTCAGTATAACATTCTCCACCACTTTTGCCCTTACCCTGGCATACCCACCTTAGGGTGCCCATTTCCAATGACTTAAGGCCACCTTCTCAATCCCGAGCTTGGTGCCTGGGGGTCACCACTCATGGTGCCCACTAGTGATGCAATATCATAGGCCACCTTCTTGGTGCCTGGGGTCACCACTCAAGGCATCCATTGGTCTACCCATCTGGGCCTGACCTTTGGCATCATCCATCAGGGTGGCATGTAGGTGCGAGAATCCATACTTCTATTTCTTTTTATGTGATAATCATAGTGACTTTATGACTTGCAAATATGAACATCCAACAGATAATTTGCATTCAATGCGATTAACCATATGGAAAATCATCGGGAAACTAAGGCGGTTATTCATAATTAACCAAATACCTGAATCCAGAGCAACTTGATTGTCTAAGCAATAAGGATAAAGAGGAAGCAACAAGCAATCAACAATATCCTGAAATTAATGCATGGGATCCAAGTGTTATAGTTTATCCAGAACATTCTAAAGCTAAACTTGGATTCCACCTTAGGCTTTTTAGACCACATTAGGGTTTTATTAGGGTTTTTGCCTCCACAATGCTTTTATCATATTAAATGCCCTCTTAGTTCATAAACCCTAATTTCAACATCATAAGCCCAATTAAAGTCGATCATTTCTCTTTTATACCAAAATTACCTTCTTTATCCTTTTAATTTCTTTCAAGGTCATTAGACTCAATTATCACCTTTAGTTTCTTTCAGATTAACAACTCATAATTCATTATGGTCTAATCCCCATATGAACCCCTTTTATTATTAATTCTACCTTGATTCAATTGAAAACCCTAATTTATATATTAAGGTTATTTATCCACAAATTAGGGACTTTAATGCTCGAAATAGCTTATAACCATGAAAACTCATTTATATACATTTAATCAAATAATTAAAGCCATTAGTAATCCTACTTACCATCATTAGGGTTTCAAGGCCCATTAAAGCCTATTTATGCACATAAACTCTAAATTAAATGATTTATATGCAAAGTTCTTTCTTTTTGTCTTTAATGTTCCTTTTTATCATTAACAGGCTAACATCAACTTTAATCATTCATTAAACCCTATTAAATAAATTAATCAACTCAAAATAGGGTTCTTTAAGCATTAATACATTAAAGTTGATAAATTACACTACTTTTCGAATTGTAAGAGGAATTATGCTTCAATTATATTTTTAATGGATTCCCCTCATTTTTCTGAGCAAGTTTCATATTTTATGCATAATCATCTGAGCTACGAATCATTAGTTATGAATTTAGCAAAAACACTTACTTCGGGCCAATGAGGACGCGCCACGTCGCTTCTTTCTTTGCAACACCCAGCCGCCCCAAACATAATAGAAAGACCCTTATACCCCCCACTTAAGTCGTCAGTTCAGCATACCCACGAGGGTTAGAAGTGTCCAACTGCCGTGGTCGTCTTCTACCTCCGATCTGCCCTACTTGGCCACGATTTGCAGCCCTACGTGGGGCTTTTTGCTCCTCCCTGGACCTCGAACCTCACCACCAGTCCTCGCCCTCTATCCTCCATCCCTCCGTGCACTTGGGGAGCCACCTGGTTGTGGCCAGCACAACCAAAAACTTCATCGACATGGCAGATTCTTATGGCCATTGCTGCAGCCTAGAAGTTGCTGCTGCACACGTTCTAGGACCCATCTTTGATGGGGAAGCTACTCTTCAGTACCGCAGCACTCTGGAATCCCATCTAGATGTCTCCTCGACTTTCCATTGCTCTAGGGAAATCATCCTCTTCATGGCTAGGGTTTGCTCGAAGGAGATGAAGAAGACGAAGAAGGAAGAAAGGAGTGTTCGTGGGATCTCTCCCTCCTAGACTCGGACCAGAGCTCTCCCTCCTTTTATAGAGGGGGAAACGAAGCCTTATGATGGCTTTCCTTGAGTTGCCAAGTCCCTTTCCTACTAGGAAGTTATATTCCTTCATGAAAAAGCAACCTTTCCTCTCTAAACAAACTCCCTTGGTATCTGTTATTCCTTAGACATTAGGATTTCAGAAATAACTTCTTTTATTCTTTTATTACTTTCCCTTTATTCCAATGGCATGAATTCTATTTTCATTTAATAGGAAAATACTTTCTTTTTATCAATATCACAAATTTACTAATAATGTATCGCATTATCTTTTTATTTTGCAAATTTGCTATTTTCTCTTTCCTCTTTCTTCATTGGGACTCCTTGGATCCCAAGGAACTCTATTATTTCGCAATCCTTTTTATCAGATACTCATTATCCTTCTAGATGCATCTAAATGCATTATTCTTCATTTTCATGTGTATTTCTTATTAAAATATTTCTTTTTGAGGATTCCTCTTTATTTCTCTTTTATTTTCCTCATTAGTATTCCTTTTATCATTAAGAATCCTTGGAATACGAAATTCCACTATGGATAACTCAAATATACATCTTTTCACTTGTTTTCCTCCTTTTACCATTGTTTTCAATTTCTTTCTTAATAAAGAAATACTTAATTGATCTTTTCTTTTCTTATTGCTTTCTTTTTGCAACTTTGGACTCCTTGGAACCCATGTGGCACGAAATCCACTTTTGGATTAATTTCTTTTGCCTTCTAGAGGTTTCCACACCTTCCTTTTCTCAAAAACTCAGTTATTCATTTATTAATTGGATTTCCTTGTTGTTGGGCCCAATAGCCAATAAAGCCCACAACACAATCATCAAGGCTATTGTAAATGAAAAATAAATTATATCTTTATTTGTTCATTTATATTTATTATGAGAAATTACATTTCTCACCGAACCCAAAATTTGGGGTTGTAACATCCTTCCCCTCTTATACGAATTTTGCCCTCAAAATTCCATCAAGCAAACAAACAGTTCAGGATAAGCCTTTCATACGTCCATCAGGGCTCCCATGTGGCATCACCCTTTCCATGGTGCTTCCCAAGAACCTTCATCATCTCATATTCTTCCATCTGAGTTCTTTCATACCTTGGTATATCATACCCTCATAGGTGACTCAGGACATTTCAGTCTCTCAAAAGCTGAATAAGTTCAAGGCTCAGGACATGGCTTGGGTACCTCACATAGTGCTCTAGATCGGACTCATGGAACACATTACACATCACGTTATCCTAAGGGGCAAGGCTAAACACAACCATCTCCACCAATCCATATCAAATGGACCCATATATCGGGGACTCAACTTTCTCAGCTGTAGCTTAGAGGGGTCAGATTTTCACATCACATATTCTCCCACAGTGAACTGCATGTCAGTCTGCTTTGCATCAGCTCGTGACTCATGTCAGCCCTTGCACGATCAAAGCGACTTCATCTGCACACATTGTGGTTCTTTTCTGACCTTCGCGAGGCCTCCTTCACCAACATCATCTTAATGAAGCAGTGACCGACACAACCTCTCTATAAGACTTCTTGCATCCTGATAAAGGTTATGGTGGTTAACATCACATCTTAAGAACTATCTCTATGTATCACCCTAAATGAGCACACATGCTCTCATCAGACTCTCTTGTCTGGATCATACTGTCCATTAGTATGGGGTGATAAACTGTACAAACACTGAGCTCTACATGTATCTACTTCCACCTCATGGAAGTGAACCTTTAGGTCACATCAAGAACTTTTGAATTTGCATCATGGTGTAGTTGAACCATCTCTTTTCATATGTAGTTCAACCAGATCTCTCCCTTGACATAAATCTTCCTTTCTCATGTCATCTAGGTAAGGCGATCTACCATAACCCATATTGTATCTTGACCTTCTTGGTCTAAGAGAGACTCACAACATCCATAATGATGAACTCCCATTCCCTCTCGGGAACTCTTTATACTTTATATCCATGCACTAGGTTAATGGTGTTCGTCCTTCACCTCCTAGCTTGCATGGCCACATGCTACATGCAACTTTGTTTTAAGCATCCAGATTGCTACCATCAATTTCTATCTTTGTAGTACCAAGGTATATCATGACCTCCTGTATTGTTATGATTCCTCAAGCTTGATACCTCAGAAACACTAAACCACTCTCAAAAGGGTTTTATTACCTTCCTATCCAAAGAAGTGTATCTGAGGTTCTATCACTATCCTTTTACTACATCAAGGACTAAACTGGCTACCCAAACAACCATTAACTTGTTCAACATATCTTATTACATCTGAGTATTAGCCAAAACACATCTTCTTTCCAAACTTAGGGTTAGCCAACAACCTCAACTTCTTCTAGTTTCCAGCTAAACTGGGCAGCTATATCTCAACCAGAGTATTCATTACCACCTCTCATCCTTAAGTGTTCGGTAACATACACCTCCATGTATTATACTTATCATCTCATCTAAAACTCTACATCTATCTTCATTAAGAAGCTCTGAGCTCATATTCACTGTGATCGAACTCGACCTTGGTTAATTTGTAAATTCCTCATAGTTCCTGATAAAACATCCTCATAAGCTAACTACACTACCTCTCTTAGTGTTAGCGAACCATCCATGTATAATTCACTTCACCAGGGTATGTTATCATCTCTATCCTCATACCTTGTAGCTACGTTCCAACTTACATCATATTTATCCTTGGTGTAAGGCATGCGTACTGTCCTATCTCTCACTCCCATAACAATAAGAAATAAGCATTTGGCTGCAGTTCAAATACATAGTTCTTCCTGTTCCAAGAGTAGAGATGGTACATCCCACCATGCCAGTACACCTTTAAAGCTGAGTTGAAATGTGCCACACCTGTCTCTACATCACCAAAATCATGATATCAAAGTTTCTTCCATGGAAAACTGGTCTCTACTTGGGTTACTACACAATCCTCGATCATCCCCTCTAGGTCTATAGGGTGCCGACACTTTTTGGGGTCATCCCTCTCCCTCATGCATCAGGGAGTGCCCTACTCATCTGCCCTTTGGGTCCCATGAGTTCATGAAGGTGATCAATCTCCTAACCCATGACCCTCAGACAATGATAGTTGTTACCTCCCGACCCTATGGTCATGTGCAACTAGGGAATTAGGCAACTCCTACTTCCATCGGTCTTATCCCTACCTGACCCTAGGATAGACTTAGGATTTCTTATAGTACATGTTCAACTTAGAACCCTACCCAAGCCTTCATCATCTCTCTCTGCATTCACGACTGACTTTCATCCCTTCATAGGGGTCATGGCAACCTGCCTACCTTGGTCAGGCCCCATACTGGTTACCTCCATGGTAACACATCCACATGCACTTAGAGATGGTTATCTATGGGTCTACAGGTTCACTCTTGTGCCATGTACTTTTCACTTAGCTTCTCAAGATCCTATGAAACCTCTTTAGGTTACCTCAACACCAACAAAACTGGTATATACCCAACCAAAGGGTCCCTCTCCCAGGATGGGAGGAAACTACAACTCTTGACAACAAGGTCACAACTGTCCCTAGGATTTACATTCACATGAGCATGCTTAACCCAGCAGCTACTAAGGCACAAGCAGACCACCTATTAAACCATGCTAGGTCACACTTGTTCTCTTTCCTCAATATTAGATCAACATAGTTGTGAGGGGTTCATCAAACATACCCTTAACTTAAGGGGTTTCCTCTTCCTCTACACATGAGGAGTACCATTCTCGAAACTATAGGGACTCAAATATCATCATGAGCATTGGATACGCTGCTTCCCCTCTTACGCCTAGGAACCCTAGGTTCACATTCGGGTGTCCACTGCATGCTCAATCTCTTAACCAAGAATCAAGCATGTCCAAGATATGTCATGTACCTCCATGATCCTTCTACTCGAGTAACACTTCGGAGTTGAGTCTTCTTCCAAGACAACCAACTAGGTATAAAGCCTCACAACTGGGTACTCAAACCTCCTCATGGTCTAAAGCACTCTTTATCTCAACCAACAGGTACTCACTTATACCATGGGTACATAGGTACTAGAAGCATCATCCTTCTTCTAGGGTTTGGTTCCTCTAAAGGAAACTAAGATATCATCAGCCTTCCAGGATCAAACATAAGGTAGCCACTATCATCCACTTAGGTCACATCAACCTCAACTACCCACTGTTCCTTATGTCTCAGAATCTAAGCTTCCAATCCTCTTGCTTGAGTCTTGCTTTTTCTCTCTGGAGCTAACTCCACATCCAACCTTACTACCCGAGGTCCTTTCTACATGCAAGCTCACTAGCATACCTCCACATGGGTGAAGCCTATGCTCGAACTTATGTTTGCTCAAGGACATCCATAGCCCTTTATGCTTATTTCATATGCCATCCATCATGATCTCTTAACCAAGGTATCATCAAGCCATAACCTACTTGCCTAAGCCCATAGGTTAACTATAGGTTCTCCTCTAACCTCATCCATGAAGGAGCTATCCTTCTCTCTAGCAAGCATGACCCTCTCCAGGGTTGGGTCGCCAAAGGTACTACCCTCTTATGGCATCCCAAAGGTATGTCCCACCAAACACTCGATCAACCATGACACCTAACTCGTCATGTCATCTTTCTCTAACCTTCACTTAGGGTTTAGGGTTAACATCATCCTTGAAGGATGTGCTAGGTCTCTACTTTTAATGGAGGTCTCTACCTCCAAGACTAAATCTCTCTACTCATCCTCCTGCCAAGGAGGTTTATCCTCTGGTCTCTCCTGAGGGCAATGACAACTCGTGTCATACGACCTAAGCATGTATCTATTCCTTTACGCTTACTCTATTAAGCTTATGTCCATGATATCTTATTTACATGCTTTTCATTAATTTGTTGGAGGATTCCTTAGACCTTATTAACCTTACCCATACCTCGAGAGGGTGAGGAGAAGAGAGAAAACCCTAATTCTTAAGGTTCTTAACAGAAATTGAGTTGAGAAGGGATGAACAAGATGAGAGGGTCCTAAAGGTATCTTATTCCGAGTCATATCCTAAGACATCGTCCAGGTAGTCACACAATCCGGGAGTCCTCATATTCCAACTAGCTATGCAGAGGAAAATATTTCCAGCCCCCGAACGTGATCCTTTTCTAGACACCTCAATATTTTGGACAATCCTAATAACTCCCTTGGGTTCTAAAGAATTTGTAAAATTTAATAATTATTAAAGATTAAGTGAGGAACCTTAGCTCTGATACCAATTGTAACGACCCCGCCTCCCGGTTACCCCCAATTAAGGGAGACCCGAAGGTCAGAGCCGTTATTCAATTAACAGGATCAAAGGTTCGACAAATAATCAATAACTATTATGAAATTCTACTAACTAACTGGAATTTGGTATAAAATTAAAACTTTACTTACCTTTGAAAACCTTGTAAATCTATCTATCCTCATCTTGAATCATTCTATCTAATCCTCCTTTCACTTTATTTCTTTTTCCGCAATGTGTCACTTTACAGTTTGTTCTTTCAATTGTTGTTCCTAAAATGCCGACAAACAAAACGTCGGTCAATATATTAAAATATACTGGTATGTGGGAACAACTAAAATCTTGCAAATATGACTAACAATTTAATAATCACAATCAAATTAATTAACAAGCCAATTTACATTTTTTAGTATAACATTCTCCACCGCTTTTGCCCTAACCGTGGCATACCCACCTTAGGGTGCCCTTTGCCAATGAGTTAAGGCCACCTTCTCAATCCTGAGCTTGGTGCCTGGGGGTCACCACTCATGGTGTCCACTAGTCATGCAATATCATAGGCCACCTTCATAGTGCCTGGGGTCACCACTCAAGGCATCCATTGGTCTACCCATCTGGGCCTGACCTTTGGCATCATCCATCAGGGTGGCATGTAGGTGCGAGAATCCATACTTCTATTTCTTTTTATGTGATAATCATAGTGACTTTATGACTTGCAAATATGAACATACAACAGATAATTTGCATTCAATGCAATTAACCATCTAGAAAATCATCAGGAAACTAAGGCGGTTATTCATAATTAACCACATACCTGAATCCAAAGCAACTTGATTGTCCAAGCAATAAGGATAAAGAGCAAGCAACAAGAAATCAACAATATCCTGAAATTAATGCATGGGATCCAAGTGTTATAGTTTATCCATAACATTCTAAAGCTAAACTTGGATTCCACCTTAGGCTTTTTAGACCACATTAGGGTTTTTTCCTCCATAATGCTTTTATCATATTAAATGCTCTCTTAGTTCATAAACCCTAATTTCAACATCATAAGCCCAATTAAAGTCGATCATTTCTCTTTTATACCAAAATTACCTTCTTTATCCTTTTAAGTTCTTTCAAGGTCATTAGACTCAATTATCACCTTTAGTTTCTTTCAGATTAACAACTCATAATTCATTATGGTCTAATCCCCATATGAACCCCTTTTATTATTAATTCTACCTTGATTCAATTGAAAACCCCAATTTCTATATTAAGGTTATTTATCCACAAATTAGGGACTTTAATGCTCGAAATATCTTATAACCATGAAAACTCATTTATATACATTTAATCAAATAATTAAAGCCATTAGTAATCCTAATTACCATCATTAGGGTTTCAAGGCCCATTAAAGCCTATTTATGCACATAAACTCTAAATTAAACGATTTATATGCAATGTTCTTTCTTTTTGTCTTTAATGTTCCTTTTTATCATTAACAGGCTAACATCAACTTTAATCATTCATTAAACCCTATTAAATAAATTAATCAACTCAAAATAGGGTTCTTTAAGCATTAATACATTAAAGTTGATAAATTACACTACTTTTCGAATTTTAAGAGGAATCAGGCTTCAATTATATTTTTAAAGGATTCCGCTCATTTTTCTGAGCAAGTTTCATATTTTATGCATAATCATCCGAGCTACGAATCATTAGTTATGAATTTAGCAAAAACACTTACTTCGGGCCAATGAGGACGCGCCACGTCGCTTCTTTCTTTGCAACACCCAACCGCCCCAAACATAATAGAAAGACCCTTATACCCCCACTTAAGTCGTCAGTTCAGAATACCTACGAGGGGTAGAAGCGTCCAACTGCCATGGTCATCTTCTACCTCCGATCTGCCCTACTTGGCCGCGATTTGCAGCCCTACGTGGGGCTTTCTGCTCCTCCATGGACCTCGAACCTTGCCACCAGTCCTCGCCCTCTGTCCTCCGTCCCTCCACGCACTTGGGGCCCCACCTGGTTGTGGCCAGCGCGGCCAAAAACTTGATCGATAGGGTAGATTCTTGTGGCCGTTGCTGCAGCCTAGAAGTTGCTGTTGCACACATTCTAGGACCCATCTTTGATGGGGAAGCTACTCTTCAGTACCACAACACTCCAGAATCCCATCTAGATGGCTCCTCGGCTTTCCATTTCTCTAGGGAAAGCATCCTCTTCATGGCTAGGGTTTGCTCGAAGGAGATGAAGAAGACAAAGAATGAAGAAAGGAGTGTTCGTGGGATCTCTCCCTCCTGGACTCGGCCCAGAGCTCTCCCTCCTTTTATAGAGGGGGAAACGAAGCCTTATGATGGCTTTCCTTGAGTTGCCAAGTCCCTTTCCTACTAGGAAGTTATATTCCTTCATGAAAAAGCAACCTTTCCTCTCTAAACAAACTCCCTTGGTATCCGTTATTCCTTAGACATTAGGATTTCAGAAATAACTTCTTTTTTTCTTTTATTACTTGCCCTTATTCCAATGGCACGAATTCTATATTCATTTAATAGGAAAATACTTTCTTTTTGTCAATATCACAAATTTACTAATAATGTATCACATTATCTTTTTATTTTGCAAATTTGCTATTTTCTCTTTCCTCTTTCTTCATTGGGACTCCTTGGATCCCAAGGAACTCTATTATTTCGCAATCCTTTTTAACGGATACTCATTATCATTCTAGATGCATCTAAATGCATTATTCTTCATTTTCATGTGTATTTCTTATGAAAATATTTCTTTTTGAGGATTCCTCTTTATTTCTCTTTTATTTTCCTCATTAGTATTCCTTTTATTATTAAGAATCCTTGGAATACGAAATTACACTATGGATAACTCAATTATACCTCTTTTCACTTGTTTTCCACCTTTTACCATTATTTTCAATTTCTTACTTAATAAAGAAATACTTAATTGATCTTTTCTTTTCTTATTGCTTTCTTTTTGCAACTTTGGAATCCTTGGAACCCAAGGAACCCATGTGGCACGAAATCCACTTTGGATTAATTTCTTTTGCCTTCTAGAGGTTTCCACACCTTCCTTTTCTCAAAAACTCAGTTATTCATTTATTAATTGGATTTCCTTGTTATTGGGCCCAATAGCCAATAAAGCCCACAACACAATCATCAAGGCTATTGTAAACAAAAAACAAATTATATCTTTATTTGTTCATTTATCTTTATTATGAGAAATTACATTTCTCACCAAATTAATGAACCCAAAATTTGGGGTTGTAACAGAAGGTTTCCTGGACTGCTTATGGATCAGAGAGGGAGATGTGCGAGGGATCTGATCGGAGTTTCTATTCTCTATTTCCTCTTTTGGCTCAAAGTAGGTGATGAACATACACCATCAGATCTCAGATCCGATGGCTCATATTTTGCACGCCAAGAAAACCATTTCTAATTAAATTGGAAAATCGTGACCTTTTATGGAAATGTCTCCAATTTAGGGAATTTTGTAAAAATCATAACTCTCAAATAGTTTATCCAATTAATACAAAATTTTACAAGAAAGTCTATAATGACTTAATATACCCATCTACCAAAATTGGGCCCATTATCTAAAATAAAACGTGCCTTTTCGTTAGGTGCAAGATATTACCCAATTAGGTTTATTTCTCATAATTTTTTCTTTCTTATTTTCTTATTTGCATCATTTCTATTCCTTGCAATCCAAGAAAGAAAGTGGGGTTCGAAATATTTCTCATTATGACCAAACCCTCACTTCCCTCTTTATTTCTTACATTATCTTCTTATTTGTTTATTAAAATATTCTTTTTTCAAGGATTTCTCATTATCTTTCATTTCCTTTTTCCTCTTTTCATATTTCTTTTATTAGGAATCATATGTAAATGAATTTTAGTAAATTGTGGCCATTAATGCCACTTTCTAGATAATTCCAAGTATTTCTTATAAATACTTTGCTTAATACTCATTATCTTGTATCTTTTCTAATATTTGGACTTTTCTTCTTTTCTTCTCTTTTATATCCATTATTGGATTATTATAATAATAGGAATCACGAAATTCCTATCCAAAGGAATATTTGCAAGGAAACCCATCCTTTAGAGAAAAGCTTACAACCTTTTTAGTTAATCCCAAATTCACAAAATCATTGTATTTCAATTATGAAAACACATGCAAAAATTGAGGTTGTAACATCCTTCCCCTCTTATAAGAATTTTTTCCTCAAAATTCCATCAAGCAAACAAACAATTCAGGATAAGACTTTTCCATGTCCATCATTGACCCCTATGTGGCTTTACCCCATCCATGGCGCTTTCAAAGAACCTTTATCATCACATATTCTTTTCTCTGAGTTCTTTCATCCTGGAATCTATAAACTGCACAGATGACTCATGCCATTTCAGCCTCCCTTGGGGCTCACTAGGTTCATTGCTCAACACATGGTTGGGTACCTTACATAGTGCTCTAAATTGGACACATGGAACTCATAACACATTACTTTATCCTAAGGGGTAAGGCCAACCATAATCTTCTCCACCAATCCATCTCAAATGGGTCCAGGTGTTGGGGACTTAGCTCTTTTAGCTATAACTTAGAGGGGTCAGTTTTTCATATCACATATTCCCCCACAATGAACTGCATGTTAGTCTACTTTGCATCAATTGACGACTCATTTCGTCCCTGGGATCCTTTCATCCATTGCACGATCAAAGCGACTTCATCTACACTCACTCTGGCCCTTTTCTGACCTTCGCGAGGTCTATTCACCAACATCATCTTAATGAAGCGGTGCTCGACACAACCTCCCTTGCAGAACTTCTTTATATCCTGATACTGGCTATGGTGGTTATCATCACCTCTTACAGAAGACAAGAAATGTCTCCATGTATCACCCTGAGAGAGCACACATGCTTCTCATCAGACCCTCTAGTCCGGATCATACTAGCCATTAGTTAGGGGTGATAAACTATACTAACATTGAGTTCTTCATGTATCTTCTTCCACCTTATGGAAGTGAATCTTTAAGTCATACTCAAGAACTTTTGAACTCGCATCATGGTGTAGTTGAACCATCTCTCTCTCTATCTCTTATAAGTAGTTCAACTAGATCTGTCCCTTGAAAAAACTCTTTCTTTCTTATGTCATCTAGTTAAGGTGACCTACCATAACCCATATTGCACCTTGACCTTCCCTGGTCTAGGGAAACTTACAACATCCATAGTGATGAACTCTCATTCCCCCTAGGGAACTCTTTATGCTTTATATCCATGCATTGGGTTACTGGTGTTCGTCCTTCACCTCCTGACTTGCATGGCCACATGCTACATGCAACTTCGTCTTAAGCATCCAAAGTACTATTGCCACTCTTCATAGTATGGTGTATGGTGATCTTAAATCATGATCTCATGTATTCTCAGGATTCCTTAAGATCGATTCCTCATAAACCCTAACCACTATAATCAGGGTTTCATCACCTTCCTTTTCAGAGAAGTGCATCGGAGGTTCTACAACCATCCTCTTATTGCATCATAGTCTAGGCTGGATAACCAAACAACTACTAACTTGTTCCACAGATCTCGTTACATCTGAGTGTTAGCCAAACATATCTCCTTTCCAACTTAGGGTTAACCTAACAACCCCTTCTAGCCTCTAGCCAAACTAGGAAGATATATCTCAACCAGAGCATCCATTACCACTTCACATCCTTAGGTATTAGGTATCGTTGAAGACATACACTTCCATGTATTTCACTTATTATCTCATCTCAGCTCTAAGTCTATCTACATTGAGAAAACTCAGAGCTCATCCTCTTGGTTTTTGAACTCAACCTTGTATGACTCATAGCTCATGATAAAAGCATCCTCATAAGATGACCACCTTATTTCTCTTAGTGTTGGTAAACCATCCATGTATAGTTCACTCCACCAGGGTATGTTATCATCTTTATCTTCATACCTCGTAGCAACGTACCAACTCACATCATCTCTATCCTTGGTGTATGGCATGCGTACTGTTCTATCTCTCGCTCCCATAATAAGAGGAAATAAGAATTTGGTTGCAGTCCAAATACAGAGTTCTTCCTGTTCCAAGAGTAGAGATGGTACATCCCACCTTGCCAGTACACCTTTACATTTAAGTTGAAACGTGCCACATATGTCTCTACATCACAATCATCTCAATACCAAAGTTACTTCCATGGAAAACTGGTCTCGAACCTACTGAGGTTTACACACATTCCTTGGTCATCTCCTCTAGGTCTATAGGGTGTCAGTACTTTAGGGGTCATCCCTCTTCCCTTATGCATCCAAAGAGTGCCCTACTCATCTTCCCTTTGGGTCCATGAGTTCATGAAGGTGATCAATCTCCTAACCCATGGCCCTCAGATAATGATAGTTGTTACCTCCCAACCCTATGGTCATGTGCAACTAGGGAATTAGGCAACTCCCACTTTCATGAGTCTCATCCCCACCTGACCCTAGGATAGACTTAGGATTCCATTATAGTACATGTCCAACATAGAACCTTACCCAATCCTTCATCATCTCCCTCTGCATTCATGGGATGACTCTCATCCTTTCATAGGGGTCATGGCAACCTACCTACCCTGGTCAGTCCCCATACTCATTACCTTCATGGTAACACATCCACATGCACTTAGAGATGGTTATCTATGGATCTACAGGTTCATCCTCATACCATGTACTTTTCACTTAGCTTCTTAAGATCATATGAGACCTCTTTAGGTTACTTTAAAACCACCAAGGCTGGTATACACCCTACAAAAGGGTCTCTCTCCTAGGATGGGAGGAACTACATCTTGACAACAAGGTCACAAATGTGCTTAGGTTTGGCATGCTTAACCCTAGCAAGCTACTAAGGCACAAGCAGACCACCTACTAAACCATGTTAGGTCATACTTGTTCTCTTTCCTCAACACTAAATCAAGATCATACCTTCCTATGTCATCAACTTATCAGTGAGGGGTTCATCAAACATACCTTAAACGTAAGGGGGTTTCCCTTTCCTTTGAACGTAAGGAGTACCATGCTGGAATCTATAGAAACTCAAATCCCTTCATGAGCATCGGTTACACCGGTTCCCATCTCAGGCCTAGGAACCCTAGATCCACTTTTGGGTGTCCAACTGCCTGTTCAACTTTTAACCACGAATCAAGCATGTATAAGGCATGATAGGCATTTCCTATCATCCTTCTACTCGAGCAACACTTCAGAGTTGAGTCCTTCACAAGGACAACCAACAAGGTACAAGGCCTCACAACCTGTTATTAAACCTCTCCAGGTCTAAGGAACTCCTCTTCCTATCTCAAAAGGTGAAGCATATAGGTACCAGAAGCCTTATCCTCTCTTTAGGGTTTGGTTTCTCTAAAGGCAAACAAGACACCACCAGCCTCCAGGGATCAAGCATGAGGAAACCACTATCATCCACTTAGTTCGCATCATCCTCAACTCCCCACTTTTCCTCATATCTTGGAGTCTAGGCTTTCAATCCTTCTTGTATGAGTCCTATTCTCTCTCTCTAGAGCCAACCCTACAACCAATCTTACTATCAGAGGTCCTCTTTTCATGAAGGATAAAGCTTACAAGCATACCCCTACCTAATGAAGCTTATGTTTGATCAAGGTTATCCATAGCTCAATATGCTTATCTCATTAGCTATCCCAGCCAGGGTTTCAACCTACTATTTGCACTATTGACGTATATTGGGTGCCTATTATGCCATGCTCATATAAGCTCACGGGGTTCCCATTCTAACTTTTCAATGAAGGAGCTATCCTTCACTCTAACATGAATGACCCTTCCTAGGGTTAGGTCGTCAAAGGTACTAGGTTATCCAACCTCTCATGGTTCATATCGCCATGGGCATCCAAAAGCATGTCCATACACATGGTCTATCATGACATCTAACTCATCAGGTCTTCTCTTTCTCTAATCTCCACTTAGGGTTAGGGTTAACATCATCCTCAGAGGATGTGCCAGGTCTCTACCTCCAAGACTAATTCTCTTTACTTATCCTCCTGACATGAAGGTCTAGCCTCAGGTCTCTCCTGAGGGCATGAAAACTTATGTCATACGACCTAAGCATGTATCTATCCTTTAGTTTACGCTTAATCTATTAATCTTATGTACATGACATCTTATTTACATTCTTTTCATTTAATTTGGTGGAGGATTCCTTAAACCTTATCAACCTTACTCATACCTCAAGATGGTGAGGAGAAGAGAGAAAAACCCTAAACCTCAAAATCTTAACAAAATTAGGGTTGAGAAGGGATGAAAATAGATGAGAGAGTCCTAAAGGTATCTTATTTTGAGTCAGATCCTAAGACATTGGCCAGGCAGTCACACGGATTTGGGAGTCCTCGTATTCCAACTAGCGATGCGGAGGAAAATCTTGCCAACCCCCAGGTGTGATCCTTTTCTAGACACCTCTGTCTTTCAGAAAATCCTCTAATAACTCCCATGGTTCTACAAAGTTTGTAAAAATTTAATAATTATTAATTGTTAAGTGAGGAACCTACGCTCTGATACTAAATGTTACGACCCCACCTTCCGATAACACCCAATCAAGGGAGACCGAGAGGTCGAAGCCGCACACATAATTTCCGGATCAAAGGTTCGAAAATTAACCAAGAACAATTATTAAATTTTAACAGACTAAACTGGAAAGTTGTAAGAAAATAAACTTTGCATACCTTTTGAAAACTTGGATCTCTAAACTTCTATCCACTTATGAATTCTACTCTAACTAATCCTCCTTGTATTTTAATTCATGTATTTCACTATATGACGATTTACTGTTTGTCCTTTTGGCTTTTTACCTAAAATGTCGACAAACAAAACGTCGGTCAGCATAAAGTTGGTATGTGGGGGAAACAATAATCATGCAATTATTCGTAACAATGTATTGCAGCCAATTACCATTTAACAAACAATTTTATGTTTTAAATATAACTGCGCGATCCATGCATTCCCTATCCTCTGCGTTGTCCCTGCAGTGGACCTGGATGCTACTTTCCTTATAGTAGATCCCCATTAAACCCCTCATGGTCCCACCTATAGGTGAACTATTTTTTAGGGTTGAGTCACATGGCACTACCCGTAGGTAGCCCACTCCTTAACTCATGGCATGCTAAAGGGTCTCATGGCACTACACTTGGTAGCCCAATTTCTAACCCACGATAACCTAGATCTTACTCTATGTTACCCCTTTTTAGCCCTTATAAGTCACAGAGGTGGATTCAGATCTAAGCCAGTTTTATATATATATATATATATATTCATAGTGATAATCATAGTCACTTTATAGATGCATGAAATAAAAGGCATCCAATAGTTATTTTCAAGCAACCGATAAAAACATTCGGGAATCTCCGTGAAACTAGAGCGATTATTCGTAAGTGTAACCACATACCTGATCCAGAGTAACTTGATGTCCATGTATTAACATTCAATACAATCAAACAAGCAATCAACAATATCCTGAAAATAATGCATAACATCCAAGTGTCATTGTTTTATTCAAAACACTCTCAAGATCAACTTGGATTCCACCTTATGATTTCTAGGCCAACTTTAGGGTTTTGTTAGGGTTTTAGCCTTCATTATGCATTTATCACTTTTAATGCTCTTTTAGTCCACAAACCCTAATTTCAACATCATAGGCACAATTAAAAGTGAATTAAGTCCAATATGCCTCTTTTATACTAAAACTACCACCTTTACCCTTTTAAGTCATGAAATGATTATTAAGGCCAATTGTCATGTTCAGGTTCCTTTGAATTGACAACTCAACAAAGAATTATAGTTTGATTCTCAAAGGAACCCTAATTACTATATTTTACATCTTTTAGGTTAGCAAACCCTAATTTATCATTAATTTCACTATTATATACTAGGAAACCTTAATTTCCAAATTATCCACATTAATGATCTTTTATACTCAAATTGGATTTGTAGCAACATAACTCTATCTTATTCATAAATTTGTACCATTAAAACCATTAAAAGACATATTCTCATATATCTAAGCCCATCAATGCATACTCATGTATATGAAACCCTAAATTAAGCCCATAATGCATAAAGATCATCTCTTTAGATATAAATGATCCTTTTTACTATCAACATGTTAATATCAACATTAAACATCCATTTAACCCTTCCCAATTCATTAATCATCAAAGATTAGGGTTTTTCATTAATTAAACCATTAAGGATAGTATCTTTACATACTTTTTGAATTTCAAGCATAATTAGGTTTCAATTATATTTTTAATGCATTCCTTTCATTCTCCTGATCAATTTTCATATATAATTTATTTTCATCGGAGCTACCAATCTTTAGATATGATTTATGCAAGATAAATTACCTATTGTCCAATGGTCGAGTACCACGTCAGCAAGGCATCCCCTCTTTTCCTTTTCCACAGGGCGTCAGCCAGAGGAAAAAGACATCACTGCCCCCCGCCATTGGTCTTAGGGTCCCGCGTACTTGGGGGTAGGATAGTAATCCTACTCTTTCATCTTCTACCTCTGAGCGCTCTCCTGCTCGTGAACGTTGTACTCAGCCACGGTGGACCCCATAGTCGACTTTGGGTATTTGCCCTCCTCAGCCGCCGATGAAGGCTTTCACACGGTAGTCCTCACTTGCTCCTCACGGCCCCGAGAAAGGCATCCAGCTAGGCGCCCAATCCGGAGAACAACAAGGCAGAACAGGGGCGCATACCGAGCAAAAGGAAACGAGAGTGGGAGATCGAAGGTAGAGAAGAACAACCCGAGGCTGTGGCTCTAGATTCGAACGCACACTCAACCTTATATAGGAAGTATTCTTAAGGGTTGTCCTCAAGGAAGCCCCTGGATCCAGGGAAACATGTAAGAACCTTCCGTAGTGGACAAGTCAGGGTTTGAAAGATTCGAAAACATCTCCCGAAACTAAAGGGAAGGTTTCCTGGACTGCTTATGGATCAAAGAGGGAGATGTGCGAGGGATCTGATCGGAGTTGCTATTCCCTATTTCCTCTTTTGGATCAAAGTAGGTGATGAGCATCCACCATCAGATCTCAGATCTGATGGCTCATATTTCGCGCGCCAAGAAAACCATTTCTAATTAAATTGGAAAATTGTGACCTTTTATGGAAATGTCTCCAATTTAGGGAATTTTGTAAAAATCATAACTCTCAAATAGTTTATCCAATTAATACAAAATTTTATAAGAAACTCTATAATGACTTAATCTACCTATCTACCAAAATTGGGCTCATTATCTAAAATAAAACTTTCCTTTTCTTTAGGTGCAAGATATTACCCAATTAGGTTTATTTCTCATAAATTTTCTCTTTCTTATTTTCTTATTTCCATCATTTCTATTCCTTGCAATCCAAGAAAGAAAGTGGGCTTCGAAATATTTCTCATTATGACCAAACCCTCACTTCCCTCTTTATTTCTTACATTATCTTCTTATTTCTTTATTAAACTATTCGTTTTCAAGGATTTTTCATTATCTTTCATTTCCTTTTTCCTCTTTTCATATTTCCTTTATTAGGAATCATATGTAAATGAATTTTACTCAATTGTGGCCATTAATTCCACTTTCTAGATAATTCCAAGTATTTCTTATAAATACTTTGCTTAATACTCATTATCTTGTATCTTTTCTAATATTTGGACTTTTCTTCTTTTCTTCTCTTTTATATCCATTATTGGATTATTATAATAATAGGAATCACAAAATTCCTATCCAAAGGAATATTTGCAAGGAAACCCATCCTTTGGAGCAAAGCTTACAACCTTTTTAGTTAAGCCCAACTTCACAAAATTATTGTATTTCAATTATGAAAACACTTGCAAAAATTGAGGTTGTAACAGTAAGTATTTGGTAAAGGAGAAGACTTGGTACAAAAGTGGGTAAGTCCTTGTAGAGGTTGAAGACTCTTGGTCATGGATTGGTAAGTTCTTTAGTAAGTTCTTGGCTCCCTTATCCTCAAAGCGAAGATTCGTTATTCTTGTTTTGGAAAAGGAAGGTCTTATTGTATTTCTTATAATAGAATATAAGTATGCAACCCCGCACGTACGGTTTTTCGGGGGATCCGGTCGGATCCCACCCAACTAGAGGGACTGAGAAATTAATAGAGTACAAAACTTATCTTCAAGCTTTACCTTATTCTGATCGTTCAGAGGGCGATCGTGGAGTTTTTGAATGACATCCTCCCTTTCTTTCGCAGGTGCCGACCCACAACGAGGTAGAGATGACTAAGTGAGATATGGAATATGGCGACGACAATAACATGTCATATAAGGATACCTGAGGTGGACGACCCGTGGAGACAAACCATCCACAACTACATCTCCGAGCAGCAGTCAAATAGGGGCGTGAATTCGAGATGCCAGTAGAATGATCGACCGGACAGAGGCGGGGGCTGCTTCCTTCCCACCACATCCTTCCTTGTGTGTTGGAGATACAAAGCGATGCAAAATGCTAGAGGTTGACCTTTCTATGTAGTGGATGTATATCTCCTAGTTTGGAGCTTGGAACCACTATAAATACTTATTCTATTTGGTGCTTGTTCAATCTGTCTCATCCTTTCTATGTATGTTTAGTTGCACTCAAAGTTCATATTTTTCATATTAATTTAGAAATATCCTGAAGTTCTAACAAGTTTTTTTTTAAGGAATTTAGCTCTATTCACACCCCTCTATACCCCATCATCTTTAGATGCGACAAGTGATATCAGAGCATGTCTTCTCCAAGGATACCTCCACAAGTAGGAAAAGATGGGCAACTTGTTTGGTTTTAGAGGAGGCAGAGAAGTAGCGGAAACAAAAAATTTTCTCCCCAAACCCAGAACAAAAGGAATCGCGTCAACGTCTATATAATTGGAAAGATGGTTTGTGAATCATACCTTGCCCCGAGGCTTGCTCGGCGACAGTACCTCGCGCCTTGCGCGGTCTTCACCTCCAGTCTTGGACGGTGTCTGTGCAGCTCCTGGTCGCACCGGGACTGACAACTCCTCCTCCTATCAGACTGTCGGATGACAGTTGTCCTCCTGAGCGACAGTGACCTCCCGCCTCTGAAGTAGTCCACACGGACCACCTGGAACTCCACTCTTCTTGTCCTACAAGGAAGTGGAAGGAGTCACACCCTCCTATTGACGTACTAGTCACCAACACACTCTCCTACTGTAAATTGCAATTGCAGTTGTCCTTCCCTCACTGCACCTCCCTTTGCGGGAAGAACTTTCTCGAGCTCTCTCTCAGTTACCAAAACCAGAGAGAACGACAACTTTGCAGATCAATCAACTTGCACTGAGTTGTACTCTAAGAAGCCCCCGATACCCCTATATATAGGCGGGTCATGGGATAGGGTTCTCTGTGCCCGACAATATGGGACTAAAAGCAGGAATAGAAGGGTTTGAGATTTTCCACATAAGCAACTAACTCGCAACCTGAACCGATCGGTTCACAAGTGAACCGGTCGGTTGGGGACCTGAACCGATCGGTTCACCACTGAACCAATCGTTTGGGACCCTTGAACCGACCGGTTCACTCCTGAACCGGTCGGTTGGGGTTCCAGGTTGGTTCCCGATTGACTTTCCTTCTTTTGTTTCCAATTGGTATCGAATACCAATCCTTGTTCCAATCAAATTGGGCAAGTGAAACGCAAGGAAAATTCTCACCAATCCTACTTTCCCCAGTTGCTCGATTGCACCAGTTGAAGCGATCAGTTCAACACTTGAACCACTCATTTCACTCTGTGCATGAGCCGATCGGTTCAACAATTGAGCCGATCGGTTCAGCAACCTTAGCTGATCGGTTCATCACATGAACCGATCGATTGGGAGTGTAGGTTGTGCAGAATCAGTCAAATGCGATTTCAATCAATCCGATACTCCAATCAATGCGTACAACACCTTGAACATTATGATATTGAGCTATCGATTAATTGAGTGTTTAATTGAACTACTAAACTCCTTTAGTAATCAATCTAAACATTGTTTGTGGACAAAACTCCTCTTCCAGGTTAAATCCTATGTGTGTGACCCTGCAGGTCCATTTCACGTTGGCAGTGAAAGTCCATAACACTTATGACTTCACAAGCAAAGAGCGGTGCCTAGTCACACATCATTGCTACCCAAGTGAAATAGAAAGTTGGAGAACAACTTTCATCCCTACAATCCGTGAATGGTGTTACAGTGAATGTATAATTCCTTTGTCACTGATATCCAGAATGAAATCGAGGCATGGAACAGTCATCCTGTCAACGTTCATTAATTTCCTTGATGTCAGAGTAGACCGAGTGAGATGTGTATGACATCAATATCACATATTGATTCACACGTGCATGCGCATGCCTTTCTCAATCCTACTCATCAAGTGGCCAAGGATATAAAACTCCCTTAGGAGGGACAAATCCCATATCTATCACTCACCCCTCAAAAGCCCCATGTGTCAAAGCCACCCAATCATCACCTTTATAACAACCCATGTTTCAGGATTGCGTTTGATGATGTCAAAGTGTACCCAACGACATGTGTTGAGTGTAGTGATTTCAGGTCTAAGAATCACACTCACCACCATCACTGTGAGAGCTGACTGTGACTACCAAGTCATGGTTCCATGTGTCACTCTCACGGTGGGTCTGTCCGGTACCTTGTTCTCTAACAAGTACCTATGTGCTTGGTTTGATATCACTATATCATGACTAATGAGATTCTGTCATCAACCAACACACAATCTAGTCTTTAGTGTTATTGATGTCTATGGTTATTTCCACAATAACAACCGACTAGGGACTAAACAAGAATGTATACTCTTAACATCCGTATGATCTCATCGTTTAGGTCCTCAACCCAAAAGCATACGTCATTGAGTAAAACAATCTTTAGACGTCTATCATGTTACACCATCATCTCAGAAATAGTTTAAACATATAGATTGGAAATTGCCTTTATTATTATTCAAATCATTTACAAAGTATCCCATTACAATCATCATATGACTTGCTCTATGGGCATACATACCAACAGACTCCCACTTGCACTTAGAGCCAGTCACCAAGGAAACGAAGTCCTTGTGACCTAGCATGACCATCATGCTTTTGCTGAGAAAGGGCCTTAGTCAGTGGATCAACTATGTTGTCTTCAGTTGGTACTTTGCAAATCTTCACATCTCCTCGCTGTACGATCTCTCGTATGAGATGGAATCGCCGTAGTATGTGCTTGGACCGCTGATGTGATCTGGGTTCCTTAGCTTGTGCAATAGCTCCATTCAATAAAGCTCAATTGCATCACAACTACTGGGAACTACACTAAGTTCAGAAATGAACTTTCTGATCCACACATCCTCCTTTTCTGCATGCGAAGCAGCAATATACTCGACCTCTGTAGTAGAATCGACAACTGTTTCTTGCTTGGAACTCTTCCAGCTCACAGCTCCATTATTAAGGCAAAATACAAATCCTGACTGCGATCTGTAATCATCTTTATCGGTTTGGAAGCTTGCATCGGTGTAACCCTTTACAACTAGCTCTTCCTCACCGCCGTACACAAGAAACTGATCCTTAGTCCTTCGCAAGTACTTGAGGATGTTCATTACAGCTGTCCAGTGAGCATCCCTGGGATCTGACTGGTACCTGCTCGTCATGGTTAGAGCTTACGAGACATCTGGGCGTGTGCACAACATAGCGTACATGATGGATCCGATGGCTGATGCATATGGGATCCCATTCATCCACTCCCTCTCTTCACAAGATTGGGGACATTGAGCTCTAGAGACGGTAACTCCATGTAGCATGGGGATGTTGCCTCTCTTTGAGTTATCCATGCTGAACTGCTTCAGCACCTTGTCAATGTATGTGTTCTGACTTAGTCCGAGAAGCCTTCTAGATCTATCTCTATAGATCTTAATTCCTAGAATATAGGATGCTTCTCCTAAGTCCTTCATTGAGAAAGTTTTCCCAAGGCAAGTCTTTACCTTCTCTAAGGCTAAGACATCATTCCCCATCAAAAGTATGTCATCCACATACAATATGAGGAATGTGGTCGAGCTCCCACTAACCTTCTTGTACACACAAGGTTCATCTTCATTTTGAATAAATCCAAACACTTTGACTTCCTCATCAAATCAAAGATTCAAACTCTGAGATGCTTGCTTCAATCCATAGATTGACCTTTGCAGTTTACAGACTTTATTGGCATTCTTTGGATCTACAAATCCTTCAGGATGTGTCATGTACACATCCTCATGAATATTCCCATTAAGGAATGCAATTTTAACATCCATCTGCCAAATCTCATAGTCATAGTAGGCTGAAATAGCAAGCATGATCCTGATGGACTTAATCATGGCAACTGGAGAAAAGGTTTCGTCATAGTCAACACCTTGAATTTTTCGAAATCCCTTAGAAACCAATCTACCTTTATAAGTTTGCACATTGCCATCCATGTCAGTCTTCTTCTTGAAGACCCACTTGCACCCTATGGGTTTTACCCCTTCGGGTGGTTCCACCAAAGTCCATACTTTGTTGGAGTACATGGATTCCATCTCGGATCTCATGGCTTTAAGCCATTTCTCAGAATCTGGTCCATCCATAGCCTCTACGTAGGTAGTTGGATCATCATCTATGATCAACTCTCCAGCTTCTTGAGTTACAAGGTATCCAAACCTCTCAGGTTCAAGGCGGGTCCTACTAGATCTATGAGGTCCTTGTGTTACCTGAGGAGATTGAGATTCCACAACACCTTGTGAATCTACATTTTCCTCTGGTACATCTACCGGTTCAATGTTTTCTTGTTGGGCTTGAACCTCTTCAAGCTCTATATTCCTCCCACTGTTTCCTTTGGAAATAAATTCCTTCTCTAGGAACACAACATCCCTGGCAACAAACACTTTGTTGTCAGTAGGGTGATATAGATAATATCCCTTGGTCTTCTTGGGATATCCAACAAAATAACATTTATCAGATTTGGGTCCAAGCTTATCAGGAAACATTTTCTTGATGTAAGCCCCACAACCCCAAATCTTCATAAAAGACAAATTGGGACGCTTCCCAGTCCATATCTCATATGGTGTCTTTTGAACCGATTTAGATGGTAAACAGTTAAGTGTAAACGTGGCGATTTCAAGAGCATAACCCCAGAAAGAAATTGGAAGATCAGCAAAACTCATCATTGATCGCACCGTATCTAACAATGTGTGATTCCTTCTTTCAAACACACCATTATGCTGTGGTGTTCCAGGCGGAGTCCACTGTGATACAATACCACAGGCTTGCAGAAGGTCCTCAAACTCCTGGCTCAAGTATTCTCCACCTCGATCGGAACGAAGTGCCTTAATACTTCTACCAAGCTGGTTCTGTACTTCATTCACGAAATCCTTAAACCTTTCATGGGTTTCTGACTTATGTTTCATCAGGTACACATAGCCATACCTACTGAAGTCATCAGTAAAGGTAATGAAGTACTGATACCCACCTCTGGCATTAGTTCTAAAAGGCCCACATACATCAGTATGTATGAGTCCTAATAGATCACTAGCTCTCTCACCTTTACCTGAAAAGGGAGTCTTGGTCATCTTGCCCAATAAACAAGATTCACATGTCTCTATTGATTCATAATCAAAAGAGTCTAGATAACCATCTTTATGGAGTCTAGAAATGCGCTTCTCATTTATGTGCCCTAGACGACAATGCCAGAGATACGTTTTGTTTGAGTCGTTGATTTTTTGCCTTTTGGTGTTTACGTTGTATACACTTGTCTCCAAGTCTATCAAGTATAGACCATAAGACATAGGGGCACTGCCATAAAAGATCCCATCTTTAGATATGGAACACTTTCCATTCTTAATAAGAAATTCAAATCCATCTTTGTCCAAACAAGAGACGGAAATGATATTCATATTTATGGAAGGTACATAATAGCAGTTCTTCAACTCTATTATTAGCCCACTAGGTAGAGTTAACTCATAGGTTCCTACGGCACTGGCGGCAACTCTTGCCCCATTGGCAACACGTAGTTCAACCTCGCCTTTCCCTAAAGGCCTACTTCTCTTAAGATCCTTCACATTTGAACAAATGTGAGATCCGCATCCGGTATCAAGTACCCATGGTGAAGAAGTAGTAAAGTTAATCTCTATCACGTATACACCAGAAGTAGAGATCTCTATCTCCGACTTCTTCTTCCATTGTTCATTCCATCCTCTCCATGTAGAAGAAATTGGTTTGGCGAGAGAACACTTCTCTCCCTTACCTACTTTCTTCTTCACCAACGCATTAAGCGTACATAGAGTGGATTCTAAGGCTCCTGGTATATCTGGATTGTGCAGAACACTTCTCACAGTCCTCAACCAGTTATGGAATTTATTCTCAATTAATTTTCCCATTTTAAAAGATGATTCTTTTGCCATTCTACAAGAGAAAATTTGCATTTGTCAAAACCTTTTTGATTTGATTTGAATAAATTTGACGATAGTTAATTTGGCCTTTAATTAATTACCGCTCCCACTATTTTGACTCAAATTGATAGCCCTCACCATCAATTCGGAAGATTGCAGCATACAATCTTCTAGTGGGTCAAGGTCCTGGAATCCTCTAAGCCATGGACCAGCTTTGGCTGTCACCCATAACTCAGATCTTCCGGGTAGGCAACTCTTGCCAATTGCATCATATACAACTCTTGATGAATGAACATGCACAACACCTTGCCATGAACATTCCGTGCCTCTGGGCTTAGACACTCTAAGAATCACCAGTTAAGTCTAACCCAAAAGCTGACACGGTAAACATGCACCCTGCTTTGGCAGAACCTACATGTCGACCCTTCACACTTCCACAAGATAGAAGGCGCACCACGCTTTGGCGTAACCTACACTTGGTCGATCAAGTTTTCCATGTGTGTCGCTAATGGAAGGCGTATAAGACTTAAGATTTTAATGAGGGATTTGGTTTTTATATATATACATATCCAATCACCACAATATATAGTATGTATCATATACATGCTATATCCGAAAGAAAACATGCATAAATGATAAAAAGCAATGATTATGGCCATCCTATTGTGATTCCTCGAGCCAAGAGGAATCACGGTCATCTAGGTCTACATCACATGCAACCTGTACAAGATGAAATCTGTGCCTGCCTTTCTGGGTTTGATCAGCTCATCTCCATGACTGGTCGGCTTGCCATCAAGTAGGTTGTTCGGGTGCCACCAGCCGATCGACTGGTGCCTCCAGCCGATCGGTTCACCGGTCATCGTGCATCTCTTCAGGTCGCCACCCGCTCGTCTCGTTCCTCGAACCAGCCGTCTGGATCACCAACCGATCGATTCATGCCTTGAACCGATCGTCTTCAGGTCATCCGTCGTTCTTTGACATAATAGGAAATAAAATCTATCCTATTTACAATTGAATTGTGAAACCCCAAGTTACATTCAGGGGGAGCAAAGGTAGGAAAAGAATTCTTGAATTATTTCGAGTTACATCAGGAATAGGATAAAGGGAATCGGTGCACAGACTGAGATGCAAGCAACCAAACAAACAACCACACACAGATACAGGGGTTTATAGGCCATAATCATGTTATACATCCACCACAAAACTCGTTTAAGGGCGACGCGTATCGAATGCATTAATATTACATATCATATATGTATATTAGGGATTTGTGGATTGGACATCTATAAAGCCGATATTATTCGCATCACATGCAATAAATAAAGGCGACAAACCAAAATCGATCATATCGATAATCCTAAAATATAGAGCGGTTGACGTGGCTCTGATACCACTGTTGGGTTTTGGAGGAGGCAGAGAAGCAGCGGAAACAAAAAATTTTCTCCCCAAACCCAGAACAAAAGGAATCGCATCAACGTCTATATAATAGGAAATATGGTTGGTGAATCATACCTTGTCCCGAGGCTTGCTCGGCGACAGTACCTCGCGCCTTGCGCGGTCTTCACCTCCAGTCTTGGACGGTGTCTGTGCAACTCCTGGTCGCACCGGGACTGACGACTCCTCCTCGTACCAGACTGTCGGATGACAGTTGTCCTCCTGAGCGGAAGTGACCTCCCGCCTCTGAAGTAGTCCACACGGACCACCTAGAACTCCACTCTCCTTGTTCCACAAGGAAGTGGAAGGAGTCACACCCTCCTGTTGACGTACTAGTCGCCAACACACTCTCCTGCTGTCAATTGCAATTGTAGTTGTCCTTCCCTCACTGCACCTCCCTTTGCGGGAAGCACTTGCTCGGGCTCTCTCTCGATTACCAAAACCCGAGAGAATGAAAACTTTGCAGAGCAATAACCTTGCACTGAGTTGTACTCTGAGAAGCCCCCAATACCCCTATATATATAGGCGGGTCATGAGACATGGTTCTCTGTGCCCGACAATATGGGACTAAAAGCAGGAGTAGAAGGGTTCAAGATTTTCCACAAAAGCAACTAACTCGCAACCTGAACCGATCGGTTCACAAGTGAACCGGTCGGTTGGGGACCTGAACCGATCGGTTCACCACTGAACTGATCGTTTGGGACCCTTGAACCAATCAGTTCACTCCTGAACCGGTCGGTTGGGGTTCCAGGTTGGTTCCCGATTGACTTTCCTTCTTTTGTTTCCAATTGGTATCGAATACCAATCCTTGTTCCAATAAAATTGGGCAAGTGAAACACAAGGACAATTCTCACCAATCCTACTTTCCCCAGTTGCTCGATTGCACCAGTTGAAGCGATCGATTCAACACTTGAACTGCTCGTTTCACTCTGTGCATGAGCCGATCAGTTCAACAATTGAACCGACCGGTTCAACAATTGAACCGACCGGTTCAGCAACCTCAGCCGATCGGTTCATCACATGAACCGATCGGTTGGAAGTGCAGGTTATGCAGAATCAGTCAAATGTGATTTCAATCAATCTGATACTCTAATCAATGCGTACAACACCTTGAACATTATGATATTGAGATATCGATTAATTGAGTGTTTAATTGAACTACTAAACTCCTTTAGTAATCAATCTAAACATTCTTTGTGGACAAAACTCCTCTTCCAGGTTAAATCCTATGTGTGTGACCCTACAAGTCCATTTCACATTGGCAGTGAAAGTCCATAACACTTATGATTTCACAAGCAAAGAGCGGTGCCTAGTAACACATCATTGCTACCCAAGTGAAATAGAAAGTTGGAGAACAACTTTCATCCCTACAATCTGTGAATGGTGTTACAGTGAATGTATAATTCCTTTGTCACTAATATCCAGAATGAACTCGAGGCATGGAACAATCATCCTGTCAATGTTCATTCATTTCCTTGATCTCAGAGTAGACCGAGTGAGATGTGTATGACATCAATATCACATATTGATTCACACGTGCATGAGCATGCCTTTCTCAATCCTACTCATCAAGTGGCCAAGGATATCAAACTCCCTTAGGAGGGACAAATCCCATATCTATCACTCACCCCTCAAAAGCCCCATGTGTCAAAGCCACCCAATCATCACCTTTATAACAACCCATGTTTCAGGACTGCATTTGATGATGTCAAAGTGTACCCAACGACATGTGTTGAGTTTAGTGATTTCAGGTCTAAGAATCACACTCACCACCATCACTGTGAGAGCTGACTGTGACTACCAAGTCATGGTTCCATGTGTCACTCTCACGGTGGGTCTGTCCGGTACCTTGTTCTCTAACAAGTACCTATGTGCTTGGTTTGATATCACTATATCATGACTAATGAGATTCTGTCATCAACCAACACACAATCTAGTCTTTAGTGTTATTGATGTCTATGGTTATTTCCACAATAACAACCGACTAGGGACTAAACAAGAATGTATACTCTTAACATCCGTATGATCTCATCGTTTAGGTCCTCAACCCAAAAGCATACGTCATTGAGTAAAACAATCTTTAGACGTCTATCATGTTACACCATCATCTCAGAAACACTTTAAACATATAGATTGGAAATTGCCTTTATTATTATTCAAATCATTTACAAAGTATCCCATTACAATCATCATATGACTTTCTCTATGGGCATACATACCAACACAACTATCAAGAGGAAAGACACTTCATCAAGGAGAGGAAGATAAGAACATGGAGGAGGACAAGAGAGAAAGAGATCACAAAGGCTCCATCAACACAAATGAACGAACTAGTGGAAGACCTGGTGGATGTGAAGATGGAAGATACCATTGTGCTCTCATGTTTCCTCAATCCAACAAGTGGAAAAGAAATGGTAAGAATAGAGGTAATGTTATTATTGCTCATATCTAATCGTAATGTGTTTTTTCCAAGTTAGTATGCACATATATATCGTTTTAGAGTCAAATGTGATATATTATGATTCTCATCACTTTCTTACTGAAAAAGTACTTTTGATGCTTTTTAGTGCATTATTAACCTTTTTATACATGTTTGAATATTGGCTATATTTTATCATCCTCTAGATATGATTTTCTAAAATATATGTGTTTTTTTATAGCAGTTGTTGTCAACCACATTTCATATAAATGAAACTCGACTAACAAGAACCAATGGGTGTTGCCAATAGCTATTGTCGGACGAGAAGTTCAACCAAGAAACTTAACCGACAACACTGTGCATAGAATATACAGTTGAATTTTTGGATGAGAATTTCCCTCTCAACTGGACCTTCTCAACCAATAGTCTTATTATTTGGCAATCCCTTGATACCTATATAATTTGCATATTGCCATGCTTTGTATTGCCTATTTTGCATAAAACTCTATCTCTCTAATTGCTCTATATTGGCATATTCATTTCTTGCAATTACCTTTCTTGAGTTGTTATACTTGTTTTGATGATGATCTCTTTGACTCTCTTAGTTGTGATCTAAATTGCTTCTATTGTTCTCTAACTTGCTACATCTATCTAGTTGTATATCTTGTTTGATACAACCTTAAGTTCCTTAGAGGTAATCATCTTCTGGTAATGATTCAAATTTGCTAGTGATCTATATGCTTTCATGTTTCTAAATTTCATTTCATTTTATCTGGATATTCGTTTACATTGAATTGTAGCTTATTTTTAAATGTGTGAATATATTTACTATGAACTAGATACTACTTGGAGTCCTAACATGTGATATCATCTACTAGTAGTTGATTTACATGTAGTTGATCTACATGTAGTTCTAGCCTTGGTACATCAACTAGTATCTAAATGTATGCTATGCTTTTATCTTATTTTATACATACTCAAGCTTGTTCTTTGACTTGAAGATCTACTATCTTAAGTTACTTTCCTTCATAGCATTGCCTTGATTTTTGTCTAGAATTACATGATGGGTTGTTCAATTGCATGTCTTAATTTGCTTTATTTACTATGCTTCAACAAGACCATAGTTTTTCTCTTCTACTTTCCTTTCTAACTTTTGGTTTCTCCTTTTAATAACAAGTTGTGTTTCAACCCCCACCCTACTTTATGTAAGGGGAAATGTATTGGGTAGAAGACATATATGTAGAAGACATTTATGAGAATAAGACATAGTTTTTATAAATGTTATGAAAGCTAACCATGTAGGAGATATAACATCAATTGAGGGGAAGTATGAGAACTCCATTAACATAAATTGAGGGGGGTAGGATGATCCCAAATTCCATTGAAACCCCTAGGTTTCTCCAAAGGTATGATTTTACTTCAAATCTTTCAATACATTTATGGAATGGTTTGTCATCTTGAAAAAGGGGGAGAATGTTGACACAAGGTCTAAATGGAAACCCTTGTTTCAATTGACTAAACCCTTGTTTTGATGATAACTAAGCATTCCACTTATTTATGTCTAATGCTTCTACTTGAGTGATTTCATATTAGGCATAGACACTCTCCAAAAGCCCTAACTTGTGTATCCTATCTTGGAGAAAAAACAAGTCAAAATCAATGCACGTGCATTTTTGTGGAATATGATGTAAATCCATTAAAATCATGTTGTATATCACATGTAATAATTGTATGACTTGTAATTAAGATTAAAAATTAGGAGTAATTAAAATGTATATTTAATCACCCAAATTGAAATTTCTAAAATTCATTATTGGGAGTTTGTCGGTCGAGTTTCATCTATGATAAATTCAATCGACACCCTTGATGGATTTTGGGAGATACCAGGTTTGGGTGAGATTTCTCTAGTCAAACTTGACCTACACCCTAAAGAGGCAAGCCAAATTTAAGCCATCAACTAAGTTTCATTTAGGATAAAATCAATTGAGACTTCAAATTTGATTTGTTACATATTTCCATCGGTCGAGTTTCCCAAAAGTAAAGTTGACTGACTACACTGTACAAAATGTGCAAAAAAGTATTTCTAGTTATTGGAGTGTTGCAAAACTTGAAGATAGATCTGTTGCAACATCCGAAATGATTAGAATTAATTCTTAAGTGTTTCTATTGGCTAATAGGCATCTCCAACTATAAATATGATCTTTTGGGATTCGTCTTATGGTTGAACAAACACCATGAATGTCCCTATACTATAGTTTAGAGAGACTTGCCTCCTTCCACTCTTATAAGATTAATTAATTGCTACATCTATTTGAGTGAATAGAAAATTTGGAAGAGATCTAGTCCTATGGTATATTTTAATAGTCTCTCACTTCCTCCACCTCCCAATCTCTCTTCCATAATGAATATGAAGGTTCTCTCTCTTGGATAACAGAGGTGAGGAATAAGGGAAGGATACCGCTTATCCATGGTGAAGGTGAAGTTAAATGTGAAAGATCCATGAAGAGTGGGTAATTCCTCCAAGGTGGAAGACTTGTTGTAAGAGTGGGTAAGTCCTTGGTGAAGGCAGAAGACTTGGTACAAAAGTGGTTAAGTCCTTGTAGAGGTTTTAGAATCTTGGTCATGGATAGGTAAGTCCTTTGGTAGGTTGTTGGCTCCCTTCTCCTCAAAGAGAAGGTTGGGTTTCCTTGTCCTGGAAAAGGAGGGTGTTATTTTATGTCTTACAATGGAATATAAATATGAAATGGTTGAAACATCCTAGACGTTGACCTATCTAGGGAGTGTATGTACATCTCCTAAATTGGAGGTTAGAACCACTATAAATACTTGTCTTATTTGATTCTTGTTAAATCTCTCTCATCCTTACTTTTTTCCAAACTAAGGCTGCATTTTATTGATCCCGTGCCCTAGTATAGGAGTAAAATAAGGTTATTGTCTCGTGGACATTACAGTTCAGACAAGAAGGCTGTAGAGTAGTAGAAAGGGAATGCCTAGATTGTAGCACTTGTTTTTCTATGCAATCTGCTATTACATTTTTATTTCTAGGGATATAGTGAAGCATACCACTATTATCCTTTCGAAGGTCATAGTACCTTCTCAGAAGATGTTTGAATCTGCCTATACCACCAACACCTCTTGTTAGACAGGCCACTGCTTGTTTGGAGTCTGAGAGAAGAAGATAGTTGGATAAACCCTTCGATGCACATATTTGCACAACTTTAACTATTGCTTGGATTTCGACTTCAAGGCTGGAGCAAGTTGCAGTTGGTAGACCTGCAAATATGGTATTATTCCCCAATTTGTCACATATGAACATACTAAGTTCTGCTTGGCCAAAATGTGTTTGATAGACAACGTCCACAAAAATAAGGACTTGATGTGGTGGAACAAGTATTACTATCCGGAAGTTGGCGTGGCGTATAAGGCATGGTCCATGCCTTCTGGATTGAGGAGGAGCATTCTTGAATGAATTTAACTCGATTTGTGAGAGGAACAACAATTTGCTCATGGACAAATTTGTTCTTTAGATTCCATTTGTGCCAGTAGATTACCACATAAAGCTTTGCTTCCGATGTATCCTTCTTGGTGGAGGATAAGCAGAAGGTAATCCAGTCATCTTCAGTAAGATCAAAGTGTGAGATATCTATAACGAGATCCTTCCAAGTCTTCTTACATTCAGGGCAGTCCCAGAGAGTGTGGAGCTGAGTTTCATTGGCATTATTGCATACGGGGCAAAGTAGGTCCACGTCCATATGTCTACGGGCATGCTCAACATTTGTGAAGAGGGCTTTATGCTAAAGAAGCCAAAGGAACACTTAGATATGCTTCGGGTTCCTAGCTTGCCATATTAGGTTCCATCTACCAGGGGTAGTGCATTCAGTATCTGATCAAAGCCATCGGTAGGCAGAATGGCTACTCAAGACACCTGAGTTTTCCAATGGCCACGACCATTGGTCATCCCCACCTGCTGGGCTCGGTGGTGGTATATTCTCAATCAGCTACCATACTGAACTAGGAAGGAAAGCTTTGAAAAAATCCCAATCCTATTCATCATTTGTGAGAACCATAGAACTTACTTGAAGCGTGTCCAGGGATGGATGGTTGGATGATCTAGTTAGGGACAAGGTCCATAACAGATCGATTCTTTATCCACTTACCATGCCACACAATAGTAGATTGACCATTGTTGATAACTTTACCGGACAAAGCTTGGACTTCACCTATTTTTCTTTTGATAAAGCTCCAGGTAGGTGAACAAGGTTTTTTCAAAAGTTTATCATTGGCAATATACTTTTCTTTTAGGATTTTAACCCAAAGTTTATCAGGTTCATTAAAAAAGGAACATACATTCTTCAGCATAAGTGAGATGTTCTGATCCCGGGCATTGTTGACACCCAGTCCTCCCTTGTCTTTGGTTGAGGTGATCTTCCTCCATGCGACCAAGGGCATTTTTCTGTTGCCTTAACCTGGCCAGATAAAAGTGTGGATGTGTCTGTTGATGTCATCACAGAGTGTCGGTGATATCTTCATAGTTTCATAGTATATGTAGGAAGGGCTTGGAGAGTGCTTTTAGCTAGCGTGATGCACCCAACCATGGATAGGTGGCACATCGCCCATCCATTGAGCCGATCTTTTACTAGTTATGTGATATGGCCATGCATTTGCTTGTTGATTTTGTGATGGAGGATAGGGATCCCAAGGTATTTCCCAAGGTCAGACATTTAGTGGAAGCCTAACTTGCTGCTCACCATCCTGCATTCAACATTAGTAACATTGCAAGAGAAGAAACATTTAGATTTTTTGTTAGAGATGACTTCGACTGAAACTTTAGAGAAAGCTCTAAGGATCTTGTTGATGTTTCAAGCTTGGCAGATGGAGGCTTCAGCACATAGGAGTATGTCCTCTACAAATAAAATATGCAAAAGCGGTGTTCCTCCTCATGCGAGAGTGATCGGCCTCCAAGAGCCATTCCCCACCGAGTTGATGATATCCTGGTTTAGACGCTCCATACAAAGGACGAATAGATAGGGACTTATAGGGTCATCTTGGTGGACCCCATGAGACACCTTGAAAGGTTCCAGGGGGTTACCACCCCAAATGATAGATGTTTCCCCAATAGTGATAATTTTCTTGATGAGATTGATTAGTTTGTGAGGGAGACCCGTTCTCACAAGGGTATCCTCAACAAATCTCTAATTCATTTTGTCAAAAGCTTTGGACATGTCCAGCCTAATTGAGACCCACTTTTTCTTGGAGGCTTTTGCTTTCATTGAGTGAATGCCCTCTTATATGAGGAGAAAATAATCACTGATCTTCCATCCAGGAATGAAGCTAGACTGGTGAGGCGAGATCCATTCATTTAGGTAATACATGATACATTCAACAATGATCTTCGACAGTATCTTAAAGCAACCATTGTTTAATGAAATGGGCCTCAGATCGCCGCATGTTATAGGGGCTTTGATCTTAGGAATAAGCACTAGATGCGAGTTCCCAATGGCATCATCAACTACACATAAGGAAAAAATTATCAGTGATTATTTTAACCATTGAAGGACCAGTTTTAACCCAGTTGTTCTGGATGAACTCATTGTACACTCCATCAGGGCCATGCGCCTTAGACGGTGCCATCATGAAAATGACGTCATGAATTTCATGTGGAGTGGGTGTCAGTTGAATGTGAGCAACCTCCGACACAGGGAGATGCTTGAACACTTTGGGGTACTGGGCAATATCCACGAGGTTGGGTTGGAAGGAGCAAGTCATAAGTCCTGCAAAGAAATCTCAGACATGCTTGCTGAGGGCGTCATGTTTTGTGATCCATGCTCTGGAAGCATCCTTGAGCTACATGATCCTATTATGGTGAATACGTGCTTTGACAAAGGATTGGAAAAATTTGGTATTTCCATCACCATGACAAAGTGAATCCACATGTGCTTTTTGTTTCCAATCAACTTCTTCACTAAGGAGGAGTTGGTTATAGTTTTCCTACAACTCGATTTCAATCAAGTTATTAAAACCATCAAGGTTTAGTTCAGAATGTGCCTGGATGCGGTTGATGTGAGCAAGTAAGTTTTCTTTGTCTTTGCGTTGTGCTGTTATACGATTATGGTCCCACTTGATGGCAGACTTTGGAAATCATGAAGAGTAGACTGGAAGGATGATGAGGGATCCCAGTGAGCCATGAAAGTAGAGTGGAAGTCTAGATTAAGAGTCCAACTAGCCTTCGTCTTGAATGGAGCACAATGATGTTACCTTGGGCCGGTGATGCACAACAAGAGTGGGTTATGATCTGAGAAGAGTCTAGGAAGGGCAGTAACCGTGGCTTCACTGAAATGACTAAGCCAATCATAGTTAGCAATGGCATGGTCTAACCTTTCTAGTACGCTGCCTCGCTTGAATGTGAAGAGGCTTCCTTGAGTTCTCAGGTTAGAAAGTCTAGTATTCAACAAGACATCGTTGAAACGAGCACATGAGATTTTATCAAAATATTATCCTCCCTTTTTCTCAGATGTATGTAGCATGGTGTTGAAATCACCCATGACTACCCAACTAGAGTTTATGGTAGTAGAAATATCTTCAAGATGGTCCCAAAGATGTTTGCAAAGTGTGGGATTCGTACTTCCATAAATAATAGTTAAGAGCCAAATTTTATTAATGTTAAAGTGAATGAACTGATGTTGATTGAGGAGGATCTCAACATCACATTTAGCTTGGTCCCAAAGGAGCCAAATGCCACCAGAGAATTTGATTGCTTCAACCCTATGAGAGGAAGAGAAACCCAGTTGGCGAATGATGCTAGATGCAGTAGAGCCATTGCAGTGGGGCTTAATAATAGCTAGAAATTAGAGTTTATGAGAGAACTTCATCTCCTTAATGTGATGGATTTTCCTATCTTTGCAAGAACCTTGAATGTTCCAGCAACAAAACATAAAATATAGGATGAGGAAGAGAGGGTGCTGCATTAAATAGTAGCAAGCAACCCTTCAGATTACCCATCCTAATATGCATTCATATTAATATCAACATCACCGATGGCTGGTTTATCACCAAACTCAAGGGCCTTTTCGGCACGACATTCACCTGAGTTGATGTCGGCTGCCTTGTCTGATGGTTCAGTCCCAAGGTATTCCGTTCTGCCTTTTTTACGAGTACGCTCTGGACTAAGCACAGACTGGTAGACCACCTTGTAGTTTCTCAGAATGACAAACCCACTACCATTTTCCTTCCCTGGTTTGCTGAAGAGTTTGCGAGGGTTCTTCCCATGGGTAGATGTCGACAACTGGAATTGGAAGATCTAACCAACATCATCAGGTTGGGGCCGACCAATGCTAGTTTCATTCCAAACCAAGTTCACAACTGACTCATCGAACACCTTGGGGTTGGTCTTGGGAGCAGCTTGGTCGGATGAAGTACCTCCAGCTTTCTTGTTTTTCTTCTTCTATTTCCTGCTCACCACCTTAGTGAAACCCTCCTCATCCATCTCATATTTAGTGCCTGAGACATGTATTGGCTTCACTTTTTCTGTTGAGGAAGTCTTCTTGGGGTCAGGTTTCTTTTGCATTTTCTTTCTCGGCTCAGGCTGTTTGACATTCTCTCATCCTTCACTGTGGGATATTCCACAAGTCATTCCTATCTAGATGCTCCTACTTTAAATGATAGGGCAATAGCCTCATATCAGAAAGGTTGGTGATGTATTCTCCGTGGTGGAGTAAATCAAATAGACATGATCAACATATTGGGATATAGTCCTTCCTTCCTTAGAACCTAAACACTCACAACGTATTTGTAAAATTTCTTCACCCATGAGAAAATCTATTTTTCTCTCATTGGATCGATTTATGTCATAGATGAAAAGAGAAAATTTTAGGATCTGGTCTCAAGTATGTGCTTGAGACAATAGATACAACAAATATTTACATGAATAATAGTGGATTCTTCTTGAATATGTACCCCTCTCCTATAAGGGTTAATCCACACTAAATAAATTATATGCTCCTTTGTTGTACTATAGGGATGGTCAATATCAAGGAGATTAGAATTAAGGGTTGTAAGTGTTTTGATCTCAGAAAAATCATACCTCATAGAAAATTTTAAATATTATAATGTCACTCATCATGAGACATTATTTTAAGATCAAACCTATTTTTATTAGAAAATGTCAAAGGGAGAATTGGGAAAGTCACTTTCACCTCATGGTTGATAGATGGATACCCATTCGTTAGTATTTCATCTTCACCATTTGATCATTGATATCCTCACTTATAGATGAGAAAAATCTATGGAACTATAACTACTAAGTTCAATAGAACAATCAAGGGATTAGATATTTGGAAATAACAACCCACCTTAAATAATACCTCACCTACAAAGTCATCCAAAAGTAATTATAATCATTATGTTGGATTCAACTTGTGTTGTGAATGGAACAAAGACAAAGATGTGAACAGTTGGTCAATCAATAATTTCTCTCAATAAGTCTTCCTCCTCTCAGTTGCTGACAATTCAACATAGGAATAGAACACAATGGGAGTTTTTCTAGGGGCTGAATATTTCATTCAATCTTAGGATAAGTGTGATGATTGAGTTTTCCTTTCTAGTGATGGATTATGAGATGACTACACAATATGATTTCATAATATGGGGAGTGTATATATTTATTGTAGGAAGGATCACATTCATGGAATAAAAAGAGGACCATTGTACAAGTTGAGTATAGTTTCCTCTTCTTTATTCTTATCATTTGTATAATGCAAGAGGGTTGTGTAGTTTCCCTACTAATTTATGAGGTGGTTGAAGAAGGAAGAAAGAAACTCTCTGACATATACATTTGAACCTTCCCTCCTAGGCACTTACGTAGGAGATGTCTAGGGTCTCCTAAGATTTGTCTTGTATACTAGAATATCTTGTAGTATCACTCTGAGTTGTATTTTCTCATACGATTCCTTCTCTTTTAGCTTGTAACCAACTTAGAGAAAATATATCACTATGGATATACATAAAGTTATCGTTACAAATATCTTGATTTATTTTTTCTTAATATGTGTTATAGCGATAAGGTCTTAATGGTAATTTGAAAGCTCAATTCAGGATATGAATGCAAACAAACCATTGATTGTTGTTGAGGACTTTAATATATACACTAAGGTGGAAGGGATGTGTTGAGAAAAATCGTAGTGATTGAGCAATGCAAGACATAAACTTGTTGTCTAGGAAATGGAATTTACTGAATATTCCTTTCACTCGAAGTCCTTCAATTGGGTTAAGAAATAGAGAGTGTTCCCACTCTTAGGTTAAGGATGAAAAAAGGATTCCATAATGAGGTATAGGAAGACTTTGTAGTATTTTATAGGATGAAATAATTTACATACAAATAATGATATTACTATGATTCCTCTCTATAGTGACACACCAGGAAGAAGATTTGTAGACCAACTAGTTTCTATCACTACTCAATGTGACTTAACATCTTGAATGCTTGCAAATGATTGTGTCAACATTGAGATAGCATGGCTTGGGAGAACCTAGTTATCATTTCTAATAATATAAAGTAGAATCTTCTAACACTTTTATTAAGTGCAACAAACAAGTATTTATAGAAAACTTCCACATGGCCAACATTCTTAACTATATGGTCCATACTCTCATGATATGATTTGGTGAATATCTTCTATAAACAAACAACTATTTAAATTAAATACGCTAGAAGAATTACTCGATACATAATTGATATTTATCTACAAGGATGAAAGTACAATTTTCATTCATTATGTGCTCATTGAGGCTAAGACTGAAGTTCAAAAATCACAACAAAACATTTGGAAAATTAATACACAATTTGGAGTACATTTGCAACTACTAGTCAACTATTAATCTAAATTCACAATATTAAGATGTACAATTTCATTGCCAACACCATTCTCTTCTCTCAACAATCTTCGAAAATCTTGGACATGATATTATATTGAGGAGAAACCTACATAGAATAGTCATGTGTAGCTGAGTCATTTAGGCCTTCAATATCAATGATCCAAAGATTATGAAGAGTTGTTTTAGACCCATATGAGTAGAGAATACCTCCATGCACTTATAAGAAATATTATGCAATTTGTTTCCCTCTTTTGTTTCTTTGATTACTTCATAGGAACAAGATGCCTTCAATAAGGATAGGGAAATTGTCAACATGGTTAGTTTGGTCAAGGAACTCAGTTCCTTACTTAATCTTTATTAATCAAAATACCTACATCATTGCTAAGACCAACATGGTACAAGAGTATGGTTGTGTTTATTGGGGTTTCCTTATAAAATTGCTCATTGGGTTCAATTTTTTTCCAATGATCATTGATTGTTGTTCCTGATCGTCCCCATGATCTTGGGTCTATAATACATTATATGGAACACTAGTAAGGTTCTTTCCTCATCAGCATGCCCTTAAAATGGGAAACCATCATTGTCCTCTTTAGTCATCATGCTTGAAGGATGTCTCTATCGAGTCTCAGATAAACAAATGGAGTAAGGATTTCTATATTGTTTTGTAGCCACAGAAACATGACATGAACTACATCTTCTAAGATAAGAGTACCGTATGATTTTATTCTTGAGATCCAATACAAGAATGGATTATTCCCAAACCATTTCCCTACAACCCCATGAACAAACTAAGTGATGAAATACTAACTAGATGATATTATTACACCTTGAATTATAGATAGATACAACCATCTATGCTTTTTTATCGCAAGAAAAGGGTCTAAACAAAGAAACATATATCAAAAGTCATATAGGATCTGTTTACCTCTCAAGTTATTGAAGGTTGAGACTTTTAACTACATATAAACAAAACATAGAAACTATTGGTAAATTTTAAAGGTAACATATTATCCTTTATTGGTTACTCAACCCTCATTCCACTTCAGCATGGTTCAAAATACATTTTCCTACTTTACTCATAATATTTAAGGAATTCCAATACATTGCCACAATGAAAGAGATGGAAGTGGGATCTACATCATGACATGTTCTATATTCTATTCATTTGTATAATCTAGATGCTTTGTTGGTTCCATACTAATGAAAATCCAATTTATCTTCTGAACTCTCATGGTCTTTCCACACTTATGGCTCAACTAAACTAGAACAATTGTGTATATGTAGATATTCCAACTAGCCAAGGATATTTATCATCACCTTGTTGCATCATATCCATCATGTGTACCTCTTAAATGTCTCTTAAGAGTTATGAAACAACCATGATCTAAGGTTCATCTTCCATTGCAACAAATATAGAAGAATTGTTATATTAGATGGGATTTCCCACCCTCTTTCAAAATGTTTGACTTCAGTTTTTAGTTTAGGTGCAAAATGTAGAATGTATCACTACTCATACCAAATGTGTTAAATAAACTCCTCAGAGGGGAATATATTTTTCTATTATACAAATATTAAATGGATTCCTCTTACCTTATGGTGTCTTTAGAAGACACATCGATATAAAGTTTTTTGTTTTTGTATATATGGGAAAATTCCTAGGGTTGGAGATGGGTTATTTTTTGTAACATAACCATAAAGGACGGATCCACATTTACTAGAAAGAAATTTTGGTACTAATTGACTAACTAGATCAAATTATTTAGAATTATCATTGTGTTTTCAACCTCATAAATTGATATGTCATTGAAAGCTTTGTTCCAAAAAGCTGTAATAAGATTCAATTTTCATTGTAAGCTCTAAAGATACCATTATAGAGAACTATTTTGTCAAGAATCTCTTATATAGAACCCTCCCCACTGACTAGAGTATCTAAAGTTACACTATCATATTAGCTTCTAGATGCATCTATGGTGTGAAACCAAAAATTAAAGATGATGCACACATATTAGTAAAGAGAGATACAAAATGCATTAGATATATAATTTTCTTCTCTGTTATGGGTCACTAGAGAGACCTATCATCCTTTCACAACCTCAAGCATTAACTTGCAATTTCTAGAATGTATCATCCATAATCTCTTGGAGGGTTAATTTAAGAAAGTGATTAGACAACTTGTTGTATTGCATATGTCATATAATAGAAGAAAAATGAAGTTTAGAGAAATTATACAGATTTTTTGATACAATTCCTCTTTTTGTTAAGATTTTTTTTCTAACATCAAATACCTAATATCCTTAGTTAAGATGGGGAAGAAGGAGGTGTTTCTCACTTATACTTTTTTAGTGTCATGTTTCTATGAACTTAATGTCGGTCTGATGTTACCCTCAAACTGGACATGAGTAATTATTTGGTTATATTTAGTTTGGGTTTTTTGTAGGGACATGACAAAAGGAAAAAGGATTCCTAGTTAGGTCTTGTTAGACACTCCAGAGATATAATTATCCTTACTTCTTGTATTAGACTACAAATCAATTCTTTCTCTTCATGTTTATTCAATAGTGGGTAAAGGTACTTTCAACATTTTGACAAAAGAGCATACCCATTTCAAAATTGTGAACATTAATATATATGTGGATTGAGAAACTGTGGGGATTAGAAAAACCTCCATTGTATGTTTAAAGTTTGATCAATGAGATTGACAATCATGTACATGAAGACTATATCATGGGCATTATATTTTTTAAGGAAGTAATTCTTGTAGACAAAGTAAGAAGGGATCCAAACATTTTTTTATACTCTATTTAGTATGCATACCTACCAACATTATTAAGCCTTTTGATTATTAGAGAAAAGTCACACCATACTTATGAATGAGAAAAATGACGTTTGGTTAGAATATCTGTTATCTAGGTAGTTAATAATATTGATAGAGTAGTGATCTTGTATCTCATTGGGATATGATGCAATGAGACACAATTTTTTCTTTGAAGGGAAGGTAGGATTGATCAAACATCCATAGTTTAACTAGAAATTCTCTTTGTGGTACATATAATTGAGTAATTAGAAAACAAAAATGGATCTTTTTATAATCTCACTTCAAGCAACTGTTGTTTTAGGGTTGATTTTAATTATATATACAGTTTAATTTTGCTTTCATATACACCATTTTACTGTAGAACTAGATTATATTTAGGTTTTTGTAATCTTATGTTAATTTGTATGAATTTGATACAAATCCCTAATTTTCATGGAAATATAAATCTTCATTATATATAAACCAGTTTAAGAGATGATGATCACTCTAATGACTAGCATACATAAGAAAGTTTTGATAAATGGATCAAATTTTTGTTGATCAATCCCTTTGTCTGTTGATGTCTTTGTCAATCAACATCTTCATTAGCATAGTCCCTACTACACATACCAGGTGATGGGTTTCATTCTTATCAGAATGTTGTGGGTTCACACATTCTGCCTTCTATTAGCTGACCACAAATTGAAAAAACCACATATCAACCAACAAAGGGTCCATGCACTTATCCTCCCGATGAAGGTCCTGCATTGCCCAGACCTAGAAATGCACACCGATGCTCTCTATGCATGTGTCAACCAATGGTCGCCTTATGCATGACCTTAAATTAAAGTAAAGGTGCATACTAATGCTCAACTCGACATTGTGCTTCAGTGATTTCCATGCGTGCATGAATTGATGAGAAACCTACATCACACACCAATGCCTACCATATACTACACCCTATGGTGATTGGGATGACCCATACCACTAAATGGAGTTACTACCTTGCCAAACTAACCAACATGTAGACTCCTCCAATATGTTTCCATAATACACTTGACCTACAATGGAATGAATGCATAATTACACGAATGCTCCTAGCACTAATGATAATCTTGGGAGTTATGAAACTATTCATCTACCTCTCACCACTACCCCTTTGGATCCATGAAATATGAGAATAAAGTACAAGGATATTGAGAAGGGTGTGAAACCCTAGCCTTAACCTTCAAATACAAGGATGCATGCATCAAAGGAAGGATCCATCTTCGATACTGATAGGCTACCAAAACCAACCCTCTACATATATATCCAATCCCATTAGTTGCATCCGATCCAATGATAGACAGACTGATGCCAACCTCCATGAAGGTTCCAAGATGATGACATCTAAGGAGGCTTGGGCCAAATCATCTACCACCCATCAGTCCACCATAGTCCTCCACTTGCTTTGTCTCCATAGTAGCAGATCCAGCATATAAGGAAAGGAAATTGATGACTCCATTCCAAGGCTCATGAAAGGATACTACATGCTATGTATTTTCCTCCATTTTCTAATATGATGATGGCCTTCTTTCTCCGTTCCCTTGTTGTATTTTCTATTTCTACCAAGAGATAGTACTCATTTCTCTAGGGAATATGGAGTATCCCCACTACCCAATTCTTTTAACTTTACTACCTCTATTGTTGTATGAACCTTTCTTTGTTTTAAATTATAAAATTTACTACTTGAAAATCATGTTTGGATGAAAATTTTGCATGGTAATCAGATGTTGGGTGTAGAGAAAATAGAACCTAAAGATCTAGGATATCATCTATTTTTTATTGAAACCTTGATGAGAACTTGGGATAGGTGTTTCCAAAGATGATATTTAAATGATAATTAGGTAAGGTGATATTCAGCTAAGAGTCATATCTATTTGGTTTTATCCTAACTACAAAAGGGGGATGTAAGATGTCTTAGTATATGTGTGTTGATAATTATTGTGATGCAATGAGAGGGTGAATGGTAAATAGAAGTAGTGAAACCCATTCCACACTATTGTTTCAATCACCGGATCATCTAGAACTTCAATCTAGCAATTACATTACCATAATCTTACTATAATTAACCAAAACACCTTTTGTCAAGGGTACTATTTTTCCTTCGTTACATTGATATGACTATTCTTAATTATCTTTTCCTTTGGGTTCAAATTCACATTAAACTACAACAAGATTCATCCTCCTGTGGGTGGTCATTATTGTGAATACTCTAGGGACTTTTCCTTAGGTGAATTTGACTATGCAATAACATCCACATCTAATTTTAGCACCGTTACCAGGGACAAATGGAATTATGTGATCAATCTAAATAACTTGGATTAGTTGGGATTTTTATTTAATGATTGACAATATTCCACATCTTATGGAATTCAACTCCACCTCATCCATCTTACTTGGGTAGTCACCTTCTCTCATGAATCATCATAGGTGTATGTCACACTCTTCCAATATAATTAAAAAACTAGACATTGACCCTAGGATTGAAAGAACCTACCATAAACTCCTTTGTGAATGCCAATCCAAGAATGAAGATGAGGATATTGAGGACACAATGCAAGCCTAACTCAATGCATAGAGAGTGTGGATTTTAGTTGAAGTCAGAGCTGATGTAGAAGTAGAGATACAATCAAAATAAGAATCTAAAAGACAGAAAGAGCTATGAGAGTTCTCCATACCTAAATTTACAGATGTTAACACCCTAATCGTCCAACCATCCATTGAAGCCTAAAACTTCAAAATCAAGACTCAATTGGTGATAATGATGTAAAACAATATTTTTGCAAAAAGAGGAAATGAGAACTGACATGAACATTTATAACAGTTCATATATCTTTGTGAACCAACCAAGAAAGATGGTGTGTCTAAGGAAGCCACAAAACTATAGATATTATATTATTTCCTCATTGATAAGACTAGAGTGTGGTACTATTCTCTAGAAAATGATAGAATCACCACTTACTTGTAAAATATGAGGGTAAATCACCCAATTCAAAAAACACCCAACCAAAACTCTATTTGAAGAGGGGACTGATTCAAAGAGTTACTATGCAATGCCTTCACTACAACATCCCTCCTTCATGACTTATCGATCAATTGTGTAAGGGAGTCAATGATGACATATAATAGTTACATCGTGCCACTTCCAATGGAGAATTCATTTGATATTTGATGACGTTTGGAATGTTATGAGTAGGGGAGGAGAGAACCAAGCTAATTGAGTCTCATCACACAAGAAAGGGATTCACTAGGTCTCTATGGAGGAAAAAAATCTGAACGGAATGCAATTATTGAATTCCTAAAGGCACTAGACTTTAAACATGACAACTTCGAGTCATATCTCCAAAGGTATGGGCCAAGATGTTCATCATACTTCCATGATAAGGTAGCCAAGGAGGTCTATCATGTCTATAGTCTAGAGGGGCATACAAGTTTGGAGCGCAATCACTAATACCAAACTATGCTAAACATGTACCAACCCCAATTCAACAAGAAACCCAATCACTAAACAAGTTAATGTTGTTAATCCTATTATTGGATCCCACTAATATGACCTCAATGAAATGAGAAATCATACAAACTTCCAATATGGAAATCTAGACAGAGCAATGAATGCACATCAACTCAAGCTAGGGTCAAATCATAATCATGTTTTGTGTTGGTTAAAAAACCAAAAACTTCCGTTGAAATAAGGTCAATCTTGGATAATACCACAATAACTTCAATAAAAAAAACAACTAAAATCTAGGACAACAACCCCACAAACAAAGAAAGCAACTTTTGTAACGTCCAAGGATTTGAGGCCTCATATAAAATAATCTTAAAAGGAGTGATTGGACTACGCATATCACCAAGGTGCACCTCCTTTTCTGGGAGCCCATATCTAAAGAACTCCATAGTTAAGCATGCTCATCTTGGGGTAGCACTAGGATGGGTGACCAGTCAGGAATTTTATCCTGGCTTGTGCGTGAGTGAGGAGAAAGTGCACAGTTAAGGCTAGTGGTGGCCTGTGGGGCCAGTCACCATTCTTGAAACTCTGCTAGAGCCTTGGACAGTGGGACCAAGTGTTACATATGGTATCAGATCCATAACCCCTCCAGTAGGTGGGGCCCACATGGGCATGTGGCATGCCAGTCTTGAGCCATTTGGTCCAGACAAGTTGGAAGGGGCTGTCCATGATGATGTAGCCACCGTTGAACTGGTATTCTGTGATCATGAGTTGGGTATCCATGAGCCATTCTGGGTCAACATTAAAATGGGGTAATATTATGAGGCCATATAATTGAGTCTTTATGAGGATGTCAAGAGTCTAAGTGGGGGGGGGGATTGTAACGTCCCATGATTCATGGCCTCAGACAAAACGATCTTATAAGGAATGATTAGACTACCCATATCACCAAGGTGCACCTCCTTTTCTGGGAGCCCATCTCTAAAGAACTCCATAGTTAAGCACACTCAACTTGGAGTAGTATTGGGATGGGTGAACAATCGAGAAGTTTATCCTTACTTGCACGTGAGTGAGGAAAAATCACTTAAAGTTTGCCTAGATACTATGGAGAAGATACTAGTAATCCAACAATATACAATAACTTTATGGAAGATTAACTTGCATAGATTGTTGCTTTCATTCGCACTCTAGAAACATCATTTGTTAGTCAACTCAGGAATAACCCCAACAATCAGTAGGAAAAGTTGATGGCTATAACCACTCATTATGGATTTATTCTACTAGAACCACTAGCCTCAATCATGAACAACATAATAGTTCTTGAAGATGATGATGATGATGTCACCTCAGTGGCTGAACTTATTGAACATGTGAGTGAAATGACAAAGCAAGGTGATACACCTGCTCCAGAGATAAGAAACACACCCAATCTTGAAAAGGCATAAGAATTTCATCCAACCACTCCTTGTAATATTGTAGTTCCTATACACAAGCCACATGTCCCATACTAGAGCTGCTGAGCTCAAACACAGCTAGACTCTAGATTCATGAAGTTCAAGGAAACAATGAAGAAGATACATGTTGATATTCCCTTTGTTGATGCTCTTCTAGAAATACCTTCTTGAACTAAATAATTCAAGTATCTCCTCACTCACAAGTACACAATAGATGAGTACAAGATTGTGAAGCTAGCAAGGATGGGATCATAGATCATCAAAATAAAAATTTCCAAAAAACTCAAAGATATGGTATCTTTTGATGTCTCTTGCTTTGTTAAGGACTCCACATTCCTAAAAGGCCAATGTGTTCTTGGAGCAAGTATATATATCATTCTCTATAGCTTTTTCAAACAACTAGTCTTTAAAGTTGGCATCCTTCTCATTGCTATTGTGATTCAGCTTGCTGACTCTTCTATGACCACCCTTAAGGGATCATGAAAGAAATCCCCATCATAGTAGGACACCTTACTTCCCCTATGACTTCATCATCATGAACTTCAAGAGGATCTTCAGTATACAAACATCTTTGGGTGGTCATTCCTTGAAACATCCAAGTCCTTGATTGACATTGAAACTAAGATCTTAAGATTAAGACTTGGGTCTGACGCCCTATACTTCAAAGTCTTCGAGAGGCTCAAGGGCCCCTCTTTCCAGTAATAATGATTCCTCCTCGACTGCATAGACAATATGGTAAACCTATGGCAAGAGATGACAACTTGTAAGGACCCCCTTTATATAACACTCACCAACCCCCTTGCTCATGACCTAAATAATGAACAAGTGGAGCAATTTCTCCTCCACTTGAATAATGTTAAGTAAGACCCAAAAGTTGAGTTTTAAAGAGTTCAATTCCTTATAAATAACTTAAGAATAATACAAAGATCCTACCTCACCAAAAATGAGGCCTCTACCTGAGGGGATAAAATATGTCTTCCTGGATGTGAAGAAAGCCTTCCTAGTCATCAACAATGCATATCTTACTAATGAGATGGATGACAAGTTGTTGACCAAATTGAGGAAGGGATAGAAGGTATTAGGATAAAATATGTCAAATATTATTGGAGTGAGACAATCCCACTGTATGCACAAGATTAATATGATTGAAAACTACAATTTCTCCATCAAGTCCCAACATAAGCTGAAACCAATTCTATAGGAGGTCATATGCAAGCCAGTGATGAAGATACTACTTTTGGAATCATCTATCCCATATCTAATTGATCCTAATAGTGATAAAGAAGGGAGTCACTAAAGTTGTTATGAATGAGAAGAATGATCTCATACTATCCCACACATTAAGTGGGTCGCATGTGCATTGACTATTGTAATCTCAACACAAAAAACCAATAAAGACCATTTGCGTTCCTATTTCCTAATCAAGTCCTAGACATATATTCACACTAGGAGTTCTTTTGTTTCTCTAATGGGTACTCTGGATTTTACCTATCCACCCTAGCAATTAATAAAATAACACCCTCACGTGCCCCTTATGTAAGTGTGCCTTTCATCAAATGAGGTGTTATTATGAAATGAATCTACCACTTTATAGAGTTGTGCGTTCTCTATCTTTGTTGACCTTATCGAGATAATAATGAAAATATTCATGGCTAAATTTTTTATGTATACAAATTCTTTTGAGACATGCCTACATCATCTCCCTATGGTTCTATAACATTGTCAAGAAACACATTTGGTTCTTAATTGGGAAATATGCTTCTCCATGGTAAGGATTACACTATTTTATGATATCATGTAGCTCCCGAAGCATTGAGTTTGAGAAGGAAAAGGTAGAAGTGATTGCCAAACTATCTCTACTAACCACTATAAAAGAAGTCTTGGAATTCCAAGGACACACTTCATTCTATAGAAGAATTATTTATGACTACAACAAGATCATGAAGCCTCTTGCAAAACTTCTCCAAAATGATGTAGACTTCATATTTGAATTTGATTGCATGAAGAGGTTCAACACCATAAAAGAACCTTTCATATATCACCCCAACCTTCAAGCCCCACATTTTTTGTGACGTCTGTCTTACGAAAACAAGATTAACTAATGTGGAAGCATTCACTAAGAAACAGATTACCAAAAATCACTAAAAATTAAAACCTTTTTATCAAAAGATCCATTGAAGGAAAACTTTCTCACATAGAACCAAAGTAACATAATTACATTCTTGTTCACATGTACATATTATGTATCATCTCCTTTTGAGAATTACAAGCATTAACTATCCTGTCAAGCTAAACACAGGCAGTATAAAATCTCGAGGCACAAAGCCAAAATCTCAAAAGCACTAACTACTACTCCGAGGACCTGAGAGTATAGAGACGACACATATGACTCTATTTACATCTATACAAGGCATAACAGCCAGTGTCTCCAAGTGGGTCAAAACCATACGCATAGTTTGTTGTGACTCTAAGCTAGTCATCAATATTTTCAAAGACATCATATTCCCAAGCTTCAAAGATCTCTGACTGCCATTTTAGATGCATGACCACATTTTCTTGAGTGCAACTTTAAAGAACTCCTCCACAAGTATGATGTTTTCCACCAGCTGAATACTTCATATCACCCTTTAACGAGTAGTGAAGTGGAGGTTTCCAATTGTAAGTTCAAGGGAATTTTAAGAAGATAGTTGGTTGTACAAGGCAAGATTAGGCTCATGCTGAATGACATACTCTGGGATTACAAAACCACTCAAAAGACTCCCCTAGGAATCAAAGATTTCTAAATGATTTATAGATAATCTAATCACTTACTAGTAGATCTCTAGATCAAGGCTTAGTGGGAATCATACATCTCAAATTTAACCTTTTTGCAATAAAAGAAAACTGTCTGGTTCAATTACAAGAACTAGAAGAGCTATGACTAGAGGCTTATGAGAATGCACGTATTTACAAGGACATCACTAACATGTAGCATGATGTCCACATGAAGAGGGAAGATCTATAGGTTGCAGACCAACATATTCTGCACAAATATTTCCTCCTACTCTTTCGAGGAAAGGTTAGGACCCGATGGTTGGGTTTGTTAATCATCAAACACATATTCTCTCATGGAGTTGTAACAATTTAAAATGTGAAGACCAGTTAATGAAAAGTTCATAAATAGTGACTCAAATTCTACATCATAATGGACAATTTGCAAATCAACAAACGTCTGGCACTCCTTCCCCCTACTTATCATATTTGTCTTTAGGCATCAAGACGTTGACATTAAATGAAGGAGATCCCTGAGAAGCATCCCAAGTGTTACTTTCATTTGTTAGTTGCTTTGCGTTTTCATCACATCAAGTAGATAATTCATACCATGATAATATCACCATTAATTAAAATTTTGATTATTGGTGAGTGACTATTACTAAACGGGGATAAACATGCCTCATGGTCCAACCACTACAACTATTCCCCTCTATCTTAGATTTAAAGTTTTCTAAAAAATAAGAAAATATCTAAGTTTGGGGTGGAAGGTTGGTGGTACGCATTCAACGTTCTACACACACCTATATCTTTGTAACATATGATCTCATAGTTACATTTCTGCATTGTTTTTAGCTAAAATTTTTCATAACTTTTCTTTTAAGAAGTAAACAAATCCATTATCTAGTTATCATAGATCTAGTATTTTTGTATCCATGTATGTTTCATCAATTAAATTCCCTTACTTGAAGTGAAACCTCACAATGACCAATTTCTAAAATAAATCAATGGTTAGAAATCACCATATGTGGACTAGAAACCCAAACACCATGTTTTCGTGGAAAATATGGCAGGTTTTTGAGTAACTGAAAGGGACAAACACATATTTCTTCTAATGACTAGTGAAATAAATTCATGGAATCATCATTTTTTCCCTTATCATGTCACTATTTGAGCATAATGAGATTAGACGAGAAACTTAGAGCACTAATTTTAAATTAAGTTGCAAATCATCAAACTCCTCGTCTACACTTCTACTTTCATCTCCTTACCTCCCTCCACCAAAAAGAATATAAAAGACAATGGAATTGGAAAACTCTAATTTTTTGGTGGCATCCTCTTACATACTTTTTGTTCTGTTTGACTTTTTGAAATCTCATGAAACTATAAGACATGCTTGTTATTGGAGATAATGTTGAGGGAGTGTTTTTCAAAAGAAAAATCAGAAACGAGTACATGGATAAATGTATTCTATAAAATTAGGATGTTGGTTGTCAGATGGTAGGGAATTGAGCATGATTTGAATGTGAGGCAATTACATGAGCTGAAGTATTCATTTGGCAACTATCTCAGATTTTGTGTTACTTGAGGACAAGAAACATCTAAGTTTGTGGATATTTGATGAATGTATACTCATCCTAATTTTGAATGCATTTTAAATTTTATTTCACATTCATTTCCATCACTTTATTTTAAAACTAAACTATAATAAGGTTCTCTTAAATATATATTAATATGTAGGGTTTTGATGCAAAATCTTGGTCTTGAAGGAAGGACGAAGTTTCAATCTATACACACTAGCATAGGAAACAATGAAACTGCTAACTGACTAGGGGGAATAATATTTTTTTGATAATTGGACCAAGTTTTCATTGATTCCTCCTATCATCAATTGATGTATTCATCGATCAACATCTTCATTGGCATAGTCCCTACATCTATTGTGATGACCCAAAGTGCTACAAAGCGAGGTTACTCAAAACCAAAAGTGGAAAAAATACTAAGAAAATGGATTACCAGAAGACACATGTAATTAAAACCAATTTCATTAAAGCACCAAGAACAAAAATTATTACATATGAGTCCATAACACCTGCCACATGCCGGACATACCATATTATGTGGTACTAACATCATTGTAGATCAACATTCCTACTATCAACCTAATACATGGGACGAGTCTAGGATTTTAACACCAAAAGACTAGTAGGACATCCAACCTTATCTACTACTGCACTTGCTGCTGCTCTTCCTTAGTTGTACGACCTCTACCTCTTCGTGAACGGTCACCTAAGAGATGTGGAAACCCACAGGGTGAGACCAAACGTCCCAACAAAAGATATAACTCTCCTCCAACTCTCTTAAAGCACAAATAAACTAAATAGGTAAATCAACATACTAGCAAGATGAGCGGAATCAGCTAAACGATATATATATATATATATATATATATATATATATATTTCATGAGCATGATAGTAAAAGTAAGTATACATTATTATATAACTTATATAAACAAAGGCATAATACAACAAAAATATATATTACAAATAACACATAGAATTTTATAAATAACTATAATAAAAGAATACAAATATATGAAAGTTGCAAATGCAAAAACATATAACACATGAAGACACAACTTGAAATATAACTATAAAATTGGTTAAAATAAATATATGCATAGTACAACACAATTATTTTGAATGTAAAGATATATAGATATATGGGTCCATATATATATATGTATATGTATATGTATATGTATATGTATATGTATATATATATATATATATATATATATATATATATATATATATATATATATAACCAGTAAGGAAGATTAAACAAGATTAGGAAGATACTATTAAATAATAGATAAATTTATATTCTAAAAAGGAATATGAAGAACATGTATTATAGTTGACTTCTCTTACCATCTTATAATTCACAAAATTAGTAAAAATACAAGGCAAAGTTTCAACCAAGGTGAGATGTATGTTACCTAAGCATGTATAGATATACTACACGACTGTGTTACATATTTTATTATGCCCTGAGGATTTGAGTCGTACCACCCAAATCCAACTGACCATTGATAATTCGAAACTAGTGCCATATAAGGTCCATGGAAGAGATGGAATCCACGACCTCTCTAACACATCTAGCTCAGTATAAGAGAACATTGAAGAGACATATCAGTCAACTACAAAAGAGTGACATATAGCCCACAGTTTGTTTGCATGCATGATGATCAAGTGTTTTAGGGTTCTATGAAGCACTATTTTTGTTTTGGAGGTGATGATCTTGGTTTCTATCTCTTGTTGAGGTTCCTCCTCATGGTGGTATCTTGAAGATTGTTTTAGAGTTTGATGACAACTTTGCATGAGGTTTTGTTTCTCTATGATGAAGAGGAGTTTCCCTTGTTGGATCACCTATTTGAGTCATGGATTTATGTATGTTTTTGCCTTGGTTGATTGTGGTTCTTGGTATTGGTGGTGGTTTGACCCTAAGTGGTAGTCATACTTTGTTTTTTCTTGAGCCACGATATCTCTTTGTGTTTGAGGTTTTGGTGGCGGTCGTAATGTCACATTTGGCTTTGGAGTAAAGATGGGTCTTCTCTTTGGGTGTTGTGGTCATGAAATCTTAGTTGGCCACGACCCATGATCCGTGTTGTTGTTTGGATGCCCTAGTTGAGTGTCATTCTCTCCTTCCTTGGCCTGGTAGGACCTATCTTCTATTTTGAATGAATGTTTGTGGTTGTGTCGAAGACGACCATTGTCCTTGTCGTGGTTGCAATATACACAAGGATGATGGTCGCAACATCCCTTTTCGTTGGGGTCGTGACAATGTGCATGGTGAGTAGCCACAAAATAAGATGGTGGTGGTCGCAACACATAGTTGAGGTTTGGTGGTGACAAATTTTGGAGTACTTAATTGATGTACATCTATGAGTTTTGTTTGATCCATGTGTAGCACAATTTGGGTAATAGATTGCTTAACCTTAATCATGTTTCTTAACTCTAAATGTTTCAAAAATGTGGGAGGTGATATATTTAGGGTTTAGTACTTATATAAACCCACAAACCCTAATCGGCTAAAGCATGGAACCCTAACCCTAATGCTGAATTTTGTGTTTGCTTTCTCTCTATAAGATGCTCATCATGTAGAAATTTTCTCTCTCTTATTTATAAGCCCTAACCTTTAGGTGAAACATATGGCATGGATTCTGTAGGCTATGGTGATGGTTATGTGATACAGGGTGGTTCTTATGCTCACTAATGAGACAATATGTGATGATGAACATGCAAGGCTTAATGTGATAGGTCCTATGACCTGGTGATGGCTTGATGCCTATTGAGATGTGATGTTCTCAAGTGATGTAATTAAGGGATTACGATCCCATGGTGATTTGTGACATGGATGATTGCGTTGTGGATGGAAAAACTTTGAGTACCATGTGGTGGTCGTGTGACAAGATCACACCTTATACGTTTTACATCTTTTGGAGTTGCAACACACCCTTATTCTTGTAGAATTTGTTTTAGTTTTACGCATAACAATTTGATTGATGCTAAAAGTCACCCAATGTGTGAGTCGGCCATGTGTGAGTTGATCCCCTGGTGATACGGATGACCATGAGTGAGCTACTCCTTCTTTTAAATAACATCCATGTGTGAGCCTATTATTCTAGCACTGTTACATGTACTATTGTGGGCTAGGTGTTTATATATATGGACGGCCATGTGTGCCATGCACCACAAAAACTAAAATAGGGTACAAAGGAAATATAGGGTTTAAGATTACATCCAAACTAGGAATGATCCCAACATCATCCAAGCTCTAGAAACTATCATCATCTATCAGCACATTAAGTCAACATCTAGAGACGGAAAACAACAATATGTAAGCATGAAAAGGGCAATATTGGAGAGGGTTAATAGTTATACAACCCACCTTAATGAAGATCACTCCAAGGAAGGCAATCTCCAAGCACACGATTACCAAGGAAGATCAAGATTCACCAAAAGCTCCACTTTCGGCCACAAAATCACCTCAAGAAAGTGGAAACACCAAGGTCAAAGAGTATCTCGAGAAATAGGGCAAGGAATTCAAGGCTGAACTAAAAGAAAGAAGGATGAAAAGAGAGAAGACACTCCCTCTCACATGGGTGTTTCCTTGTCAAAACATGGCCTATTACCCTTGTGATGAGGAGCTTACTCTCAAGAACAACCAACATGTCAAAGAATAGTCTAGGGCTGAGAAAAAGGAAGAAGGTGGGGTAGAAGATCCCACTAAAACACTGAAGAAGAAATATAAACACTCACCATGATTGAAGATGACCAAGGATCACCACAAGCACCACATGCAAGAGGATATCGATCACCAAAGCTCCAAGGTCAGATCTCCTCACTCCACCAAGCTCCAAGAATAGAATAGGAAAAGGAAGAAGATGGAGGGACAAAAGGGATATAATCATGGAGAGGTAAGGTGATATAGATGGAAGATGAGAGAGAAGGCAAGGTATGATGTGTCAACAATCCAAGGTACCCAAGGGACACTTGACCACACAAAAGACCAACATGCAATCACCTTAACCATGCATGAAAGTCATGGTGATACACTCTAGGTTGGATCTCGACACCTAGGAACCCAACCCACATGTTGCGACTACAACACACCAAGGGAATCTCCCATGGTCATGACACACCACAAAAGATCACTAGGTCATGACACAAGATCAACACAAGGCCTAAGTCGCAACACTCTACATAAGAGAACCCATCTTGAACCAAGACACCCAAGATAATATTGATCACAAAAACCATACATAGGGGAGGTCTCTCGACCGTGAGACCCTCCAAACAGGCCCTAGGTTGCGACCTAGGCCAAAACAAACCCACAAGGGTCACACAGTCAAGGTACACTCAACCCTAGAAACCTTAATCACTACTAAGGGTGACACTACTCAACCAAGGGTCCACCAAGGCACCCCAAAGAACCACATACTCCCTCATAAAGCTAAGAGAGAGAAAGAACACTTTAGAGGTGGAAAATTACAAGAATACCCCTTCTAATGGGTAATTTGAAATTTGCACTAAAACTAGCACAGAAAGCACAAACAACATCCAAACAAGATTGAACTAGAGACTTAAGATATACATAAGCTCTAAGATCATCTCAAAGGATTAGAGCATGGTTCGAAGAACATCCAAAGCAAATAGGGTTAACCCAAAATGTAGGTCAGGGGTCTTACAGGTAATTCTTCCACATCTCTTCCTCAAGGTCCCACATCGCTTCCTCAATGCCAAGGTGATGCCATAGAACCTTCATAAGCACTATGTCCTTCTTATTCAACTTTATTACCCTCCTGACAAGGATCAACACGACCCTTCAACATAGGATATGTCCTCATAAAGCTCCACCTCTACAGGCTATAACACTAACTTTGTGCCAGGATGGCACTTCGTCAACATAGAAACATGGAATACTGGATGCAACCTGTGCAACTCAAGTGGCAACCCCAACCTGTTGGCCACCATCCCAACACGTGCCACAACAGGATAAGGTCCCATATACTAGAGAGCCATCTTACCCTTCTTCCCAAACATCAAAATATCTTTCCAAGGAGAGACTTTGAGATACACCATGTCCCCCACTTGAAACTCCAAGGGTCTTTGAAGGTTGTCATCATATGACTTTTGTCTGTCCTGGGCTACTTTTAACTGTTGTTGAATCACTTTAATCTTCTCTGTTGTATGCTACACCAACTCAAGACTGAGAAGTTGATATTCACCTGTATCATACTATGATGACAGTCGACAAATCTGTTACTGATTAAGAGGAATTTAACATTAACAACAGATTAACAAAAATAACTAAAAATTAAAACCATTTGCAAATAGATCTATTTCCAGGAAACTCTTATAACAAGAACCAAAATATTATATATACATTCTGGTCCACAAAGTTCATACCATGTACATTTTCTTCTCGAGGATTACATACAATAGTTTCTCTTTTAAATCTACACATAAGCAACATAAAGCCTCGATGCATTCAATGCCAAAATCTTAGATCGATTATTAAAGAACTAACTACTGACTCCAAGGACATGAGAGTATAGAGACAACACATAGGACTCATAACTACAAGACACGACAGTCAGTATCTCCACCTGAGATATCACTACTGTCCCTGATGATGTTGTCCTTCCCCTGGTGTATGGTTCCTGCCTCCTCGTCTGCATCCACCTAAAAAGGTTGGATCCCACGGGGGTGAGACAATTGAAATTGTCCCAGTGAGAGATATAACTCTCCACCAGAAACATTATTATTGCAGATAAATAGTGATAAACTGAGCAGAGGAATCTTTATTGAAAAACAAGATTTAATCATTATTAAGTAGAATAGAGAATAATCATCTTTTAAAGCATTACCGCTATAAATGATAAAGCAGTAAATCATCTATTCATTTTATTAAGGAATATGAAGAACATGTATAATATCTATCCATTTAGGATACAATAAGCAATGTAACATCAACCAATGATTTCCGTAAATCGTCCTTAAAAAAATATACTACACGGCTGATTACATTTGACAATCATTCTTATGCCCTGAGGAAGTGAGCCATACCGCTCAAATCCAACCTTCAGTTGCGAAACCCAAAGCCGGTGCCATACAAGATCAAAGGAAGAGCCAGACTCCTCGATCTCATCTATCTCGTTCAGTGCGAAACCACAAGCAGGACCACATTCTCTTGCTTAATTGACCTCAGTCACAGGGTTAGCTCCCATAGGCTACCCATTCTCTAGCCCACCTTGGTACAGGTCCCAGTGCTAGTAAATCTGAGCCACGAGCCAGTTCACCATGCTCTCTGAGCCATGAACGCATTCATGCTCCATCACACTGAGCCATGGGCCTGTTCATCATGCTCTTAAACATATCTTGAGTCTACAACCAAAGTTGCACTCTAATCCTTCTATTTTTAGCTAGAAGAAACCTCACATATTCAACAATATACACTCTGGATTAACCAGTAGGAAAACCCGTTTCACCATCACCAGCTACTACCGATGATGGATTTATGGCCAGGGCTCTACATGATAATATTCCACTTGATTATTTCAGTACATTAACATATTCTTTTAGCATCAATCAAGATTTCAAACAGGAATTATTATGACATATGCTATAAAGAAAACATGTAATTCTTCCATCAAGTGTGTTTCAAAACTTTATAAAACATTGGGATCTCAATCCCTTGTCTCATTACTGGGAATTCATATCCCTCAACAACACCATCATCATGTTTGTTGGATCTGGGTATTCAAACCCTTAGTTCATCACCGAACAAGGTTATCACTTATCAAGTAACTAATTCCTCCAGGTCATCTGACCAAGGTATTCATGATACTTTTTACACAAGCATCTCACATAGCTCACCAGGCATATTCAACTTCTTGTCACCTCTCACTAGGCAACAATTAGAATAATGGCTCACAAGGCCCATTAACATCATAGTTCATACCTGGTTATGCTCATCATCGCATGATACCCGCATGGTTAGTATACATGATAACAACCATATCAATCACATATCAACATTATGTAATACAAAGATAACATCACTATTCCCTTATTAGGGTTAGGGTATCCCATCTTTATCAATTAGGCTTTCTCAAACATCACCCTATATTAGGGTTTCACAAAACATCACCCTATATTAGGGTTTCACATAACATCACCCTATATTAGGGTTAGGGTTTCCCATCTTTATCAATTAGGGTTACACACATCATCACCTTATATTAGGGTTTCACATAACATCACCCTATATTAGGGTTAGGGTTTCCCATCCTTCTCGATTAGGGTTTCATGATCATATTATCAAAGATCAAACCCTAATTCAACATTCCATGCATCTCGGAGAATGCATTGATATTATAATTAATATCCAAAACCTAACTTATTGTTCCACATGTCTAGAATTATATAATACCTTCATAAGTATTCAATTAAACTTATGCATTGTAATTTCCTTTATTGATTAGGGTTTCCATTCTCCATTTATTAGGGTTTTATGATTACCTCATTAATCCAAACCCTAAGTCAATGCTTCCACATATGTTGGAGCACATAGCATTATTTAAGTATTAAATCATACTTATCATTTTTCCATGTACTAGGAACACACATCACCATCAGACCTTATTCAGTTGACTTAACCTTTCAATAAGTACATGCACCTATGTTTATCTTAGTGTATTGAATTTATTACTTTCATAGGCATCAAGTGATAATCACTCTAATTATACTAATCACCTAAGTACTTTAGAAGTACATCCATTGAAATCAACCTTGAGATACTCTTTCAACCACTTATGGGTTTATTAGTACTTACATGATTTGAATCAATTGGACCTTCAAACTATTTGAATCAATCAAACCTTCAAACGGTTTGGCCCTAAACCTTCAAACAGTTTAAGACCTTTTAGACCCTCAAACGGTCTTGGTATAAGACCTTCAAACGGTCTTGAGGTACTTGACCTTCAAATGGTCTTGAGGTACTTGACCTTCAAATGGTCTTGAGGTACTTGACCTTCAAACGGTCTTGAGGTACTTGACCTTTAAATGGTCTTGAGGTACTTGACCTTCAAACAGTCTTGAGGTACTTGACCTTCAAACGGTCTTGAGGTACTTGACCTTCAAACGGTCTTGAGGTACTTGAGCTTCGAAGGGTCTTGAGGTACTTGACCTTCAAATGGTCTTGAGGTAATTGACCTTCAAACGGTCTTGAGGTACTTGACCTTCAAATGGTCTTGAGGTACTTGACCTTCAAACGGTCTTGAGGTACTTGAGCTTCAAACAATCTTGAGGTATTTGATCTTCAAATGGTCTTGAGGAACTTGACCTTCAAACGGTCTTGAGGTCACTTGACCTTCAAACGGTCTTGAGGTACTTGACGTTCAAATGGTCTTGAGGTACTTTACCTTCAAATGGTCTTGAGGTACTTGACCTTCAAACGATCTTGAGGTACTTGACCTTCAAATGGTCTTGAGGTACTTGACCTTCAAACGGTCTTGAGGTCACTTAACCTTTAAACGGTCTTGAGGTACTTGACCTTCAAACGATCTTGAGTCACTTGATCATAAAATGATCTTGAGGTACTTGACCTTCAAACGGTCTTGAGGTACTTGACCTTCAAACGGTCTTAAGGTCACTTGACCTTCAAACGGTCTTGAGGTACTTGACCTTCAAACGGTCTTGATCCCTTTGATCTTCAATCGATTTTGAAACCGTTTGATCTTATTAGAATTTGAAACCATTTGAACCTTGAACGGTTTGAAACCATTTGATCAAATCAACTTTGAAATCGTTCTAACCCTAAATGGTTTGAGACCGTTTCGTCAATTCAGAGTTGAAACCGTTTGAACCTAAATTAGGGTTTTGACATCAATTGATCTAGGGTTTTGAAACCAATTGAGCTAGGGTTCCGAAATCAATTGAGTTGATTGTTTGAAGTTATTAGGTCATAAAACCAATTGATCCCTGAATCCATTGAAACCATTTGGTCTCTAACGGTTTGAAACCATTTGACCTCTAATGGTTTTGAAATCGTTTGGTCACCAATTAGTTTGAAACCGTTTGGTCTCTAACGGTTTGAAACCGTTTGACCAACAAAATATGAAACTGTTTGTTCTTAATATTCTTGAGGTGTGTGCTAAGATGATGTCATCATCATCGAGCTTCAGACCTCTGAATTCTACTGTGATATGTATGAAAAATTCATCAATTGTTCAAGAAGAAGATAAAAGATCAACATATGATGAGAAATTGAAATCAATAATAACATTAATGGGTTCAAGTTATATAAAACTCCTTCAAAATATCTTCAAAGCTTCAAGCTTCTTGTCTTTAATGGTGAAAGAAGCTCGTTCAACTATCCAAGATTTGTTTCCAACTCTTTGGATGCAAAAGATAGCCAAGGTTGATCATTGGATGTAAGAGAAGAAAATGAGTGTTGAAATTCGATTTCAACCATCAATTCAAGGTTGAAGATGATCATGAAGCTTACCTTAAGCTTGGGGAACGTTTTCCTTCTGCTCCTAAGCTCCTTGGTCATCAGACAAAGCAAGGGAAGAAAGTGGTTTGCAAAAATAGTCTTTTAAGTAAGTGAAAAATGGAGTATATATAATTGATTTTCTAGGAGAGAGAAAGTAGGAGAAAATTCATCCACTTTCTTGCCAAATTCCCCCTCCCTTCCTTGCCTTCGAAGCCATCTTACTTGCCCTCAATTTCATTTCTTTTATCCTTGAATTAAAAGCAACCACTTAAACACCTTAATCATTATAATACTATTATCCATTTTTAGTGGACATTACTTTTTAATTAACAATTGTGAGTGGATTTCTTCACCTACTTAAGATATTTCAGTGCCACTCAACGCCTTTGGACGTCCTCCCACTATAGGATTTCAACCACAACATTTATAGTTGATGGACACTTCAATTAATATATTTATTTTTGTTACAAAATAAATTAGGGTTTCAATTATACTTAAATCTTGATTATTTTATTATCAAGATTATCTCTCCTCAAAAGTAGTTCAAACAAGACATCCCTTTATTTTTATTTTCTATAAATGATACCAAGAAACAATAGGGACACTTTTGAAGTGGTATTTTACATAATCAACCCTATATTTTGGGTAATTTGCAAATTACACCAAAACTAGCATTCAATACACACACATTACTCAAACAAGATCCTTCTTGGAACTTAGGCTTTTGGAAGCCATACCTCAACATAATTCTCATTCTTATGATGCTATAACACTTGAGGAACATTTATCATGTGACATTTGCAAGGTAACCCCTTAAATTGGGTAAATTGCAGTTTAGTCTAAAATAGGTAAAATATTGTTTCAACATTATTCAAATAAGACCAAAATTGAAACATAAGCTCTCCTTCAGTCTTAATTACTTTGCAAAAGATAAAGATAAGAATCTAAATGAATTACTTAAGAAAAACTTATAGGGTTAAGGCATAACCCATGTCAGGGATGTTACACATATCGACAGAATGGAGACTTGCACTGTCTCCCATACAATGCCTCATATGGTGCCATATCGATGTTCATCTGATAATTATTTCCATACAATGCCTTGTACGGTGCCATATCGATGCTCATCTGATAACTATTATTATAGGAAAACTCTATCACGATGAGATGAATGTCCCAACTCCTAAAATATTGTAAGACACAAGCCCTCAATAGGTCCTCCAAGGTTTATATGGTTCTTTCAGACTAACCGTCCTTCTATGGGTGGAAAGCATTACTGAACCTCAAATACATACCCAAAGCTGTGTGCAAATGCTCCCAAAAGCGTCTTGTAAACTAAGGACCTCTATCTAAAATGATAGTAGTCGAGACACCATGCAAAAACACTATCTCATCCAAATATATCTGAGTGAGCTTCTCTGCTAGATATGTTGTCTTCACTGGCAGGAAGTGTGCAGACTTCATCAACCAGTCAACTATCACCCAAATAGAACCATGTCCTTTGGCTGTCCTAGGCAGGCCAACCACAAAGTCGATTATGACATGATCCCACTTTCATTGTAGTATGGGTAATGGCTGCAACATCCCTGCAGGCTTATGATTCTCTACCTTGACTTGCTGACACACTGTGCACTTGGCCACAAACTCAACTACATCCCGCTTCAAGCCATACCACCAATAAAAATATTTAATGTTATGATACATATTGGTGATGCCTAGGTGAATCACATACATCAAAGAGTGAGCCTCTTCCAAAACCATATTCCTCAGATCACCAACATCAGGAACCACAACTCTATTGTGGTAACAGACTATCTCATCATCTACCTCTTATAAACCATAACACTTATCACTTCCAAACTCTAATCTCATATGTTGTATCATAATATCAGTCTATTGTGCGTCTTTGATCTGTTGTCTCAATGTGGGCTTCACCTACAGTTGTGCCAACAACCTTGCTAGCATGGACACCTCTAGTTTCACGTCCATGTAATACAAGGAGACCAACATGTCTCTCTTATGACACACCAAAGAGTTCAACTGTGCACTTCCCACTAATGATGTTGAAGATGACTTACTGCTCAGTGCATCTGCCACAACATTCACCTTTCCTGGGTAATAATCAATGGTACAATCACATGCCTTGATTAATTCCATCCAGTGCCTCTATCACATGTTCAAATCCTATTGTGTAAAGATATACTTCAAGTTATTGTGGTCTGTGAAGATCTGACACTTCTCACCATACAAGTAATGCATCTAGGTCTTCAAATCATGGACCACTACGGCCAACTCCAGATCATGGGTAGGATAGTTCTCCTCATGCTTCTTCAACTTCTGTGATGCAAGAGATATCACATTCTTGTCCTACATCATCACAGAACGCAAGGCATTCCTTGACGCATCATAGAAAACTATGTAACCCTTTTGTTGCTCATGAAGCACTAGCATGGGTGCACTTGTCAACTTCTCTTTCAACAATTTATAGGCACATTGACATCTGTCATCCTAGACAAAAGGTACATCCTTCCTCGTCAGCTTGGTTAGGGGCAACGCCATAGAGATAAAGTTCTTAATGAACCTCTTGTAGTAGCCTACCAAACATAGGATGTAGCACACTTCTGTCAGCATCTTTGGTTGTTCCCACTCTAGCAGAAATTCAACCTTCTTGGGGTCCATACAAACACCTTGGGAAGATATCACATATCCTAGGAAAGACACCTCCTTCAGCCTAAACTCGCACTTGTTGAACTTAGCGTACAATTGATGTTGCCTCAACACTGTCATTGCTTGACGAAGATGTTGTTCACGCTACTGACTACCACTACTATATATCAAGATGACATCTACGAAGACCACCACAAACTGGATGAGAAATGGACGAAACACTCTGTTCATTAAGTCAATGAATGATGCCAATACATTTGTTAGCCCAAATGACATAACCACAAACTCATAATGACCATACCTAGTCCTAAAATCTGACTTAGGTATGTCATCCACCTTGATCCAGAACTGATGATACCCCTACCTCAGGTCTATCTTGGATATAATTGGAACAACTCGTAACTAATCAAATAAGTCATCTATCCATGGCAATGGATAGTTGATCATAATCATCACCTTATTCAAATGTATGTAGTCTATACACAACCTCATGGATTTGTCTTTCTTCTTTTCTAAAAACATGGGAGCACCCCATGGTGACGTACTCGGTCTGATGAAACCCATCTCAAGCAACTGTTGCAATTATTTCTTCAACTCTTCCATCTCTATTGGTGCCATTATATACAGTGTTTGCACTATGAGCTGCGTGCCTGGGACTAGATTGATCTCAAAATCAATGTCTCTAATAGGGGGAACACGTGGGGACTCATCTAGGTACACATCCACAAACTCTTTGATAATCAATGCCTCCTGGATACTCAGACTCCTTACTTTGGTATCTACCACATGTGCTAAGAATGCATCACAACCCTGTCTCATCATTTTCTTAGCCACCATCGTTGACACCAAATAGGTAGGAAGATCTTCCTATCACCTTGGAAGATCCATGTCTAAACACCATCTACAAACATTGCCACCTTGGAACTACAACCCAAGACCACCTTATACTTCTCCAAAGTCTCCATTCCAAGGATCACACCGAACCCATGCATGTCAAGTGGTAAGAGGTCCACTTGAATGCTACATCTTGAGAAAGAAAGGACACAAGAATGACACACCACTCGCAACTCAGTGAGACCATCTAACAAGGTTTCTAAACAAAGACTATCCCTCCTACGGCTAACATGCAAGGAACATGCATAAATCACTTCTTGAGTGACAAAAGAGGACATCACACCTGGGTCAACCATAATAGTTATAAAGCAAGAAGAAGACAAATCAAAATGAAACAAGTCCATCTAACCTTTCACTACTCATGGGTTGACCACTCCTTCAAGCTAACTCATAGCATAGAATCTAGCCATCGCCTTTTGCCACCGTCTTCCTCTACTAGCCTGTCTTGAAGAACTAGATTGAGATGCTTGTCCACGTCCCCGTCCAATGCCACTCAACAACTATCTCCATGAGCCTTGCTGGCTCTGCCTCGGTTGTTGGGTGACCTCTTCATCCTTCATAGGGAAGAACAACTTTGTATGCCCAATCTGCCCGCACTTATAGCAGGTCTTCCTCTCATACCATGGCTGAGATAAACCTGTCACCAAAGATGATGCCACACTCTGAGATCCCACCGGTGGAAAATTGTGTCCTCTGCCATTCTTGGGCAACCTCTAGGTCAGTGCACTGGACCTATGTTGTGTTGGTGGTGTAGAAAACCTAGGCTTCTTAAAGCCTCCCGATGACTACCCTTAGAATTGTGCCAACCTCTTCTTGGCATTCCTCTCCTGCTTCTTGACCACAGACCATTCAATCCTATGGATAGACTCCACAAACTTCACAAACTTCTCATGATTCTTAAGCGTTGCCACCTCCATCATTAGCTCACCATTCAGACTCTTCTCAAAGTGTTTGATCCTTTCCTCATCCATCAATGCCATGTGAGGAAAAAACCTCAATAGCTCTATGAACTTAGCTTTGTACTAATTTATCGACATGGATCCCTACCGGATCCGCTCAAACTGATTGATCTTCTCCTCCAAATAGGTACACGGAAAGTACCTATTGACAAACTCTCGTCTGAAATCCTCCCAACTAATCTCAACACATGGTTGTTTCTCCTCTTAAATGGCCTACCAATGGTCAAAACTCCCCTTCAAGAGATACACTACATGCTTCAGTTTATTAGCCTCAGGGATATTAAGGATCTTGAAAGCTTTTTCCAACTCCATCAACCAAAGATTAACATCTACTGGATCATCCATACCAACATACTCCTTACCATCCCCACGTCTCAACCTCTCAAAGGTCTTCTAAAATCCTAAAGTTTCGGCACCGGGGACAGCTGCCATAGGCTGAGGGATAGCTATCCTTTCTACCATGTGCATCATCGTCGTCATAACCTACCCAAACAGAGACTTGAAGGCATGGTTCACTATCGTAGCCGCATCAAATTGGGGCTCATCAGGCACCCAATATTCTCTTGCTTAAGCCCTCACACCACCACCGGGTGCAGCAACACTGCTCTCTACAGTGTGTTTTTATGTTCTCCAACCATCTTTCTACTCTTCTTCTTCTTCTTCTGCATAAGAAGAAGTCACTATAAGATAGACAGGAGGACACTAGAACAAACACAAACCCTAGCCCTAGGTCACTATAGACCCAGAAAACCTAAACCTCTGATACCAACCTTTTTACTGTGATGCTCCAATGTGCCACAAAGAGAGAATACTCAAAACCAAAAGCAGAAACAACACTAAGAAAATAGATTACCAGAAGACACATGTATTTAAAACTAATTTCATTAAAGTACCAAGAGACAAAACTTATTACATATGAGTCCAAAAAGCCTGCCACATGCCACACATAGCATTTTACGTTGTACTTACATCACTATAGATCAACATTCCTACTGTCAACCTGTTACACAAGATTCTGGTCCCAAATATATATACAAGCCAAAACCTCATATCGATTACATGACCACAAAACATGTCAAGAACACCCAAGGACCTGAGTGTACATGGATGACTCTAGGATTTTAATGCCAAAAGACTACCAGTACATCCAACCTTATTAGCTACTACTCTTGTTGCTATTGTTCAGTTGCATGACATCTACCTCTTCGTGCACGGTCACCTAAAATATGTGGAAACCCATGGGGTGAGACCAAACATCCCAGTGAGAGATATAACTCTCTGCCAATGCTATTAAAGAACATATAATTAAATAGGTAAATAAAACTACTTGCAAGATGAGAAAATTCAACTAAATGAGATGTATATAATTGGTAAGGGAGATTAAATAAGATCAGGAAGCTACTACTAAATAGTAGATCATGATATATTCTAAAAAGGTATATGAATAACATGTATAATAGTTGACTTCTGTTACCTTCTTATAATTCAACAAATCAGTAAAAAGACAACGCAAAGGATCAACCAAGGTGAGTCGTATGTCACCTAAGCATTTAGAGATATACTAAACATATGTGTTATGTCTTTTATTATGACCCGATGATTTGAGTCGTACCACCCAAATCCAACTGACCACTGCTAAGTCAAAATCAGTGCCATATAAGGTCCAAGGAAGATCTAGAATTCATGGCCTCTTCAACACCTCTTGGTCAACATAAGAGAACAACATAGAGACATATTAGTCAACTGCAAAAGAGTGACATATAGTCAGCATAAGGATCAACTCACACATGGCCATCCATATATATAAACAACTATCCCACCTTGGCACAAGTAACAACACTAGAAGAACAAGCTCACACATGGCCGTTCTTTAAATGAAGGAGTGGCTCACTCATGGCCATCCATATCACCAGTGGTTCAACTCATGTATGGTTGTCTAACACTACCTATAATCAAGGACACAAGGAGACATGCAACTTGCACCTTGCATATTCAAAATTATGTTCTTTGAGTTACACTCCTTCACCAATCCAACAAATAAAGCTGACATTGGAATGGATCTATGACACATGGAAACTACATGATTAATTTGTACTTGATTTTTTATCCAATTAGGTGACTTTTAGCATCAATCAAGTGACATCAGATATAGCTAAAATAAACTCTACAAGAATAAGGGTGTGTTGCAACTCTAAAAGATGTAAAACATACAAGGTGTGATCTTGTCACACATCCACCAGATGGTACTCAAAGTTTTTCCATCCACGAAGAAATCATCTATGTCACAAATCACCATGGTATCTTAATCCCTTAATCATATCACTTGAGGACATCACCTCTCTATAGGCATCAAGCCATCACCAAGTCATAGGACCTATCACATTAAGCCTTGCATGTTCATCATCACATAATGTCTCATTAGAGTGCATAATCACCACCCTATATCACATAACCATCACCATATCCTACATAAGCCATGGCATACATATCACATGCAAGGTTAGGGCTTGCAAGCAAGAGAGATAAAAAATTCTACATGATGTGCATTTCATAAGAGAGAAAGCAAACATGAAATTCAGCATTAGGGTTAGGGTTCGAAGATTTATCCAATTAGGGTTTGTAGGTACATATATAACCTCCCACATTTTTGGAACACTTAGAGTTAAAAAGCATTATTAAGGTTAAGAAAGTTGTTATTCACATAGCATTACATGTGTCTCAAACATAACTCATAGATGTACATGGATTAGGTACTACAAAATGTGTCACCACCATACCTCAACTATGTGTCGTGATCACCACCATCTTAGGTCATTCCTACTCACCATGCACATTGTCACAACCCCAAGGAGAAGGGATGTTGCGACTACCATCCTTGTGCCTGTCGTGAGTGTGACAAGGACAAGGGTCATCTTTTGCGCAACCATAAGCATTCATTCGAAACCAAAGCAAAGTCCTACCAAGCCAAGGCTGGAGAGAACGACAATCAACTAGGGAATCCAAACCACAACACAGATCATGGTTCTTGATCATCTAAGATGTCGTGACCACAACACCCAAAGAGAAGACCAATATTAACTCCAAATCTAAACATGGTGTTGTGAACGCGACAAAAACCTCAAAGCCAAAGAGTATCGCGGCTCAAGATAAAACAAATCATGACGACCACTAAGGGTCAAACCAACATCAAGAACAAGAACCATGATCGAACAAGGCCAAAACATACATAAATCCATGACTCAAATAGGTGATCCAATAAGGGAAACTCCTCGTCATCATAGAGAATACCACCTCATGTAAAATGGTCATCAAACTCTAAAACAAGCTTCAAGAAACCAACATGACGAGGAACCTCAACAAGAGATAGAAATCAATATCATCCCCTCCAAAACTGAACCAGAGCTTCATATAACCCTAAAACACTCAATAGTCATTCATGAAATTGAAACCATGGATGAGAAGGAAGGAAAACGACCAAGCACCAAAAACACCAAAATCGAGTACAAAAGAAACATAGGGTTTTGGATTACATCCAATACATGCATGATCCCAACATCATCCAAGATTTAGAAACTATCATCATCTACCAACACATTAAGGAAACATAAAGAGAGGGAAAACAGTAACATGCAAGCATGGAAAGTGCAATAATAGAGAAGGTTAAGAGTTATATAACCCGCCTAAAGGAAGATCACTCTAAGGAAGGCAAGCTTCAAGCACATGATCACCAAGGAAGATCAAGCTCCACAAAAAGCTCCACTTTTATCCATAAGATCACCTCAAGAAAGAAGAAACACTAAGGTTAAGGAATATATTGAGAAATAGGGTAAGGAATTCAAGGCCTTACCAAAAGAAAGAAGGGGGAAAAGAGAGAAGAAACTCTGTCTCACTTGGGTGTCGCCTTGTCAAAACATGACCTATTACCCTTGTGATGAGGAGCTTACTCTAAAGAATGACCACCATGTCAAAACATAGTCTAGAATCGAGAAAAAGGAAGAACATGGGGTAGAATATCGAAAGAAAACACCTAAGAAGAAAGATAAACACTCATCAAGATTGAAGATGACCAAGGATCACTGCAAGCACCACATGCAAGAGGAGATTGATCACCAAAGATCCAAGGTCGGATCTCGTCACTCCACCAAGATCCAAGCATAACAAAGGAGAAGGAAGAAGATGGAGGGACAAAAGGGATACAAGCATGGAGAGATAAGGGGTTATATAGGGGGAACATGAGAGAGAAGGCAAGGTATGATGTGTCAACACTACAAGGTACCCAAGGGACACTTGTCCACACAAAAGACCAACATGCACCCACATGCAACACATTAACCATGCATGAAACAATGGGGACACACTCTAGGTTGGATGTCGACAACCTAGGCCACCCAACCCACATGTTGCAACCGCAACACCCCAAGGGAACCACCATGGTCACGACACACCTTTAAAGACCACTAGGTCGTGACACAAGATCACCACTAGCCCTAGGTCGCACCACTCTACACAAGAGAACCCATCTCAACCCAAGACACCCAAGACCATATTAGTCACAACATCCAAACCTAGGGGAGGTGTCTCGATATCCACACCCTCCAACTAAGCCCTAGGTAGCGACCTAGGTCGAAACAAGACCACAATCCCCAACCCTAGAAACCCTAATCACCACTAAGGGTGACACCACTCAACCAACGGTTCAAAAAGTAACCCCAAAGCAAAAAAACTTCCCTCATGAAGCCAAGATAAAGAAAGAACACTTTAGAGGTGACAAATTACAACAATATTGCTTTTAATGGGTAATTTGAAATTTGCACCAAAACTAGCTCAGAAAGCACAAACAACATCCAAACAAGCTCGAACTGGAGCTTAATGTCTCCATAAGCTCTAAGATCATCTCAAAGGATAAGAGAAAGGTTCTAAGAATATCATCAATCCAAAGAAAATAGGGTTAACCCAAAACATAGGTCAGGGGTCTTACATCTATTGTCACCCTATGTGCACAAATCAGCAAGCAACCTACTTCACACATTGATGCCCACCTTGTACTCTTCCTTTCAACGGCTCAGTAGACCTTAACCATTGATGGAGTTTTGGTCTCTATAAAGTGATGAGAAGGTAGACTCCACCAATTGAGCTCTATCTAGCACTCAAGATCTAGTGGAATGTTTTTGTGACTCAACATATGCTCCCAATACTAATGGACATCTTAGGAGCTGGGGTTCTTTGTCTACCTCCCTCCATTTCCCCTTTGCATCCATGGTGGCCAACACTTATCTGATAGGAAGTAGGGAAGGGTTCTGAACCTATATTTTGTTGGTATTTATGCCCATAGAGACAATCATATGATGATTGTATTGGGCATAATGTAATTGATTTGATAATAATTAAGGTAATTCCATCTATCATGTTTTTCTCAGTCATGAGATGATGAAAGAAACATTAAAGATGTCTAAAGAATGATGTTACTTGATGAAATATGTCTTCAGATTGACGACCTAAACATTGAGATCATGTGTATGATAAAAGTACATACATTTTTACTATGTCCCTAGTCAGATATTATTGTGGAAGCGAAGTATATAACAATAATACATGAGAATAGAATGTTTTTTGACTGATGATAGAGTCTCATTAGTCAAGGTATTGGATATCAAGTCAAGCACATAGGTACTTGTCATATAAAAGTGTACCAGGCAGACCCACCTTGAGAGTCAAACATTGAAACCATTGAATGGTAATTAGAATCATCTCTCAAAGTGATAGTGGTTATTGTGGTTCTTAGACCTAAAGTCACTACAGTCAACACATGTTGTTCAATGAACCTTGACACCATCCTACTTGACCTTGATAAAGGTGGGCTTGGGTATATTATGACACATGGGGATCACTTGTGAGTGACGTAGATGGGATTTTTCCCTCCTACTAAAGTTGATATCCTGGCCACTTGATAAGTGAGACTGAGAAAGGTATGATCATACACATGTGAACCAATATGTGATATCACATGCATCTTAAACAATCTTCTCTTATTCAAGGAACATAGATTAAATGTTAATATGATGAAAATTCCATGCCTCATATTCAATCTAGATATCAAAGACAAAGGAAAAATATAATCATAGTAACACTAATCACATATTATTGGTTGAGGTTGTTTTCCAACTTTACATTACTTGTGTAGCAATGATGTGTTGCTAGATACTGCTCATTTCTTGTGATGTAATAATCTAGTTATGGAAATTGACTTCCAATATAATATGGTTACTATAGGGTCATACACAAATGATGCACTTGGAATAGGATTTTTCTCTTGGATATGATTTTAGTTTGTTAGTATAAGTGTTTAGGTAATCAACTTAAGAAACACTAGTTGTGAGTTTACCAACTAGAATGTCTAGTCGACCGAACATTGTGTCATTCGATAGAATGGAGTGTCTAGTCAGTCAAATGAATACCATTTGACACTAGCCCATGGAACAAACTAGTTCACCAGTTGGAGTTTCTGTCCGATCGACTGGGCATTGTTCCTAGGGAATGGTCAAAAATACTAATTCGGCCGTTTGGAATGTCCAAATCAACCAGCTGGATGTGAAATGGCCCATTTTATTGGGTTAAATGATCAATGACATGTGTAACGATATGAGTCTATTATCCATAAAAGGACAAAGTTATTGTGTTGCTGACCACAAGACACTCGACTGAATGGATAGTCCAGTCAACTGACTAGATTGCCTAGTCGATTGACTGGGCACATGCAACAGTTCTCAAACCATGTGATATGTCTTTTTGTATCCCCTACTTTTAGAAACCATAACCCATGCACTTCTATATAAGGAGAGGATGGCAAGACTCTTGATACACTTTTCTCAACATTGTACTAACTGAGAGCTTGAGTAGTCTTCCCCAAGAAAGGGAGAGAAAACAAGGGTAAAGGAAGTTGACGCTAGCACATTGATAATGGAAGGACAAATCCTTCCTGTCAGCACTAGAAGTTTGGCGTGGAGTTCCCAATCATCCATGAGGACTATGTATATGAATGGATGCTTTTGTTTCCATGCTAGGAGGATTATGTCAACCATCATCCATGGTCATTACACCAGGAGGATTCTGTCAACAATCATCTATGTGTAGCTTATGATGGATGGACACTCTACAAGGATTGTAGATGGAATTCCTCCAGGACCAGGTATATGCCTTGCTCCATCCTTCCCATTTTGTAGTTATTGACACAATTTATTGGTTATGAGGAAGATGGTAAGAATTTTTTTTTGTACCACTACCATCTCTATCACCATATTTCCTCATAGATTTTGCCTAAAAATATAAGCATGTAGCCACTAAGGAAAGGATTCATCTCCAACACCACCGGATGTCACCATCCACAACATCCGTTTCCATTCCCATTGGTTTCTTCCATAACCCAAAAGACCTAGAAGACACCAACCTCCAGGAAGGCTCCAAACACAAACCTCAATGGAGGTTAGAGCTAAAACATCTACCACCCATTGGTCAACCATCATATTCCACTTGGTTCATCTCCACAGTAATAGATCAACCCTACAAGGAAAGGAGACCGATGACTTCATCCCAAAGCTTAAGAAAGGCTACCACACACCATAGATTTGCCTCCATCTTTTACTTTGATGTTACCCTTGTTTATCCCTTTCCCTATTGTATTTCATATTGCTTCCATTAGCGATTAGTCCTTTCACTAGGGACAACGGAGTAGTCCCAGTATCTGATTTGATTCTTCATACTGCCTCTATTGTTATGTGGACCTTGGTGTATTTTGAATGAAATATATTACTATTTGCAAACCTCATTTGGATGACAATTTTGCATGATTTTCAGATTTTGCATGTAGAGAACATCAGATCTAGGATATGGGCTGTCATTTGATTCACATTGATCCCTTAATGATGATATTGGATAGGTCTTTTCTGAGACAATAGGTAATTGATTCCAAGGTAATTTGATGGTGATCTTAGAATTATATCTATCTATTTATTATCCTAAATCCAAAAGGGAGATGTAGCATGTCCCAACATATAATGAGAGAGAGAATGGTAAGTAGAGGTGGTGAAACCCAATACACCCTAGTGTTTTCACTAATTGATAATCTAGAACTTTAATCCAATGACTTAATTTTATAATCTACCAAATTGCCATTTCTAATAAATACTAGTTCTTTCTTGGATACATAAATTAGAGTATTCTTAATTACATTGTCCTTTGGCTTTGATGCTAAACTATAATACAAAAAGATCCATCTTCTCTCAGGTGGTTATTATTATGCGTCATCTTGGTCAAAATCAAGGGACTTTTACCTAGGTGAATTTCCATGTTCAATTGCATCCACTTCAGTTCATCAGAACTGTCAAATTATCTTCCCACTAAACTTCATCATCTGAATTTGTTAATAAATCATTATTATAATATTAAAATATATCATGTATTACCTAAATGAAGTTAATTTTTTCATATAATGATAAGAATAAATCCTTATATTCTTTCTTTACTATACATGTCATCACATATTATAATTATATATAAATATTTGATTAGTATCTTCGTTGTGTATTGATATTCATGTATATATTGCATATTGGTGTTCCTGTGTAGAAAGGATATGTGCCTGTCACTTTATGCACAAAAGAGTCATATGAAATGCAAGAGAAAAAGTAAGTCAACCATCATGCATAATATTTGTATACTATTGTTTGATGATATAACAAAGACAACAAAGAAAATAATAGGGAAGAAAATAAAGGAAGAAGAAAAATAATGAGATTTTGTCAACATAACTTCATGTTTTGTATATCCTTCTTTGTTTATTCTAATTTCATACTATTGTGGTGATATAATAGATATATTTTTCTATGTAAAAATATGTGTATCTTGTTCTGGTCATTGTTCACTCAAATATTGTTTCAAAAAACATGAATATTCTTTTTTTATATTCTAACTCTATATAGGAAACTCTCTATCAATTATCTGCATGGATATCAATCATATTATGTGATGGGTTTGATTTATAATCCAGTTCCCCTCTCTTCATAGTTGCATTTATTATGTTTTGTTTCATGGTTAATGATGTTTATAAGAGGGTTAACAATAGTATCCTCATTTTCCATGTTGTTAAAATATTCATGTACATTATCTATAACTAGTAATAATAGGTAGTGTGGTCAGTACTAGATAAAGAAGGGTAATGGCTCCATCATGATAAAGCTGAAAAGTAAAAATTGATAGATATAGAAACCCAAGATGGCAGATATCCTATATTATAAGGTTATAGTATGATAAAGTGACAATGTATGGAGAATTTGACTGATGGAAACTAGAACAAGCTACATAGGTTGAGTGTGGGAGAAGTGCATAAGTGGCTTCATTGGGATGTATATCATCACAAGTAATAAGAGACCCATGTCACAAATTTGAAGATTTTTTTTGTATATGTGAGAAATAAAGATAAGTTGATAAGAAAGTGGGTGACTATGTGTATATGTAACAATCATTACCGAAGACATGAACGAATTCCAATGCCTTATTATTCAAATGATGTCAATGAAGAATATTTGATGATATATTCATGCTTGTATTTAATATTGGATTGCAATTTGTTAGCACACAAGTTCATTACGTGACAGTGAGCAATTCTATGTAGGAAGAAAACTTTATAGTTCATCCAATGAAGTGAAATTTACTAGATGATGAGTGACCAAAGGTTTAATGTCATAGCAGTTCAAAGACTGACTTCACCTACAACATGGGTGGTGATATGGTGAGGACCTTGCTACATTTCAGACCCATAGTGAGTTCATGAATTTCTAGAAGGCCCATGATTGGTATACAAGTCAAAAGTGTAAAGCATGATTCCATTATGGTAAATAAGTAAACTTCATGAAAGAATGAAGGGATTAGAAAAGGAAAAGGGATCTCAAGATAAAGAAAAAAAATATGATTACAAGGAGTGTAAAACTACAATATTAGATTACAATTACATGTCATTTAAATAAAGGAAAATGTAGTGGAAACATGATTTCCTCCATGATATCATTTGAAGAATTTGTTTAATGCATCAAAACTAAATTATTGGTTTCAATACATGTACATAATATGGAAGAAGTTATAACATTTTGAAATTCCACTTGGAGTCGATAGTCCAATCATATATATAATTTAAACATGCCACTCTCACTTCAGAATACATGTCATGACCCAGATGCTACAACATTTGGATTCCTCCATCTAGCAAAATGCTTCATTCTTTTGTGCTCTCTATATATTCACACCCCTATTCCATGTTAAGAAGTGTCCCTTTAACAAATACCTAGCAACTATCATTGATGATCTTAATCCTCAAACAAAGTGTTACTCACATAATGATCATTTCATGGGTGACTTTAGCATAAGAACACCTTATTTAATGTTTGTGAAGTCTATTATCTTGATGAGAGAGTTTCTTGTTCAAAATGAGTTTTTTATTGGTATCATGCGAGAAATGGATGGTGGTACAACGTTTCTAGTCTATTCATGTAAGTACCAATCCCAAAGATCAAACTTTAATTGATCATTACGATAAACCCTTAGAAAAAATATGACTAAAACTTACAACCATAAAAAATGAGTTAAGAAATTAAGAGTTAAACAATCCAGATGGAGATATGAACATGAGAAGCCTCCATGCAAACCTTGCAATATGTTTATTAAATTTCACAAATGCACATCTAAATCATTCAACATAAAAACATAATAGAGAATCAACTAAAGCCTCTCTTTATTTATTTCATCAAAAGGGTTACAAGAGTAGTCCATAGTTATGAAACAATAACAATAATGATATATTTATAGATAATGATATTACTCAATGACATATCTCTTCAAGTATATGAATTGAAAAATGAGATCATATAGATGTTAGGAGTATATATATTGTTATTTTGTCCCTGGTCGATTGTTATTTGTGTAAGGAAAATAGACAGAAACAACACATCAAATAAGAGTGTGTGTTGGTTGATGATAGAATCTCATTATTCATGATATGGTATATCAAACCAAGCACATAAACAAATATTAGAGAATAGTATATCAAATAGACCCAACATGAGATTGACACATGGAAGCCATCACAATGGTAGGCATAGTCAACTCCATAGTGTTTGTGGTGATTTTGGCTCTTAGGCCTGAAGTCACCACACTCATCACATGTTGTTCAATATGATTTCACATCATCAAATGTAATCCTGAATAGGGGTTGCCATAAAGGTGATTATTGGGTGATTTTGACACATGGGGACTGGCTCTGAGTGATGTAGATGGGATTTTTTCCCACCTATAGGAGTATTATATCCTAGGCCTCTTGATTATTGAACTAAGAAATTCATGTCCATGCACATGTGAGTCTATATGTGATATTGAGCTTACATATATCTCAGACAATCTTCTCTGGTTCAAGAAACAAGATTGAATGTTGAAGAGGATGACTACTCCGTGCCTCGAGTTCAATCTAGATATCAGTGATAAAGGAATTATACAAACACTACAACACCATACACAAATTGTAGGTTGAAGCTATTCTCCAACTTTCCATTTACTTGGGTAGCATTGATGTCTGACTAGGCACCACACATTGCTTGTCATGTCATAAACTTCTACGAACATTCATTGCCAATGTAATATAGAACCTATAGGGTCACACACATAGGAAATGATCTAGAAGAGGAGTTTTGATCATGAATGATAATCATATTGATTACTAAAGTGTTTACATAATATAGTTCAAGAAACAAATCAACTAAATGGACTCTCAACCGATCGACTCCTGTGATGAAATGATCGGTTCGAGTGTCAGGTTGATTGGATATTGAATTGGCAGACTTCTTCTAGAAATAGGGAGCAAACCAACCAGTTCACCTAGTGAACCAATTGGCTCGAATCACCAACCAACAAGTTGCGGTCATGAGATGACTGACTCATAGAGCGAGTAATACAATTCATGGAGAAACTCAATTGCATCAAGGATTAGTGTTGATATCATGTTGTGCATTAATTGGGTTTGAATGTTCTTCATACGTGGTTGAGAAACATGGAAAAATGAACGGTTGGTTCTATGAACTGGTCGACTTGTGTGTGAACCAAACGGTTTGGTTTCCAACTGACTGGTTTGGTGCTAATAGGTTGTGAAAATTCATTATCTCCCGGTCCTTTCCACTCCCACACAGACTGGGAACCCAAACCCTAACCCATCATATAAATAGAGGGATATTGGGGCTTCCCAAAACACAACTAAATTTCCTCTGACAATTGTTGTCCTCTCTGGTTGTGGTAAACAATAGAGAGTCCAGGCAAGTCCTACGCACTAGGGGGGGGATAGCAAAGGAGAAATAATCATGGGAGAGAAAATTGGTGACTCATACAACAATGGGAGGGATAACTCCATCTTGGCTGTTCTAGTAGAATGACAGGAGTTCTAGGCACTCCGTGTGGACTTCCATATACGTGTGGAGGACGTTGTGTACCTCTAGTAGGAGAATGTCAACCTATTGATAGTGTTGATACCATGAGGCACATTGGATGAGTCCCAATGCAAGTAGAAGAAAGTTGTGTATCTACAATGACTAGGAGATGTTGATAGACTTGCTATAGGACCAAGTATATCCTCAAAACCATCCTTTACATTATATATTCAATGATGCAATCCAATGGTCTCTGGGGAATATGGAGGTAATTTTTTTTTCTGTTGCCTACCTAATGCCATTATCCTAACAGAGGCATCAAAGCCACATAAATCTACTGTGTCTTGGAATAACCGATGTAATTCGTTTTATCAATTATTTATTACATGCAATGCAAATAAATTTTGTCCTATCAAATACCACGCATATTCCCAAACTAATATATACACACACATATATATGTATATATATGTCTGTATATATGTATATGTATATGTATATATATATATATATCTATATATATATATATATAAATGTATATATATATGTATATGTATATATGTATATATATGTATATATATACATATACCAATATATATATACATATATATATATATATATATATATATATATACATACGTTTATGTATATATACATATACATATACTTATATATATGTATATAATATATAGATATATATGTATATATACATATATAAACATATATATATGTATATATATTTATATGTAGATATATATGTATATATATACATATATATATGTATATATATGTACATATATATATACATATATATATATGTATATATATACATATATATGTATATATGTATATATATGTATGTATGTATAGGTATATATATATATATATATATATATCTATATATATACATATATATAAATATATATAGAGTCAAGATAGAATACACTCGAGTGTATCCAGAGCAGAATACACTCAAGTAGTTTTTCATGATGCAATATTTTTTTTGAAAATCTAATCCATTGATCTTCTTAAACATCTCGTGAACAACTCATATGTAAAATTAGAGCCTATTTGGATATGTATAGCTCATGTTATGAAGACCACAAAAAATATACATTTAAATTAGTTTTGTAGGTCGATTTTGTTGCCCTTGGCTAAGTGACTTACACTCATCCAAATGAGCTCAAAATTTGTATGTAGCCTAGTTATAATATGACAACGAAGATCAACAGTTTACATTTTGCAAAAAAATAGTCTTGATATGCAAATACACTTGAGTGTATTCGTGTGATCAGTACACTCGAGTGTATTCTAGCCTGACTCCATATATATATACATATATATATATACATATATATATATATATACATATATACATATATATATATATATATAAATATATACATATATAAATACATATATATATATATATACATATATACATATATATATATATACATATATATATACATATATACATATATAAATACATATATATACATATATATATACATATATACATATATAAATACATATATATACATATATATATATATATATATATATATATATATATATATATATATACATATATATATACTAGCAGCTCGCTCTCTTGGCTATTCAGCTTGATCTCGTGGTTGTCCTACTTGTCTTGAAAAGATGCAAGTTTGCGGGTCAGGGAAGTACAAGTAGCAGAGTTGATGGTTGTTACCTCCCGCAGATCGTCGAGTTCGTTTCCGAGTATCTTTCTGAGTGACGGAGGGGGTCCGGTGGATCTCCCTTCCATCCTCGCGACATCTAGCTCGCGTGAAGGTCCACCCAGAGAGGTAGAATCTATGAAAATCATTCGCCAACCAGATGACGCCAGGCGGGGAGTCGACGCTTTTTCAGGTGCTGCCGCCTTGCCTTCTCTTCTGATTGGTGATGGCCGCGGTGAGAGCGGACTTTGCTCCACCTCTACACTGTCGGCGATCTCCTCGACTGCTGCAGGCGGGGACTTCGGCGACAGGGATGGTGTTCTTTCGAGTTCCCTCATGATCTCATCGAACATCCCATTGTTGTTGCCCCACTGAAGCTCCTCTCCTGCCTCTGTAGTTTTAGGAACACGGATGGGAACTGCGACCGTCTCTTCCACGGCAGATCCTGAAGTTTCCGCCCCGGTGACCTCAACAATCACCGGCTCTTTATCAGCCACCACTGTCGTTGTTTGTGCGGTGGCTGGTATGGTTGGAGCGACGACAACTTGATCAGCAGTTGTCGCCGGCAGTTCTGGGGCTGGCCTCTTTGTGGCCCTGATCGTGGTAGTGGTAGCCGTGTTATTAGCTATAGCTTCGATCTCGGCGGTGGTGAAGACCAACTTCTCCTTTTCGTAGTTGGCGCAGCGCGGAAGGGGAAGGAGTATGTCCATCCTTGCAAACTTGTAGAAGAAACTTCCCCTCTCCTTCCTGATGATGTTGGTGCTCATTAGATATTTGGTGTCTAACACCTCATCGCCTTGCGTTCTAGTATGGATGTGCGGCTCGAACGAGTACCCAAGTCCTACTACGATGAGGTTGATAATGCCACCCATGCAGTACTCCTTAGTGGCCTCCTTCATTGGATGCAACCTGTTCAGCAAGAACCGACCGAGGTTGATCACTCGGCCCTCCATAATATGCCACATGACGTGGATCTCTTCTGTGTAGATGCTGCTGGATTCGTTCTTGCTGAACAACAAGCATGCCACCAGCTTGTGCACGATCCTCTAGAAGCAGGAGTGCACTACCACAACCTTTGCTCCCGGCTTAAATGAAGATTCACCGGTAAGCCAGCCCCAAAACTCCACGGGATTGAACCCATCTTCCTCAGTGATCCTTTCACCGTTGTCCATCCGATTCTTCGCTTCCTCATTGGAAGAGAAGATCTCATTTAAGAGCTTCTCGGAGATGGCGTGCTCTGAATTGTACAGCCAGGCCTGTAGTCTGTCTGGCCCGCCAAATTTTTCTTTCTCTGCTGCTGAATTCCTCACCCGGCGGAGAGAGGACATGAATTCCATGGTCAGCTTGGTGTACAAAGAAGTCCAGCTGAAGCAGATCTTCTTTAGTCCTGCCGCCGCAAGGACGCTCTTCAGCCTCTTCATGATCCCAAGCTCATCAAACGAGGCTCTATGGCAGAACCGGCTTGGCTTGTACATCTTGGGTACCAGCTCAGCATAGCGGCGAGCATGCTCGTCGTCTCTTGGCTCGAAACTCCCCGAAAAGGATTCCGGGAGTCCTGCTGCTGGTGTTGGCGCTGCTGCAAGTGGCGTTGGTGCTGGTACTGGAGTCGCAGCTTCTCCAACCCTTGCTTTCTTCTTTGTCCCCGATGTCCCAGCCTGTCCTGGGTTCGGGCGCTTGGGTCTGGCAGCCTACCCTTCAGTAGTAGTCTTAGGGTAGACCCTCCTGCCTTGCTCATCGACTGGGACATCAGTCATCTTAATGCGGAATATCTCTGTAAGTCAACAAAAGAAATATCTTGATTAAATATGTTGGCCTTTGGAAGAAATATAATAAAGAATAGACGTGTGACCCTGTATTACCCTGTACAAAAACTGCCCGACACTCCTGTATCGGGCGACACACTGGTTTCAACAACGAAGCCCTGTACCTGATACAAGAGATTGGTATCGCCCGATACGTCAAAAGATTCAATCGCGCGATAAAGATAGGTCGGAAAGGCGGTGAACATGTGTTAGGTATGTTGCTCAAAAAGAAAGGCGTGACAGGCGATACGAGGGCGATAAGACGAGGTGCCCGATACATTCTTATTAAAGAAAAGCAGCGTGTCGGCCGACACGATCTGTCGGGCTATACCTCGCTGTGATCTAGGCTATCGGGCGACACAAGAGAATTGTAGTCTCGCGCGACACGGGAGCAGAAGCACAAGTTCTCTTGCTTGACACGGGAGTGTAAAAACAGCAAGGTAAGGAACCCGACACGGTAAAACTCGCTTTCCTTTTATAGCGACTAAACAGTAAAACCCGGATACGCGTCGACCATTAGTCCAATGCATAAGCCGGCAAGCCCAACCATCGGCATGACTGTTGCATTTCACGAAGCCCCACCGCCTGATAAGGGTGCACTCAAAGCGTTGATTGGGTTGACCCCCCGTGAATCGTGAAAACAAAACGGGTTAAGTTGCGGCTGATGAGTAAAACATCATTGGCCTAGGACTAAGCTCCCGGCCTCAGATGGTATTACCCATCCCGGTTAATAAAACTAAGGCAGTGGCCCACAAAACATAAGAGTCAGTGCATGTGGCGCATGCACCGCCTCGGGCCTTATTACATACCAAATGTTCATAATGTTTATTCTGTAGGAAAGTAAATTGCAATCCTATTCTAAGAAATAAAATAAAGTAAAGCTCGGGTTGCCTCCCGAAAAGCGCTGCAGTTATCGTCTCCAGCTTGACGGCTCCAGTTTACTCCTTATCTTCCAACATCATCCCTTTTCCGCAACTTGATCTCAGCCTTCCATCTGTCACAGCCCTGGCCTCTTTGCAGGTTCGGTGTTTGACAGTATCTTTCCTGAGGGGTTCTTCATCAGTTTGGCCATTTGAGCTAATTGTTGGTCAATCTGGCGTTGATGAGTCTGCATATCCGCCAGCTAGACCTGCAATGAGTTCAACACACCCGAATTTGATAGCGCACTTTGCGCTAGCTGGTTATTAATTGTGTCCTGCTTCTTTGCGAAGTTGAAAAGCTGGACGATTACGTCTGATTGGCTCAAGCCCTTGTCTTGATCTTTGTTCGGCCCTTGATATTTACCTTGTGCCTGAAAGTTTCCCTTTGCTGACTGGAACTAACTGTTCTTGGTATATTGACCAGACCCCCCTCTCTTCTTAAAAGCTTGTATTGGCTTAGATATAGCATGCAGCTGGTGAGAATTCTCAACTGCATCTTTGTTGCCGTAGTTAAACCCGGGATGATCTGGCCTTTAGAAGTTCACGAAGGAGACATTTTCGGTCTGTTCATCTTCTGAGTCAGAATCAATGTCTACGTCCGGTCGGGTGTAAACGCAGTTGTCTACCACATGTCCTCCTTCGCCGCATGTGACACATTTCATCACCTTCTCGACTGGCTTCTTACCTTTCCCGCCAGCTTCTCGCAGTTGTTTAACATCAGTGGTGATCCTCTGTATCTACAAGGTGATGGACTCCATCACCTTAGATTCAAGGGTAGACCCTTCACCACCCTTCTTGACCTGTCCTCGGTCAGATCGATCAAAGTCAGTGCCAGCCATCAGCTCGGCCATATTCTTGATGATCTTTTCAGACTTACTTGGTTTCTTCCCGAGGAAGTCACTGCCTGCCACTGCATTTAGTGACACCCTTTCATCGGGGGTCAAGCCATTATAGAAGGTGGTGATGAGGAAGCCTTTCTTGTAATTATGATGGGGGCAATCTCTCAGATACTCCTGGAACCGCTCCCAGCCATCATGGAGACTTTCACTCGGCTTTTGCATGAAGGATGTTATTGTCTGCCTATTTCTGACCATTCTTTTGGTGGGGTAGAACTTGTTTATGAACGCATCGGCCAAAGCTCCCCATATGTTCAAAGACTGGTGGGGTAACCCAAGATACCAGGACATGGCCTTGTCTTCTAGGGAGAAGATGAAGCCCTTACAGTAAATAACCTCTTGAGGGACTCCCCACATCTTTATCGTATCACATATGTTTTTGAATGCATCGAGATGGTGGTAGGGATTGTCGCTTTTCGAACTCCCCCTAAAGCTTTTGTTTTGAATCATTGAGATCACGGACGGCTTAAGCTCAAAATTTGCCGCGTTGAACCGCGGGGTGATGACGGGACATCTGGGGTTGTTGGCTTTTGTGGACGCCAACTCTCTTAACGTCTTCTCCTCCTCTTTAGAGTCGTTGCTGTCGCTTTCTCCCCGATGTTGTTCTTGATCGTTCCGATTTCTTCTTTGCCTCTGACGGTGATGGTGTCTGTGTCGGTGATGGCCCTCTTCATACTCCCCTGAGTCTGGATCTTCTTGTTCATGGTCACCGTCGTACCTGTCATTTTCTTCAGGTGGGGGCGAATCAGGCCTCCTCCTTTGGCGTTCTCCTTCAGAATGGGGTGGTTCAATGCGAGGTGGCATGACGGTTGGAGTTGGTGCTCAGTGGAACAGATCACCATCCTTCTGAGTACCTATTATTGGCACGAGGAATCAAGTTTAGAAGATAAATATATTAATTTTGAACAGAGAATAATAGTAAAGAAGAAAAAGAGTGTTGTCAAGCTCATTGCTAAGCTTGAGGCACAAGAGTGTAGTTAGTGGATTCAGATTCATCAATAGTGCCATTTTTGCCTTGTCCCCGGTAACGACGCCAAAAAGTTGACCGACCTAAATCGCGCGTCCTAAAATTGGAGGCAGATTTGAGGTAGTCGAGCTTTTAAATTTATAAACCCGAATCCATCTAGGCCCCCACAACTTTGTTTACGGGGTCGAAGTAGATATACGGGGTCGAACACAGGGACAAGGGGGGTAGTGTTGAGAACACGAAATCGACATGCTACACTTCGATAGGTATAAAGAGAAGTAAATTCCCAAAAAGGGAAGAAGTAAAATGTCACAAACAAAATGAAGAAAACTATCTCCAACTGGAGCTACTAGAAAGATTTAAGGTTTTAGTCATTTAGCAGTTTTTAGGGGTTTTCATGCAACAGAAACATAAAGATATTGCTCGAGCTAAAGCAAGGTACGAAAGATAAAACTCCGGTAAAACAAGCGGTGGTAGAACAAGTCCTGTACCCCTCCTCTCGAAGTGGGTACCTCTAACAAGGCATCAGTGCCCCTCTCGAGGTCACTGGACTAAAATTAGAGTGGAAAGGTCACTAAAGCAACTCCGTTCCAGGCACTCTCGTACTCCAGAATCGGACCAAACACTAGAGCCACAAAACAACTCTCGAAGTTGTTGCGACGGGAAAATATGATTCATTAGCTAAGTGAAACACGATCCAAACATGCAAGCTAGAGTTCGGATATCAGACATAGTAGTCATCCAACATTGTGCACCAAGCATAGAGTGACAAGTAATTAAGCATCTTCTATTTCCATAGACAAATAAAGGGGGTCTTAATTACAATGCATAAGTAAAGAATTAAATGACAGAAAGTAAAGATAGGTGTCACCTCCTTGATGTAGAAGGACGACAAGGTGTTGTAGCTCTCCTGCCCGATATCGGTCAGAGGCCTAGCCCGATACTGAGGTGTCGGGCGGCACGCACCGACTGTCGACCGTATCGCTCAAGGACCATGGCCGATATGCTCTTGTCGGGCGGCACACCCTCTCCGGCGACACGCTCGACAAGCTAAGCGTATCGGTTTGATATCGTGTCGGGCTAAGAGCTACGCATTGTTGTTGTCGGGCACTTGTGTCGCTCATCTACGTCGGCCGATATCGGCCCACAGTGTTGCCCGAGATGATCCTAAGTGAACTATCCCCTCCCTCTCGAGATGAGGAGAAGCTCACCTAGTGTCGCCGGAGACAAGCACTGGGGCACGACACATATGCTCTCGCAGTCTCCTCGGAAGATAGCTCAAATCCCAACTGTCCGAATTCTAAAACTCCGAACTGTCTTTTCAGCTCCCTGTAGCTGCTATTTATAGTTAGCTGGCCGGGAGGAGTTATGGTACTCGAAGCGCCACGTGGCCCCCTTAAGCTCCGGTCGATGGACGGCCGATATAGTTATAGCTCGGCGCGGAGGTGTCTGCTATCGGTCACGTGACGGGCGGCGCGTCTGCCGGTGGGTGGCTGTGTCGCCCGACAAGCTGGGTTGTCGGGGCGAGCCGGGCTCCCTGTCGGGTAGAAGGTGTGTCGTCCGTCAGCTTCTTCTCGTGCGGCACCACTTTGTCGAGCGTCTTTGTGTCGCCCAACCCCTGTCGGGCAGGGGTTGTATCGGGCGTCAGGGAGGCCGAGACAGGCTTAGACTTATTCATGGGCCGAAGCGGCCTTATTGCCCAAAAACGAGAAAAACCTTGCAAAAGATAGGAAAATTGGAGTAAGAGCATTGCTTGGCCAATTATTGCGAAAATGCTAATAAAATAGAGGAAAATAGCAGAAAAGGGCAGTTTTGATAACAAAATAAAGGGCAAAAACGTCACAAAAACTGGTGTTATCAATATGGAATCTTACTCATGCGTGCCCGTTCATCACATGAACTAGGACATTGGGCTTTAGAGATCATAACCCCATGGGACATGGGAAAGTTACCTCTCTTAGAACCCTCCATGCTAAACCTCTTTTGCACCTTGTCAATGTATGTGCTCTGGCTTAGGCTTAGAAGCCTTCCAGATCTATCTCTATAGATCTTGATCCCTAGTATATAGAATGATTTGCCTAAATCCTTCATAGAGAAGGTCTTCCCTAGCCAATCTTTTTCTATCTGAAGAGTAGGGATGTCATTTCCCATCAATAGTATGTCATCCACATACAATATGAGAAATACAATCATTCTCCCACTAACCCTTTTGTAAACACAAGGTTCATCTTCATTTTGACTAAAGCCAAACTTTTTGACTACTTCGTCAAAATGTAGATTCCAACTCTGAGATGCTTGCTTCAATCCATAGATTGACCTTTGTAGCTTACAAACTTTATTGGCTTCCTTTGGATCGATAAAACCCTCAGGTTGTGTCATGTACACATCCTTGAATAAATTCCCATTAAGGAATGTTGTTTTAACATCCATCTGCCAAATCTCATAGCCATAATAAGCTGCAATGGCCAGCATGATCCTGATGGATTTAACCATGGCAGCTGGTGAGAAGGTCTCGTCATAATCAACACCTTGAATTTGATGGAATCCTTTCACAACCAATCTACCTTTATAGGTTTGAACATTTCCATCCATGTCAGTCTTCTTCTTAAAGACCCACTTGCACCCTATGGGTTTTACCCCTTTGGGTGGATCCACCAAGGTCCATACCTTGTTGGTGTAAATGAATTCCATCTCAGATCTCATGGCTTCGATCCATTTCTCAGATTCTGGTTCCTTCGTAGCTTCTAGATAGGAAGTTGGCTCATTTGCTATGCCCAATTCATCACTGTCTTGAGTCACGAGAATTCCAAATCTCTCAAGCTCAAGTCATGTCCTACTAGACCTATGACATTCATGTATTACATTTGGAACTTGAAATTCCACAACAATTTGTGTCTTCATGTTCCTTATGTACCTCCTCAGGTTCTCTACTTTCTTTCTGGTCTCGAACCTCTTCAAGCTCTACATTCCTCCCACTAATTCCTTTGGAAATAAATTCATTTTCAAGAAATAAAGTAGTCCTAGCAACAAACACTTTGTTATCAGTTGGTGTGTAGAAGTAGTATCCCCGAGTTTCCTTGGGGCATCCAACAAAATAACATTTTTCTGATTTGGGTTCAAGCTTTTCAGGAAATTGTTTCCTAACATAAGCTTCACATCCCCAAATCTTTAACATAGACAAATCAGGACGATTCCCATTCCATATCTCATATGGTGTCTTTTGAACCGATTTGGAAGGTACACGGTTAAGTAGGGGTGAGCAAATAACAGTCCAGACTGCAAAACAGGACTGGACCGCTCAATTCGGTCTGGTTCGGTCTAGTCCATTTCGATTTCGGTCTGGTCCGCGGTCCAGGAATTTCAATAAATTCGGTCTTCGATCTGGTCCGGTCCGGACCGCAGACTATTTTTTATATAAAATCCATATATATTTGAAGGTGTATTCTATAATAACTACAAATAAAGTACATATATAAGCACTACTAGTATAAATGTTTGATACTAAAGTTATATAATTGTTAGAAGTGACCAAGATTATCAACTTTGTACAATTAAATAAGTTGTAAAACATGTAAAAAAGGCTGATTGCGGTCCAAACGGTCCGGTCCGGTCCGATCCGCAGTCAAAACGGTTCGGTCCCGGTCCGGTCTGACCACCAAACGGTCCGGTCTACAGTCCAAAAATTATTGATATTCGGTCCTCGGTCCGGTCCGGTCCGGTTTGGTCCTGTCCGGTTCGGTTCGGTCCGGTCCGGTCCGGTTTTGGACCGATGTTCACCCCTACGGTTAAGTGTAAACGCTGTAGTTTTAAGAGAATATCCCCAGAACGATATTGGAAGTTTGTCTGAACTCATCATTGATTGTACCATGTCTAATAATGTACGATTCCTTCTTTCTGACACACCATTATGTTGTAGTGTACCAAGTGGAGTCCATTGTGATACATTACCATGGTCTCTTAGAAGGTCCTCATACTCTTGGCTTAAGTATTTTCCACCTCGATCTAAACGGAGTGCTTTATTACTCTTACCAAGTTGCTTCTCTACTTCATTGATGAAAGTCTTGAACATTTCAAGAGTTTTTGACCCAGCCAAATCCTAAGTAGGGGTAGGGGAAAGAGAAAAAATCCAAATGGGTTGGGTAGCTCAATTTTGGGTACCGCGTTTGGATACCCATAGTTTCCTATGCATGCAAGTACATAGAGTAGAAACAAACATGCATGCATGGTGCAGATGAAGGGTTAGTATATGCATATGAAACATATGAAATCAGTAAAGACTTTTTGGAATATATAATAACCTCAATTCACCTTATAGGGATGGTGTCCCGACTTGGGGTGGGCTGTGCCATGATTTGGGAAAGACATATGGGGGAGGCATAACCCTAAACCCATGTGGTTAAGTTGTGGTAGAAAGGATAACCTCCTCCTCTGAACTAAGAAGGCAACCTAGGTTAGAACCTTCCCTAGATGGTGAGTTGACCATTCTTAGGTTAAGAATTAAAGAAACTTTGGAGGTCCTCTAAGGGCCTAACCCTAATGGGATGGGATGGTATGGGCATAAGACATGGAATCCTCTATGCCTACTTAATCAAAATATATGTGAATTTGAAAACCTTGGTTGGATAAATCCCAGGGTAATCATGTAATGGAAAACGATACACATCAAAGGAAATTATGAATATAAGGTATATAACCCTACAGAAACCAAGTCTGGAAAAGAAGGACATGCATTAAGATTAATTCCTAAGCATAAATGTATAAAAATGAAAATATTTGCTTTGGGAAATATTAACTAAAATGTGTAATATGAACTGTTAACACATTGAAATAAAATCCAATGAGGGACATCAAGTGATGGAATTTCACAGTGAAGGATGAGTCATGGGACATAGAAACATAATGATATTAGAGACCCTTATCCTAAGCCAAGGAATAAGTAATGAAGAAACAAAACATAATGATAACATCTTAATAAACCCTAGGAAGAGTAGAGCCCTAAGTCAACCTGAGGGTCAAGTAGCGCTGAGTAAAGGTACATAAGACCTACGGTGTTAGGAGGTGATCACGTCCTAAGTTCATAATGCCCATGGGTTAGGAAAAGCCATCCTTGAGTACTTAAGGCCCAGGAGGTCAAGAAAATGGCCACCTCCATGAGTAAATAAGGCCCAAGGGGTCAATGTGAAAGGAACTCCGCAAGAATAGAAGGCCCATGGAGTCAAGAGGAGATCACTCCAAATGTATGTATACCCCTAGAGACCTTAAGGGATGGATAAGGTTAATCATACATGAGAGGTAGAAATAAGGAATACACGAAGTAATGTCATTTTTTTTTTAAATGAAATCTTGTAGGGAGTTGTGTATAAACTCAAGAATTATGATGAAATCACTTTCCTTGTAAGTGATTTCAAAAAAAAATTTCATATGCATATTTTAAGTTCCTACTAATACTTTTTCTCAAGAATCTTAGTTCATGAATTTTAAGATAATTCATGGAATTAAAATATGTTCAGGGTTTGGAGTCATTATTAAGGTAATTCAAACTAAGATTTAAAATTATAAGACAATGTGTGGTACACCATCTCTTCACACAGAATAGGGTGAATATTGTATTTGGATGCAACCAAATGCTTATTTCATCTTATGTTGGGTGTGATAAATTGGGTAGTCACATGTGATGCATAAAGTTGACATGTGAATATGAATACCCTAAGTGAAAGTTATGGAATAATTTAGGATTGGAGGTGTTACCTCGACAACTCATGAATATATTCAAATGAAGAGTAGTACATTTGAGACCTAAGTGAAAATGATATCACCAAGTGAAGATGAAATCCCAAAGTGAAAATAATATCACAAAGTGGATATGTTATCACTAAGTGATAATATCATAAATGAAGAGGTGGAAACACCCATAAATTGAATTTAAGTCCTCCTCAATAATTTGAGTAATTTCATATCAATAAAAACTATTTAGGTTAAACTAGCTAAAACCTATCCAACAAAGTTGCTAGACCTACTATTTGAGGCTAGTATGGCTGATTACGTTTGAATTTTGGGGATACAATTCTTTTTTAAGGTTTCATAAGATATACATAGCCATACCTACTGAGGTCATCAATGAAGGTAATGAAGTATTGATATCCTCCTCTAGCATTTGATCTAAAAGGTCCACATACATCAGTATGTATGAGCCCTAGTAGATCATTGGCTCTCTCACTGTATCCATCGAAAGGAGTCTTGGTCATCTTCCCTAATAAACATGCCTCAAATGTCTCCAATGATTCGAAATAAAAAGAGTCTAGATAACCATCCTTATGGAGTCTAGATGTGCGCTTCTCATTTATGTGCCCAAGACGACAATGCCATAAGTATGTTTTGTTTGAGTTGTCAAGTTTTAACCTTTTAGTATTTACGTTGTATATGCTCGTCTCAAGTTCTAACTAGTAGATACCATAAGACATAGGGGCATTTCCATAAAAGATCTCATCTTTAGAAATAGAAATATTTCCATTCTTAATGTGAAATTCAAATCCACTCTTATCCATACAAGATATAGAAATAATATTTCTATTAATGGAAGCTACATAATAGAAATTCTCTAATTCTATTGCAAGGCCCGTAGGAAAAGATAAAATAATAACTCCAACTATGGTGGCAACAACTCTTGAACCATTAGCGACCCGCAGCTTGACTTGGCCCTTTCGTGAAGGCTTACTTCTTATCAGATCCTGTATATTAGAACATATGTGAGATACACATCTAGTATCCAATACCCATGATGAAGAAGTATTTAAGTTGATCTCAATAATGTATATACATGAAGTGGAGATCTCTATCCTCTGCTTCTTCTTCCTCAGTTCCTCCAGGTATAGAGGACAGTTTCTTTTCCAATGTCCATCCTGGTGACAATGGTGACAGCTTCCTTCTTTGGAGATCCCACCTTTAGCTTTGAGCACAGATGACTTTGGCTTCTGCCCGAATTTAGAACCTTTCTTAACCTTGCCTTTGCCTTTTGACTTTCCCTTTGTCTTGTTGATCATCATCACAGACTTGGGCTTGTCTTTCTTCATCTGTGCTTCAGTTGTCTTCAACATGCCCAAAAATTCTTACAATTGCTTGTCAAGATTGTTCATGTTGTAGTTCATGATAAAATGACTATATGTTTCAGGCAATGATTGTAGAATCACATTAGTGGCCAACTCTTGACCTAGGGGAAATCCCATCTTGGATAGGCTTTCCACGTACGCAATCAAAGTGAGTATATGGGTGCCAAACGAGTCTCCCTCTTTCATCTTACTCTTGAACAAAGCATTGGAGACATCATATCTCTCCTGTCTTGCTTGATGTTGATACATGTTCTTGAAATGTGTTACCATCTCTATGACATTCATGTTCTCATGCTTCTCTTGCAACTCATAGTTCATTGAGCACTACATTAGACACTTGACATCCACGACATCATCAAGGTGCTTCTTATAAGCATCCTTTTTAGCCTTGGGCACATTTACGGTGGGTTCCACTGGCTCTGGTGTTTCAAGGACATAGAGCTTACGCTCATGTGTGAGAACAATTCTCAGCGTCCTAAACCAGTTTTGAAAGTTGGTTCCGGTAAGTTTTTCCTTCTCAAGGACTGATCACAATGAGAAAGTGTGAGTGTTGTTTGTCATTTGATTTCTACAAAAGAAAATTTTGGATTTAGTCCAAAACATTTTTACTTGTAAAGATTTGATAAATGAGATTAATTAGACCTTTAATTAATTACACTCCCACTATTTTATTCAAATTGATAGCCCTCACTATCTACTCGGAAGATTGCAACGCACAACCTTCTAGTGATCCAAGTTCCAAAATAATTGGATCAATGCCCACCCAACGCCGGCATCAAAGACCAAATACTAAGGTAGGCAACTTTTAACAATTGCATCATATGCAACTCTTAGATAGATGATCATGCACAACTCCTTGCCATGATGCATTTGTGTGCCTCTAGGTACTTGATCCTATCAAAGTTCCCTAGTTAAGTCCAACCTATAAGCCAAAAAGATGAGTTTGCACCCTGTGGAGGCAGACCCACACACCCACCATCACACTTCCATGAGATAGAAAGTGTACCACACAGAAGCGTGCCCACACATTGTCGATCAAGCTTTTCATGTGTGTTTCTTTATGGAAGGCAATTGAAACTTAATATTCTTAATTGAGGGGTTTTATTAATACATATACATATCCAAACACCACATACTTATAGTACATATTATATACTACTATATTCACAACCACAAACGTTAGACATGTAATCATAAACACAAATACATCAGTTATTGCCATACTATTATAATCCTTTGGAGCAACAAAGGATTTGATAAATTTTATTTTGTTGGATATCCTAAAGAGACTAAACGATATTACTTTTTTCCCTATTTGAGAAAAAGTGTTTGTTGGCAGAGATCATGTATTCCTAGAAAAGGAATTTATTTCCAAAGGTATCGGTGAGAGGAAAGTGGAACTCAAAGAGGTTCAAGACCAACAAGAAGACATTGAACCAATACATGTACCAAGAGGAACAAAGAGAATCACAAAGTGTTGTGGAATCTTGAATTCCTTAAGTAACATATGTACCTCGTAAATTTAAAGGACACACATTGAACCTGAGAGATTTGGATATCTTGTAACTCAGGAAGGAAGTGAGTTGGTAATAGATGATGAGATAACAACCTATATAGAAGCTATTAAGGGACCCAAGTTTGAGAAATGGCTTGAGTCCATGAGAATTGAGATGGAATCCATGTATACCGACAAGGTATGGACCTTGTTGGATCCACCTGAAGGGGTAAAACCCATAAGGTGCAAGAGGGTCTTCAAGAAGAAAACTGACAAGGATGGTAAATTACAAACCTATAAGGGAAGATTGGTTGCAAAGGGTTTTAGGCAAGTTCAAGGTGTTGACTTTGACAAAACCTTTTCTCCACTAGCCATGGATAAGTTCATCAAGATCATGCTTGCTATTACAGCTTATCATGACTATGAGATTTGGAAGATGGATGTTAAAACTACATTCCTTAATAGGAATCTTCTCAAGGATGTGTACATGACACAACCTGAGCATTTTCTTAATCCAAAGGATGCAAATAAAGTGTGTAAGCTACAAAGGTTAATCTATGGATTGAAGAAAGAATATCGGAGATGGAATATTTGTTTTGATGAGATAGTTAAAGAGTTTGGCTTTGTTGAAAATGAAGATGAACCTTGTGTGTACAAGAAGGTTAGTGGGAGTATAGTGACATTCCTCATATTGTATGTAGATGACATACTATTGATGAGGAATGACATAGGTACTTTAAAAAAGGTAAAGACATGGTTGGGAAATACATTTTTTATGAAAGACTTGGGAGAAGCATCCTACAACTTAGGGATTAAGATCTATAGATATAGATATAAAAGGCTTCTTGGACTATGTCAGAGCACAAACATTGACAAAGTGCTGAAGCGGTTCAACTTGGAGAATTGAAAGAGAGGAAACCTTCCCATGCATCATAGAGTTACCATATCTAAAGTTCAAAGTCTTAATTCTTGTGAGGAAAGGGAACACATGAGTATGATTCCGTATGTATGATCAATTGGATCAATCATGTATGCAATATTGTGTACCTCTCCCAATGTCTATTATTCCTTGAGCATGATGATCATATATCAATAAGATCTAGGTGATGCTCACTGGACAGTCTTGAAGGACATACTTAGGTACTTGAGAAGATTTAAGGATCAGTTCCTCATCTATGGTTGAGAGGAAGAGTTGGTGGTAAAGTGTTACACTGATGCAAGATTCCAAATTGACAAAGATGATTACAGATCACAATCAGGATTCATTTTTTGCCTAAACAACAAAGTTGTGAGCTAGAAGAGTTCTAAGAAAGAGATAGTTTTATATTCTACAATAGAGGTCGAGTATATTGCTGCTTCAAATGCAACAAATGAGGTTGCATGGATCAAGAAGTTCATCTCTGAACTTGGGGTTGTGCCAAGTATCAAGGGCACAATTGAGTTGTATTCTGACAACAATAGAACTATTACATAAGCTAAGGAACCTAGATTGCATCAGCGTTCCAAGCATATACAAAGGCGGTTCCATCTCATACGAGAGATCGTACAATGAGAAGATGTAAAGATTTGCAGAGTACCAACTGAGAACCATGTTGCTAACCCATTGAGTAAAGCACTTTTTTAGTAGAAGAGTGATGGACATGATAGATCACTTGGAATAAGATTCGTGGGTGATTGGCTGTAAGTGCAAGTGGGAGTATGTTGGTATATATACCCAGAGAGCCAATCATATGATGATCGTAATGACATACTTTGTAAATGATTTTATTATCAATAGAAGGCAAGCTCCAATTTATTTAATTTTAATCAATTATAAGATAATGCTATAACATAATAAATGTGTAGAGAATGATATTACTCAATGATGTATGTCTTCAAGTACGTGACTTGAAAAAAATGAGATTATATGGATTTTAAGAGTATATATATTCTCATTATATCCCTGGTTGGTTGTTATTATGAATGGCATATTGACAATAATAACATGTAAGACTAGAGTGTGTGTTGGTTGATGAAAAATACTCATTAGTCATGATATGGTATATCAAACCAAGCATATAGATACATGTTAGAGAATAGTGAATCAGAAAGATCCACCATGAGACTGGCACATGGAATCCATCACAATGGTAGTCATAGTCAACTTTCATAGTGTTGGTGGTGATTGTGGTTCTTAGACCTAAAGTCACTACACTCATCACATGTCATTCGGTATGCTTTGACATCATCAAACATAATCTTGAATAAGGGTTGCCATAAAGGAGATGATTGGGTGACTGTGACACATGGGGACTGACTATGAGTGACCTAGATGGGATTTATCCCTCCTATAGGAGTATGATATTCTAGGCTTTGTAATTAGTGAGATAGAGAAATGCATGGCCATGCACTCAATATGTGAAATTGAGCTTACATATATCTCAAACAGTCTACTCTGGTTCAAGAAACAAGATTGAATGTTGAAAAGGATGGCTACTCCATGCCTCAAGTTCAATATGGATATCAGTGATAAAGGAACTATACAAACACTGCAACACCATGCACATATTATAGGTTGAAGTTGTTCTCCAACTTTCCATTTACTTAGGAAGAATTGATGTGCATCTAGGCACTGCTCATTGCTTGTGATTTCATAAACTGTTATGGACATTCAGTGCCAATGTAATATGGGACCTATAAGGTCACACCTAATGGTACAAATCTAGTAGAGGAGTTCTATTCATGAATGATAATTGTATTGATTACTAAAGTGTTTAGGTAATACCATTCGAGAAATAAATCAACTAATTGGACTCCCAACCCATCGTCTCATGTGATGAAACAATTGGCTGGAGTGTCAAGTTGATTGGATATTGAATTGGCTAAGTTCTGCCAGAACTGGGGAGCAAATCAACTGGCTCACCTAGTGAACTTATCGGCTTGGATCACCAACCGACCAACTGGGGTTAGGGTGATTCATCCAATTCATTGAGAAATTTGAATGCATCAAGGATTAGTGCTGACATCATGTTGTGGATTAATTGGATTTGAATTTTCTAATTCATATTCGATTGCGAAACATGGCCAAATGACTGATTCACTCTACAAACCAATTAGATCATGTGTGAACCGACCAGTTCGGTGCTTTAAGTTTGCAAAAATTCATGACCTTCCGGTCCCTTGCACTCCCACATAGACTGGAACCCAGACCCTAACCCCTCCTATAAATAGAGGGGTACTAGGGATTCCTAAAATATAACTCAATTGCCAATGAAAACTTTTGTCCTCACTGGTTGTGGTAACCAACAGAGAGCCCGATCAAGTCTTACCCGGTAAAGGGAGGGATAATAAGGGAGGATCAATTGTGGGAGAGCAAGTTGGTGACTAGTACACCAATGAGAGGGACAACTCCTTCCTATCTATTCTAGTATAAAGGCATGATTCTAGCCAGTCTGTGTGGACTTCCAAGCGTGGAGGCCATTGTCTGCCACTAGGAGGACAATGTCAACCTGTTTCCCATGGTGAGACTAGGAGGTGCAACATAAGAGTCCTAGTGCAACTAGAAAACAATTGTGCATCTAAAAAATTAAGGATATGTTGATGGACATGCTCCAAGACCAGGTATATCCTCGAAACCATCCTTTCCATTATATAGTTATTGACGCGATCCGCTGGTGTACAGGGAATATGTTGGTAAATGCTTTTTTGTTTCTTCTTCCTACCTGATGACATATTTACCAATAGTTAGGGTATAAAAACTCCAAACACCCCGTATATTGAAATATATACACTCCAAAAATCTTCCGACAACCTAGAGATTGCTATAAGATTAACCCATTTTTTATTTCCCCTGAATACCCATGCAACACTTGATTAATTATACTATTTATGCATCATTTAGTTGTATTACGCATTTGGAAACAATATAAAGAGATAAAATTGACTTACTAATCAAATATATTGACTTATTAATCAAATATAAAACTCCAAAAGATATAATATAGACTCACATATATCAAACCCCATACCAGGATACAAGTAAACACCTTTGACCACAACAAATCCCTACATATCAATCTCAGCTACAACAAGGCCCAACATGTCGGTCTAGGACACAATAAGTCACAACATATCTAGTCATAAAACATCAACATCAATCAAGTCATAAAAAGGGATATCCCATCCTCCACAGTTTCTTTCATAGCATGCAAATAACATCACAAAAGATAGGACCTTATCCATTACATAGAAATTTTCATAATCATCATTTAGGATAAGACACCATCACATAGCATGATTAGTCATCAATATTCAAGTGTAGTGGTACCATGAGGAACTTTCATATTGTATTGTATTTAGGGGTATTAGTTCAAATCAACTGGTCCTCATTACATATATCTTTAAGATCCTACTTAGTTACAAAAATGTTTATATCATCATTTTACCAAATTCGATGTTTTCATCACCTTATATTAGATCCACTGAGTAGTAATCTCATGAGAGGAAAATGATGCAAAATAATTTTTTCATAAGAATCCTTCAAGTAGGATTTGTCTAAATAAATAAAACTAGAACAACATTTACACATTTATACCTTATCTAGGCAAATTTTCCAACAATTCATTTTGTACTGCTTGATGTAGATCTAGACCTTCCAATGTAATAATCTCTTGAATTTTTTTACATAAACAATTAAAACACTTTTTGGGGTTTCTAGCACTTTGGGAGTCTCCTTGTGATACATGTAGAAAAGTACTTTTTGGTTGCTAAAAATAGCAATTTTCCGATGACTATTAATGGAGGATTGTGGAAATCCCAAGGTGAACTTCACAAATCCCAAGGTCATATAGATGACTGTATTGACCTCGAATATGATCTCAAATTCATCTATGAAGGATCATTGTGTTTCACTATGCATATGCGTTATGGTTTGCAATGTTCTACTACTAGACATTCTCACCCGATTTGAGTTCTCCACGCGGCGAATCACAACGCTTTGATTTGGGGACTTTCTCGTCGATTTGCATTTTTGTAGGTGGCAAATCATTGAATCCACTAGGAAGATCTTCTCCTTGATTTGTGTGCTTAGAGGATTGTTTCATTCCATTGTCCATGCCTATGGAATATTCTTCCATTCAGCCATCAACTTGATTCGTATTACTTAGGTGAATATCTTCATCTAGAATGAAGTAACTGTGCAAGTTCGTCTCCATAATATCCACGTGAGTGCTCAAATATGGCCTCAATTTCCAATCTTTACCTCTCTAACTTGCTCTTAAGTTTTCTCAAACCTTGGAGGCAACAATGAGAGGATCTCAGTGCATGCCTTAAAGATTATATATAAAGGAGTGGGGAGTCAGGGTTTTTTTAACCCTATCTGGCCAGGATATGGACTTCCTAACTTATGTAAACTTATTTTCTAAGTTTGGACCCTTATTTTATTTAGGTCCTTGAATCTTACTTTTAGGTCCCTAGATTTATCCTAAAAATTACAATAAGGTTCAATTTAGCCTTTCTTCAAGCTATATATATGTGTGTGACCCTATAGGCACCATGATACATTGGCAAATCCTTCACTAATCAATATTAAGATCCATAAGCAATGAGTATGTGCGTCTACACATCATTGCTACCCAAGTAGTAGGATTGGTCAAACAAGACTAAACCAACAACGACTAGTCTTACATGTTGTATATTCCTTTCGTCATACATACCCAGATTGAACTAGAGGCATGGACAAATAATTTTCATTACGTTCAACCTAATTTCCTTCATCTCAAAGTATACTAGCAAAATACATATGAGCTCAATATCATATATTGAGTCATCAGTTCATGGACATGCATTTCTCTAATCACACTTATCAAGAGGCCTTGGATATCACTCTTGTTACGTGGAAGAGACAAGTTCCTCCTACTTCACTCACAATGCATAACATTATTCAGATCCCACCCAATAACTACCTTTATGGAAAAGTTCTTCAAGATCTTGTTGGGTAGTGTCAAAACATGACCATTATCATGTCAACATTGTAATTACTTTGCGTAGATGGATAACAACACTATTGTTGCATTTGTATGTTTGATTATGACTATCATATAATGGTCCATGAGTCACCCTCAAGGTGGGTCTATCCAGTACACTTGTTTTCTAGCAAGTACCTATGTGCCTAACTTGGTATACAATACCATGACTGATGAGTATTGGTCTTTAGTCACCACACATACTAGTGTCACATGTATTTATGTTCTCCAATCCTCAATAATACTTGACAAGGAACATTTAGGAATATTGTTCTTAGCATCCATCATGATCTCATATTCATGTCATGTACTTATAAGTCCCATGCCTTTGAACCAATCAATCTAACAAAATTTATAATTTAAATTAACACAATAGCAATTAAATGTTCATCAAAAAATTTGAATTTTGTTTATTAATCAAATAAAAAATACATAATATCCCTATAGCCATCATCTAATGACTGGCTTCTAGTTTATGTTGTTATCAGTGGCGCTCTACTAGGGTTTCATGCATGGAGGTGGGAACGGCGGCCGTGGAGGCCGCGGTGGAAGAGGATGCTTTGGAGGCACACAACCACTGGATGAAATGAACATGGAGGAAGGAAGCGTGCTCAATGCAATGGAAGGGATGGAGGATGTCATAGGAAGCGAAGGCGATGAGGCATGCGAGGCCCCGAGACCTGAAGCGGTGACGCCCAGTATACCAGGGGATGAGACGGAAAGTCAGACGCTACCTGCGGTAGATGGAGAACTGAGCAACCTTATAGACTTAATCAACAACCCACTAGCAAGCACAACCAGGGCTAGCAAGAAACAATCTCAACATGAGACTCTTCAACGCATGGGTATCTTTGGAGATCACAGAACAAAGGAAACCCAGACAAACATTGTTGGAACCAGAGGGGGACCCCATCCTCCGAATCTGGAGGAATTCTAGACATTGCAGGGTGGGACGGTCGGAGAACCACATGCAAAAGGGGAAGCACACAGGAAATTTTTATCCTACAAAGACATAATAAATGACAGAGAAGGAACCAGGAGACTTCCGTTTCTTAGATTTGAGGACCTGAACGCAACAATGCAAAAGAAGGACATATGAACAAGCATTATAGAAGGAACACCATCATTTGATATAGATGAAGGAAGATTTGATGCTCTGATGCGACCATGGATGTATCCAGTAGTGGTGAAGGTCGTCGCCAGAAACGTTGGATTTCTCACACTACAGGATAGAATTAAAACAATATGGAGACCGGTTGGGGCGTTCAAACTCATAGACCTGGAGAAAAACTATTTCATCGTGCAACTCACGAGAGAAGATGATTACCTGACGGCTCTCACGGGAGGACCATGGACATTAATGGGATCCTATCTTAGTGTACAACCATGGGACAGTTCATTTTCTCCATCCTCTGCCAACCCGAAACACATGGTGGTCTGGATAAGGATCCCACGACTGCCTATCTTTCTCTATCAAACGCAGTTCCTGGAGGAAGTCGAAGACACAATAGGGAAAACAATCAAGGTGGATTTGAACACTGACCAAAAAAGGAGAGGGAAATTTGTAAGAATTGCAGTTAAGCTAGACACCAGCAAGCCTTTGGTGCCCGAAATCATGGTACAAGGAGTAAGGTACAATATCAAATACAAGAACCTAACCAACATCTACATGTTTTGTGTCAAAGTCCGACACTTGACTAAGGAATGTATTGAAAGGAAGGCGGCCATTGAGGTCCAGGGAAACACAGGGAAATAGATAGATAGGTCAGAAGTAACGGTGAAGCCTTTGGGGAAGTTCTTGGAGAGCTTACATGCACAACCCTTTCTGAGGCATCTGAGAAAGGAGGATGCACATGGTAGAAAAGGAGGTATTCCCACACACAATAGGTTTGTGGACTTGGATGCGGTGGAGGAGCAGCCGGAGGGAGCACCTCCGCTAGGGAATGTCGGGCCTAAACTGGGGTTTGAGTGGCGTCAGTGGAAGATAATGAATAAGAAGAAATATCCAGTTGAGGAAGCCAATCGACCCAACACCAATATGGTACAGAACAAGGAGGGACAGATGAGCAAGGACGGGAACACACATAAACACATGGCTGTATCTTTAGAGGGCGAGGGGCTAAAATTCACAATGGGAGAAACACAAACGAGGAGGACCACAGTGGGAAGTCTGAGCAAGATGATGATATTTGGGGCGTCAGTAGGCATCCATCTAAGGAATAGGAAAGTGATTAGTTGTAAGGACCTTACAAGGAATGGCCCATGGAAAAAGAACAGGAGGAGCTATGAGGTACCGGAGGAAATGGAACCGGGCAAGGAGGACCCGAGATCTTCTGCGATGGTTACCCAATGAGGGTGACCACTTGGAATGTCTAGTGTATCTGTGGAAGGGATACCCAAAATACAATAAAAGATCTAACCCAACTACATAAGATCGACGTGCTAGAAGTCCTGGAGACTAGGACCAGCGGTGATAAAGTTGACAGGATTGTGAAATTGTTAGGGTTCGATAGATCCTATTGAGTTGAGGCGACGGGATTCTCTGGAGGCATTTGGTTGATGTGGAAGAGTAGGATAGGGGAGCTGGAGAAAATAGCTGGGCACAATCAATTCATTCACTGCAGAGTTAACAAACATGAGAGGTTGACCTTCGTGTATGCGAGCACAAAGAAAGCAGGAAGACGACTCCTGTGGGAACACCTTCACACAATTGCAGATACTTCATCCTCACTGTGGATGGTTGCATATGACTTTAATGCGGTGTTAAGGGTTTATGAAAAGGTGGGGGGGCGAGCCCATCAAGATGAGCAGTTGTAGGGAATTTTCTATGGGTCTCACGAATGCTGTAATGGGGGAGTTGGGGGTATTGGGCCCGAAGATGACCTTCAGACGGGGATGGCTGACGGAAAGGCTTGATAGGGCGGTGGCCAATTAGGAATGGCTTGAAGCTTTCCCTTAAACTAAAGTTGAAGTTCTACCAAGAATCAACTCTAATCACTCTCCCATACTTATCACTATGGATGACAAATCCAAGCGGTATGCGTCTCTGTCACGAAACTGTTCCTACCCCAATCCCAATCCCACTGCATAGACAGTAGAAAAAGGATTGAAGTGCCCATCCCTGAGTGGCCCAATAGAATCAATCACACAGGCATATACAATAAGAAATAAATAACTCAAAAACTGGATAATTAAAGAACAAACTAACCCAATATGGAGATATATATGATTTATCTTTGTCATCAGAGTGTATAATGTGGAAGTGATCATATTCAATATTCCATTTGTATTGCCTAAAATCAAGAAAATCAAGACACAATCATGCAATTGCACGGTACACTATCAAAATCAAGTAAAACACTTTATAAGAAAATAAGTATACTTGGAAGGACTTATATTCAAAAGAATAACAAGCAATTTGCAAAACCAACATTTATTCAACACATTTGTCAAGCAATTTGACTTTTATTATGAGTTCCCATTATGTTGTAATTCGAGAAGCATGCTTATATATTTTTTGTGACTCTATTACCCCAACGCGATGGGAAAGGTCACTAGGCTCCTTCTCACCATAGGAACATAGGAAGCCAATGTACAAGTCCCACCTCCAACTGAGGTGGTTGTTGTACTCAATATCAACATTATCAACATTATCAATATCATCATAATGATCAATATATGGGTAGTCATAATGGGCATGTAATTTATGTTTTCATGTTTTTCAAAATATAGTATAGAAAAATAGAAGACTAATCATAGGGAATAGTAGCTCATCCAAGTAAATAGCCAAGCATACAGTCAAGAGATGCATATAAGTATCTTCAATACAATCAAGGAGGAGTTATATAATAGTGTACCTTTCACTGAAGATATTGAGTATAATTCAACAAGAGTGGAAGATCATGGTCTCAAGTAGTTCCTAGATCAATCAAGATATGGATCGAGGGTCAACATCATATTATAGACCAATACCAAGTACACCAGATTAGGGTTTTCCAATCCTATTCATCCCTAAGGTAGATCATTCATTTTGAGTCAACATTATATCAAGACTTTAATATTTACACAAGTGTCAAGCATATTCGAGGATGGATGATCTACCTAGGTATTTTAGGAATATATTCACTAACCCTAATTATTATCATCAATATTTGAGTCATCATTCAAGTTTCTAGATCATCATCATGATACTTAGCATCATTGGTATTCAAGATTAGATCAAGTTTCGATTAATATTAAGAGTAAATCAGGGATCAAATTTTAGGTTAATAGATCAAGATATGCCACAAGATTTAGATCAATCATATTATTATAATGTCATCATCATATTCAAGATTAAATCAAGTCAGCAAATATAAATCTAGATCATTAATGGGTCAATTATTATTTTAGAGTCTCAATATGAACATTAGAGTCGAGAATTAGGGTTTTCAATGTTAAATCAAGATTAACAACAAATAGAGTCATTTAGACCAATTACATAAGAAAGAGATCAATATTTAGGTGCATCCATGAGAATAGTTTAGAATCAGGCTTCATAAGTATTTTTAAATGATTCATTATATATTTCTGATCGAAAATGACTATTTACTCGAATTATTTGGAGTTAGGGTGCATTTTCTATGATTAAACATAGATCTAGCTATTTAGTTGAATATTTGTCAGAGAGGGAGCAAAATACCTTTGATAAGGAAAATTGAGGATCATCTGATGCACCATTTAAGGCTAGGATTGAGCCACATAGGCAAGGCGTCTTTCTTGGTTCAGGGTTTGGTTCAAAACATCAATTTGTCAGTCCACTGCTTGATTTCTCAGTTTGATCAATGGTTTGTTGGGCCGGCGGTTCACGGGACCATCTTTCACTCGCGTAGCACATCTTCACGAGCCCAGAAATAGGGCAGCGGGGCTCGCCGAAGTGGAGGAGTCTTGGGAGCAGGAGGGGCCGAGATAGAGCACCAGTAGGCCGATCGGGATTGCCTTTGCCTCGCGGACCTGATGGGGGGCAGAGAAAAGGGATAGAAGGCAAGTAACAAAGATCCCCAAAGGGGCCCATGCGGCGGTGCCATTTTATGGAAGCAAGGGAAGTCAAGGAGGATAAGGGGTGCTCGGGGACAAAACAGAGGGCAATGGAGATTTCTCGAGCAAGGTGAGGTGTCTGCGAGTCATTGGGAACGCTTATATAGTGTTGGGGCTAGGATTTTAGGGTAAATCGAGATCTAGATGCAGACCTAGCCACCGGAGTGAGAGAGGAGAGTAAGAAACTTGTTTGGCGGCACAAAAATGCATGGAAGCTTATCAAAATATAGCTTGCCCAGTTCAAAATTGTGAGCGGGTTGTTTTGGCTTGCTTAGATTTTCAAAATAGGGTCCTGAGCGGGAGATTGGCCATTAAGCTTGGCGTGTCTCCTCCCGGCAATCAACGGGAGGTAGGAGACAATCTCTTGGCCATTTGATTAAGGCTGCAATCCATGTGGGGTAGATCCAAGGGTCCAAAATCAGCCCGGATTGGTTTGCTTGGATCGTTGACATGGCAAAGCTAAGAAAAAGCTCAAATAAAAGGGGGAAAAGGGGTTTTCAATACATTAACTTCAAGAATTCATAGTAAATCATAGGAATGTCCAAATGAGCTCAAATTTGGATCACAACTTCATAAAAATGTGGAGAACCTTTATTAAAAGATTGAGAACAAAAACATGAACTTTGATGGATTATTTTTCTTCTTTGGACAAAGTGGTGATTGAATCTATTTTTTTTTGATAAAGGGTGCATGTCACTTTTATTTATTCATATCAGAAAGAGCAAATGCTACAATGTTTTCATCAAAATCCTCTAACACAATCCGAGGATCTCCTAAGAAACAGGCATGAGTGGCTAAAGCATGGGCAGCCCCATTACCTTGCCGTCTAATAAAACAACAGTGGAAAGAGGGAAAACATAAAGATAAGCAACAAATCTCAGTGACGATGCTATCCTCATATCCGCGTCCCCATCTGCCGACCTTCACTGCATGAACCAACATAGCACTATCAGTCTCGACGATCAGATCCACCAGGCCTAGGTCCAGAGCTAACCGCATCCCATGTAGGACTGCCATTCCCTCCGCACTAAGCACTGAGAACGCATGGTCCAAATGGGATTGGTATGTAGCCTTCATAACACCTAGGTGGTCTCGGAACACCGCTCCAATCCCCGCCATACCACCATCTCGGACACTGGCATCTGCATTCATCTTGAAACACCCCTGCGAGGGCGGGTTCCAAGATGAAGAATCCAGGTCACCCTCCCTATGCGCCCCTCCATGTGATGCCGACGAGTGCCATCTGTAGTCCTCCATCAACGAAAGAAAGCTGGCTGCAAGTACTGGAATATGTGGCTGCTAGGGATAAAAAATATGCTTGTTTCTGGCTATCCACACTGTCCAAAGCAAAGTCACCCCTTCCTCCCTTCTCCTCAAATCATCCTCCCGTAATAGCTCCCTGGAAAAGTCCCTAACATCCAACCCTGCGTGGAGCGGCCAAGAAAGCTGTCCGGCTGCCCACACAGGACCTACTGAAGCACAGAGAAAAAGTACATGAGTGGAATCTTCTGGGTGAGATAAACAACATGGGCATAGATCATCTTGTTTTGCATGCCTCCTGTACAGGGCTTCTTTCGTTGGTAGAATGTCTCGAAGCACACACCAAAAAAATGTTTCAGCTTTGGTGGCCAGCGTTGCTTCCAGACCAATCCTCCTCCTCAAAGTCATCCAGTAGGTCCTCCCCTGTGCGCATCAGTCTGTAGCGCTGCACACTGCAAACTCTCCCTTGCACTCACTAACCCAACATAGAGTATCGACATCCTCCCTGCCCCCCAAAGGAATAGCATGAATCATAGAACGTATATGAGGGGGAAACACATCCATCAAGGCATCCTCGTCCCACAGGCCTGTCGCCGCATCTATCAACCCAGCCACTGAAGTATAAGTAACTGGCCCATGTATCAGATAACGGTGAACTATCCCTCCCAGCTGTGGGATCTATCTGTCTCTGTAAATATCAATGTTCCTCCCCAAACCCACCCTCCAGAGGAAACCCGACTTTGCCAACTGTAGCGCCCCCCATATGCTCCTCCAAGTGTAGCTAGGTGCCCCTCCCCTTTCCGAGTGGATGATCGAAGTGTGCCGGTAATATTTCTCCTTTAATATACAACTGACCAATGATCCCTCCTTAGTAGCGAGCCGCCATCCCTATTTTTCCAGAAGTGTATTATTAAAGGCTGACAGATCTCGGAACCCCATCCCTCCATACTCCTTCGGCCTACACAGCCTCACCCAACTGAGCCAATGAATCTTCCTCTCCCTTTCCTTCACTCCCCACAAAAACCGTGCTATCATGGAATGTATCTCATCTATGAGTCCTTCCGGGAGTTTGAAAATGCTCATCAAGTAGGTAGGAATAGCCTGGATCACTGCTTTAATAAGAACCTCCTTCCCTGGCTTAGACAACAACTGTTCCTTCCATCCCTGCAATATTTTCCATACCCTGTCCTTAATTGCAGCAAAGACCACCTTCTTAGACCGCCCCACAGTCGTAGGTAAACCCAAGTATTTCTCATGTCTGTCCACCTCTCTCACCCCAAGCATGTTCTTGATGATGTCCCTCCTTTCCGCCTCCACATTGCTACTAAAGGAAACCTCAGTCTTCTCAAAATTAATTTTCTGTCTGGATGCCCTCTCGTATTGGTTGAAAATCTCAGCTAAAGCGGAGCATTCTTGTGAGGTAGCTCTAGTAAACATGATGCTATCATCAGCGAAGAAAAGGTGAGAAACCTGTGGTGCTGTCCTGCATGCTTTAATGCCATGGATCCTTTTTTCCTGGTCTACTTTTAAGAGAGATAAAGAGAGAGCTTCAACACAAAAAATAAAGAGATAGGGAGAGATAGGGTCACTTTGGCATAGTCCTCTGGTTGGTCTTTTAAATCCCCTCCTCCTGCCATTAATGACGAATTTATGTGAAACGCTAGCCATGCACTCCTGAACTTTGGACCTCCATTACATAGGAAAACCTTGTTGGTATGTATGCCCTGATAAAAATCATGGGATGATTGGTGGGATACATTAAGATTGATTTGATGAACATCAAAGGCAAGCTTCCAATTCTTTCTGGTTTAGTCATATGAGATAGTGATAGAACAGATTGAATGTCTAGAGAATGACAGTACTCAATGACGTATGCTTTCAGGTTGAGGACCTGAATGATGAGATCATACGGATGCTAAGAGTTTGTACATTCTTGTTATGTCCCTAGTCGGATGTCATTGTGGAAGTTAGATAGACAATAATGACGCACAAGGCTAGATTGTGGTGCTGGTTGATGACATAATCTCATTAGTCATGATATAGAGATACCAAACCAAACACATAGGTACTTGTTAGAGAACAAGTGTACCAGACAGACCCACCGTGAGTTTGACACATGGAACCATGATATGGTAGTCACAGTCAGTACTCACAGTGATGGTGGTGAGTGTGATTCTTTGACCTGAAATCGCTACACTCAACACATGTCGTTGGGCACACTTTGACATCATCAAACGCAGTCCTGAAACATGGGTTGTTATAAAGGTGATGATTGGGTGGCTTTGACACATGGGGCTTTTGAGGGGTGAGTGATAGATATGGGATTTGTCCCTCCTGAGGGAGTTTGATATCCAAGGCCACTTGATGATTAGGATTGAGATAGGCATGCACATGCATGTGTGAATCAGTATGTGATATTGATGTCATACATATCTCGTTCAACCTACTCTGAGATCAAGAAAGTGAATGAACGTTGACAGGATGACTGTTCCATGCCTTAAGTTCATTCGGGATATCAGTGAAAAAGGAATTATACATTCACTGTAACACCATTCACGGATTGTAGGATTGAAAGTTGTTCTCCAACATTCTACTTTCACTTGGGTAGCACTGATGTGTGACTAGGCACCGCTCTTTGCTTGTGAAGTCATAAGTGTTATGGACTTTCACTGCCAACGTGAAATGGACCTGCAGGGTCACACACATAGGATTTAACCTGGAAGAGGAGTTTTGTCCACAAGCAATGTTTAGATTGATTACTAAAGGATTTTAGTAGTTCAATTAAACACTGAATCAATTGATAGCTCAATATCACATTGTTCAAGGTGTTGGACACATTGATTGGAGTATCATATTGATTGAAATTGCAATTGACTGATTCTGCACAACCTGTACTCCCAACCAATCGGTTCATGTGATGAACCGGTCGACTGAGGTTGCTGAACCGGTCGGCTCAAGTGTTGAGCCGATCGACTGAAGCCCAGGGTGAACCGATTGCTTCAAGTGTTGAAATTATTGATTCAACTGGTGCAACCGAGCAACTTGGGAAAATAGGATTGGTGAGAATTTTCCTTTCGTTTCAATTGCCCAATTTGATTGGGAAATAGGATTGATATTCGATACCAATTAGGAACAAAAGAAGGAAAGTCAATCGGGAACCGACCAGGACCACCAACCGACCGGTTCACTTGTGAACCTACCGGTTGAGGTGTCCAAACCGACCGGTTCACCTGTGAACCGATCCGTTCAGGTCCCCAACCGACCGTTTCACTTGTGAAACAATCGATTCAGGTTGCGAGTTGGTTGCTTTTGTGGAAAATCTCGAACCCTTCTACTTCTGCTTTTAATCCCGCATTGCCCAGGATAGAGAACCCTGTCCCATGACCCTCATATATATATAGGGGTATTGGGGGCTTCTCAGAGAAAAACTCAGTGCAACCAGTTTCTCTGGAAAGTTGTCATTCTCTCTGGTTTTGGTAACTGAGAGAGAGCCCGAGCAAGTGCTACCCGCAACGGGAGGCGCAGCAAGGGAAGGACAACTGCAGTTGCAACTAGAGGCAGGAGAGTGTGTTTGCGACTAGTATGTCAACCGGAGGGTGCGACTCCTTCCAACTCCTTGTGGGACAAGGAGTGTAGAGTTCCAGGTGGTCCGTGTGGACTACTTCAGAGGCGGGAGGTCACTACCACTCAGGAGGACAACTGTCAATCCGACAGTCTGGTAGGAGGAGGAGTCATCAGTCCCAGTGTGACCAGGAGCTACACAGCACCGTCCAAGACCGGAGTTGAAGACCACGTAAGGCGCGAGGTATTGTCGTCGAGCAAGCCTAGGAACAAGGTATGATTCCACAAACCATCCTTTCTTATTATATAGACGTTGACACGTTTCCTCGTGCTGGGTTTGGGGGAGAAATTTTTTGTTTCCGCTGCCTTCTTTGCCTCCCCTAAAACCCATTAGTGGTATCAGAGCCAGGTCAACTTCTCTATATTTTAGGAATATTGATATGATCGATTTTGGTTTGTCGCCTTTATTTATTGCATACGATGCGAATAAAATTGGCTTTATGCATGCTCAATCCTAAATCCACAAATCCCAATTACATATATGATATGTATTATTAATGCACTCAATACGCGTCACCCTTAAACGAGTTTTGTGGTGGATGTAAAGCATGGTTATGGCCAATAAACCCTATCTGTGTGTGGTTGTATGTGGTTCCTTGCATCTCGGTCTGCGCACTGATCTTCCTTCTCCTATTCCTAATGTAACTCGAAATAATTCGAGATTCTTTCCAACCTTTTCTCCCCCCGAATGTAACTCGGGGTTTCTCCTTTTAAGCAATGTAAATTAGGATAGATGTTATTTCCTGTTATGTCGAAAATCAGCGGACATCCTGACGACAGATGAGACGATCGGTTCAAGGTGTGAACCGATCGGTGGACGTTCTAGACGATCGGTTCAAGGAGTGAACCGATCGGTTGATGACCAGTTCAAGGAGCGAGATGAGTGGGTGGCGACCATGACGAGATGCACGACGACCAGGCGAACCGATCGGTTGGAGGAGCCAACCTATCGGCTGGTGGCACGTAGACGACTGGGCCAAAACGAGCAAGTCAATCATATGATGAGTTGATCTACTCCGAAGGCAAAGCACAAAGTTCATCTTGTACAGGTTGCATGTGATGTAGACCTAGATGACCGTGATTCCTCTTGGCTCGAGGAATCACATTAGGATGGCCATAATCATCACTTTTATCGTTTTGCATGTTTTTGTGGGATATAGCATGTATATGATACATACTATGTATTGTGGTGATTGGATATGTATATGTATATAAAAACCAAATCCCTCAATAAATATTAAGTTTTAGATGCCTTCCAAATGCGACACACATGAAAAGCTTGATCGACAAAGTGTGGGCACACCCAAGCGTGGTGCATTGTCTATCTCATGGAATCGTGAAGGACGAATGTGTGGGTCTGACCAAGCAGGGTGCATATTCATCGTGTTTGCTTTGGGTCGGACATAACAAGGTGACCTAGATAGGATCTAGCGTCTTGAGGCATGGAGATGTTCACGACAAGGAGTTGCATATGACATCTTATCAAGACTTGCATATGATGCAATTGGAAAGAGTTGCCTACCTGAGAGATCTAAGTTGTGGGTGACAGCCCAAGCTGGTCCATGACTTAGAGGATTTTAGGATCTTGCCCACTAGAAGGTTGTACGCTGCAATCTTCCGAATTGATGGTGAGGGCTATCAATTTGAACTAAAATAGTGGGAGCAATAATTAATTAAAGGCCTAATTATATCGTAAAATTTTCAAATCAATCAAATAAGTCAAAATTGAGTTTTTGGACTAAAATTGCATATTTTCCTTTTGTAGTTCAAATGGCAACAAACAACAATAACTTTTCTTTGCGATCGGTCCTTGAAAAGGACAAGCTAAATGGGACAAACTTCCACAAATGGTATCGGACATTGAGAATTTTTCTCACTCAAGAGCGTAAGCTCTATGTCCTGGATACTCCAATTCCAGAGGAACCCGCTCCTAATGCACCAAAGGCAGAAAGAGATGCTTACAAGAAGCATTTTGATGATGCCATTAATGCAAAATGCTTGATGTTATGTTCTATGAACCATGAGTTGGAAAGACAACATGAGAACATGGGTGTCATTGAGATGATACATCATCTCACGAACATGTATGAAGATCAGGCACGGCAAGAGAGATACAATGTTTCTAGGGTGCTTTTCAAGTGCGTCATGACAGAAGGAGATCCAGTTGGTCCTCACACACTCAAGATGATTGGGTATGTGGAGAACTTGCAGAGACTGGGATTTCCACTAAGCCAAGAGTTGGCTACTGACGTGATACCACAATCGTTGCTAGAATCCTACAGTTAGTTTGTGATGAACTACAACATGAACAACTTTGATAGGCCACTATGGAGTTGTTGGGCATGTTGAGGACAGCCGAGATACGGATGAAGAAGGACAAGCCTAAGTCTATGATGGTGATCATGGGCAAGAAAGGCAAGTCCAAGCGCAAGGGTAAGGGCAAAGCTAAGAAAGGTTTTGATGCTAGCCAGGAGCCCAAGACGTCTTCATCTCTCAAGGCCAAGGGAGGCGTGACCAAGAAAGGAAATTGCCACCATTGTCAAAAGCCAGGACATTGGAAAAGGAATTGTCCTCTCTATCTGGAAGAACAAAAGAAGAAGGAGGCGACTAATGTCTCTACTTGAAGGTGTCATGAAAGTAAACTTGTAACACTTTTTGAGGTATATGATACCAAGATGTAAAGTGTAAAGAACTCATAATTGGGGCAAGTGTTGCTACCATAGATAGGAGTACTTTAGTCTATTTTCAGCACACAAGGCATGTAATACAGTTATGAACTGTTATTTCATATTTGCCAATAGATAGAAACACTTTATTTTTGCATATTGTATGACAATGATGGCAATTAATAAAGTTGAGTTTTCAATCTTAAAGATATGATCTTTATGGCAATGCCTTGTTTATCTTGTGGTATTTGATATGCATAAGATAAAATAATACCTAAAAGTTATAGATAACTCAAAAAATAAAATTAGCATCAATCATGAGAAATTCATTTCTAGTTTCCATGCGATGGATAAATGTAGACTCTTTTGGTTAGAGAACTAGTAAGAGACATGAATATCTTAGACATAATCAATCTTCACTAATGGTAGTGGGAGAATGATTATCCTATTAGGTATAATACATGTGATGTATTTACATTCCTATTGGAACAAATGCTAATACTTCAAATGGTGTTTAGAGAAATACCAATATGAATATCTTGAAATGTTCAAGATTATCATATATGAAGTGCAGTTTAGTAAAGTGTTAATTCTTGATGAGATCAATGAATGAAACACTTGGACCAAATGTTTGAGATCCTTATGAGCGATTATGATAGTGTATCATAGTGAACTCATGATTAAGGCATAGTGATGTCTAAATCAAGAAGGAATCATACTCTAAGGAGTTAGATAATGATTATCAAATAATTGAATTCTTCTTAATAAAAGAATACCCCACACTAATAAAAGAATTAAGAATTACAAGGGTTGTGAGTTCTTATATCCTTAACAAATACACCTCGATCATCTATGTGATGATTGTTCATGTGATGAGTCAACTATCTAGATGAATTTGAGGAACCAAATTTTGAGTTATGGTTTATGACCATTACATCCTAAATGACATCCATGTGAGCTATAAGGGATGACCTTGATGGTAGCACTCATTGGATGAAATCCATAAGTGCAAATGAGTCTTAAGTGTTAAGACACATGGATAACATTTTGAGAAGGATGATGCTTGTTGATTACAACTTAAAGACTAAAGCATTTGGCATATGGACACTAAAACCGCATTCCTATGAGGAATAAAACAAGGATGTGCATGTGACACAACCTATAAGGGTTATGAATCCATTAATGCAAATGAAGTCTATAAGTTACAATGGACTAATCAATGTGATTGATTGAGTACAAGAAACTCAGAATTGGATCTTTACTTTGATGATATAGTCAAAGGGTTTGATTGATATGTCAAAGATAAAGAGGGATCTGTGATTTAGTGGGAGAGTATTCACATTCCACATATTGATGTGAAATGGAAATGTTCTATAATGGAAATCCAAAAGTGGAAATTATCTTTAAGGAAGATCGAGATGTTTCCTATGTGATAGGAATTGATATCTATAGAGATATTTCTCGAAAACCTCGTGACCTGAAAAGAGAAAGCATACATTTGCAATCTATACTGAAGAGTTCAGTATGCATAGATTCAGTGGGAGAAAACTTGTCCATGTTACATGGAGTGAGTATCCCAAGGCCAAGTGTCCAATTATTATGAAGAATGGGAACACTAAGAATAGATATGGATCTATAATGTATGTAATCATCCCATTATATTGCATGCATGACATGGAAAGAATAATATGCATTCATCATCTTGTATGTAGGACATGGATATATGATGTGCTCATCCTGATAACTTGTATGTGGGACATGACGAGTGGATGTCTGTCTACTTCCAGTAAGGGTTACTGGAATACCATGAGAACTTGATATGTACTTGAGAAGTACTGGTTCAATGGAGATAAGGAAGAGTTCAATGTAAAGAGTTACATTGTTGCGAAATTCTGAAAGGACATAAAATTAATCACAAAACATATATATAGGTTATATATAAAAGTGAAAGTTTGTTGATAATTGGAAGTGTTCCAATAAAACCATTTAAAAGGGAAATGCCGAGTATCTATGCGTTAGAGAACAACTGTAGATACTATATGGATCTGGAAGTTCATGAGATGAATTTATATTCCGCTCATTGATGACAAGTATGGAATCCTTGATCATGCAATGTGGCTAAAGGTTAGCAAAGGAATACTAGATCGCATATTACGGCAACTCCATCTCATACGTGTGACGTACAGTGAAGAGATGAGAGACATGCAATTTAAACTGACTTTGGCAAGGTGTTGCCATTACTCACTATGTTGGCACTAGAGTAGAGTGACATGTGGGACATGTTTGAAGATCACTATGAATATGATTCAAGGTGATTTGCTCACAGTGCAAGTGGGAGTCTGTTGGTATGTATGCCCTGAGAGCAATCATGGGATGATTGGTGGGATACATTAAGATTGATTTGATGAACATCAAAAGCAAGCTTCCAATTCTTTCTGGTTCAATCATATGAGATAGTAATAGAACATATTGAATGTCTAGAGAATAACAATACTCAATGACGTATGCTTTTAGGTTGAGGACCTGAACGATGAGATCATGCAGATGCTAAGAGTTTGTACATTCTTGTTATGTCCCTAGTCGGATGTCATTGTTGAAGGTAGATAGACAACAATGACACACAAGACTAGATTGTGGTGTTGGTTGATGACAGAATCTCATTAGTCATAATATAGAGATATCAAACCAAACACATAGGTGCTTGTTATAGAACAAGTGTACCGGACAGACCCACCGTGAGTTTGAAACATGGAACCATGACATGGTAGTCACAGTTAGTACTCACAGTGATGGTGGTGAGTGTGATTCTTTGACCTGAAATCACTACACTCAACACATGTCGTTGGGCACACTTTGACATCATCCAACGCAGTCCTGAAACATGGGTTGTTATAAAGGTGATGATTGGGTGGCTTTGACACATGGGGCTTTTGAGGGGTGAGTGATAGATATGGGATTTGTCCCTCCCGAGGGAGTTTGATATCCAAGGCCACTTGATGAGTAGGATTGAGATAGGCGTGCACACACATGTGTGAATCAGTATGTGATATTGATGTCATACATATCTCGTTCAACCTACTCTGAGATCAAGAAAGTGAATGAATGTTGATAGGAGGACTGTTCCATGCCTTGAGTTCATTCGGGATATCAGTGACAAAGGAATTATACATTCACTGTAACACCATTCATGGATTGTAGGATAGAAAGTTGTTCTCCAACTTTCTACTTTCACTTGGGTAGCACTGATGTGTGACTAGGCACCGCTCTTTGCTTGTGAAGTCATAAGTGTTATGGACTTTCACTGCCAATGTGAAATGGACCTGCATGGTCACACACATAGGATTTAACCTGGAAGAGGAGTTTTGTACACAAGCAATGTTTAGATTGATTACTAAAGGAGTTTAGTTGTTCAATTAAACACTGAATCAATTGATAGCTCAATATCACATTGTTCAAGGTGTTGGACACATTGATTGGAGTATCGGATTGATTGAAATCACAATTGACTGATTCTAAACAACCTGTACTCCCAACCGATCGGTTCATGTGATGAACTGGTTGGCTAAGGTTGCTGAACCGGTCAGCTCAAGTGTTGAGCCGATCGACTCAAGCCCAGGGTGAACTGATTGCTTCAAGTGTTGAAATGATTGATTCAACTAGTGCAACCGAGCAACTTGGGAAAATAGGATTGGTGAGAATTTTCCTTTCATTTCAATTGCCCAATTTGATTGGGAAATAGGATTGGTATTCGATACCAATTAGGAACAAAAGAAGGAAAGTCAATCGGGAACTGACCAGGACCACCAACCGACCGGTTCACTTGTGAACCGACCGGTTGAGGTGTCCCAACCGACCGGTTCACCTGTGAACCGATCGGTTCAGGACCCCAACCGACCATTTCACTTGTGAAACAATCGGTTCAGGTTGCGAGTTGGTTGCTTTTGTGGAAAATCTTGAACCCTTCTACTCCTACTTTTAGTCCCACATTGCCCGGGATAGAGAACCATGTCCCATGACCCGCCTATATATTATAGGGGTATTGGGGGCTTCTCAGAGAACAACTCAGTGCAACCAGTTTCTCTGGAAATTTGTCGTTCTCTCTGGTTTTGGTAACCGAGAGAGAGCCCGAGAAAGTGCTACCTGCAAAGGGAGGCACATTAAGGGAAGGACAACTGCAGTTGCAACTGGAGGCAGGAGAGTGTGTTGGCAACTAGTACGTCAACAGGAGGGTGCGACTCCTTCCAACTCCTTATGGGACAAGGAGTGTGGAGTTCCAGGTGGTCCGTGTGGACTACTTCAGAGGTGGGAGGTCACTGCCGCTCCGGAGGACAACTGTCAACCCGACAATCCGGTAGGAGGAGGAGTCGTCAGTCCCGGTGTGACCAGGAGCTGCACAACACCATCCAAGACCGGAGTTGAAGACCGTGCAAGGCGCGAGGTATTGTCGTCGAGCAATCCTCGAGACAAGGTATGATTCTACAAACCATCCTTTCCTATTATATAGACGTTGATGTGTTTCCTCGTGCAGGGTTTGGGGGAGAAATTTTTTGTTTCCGCTACCTTCTTTGCCTCCCTTAAAACCCAACAATGGTATCAGAGCCAGGTCAACTTCTCTATATTTTAGGAATATTGATATGATCGATTTTGGTTTGTCACCTTTATTTATTGCATACGATGCGAATAAAATTTATCTTTATGCATGTCCAATCCTAAATCCACAAATCCCAATTACATATATGATATGTATTATTAATGCACTCGATACACGTCGCCCTTAAACGAGTTCTGTGGTGGATGTATAGCATGGTTATGGCCAATAAACCCTATCTGTGTGTGGTTGTATGTGGTTGCTTGCATCTCGATCTGCGCACCGATCTTCGTTCTCCTATTCCTAATGTAACTCAAAATAATTCGAGATTCTTTCCTACCTTTGCTCCCCCTGAATGTAACTCGGGGTTTCTCCTTTTAAGCAATGTAAATTAGGATAGATTTTATTTCATGTTATGTCGAAAACCGGCGGACATCCTGACGACAACTGAGATGATTGGTTCAAGGCGTGAACCGATCGATTGATGTTCCAGACGATCGGTTCAAGGAGTGAACTAATCAGTTGATGACCGGTTCGAGGAGCGAGACGAGCGGGTGGCGGCCATGACGAGATGCACGGCGACCAGGCGAACTGATCAGTTGGAGGAGCCAACCGATCGGCTGGTGGCACGTAGACGACCGGGCCAAAACGAGCAAGTCAATCAAGTGATGAGTTGATCTACTCCGAAGGCAAAGCACATAGTTCATCTTGTACAGGTTGCATGTGATGTAGACCTAGATGATCGTGATTCCTCTTGGCTTGAGGAATCACATTAGGATGGCCATAATCATCGCTTTTTATCGTTTTGCATGTTTTTGTGGGATATAGCATGTATATGATACATACTATGTATTGTGGTGATTGGATATGTATATGTATATAAAAACCAAATCCCTCATTAAATATTAAGTTTTAGATGCCTTCCAAATGCGACACACGTGAAAAGCTTGATCGACCAAGTGTGGGCACGCCCAAGCGTGGTGCACCGTCTATCTCGTGGAAGCATGAAGGATGAATGTGTGGGTCTGCCCAAGCAGGGTTCATATTCATCGTGTTTGCTTTGGGTCGGACTTAACAAGGTGACCTAGATAGGATCTAGCGCCTTGAGGCATGGAGATGCTCATGGCAAGGAGTTGCATATGACATCTTATCAAGAGTTGCATATGATACAATTGGCAAGAGTTGCCTACCTGAGAGATCTAAGTTGTGGGTGACAGCCCAAGCTGGTCCATGACTTAGAGGATTTCAGGATCTTGCCCACTAGAAGGTTGTACGCTGCAATCTTCTGAATTGATGGTGAGGGCTATCAATTTGAACTAAAATAGTGGGAGCGATAATTAATTAAAGGCCTAATTATATCGTCAAATTTTCAAATCAATCAAATAAGTCAAAAATGAGTTTTAGACTAAAATTGCATATTTTCCTTTTGTAGTTCAAATGGCAACAAACAACAATAACTTTTCTTTGCGATCGGTCCTTGACAAGGACAAGCTAAATGGGACAAACTTCCACGACTGGTATCGGACATTGAGAATTGTTCTCACTCAAGAGCGTAAGCTCTATGTCCTGGATACTGTAATTCCAGAGGAACCCGCTCCTAATGCACCAAAGGCAGAAAGAGATGCTTACAAGAAGCATTTTGATGATGCCATTGATGCAAAGTGCTTGATGTTATGTTCTATGAACCATGAGTTGCAAAGACATCATGAGAACATGGGTGTCATTGAGATGATACAACATCTCAGGAACATGTATGAAGATCAGGCACGACAAGAGAGATACAATGTTTCTAGGGCGTTGTTCAAGTGTGTCATGATAGAAGGAGATCCAGTTGGTCCTCACACAATCAAGATGATTGGTTGTGTGGAGAACCTGCAGAGACTGGGATTTCCACTGAGCCAAGAGTTGTCTACTGACGTGATACTACAATCGTTGCCAGAATCCTACAGTCAGTTTGTGATGAACTACAACATGAACAACTTTGATAGGCCACTGTCAGAGTTGTTGGGCATGTTGAGGACAGCCGAGATACAGATGAAGAAGGACAAGCCTAAGTCTGTGATGGTGATCACGGGCAAGAAAGGCAAGTCCAAGTGCAAGGGCAAGGGAAAAGCTAAGAAAGGTTCTGATGCTAGCCAGGAGCCCAAGACATCTTCAGCTCTCCAGGCCAAGGGAGGCGTGACCAAGAAAGGAAATTGCCACCATTGTCAAAAGCCAGGACATTGGAAAAGGAATTGTCCTCTCTATCTGGAAGAACAAAAGAAGAAGGAGGCGACTGATGTCTCTACTTTAAGGTGTCATGAAAGTAAACTTGTAACACTTTTTGAGGTATATGATACCAAGATGTAAAGTGTAAAGCACTCATAAATGGGGCAAGTGTTGCCGCAACAGATAGGAGTACTTTAGTTTATTTTCAGCCCACAAGGCATGTAATATAGTTATGAATTGTTATTTCATATTTTCCAATAGATAGAAACACTTTATTTTTGCATATTGTATGACAATGATGGCAATTAATAAAGTTGAGTTTTCAATCTTAAAGATATGATCTTTATGGCAATGCCTTGTTTATCTTGTGGTATTTGATATGCATAAGATAAAATGATACCTAAAAGTTATAGATAACTCAAACAATAAAATTAGCATCAATCATGAGAAATTTATTTCTAGTTTCCATGTGATGGATAAATATAGACTCTTTTGGTTAGAGAACCAGTAAGAGACATGAATATCTTGGACAAAATCAATCTTCACTAATGGTAGTGGGGGAATGATTATCCTATTAGGTATAATACATGTGATGTATTTACATACCTATTGGAACAAATGCTAATACTTCAAATGGTGTTTAGAGAAATACCAATATGAATATCTTGAAATGTTCAAGATTATCATAGATGAAGTGCAGATTTGGTAAAGTGTTAATTCTTGATGAGATCAATGAATGAAACACTTGGACCAAATGTTTGAGATCCTTATGAGCGATTATGATAGTGTATCATAGTGAACTCATGATTAAGGCATAGTGATGTCTAAATCAAGAAGGAATCATACTCTAAGGAGTTAGAGAATGATTATAAAATAATTGAATTCTTCTTAATAAAAGAATACCCCACACTAATAAAAGAATTAAGAATCACAAGGGTTGTGAGTTCTTATATCCTTAACAAATACACCTCGATCATCTATTGATGAGTTGTTCATGTGATGAGTCAACTATCTAGATGAATTTGAGGAACCAAATTTTGAGTTATGGTTTATGACCATTACATCCTAAATGAAATTTATGTGAGCCATAAGGGATGACCTTGATGGTAGCAATCATTGGATGAAATCCATAAGTGCAAATGAGTCTGAAGTGTTAAGACACATTGATAACATTTTGAGAAGGATGATGCTTGTTGATTGCAACTTAAAGACTAAGGCATTTGGCATATGGATACTAAAACCGCATTCCTATGAGGAATAAAACAAGGATGTGTATGTGACACAACCTATAAGGTTTATGAATCCATTAATGCAAATGAAGTCTATAAGTTACAATGGACTAATCAATGTGATTGATTGAGTACAAGAAACTCAGAATTGGATCTTTACTTTTATGATATAGTCAAAGGGTTTGATTGATATGTCAAAGATAAAGAGGGATTTGTGATTTAGTGGGAGCGTATTCACATTCCAAATATTGATGTGAAATGGAAATGTTCTATAATGGAAATCCAAAAGTGGAAATTATCTTTAAGGAAGATCGAGATGTTTCCTATGTGATAGGAATAGAGATATATAGAGATAGTTCTCGAAAACCTCGTGACCTAAAAAGAGAAAGCATACATTTGCAATTTGTACTGAAGAGTTCAGTATGCATAGATTCAGTGGGAGAAAACTTGTCCATGTTAAATGGAGTGAGTATCCCAAGGCCAAGTGTCCAATTATTATGAAGAATGGGAACACTAAGAATAGATATGGATCTATAATGTATGTAATCATCCCATTATCTTACATGTATGACATGGCAAGAATAAAATGCATTCATCATCTTGCATGTAGGACATGGCAATATGATGTGCTCATCCTGATAACTCGTATGTGAGACATGACGAGTGGATGTCGGTCTACTTCCAGTAAGGGTTACTGGAATACCATGAGAACTTGATATGTACTTGAGAAGTACTGGTTCTATGGAGATAAGTAAGAGTTCAATGTAAAGAGTTACATTGATGCGAACTTCTGAAAGGACAGAAAATTAATCACAAAACATATATATAGGATATATATAAAAGTGAAAGTTTGTTGATAATTGGAAGTGCTCCAATAAAACCATTTAAAAGGGAAATTTTGAGTATCTATGCGTTAGAAAACAATAGTAGATACTATATGGATCTGGAAGTTCATGAGATCAACTTATATTCCGCTCATTGATGACAAGTATGGAATCCTTAATCATGCAATGTGGCTAAAGGTTAGCAAAGGAATACTAGATTGCACATTACGGCAACTCCATCTCATATGTGTGACGTACAGCGAAGAGATGAGAGACATGCAATTTAAACTAACTTTGGCAAGGTGTTGCCATTACTCACTATGTTGGCACTAGAGCAGAGTGACATGTGGGACATGTTTGAAGATCACTATGAATATGATTCAAGGGTGATTGGCTCACAGTGCAAGTGGGAGTCTGTTGGTATGTATGCCCTGAGAGCAATCATGGGATGATTGGTGGGATACATTAAGATTGATTTGATGAACATCGAAGGCAAGCTTCCAATTCTTTCTGGTTCATCATATGAGATAGTGATAGAACATATTGAATGTCTAGAGAATGACAGTACTCAATGACATATGCTTTCAGGTTGAGGACCTGAACGATGAGATCATACGGATGCTAAGAGTTTGTACATTCTTGTTATGTCCCTAGTCGGATTTCATTGTGGAATGTAGATAGAAAACAATGACACACAAGACTAGATTGTGGTGTTGGTTGATGACAGAAATTCATTAGTCATGATATAGAGATATCAAACCAAACACATAGGTACTTGTTAGAGAACAAGTGTACCGGACAGACCCACCGTGAGTTTGACACATGGAACCATGACATGGTAGTCACAATCAGTACTCACAGTGATGGTTGTGAGTGTGATTCTTTGACCTGAAATCACTACACTCAACACATGTCATTGGGCACACTTTGACATCATCAAACGCAGTCCTGATACATGGGTTGTTATAAAGGTGATGATTGGGTGGCTTTGACACATGGGGCTTTTGAGGGGTGAGTGATAGATCTGGGATTTTTCCCTCTCGAGGGAGTTTGATATCCAAGGCCACTTGATGAGTAGGATTGAGATAGGCGTGCGCACACATGTGTGAATCAGTATGTGATATTGATGTCATACATATCTCGTTCAACCTACTCTGAGATCAAAAAAGTGAATGAACGTTGACATGATGACTGTTCCATGCCTTGAGTTCATTCGAGATATCAGTGACAAAGGAAGTATACATTCGCTATAACACAAATCATGGAATGTAGGTTTGAAAGTTGTTCTACAACTTTCTACTTTCACTTGGGTAGCACTGATGTGTGACTAGGCACCGCTCTTTGCTTGTGAAGTCATAAGTGTTATGGACTTTCACTGCCAATGTGAAATGGACCTGTAGGGTCACACATATAGGATTTAACCTCGAAGAGGAGTTTTGTCCACAAACAATGTTTAGATTGATTACTAAAGGAGTTTAGTAGTTCAATTAAACACTCAATCAATTGATAGCTCAATATCACATTGTTCAAGGTGTTGGACACATTGATTGGAGTATCGGATTGATGGAAATCACAATTGACTGATTCTGCACAACCTATACTCCCAACCGATTGGTTCATGTGATGAACCGGTTGACTGAGGTTGTTGAACCGGTCGGCTCAAGTGTTGAGCCGATCGGCTCAAGCCCAGGGTGAACCGATTGCTTCAAGTGTTGAAACGATTGATTCAACTAGTGAAACTGAGCAACTTGGGAAAATAGGATTGGTGAGAATTTTCCTTTCGTTTCAATTGCCCAATTTGATTGGGAAATAGGATTGGTATTCGATACCAATTAGGAACAAAAGAAGGAAAGTCAACCGGGAACCGACCAGGACCACCAACCGACCGGTTCACTTGTGAACTGACCGGTTGAGGTGTCCCAACCGACCAGTTCACCTGTTAACCGATCGGTTTAGGTTACGAGTTGGTTGCTTTTGTGGAAAATCTCAAACCCTTCTACTCCTGCTTTTAGTCCCACATTTCTTGGGATAGAGAACCCTGTCCCATGACCCTCCTATATATATAGGGGTATTGGGGGCTTCCAAGAGAACAACTCAGTGCAGCCAGTTGCTCTGGAAAGTTGTCATTCTCTCTGGTTTTGGTAACCGAGAGAGAGCCTGAGCAAGTGCTACCCGCAAAGGGAGGCGCAGCAAGGGAAGGACAACTACAGTTGCAACTGGAGGCAGGAGAGTGTGTTGGCGACTAGTACGCCAATAGGAGGGTGGGACTCCTTCCAACTCCTTGTTGGACAAGGAGTGTGGAGTTCCAGGTGGTCTGTGTGGACTACTTCAGAGGCGGGAGGTCATTGCCTCTCAGGAGGACAATTGTCAACCTGACAGTCCAGTAGGAGGAGGAGTCCTCAGTGCCGGTGCGACCAGGAGCTGCACAGCACCGTCCAAGACTAGAGTTGAAGACCGTGCAAGGCGCGAGGTATTGTCGTCGAGCAAGCCTCAGGACAAGGTATGATTCCACAAACCATCCTTTCCTATTATATAGACGTTGATGTGTTTCCTCGTGCTGGGTTTGGGGGAGAAATTTTTTGTTTCCGCTGCCTTCTCTGCCTCCCCTAAAACCCAACAAACCCATCCTCTCCAACACCCTCCCCAGAAAGGACCACTCCACCCTGTCGTTGGCTTTACTCATGTCAAGCTTGAGCACCAGCAAACCCTCCTTCCTGCTCCTCCTATGCTTCATAGTATGGAATAACTCATAAGCCACCAAAGCATTATCCGTGATCAACCTACCCCCAATGAAAGCACTTTGGTTTTCAGAAATAATGTTATTCAACAGCGGCTTAACTCTATTGGCCACAAATTTTGTGATAATTTTGTAAGCGATGTTGCATAGGCTAATAGGGTGATATTCAGAAATGCGAACCAATGTCTCTATCTTTGGAATAAGCACAATATCTGTCTCATTAATCTCTGCCAAACTACGCTCTCCACTCCACCAACCAGCTATATAATCAACCACACTCTTCTTCACTGTACCCCAACATTTTTGATAAAAAATCGCCTTCATTCCATCGGGGCCAAGAGCTTTATTGGGGTGCATTTGTTGAAGGGCTTGCCAAATCTCACTCTCTGAAGGGGTCTGCTCCATTTGTGTCACATCCTCCTCTTGTAGAACCCCATGCATGCCGTCCAGAAACTCTTCCATGCCAACCAGCTGAGATGTCAAAAAAAGAGAGGTGAAAAAAGAAGTAATCACCCCCTCAATCTCCTCAGGATCTGTCTGCCAACTGCCATCCTCCTTGAAAATTCCATCAATGGTGTTTCTCCTTTTCCTCTCGTGTTCTTGTCGCCATCCCGCATCTCATTAGTTCGTGCTCTAGCGTGCTAGAAGCTCTCCTCCCACCGCTGTAATTCCTCTAGCTCTCTCACCAATTGGGTGCAAACTTTTATCATGCCATGTGAAGGTAAGTCATTCTGTGCTCGTACCATCTCTTTCTCAGTCTTTTGTATTTTCATCTTAATATTACCAAAATTATCCTTAGCCCAGCAACTCACTCTTTCCACACACCCCCTTGTCTGCGCCAGAAGGCCACCCCCTGGTTTTCCCCCCATGTTTGTTCCACCACCGACCTACATTCTGGAGATGAAAGCCAAAGAGTCTCGAATCTGAAACTTTTCCCCCTGTCCTCGACATGTCTTGACTTCTCTGCCCAAAGGAAAATATGCCCGTGATCTGAGTCGCTGATGGGAAAATTCTTGACCTTCCTCACATTAAAAATGCCACACCACTCCCTATCTGCTAGAAATCTATCCAACCTCTCCATAATGAGGTTGTCTGCATGTGAGCCTCTCTTCCATGTGAATTTGCACCCTGTGTATCCCAGGTCAATGAGATGACAGCTGTCAATCGCCTCCCAGAAGTTCCTCATCTGCCACTCACTCCATGTCTGACCCCCTTATTTCTCATTCAAGGCAGTAATCTCATTAAAATCCCCACCAAACACCATAGGTTTGTGAGAGGCCCTACGTAGCTCTCCCATTAGAGCCCAAGTCCGCGTCCTGTCCTGTACTGCTGCCCATCCATAGATCCCAGCAAAGCAATAATTGTACTCAGGGTTGTACTCATCAATGTTAGCACAAATATGATGCTTAGAAAAAGACTTAATTGTCACCTTATCACCTCTCCAACACAGCCCCAAACCTCCAGATCTGCCTCTACTGTCCACCCCAAAACCACTGTCGAACCCACAAGATCTTCTGACTCTGTCTTGTGTCGTGCTCTTACACATAGTTCCCACCACAAAAAGTATGGCGGACATCTCTCTCCAACATCTCCTCTTGAGAGAGTTCACCGTCCCAGGGCGGTCCAGACCCTGGACGTTCCAGCATAAGGTTTTCATTGTAGTTCATGTGCCTGGACCATTCCAGTTCCCACTACTTGCATGCCAGATGTTGTTGACATCTGACCTATGGCCTTCCTTCTTTTCATACTATTAAGTGCATCCTCTTTGATCATCCCTGCATTGTCTTCTTTACTTCGTCATCCTCTTTTTTTGCCCACATGTGTGTCATCCTAGTGCAAAGATTTAGTTTCCTCTCCTCCATGTATTGCCTGATGTCGTGTCTTTCTTCTGAATTTTCCTTGCTTGGACTCCTGCTGTTGTTTTCGAGTAGGCACATCTCTACTCATTTCCTCCTTCATTTGTTCATCTTCCCTGCTTTGTCCCCTCTGTTCCTGTGAAAGGATCACCGCACCTTGACTTGTCGTTGCATGGTATATTTCAACATCTTCCTCCGGCCTTACAATAGTGATCGCCTCCATGTTAGCCCCAATTCCTTCCTTCCCCTGTATGGTCTGCTCTTCCACCAGAGATTTCTTGTGAACCACCCGAGCGGGCTGTAAGTTTCCTTCACCCTGTGACCATACTGATCCTTGTTCCTCCACCCTTGGTCGTGCCACAGTGTTCACCGCCACCTCCCCTGTCATATGTATTGCTTCCTTCTCTCTAAAGGTTGCTTCCAACTCTTATACTGACGGGCTGAAATTCGACGCCACCTCCCCCTCCTCCTCTGCTGGGATTTTCTGATCGCGGTGTTGTGTGGTTGCTTGGGCTAATTTGAAGTATTATAATGTGTATAAAACTATATTGATCACCATATTTTGTATTTGAGTCTCAACATTGATTATGAAGACAAGAAAAATTATTTGAGACCATTAGTAGATATAATGAGGACAAAAATAGTAATTTCATCATACTTATGCAAAATTCCACTTTGTCACATCCTTCCCTCCTTAAAAAGGGATTTTTTCCCCAAAATTCAAAAATATCCCTAAAATTTGGGATTATTCAACCTAAGTCATTTCCTCAAATACAGGGGTATCCTCAAATATAAAATCAAAATCATGTCCTCAAATTTCTAAGTAATCCAATAATCATAATTGGGATTCCATGTTCCCTATCAAAATCAACTTGGTACTAACACCATTTCATCATCAAGCAATTGAGCATCAAGGTCGATGCATCATTTGAGCCACAAAATTGGGAGGTATCCTATTGATCACAAGTTTGGAGGGATTATATTTTAGGTCAAACAAATAGAGTTCAAGTGTAAAAGGTGACTTTCAATCCAATATCTCAGGGCCCTAGACTCTACATTGGCCTAGGTGGAGTTCTACATCCATGATATGAGATTTCATATTTCAACATTTCAAGATCACATCATACTTTCAATATCATGATTTTTGAGCTCAAAATCACTGGGAAGGTCCCACCCTAGTCCTAATGAGAGCTAAGCCCTAAGTCATGAATCAAGAAGTCAAAATAGTCATTGTTTCAAAAATTTCAAAATTTGGGCTTTTGAAGTCATTGGTCATATATCTAGCATGATCCGTAGATCCAAATAATGTGAACATAGGATTTGTATCATTATTGAGATTGATAAACATGAGTCACAATTCTATAATCAATATCAAGAGTTGAGATTTTAGACACCAAAAGTCATAGATCCAAAATTTGATCATATGCATATATATCTCAAAGCTAGGGTTTATATTCCTTCTCAAACCTTAGGGGAGATCATTCATCTATGTTCAATTTATAGCAACAATATTCAAGCAATATTTGATCAACATGTCAAGATTTCAATATTATGGTTTCCAGGGTTTATGAATGATCTAGACCTAGGTCTATCTAGGAAGTCAACCTCAAGCTATAGTCAATATTGCCATATGTCAAGGTCATTATCAAATCAATATTCAAGATGGAGTATCAACCATGGTTTTAATGTATTAGGCATAGGTCAACCAATCAAAATTCAGTGAAAGGAGAATACCTTTCCAAACTCTAAATAATCAATAATACGAAAATATAGAGGTAGTCAAAATAGGGATGTGACCTAGGTTAGGGGAGTCATGAGTCAACTACTACCCTAATCTAGCACATTACCTACATTAGTCATTCTCAATCGAGCTTATTCAAATAGGGAGAGTACCAATGATCAAAGCATGTTTTACAAGGTCATAACATCAAAATTCAAGATAACAGGACAATAATGTCAAGTTTTTACAAAGTCACATTAATATTTGCATTCCTTCCCTTTCATGATCAAGGTAGCCATATAATTTGGAAATTGATGCTTTGAATTTGGCATTCGAGGAATTAGAGCATAACAGTGCAAAATCTAGGCCCATAATCATCATATCAAAATCAAGATTACAAAAGGGATCAAAGTCAATAGGGAATTTACTTTTTGTTTCATAGTCTTACATCATTGTTTTGTGAGTCCTAAACTTAGTCACTTGATAGCATAGTCAAGATGTGTATAAAATAGGATACGAGTTTTCTTAACTATGTTTGAAGTTTAATAAACAATAGGGCAACATGGGCTCAATCAAATTGAGACCTCATCAGCAATGAGGTATAAGGTTTAAGTCACCCTTATTTCACCAAATTATAATTCGTATCATTTACCTCAAACATAGAAAGCATCTAGTCTAGTTTTGATTAAATCAAGTTTTAATGAAGGGTCAAGCATGAGTATTTGATTGCATTGATCAAAAATCGAGTTTTGAAATTAAGGTCAAATCATGGTATCAACTTTCAAAATTTAGTGATATTCATTTTTCCCATGCATAAGCTACCCATAATCGAGACATCATGTGGTAAAAGGTCACAAGAAAGGACCACATGAGGAGATGAGAAGATTACCTAATCTTCATCTACATGGGTGGCTTAGGATAGTCCTTAAAGAAGAGATGATATGCTAGAAGACTCTCTAAGATTTCACAAGAGAACCTTTAGGTCCAGTTCTGGATCAACTGAGGCCAGGTAGAATGGGGGATCTCAGCCACCGTGAAGACGGACAGGAGAAATTATGCTAGGACCTAGAGCCTAGACACCTCAATTTTCACCGTTATGGACTTTAGGGTTTCTTGGGTGTAAGAGACTTGAGAAATTATTTACTTAAAGTATATGGGAGTGTGAAAGCTCTGATACCAACTGTCACAGAACTGTTCTTACCCCAATCCCAATCCCACTGCCTAGACAGTAGAAAAAGGATTGAAGCGCCCATCCCTAAGTGGCCCAATAGAATCAATCATACTAGCATATACAATAAGAAATAAATAACTCAAAAACTGGATAATTAAAGAACAAACTAACCCAATATGGAAATATATCCGATTTATGTTTGTCATCACAGTGTATAATGTGGAAGCGATCATATTCAATATTCCATTTGTATTGCCTAAAATCAAGAAAATCAAGACACAATCATGCAATTTCACGGTATGCTATCAAAATAAAGTAAAACACTTTATTAGAAAATAATTATACTTGGCAGGACTTATATTCAAAAGAATAATAAGCAATTTGCAAAACCAACTTTTATCCGAAACATTTTTCAAGAAATTCAACTTTTATTACGAGTTCCCATTATGATGTAAGTCGAGAAGCATGCTTATATATTTTGTGTGACTCTGTTACCCCAACGCGATGGGAAAGGTCACTAGGCTCCTTCTCACCATAGGAACATAGGAAGCCAATGTACAAGTCCCACCTCCAAATGAGGGGGTTGTTGTACTCAATATCAACATTATCAACATTATCAATATCATCATCATTATCAATATATGGGCAGTCATAATGGGCATGCAATTTATGTTTTCATGTTTTTCAAAATATAGTATAGAAAAATAGAAGACTAATCATAGGGAACAATAGCTCATCCAAGTAAATAGCCAAGCATACGGTCAAGAGATACATATAAGTATCTTCAATACAATCAAGGAGGAGTTATATAATAGCGTACCTTGCACTGAAGATTTTGAGTATAAATCAACAAGAGTGGAAGATCATGGTCTCAAGTAGTTCCTAGATCAATCAAGCTATGGATCGAGGGTCAAGATCATATTATAGACCAATACCAAGTACACCAGATTAGGGTTTTCCAATCCTATTCATCCCTAAGGTAGATCATTCATTTAGAATAAAAAATATATCAAGACTTCAATATTTACTCAAGTGTCAAGCATATTCAAGGATGGATGATCTACCTAGGTATTTTAGGAATATATTTGCTAACCCTAGTTATTATCATCAATATTTGAGTCATCATTCAAGTTTCTAGATCATCATCATGATACTTAGAATCATTGATATTCAAGGTTAGATCAAGTTTTGATTAATACTAAGAGTAAATCAGGGACAACTGTTAGGTTAATAGATCAAGATATGCCACAAGATTTAGATCAATCATATTATTAAGATGTCATCATCATATTCAATATTAAATCAAGTCAACAAATATAAATCTAGATCATTAATGGGTCAACTATTATTTTAGAGTCTCAATATGAACATTAGAGTCAAGAATTAGGGTTTTCAGTGTGAAATCAAGATTAACAACAAATAGAGACATTTAGACCAATTACATAAGCAAGAGATCAAGATTTAGGTGCATCCATGAGAATCGTTTAGAATCAGGCTTCATAAGTATTTTTAAATGATTCATTGGATTTTTCTGATCGAAAACAACTATTTAGTCGAATTATTTGGACTCAGAGTGCATTTTCTATGATTAAACATAGATCTGACTATTTAGTTGAATATTTGTCAGAGAGGGAGCAAAATACCTTCAATAAGGAAAATTGAGGATCGTTCGATGCACCATTTAAGGCAAGGATTGAGCCACATAGGCAAGGTGTCTTTCTTGGTTCAGGGTCCTGTTCAAAACTTCAATTTGCCAGTCCACTACTTGATTTCTCAGTTTGATCAATGGTTTGTTGGACCGGCGGTTTATAGGACCATATTTCTCTCGTGTAGCACATATTTGCGAGCCCAGAAATATGGTGGCATGGCTCATCGGAGTGGAGGAGTTCTGCGAGCAGGAGGGGGCAAGACAGAGCACCAGCAGGCCGGGCGGGATTGCCTTTGCCTCGCGGACCTGATTGGGGGCAGAGAAAAGGGATAGAAGGCAAGTAACAAAGATCCCCAAAGGGGCCCATGCGGCGGCGCCGTTTTATGGCAACAGGTGAACTCAGGGAGGAGAAGGAGTGCTCGGGGACAAAACAGAGGGCAATGGAGATTTCTCGAGAAAGGTGAGGTGTCTGCGAGTCATTGGGAACCCTTATATAGCGTTGGGGCTAGGATTTTAGGGTAAATCGAGATCTAGATGCAGACCTAGCCACCAGAGTGAGAGAGGAGAGCAAGGAACTTGTTTAGTGGTACAAAAATGCATGAAAGCTTATCAAAATATAGCTTTCCCAATTGAAAATTGAGAGCGGGTTGTTTTGGCTCGCTTAGATTTTCAAAATAGGGTCCCGAGCGGGAGATTGGCCATTAAGCTTGGCGTGTCTCCTCCGCGCAATCAGCGGGAGGTAGGAGACAATCTCATGGCCATTTGATCAAGGATGCAATCCATGTGGGGTAGATCCAAGGGTCCAAAATCAGCCTGGATTGCTTTGCTTGGATCGTTGACATGGCAAAGCTAAGAAAAGGCTCAAATAAAAGGGGAAAAGGGGTTTTCAATACATTAACTTCAAGAATTCATAGTAAATCTTGGGAATGTACAAATGAGGTCAAATTTGGACCACAACTTCACAAACATGTGGAGAACCTTTATTAAAAGTTTGAGAAGAAAAACATGAGCTTTGATGGATCAATTTGCTTCTTTGGACAAAGTGGTGATTGAATCTAATTTGAAGTATTATAATGTGTATAAAACTATATTGATCACCATATTTTGTATTTGTGTCTCAACATTGATTATGAAGACAAGAAAAATTATTTGAGACCATTAGTATATATAATGAGGGAAACAATAGTAATTTCATCATACTTATGCAAAATTCCACTTTTTCACAGTCTCAACCTAAGACGAGCACTATCTGGCACACCAAAGACTCGTTCTAGGAGTTCATGAATGGAAATTGGGACAACATCATACCCTACCATGAGGCAGTGTCCAAGCTGATGAAGAGTTTGATAGAGTGGAATAGAGCCGAGTGATGACAACTCATAGTGAGGAAACAATCTTTATTGAATGGGATAAACAAACTTTAGGCTGACAACGTGGGGAGGGTGAGTGAGATGAAAGATGAACAGATAGCACAACTTCAGGTGAAATACAATGAAATACTACACGAAGAGGGAGAAGAATGGCGGCAAAAGGTGAGGTGTGATTCGATGAAGGAGGGTGATGCCAATACTAGATATTTCCAATCACTGGTGAGAGCCAAGAAACAAAGGAACAAGATCACTAGACTTAGGAACGCAGATGGATCTTGGGAGGACAATGAGGAGGCCATTAAATCTATGATGAGGGGGTTCTTTCTCGACCTTTTCACGAGAAAGAACAGGAAGACAAGAACCAATGACATTGCCACATATGCTGGTTGTTTTCTAAAGATATAGGAGAAGGACATATCATACATGGGACGAGCACCAACCAAGGAGGAAATCAAGGAAGTTCTAATGAAGATGAACCCCGTTAAAGCTCCAGGACCCAACATAGTAGATTACAGATTCCTACAAAGGAACTGGGACCAGATTGGAGACTCCATTATGCTAATGATACTTCATTGTTTTGCAGGGGGACCGATTGAAGACAGCCTAGCAAATGCAACCCTGTAACTGATTCCCAAAATTCCAATACCAGAGAGTTGCAGCCAGATGAGACCAATAGCTCTAAATAATGTGGGACTTAAACTGCTATCCAAAATCATGGTGGAGTGTATAAAACCTTTCCTTACAGAATGGATATCGCCTGCACAAAGTAGCTTTGTTCCTGGTAGATGAATAACTGACAACATCATACTGGTCCAAGAGATAATTCACTCCATGAGAACCAGGTTGGGGAAGCACACAACAATGGAAATGAAAGTGGACTTATTGAAGGCTTAGGATAGAATGGAGTGGGAGTTTATTGAAGACACCATGTGAAGGACTGCTATACCACATGAAATGATCACTGTCATCTTACATATCATCAAGGCAGGAGAAATAAATATCACCTGGAATGGAGAAAACCACCAACCTTTCAAAGAATCTCGCGGGGTGAGACAAGGAGACCTGTTGTCTCCTTATATTTTTGTACTCTACCTTGATAGACTCAGCCAAGCAATTGCTGTAGAAGAAAGGGAGGGGCATTGGGTGCAATTTCAGGCTACTAAACGAGGAGTTGGCATATCCCACGTCTGCTTTGCAGACGACTTCATTCTGTTTGGGGAGGCAACACAACAACAGGCTCAAATAACGGTGAATGTGCTAAAGAATTTTGAACGAGTTTCAGGACATATACTAGCCAAGGAGAAATCTACCATCTTCTTTTCTAAGAACACTCCCACTCCAGTACGAAGGGCGATCACTAGGATCACCGGAATAGGGTAGACGGAGAACATTGGGAAGCATTTGGGAGTACCTATCATACATGATTGTCCAAAGAAGGATATATACCTGGACATTATCCATAATATTGAGAATCGAATCTCAACATGGGCGAATAGGTCATTGTCCTTAGCGGGTAGGAAAACTATGATCAAGTCAGTTCTCAACACATTCCCTATATACATCATGAAATCAACGACCTTGCCTCTGGCGGTGTGTGACAGTATCGACCAAGTGGTCAGAACCTTCTTGTGGAAGGGGGCGATGAGACAAAGAGGCATCCACCTGGTAGCCTGGGACAAGGTTACATCTAGTAGATGTGAGGGAGGGCTAGACATCAAGAGGGCGAGGCTCCAGAATGAAGCATTACTACATAAAACTTACTGGGACTTCATGTCGAATAGGGAGGCAGCGTGGAAAAAAGTGATGACGGAGAAATACTTGCATAAACCAAATTGGGGATTGGCATGCGCGTCAAGGTGATTGAATATGAACAACCATAATGAATTAATTGGTAACTCTAATGAAGTATAGCTTGTTACACTTAACCTTAATGTAACCAAGTGATGGTGATTGAATATGAACAACCTCTCTAAAGATTAATAGAATAATGGAGTGCTCTTTTATTGTTGATTGCACCCTAGTATGCTATAATATGATGGTTATACCTTGAGTTATGAATGGAACCATACTTGAGAATAGTATGGGTTTGAAGGTAATGCTTTACCTTATGCATCCATGATTTGATGAGGATGTCATGGGTTATGGTTAATGTGCAAGTATTGAACCATAGATTTACTATAACCTGTCTTGCTAAACCTAACCCTAATGAAAATAGGTGATAATGGCCAGTTATGATATCCTTCCTTGAATGATTAATATAAAGATGTAATATCCTTCCTAATGATTGGTCATAACTCTAATGTGTTAGTTGGTGGTCATCATAGCTTTGTGATTTATACTTCTTTATGCTATTCTTTTACATTGTAAGTATGATGATGGCCAATCATTCCTAGCTTCCATATATTTTGATACGATAAAGGGATGCTCTTAAATAAACAATATAACCCTAGAATCTTATTTTATGATCATATTTTAGTTCTTTAATGCAATACTATGCAGAGTCTGTGTATCATATGAATGGTGATGTTTGTTGGGCCTTGTTATAAGGTATGTAAATATAATAATAAAATTGTAGGAAATGATGTGATGGTCTTAATGACCTTTGCAAATAGTTGATCAATGAATGAGGTGTAATCCTCTTATGTTGAAAAAGGTTGATACCTTTTGATATTTTGATAAGGTTTTATATTCTATAATAGTAGAATGACAAGTGAAGGATCATGGATGACAATGGATAGTACCATGTGATAATGAGAAGAGGAACAATGTGTCTCATACATTTTATATCTCCTGAAGTTGTTTTATATCCATGCTTGCTAAAAGTGAACTAGGGTTTGTATGTCCATTTGTTTGATGCATCCTAAGTTCACTCGATTGTCATTAACTAATCAAGTGAAACACTAATCATGTAGTGCCATGTGCCACAGATCCACCTAAGTGTTAGAAGTTGCTGAATGGTGTAATGAGCATTCCTAATGAAAACTCAAAGTGCATACTATTGAGTATGTGAGGTGCAGCTGACTGTGTGTCCTTGTCATCTTGACATCAATATTAGGGATGATGAATGTGGTCATACCTAGCCCTTAGTTTGAGAATGGATGTGGTCATCTCACAGTGATTCTATATGTGATGATATTTGAGGGCAGATGTGGTTTTACCTGAGATGGTAGGGTTTACATACCCACCTCGTTTCACTAGTACAATGACCTATACCAAGGGCAGATTAGCCTGTTAGTAGCATGATTGTATGTGTCACTGTGGTGGACCAATACTGATTGGGGCTAGAGAAGATCTTAGGAGTCTGACTCTTCATAAATCTTGTATGGAACTGATTTTGACTTAGCAGTGGTCAGTTAGATTTTGAGTGGTATCCTCATATTCCTAAAGGCAAAATAAAAGAAGTAATACAACCGTTTAGCATATCTATTTAGGGTTATACACAAAATTTTCAGATTGGATGATAACCATTGTCTATTTTATTTACAACGAGATAATATTTAGTGCATTAAAGATAGTAGATATGCTTATTCTATGGATATTCTTATGTTGTAGATGTGTATATAAAATAGCATTGCTTATATTGATAGATATACTAATACCATTGGTTATAATTATGATGCTATCTATATCATGCTATTATCTATGTTTATGATGTTATTCATACCTCTCTAATTAGAAATGCCTACACTACTAATCATGCTTTTGCAAAAAGTTGTGCTTATGATGTTTTCTCAACTTATTATGTAAATCTTCTCAACTTGTTAGACACGCTAATGATGTTAGATATGCCTATGTTGCTTGACTTATTCATGATAATAGAGATTCTATGTGACTAGACTTGCTAATGATGTTAGCTATGCACATGCTATTGAATTGGTTATACTATTAGCAAGGAATATGATAATAAACATGCTAATGATGATAATTATTATATGTTCCTCTATGTATCTTGTTAATCATTCTTGTAGTAAGCCCTATATGATTAATCTCACTGGACTGATTACACTATTTAATTGTTGTATCTGCTGTAATCAATAAGCGGTGTTAAGAGTTATATCTCTCACTGGGACATGGGACTCACCCATGGGTCACCGCATCTTTTTAGGTGATCGACAATAGCAGAAACATATCAGTGGTAGAGAGGAGAAGTTATGGTGATGGAACTTAGAGAGGGTGGTTTAGATGTTTGGTGTGTCCTATAGTTGTCCCCGTACTCTCAGGTCTAGGTGGGAAAGTTTGTATACGATGTTTCAATTAAATCATGATTTATTAGCATGTTGATACTTGTTTATGTGGCATATATAGATAATGTTATCCTCTGTATATACATTGTAGCTAAGACATAGAACAAATTTTATCAGATTCTTGGCATATTATGAATAAAAGTAATATTTTGGGCTTCCATGAAAATGTTTTTAAGAATATGGTGATGTTGAAATAGGATTTAATTTCCCTATTTTTTGGATGTGTTTAATTAATTATTGATCTTGTTTTATGTTTTGAGTAAACTCGTTTAGTGTGACTTGTTGTCATAAGTTGGTATCAGAGCTCTAGGTTTGCTGAGTCTACATGGACACTAGGACATTGGACCAGGATGATGTCTAAGTTAGAAACATGACATTAAAACATGGTGCATACTTCCTAATATCAGTACTTGGATGCCCTGGCCAGGTATTCAATTATTAAAGAAATGGTAAGCATGTAACTCTTAGATTGTTATCTTTTTTATTACTCTGATCAAGTAGTCATTTTGAAACAATTGATAGAGTATAAAAAATCAGAAATCATGGTGCAAATATCTCAATCTTACCCTAAAGAAGATTAGGTTTATATCATAACTTATCAAAAAATGAATGTTTGATAACTAAAAGAAAGATATAGGACACATGAAACCTGAATCTGAATACAATTAAGCTAAAGAGGAATTCTTGATGTTTTAATTCATGAAGATTATAAAGTAAGAGATAGATAAACCTATTCTAAAGAAGTGATTCAAGGTATAAAATCAACATAAAATAAAGAGAAATCTAGAGAAAAGTATGATATGAGGAGATGAATAAGAACAATAATAGAGGAATAAAGTGGAACCTAAGTAAATCTCAAACCAACCTATATATGTAAGAAAATATTAAATTAAAAACTTTCTAACATGTGAAAGAAATTAAGAAGATGATCTATGTTTAATGAAGTAAATGTGAAATATGATGATCTATCCCATAATAAGGGGTTCAAAAACATGATGAGATGAGAGGGTATACATAAGAATGATGAATAATTAATGAAGAAAGAGCAATAAGATATGTTAATCATGATGATCTTGATGTTGTGCGAATGGAACCCAAGATGAAAAAACTAAAATAATACATAAGAATTTGTAACTTTCATAATGAAGATAGAATTGGTAACCTCTTGCTAGAAACCCCTAGACAGTGTTGTTGAGTCATGGGAAGTGTGTTTACCTTTGTATTCTTTCTTTTTGGAGAACAACTATTAAGTTATCTTATGGCACTTTGTATGCGTGAATTCATTGTAATCTTGGGGATGTATAGCCTGTTATAGCATGTGGTTGCTTGGGCTACAATTCCATGATCTTGATGTTTGTGATGAGTATGATTTTTGAGTCTTCCAAGAGTTAGGAATACTTCTCTTATACGTTTTGAGTTAGCTACGTTGGTGGAGAAGTGGATGAGATAAGGATGTGAGTTCCTTATAGCACATGTAGTGGATACTAAGGTGACAAATCCTAGTATCTAGGGTATACTTGTGGTACCTAAGATTGAAGGTATGTATCAGATGAGCTTTCTAGTATTCCTCTCCCTTAGAGAGAGAGAGAGAGAGTTGATTTTGAAATCATCCAAATGTTTTTAGAAAGAAGGAGGGTGATTCCTTGATATTGTATATGGACTGATGACAGTTGGGAAATACCACTTCCCAGGGATAGATAGTTTGATGATTAGTCAACATGTGTTATAGTGTTTGTTCATATAGACTTGGTATTGGGATATCAATGGATAAGATTTAGAACATATGACATAAAATTACATGTCCATGGTGAGTTAAGGGTTATGTCTTTTAGTCTAAAAAATGCATCAGCAATGTCTATGAATTTGAGGAACAGAGTGCTCAGGTTGTGTCCTTATAAGTTATGGCAATTTTTAAATGGTAAACATCACAATGTAATTCATAGATGGTGAACAGTATGATCATCATCTTTTTTATCCTTAGGATTACTAGAACAACAATATCTATGAGTCAAGTTAAGCAAGAGTTAGTTGAGACTTGACTAAAGTATCCTCTTAGAGTTATGATATGTTTACTAAGTATGTTGTGCAAATCCAAATAAGGTAAGGAATGTGCAATAGCATCCAAGTATGGAATAGGGTACAACACAAATATAGGTAAGTGTACAGATGTTGGAAAATAAGTATGGCTTTTTGGTGTTGATATAAAAGACTAATTTATAGTAAGGGATATAATAACTCAATAAAAATTGAAAATAGTTTGGGATGATAGCTAGAGTTCCAAGTTGGAGGTACTACCAGAGATGCACATGTAGCACAACAATTTCTATGTCCATAGTTGAGGGGGTGTCACCCTAGTTTTGGACAAGTGATACATATAATGGAGGTGGAGTTGCATGATAATGTTTAATATGTGGAGGTTTTTGTGCTAAACAAAGATGAAGAAATGTAAGAGTTGAGGGAGAAGACCACGACTCTTATGAGAGTGTTATGACATAACCAAGATATGGGAGTAGTCATGTGAGGGTAAGAGGATGAGGTATATAGGAGGTATCCATCTTTTCTTGCCTTGGATTTCAGGGGCAAAATCCCTATTAGGGGTTCATGGTTGAGACCCCTAGCCTTGATTAAATGGTTGAACATGCTTAAGAATCATAATTGAGTTCTTTAAACAAAATATAACTATATAAAGTGCTTTGATATCATGTGAAAAGCTTAAGTTTCAAGTTTTGTCAAATTTGGACATTGATTGTGCAAGTTATGCAATTTTATGCATATTTGGACTTTTCTATAGTTTATCCAAATGAGAGGTTTTACATGTAATTTTTCACATGAATTATGATCTTTAGATGTTTTCTTATCATTCTTGAGATTTTTGAGCCATGAGGTGCCTTGTTGTACCATGGTTTTGTGGTGTTTCTCTTCAATGATGATTTAGGGTTTACCCCTTCATGGATGAGCTACCTTTAGAAGCTTAGAACCGATGGTCCTCCTATTTGGGGTGGTAATAGATGGTTCCCTTGGATTTGGGGAGGTATATGGTTCATCCCATAATTGTCACAACTAATGGTTGATGTTACACCCTGATCTCACAATTTCCACTAATCATGAGATTAGGGCATAAATTGAGGATTTAACGTAATACAAAGATCACCCTTAACTTTTTCTTCTCTTTCAAAACTCTTTTTTTTCTTGCATTGAACCACATAAAGCAACTTTACAATGGAATCTAAACATAGATTTCTCTAATCTGATTTCAAGAGTAAAAATGCATGTATGAACATTCACAATGTTCCTCATACTTTTAAGCACATAAGACTTGTTGATTCGCACATATTGCACAAAGAGGAATAATGTTATACATCATCATTTAGAACTCTCTCTTATTTATTTACAAGAACCTAGAGTGAAAAGGTCTGATTGAATTTAACTATACTCAGACTTAACTCTTACGGCAGATCTACTCTGATGCAATGATATCTTCTTCAAGTCCATGTGATTTCCATAAAACTTGTGAGTAGAGGGGTGAGCCTACTCGCTCAGTGAATGAGTACTTCAAAGAAACAGTCTAAAGTACTGATATAATTACATATATACTTTTGAGCGATTGATATAAATTATAACATCAGTAAGCTTTAAAGAGTCTAATAATTAACAATCATAAATATGGAAGGATACTCTAAATATCTATAAGAGTGAATCAATATATGAAATGCTTGATTGATCATAAAGAGAACTAATAATTCAAAAACATACAAAGAATAATTGAATAACTTTACACACTTGTTTGACCTCTCATTCATTTTATTATGCCCTGATCATATGTAGTGTGTTCTACATATGAAGACTCGTAGTGCACTACGATCACACCATACAAGACTTAGCGGACACACCCGGGAAATGCTAAGTCTGACTACTCTCATGGTCTAAAATAGGGAAATGGCTCTCTGGCCTAAACTGGACTCCTCCTCTAACCTGAGCACACATGTGGAGAGTCAAGCCACCTCTTGGCTTTTTTGTACTCTAGTGTTACTAGGACTTCTGGTTGATGTTGGACACTGCAAACTATAATTTAAGGAGACTTCCACTAGGGCTTCGTACCCCCATCCCACCTGATAGCACATTCCGAACCCTATATACTGGACGCTTCCAGGGTTAGGTCATTTCACCCCTAAGGTGCAGACCTCACATAGGGGTTCTACGGTGTTCAGGGCTCCTAAGTCTATTATTTTATTATTCCTAGAAAGCTCTGTTCTACATTGTACCCTTCTCTCACTTATACTTGACTCTAGTATCTCTATGGTGTTGCTTCTACTTATTTGAAGTTATAATACAACATGTATATCATTCTAAACTTGGCAGAGTAGTATATTCAAAACATTGTAATATACTGAGTAATCAACATACTATACATGCAGGATGACTAAAATTCTTAAATAAACAGATTACATGTCCACTTGGCACATATACACTAGAATCATGCAATTTATCATCTTATTACACTGATAAGAGTTAATTACTTGACATATGAGTAATCGTCAATAGCACTTGCAACTTATTTGTAATTTGTCAAAGAACGTACATATCAACCCAAATCTTGAGTTGTGCATCTCATAACTCAATTAAGAGTTAATTACTTATCATGACAAGAATTATTAATAATAACTGAGAACATTGATATCACAATACTTGATTCATTGAACACCCTACCCTTAGGGTTTCATTTAATCACAACAAATGCTACAAAGAAAGGTGTAATACATCTATCAAGTACTTTCCAAATATTTACAACACATGATACCTGGGATCTCAATCCCTTATCACATTACTGGGAATTCTCATCCCTTCACATCATTATCATAATTACTAGATCTGGGTATTCAAACCCTTAGATCATCACATATCATTGTTACCTCTGTAACAGGTAACCATTAACTCTAGGTCCTTAGACCAAGGTATTCATTTCATTGATTGTACAAGTATTCTCATGGCTCACAAGGACATCACACATCTTGTCACCTCTCACTAGGCAACAACTTATTCTCATGGCTCCCATAAAGGTTTCATGTGACATAAACATTCACTGAATAAAGAGTACTATCAAAAAATCATATAAAATCAATATATGTATGAAACCTTGGAACTGAGATGAATTTGGGTTTCCATGCCATTCACTGGGATATCATGCATCAATAATAACATTTAATAAATAAAGTCTATCATGTCAAGAAAATCCCTTCAAATGGATTTCACGATATCTATTCACAAATATCCAACTTTCCTCACATCTAGGGTTTCACCCTCTTCACTGAGATACCAAACAAAGACTACTCACTTTAAATGAAATCCAGATAGTATCTGACATATATGTACTATGAATTTAGATAAACAATAATTCAAAACCAAGGGAATCTAGATAAGCAACTTCCTCTATTTACTTATACAACAAATTTCAGTCATAGAAAAATTCCTTATATTTCAGTTAACTCTTATAACCTCTGCGAATACTTAAGGAATTCTCATTAGAATGCATTGTATGATTTCTATTATGATTTTATCATCTGAAATTCATTCAAACAAAGGAAGAATCTATTTCATATCATTTTGCAACAACTTAGAACAAACAGACAATTCAAGGTTTGTAGTCACATACTAAGCAGTTAAAGATTATGGTTGATTTAACCAATTTGCATGCAATATAATATTTAAAGGAAGTTCCCATTCACACTAAGGTATGAAAAAACCGTAAAAATGTATCCCATATATAAAAATCTAGAATCTGTATCAAATCCCTAACAATTCACCCAATTCTTCTTCCTTTCAACTCGAAAACCCTAAAAATGAGGGATTATGAAGAAATAGTGAGAAAAGGGGAAGTGTTGGTACCATTTTGGATCAAATCAGAGGAGGGACGGAATTTTGACATGTGAGAGAATATTCACCATGAAACTATATCCAAAGAAGCTAAACTCACATGATTTTATCATTCCTCAGACTGCAAAACCCTAGGTCAGCATCTCCATCAATTTCTCCTGAAACCCTAACTCTCTCTCTCTCTATAGGATTTCGTTTCTCTGGATTGAATCATGAATATGAGAGATCCTTGTGTGTTAGTTTCACCATATGGAGCAATTGATCTGCTTGGGTTAATTGCACATTGACCCCTCACTAAACGTTTTCTTATTTCAGCATATTTTTCTATCATAAAAATATTTCTATGAATTCATGTATTTCAGAGAACAAACCTTCTCCAAAAATTATGCGAATGTTGCATATTGTTTATAATTGATTTACAAAGCTTCAGTTAACATTTGAGATCATTCCAAGCTTCCATTAAATAATTAAAAATCGAATAGTACACTACTATACAAAATTCTATAGAAATGTCAGTTACTATAATTTGTCTACTGATAAGGTCTAACCGCATCCAAAAATTATGAAAATTTTACATGTTTTTTATGATTGATTTTCAGGTCTACAGTTAAAATTTTATATCATTTGGAGTTAACAATAAATAACTAAAAATAAAACACTACACTACTAAAAAGCACTCTGTCAATATTTTGGCCAAAGTATAGTTCAACCAAGAACCACATTCAAAGAAAACTCAAATATTTTGAAAGTTTTCTACAATATGCATGATTGAGTTATACATATCATATCCAAAATTCAATTAAATAAAAAATTTATAAAAAATATTAAAAATCATTTACTACACTACTATCTTGATCAAATTACATACTCATGTACCATCAAAACCCTAATTTCAGCCAACTAGGGTTTATATTTCTCAAACCCTAATTTCTCAAACAATAGAAACTTAACATTCTTATTAGGTTTAAAACATCATAATTGAATTATCATCATTAATTATATTTAAGCAATGATCAATCCAATTATGCATATAATCATGCAGGTAAACACTAGTTTATCAATTAAGCTCAGATGTGGTCATAACAATTCTCCCCCCTTAAAAAGGTTTTGTCCCCAAAACATAAATTTGCAAGTAAAGTACATTCAAGGTTTATTTTAAGATGAATGTCGACAACGTAGTGAAGGGGAAGGAGGCAGCGGTGGTGGTTGTGGACAGAGACGTCGAAGGCAACTAGATAGGAGGTTGGGCAAGGAAAACACAGACGAGATCTGTGGTTGCGGTAGAGCCAATACTACAGAACACGCCAATACATTTAGATTTCACCACAAATGGTGGAATCTATTTGTCCTCCTGCTAATGCATATGGTTGTTGAATCATGACCTCCCAGTTGTCGGTAACCTGTTTTAGCAGGTGGGATTGTCATCTTAGTCCCACTATATATGTACTAAGCTAGTGTTGTATGTAAATTCGGCGCTGTTGTTGTTATGCACTATATATGTGTTAGTCTATCATGTTGTTATATGAATCTGAAGCACTTGTGCGTGCAACACTTTATGTGTTGTAGTTGTATCCTGCTTCTCTTTATTGTGGCTTCTTTTGCTGTTTCATGACTTGCTGCCTATATATCTATATAATCTTTGGCAAATGCCTACATATCCTGCATAGCTATGTCATGGCCATCCTGCATAGCATGTAGTCTTTGACGAATGCCTGCATATCCTCTTGGACCCATTGTGTGGTCGTAACATGTAGTTGTCGTTGAGCATCGCTGATAGCCTAGTTAGTTAGCACATTGATTTGGTTAGTAACAATAAAGGTTAATCTTGAATAGGTGAATACATAAAAATGTATATTAATTATATTGGGAGTGGCGCTTAATACATTGAATTCATCTATTTTTCTTTACGTAACAAACTCCTCCCAGTCTTTGGGGTCCAAGTAGTTCCATTGTTGTGTGGCTTCCTTCTTCCCATATTTATTTTTCAAAGAAAATACAAACAAAAATTATTAGTGTAGAGTTAGTGAAATGCTTATCAATGTCTAGAATTGGAATCAATCAAGAACCTATTCTCAACATCACGTATGTAATCTCGGGTGAGATTGGTCCACCCTCCCACAATGTTTAGCATTTGTATTAACTATAAGATAATGAAACATCAAATCAGAAAATGATATTGATATTAAAAAAGCAAACATTTAGCTTCAACAAAAAAATATAAACATGCATGCCTCTAAAATTGTGATCTTTTATCAATTAACAATCCTTCATTGTGATCTCCGCACACATATAAGTCATCATTAGCTTCAATATTTTGTGGAGTTGGAAACCCAACTGAGAATGGACTGGAGTCATCATATTTATCATAGTACTCTACTACATCTATAGGATCTTTAATGAACTATCTTTTACCATGAAGAACAACTGGCCATTTATCATTTGCAGGATCATCGATATAGAATATTTGTTTCGCATGTGATGCCAATATGAATGGTTCACCCTTCTTTCCAATCTTTTCAAAGTTCACTAAAGTGAAACCCAATTCATCCACTATAACTCCTTTGGTGTTATCAACCCAATTGCATTCAAAGAGCGGAATTCTGAAATCTATGTAGTCAAATTCCCATATGTCTTCAATGACACCGTAATATGACATTTTAGCTTCACATGGACTCTTATCCTTTGCACTTGCAAAATACATAGTTGATGCTTGAAGAGTGACCCCACTGTTTTGGACGACACTCTTATCATCTTGGCGCTTTGTGTAATATGTGAACCCATTAATTTCAAACCATTCATAAGACATAATATTCGGTTTTGGTTTAAAGGCGAGGCATTTGATAGTTTCCGTAATATCATTTGGTGTTTGAGATAGTTGATTTAAGACTTTATCTTCAAACCACTTAGTAAAAGTCTTGTTATGCTCTCTAGCAAGCCACATTGAACTTGCATGAGAATGTTTTCTCTTGATGAAATTGGTATGTTCTTGGATATAACCACTCACTTTGTCCATGTTGTGTAAAATATACAAGTGACCTTGGTCCAACTGCTCATGGCTGATTACTTTCACCCGTGATCCCAAAATTCCTTTGCCCTCCTCAATATTCTTGTCATTAACAGGAGTGTTATTACCACTCAGAAAGTCATTGCAAAAATCCATAACCTCTCTCGTCACATAACCTTCAATAATACTCCCTTCAGGCCGATAACGGTTTCGAACATCACCTTTAAAAATGCTCATGTATCGTTCAAAGGGATACATCCAATTCAAGAAAACTGGTCCCAACATTTTCACTTCCCTAGTCAAGTGGACAACACGATGTACCATGATATCAAAGAACGAAGGAGGGAAATACATCTCAAGCTGACATAGGGTAACAACCACTTCTCTTTGCAAATTATCGAGAGTATCAGGATCAATAACTTTGCTGCATAGACTGTTGAAAAAGAAACAAAGTCTGGTGATTGCAAATCTTACATGCTTCGGCAATATAGATCGAATTGCCACAGGCAATATTTGTGGCATTAGAGTGTGACAATCATGAGATTTAAGACCTATCAACTTCAGATCTTTCATTGATACCAATCTACAGATGTTAGATGAGTAACCCTGTGGAACCTTAACATTTACCAAGCATTCACAAAAAGCTTTCTTCTCCTTTCTAGACAACGTGTAACAAGAGGGAGGTAAGTATGTTCTTTTATTACCCATTTCACGTAATTCTGTTAATTCTGACCTTATTCCCATTTCAAATAGGTCCAGTCTGGATTTTATCCCATCTTTAGTCTTACCTGGTATATTTAATAGAGTATCAATGATGCTATCACATACATTTTTCTCAACGTGCATTACATCGATACAATGTCTGACTGTCAAAGAACACCAATAAGGAAGATCCCAAAATATTGACTTCTTCTTGAATGAAGAATTGTCACTCCGTGTGGCCATACTACATTGTGATTTCTTACCAAATTCATTGACAATGTCTTTTACTCTTTCATAAAAAACATCCCCTGGTATAGGTTTAGGTGCACTCCGTTCATCATTCCATCCATTGAATGCTTTGCGCTTCCTACGATACAGATGGAATTTTGAAAGAACCTTCGATGACCAAGATATACTGTCTTGCCGTCATGTTTTAGTCTTATTGAATCAGTGTTTTGTTCACATATAGGACACACTTTAGCTCCTTTGACACTATATCCAGACAAATTCCCGTATGCTAGAAAGTCATTAATAGTGCAAAACAACATAGCGTGCAAACAAAATGTCTCTCTTCTTGAAGCATCATAGGTCATCATACCTTCAGCCCAAAGTTTCTTTAAGTCATCAATCAGAGGTTCAAGATAAACATCGATATCATTTCTGGGTTATTTAGGGCCCGATATCAACAGCGACAGCATAACGTACTTATTTTTCATACACAGCCAGGGAGGAAGATTGTATATAACAAGCATGACTGGCCAAGTGCTATGTTGGCTGCTCAATGTCCCGTATGGATTCATCCCATCTGTACAAAGCCCAAGTCTTAGATTCCTATCTTCTTCACAAAATTTGGGGTACAATAGATCAATCTTCTTCCACTGTGGGGAATCAGACGCATGTCATAGGATCCCATCATTATTTTTCTTAACATCTACATGCCACCTCAAATTCTTCGTATCTTTTAGATTTCCAAACAAGCGTTGAAACTGTGATATTATAGGTAGATACCACATCACCTTGGCAGGAAAACCAGTTTTGGACTCCCCTGAAGTCGTCAATTTATACCGTGATGCACCACATTTTGGACAATCTTTCAAATCCACATAGTCCTTTTAAATAATACACAATCATTCGGGCATGCGCGTATCTTCTTGGCCTCCATTCCCATTGGGCACAACAATTTCTTTACCCAGTATGTTGAGATTGGCAGCTTGTTTCCTTAAGGAAGCATTTCTTTCAACAAAGTCAACAATGAAGTGAAGATTTTATCACTCCATCTATTGTTAGCTTTCAACTTATACAATCTCAACGCAGCGCTAAGCTTCATAAACTTAGCACAACTTGTGTATAATGGTATCTCAGCATCATGCACAATGTTTGTAAAGATAGGAGGTGGATCGGTGTGCTCTACCCTACAACTATCCAGCATCGCATCAACGATGTCTACTAGAACTGGTTCGCTCACATCTACGTCATCGGAGGCAATTTATTCTTCCACCCAAGCACTGCTATCGACATCCACTGATTTTGAGTTTGCAATCTCTCCATGCTAGTGCCATTCTGTATAGCCTTGTACAATCCCATTGCACATGACATGACTTTTGATTTCGTCACCAGTGCTGACTTTCAAGTTGTTACCGCAATGCCTACATGGACAGTACAACCTATCTCCAGGTTCTTTCCTATGTTCCTCAGCAAATCTAATAAACTGATCAAGACCAGATATAAACTCTGGGGTGCAGCGATTGTGAATGGACATCCATGATCTATCCATTCTATGATCAAAGAGAAAATAAGTATATATTAGGACAAGATTAGGGTCTACGGTTAACAAATACATGTGATGTGATTCTTATATATGATAAATGTGTACCACCTATCCCATCCTTGAACACCTAATCTAACTAGTAAGTGTATAATGTGTACTGGGTTTTCGAGAAAATTTCGACAGCATTTCCCCGTTGTTCTCTAAGTACATATGTACTTAGAGAACAAACGGGGAAATGCTGCCGAAATTTTCTCGAAAACCCAATACACATTATACACTTACATCCTAAGTGAGATTAGGTGTTCAAGAACAGTCCCAAACCGGGGACTATCTAAGATTTACTCCTAATGAGTAAATCTTAGACAGGTTTCTAGGCCAACAAAATCATATCATTAAGAGCATGGTTTTATGTTAGGTCATCATAGGTCATAATAATCCACTAGAATGGGCATAAGAATATTAGATCTTGATTCTAGAGTGTATAAGACATAATAGTGACTACTTATTTTGTGGGGTGATATCATTTCATAGGATTTATAAATTCAAATTTAACAAGTGTACAAGTTGCATCATTTTAATACTCTAAAGGTGACTAGTGGGTCATAGCACATAAAAGATGGCATTACAAGGAATGTAAGAAAGCTAGATCAATTACCTTTGTTTGAGCGTCAGTAGGGAGAGAGGGCAAGACGGAGGGTAGGCGAGTAGGTAGGCAAGCAAGTGAGCAGGCGATGGGTAGGGAGACAGTGGGAAGTAGTAGATGATCAATTAATTCCTGAAACATAGTATAGAATATGCATAGATAATACATTAGTTGAACGCATAACATTAGTAGTAGGCAGTACATGATATGTACATTATACCATTATATGTATTGCAAACTACAAAGTACATCTACATAGATAATACATTAGTTGAACGCATAACAATACCAGAAAAAGTAAGGTATGAATGTATGTATAGGTACAAGTATAATGTATCAGTAAATATTAGTGGTTGAGTTCATAGTAGAGCATCAATGTATGTGCAAATGATAAATATGTAATGTAGGTGCAACAGTTCATACATAATGATGTAAATGGGTGCAGTACATACAAACATAGCTTATATGAAGTAGGAACGATTTTGATGCATGTACAAATCAATTAAAAATGAGAAGAGTAGGAAAAAGCAAGAAGAGGGGTAGGGGGCCAGGAGCAGGAGCAAGGAGCAAGTCATAGAAACCCTATTGTGTAAGCAGGAAGAGGAAGAAGAAGGGTACTAGGTGAGCAGGCGACCAGGAGCAGAGCGCCAACGAGGAGAGAGAAGAGCGTCGGCGACGGTGAGCGGCCAGGCGACCAAGAGGCGTGTCGGGGCCGACCAGGAGACAGGTTCAGCACAGGGGGAAGGAGTGGCGGCGGCGGAGGGTGCTTGCTCACCGGAATCTCCAAGCAGGGGGAAGGAGCGGCGACGGCGGCAGGTGCTTGCTCACCAGAATCCCCAGACCTAAAATGGATCGATGCTTGATTGTAGTGAAATAGAGAAAGGGGAAGAGGCTGCTTCACAGGGTGCTAATTAGTAAACAATCGGTGTCGGTCATTACAAAAAAACGACGCCATATCAAACAGTGTCGGTTGTTCTGTAGATAACCAATGTCGATTCAAATAAGCTTCGGTTGTTAGGAAGCAACCAACGTCCAAATTAGACAATCTTATTTCGCGGGAAATATTATCCACGTCGGTTATCAAAGGATTCACCGACACCAAAAGAGGAACTTTTCACGGAAATATCCTTCTAGTATAGGCGTCGGGGATTACTGAAAACACTGACGTTGTATGTGACGCAAATTTTTTTTGCTCGAAATTTGGATTTTGCAGGCGATTTTAGGCGTCGGTTCGTTATATCCAGCCGACGTTGAATAGAAAGCAGTACCCGTGTCTGGATGGTCTTCGACGATAGATGTTGATTTCCCTAAATATCAGATGTTGACTAATATAGGCGTCGGATTATCTTAATAACCGACGCCCAAATAAGCGACACTGAATGTTGTTTATGTAGTAGTGAGCTGGCTGGGATTCAATTAGCTTGTGAGCAAGTCCAACAGAGTTGCTGGACCCAGACGATCATCGAGTCAGACAGCTTACTGGCGATCAAGCTTCTCAAGGAGGGAGAAGGAGAATGGCCGAGTTGCACCTATTGGCTAACAAAGATTAAGGTGGGTACGCCAAACATTGCCAGTGTAGAATTTTGTAGAAGGGAAGGAAATCAAGTAGCTGACAAATTAGCTAAATTGCATTTAACAAATCCTCTGCACCAAATTTACCATGCCAGCCCACCGAGTTGTATTATGAGTGACTATGTCTATCACAAAAGAAATTGTACTTTGTACCAGGCTACACAATGAATAAAGTTGAAGGATTGTTTTAAAAAAAAGTTTATTTTAAGCTTCTGAAATCTTACATGTCATTATATTCTTGTATTTCATACTTGAATGCAGTTTTCAACATTAATTCATTTATTCCTTTACTAAATCACAACATGTTTGAAATAGTTCTCAATGATAACAAACAAATTCTTATGCCACAATCAATCATAGGATAGAGAGAGAAACAACCATTTCAATATACTCTTGAGGTGTTACCTCAACATCGATAATCTGATCCAACTATCTCAATCCATATTGCTAAATATGTACTATTGTTATGTATTACCTCTAAATCATGAAAGAAAGTTCACCATGTTCTTTTGAAATTTATAGTTGTGCTACTCAAATATCAAAACAGTCTTGAGTTAAAAGACTATATTCAACAACAATTATACATTACTACTCAAAGAATCCCCATTGGATCATGCATGCATAAGGTGAAGCATCACCATCACATTCCATACTATTCTCAAGTATGAACCCACACATAATTCAAGGTGTAACCATCAGGTTATAGCATACTAGGGTTTCAACAATAGTAACAATGTACTCCATAATTGTATTAGTCATTCAAGGATTATTCATACACGATTACCATTACATAGTTATATTAAAGCTAGGTATAACAAGATACACCTCATTAGGGTTACATATCAATACAATACGGTTATCATCACTTCTATTCATATGAGTGAATAGGTAAGACTACCTTATTCAGGGTAACCCTCCAATTGTTCCATCATCATTCAACCCATATCACCATACCACAATTGTACAATACTAAGATGGATTACTGGTATGAATGAATTAAACTATTAGACCCTTTAATTAACATATTGCTTGCACATATACACTGAAATCATACATAGAACCAATTTACATCCCTTAATATACCATCAACAAATTATACTTCTAAAAACAAATTCACATATTACTAAAAGCCATTGTTTTCTCTTATCTCGCTTCTCATTCATTACTACTTACTTTTTGCTACTTATCCTTCTCATTTTAATCATGTAGATTAAACATCCCTAAAATTGAAACATACAAGGTATGAATAGATTATTCATCTTTCTTGCTATTACTGCAAGAATTTATTTCATATCACACTTCACTCATATTGTATTTCTCCTTCTATTCAAAACACACCTCTTACGTTTCAAATCTATTTCTTATCCTTTGCTCTAAATCATTTCCATATTGTTTATCTACCTTTCAGATTAGATAGGATTACTATCAGTGCTAGTTTACTTCTCAGAGTGCAAATTTCATGATCTTGTTTTATAGATATGCTAGTATTCAAGGTCAAATCACTAGTGATAACCCTTGAACTACTACAACTCTAAACATTCTAGGGTTTGGCCTTTATGAGTAGCATGACGTTATTGTGGTGTGACTTTGCTCCCATAATTTGAAATTCAAACTTTGGATCTCACAAGTTTTTACTAAAGGCTTCCTTATCTTATCAATTGAATTTTTGTAACGATACTGCCTCCAGGTAACCCCCAATTAAGGGAGATCAAGAGGTCAGAGCCGTTATCCCAATTTCCAGATCAAAGTTTTGACAAATAATCAATAATAATTATTAAATTCTACCAAGACTATACTGAAATTTGGAATAAAATAAAACTTTGCATACCTTTTTCAAAAACTTGGATATCTAACTTCTATGCACATCTCGACTCTATACTAATTAATCCTGCTTGCACTTTATTTCTTAATTGACTATATGCCACTTTAATGTTTGTCCTTTTCAATTTGTACCTAAAATGCCGACAAACAAAACGTCGGTCAGCATAAATGAATATGTCAGTATGTGGGGGAAACAATAATCATGAAAATAAATGTAACAACATATTGTAGTCAATTATGATTTAACAAACCACATTACGTTTTAAAAATAACTACTCTATCCATACATACCCTAGCCTCTACATTGTCCCTACAGTGGACCTGGATGCTACCTTCCTTATGGTAGATCCCCATTAAACTCCGCATGGTCCTACCTAACAGGTAGATCAATATATAGGGTTGAGTCGCATGGCACTACCCATAGGTAGCCCAATCCCTAACTCATGGTGTGCTAAAGAGTCACATGGCACTACCCATAGGTAGCCCAATCCCTAACTCTTGATAAGTTGATGGTCCCACAAGTAGACCCTTTAGTAGGTTACCCTTTCATCTTTAGCAAAGCCACAGAGGAGGACCATGATCTGAGCAAGTCATGTATACATATTTATGGTGATAATCATAGTCACTTTATAGTTGCATGAAATAAAAGTCATCCAAGCAGTTATTTTTAGGCAACCGATAAAACATCCGGGAAACACCGTGAAACTAAAGCAATTAACCATAAGCATAACCGCATACCCATCAGGATGATTTGAGATAGAATTAATCCAATCAATGCAAGAAATCCAATAGGCAAGCAAACACACAACAAGATCCTGAAATATGCATATAATTTCCCATCATTGATCATGCCATCAAGATCTATTAAACATAGCTCGCTTCCTAGGGTTTCTAGTCCACTTATAGGGTTTCCATTGCAATAAGGGTTTCACTTCATTTTTACTATTTTAAACCCTAATTTTACACAATTACTCGCAAACCCTAATTATCTCATCTACTCCTCAAGAATGATATTAAGGTTACATTTTAACAACATATAACCCTAATTTCAGATAAAAGGCACAATTAAAAAGTCCATTAAGTCTATTATGCCCCTTTTCATTTAAGCTACCATTTTTATCCTTTTAATTCATGACAAGATCATTAGGCCCAATTATCATCTTTGGTTCCTTTCAAATTAACAACTTATCTTTCACGAACTCTATTTATAACTAATTCCTCCTTTATTCCTTAGAAAACCCTAATTACTAGTATTAATCAACAATTAGGAACTTTTATACTCCAATTATCTTAGAACCATCATATCTCAGCTTATTCATGAATTTGAACAATTAAAGCCATTAAGAGTCACAATTACTAACATTAGGGTTTCAAGGCCCATTAATGCTCATTTATGCACATGGAACCCTAAATTAATCCAATTATGTGCAAATTTCATCCTTTTTGTTCTTAATATACTTCTTTATAATTAATAGGTTAATATCAACTTTAATCATCCATAAAACCCTTCTAAATACATTAATCATCTCAAATTAGGGTTTCTTAATCATTAATGCATTAAAGTTGATAACTTCCACTACTTTTCGAATTTCAAGAGGAATTTGGTTCTAAAACTATTTTTAATGGATTCCTTGCATTTTTCTGAGCAACTTTCATATGTTATACGTATCCATCTGAGCTACCAATAAAAAGATACAAATTTTGTAATATTTACTTACTTGGGCCAATCATCGAGCGCCACATGTCCCTTTCCATTCAACGTAAGCCGCTCAACTTGGAAACATAATTGAATGATAGTTCTGCCCTCACGTAAGTGATCGGTGATGTACACCAGGGAGGGACAAAAACATCAAAACCTCTGGGCTCATCTTCTTCCTCATGAAACCCTACTTGTCCGCCGACTAGGTCTGATCGTGGGGGTTTGTCTTCCCATCCCAGGGTTTGACGACTGCCGCCCACCATTGTTCTAGCTCCGTCGCATCCCGCCGCACCTAGGGCACCACCCAGCTACAACCTAGGTGGCCAGAGTCGGGCTAGCTGCGACATCCAAAGCGACGGACCCTGTAGGTCTGCTAGGTGCTTTGAGCATAGTTGGGAGGAAAGGGGATGAAGGCCAACCATCGCAGATCTTCGGGGTAGCTTCATGCCTCCACCGTGATCTCACCACAATTGCTTGTTGCCCACGAGATAGCCCTATGCTTTCTTGGTTAGGGTTTGAACGAATAAGAAGAAGGATAAGAGAGAGAGACGTGTGGGATCGCCTTGGGCTCGACCATGGGCTCTACCCTTATATGGGGGGGGGTAGCCATGCCCCATCATGCTTGCCCATGAAGAAACAAAGCCCTTTCCCAATAGGAATCCTATTCCTTCAATGAGAAGCAATCTTCTCTCTCCTAAACATCTTCTTAATAAACCATGTTCATTGGATATTTAAGAATTCGAAAATTATCTCTCTTATCATATTTGTGTTTGGCTTTTAATCCATTGGCCATGAAATTCTAATTTCTTAAAGAAAATAATATCTCATTTTGATATTATCAAAAAGTCATTAATTATGTATCACAATATCCTCTTATTTTGTATTATTTTCCTTCTCTCTTTCTTTTTCTCCATTGGGACTCCTTGGATCCCAAGAAATCCTTATATTTCGAAATTCCTTTTTAAGGATACTTATTATCCTTCTAGATGCATATACAGCCTTCATTTTTCATTATCTTACTTATTTCTTTATTAAGATATTCTTTTTCAAGGATTTCTCATTATCTTTCATCTCCTTTTTCCTCTTTTCATATTTCTTTTATTAGAAATCATATGTAAACGAATTTTACTAAATTGTAGCCATTAATGCCACTTTCTAGATATTTTCAAGTATTTCACATAAATACTTTTGCTTAATATCCATTATCATGTATCTTTTTCCATTACTTGGAGTTTTCTTCTTTTCTTCTCTTTTATATCCATTATTGGATTAATATAATAATAGTAACCACAAAATTCCTAATGTAAGGGATATTTACAAACAAATCCCTTCTTCGAAGCAAAACATACAATCTTTTCTATTCAGTCCAAATTCACAAAATCATTATATTTCAATTATGAAAACACATGCAAAATTGAGGTTGTAACATCCTTCCCCTCTTATAAGAATTGTGTCCTCAAAATTCCATCAAGCAAACAAACAATTCAGGATAAGACTTTTCCATGTCCATCATTGACCCCTATGTGGCTTTACCCTATCCATGGCACTTCCAAAGAACCTTTATCATCACTTATTCTTTTCTTTGAGTTCTTTCACCTTGGCCTTTATAAACCTCACATGTGACTCAGGTCATTTTAGCCTCCCTTGGAATGACTAGGTTCATTGCTCAACACATGGCTCGGGTACCTCACATAGTGTTCTAAATTGAACACATGGAACACATCACACATTACTTTATCCTGACAGGTAAGTTCAAACATAACCTTCTCCACCAATCCATATCAAATGAACCCATGTATCGAGGACTCAGCTCTCTTAGCTATAACTAAGAGGGGTTGGATTTTCTCATCACATACTCTCCCATAGTAAACTACATGTTAGTCTACTTTGCATCAGCTCACGAATCATGTCGCCCATGGGCTCTCTTTCAGCCATTGCATGATCAAATCGACTTCATCTGCACACACTGTCGTCCTTTTCTGACCTTCGTGAGGTCCCTTCACCAACATCATCTTAATGAAGTGGTGACCAACACAACCTTCCTTATAGAGCTTCTTTACATCCCGATACTAGCTATGGTGGTTATCATCACATCTTACAGAGGACAAGAACTGTCTCTAGATATCACCCTAAATGAGCACACATGCTCTCATCAGACCCTCTAGTCTAGATCAAACTAACCATTAGTTAGGGTGATAAATTGTACTAATATCGAGTTCTTCATGTGCCTACTTCCACCGTATGGAAGTGAATCTTTAGGTTATACTCAAGAACTTTTGAACTCGCATCATGGTGTAGTTGAACCATCTCTTTCTCATATGTAGTTCAACCGGATCCATCCCTTGACAGTATTCTTTCTTTCTCATGTCATCTAGGTAAGGCGATCTACCATAACCCACATTACATCTTGACCTTCTTCAGTCCATGGGAGACTTACCCCAACATCCATATTGGTTAACTCCCATTCCCCCTCGGGGATTCTCCATCCTCTATACCAACTTAGTGGGTTACTACTGTTTGTCCTTCACCTCCTAGCTTGCATGGCGACAAGCCACGTGCAACTTCATCTTAAGCATCCAAAGTACTATTTCCACTTACTATCTTCATAGAACCACAGTGTATGGTGATCTTAAATCATGATCTCCTATAAGTCATGATTCCACTCTAATCGAGGTTTCATCACCTTCTTTTCTAGCGAAGTGCATCTGAGGCTCTACAACCATCCTTTATTGCATCTAGGCCTAGGCTGGCTAACCAAACCACCACTAAATTGATCAACATATATCATTACATCTGAGTGTTAGCCAAACTTATATCTTTTTCAAACTTAGGGCTAACCTAACAACCTCTTCTAGCCTCTAGCTAAACTAGGCAGCTGCATCTCAACCAGAGCATCCATTACCACTTCACATCCTTAGGTGTTAGGTAATGTTGAAGACATACACCTCCACGTATTCCACTTATTATCTCATCTCAAACTCTAAGTCTATCTTCATCAAGAAAACTCTGAGCTCATTCTCTTGGTTTTCGAACTCAACCTTGTACAACTCATAGCTCATAATAAAAACATTCTCATAAGATGACTACCTTATTTATCTTAGTGTTTGTAAACCATCAATGTATCGTTCACCCCACAAGGGTATGTTATGATCTCTATCATCATACCTCATAGCAACGTTCCAACTCACATCATCTTTTATCCTTGGTGTATGGCATGCGTATTGTCCTATCTCTCACTCCCATAACAAGAGGAAATAAGCATTTGGCTGCAGTCCAAATACCAAGTTCTTCCCATTATAAGAGTAGAGATGGTACATCCCACCTTTCCAGTACACCTTCAAATTTAAGTTGAAACATGCAACATATGTCTCTACATCACGATCATCTAGATATCAAAGTTACTTCCATGGAAAATGGGTCTCGAACCCACTTGGGTCATCACACACAATCCTTGGTCATCTCCTTCTAGGTCTGTAGGGTGCGAACACTTTTGGGGTCATCCCTCTTCCCTTATGCATCAAAAGAGTGCCCTCCTCATATGCCCTTTGGGTCCCATGAGGTTATGAAGGTGATCAATCTCCTAACCCATGGCCCTCATACAATGATAGTTGTTACCTCCCGACCCTATGGTCATGTGCAACTAGGGAATAAGGCAACTCCAACTTCCATCTGTCTTATCCCTACTAGACCCTAGGATAGACTTAGGATTCCAACATAGTACATGTCCAACTTAGAACCTTACCCAATTCTCCATCATCTCTCTCTGCATTCCCGGGCTGACTTTCATCCTTTCATAGGGGTAATGGTGACCTGCCTACCTTAATCAGGCCCCATACCGATTACCTCCATGGTAACACATCCACATGCACTTAGAGATGGTTATCTATGGTTCTACAGGTTCATTCTCATACTATGTATTTTTCACTTAGCTTCTCAAGATCCTATGAGACCTCTTTAGGTTACCTTAAACCAACAAAATTGGTATACACCCTACAAAAGGGTCCCTCTCCCATGATGGGAGGAAACTGCATCTTGATAACAAAGGTCACAAACGTCCTTATGTCTAGGGTTACATCCACATGAGTATGCTTAGCCTTAGCAAGCTACTAAGGCACAAGCAGACCACCTACTAAACCATGCCAGGTCATACTTGTTCTCATTCCTCAACATTGGATCAAGATCACAACTACCCATGTCACTAACTTGGCTGTGAGGGGTTCATCAATCATAACTTTGACTTAAGGGATTTCCATTTCCTCTAAACATGAGGAGTGCCATGCTTGAATCTATATACACTCAAATCTCATCATGAGCTTCAGATATGCCACTTCCCCTCTTAGGCCTAGGAACCCTAGGTTCACTTTTCTGATGTCCAACTGCCTGCTCAACTTTTTAACCACGAGCCAAGCATGTACAAGGTATGGCATGCACTTCCTATTATCTTTCTACTCAAGCAACACCTCAGAGTTGAGTCCTCCTCAAGGACATCCAACTAGGTAAAAGGCCTCACAACTTGCTACTAAACCTCTTCATGGTCTTAAGGAACACTTCTACTTAACTCAAAAGGTAAACACCTATACCATAGACACATAGGTACGAGCAACCTCATCTTCTCTCTAGGGTTTGGTTCCTCTAAAGGAAACCAAGATATCATCAGACTCTAGGGATCAAGCATGAGGCAACCACTATCATCCACTTAGGTTGCATCATCCTCAACTCCCCACTATTCCTCATATCTCGGAGTCTAAGCTTCCAACCTTCTTGTTTGGGTCCTGCTCTCTCTCTCTAGAACTAACCCTACAAATAGCCTCACTACTAGACATTCTTTCTCCATGAAGGATCGAGTTCACAAGCATACCCCTACATAGGTGAAGCCTATGTTCAAACTTATGTTTGCTCAAGATTATCCATACCTCTTTATGTGTATCTCATAAGCTATCCATAATACTCTCTTGGCTAGGGTTTCAACCTACTGCCTACACTACTGACGTACTCTGGGTACATATTATGCCCTACTGATATAAGCCCATAAGTTTTCCATAGGTTCTTCACTAACCTCATCATTGAAGGAGCTATCATTCACTCTAACATGCACGACCCTTTCCAGGGTTGGGTCGCCAAAGGTACTAGGTCATCCAACCTCACATGTCTCATGTCATCATGGACATATAACTCACACACATGGTCGAACATGACATCTGACTCATCATGCCATCTCTCTCTCTAACCACCACTTAGGGTTAGGGTTAGCATAATCCTTAGAGGATGTTCCAAGTCTCTACTTATAATGGAGGTCTCTACCTCCAAGACTAACTTTCGCTACTCATCCTCCTAACAAGGAGGTCTAGCCTCAGGTCTCTCCTGAGGGCATGACAATAGATGTCATATGACCTAAACATGTATCTATTCTTTAGTTTACACTTAAACTATTCATCTTATGTCCATGACATCTTATTTACATGTTTTTCATTAATTTGGTGGAGGATTTCTTAAACCTTATCAACTTTACCCATACCTCAAGAGGGTGAGTAAAAGAGAGAGAAAACCCTAATCCTTAAAATCCTTAACAACATTAGAGAAGGGATGTACAAGATGAGAGAGTCCTAAGGGTATCTTATTTCCAGTTAGATCCTAAGACATTGGCCAGGAAGTCACACAGATCTGGGAGTCATCGTATTCTGACTAGCGGTGTGGAGGAAAATATTTCCAGCCCCCAGACGTGATCCTTTTTTGGACACCTCTGTCTTTTAGAAAATCCTCTAATAACTCCATTGGGTTCTATAAAGTTTGTAAAGTTTAATAATTATTAAGGATTAAATGAGGAACCAATGCTCTAATACCAAATGTAACTATCCTGCTTCCCGATAACCCCCAATTAAGGGAGACCAAGAGGTCAGAGCCATTATCCCAATTTGTGGATCAAAGGTTCGACAAATAATCAATAATAATTATTAAATTCTACCAAGACTATAGTGAAAGCTGGAATAAAATAAAACTTTGCATACCTTTTTCAAAAACTTGGATATCTAACTTCTATCCACATCTGGACTCTATACTAACTAATCCTCCTTACACTTTATTTCTTAATTCATAATATTCCACTTTACTGTTTGTCCTTTTCAATTTGTACCTAAAACGCCGACAAACAAAATGTCAGTCAGCATAAATGAATATGTTGGTATGTGGGGGAAACAATAATCGTGCAATTAACTATAACAACATATTGTAATCAATTATGATTTAACAAACCACATTACATTTTTTCAAACATAACTACTCAATCCATACATACCCTAGCCTCTACGTTGTCCCTACAGTGGACCTGGATGCTACCTTCCTTATGGTAGATTCCCATTAAACCCCACATGATCCTACCTAACAGGTAGTACAATATCTAGGTTTGAGTCACATGGCACTACACATAGGTATCCCAATCCCTAACTTATTGTGCGCTAAAGAGTCACATGGCACTACCCATAGGTAGCCCAATCCCTAACTCTTGATAACTTGATGGTCCCACAAGTAGATTCTTTACTAGGTTACCCTTTAATCTTTATCAAAGCCACAAAGGAGGACAAGGATCTGAGCCAGTCATGTATACATATTTATGGTGATAATCATAGTCACTTTATAGTTGCATGAAATAAAAGTCTTCCAAGCAGTTATTTTTAGGCAACCGATAAAACATCCGCGAATTGCCGTGAAACTAAATGGATTAACCATAAGCGTAACCACATACATGTCAGGCTGATTTGAGACAGAAGTAATCCAAACAATGCAAGAAATTTAATAGGCAAGAAAACACACAGCAAGATCCTAAAATATGCATATAATTTCTCATCATTGATCATGCCATCAAGATCTATTAAACATAGCTCGCTTCCTATGGTTTCTAGTCCAATTTTAGGGTTTCCATTGCAATTAGGGTTTCACTTCATTTTTACTATTTTAAACCCTAATTTTATACAATTACTCACAAACCCTAATTATCTCATCTACTTCTCAAGAATGATATTAACGTTACCTGTTAACAACATATAACCCTAATTTCAGATAAAAGGCACAATTAAAAGTCCATTAAGTCTATTATGTCCCTTTTCATTAAAGCTACCATTTTTAACCTTTTAATTCATGACAAGATCATTAGGCCCAATTATCATCTTTGGTTCCTTTCAAATTTACAACTTATCTTTCATGAACTCTATTTATAACTAATTCCACCATTATTCCTTAGAAAACCCTAATTACTATATTAAGGGTATTTATCCACAATTAGGAACTTTTATACTCGAATTAGCATAGAACCATCATATCTCATCTTATTCATGAATTTGAACGATTAAAGCCATTAAGAGTGACAATTAATAACATTAGGATTTCAAGGCCCATTAAAGCTCATTTATGCACATGGAACCCTAAATTAATCCAATTACGTGCAAAGTTCATCCTTTTTGTTCTTAATGTACCTCTTTATAATTAACAGGTTAATATCTACTTTAATCATCCATAAAACCTTTCTAAATACATTAATCATCTAAAATTAGGGTTTCTTAATCATTAATGCATTAAAGTTGATAAATTCCACCACTTTTCAAATTGCAAGAGGAATTAGGTTCTAAAACTATTTTTAATTTATTTCTCACATTTTTTTAAGCAACTTTCATATTTTATACGCATCCATCCGAGCTAACAATAAAAAGATATGAATTTTGCAATATTTACTTACTAGGGCCAATCATCGAGCGCCACGTGTCCCTTTCCATGCAACGTAACCCGCTCAACTTGGAAACATAACTAAATGATGGTTCTACCCTCGCATAAGTGATCGGTGATGTACAACAAGGAGGGGCAAAAATGTCAAAAACCTCCTGGCTCATCTTCTTCCTCACAAAACCATGCTTGTCCGTCGACTAGGTCCAATCGCGGGGGTTTGTCTTCCCCTCCCAAGGTCCGACGACCGCCGCCCACCATTATTCTAGCTCCGTCGCATCCCGTCGCAACTAGGGCACCACCCAACTGTGGCCGAGGTGGCCGGAGTCGGGCCAGGAGCGGTGTCTAATGCGGTGGACCCTGCATGTCTGCTAGGTGCTTTGAGCATAGTTTGGAGCAAAGGGGATGAAAGCCAACCATCGCAGATCTTTGGGGTAGCTTTGTGCCTCCACTGAGATGTCACCACAGCCACTTGTTGCCCCCGAGATAGTCCTATGCTTTCTGAGTTAGGGTTTGAACGAAGAAGAAGAAGTACAAGAGAGAGAGAGAGACGTGTGGGATCTCCTTGGGCTTGACCATGGGCTCTACCCTTATATGGGGGGGGGCTAGCCATGCCCCAGCATGCTTGCCCATGAAGAAACAAAGCCCTTTCCCAATTGGAATCATATTCCTTCAATGATAAGTAATCTTCTCTCTCCTAAACATCTTCTTAATAAACCATGTTCTTTGGATATTTAGGAATTCAAAAATTATCTCTCTTATCATATTTGTGTTTGGCTTTTAATCCATTGGCCACAAAAATCTACTTTCTTAAAGCAAATAATATCTCTTTTTGATATTATCAAAAAGTCATTAATGTTGTATCACATTATCCTCTTATTTTGTATTATTTTCCTTTTCTCTTTCTTTTTCTCCATTGGGACTCCTTGGATCCCAAGAAATCCTTATATTTCAAAATTCCTTTTTAAGGATGCTTATTATCCATCTAGGTGCATCTACATCCTTCATTTTTCATTATCTTACTTATTTCTTTATTAATATATTCTTTTGCAAGGATTTCTCATTATCTTTCATATCCTTTTTCCTCTGTTCATATTTCTTTTATTAGAAATCATATGTAAACGAATTTCACTCAATTGTAGCCATTAATGCCACTTTCTAGATATTTCCAAGTATTTGACATAAAATACTTTTGCCTAATATCCATTATCATGTATCTTTTTCCATTACTTGGAATTTTCTTCTTTTCTTCTCTTTTATATCCATTATTGGATTAATATAATAATAGGAACCATGAAATTCCTAATGTAGGGGAGATTTGCAAAGGAATCCCTTATTTGAAGAAAAGCGTACAATCTTTTCAATTAAGTCCAAATTCACCAAATCATTATATTTCAATTATGAAAGGACATGCAAAATTGAGGTTGTAACAATTTCCTTCATCTTAATTGGCCATTCAGATAGATTACATTCTCAATTTACCCTTCTAGGGTTTCATCATCATATGATGTGTCATTATTACATCCTCTAGATGCCTCTACCATGGTGGTTATGCATCAGATATGATTCATTTTCTTATCACTTCATTCCCACATTTCTCTCATTAAGTAATATATGGAAGAGAAGACAATTCTGAGACTTATAATTCTTATCTTCAAACATCCCATTAATACATTTTTCGTATGTAGGTTTAATTAGTTATCAACAAGGATACTTGACTAACTAGCACTTGATTGAATCTCCTAACCTCTTTCTTTTATAATATATATTACTCCACCATGTTTCAAACACTTCCTTACTTTCCATAATCGTCTTACCATATACTACTATTCCACCTGTTATCTTTAACTTCTACTTTTATCTTATGATCATGTTGCTTATTCATGTGTATGATCATGTATACCATGTTGCACATATTTCTTTTTATCCTTCTACTAATGTGAAGTTGAAATTCTAAATCAATAATCTCTCTACTAGTTTCAACTCATGTTGAATACATTACATATCCTTCATTTTAAATCAAACGGCTCATGCATGGGTGAAACATAGTTTCACTTATATCAAGTTTTTCCTCCTATGTATAGTCTACCTTTGTATAACTTATTCATTTTGTTAAGCTACACTTTTGTTCTTTTTTTTTAGAAACTAGTTTGTTGTTCTATAGAGACTTAGAATCCAAAGGTAGTAAGGATGAATGTATTAAAATTATTAATAAAGGTATACATTCCATGCTCTCAATTATATCATAACCCTCATTCCTTAATCAAGCTCATCATTTCCAACATTTACCTTTGTTTTAACTTAGTTTCTTATCCTATTCTTATGATTTACATATTTATCTAATTCTCTTTACTTTCACTCTTCTGAAGACTCTTCACTTATATTTACTTATCGTATACTTAACTCTTTTCTTCTATTTTTCCTTTTCTTTGGGGTACATAAAAACATTGTACTCAGTTATATAATCCATTCCTCATGATTGATTCTTACTACCTTGGCCCTTACATACTTTTCCCATATCTTTTCCATATTTCATATTTAGAGTTCATATAATATTAATCATTAAACTTAATCGGAACCTTACATCGTGTTCCTTTATTCCCAATTAAGGATTTCTCATATGAGGCCCCAAAGTTGGGTCTCAGATATCAGATTCCACTAATTCTTAGCTATTCTAATCTTTCCCATATTTTTCAACATCTTAGTGTATGTACATTCTCACTATGATGTGGGTCTAATTTATCCAGAGTATACTCTTATCATATTGTTAATAGGATTCATTAGATCCCAGTAATGCATCCTACCAACTGGACCAGGCTGAACCTACAGTACTAAAGCTAAGAGCTACTTAAGATTAACCAACTCCTATTAATCTCAAACATGTGGAAGTAATATCCACTTAGGAAAGTTCATTCAAAGATCATTTCTAGTCTACTTGATACAAAGAATGTAATCAATAAATGCTACAACTGCATAGTGTACAACATATCTTAAAGACCTATATATATTTTAAAATATTGAATATCTAAATTCAAACATATAAGAGCATTTCTATTCATCTCCAATAAAACAACAATATGAAATGAAAGTTCTATCTCGCTTTATATTTATACTCTTAATTCATGTTACTTATCTTGATTCTAACCCTAATATTTCTAGGGTTCCTCTTTAGCCCATCCTTCCACTGTATACATGGCCAGGGTATACATGAAAGAATAGACAAAGTAGCTTGATACTGGTTGATCCAAGTACTTAGATATCGTCCCAGGATATCCAAATGCTCAAATCCCCAAAGCTAACATCATAACATCTCATATCTGCCACACTTATGACTCTAACTTACTAACTTAATGTTCCCTGACAACTCAACCTAAGCTCTGATACCAAGTTGTTACACCCTGATCTCACAATTTCCACTAATCATGAGATTAGGGTATAAATTGAGTATTTAATGTAATACAAATATCACCCATAACTTTTTCTTCTCTTTCAAAACTCGTTGTTTGCTCACATTGAACCACATAAACCTACTTTACAAGGGAATCTGAACATTGATTTCTCTAATCTGATTTCAACAGTAAAAATGCATGTATGGACATTTATTATGTTTCTCATACTTGTAAGCACATAAGACATGCTGATTTGCACATATTTCTAAAAGAGGAATAATGTTATACATCATCATTTACAACTCTCTCTTATTTCTTTACAAGGACCTAGAGAGATAAGGATCGATTGAACTTAACTATACTCAGACTTAACTCTTGTGGCAAATCTACTCTGATGCAATGACATCTTCTTCAAGTCAATGTGATTTCCCTAAAAATTGTGAGTAGAGGGGTGAGCCTACTCGCTCAGTGAATGAGTACTTCAAAACAGTCTAAAGCACTGATATAACTATAGATATACTTTTGAGAAATTGATATCAATTATAACAATAGTAAGATTTAAAGAGTCTAATAATTGACAATCATAAATATGGTAGGATACTCTAAATATCTATAAGAGTGAATCAATATATGAAATGCTTGATTGATCATAAAGAGAACTAATAATTCATAAACATACAAAGAATAATTGAATAAATGTACACACTTGTTTGACCTCTCATTCATTTTATTATGCCCTGATCATATGTAGTTTACTCTACATATGAAGACTCGTAGTGCACTACGATCATACCGTACAAGACTTAGCGGACACACCCGAGAAATGCTAAGTCAAACTACTCTCGTGGTCTACTATAGGGAAATGGCTCTCTTCCCTAAACTGGACTCCTCCTCTAACCTGAGCACACAGGCGGAGAGTCAAGCCACCTCTTGGCTTTTCTGTACTCTAGTGACACCAGGACATATGGTTGATGTTGGACACTGCAAAATATAATTTAAGGAGACTTCCACTAGGGCTTCGTCCCTCATGCCACCAGATAGCACATTCTGACCCCCATATACTGGACGCTGCCAGGGTTAGGTCATTTCACCCCTAAGGCACAAACCTCACATAGGGGTTCTACGGTGTTCAGGGCTCCTAAGTCTATTATTTTATTATTCCTAGAAAGCTCTTTTCTTCATTGTACCCTTCTCTTATTTATACTTGACTCTGGTATCTCTATGGTGTCACGTCTACTTTTTTGAAGTTATAATACAACATGTATATCATTCTAAACATGGAAGAGCAATATATTCAATACATTGTAATATACTAAGTAATCAACATACTATACATGTAGGCAGACTAAAATTCTTAAATAAACAAATTACATGTCCACATGGCACATACACACTAGAATCGTGCAATTTATCATCTTATTACACTGATAAGAGTTAATTACTTGACATATGAGTAATCGTCAATAGCACCTGCAACGTATCTATAATTTATCAAAGAACATGCATATCGACCCAAATCTTGAGTTGTACATCTCATAACTCAATTCAGCGTTAATTACTTATCATGACAAGAATTACTAATAATAACTGAGAACATTTATATGACAATACTTGATTCATTGAACACCCTACCCTTCGGGTTTCATTTAATCACAAAAAATGCTACAAAGAAAGGTGTAATACATCTATCAAGTACTTTTCAAATCTTTACAACACATGATACATGGGATCTCAATCCCTTATTACATTACTGGGAATTCTCATCCCTTCACATAATTATCTTAATTATTGGATCTAGGTATTCAAACCCTTAGATCATCACATAGCATTGTTACCTCTATAATGGGTTACCATTACCTCTAGGTCCATAGACCAAGGATGTTATAACCCCAATTTTTGGGTTCAATTGGTGAGAAATGCAATTTCTCATATTAAGGATAATTGAACAAATAATGATGTGATTTGTTTTGAATAATTGGATTTCGTTTAAAATAGCCTTGTTGTTTGATTTGTGGGCTTTATTGGCTATTGGGCCCAATAACAAGGAAATAACAAGGAAATTCAATTAGTGAATGAATAATTGAATAATTGATAAAAGAAATATGTGGAAACCTCTAGAAGGCAAATCCAAAGAGGATTTCGTGCCTCTTGGATTCTTTGGGTTCCAAGGAGTCTAAAGTTGTAAAGAAAAGAAATAAGAAAAAGAAAAGATTAATTATGTATTTCTTTATTAAGAGAGAAATTGAAAACATTGATGAAATATGGAATATAAGTGAAAAGATGGATAATTGACTTTCCCTTTATGAAATTTCGTATCCCAAGGTTTTATTATGATAGAAGGAATTCCAATGAGGAAAATAGAAGAGAAATAAAAAGAAATTCTCAAGAAGATATATTTTTAATGAGAAATAAACAAGATAATGTGAGATAATGCATAAGGATGCATCTAAAAGGATAATAAGTATCCAATAAAAAGAATTTCGAGATAATAAGGTTTCTTGGGTGCCAAGGAGACCCAATAAAGGAAAAGGAAGAGAAAATACTATAATTATAAAATAAAGAGATAATGGAAATACATAATCCATTAATTATGAAATTTTGTGAAAAGGAAAGTATTTCTATTAAAAGGAAAAACATGAAGTTATGACAAATAACTAAAAGGAAAGTCTAAGGAGAGTAGGAAAGAGGAATTTCGAATTCCATAATATCCATATATAGGAGAATGGCAAAAAGAGTAATGAAGAGAGAGAAAGGTTGCTTTGTTATGAAGGAATATAATTTCCTAATTGGAAAAAGGGCTTGACAACTCAAGAATAGCTATCTTTAGACTTTGTTGCACCCACTATAAAGGGAGAGGAAGAGCTCTGGTTCGAGTTCCAAAGGAGAGTCCACACAATTCTCTTCTTCTACCTCGTTCTCTTTCATAAACCCTAGTATGGGGGAGTAGCTTGGCCATGGGATCCCGAGGAGTTGTTAGTGATCTGAATGGAGGAAGGAGGCACCCACGACGACCTAGGAGAGGTCGGTCGTCCTTCCCTGTCCCGGACCTTGCACGATCGACCGCAGCAGCTGCTGCACGGCTGCAACTCAGCCGTAAGATGTAGCTCTCTCCAGCCCAGGCTAGCCGTGCTGGGCGGGCTTGTTCTGGTGCCCCAAGGGCGGCGGAGGATGGAGGAGTCAAGAGAGGCTCGGCGGAGGCCAACAGACTCTGGGAGGAAGAGGAGTAGCTGCGCCCGCGCGGCTAGGGCGTGGCAGCGGCGCCTGCGCGAGGAGGAAGAAGGCAGAGGTCCCGTTGGACCGTTCTGCCCCTCCCTATTGTAAAGACGGTCATTTAAGTGGAGGGGCATATCCGTCTTTTGGTTATAATTCGCAACGGGCTGCTTTGCATGGATTTGATGACGTGGCGCATCGTGATTGGCTGAAGTAAGTTGTTTTACCATAAATCATATCTCATTAACCGTAACTCGGATTGAAACAAGTTATATATGTATTTTGATCAGAAAAATGTAAGGAACCCAATAAAAATGGTTTTATAGCCTGAATCTGATCCTAGTTCGAAAAGTAGTGTAAATCATTATCTTTAATGAATTAAAGATTAAGAAACCCTATTTTGGTATGATTAATGTGTTTAATAGGGTTTAATGGATCACTACAGTTGATGATAACATGTTAATTGTAAAAAGATACTTTAAGATTGAAAATGATAATCTTTGCACGTAATTAGATCAATTTAGAGATTATGTGCATAACTATGCTTGAAATCTTAAAAAGGGTGTAAAGTTATCATATTTACTAGTTTAATTAGTGAAAAACCCTTGGAATTGATGATAGTGGAAGATAGTGTTGTTCTGTGAATGTTTAGAACGAATATTAACATGTTGATAATAAAAGGATGATAATTGTACATAATTGGCTTAAATTAGGGTTTCATATACATAAGTTTGCATTAATGGGCTTAGAAACCCTAATTTAGGAGGATATGTCTTTTAATGATTTTAATTATGCAAACCCATGAATAATACAATTCTATGTTGTTATAAATCCAATTTGAGTATAAAAGATCATTAATGTGGAATTTTTAGGGTTCCTGAAGAATCGAACTATAATTCTTTGTTGAGTTGTCAATCCAAAGAAACCTGAACATGAATGATCTTGAAATGACCTAAAATGATGAAGATAATAATTTTAAGTGTAAAAGAGACATTTTGGACTTAATTGACTTTTGAGGGTATCTATGATGTTGAAATTAGGGTTTGTGGACTAAACAAACATCAATAGTAATAAATGCATAGTGAAAGATAGAACCCTTAAGGATGACTTAGAAATCTTAAAGTGGAATCAAAGTTGATTCTAAGGATGTTTGAATAAAACAATGACACTTGGATGGTATGCATTATTTTCAGGATTTTGTTGATTGCCTGTTAATTATGTTGAATATTAAATGCATGGACATCAAGTTTCTATGGATCAGGTATGTGGTTACTTATGGTTAACCGTTTAGGTTTCCCGGCGTTTTCCGAACGTTTTATCGCTTTGAATGCAACTAAACTGCTTGGATGTTCATATTGCAAATATAATGTGGCTATGACTATCACTTAATGTGTACACCTATAAACTCAGATCCTGGTTCTCTTTGTGGCAAAATAGCTAACCTAGTACATGGCTACTTATGGGTAGGTCATCAGGTTAGAGAAAGGCCTAGTACATGACTACCTCTTGGGTAGGTCCATCAGGTCTATGGATGACCTAGTACATGGCTACCCATTGGGTAGGTCCATCAGGTCAATGGTTGACTTAGTACATGGCTACCATGGAGGTAGGACCATCAAGTCATAAAGAGTTAGATATTGGGCTATCCTCGGATAGTGCCATGCGACTCTATACCTAAAGAGAGGTGATATCCATGTCCACTGCAGGGACAGCCCAGAGTTGTGAATATGTATGGATTGAGTTATATGGTTTAAAACGTAATCTTGCTTGTTAAATCATTAATTGAATGATTATGTTGTTAACTTAGTTGAACAATTATCTGCTTCTCCCCACATACCAGCTTCGGCTGATCGTTGTTTTTGTTTGTCGGCGTTTTAGGTAAATCCTCCCAAGCACAAACAGTAAAGCGACATAATGTGAATTCAAGAATTAAAGAACAAGGAGGAATTAAATAGAGTGGATAAGTTGTGGTTAGAAGATAGTTTCCCACTTTTCAAGGTATGAAAAAAGGAAAAATTTTATTACCATTTTTCATATAGTCTGCTAAAATTTAATAATTATTTATAGTTATATGTTGAACCTTTGATCCGGAATTATGAGTGCGGCTTTATCCTCTAAGTCTCCCTTAATTGGGGGTTACTGAAAGGTGAGGTCGTAACATTTGGTATCAGAGCCTGGGTTCTTCATGTAACTATTAGTAATTATTAAATTTTACAAACTCCATAGAACCCAAGGGAGTTATTAGAGGAGTATCCGAAAGACGGAGGTGTCTAGAAAGGGATCACGACCGGGGGCTGGCAAAATTTTCCTCCGCACCGCTAGTCGGAATACGAGGACTCCCGGACCTGTGTGACCGCCTGGCCAAAGTCTTAGGGTACGAATCGAAATAAGATACCTCTAGGACTTCTCATCTTATTCATCTCTTCTCATCATAAAATTTCTGATAAGGACCTAAAGGATTAGGGTTTTCTTTCTTCTCCTCACTTTCTCGAGGTATGGGTAAGATCAACGAGGTTTAAGGAATCCTCCACTAAATTAATGAAAGGCATGTAAATAAGATGTCACAGACATAAGCTTAATAGATTAAGCGTGAAATAAATAATAGATACATGCTTAGGTCGTATGACATAAGATGTCATGTCTGCAGGAGGGACCTGAGGCTAGACCTTCTTGTCAGGAGGATAAGTCAGTCCTGGAGGTAGAGATCTCCATTGCAAGTAGAAACCTAGCACATCCACTGAGGATGATGCTAACCCTAACTCTAAGTGATGGTTAGAGAGAGATGGGTTGGACCAGGTGTTTGAAAGGACATGCCTTGGGATGCCATAGGATCCATGGGTGACCTAACACCTTTGGCCACCCAACCCTGGGAAGGGTCGTGCATGTTAGGGTAAATGATAGCTCCATAGACCATGATGTTAGTGAAGGACCAAAGAAACCCTATGGGCTTGTACCAGTAGGGCATAGCTGGCACCTAGGGCACATTATAGTGCTGACAGTAGGATAACCCTGGATGAGGAATCATGAGTGAGCATAAAGGGTTATCTTGAGCAACCCTAAGTTCGAACCTAGGCTTCACCCCTGTAGAGAATACCTTTGAGGTTGATTCTTCATGAAAAGGGGACCTCTAATGGTGAAGTTGGATTTAGGGTTAACTCTAGAGAGAGCAGGAAAACCCAACAAGAGGGTTGGAAACTTAAAACCCTGAAAAATGGATGATAGTGGTTGCTTCATGATCGATCCCTGAAGGTTGATGATATCTTGGTTGCCTGTAGAGGGACCAAACCCTAGAGATAGAAGATAAAGCATCTGGTGCCTATGTGCCTACGGTATAGGTGGTTACCTTCTGAAGTGGGAAGAAGAGTTCCTTAGATCTAGAAAGGTTTTGTAGCAGGTTATGAGGCCTTGTACCTTGTTGGTTGTCCTTAAGGAGGACCCAACCCTAAGTGTTGTTTGAGTTGAAGGATGACAAGGAGTGCATGTCATGCCTTCTTCATGCTTGGTTCGTAGTTAAGAGACAGAGCACGCAGTGAACCTAGGGTCCTAGGCCTAAGAGGGGAGTGGTGTACCTATGGCTCATGATGAGAAGTTGAGTTCCTGTACAAGTAAGAATAGTAATCCTCATGAATGGAGGAAAAGAGGAGCCCCTGAAGTTAAAGGTGTGTTTGATGAACCTCTCACAGCTAAGTTGATGATAAAGAAAGGTATGATCTTAATCCGACATTGAGGAAAGAGGACACATAGGACCTAGTATGGTTCAATAAGTGATCTGCTTGTGCCTTAATGGTTTGCTAGGGTTAAGTAGGCTCGGGTGGATGTAAACCCTGGACCTAAGAGCTTTTGTGACCGTGGAGATAGTTTTCCTCCCATCCTGGGAGCGGGACCCCCTTTGGAAGGGTGTATATCAGTTTTGTTGGTTTAAGGTAATCTAAAGAGGTCTCATAGGATCTTGAAAAGCTAAGTGAAAGGTACAAAGTATGAGATTGAATCTACCGACCCATAGATATCCATCTCTATTGCATGAGAATGTGTTACCATGGAAGTAACCAGAAAGGGGCGTGACCAAGGTAGGTAGATTGCCATGATCCCGATGAAAGGATGAAGACTTGGGTAAGGTTCTAAGTGAACATGTACTATGATAGAGAATCCTGAGTCTATCCTAGGGTCAGGTAGGGATAAGACCGATGAAGGTAGGAGTTACCTAATTCCCCAGTTGCACATGACCATAGGGTCGGGAGGTAACAGCTATCATTGTCTGAGGGCCATGGGTTAGGAGATTGATCACCTTCATGAACTCATGGGACCCAAAGGGCAGATGAGTAGGGCACTCTCTGGATGCATGAGGGAAGAGGGATGACCCCAAAAGAGTCGGTACCCTATAGCCCTAGAGGAAATGACCAAGGATATAAACCTCAGTAGGTTCAAGACTAGTTTGATATCATGATGTTTGTGATAAAGAGAAATATGTGGCACGTTGCAACTCAGATTTAAAGGTGTACTGGCAAGGCGGGATGTACCATCTCTACTCTTGGAATAGGAGGAACTCTGTATTTGGACTGCAGCCAAATGCTTATTTCCTCTTGTTATGGGGGTGAGAGATAGGACATTATGCATGCCATACACCAAGGATAAGAGATGATGTAGGTTGGAGCGTTGCCACGAGAAATGGGGATAGAGAAGATATCTTACCAGAGTAAAGTGAATGAATGATGGATGGCTTGCAAACACTAAGGGGAATGAGGTGATCACCTTAAGAGGATGTGGAGCTTACAAGTTATACCAGGTTGCGTTTGATCACCATGATGATGTAATCAGAGAGTGTTCTTATGAAGACGAACATATAGTTTGAGGTGACATGATAAGTAAAATATATGGAAGTGTAATGTTACCTAAGGATGTGAAGTGATAATGAATGATCTGATTAAGACTTGGTTGACTAGAATTTAGAAGAGTTTGTTTGGCCAACCCTAAGTTTGAAAAAGAGAGGTGTTTGGATAACACTCAGATGAAACAAGAGGCGTTGAAAAGTTAAGGGTTGTTTGGTTAGCCAGCCTAGTTCTTGATGCAATGAAAGGATGGTAGTAGAACCTCAAGTGCACTTCTTTGGAAAAGAAGGTGATGAAACCCTGACAAGAGTGGTTTAGGGTTTCAAAGGAGTCGATCCTGAAAGAATCATGACGTATAGGAAATCATGATACACCATGGGAAGATGGCAATAGCACGTTAGATGCTTCAGATAAAGTTGCATGTGGTGTATGGCCATGCAAGCCAAGAGGTAAAGGACAAACCCCAGTAACCCAGTGTATCGATATAGAGGACAAAAGAATCCTTGAGAGGGAATGAGAGCTCAACCCTATGGATGTTGTGAAAGGTCTTCCCTGGATCGAGGAAGGTCGAGATACAATGCGGGTTATGGTAGGTCGCCTTACCTAGATAAGGAAGAGTTCTGTCAAGGGACAGATCCAGTTGAACTACCCATGTGAGAGACGGTTCAACTACACCATGAAGCAAGTTCAAAGGTTCTTGAGTTTGACCTAAAAGGTTCGCTTCCATAAAGTGGAAGTAGGTACATGAAGAACTCAATGTTAGTATAGTTTATCACCCCTAACTATGTTTGGTATGATCCAGACTAAAGGGTCTGATGAGGGCATGTGTGCTCGATTAGGGTGATATCTAGAGACAGTTCTTGTCTTATGAAATATGTGACAATAACCACCATAACCAGTATCAGGTTTTATACAAAGCTCTGTAAGGGAGGTTGTGTCGGTCACCACTTCAGTAAGGTGATGTTGGTGAAAAGGGTCACATGATGGTTAGAAAAGGACCACATGATGGTTAGAAAAAAAAAGGGACCACAGTGTGTGTAGATGAAGTCACTTTGATTGTGCAAGGGCTGAAAGGAGCCTAGAGACGATAAGAGTCGTGAGCAGATGCAAAGTAGACTGACATACAAGTTACTGTGGGAGAAAATGTGACATGAAAATCCGACCCCTCTCAGTTATAATTAAGAGAGCTGAGTCCCCGATACATGGGTCCATTAGAGATGGATGGGTGGAGAAGGTTAGGTTTGACCCTACCCCTCAGGATAGAGTAATGGGAGATGTTTTCCATGTGTCCAATTTAGAACACTATGTGAGGTACCCGACCATGTGCTGAGCAATGAACCTAGTGAGCCCCAAGGGAGGCTGAAATGACCTGAGTCACCTGTGCAGTTTATAGACGCCAGAGTGAAAGAACTCAGGGAAAAGAATAAGTGATGATAAAGGTTCTGTGGAAGCGCCATGAGTACGGAAAAGCCACATAGGGGCCAATGATGGACATGGAAAGGTCTTATCCTGAATTGTTTGTTTGCTTGTTTGAATTTTGAGGACAAAATTCCTATAAGAGGGGAAGGATGTTATAACCCCAATTTTTGGGTTCAATTGGTGAGAAATGCAATTTCTCATATTAAGGATAATTGAACAAATAATGATGTGATTTGTTTTGAATAATTGGATTTCGTTTAAAATAGCCTTGTTGTTTGATTTGTGGGCTTTATTGGATATTGGGCCCAATAACAAGGAAATAACAAGGAAATTCAATTAGTGAATGAATAATTGAATAATTGATAAAAGAAATATGTGGAAACCTCTAGAAGGCAAATCCAAAGAGGATTTCGTGCCTCTTGGATTCTTTGGGTTCCAAGGAGTCTAAAGTTGTAAAGAAAAGAAATAAGAAAAAGAAAAGATTAATTATGTATTTCTTTATTAAGAGAGAAATTGAAAACATTGATGAAATATGGAATATAAGTGAAAAGATGGATAATTGACTTTCCCTTTATGAAATTTCGTATCCCAAGGTTTTATTATGATAGAAGGAATTCCAATGAGGAAAATAGAAGAGAAATAAAAAGAAATTCTCAAGAAGATATATTTTTAATGAGAAATAAACAAGATAATGTGAGATAATGCATAAGGATGCATCTAAAAGGATAATAAGTATCCAATAAAAAGAATTTCGAGATAATAAGGTTTCTTGGGTGCCAAGGAGACCCAATAAAGGAAAAGGAAGAGAAAATACTATAATTATAAAATAAAGAGATAATGGAAATACATAATCCATTAATTATGAAATTTTGTGAAAAGGAAAGTATTTCTATTAAAAGGAAAAACATGAAGTTATGACAAATAACTAAAAGGAAAGTCTAAGGAGAGTAGGAAAGAGGAATTTCGAATTCCATAATATCCATATATAGGAGAATGGCAAAAAGAGTAATGAAGAGAGAGAAAGGTTGCTTTGTTATGAAGGAATATAATTTCCTAATTGGAAAAAGGGCTTGACAACTCAAGAATAGCTATCTTTAGACTTCGTTGCACCCACTATAAAGGGAGAGGAAGAGCTCTGGTTCGAGTTCCAAAGGAGAGTCCACACAATTCTCTTCTTCTACCTCATTCTCTTTCATAAACCCTAGTATGGGGGAGTAGCTTGGCCATGGGATCCCGAGGAGTTGTTAGTGATCTGGATGGAGGAAGGAGGCACCCACGACGACCTAGGAGAGGTCGGTCGTCCTTCCCTGTCCCGGACCTTGCACGATCGACCGCAGCAGCTGCTGCACGGCTGCAACTCAGCCGTAAGATGTAGCTCTCTCCAGCCCAGGCTAGCCGTGCTGGGCGGGCTTGTTCTGGTGCCCCAAGGGCGGCGGAGGATGGAGGAGTCAAGATAGGCTCGGCGGCGGCCAACAGACTCCGGGAGGAAGAGGAGTAGCTGCGCCCGCGCGGCTAGGGCGTGGCAGCGGCGCCTGCGCGAGGAGGAAGAAGGCAGAGGTCCCGTTGGACCGTTCTGCCCCTCCCTATTGTAAAGACGGTCATTTAAGTGGAGGGGCATATCCGTCTTTTGGTTATAATTCGCAACGGGCTGCTTTGCATGGATTTGATGACGTGGCGCATCGTGATTGGCTGAAGTAAGTTGTTTTACCATAAATCATATCTCATTAACCGTAACTCGGATTGAAACAAGTTATATATGTATTTTGATCAGAAAAATGTAAGGAACCCAATAAAAATGGTTTTATAGCCTGAATCTGATCCTAGTTCGAAAAGTAGTGTAAATCATTATCTTTAATGAATTAAAGATTAAGAAACCCTATTTTGGTATGATTAATGTGTTTAATAGGGTTTAATGGATCACTACAGTTGATGATAACATGTTAATTGTAAAAAGATACTTTAAGATTGAAAATGATAATCTTTGCACGTAATTAGATCAATTTAGAGATTATGTGCATAACTATGCTTGAAATCTTAAAAAGGGTGTAAAGTTATCATATTTACTAGTTTAATTAGTGAAAAACCCTTGGAATTGATGATAGTGGAAGATAGTGTTGTTCTGTGAATGTTTAGAACGAATATTAACATGTTGATAATAAAAGGATGATAATTGTACATAATTGGCTTAAATTAGGGTTTCATATACATAAGTTTGCATTAATGGGCTTAGAAACCCTAATTTAGGAGGATATGTCTTTTAATGATTTTAATTGTGCAAACCCATGAATAATACAATTCTATGTTGTTATAAATCCAATTTGAGTATAAAAGATCATTAATGTGGAATTTTTAGGGTTCCTGAAGAATCGAACTATAATTCTTTATTGAGTTGTCAATCCAAAGAAACCTGAACATGAATGATCTTGAAATGACCTAAAATGATGAAGATAATAGTTTTAAGTGTAAAAGAGACATTTTGGACTTAATTGACTTTTGAGGGTATCTATGATGTTGAAATTAGGGTTTGTGGACTAAACAAACATCAATAGTAATAAATGCATAGTGAAAGATAGAACCCTTAAGGATGACTTAGAAATCTTAAAGTGGAATCAAAGTTGATTCTAAGGATGTTTGAATAAAACAATGACACTTGGATGGTATGCATTATTTTCAGGATTTTGTTGATTGCCTGTTAATTATGTTGAATATTAAATGCATGGACATCAAGTTTCTATGGATCAGGTATGTGGTTACTTATGGTTAACCGTTTAGGTTTCCCGGCGTTTTCCGAACGTTTTATCGCTTTGAATGCAACTAAACTGCTTGGATGTTCATATTGCAAATATAATGTGGCTATGACTATCACTTAATGTGTACACCTATAAACTCAGATCCTGGTTCTCTCTGTGGCAAAATAGCTAACCTAGTACATGGCTACTTATGGGTAGGTCATCAGGTTAGAGAAAGGCCTAGTACATGGCTACCTCTTGGGTAGGTCCATCAGGTCTATGGATGACCTAGTACATGGCTACCCATTGGGTAGGTCCATCAGGTCAATGGTTGACTTAGTACATGGCTACCATGGAGGTAGGACCATCAAGTCATAAAGAGTTAGATATTGGGCTATCCTCGGATAGTGCCATGCGACTCTATACCTAAAGAGAGGTGATATCCATGTCCACTGCAGGGACAGCCCAGAGTTGTGAATATGTATGGATTGAGTTATATGGTTTAAAACGTAATCTTGCTTGTTAAATCATTAATTGAATGATTATGTTGTTAACTTAGTTGAACAATTATCTGCTTCTCCCCACATACCAGCTTCGTCTGATCGTTGTTTTTGTTTGTCGGCGTTTTAGGTAAATCCTCCCAAGCACAAACAGTAAAGCGACATAATGTGAATTCAAGAATTAAAGAACAAGGAGGAATTAAATAGAGTGGATAAGTTGTGGTTAGAAGATAGTTTCCCACTTTTCAAGGTATGCAAAAAGGAAAAATTTTATTACCATTTTTCATATAGTCTGCTAAAATTTAATAATTATTTATAGTTATATGTTGAACCTTTGATCCGGAATTATGAGTGCGGCTTTATCCTCTAAGTCTCCCTTAATTGGGGGTTACTGAAAGGTGAGGTCGTAACAGTATTCATTTCACTGGTTGTACAAGTATTCTCATGGCTCACAAGGCCATCACACATCCTGTCACATCTCACTAGGCAACAACTTATTCCCATGGCTCCCATAAAGATTTCATGCGACATAAACATTCACTGAATAAAGACTACTATCAACAAATCATATAAAATCAATATATGTATGAAACCTTAGAACTGAGCTGAATTTGGGTTTCCATGCCATTCACTGGGATATCATGCATCAATATTAACATTGAATAAATAAAGTCTGTCATGTCAAGAAAATCCCTTCAAATGGATTTCACGATATCTATTCACAAATATCCAACATTCCTCACATCTAGGGTTTCACCCTCTTCATTGAGATACCAAACAAAAACTACTTACTTTAAACAAAATCCAAGATAGTGTCTGACATATATGTACTATGAATTTAGATAAACAATCATTCAAAACCAAGGCAATCTAGATAAGCAACTTTCTCTATTTACTTATACAGCAAATTTCAGTCATAGACAAATTCCCTATATTTCCATTTACTCTTATAACCTCTGCGAATACTTAGGGAATTCTCATTAGAATGCATTTTATACATTTCAAATATGATTTTATCATATGAAATTCATTCAAACAATGGAAGAATCCATTTCATATCATTTTGCAACAACTTAGAACGAATAGACAATTCAGGGTTTGTAGTCGCACACTAAGTAATTAAAGATTATGGTTGATATAACCAATTTTCTTGCAATATACTGTTTAAAGGAAGTTCCCACTCACCCTAAGGTGTGAAAACACCTTAAAAACGTATCCCATATCTAAAAATCATGAATCCATATCAAATCCCTAGCAATTCACCCAATTCTTCTTCCTTACAACTCAGAAACCCTAAAAATGAGGGATAATGAAGAAAGAGTGAGAAAAGGGGAAGTTTTGATACCATTTTGGATCAAATAAGTGGAGGGATATAATTTGGACATGTGAGATAAGATTCACCATGAAACTATATCCAAAGAAGCTAAACTTCCATGATTTCATCATTCCTCAGACTACAAAACCCTAGGTCAACATCTCCATCAATTTCTCCTCTCAAACCCTAACTCTCTCGCTCTAGGATTTCATTTCTTTGTATTGAATCACGAATTATGAGAGCTCCTTGTGTGTTGGGTTGACCATATACATAAATTGAGATGCTTGGGTTAATTGCACATTGACCCCTCACTAAACTTTTTCTTATTTCAGCAGATTTTTCTATCATAAAAGGTTTATGTGAATTCGTGTTTTTGAGAGATCAAACCTTATCCAAAAATTATGAGAATTTATCATGTTATTTATAATTGAGTTAAAAAGTTTCATTTAAAAGTTTAGATCATTCCAAGATTCCATTAAATAAGTAAAAATCGAATAGTTCACTGCTATCCAGAATTCTACAGAAATGTTAGTTACTATAATTCGTCTACTGATAAGGTGTAAATGCCTCCCAAAATTATGAAAATTTTACATGTTGTTTATGATTGATTTTCAGATCTCCAATTAAATTTTCAGTTCATTTGGTATTACCAATAAATAATTAAAATAAAACACTTCACTACTGAAAAGCACTCTGTCAGCATTTTGGGTGAAGTATAGTTCGACTGAGAACCACATTCAAAGAACACTCAAATATTCTGAAATTTTTCTCTAATATGAATGATTGAGTTATCCATATCATATCTGAAATTCAATTAAATAAAAAATTTGTAGAAAATATGAAAAAACATTTACCACATTACTTACCTGATCAAATTCCATACTCATGTACCATTAAAACCCTAATTTCAGCCAACTAGGGTTTATATTTCTCAAACCCTAATTTCTCAAACAATAGAACACTTAACATTCTTATTACGTTTAAAATATCATAATTGAATTATCATCATTAATTATATTTAAGAAATGATCAATCCAATTAAGCATATAATCATCCAGGTAAACCCTAGTTTACCAATTAAGCTCAGATGCGGTCATAACAGTTGAGGTGGTTGATGGCCCTCAACCAATGGTGGGGCAGTTTTCTCCAATTTGGCTCTTTATGGTCAAGTGTGGGACCCAATGGTTCTTATAAGTGGTGGAGGTTGATTGCTAGCCTAGGTTGGGTGGCCGATGGCTTGTATAGAATCAATGAACGATGTTGGGAAGAAGGACAACTGATGTACCTACTATTTCATGGTTGTGGAAGCTCTTAACCATGGACACATGGGGAGCTACTAGGACAACTCAAACTTCTTCTCTCCCATATCCTTTAGCTTTATGGACCTATCCTTTAGCTCACAAATGAAACCTTTGAACCCTTATTGTTACACCCCAGTCTCACAATTACCATTAATCATGAGATTAGGGCATAAATTGAGGATTTAACGTAATACAAAGATCACCCTTAAATTTTTCTTCTTTTTCAAACTCTTTGTTTTCTCACATTGAACCACATAAACTGACTTTACAAGGGAATCTAAACATTGATTTCTCTAATCTGATTTCAACGGTAAAAATTCATATATGAACATTCATTATGTTTCTCATACTTTTAAGCACATAAGACTTACTGATTCACATATATTGCTAAAAGAGGAATAATGTTATATATCATCATTTAAAACACTCTCACATCTATACTAGGACCTAGAGTGATAGGGACCGACTGAACTTAACTAATCTCACACTTAAATCATGTGGTAGATCTACTGTGATGCTTTGACCTTCTTCCAGTCCACATGGATTCCCTAAAAGTTGTGAGTAGAGGGGTGAGCCTAATCGCTTAGTGAATGAGTACTTAAAAGAAACAATCTAAAGAACTGATATAATTATAGATATACTTTTAAGCAACTGATATCAATTATAGAAGCAGTAATCTTTAAATAGATTGATTATTTACAATCATAAATATGGTAGGATACTCTAGATATCAACAAGAGTAAATCAATATATGAGCATGCTTGATTAATTTCAAAGAGAACTAATAATTTAGAAACATACAAAGAATATTTGTTGGGAAACTGTACTCAAATCTTTATAGCCTTTCTTACTTATAAGAAACTCTTTAAAACTTATATTATCATATTTTAGCTTATTCCCTGATCATATGCAGTGTGCTCTACATATGAAGACGTGTAGCGAACTACGATCTCACTGTACAAGACTTAGCTGACACATGCTTGGTAATGCTAAGCCTGACTATGTTGCTAGTCTGCAATAGGAAAATGTCTCTCTGGCTTCGACACACTTATTATATCATAAAAACTGGACTCCTCCTCTAACCTAAGCACACAGGTGAAGAGTCAATCCACCTATTGGATTTACTGTACTCTAGTGCCACCAAGATCTCTGGTTGATGTTGGACAGTACATTTTGTATTTTAAGGAGACTTCCACTTGGGCTTCATCCCCCATACCACATGTTAGTACGTTCCAACCCCCATATACTAGACACTGCCAGGGTTAGGTCAATTCATCCCTACGACACAAACCTCTCATAGGGAATCTACGGTGTTTAGGGCTCTTAAGTCTATTCTTTTATTATTCTTAGAAATCTCTTAATATATTATATCTTTTCCCTTACTTAAACTTGACTCTGGTATCTATATGGTATTGTGTCTATTTATTTGAAATTTATAACACAACATGTACATCATTCTAAACTTGGCAGAGCAATATACTCAAAACACTATAATATATTGAGAAATCAACATTTTATACCTGTAGGTAGACTAAATTTCTTAAATAATAGAATACATGTCCATTTGATACTTTATACACTATAATCATGCAATGGAACTTCTTAATACACTGCTAAGAGTTAATTACTTGAGATATGAGTAATCGTCATTTGCACATGCAAATTATTTGTACTTTCTTGGAAAATGTGCACCTCAACCCAAATCTTGAGTTGTGCATCACCACATCTCATACTGAGAACATTGATATCAAAATACTTGATTCATTGAACACCCTATCCTTAGGGTTTCATTTACCTCATTCACTTATCACATGGCTCTCATAAGGATTTCATGCGACATAAACATCCACTGAATAAAGGCTACTATCAACAAATCATATAAAATCAATATATGTATGAAACCTTGGAACTAGGATGAATTTGGGTTTACATTCCATTCACTGAGATAACATGCATCAATAATAAAATTGAATAAATAAAGTCTATCATGTCAAGAAAATCTGTTTAAATGGGTTTCACGATATCTATTCACAAATATCCGACTTTCCTCACATCTAGGGTTTTACCCTCTTTACCGAGATATCAAACAAACACTATTCACCTTAAATGAAATCCAAGATGGTATCTAACATATATGTACTATGAATTCAGATAAAAAATCATTCATAACCAGGGGATCCAGATAAACAAATTTCTCTATTTAATTATACAACAATTTCAGTCATAGACAAATTCCCAATATTTCAGTTTACTCTTATAACCTTTGTGAATACTTAGGGAATTATCATTAGGATGTATTGTATACATTTCTAATATGATTTTATCATCTGAAATTCATCCAAATAGAGGAAGAATCCATTTCATATCATTTTGCAACAACTTAGATCCAACACACAATTCAGGGTTTGTAGTCGCATACTAAGCAATTAAAGATTATGGATGATTTAACCAATTTCCGTGCAATATATTGTTTAAAGGAAGTTCCCACTCACCCAAAGGTGTGAAAAAACCTTAAAAATGTAGTTCATTCCTGAAAAATCTCGATCTCATATCAAATCCCTAGCAATTCACCCAATTCTTCTTCCTTTCAACTTGAAAACCCTAAAAATGAGGGATTATGAAGAAAGAGTGAGAAAAGGGGAAGTTTTGACACCATTTAAGATCAAATCAGAGTAGGGAAAAAATCTTGAAATGTGAGAGAAGATTCACCATAAAACTATATCCAAAGAGGCTAAACTTACATGATTTCATCATTCCTCAGACCGCAAAACCCTAGGTCAGCATCTCCATCACTTTCTCCTCTCAAACCCTAACTCTCCCTCTCTGTCTAGGATTTCGTTTCTCTGGATTCAATCATGAATTATGAGAGCTCCTTGTGTGTTAGGTTGACCATATAGAGAAATTGAGCTGCTTGGGTCAATTGCACATTGACCCCTCACTATACTTTCTCTTATTTCAGCTGAATTTTCTATCTTAAAAATATTACAGTAATTCATCTACTGATAAGGTCTAAATGTATCCAAAAATTATGAAAATTTTACATTTTATTTATGATTGAGTTTTAGATCTGTATTTAAAATTTTTGATCATTTGGAGTAACCAATAAATAACTAAAAATAAATCACTACACTACTAAAAAACACTCTGTCAGCATTTTGGTCGAGGTATAGTTCGACCGAGAACCATATTCAAAGAACAATAAAATATTCTTAAATTTTTCTCCAATATGCATGATTGAGTTATCCATATAATATCCAAAATACAATTTAATACAGAATTTGGAGAAAATATGAAAAATCATTTACCACGCCACTATCCTGATCAAATTCCATATTCATGTACTATCAAAACCCTAATTTTTGCCGATTAGGGTTTACATTTCTCAAACCCTAATTCTTCAAACTAAAGTCATAGTTAGAGTTTCTTCTTAGGTTTGAAACATCACAATTGATCTATTATCATTAATCAAATCTAAACGATGTTCAATCTAATCAAGCATGTAATCATTCTGGTAAACCCTAGTTTACCAATTAAGCACAAATGTGGTCATTACAATTCTCACCCCTTTAAAAAGTTCCGTCCCCGAAACATGAATACGCAAACAAAGTATATTCAAAGTTTATTTTAAGCTTCTAAAATCTCACATGTCATTACATTCTTATATTTTATACTTGAATGTAGTTTTCAACGTCAAGTCTTTTATTTCTTTTCTAATCACAACATGTTTGAAATAGTTCTCTAGGACAACAAACAAATTCTCTATGCCACAATTAATCATAGTAGAGAGAAAGAGAAACAACCATTTCAATATTTTTTATACTCTTGAGGTGTTACTTCAACATTGATAATTAGATCCAACTATCTCAATTCATACGGCTCAATATGTACTATTGTTATGTATTACCTCTAAGTCACAAAAGAGAGTTTACCATGTTCTTTTAAATTTTACTATTGTGCTACTCAAATAGCAAAATAGTCTTGAGTTGGAAGATTATATTCAACAACAATTTTACAATACTACTCACGACATCCCCATTGCATCATGGATGCATAAGGTGAAGCATTACCATCACATTCCATATTATTCTCAAGTATGAACCCACACAACATTCAAGGTGTAACCATCAGGTTATAGCATACTAGGGTTTCAACAGTAGTAACAAAGTACTCCATGATTGTATAAGTCATTCAAGGACTATTCATACCCAATTACCATCACTTGGTTATATTAAAACTAGGTATAACAAGCTATACCTCATTAGGGTTACATATCAATACAATATGGCTATCATCCCTTCTATTCATATGAGTGAATAGGTAAGACAACCTTATTCAGGGTAACCCTCCATTTGTTCCATCATCATTCAACTCATATCACCATACCACAATTGTACAATACTAAGATGGATTACTAGTATGAATGACTACAACTATCAAACACCTTTAATTAAAATATTGCTTGCACATGTACACTGAAATCATACGTAGAACCAATTTACATCCCTTAATATACCTTCAACAAATTATACTTCTAAAAAAATCCACATATTACTAAAAGACGTTGTATTCCCTTATCTCTCTCCTCATTCACTACTACTTACTTTTTGCTACTTATCCTTCTCATTTTAATCATGTAGATTAAACATCCCTAAAATTGAAACATACAAGGTATGAATAGATTATTCATCTTTCTTGCTATTACTGCAAGAATTTATTTCATATCACACTTCACTCATATTGTATTTCTCCTTCTATTCAAAACACACCTCTTATATTTCAAATATATTTCTTATCCTTTGCTCTAAATCATTTCCATATTGTTTATCTACCTTTCAGATTAGTTAGGATTACTATCAGTGCTAGTTTGGTCCTTATCAGTAGCATGACATTATTATGATGTGACTTTACTCTCTTAATTTGAAATTCAAACTTTGGATCTCACAAGTTTTACTAAAGTCTTCCTTATCTTATCGATTGAATTTCCTTTCTCTTACTTGGCCATTCAGATAGATTACGTTCTCAATTACCCTGCTAGGGTTTCATAATCATATTGTATGTCATTATTACATTCACTAGATGTCTCTACCATGGTGGTTATGCATCATATATGATTCATTTTTTTATCACTTCATTCCCACATTTCTCTAATTAAAGAAGATATGAAAGAGAAGATGATTTTAAGACTTAGAATTCTTATCTTCCAACATTCCCTTAATACATTTGTCGTATGTAGGTTTAATTAGTTATCAACAAGGATACTTGACTAATTAGCACTTGATTGAATCTACTAACCTCTTTCTTTTATAATCTATATTACTCCATCATGTTTCAAACCCTTCCTTACTTTCCATAATCCTCTTACCATATACTACTCTTCCACTTGTCATCTTTAACTTCTATTTTTTCTTATGATTATGTTGCTTCTTTTATGTGTATGATCAAGTATACCATGTTGTAGATATTTCTTTTTATCCTTCTACTAATGTGAAGTTGAAATTCTAAATCAATAATCTCTCGACTAGTTTCAACTCATGTTTAATACATTACATATCCTTCATTTTAAATCAAATGACTCATGCATGGGTCAAACTTAGTATCTCTTTCAATCAAGTTTTTCCCTCCTGAATATAGTCTACCTTTGTATGACTTATTCATTGGTTAAGCTACAGTTTTGTTCTTCTTTTAGAAACTAGTTTGTTGTTCTATAGAGACTTGAAATCCAAAGGTAGTAAGGATGAATGTATTAACTTCACAATAAAGGTATACATTCCATGCTCTCAATTATATCATAACCCTCATTCCTTAATCAAGCTCATAATTTCCAACATTTCTCTTTGTTTCAACTAAGTTTCTTATCCTAGTTTTATGATTTACATGCTCATCTAGTTCTCTTCACTTTAACTCTTCTAAAGACTCATCACTTCTATGTACTTATTGTATACTTAGCTCTTTTCTTCTATTTTCCCTTTGCTTTGGAGTACATAAAAACATTGCACTCGGTTATGTAATTCATTCCTCATGATTGATTCTTACTATCTTGACCCCCTTACATACTTTTTGCATATCTTTTCCATATTTCATATTTAGAGTTCATATAATACTAATAATTAAACTTAATCTGAAGCTTATGTCATGTTCCTTTATTCCCAATTAAGGGTTTCTCATATGAGGCCCTTAAGATGGATCTCAGATATCAGTTCCAATTGATTCTTAGTTATCCCAGTCTTTCTCTTATACCTCAAAATCTTAGCATATATACATTCTTACTAGAATTTGGATCTAATCTATCTAGAATTTACTCTTGTTATGTTACTAATAAGAGTCATTAGATCCCAGTAATGCATCCTGCCAGCCGGACCAGGCCAAACCTACTGTCCTGAAGCCAAGAGCTACTCAGGATTACTCAACTCCTATTCATCTCAAATGTGTGGAAGAAAATTTATCCACTTAGGAAAGCTCATTCAAAGATCGTTTCTAGTCTACTTGATACAAAGAATGTAATCAATAAATGCTACAAATGCATAGTGTACAAAAAATATTAAAGACCCATATATATTTAACAATATTGAATATTTGAATTCAAACATATAAGAGCTTTTCTATTCATCTCCAATAAAACAACAATATGAAATGAAAGTTCTATCTCATTTTATATTTATGCTCTTAATTCATGTTACTTATCTTGTTTCTAACCCTAATATTTCTAGGGTTCCTCCCTAGACCATCCTTCGACTATATACTTGGCCAGGGTATATATGAAAGAATAGACATAGTATCTTGATACTGGTTGATCCAAGTACTCAGATACTGGGCCAAGATATCCAAATGCTCAAATCCTCAGAGCTAACATCATAACATCTCCTATCTGCCACACTTATGACTCTAACTTACTAACTTAATGGTCCCTGACAAGTCAGCCCAAGCTCTGATACCAAGTTGATACACCCCGATCTCACAATTACCATTAATCATGCGATTAGGGCATAAATTGAGGATTTAACATAATACAAAGATCACCCTTAACTTTTTCTTCTTTTTTAAACTCTTTGTTTTCTCACATTGAACCACATAAATTGACTTTACAAGGGAATCTAAACATTGATTTCTCTTATTTGATTTCAACAGTAAAAATGCATGTATGAACATTCATTATGTTCCTCATACTTTTAAGCACATAAGACTTGCTGATTCACATATATTGCTTAAAGAGGAATAATGTTATACATCATCATTTACAACACTCTCACATATATACTAGGACTTAGAGTGACATGGACCGACTGAACTTAACTAATCTCATACTTAACTCATGTGGTAGATCTACTATGATGCTTTGACCTTCTTCAAGTCCACGTGGTTTCGCTAAAAATTGTGAGTAGAGGGGTGAGCCTACTCGCTCAATGAATGAATACTTCAATGAAACAGTCTAAAGCACTGATATAATTACATATATACTTTTGAGAAACTGATATCAATTATAGAAGTAGTAAGCTTTAAAGAGATTGATCCTTTACAATCATAAATATGGCAGGATACTCTAGATATCAGCAAGAGTAAATCAATGTATGAGCATGCTTGATTAATTTTAAATAGAATTGATAATTCAGAAACATACAAAGAATATTTGCTGGGAAACTGTACTCGATTCTTTCTTAGCCTTTCTTACTTATAAGAAACTCTTTAAAACTTATATTATCATATTTTAGCTTATGCTCTAATCATATGCAGTGTACTCTACATATGAAGACTCGTAGCGAACTACAATCTCACCATACAAGACTTAGATGACACACCTAGGAATGCTAAGCCTGACTACGTCACTGTTCTGCAATAGGAAAATGGATCTCTGGCCTCGGCACACCTATTATGTCATAAAAACTGGACTCCTCCTCTAACCTGAGCACATAGGCAGAGAGTCAAGCCACCTATTGGCTTTACTGTACTCTAGTGCCACCAGGATCTCTGGTTGATGTTGGACACTACATTCTGTATTTTAAGGAGACTTCCACTAGGGATTCGTCCCCCATACCACATGTTAGTACGTTCTGACCCCCATATACTGGACACTTCCAGGGTTAGGTCGTTTCATCCCTACAACGCAGACCTCTCATAGGGAATCTACAGTGTTCAGGGCTCTCATGTCTATTATTTTATTATTCTTGGAAAGCTTTTACTATATTGTATCATTTCCCTTACTTATACTTGACTCTGGTATCTCTATAGTATCATGTCTATTTATTTGAAGTTTATAACACAGCATGTATATCATTCTAAACTTGGCAAAGAAATATACTCAAAACACTATAATATACTGAGAAATAAACATTTTATACCTACAGACAGACTTAAATTTTTAAATAACATAATACATGTCTTGATACTTTATACACTAGAATCATGCAATTGAACTTCTTAATACACTGATAAGAGTTAATTACTTGACATATGATTAATCATCATTTGCACCTGTAAATTATTTGTACTTTCTTGGAAAACGTGCACCTCAACCAAAATCTTGAGTTGTGCATCACCACATCTCATACTGAGAACATTGATAACAAAATACTTGATTCATTGAACACCCTATCCTTAGGGTTTCATTTACCCCATTCACTTATCACATGGCTCTCATAAGGATTTCTTTTTTTGGATCTGGTAAAATATTACTATCTCAAAAAAGGCGTATAGGTGAACCTATACTATACAGCGGGACAGGTAACTACAAAAGCCCCACTGTGAACTGGTGACCGGGTCTAAAACTTTATAAACACCAGGTTTAGCCCTTACATTAGCAACAAGTCTACCAGCAAGGGACTCAAAAACACCAAACATATCAGTTGCCCGACCACCATGGATTCTGGTATTTCTCTCAAACCAGATACAATAGACGATAGCAGCAATACCCATACCACCAAAAGCTCTCATAGAGGCACTCCTGTTAGTTATATGCCTTATCCACTTCAACCCATCATCCAAACAACTGGGAGGGTTACCGCCCCAACCATTTTTTAGGGACCATATGCACCAGATGTACCTAGAAAATCTACAAAGAAAGAAGAGGTGTACATGTGTTTCAGTGGCGTCACCACAAAGAACACATTTAGAGTCGACATTAAGACCCCAAGCAGCTAGTCTATCGAATGTAGGGAGACGCCCAAGAATAGCTCTATACAACGTGCACCCCCATTTCGGCAATTGAACTTTGTTCCAAACGATATTGGTCCAAGGCACCGGCGGGCTGCATATCTTAAGCTCCCAAGGCTTGGCAACCAAGCAGTCCCAAACACCATCACTCCTTACCTGGTAAGCATATTTCACTTCAAGCCAACTTATCAGCATTCTTTTCCAAACAACAGAGTTGCATCCCGCAACCACTATGTCCAAAGATCATCCATATTTTTCCTTCATCCACACCGTCCAAATAGAGTCATGTTGGGTGATAAACTTGTGAATACGTTGGGCAGTAGCAATCACACCCAAACCGACCAGATCAACCACTCCCAAACCACCATGAGATCGATCTTTGTTTATAATATCCCAATCAATCCCATGCATCTTCCCACCCCACAGGAAGCTACTCGTCAAGCTTCTAAGCTTAACCAAAATGAACCTGGGAAGCTCAGCCTGTCTACACCAGAACCTGGTCTTAGCACCCAGAACTGAGTTACACAAGACTAATCTCCCCGCCATAGAAATGTGAAGACCAGCCCACTTGTCGATCTTGGATCTCATCTCATCCACCAAACTTTCATAGTCTTTGCCTCTACCTTTACCACCAGAGATAGGGACACCTAGGTACTTAGCAGGAAACCTCCCCCTTGTAATACCCGTTGTTGCCTTCATTCTCCCACACCTCGAGTCACACGATCTTGAAAAGAAGACTTTAGATTTTATATCATTAATGTACAACCCAGTGAGGTGCACAAAACTAGTAAGGATCAATCTGACATGTCTAAGGTACTTACAGTGACCAGCTGTAAAAACCATCACGTCATCAGCGAACACAAGATGTGAGATGGCTGGAGTATTTTTAACTTTGAACACCTTCAATCTACCCTCACGGGCTGCTGTAGCAATGGAGGAAGACAAAGCCTCCATAATAAGCTCAAAGAGCAAGGGAGACAAGGGGTCACCCTGTCTCAAACCATTAGAAGCAGAAAACAAGCCGTGGGGGACACCATTCACCAACACCGAGAAAGAGGTGGCTTCAACACACTGAATCATAAGCTTGATCCATCTTTTAGAAAACCCCAAAGCTTCCATAATACCCCACAGAGCTGTCCACTCCACGTGAATGTAGGCCTTAGTAATATCTAATTTGAAGCAGCCTTTCTATTGGAGTTCTTAACACCAAAAAGGTTCAAGAACTCAATAGCAAGAAGAGCTCCGTCTGCAATATCCCTACTTTGAACAAAGGCCAGCTGGTTGTGGGAGACAATCTTGGGTAGAATATTCTTAAGGCGTCTAGAAATCAACTTCCCAAAAATCTTATATAGTACAGAGCAGCACGCTATAGGTCAGAAATCCGCCATGGAGGACGTAAGATTCTTCTTAGGAATGAGTTTAATAAAAGTATGCTTGACCTGCTTGAGCATAGTGCCACCAACCATTAACCAACGGACGGCCTGGCAGACATCCTCTTTAATAATGTCCCAACAGAACTGGAAAAATTTTCCGTTAAAACCATCAGGTCCAGGCGCCTTGGACGAACCAATAGAGAAAACCGCCTCCTTAATCTCCTGTTCCGACACTGGACCACATAAAGCTCTATTCATCTCATCAGCCACCTTCAAATCCGGCATCTCTCCCTGCACCACCCGGTGGTCTTTGTTGTAAAGATTTTTAAAATAAGTAATAGCTTCCTCCGCCACTTCTCTTTGTCCTCTCACAGCGGTACCATCTTCCTTCATAAGCCCATGTATACAATCTTTCATGTGATTTTTCTTTGTAGCATTGTGGTAGACCTTGGTATTTCTATCACCATCATTAATCCATCTAACTCTGCTTCTTTGCCAATGAAACAACTCTTTAGACTTTTCTAACTGCAGCAGCCTACAAGCACTATCCGCTTCCTCCTGTATTTTATCCTCATCCAACGGGTTAAGCCGAAGAAGACCACCAGCTTCCTTATAGTTCTCGCGAGCTTTGTTCACCATATTGGGCAGGTTAACCAAACCAGCTGACCAATCTTTGAGGCCTTTCTTGGTCCTTTTAAGTTTTTCCACCACATAGAAAATAGGATTGCCTATCACCTTCTCATTCCACACCTCTTGGACCACATCTTTAAACCTGGGCCACTCCACCCAAAAATTGACGAACCGGAAAGGTTTGTTCTTCCTCTGGTTCACCCCCATCTCCAGGACCATCCAAGAATGATCGCTATTGGGATGACCCCCTAAAGAAATATTAGCTTCAGGGAAGATGTCCAGCCATACGAAATTGACCAGCCCCCTGTCCAGTTGACTAGAAATCCTATGAGCCAGACTCCTATTATTCTTCCAAGTTGTGATCCCGCCATTCATATTCAGCTCAATCAAACCAGCACTATCCACGACATCATTGAACCTGTTGAGAATAGAGTCAGGTATGGGAAGCCCACCAAACTTCTCGCACGCTGTCCTGACATGGTTGAAATCACCCATCACCAAATGAGGCACCTGATGTTGGGTAGTCTCCCTAATGGTATCTCAATAAAATCTTCATCTACCTTCATCATTATGTCCATAAACACCAGTGAAGACACAATGAAACCCCCCCTTTATTAATGCAGGTAGCAACCATAACCTGGTCAGTAGCGTGGATGATCTGCACATCCCATACCTCCTGATTCCAACCCAAGGCCATTCTACCACCATCGATCTGCTCCAAGTTAGTTTCCATTCCCCACCCCTCAGGAAAAAGGCCTGTGACTTTCTCTTTATATTGCCTCTTGATTTTGGTTTCTAGCAGTAGCACCATATCTACTCCGGTCTCTGAAATAACCTTTCTTATTCTCCTCTATCTCTTGGGCCTCGAAGCCCCCCTCACATTCCATGTGAGTACTGGCATATTAACTTTATTTGTGCCCACACCATCCGGGGGTGTTCATTCTGGATGATGTGCATCTACCCCTCACGTTGGTTGCACTCTGTTGTCCTCTATTCCTACTTCATGTACTACACATTTCATCAAACATCTCCTCTGTGTCTAATTTATCCAACGTAGAAAACTGGTTGTTGTCATTCTGACCTCCAGAATAGGTCCCAATCCCCGCCGCTCCCTCTGCATCAAAACTGACCATAGCTTCCGCCATTACCCCCTCCTGCACCGTCTCCTCCTCGTGAGCCACCGCAGGAATACCTGTAACAAGGGTCGTAGCCTGAGCAGCTTCACCAGAAGCTTCAACAACCACCTGATGGATGGAACCACCACCAGTAAGCCCATCCGACGCCTGCTCCTGAAGAGATTCTGCGCCCTCTGTGACCTCTTTTGCCTTGCTTTTAGGTCTTCTACTCCTGTTGGTCCTCATCCTGTTGGTTAAATTTCTACTTGACTCCTGACCTCTCGTGGCACGTGGAGCCTGGCTAGACGAAATAGGGAAGCAACCCTTATGATGGCCGAAAACCATACAAGTCTCACACCTATCAGGCAGTGCATCGTAAATGATCTTGAATTCCAACTCCTTACCGTCAGGCATCTCAACCATGATTGTGGGAGGCGGTGCCCGATCAGCTTTGAGTTCCAAACACACATTGGCGGCTCCCACGAACCTGCCTTCACAGTGGAAATCAATGACCTTCGGCTCTCCCAATCCACACGCGATTATGGAAATTTCCCTTCTAGACCAATCACTAGTACAGGAATGGTCTGTAGCATCGGTTTTTTTAATCCTACAACGTCACTTTTTAACCGATGCCTAAGTGGCCGTCGCTATAGAATTTTCTCTATAGCATCGGTTTATTTAACCAAATAAAACCGACCTTACATAGTAAACACCGACGCAGCAAGTTGTAAAAATTCTAACCTAGGCGAGAAAAAAGGAGCCTGTAAGGTCGGTTATTCGAAAAAAACCGACCCTATAAACGGTCTCAGTCGATTGTCGACAGAAAGTTTTTTGGTCGATAATTTTCTCGACCGAGAGAGTTTACAGGGTCAGTTTTTTCGAAATAACCGACCCTAAAGATTGAATAAACATTTCAGTGTACCCCTCGGTCGACAAGTTTGTCGACCGAAATATGTTCGGTCGACAAACTTCTCGACCGAAAGGTACACTGAAAATGTTTATTCAATCTTTAAGGTCGGTTTTTGTAAATAACCGACCTTATAGAGGACATTTACAGTCGGTTTTGTACAAAAACCGACGCTAAATATTGAATAAACATTTCAGTGTACTTTTCAATCGAGAAGTTTGTCAACCAAACATATTTCGGTCGACAAACTTGTCGACTGAGGGGTACATTGAAATGTTTATTCAATCCTTAAGGTCAGTTTTTGTAAATAACTGACCTTATAGAGGACATTTAGAGTCGATTTTGTTCAAAAACCGACGCTAGAAGTTATATTTTGGTCGAAAATTTGTTCGACCGAAGAGGGTACACTGAATTCAATCTTTAGGGTCGGTTATTTAAAAAACTGACAAAAGAAGTTATGATTTTTTTTTAAAATTTCTGCAGAAATTGAAACAGAACAGAAGAACAAGAAGATTCATATATTCTGGGAGAGGGGAACATTGATGCTCAACTGTCACCATTCAAAATCACACATTCATAACAAAAATGATTCATAATCACATCATATATTACAAAATGATAGAGTGCAAGTCTGAGATGACAGATACAAAAGTAAATATGAAAGAGTACTCCAACCACATACATAAATGGAGCCGACATATTTAATCCAATGCTATATCGACTTCATTTATAAAAGACTCTGACCACTCTTCTCAGAATTCATCCAAGTCCACATGTGTGTAAGGCTGGGTTGTAAAGATCTGTAACAGAAAATGCACATGCTAATATTTTATAAAATGACTACAATCACTTGTAAATTTATGATGTTATTCTTTATTACCTGACTTATAGTCTGAATGTCATGTGATGCTTGTTTGACAATATCTTGCATATATTTCATTACATAGTAGCCACAAGCCCAGTCATTATTTTGCATAGGACACTACAAATAACAAATTATACTTAATGTTAGTAAACTACTATAATTAAACATCAATTGAGATAAGAGTATAAGAGTTGACATATTACAGTTGAAAATTAATACATATAAGAGTAAGCAGTTGTCAAAGTAGCTACCTTGACATTTTTCAAAGTCAATGTCTTTAATTTTGTGGGTATTTGTCCTCCAACTTCACGAAAAGCCTTTATACCCCTATCAAATTAAACGATAGTTGGTAAAATAGAAAAATCTAAATAGAAATATCATGTTGAAGCATTAATTAAATTTATGCTTACTCCATAGCTGGCAATTTCAGTTTGTGACTCCTTGTTGTTTTACCCATTGGGTCAAGATAATAAAGAGTCATCAATTTTGGGGCAATCACCACTAATTCCCAATGTCTAGCTCTGAGTAAGAATAAAAAAAACATTTAAATAAATAATTTTATTCATTATTAAAATTATATTGAATAATAATACTTACTGGATGTTAAAAGGAATTAGGATAATTTCCTTTCCCTCACTAGCAAAATATTTGAATGCATCAGAGAAGTACTCATTCACATCCTCAATATGTGTCTCCACCTGACTACTGGCCGAATGAACTAAGAATCCAACATTCTTTATATCCAAGTTTGTGGCCTCGGTATATAAATGGCTGTTAAACATTTGTAATTATTTTCATATGTAGAAATAAGCTAAAAATGTGTATTGAAATTTTCTATATATATTGATAGATCCTTACCTTATCCATACTTCTATTATCGAAGTCTTCAGCCAATCATATCGGAACAACTCTATAATATCATCAAGAAAAATAAAATTCTGAAAGTCCCTCCCAGCTGCATCTTGTGTTAAATTGACCAACATATGTGATCCTGATCTTTGGTTGGCTAAGTATCGACACAAACAATTAGATTTGCTTCCCAATTCGTCGAATGTAGTTTCGGGAATGAAAGATGGCTTGGGCATAGGAGGATGACTAGTAGAAGTTTTACTTTTTGGTTTACAAACCTATTAATTAAATTACATACTTATATTACATGAGTTCATATATGCAGTCAAATATGAAAAATATCGTAGAAATAAGGTATACCTTGTCATTGATAACCAAGTGTCTAGGCCAACCCACCCTAGCACATTCAGCTTCTTCAACTGTACTATATTCAGGATTAGGTATGGGTAGTGGTTTGTACCCCATTCCGTCATACACAAGATGGATGGACACACGGCAAATGTCATCAGTAATTTGTTGGCAATGCAATGTACCACCAAGGTTGTCCACCTTGCCCGCTGCCACAACATTATATTCTGGAACCTCCACTGCAAGTTTACAGTTCATACCAACCTAGATTGAAATAATATAAGTTATATAAGAAACAGTAGAACAGATACATGTTACAACTATATATATTATCATATATTTATCATACTAATAACACAACATATAGAACAAAAACTTACTGCAGATTGTTGTGGTGGGTCATTGGGAGTGCTCCCATGACCTTCTACAACTAGAGAATGGGCTTGTACCTCATCACTTGAGAAACGCGCAGTATGAATAGGTTGAGAAGGTTGAGTAGGCATAAATGAAGACATTATTTCTTTTACTTTCTGCGCTACTAATGCTTCAACATCCTCTTGTGTAAGACCTCATGCACGACCTCTTTTAGATTGCGAAGGGCCAAAATAAGACTTGAATCCTATGCCATATCCTAATCCCCTAACACGGCCAGGATGCTCCTTAGTTCCAAGAGCAACTGTTAGTTCATCCATGTAGCCAGTTGGGATGAACTTTCCTCCCTTCCTTTGCTCATGGAGATCAATCTATTCATAGTTAATAAACATATTAAATCACAATATCAATTAGATATAAATAAATCTAAGTTTGTGGGAGTTACTCTTTACTTAGTTGGGATAAACCTACCATCTTTTATGCCACCTCCTTAGTTGCAGGGTTGACAATTTCACCAGCTGGATTCTTTCTAGCATCAATCCATATCAAGTGTCAGGGTGGTCGCTCAACTTGAGTTGTACTAGATTCTTCTCCGGAAGATGATTGCTTCTCTTGTAGTTGGCGGCAGAAGGCATAACCACCGGGCCCCAAGCGATGGTCATGCACATTTTTAGCCCGTCTTTCCTTTTGAGCATGGTGAATAGCCTGATCATTTAAAACGAGGTATTGCAATTTAGACTTGGCAAACATGTATAAAAAGATTCACCTCCTTAATTGTATAAAATTAAATATTCATACAATACATCACAATCTTTATTACCTCAAACTCTTCCGATCTCCTAGCTGCAACAAATCTTTCCCACACCTCAAGATCTATAAAAATATATACATCTGTAGCTTTCTTCTTTTGTTTAGGATTATTTATAAATTCCCTTACAAGATATGTCTTAAAACCCCTCCATCGTATACCACAACGTTGTATCACTCTTTTCTTGTGATCTTTTTCATTTGTTGTGAACATTACAACAAATATGATTAAAACATTTATAGCTCACACATAAATAAGGAGAAGGTCCACTCTCAGTCGACAATTAGTCGACCGAGTGCCCACCTGCGCAGCGTCTAGGTCCACTCTCGATCGACAAATTCGTCGACCGAGAGTGGACCTGAACGCTACGCGCAGGTGGGCACTCGGTCGACTAATTGTCGACTGAGAGTGCACCTAGACGCAACCATGGCGGCGGGCGGGAATGAAGGAAGCGGGAACGAAGGAACGGAAGTGGAGAACTTACCTGGAAATGGCGGCGACCTTCGTGGAGGATGAGACGACCTTCACGGAGAGGCGGCGACCTTCGTGGAAGAGTGGAGAGGCGACGACGACGAGCTCTATTTGGCGGCGATGACGAGCTCTATTTTGCGGCGACGACGAGCTCTATTTTGCGGTGCGGAGAGGTGACAACGGCCCGGACACCACGATCCTCTTGGAAGCGCGGAGAGGTGGCACGGCTTCACAGACAGAAGGCAAGGGCTCCGCAGTGGGAATTACACAAGAAAGCAAGGGTTTCGCGGCGCCGCGGGAGAGAAAAATACAACAGAAAGGTTTTTACGGGAGAAAGAAAGACTAGGTTTCGGCTTTTTCAGTTAGAGAAAGACATGTAGCGTCAGTTAAACCAAACAAACTGACGCTACAGATAAGAAGTGCCCATGTCAGGTTATTTAAAAACATGCAAACTCATTTTTGGTTGACGAATTTGTCTACCGAAAAGACCTCTGGGGTCGGTTATAAGGAAAAAACCGACGCTACAAGTGCTTATATGAAGGAAATCTGGCCCCTTTCGGTCGACAAATTCGTCGACCGAGAAGGAGAAAGATTTCCTTCGTATAAGCACCTCTAAGGTCGGTTTTTTCCTTATAACCGACCCTAAGTTTATCTTGGTCGACAATATTGTCGACCGAAGAGGACTTTAGGGTCGGTTATAAAGAAAAAAACGACCCTAGAGGTGCTTCTAAGAAGGAAATCTGGCTCCTTTCGGTCGACCAATTTATCGTCTGATATATATCGGTCGATAAATTGGTCGATCGAAAGGAGCCTGATTTCCTTCTTAGAAGCACCTCTAGGGTCGGTTTTTTCCTTATAACGACCCTAGAGGTCTTTTCGGTCGACAAATTCGTCGACCGAACGGGGCCAGATTTCCTTCGTATAAGCACTTGTAGCGTCGGTTTTTTCCTTATAACCGACCCTAGAGGTCTTTTTGGTCAACAAATTCATCGACCGAATGATCTCTAAGGTGCTTACACAACCCTAATAATGATGTTATGTGAAGCCCTAATATATGGTGATGTCGTATGAAACCCTAATATGGGATAATGTTATGTGAAACCCTAATATGGGATGATGTTATGTGAAACCCTAATATGGGAATGTTATGTGAAACCCTAATATAGGGTGATGTTGTGTAAAAACCCTAATATGGGATAATGTTATGTGAAATTTCAATATGGGATGATGATGTGAAACCCTAATTGATAAAGATGGGAAACTCTAACCCTAATGAGGGAATAGTGATGATATTTTGTATTGCATGATGTTGATATGAAATTGATATGGTTGATATGAAATTGAGATGCTTGTGTAACAAATATCCTGAATACCTTGGTCAGATGACCTGAAGCTAATAGTTACCTGATAACGGATAACCATGTTTAGTGATGAACTAAGGGTTTGAATACCCAGATCCAGCAAATGTGATGATGGTGGTATTGAGGGATGTGAATTCCCAACAATGAGATAAAAGATTGAGATCCCAATGCTTTATAACGTTTTGAAAAGTACTAAACTCGATCCAAAATTTCTGTCGGTCGACAATATTGTCGACCGAGGAGCCCTTTAGGGTCGGTTATAAGGAAAAAACCGACCCTAGAGGTCCTTATACACATGAAATATGGCTCTTATTCGGTCGACGAATTTGTCGACCGAGGAGCCCTTAAGGGTCGGTTATAAGTGAAAAACCGACCCTAGAGGTCGTTAAATTTGGCTCTTATTCGATCCACCAATTTTTCGACCGAGGTGCCTTAGGGGTGCTTGTAACCGACCCTAGAGGTGATCCTAAGTCCTCCTCAGTCGACAATATTGTCGACCGATATTAACCTTGTTTCAATGTTTTAAATTAAGTACCAAGTGTGTTTATGAGTGTGTGGTTGTGTCACTATTGTAGGGGATGACCTATCTAAGTGTTGTAAATGGCTAGGTAAGATCTAACGCTTGATTTACATGATATTTAAGTACTTGTAAAAGATTTTACATGATATCCAATATAATCATTTTGTATGACTCTTTAGTTCTCCCCCTTAATTTTATGCTATGCTCCCCCTTAAAGAGATATTTAATTTTAAAACCAAGTAATGCTTTGTCAAATTTAGCCATAACTTATTTTTCAATCATTTGAAATAATATTATTCTTATATAACATGTATATGTCCAAATGAAGCCATGGAAAACACTTTTATTCATAACAATTTAATGCCCATACACTTTATAAGATGAAGCATGTCATTCTTTATAAAAAGATATCAATTACAATCATTACAAAGATATATCATAATCTCACTGAAAAGACCGAAGGATTACATCAATGTCTGGGTCTTTTCCAAGAAAGGGCTCAGCTCCATAATAATTGACCAGTGTCTGCCACTCCAAGGCACCTGTCTTGGTTAAGGCATAAGCCTCCAAGAAGGTGGGAACATGATCAAAGAGAAAGTGGGCCGCAATGTCTTGAAGTTGAATTGGGGAAAACTGAGTATGTGTGAGAACAGGAGATGGTGGAGGTGGAATTTGATAGTAGTTGTAGGAAGGATTGTATGGATTTATCATGCCAGGATTAAGGGAATAGGGATATTCATCAGGTTGGTTAGGAGAGAGAGTTTGCATCCTTTGGTTTAAATAAGTCATGGCATGGTGATTATAATCCAATTGCCTACTTAGGTGATATTGGGATCCAGCAATGTATGTAAAGGTGTTTGTATTAGGATCATGGGGTAGGTTGGTAGGAGGAGGTGGTGGAGGTATGTCTTGGGTGGATGTCTCCCCTTCAGTCCTAGCCCTTTTGTGGCCAAAGCAATTCCCATCTTTTCCATCGTATTTTTACTTATCTTTTGGGGTTTTCTATCCCATGTGTAACCTAAGTCGTCCTCAATATTCTTCTTAAGAAAATGGTGAGTGATTTGGCATACATAGTCAGCATAAGGTGGATTGCCAGAAAGCTCAAGCATATTCTTAAGGATGATATGAATAAAATTTATGGGAATACCTTTGAGAATGGCATAGATAAGGTACATACGAAAGGTGGGTACTTCAGATTTGTTTGCTCTAGGATGGATATTGGTGGCAACAATGAGATTTATGATCCTAGCTTCAGGTTTTAAATTTATGGCATAATAGGTACCCCTATCTTCATGATAAGTCGTATTTGATTGAAAGATGGCTCTTTTGACATCACTAAGGCTAGTTGTAGTGTCATCTTGGGAGAGTTTGTTGAGTGGATTTCCTGTGGTGAGATCAAGAAAATCTTTATATTCTTCTATGTCTATGTCAAGCATATCAAGAATACCCTCCTCAGTAAAATGGAATCCATACCCACCAACCATAGAGGAGAAGGTATCATGGTCTGGATGTGGGGTTAAATTGGCATAAAATTCATTAACTACTTTGGAGGAGTAGGAATGGAAGGAGGGATTTAGAAAATCGGTCAAATGTTGCACCTCAAAGAGTTCCTCCAAATCGACAATGCTGTGGAATTCCATGACGTCGACTGGTCGTCGTGGAAGAGGAGTTATTGAGGAGAGCCTGAGGTAGCGGTCGCCTGCAGTTGCGTCGTTGAAGGGGACGTCGTTGATGAACGACAACATTGGAGAGACCATCCTTCCTTTCCTACCTGCAACTTGCTTCTTTCCACGCGTAGATGATGAAGCCATTTCTTTGATTTGAAGTGGAGAAGTAGCAAGCAAGACTTGGATGTAGAGAAGCTAAAGATTTTCACAAGAATACACTAGAGAGGAGCTAGAGAAGTGAGAATGTGAAGGTGTGAAGAAATGGATCATTTTGGGTGCTATTTATAGCAAAATAGAGCCCATTTCGGTCGACCATTTGTCGACCGATGCCCGCAACGGTCATCCCACAATGGTCATCTCCCGGTCGGCCAACAGTTGATCGAACTAGCCATTACGACGGATGATTTTCTAGCCGTTACGATGGTCGATTTTCTAGTTGTTACGATTTTTTTTAATTTATATTTTAATCAGAATATTGCCTTTTTAATTCAAGCAAATGAAGGTTCACAGGGTTGGCCTCGGTCGAACAATTCGTCGACCGATGTTGTCTTGGTCGAACAATTCGTTGACCGAAAAAGAGCCAGATTTCCTTAGTATAAGTACCTCTAGGGTCGGTTTTTTCCTTAAAACCGACCCTAGAGGTACTTATTCATGTGTGAAATACTAAACTGGATCCTATGTTTATCTCGATCGACAATAATGTCGACTGAAAAACCCTCTAGGGTCAGTTATAAAGAAAAACCGACGTTACAAGAGCTTATACGAATGAATCTGCCTCTATCTCGATCGACAAATTCATCGACCGAGAAACAGCCAGATTTCCTTCGTATAAGTACCTTTAGGGTCGGTTTTTTGCTTATAACCGACCCTAAAGTCCAATTTGGTCGACAATATTGTCGACTGAGATAAACTTAGGATCCAGTTTAGTTTTTCACAAGCGTGAACTAAATTGGAACCAAAATTCATCTCGGTCGACAATATTGTCGACCGAATATACTTCTAAGGTCGGTTATAAACAAAAAACCGACCCTAAAAGTTGCTTATACACTTGAAATCTGACTCCTTATCGGTCGTCGAATTTGTCGACCGAGAATATCAGTCGAAATATTCATCGACTGAGGAAAGCTCTAAGGTCGGTTATAAGTACAAATCTGACGCTAGAGGTGCTTATAAATGTGTGAACTAAACTGGATCCAAAATTGATATCGGTCGACGAATTTGTCGACCGAGGAGCCTTTAGGGTTGGTTTTAAAGGAAAAACCGACCTTAGATTTGATGAACCGAAGAGGAATTTAGGGTCAGTTATAAGGAAAAAACCGACCCTAAAGGTGCTCATATACGTGAAATCTAGCTCTTATTCGGTCGACGAATTTGTCGACCGAGGAGCCCTTTAGGGTTGGTTATAAGGAAAAACCGACCCTATAGATCGAGGCGCGAAGCCAAAATCAAGCAATTTTTTTCCACAGGAAACTTGTAATTGAGTTTCTAAACCAATTGTCTATAAGGTCGCTTATTTTATAAAAACTGACCCTATAGAGATGCATTACAAGGTCTGTTATTTTAAGAAAAGTGACCCAAGAGGTCTTAAGTGGTGCCCGTAGTTTTTATAGACATATAAGGTCGGTTATTTGGAAAACCGACCCTATAGAGATACACTACAAGGTCAGTTATGTTAAGAAAAAGCGACCCAAGAGGTCTTAAGTGGTGCCCGCATTTTTTATAAACATATAATGTCAGTTATTTGGAAAACCGACCCTATAGAGTTACACTACAAGGTCGGTTTTTTTAAGAAAACCGACCCAAGAGGTCTTAAGTGGTGCCTGCGGTTTTTTTAGACATATAAGGTCAGTTATTTGGAAAAACTGACCCTACACGTAGGGACGTTATAACCCATTTCTTTACTAGTGAATGGGATCCCACATCAGGTATCGTGACCCACACCGGCACCGTAGAAAGAGCAGCCTGACGTATATCTGCCTCTGGTGACCATCTCCTGGTGATCACCAACTTTCGATTGCAAAACCATGGCCCACTGTCCATGGCTGCCTTCATGTCTGCCTCCAAAGAAAATCTAGCTAGGAAAAGGCCACCCACCAGCGGTGAGCATTGGAGTTCCCCCTATGGCCACCATCACCTAATCATCCACCCATACAGCTGGTGGAAGATGCATTTGGCCCCCATGACTTGCACGATCACCGAGAACCTGTGGAAGTTGTCCATCTCCTTCATCGGGGGTGCTGAAATCTTCATCCAGGGTCTCGCATCCTCTGCCCTGAAAACTGGTGATTTGGGATCCTCCGGAGTAAGAACAGGGGCCAGGTTTGGCCGGTGAACGATAGGATGAGCAACCACAGCCGCCCAGCCCCTACCCACAGTCATGTCGGTCACCGGATCGCCCCAAGCACCAGGGCCCGAGGACGAGGTGGACGGACCCACCCCATCCCGAGCGGCGCTCGCCATGAGAAAACCCCTAGAGATGGAACCGAGCTTCTCTCACGTGAAAAGCCCCCGAGCGGATAAAGTAGCCGAAGCGTGGGGTAGGCGAGTCCCACCAGGTAGCTAGGAACCTGGTATCACAGGCGTCATCAAGCCAGATTAAAGGCGATCTGAGGTAGGTGAAGCAGTGTGTCTGCATTAAAGCCACCTGCAGACCACCTGACCGGCTTGAAGGTGAGCCTGCCACGGAGCTGAGCCTTGAGGACGACGGAGAGGCAGGTACACCCACCCATGGAGCAGTGACCCCACACGGATGAAATCGTCAGGGAAACCCGGCTGCCGTGAGGGCAACAGGGGGGAGATGAGAAATTGTGGTGGAGAGGGAACGGGGGGAGCCCATCTAGAGAGAAGTCGGAGCTCAGTTTCTAGAGAGAGTCTCATAAGGATTTCATGCGACATAAACATTCACTGAATAAAGGCTACTATCAACAAATCATATAAAATCAATATATGTATGAAACCTTAGAACTAAGCATAATTTGGGTTTCCATGTCATTCACTGAGATAACATGCATCAATAATAAAATTTAATAAATAAATTCTATCATGTCAAGAAAATCCGTTCAAATGGGTTTCACGATATCTATTCGCAAATATCCAACATTCCTTGCATCTAGGGTTTTACCCTCTTTTCTGAGATATCAAACAAACACTTTTCACCTTAAATGAAATTCAAGATAGTATCTAACATATATGTACTATGAATTCAGATAAACAATCATTCATAACCAAGGGGATCCAAATAAACAAATTTCTCTATTTAATTATACAACAATTTCAGTCATAGACAAATTCCCTTTATTTCAGTTTACTCTTATAACCTCTGTGAATACATAGGGAATTCTGATTAGGATGTATAGTATACATTTCTAATATGGTTTTATTATCTGAAATTCATCCAAAGAAAGGAAGAATCCATTTCATATCATTTTGCAACAACGTAGATCAAACACACAATTTAGGGTTTGTAGTCGCATACTAAGCAATTAAAGATTTTGGACGATTTAACCAATTTTCGTGCAATATAATATTTAAAGGCAGTTCCCACTCACTCTAAGGTTTGAAAACACCTTACAAATGTAGCTCATCCCTGAAAATATTGATCTCATATCAAATCCCTAGCAATTCACCCGATTCTTCTTCCTTTCAACTCAAAAACCCTAAAAATGAGGGATTACGAAGAATGAGTGAGAAAAGGGAAAATTTTGACACCATTTTGGATCAAATCAGAGGAGGGAAGGAATCTTTACATGTGAGACAATATTCACCATAAAACTATATCCAAAGCGGCTAAACTTACATGATTTCATCATTCCTCGGACCGCAAAACCCTAGGTCAGCATCTCTCACTTTCTCCTCTCAAACCCTAACTCTCCCTCTCTGTCTAGGATTTCGTTTCTCTAGATTGAATCAAGAATGATGAGAGCTCATTGTGTGTTAGGTTGACCATTTAGAGCAATTGAGCTTCCTGGGTCAATTGCACATTGACCCCTCACTTTACTTTCTCTTATTTCAGCTGAATTTTTTGTCATAAAAATATTACTGTAATTCATCTACTGATAAGGTGTAAACTCATCCAAAAATTATGAAAATTTTACATGTTGTTTATAATTGAGTTTTAGATCTTCAATTAAAATTTACGATGATTTGGAGTTACCAATAAATAAATAAAAATAAAACACTACACTGCTAAAAAGCACTCTGTCAGCATTTTGGTCGAAGTATAGTTCGATCGAGAACCACATTAAAAGAACACTCAAATATTCTAAATTTTTTCTCCAATATGACTGATTGAGTTATCCATATAATATACAAAATTCAATTAAATAAAAAAAATTTAGAAAATAATAAAAATCATTTACCACACTTCTATCCTGATCAAATTCCATATTCATGTACTATCAAAACCCTAATTTTTGCCGATTAGGGTTTACATTTGTCAAACCCTAATTCTTCAAACTAAAATCATAGTTAGAGTTTCTTCTTAGGTTTGAAACATCACAATTGATCTATTATCATTAATCAAATCTAAATGATGTTCAATCTAATCAAGCATGTAATCATTCAAGTAAACCCTAGTTTACCAATTAAGCACAAATGTAGTCATTACACTTATCTCTTCCCTTCTGTTAGAGGTTTTTCTTTCCTCTGCTAGTTGGCAGAGGAGGTGCCCAAGGTAGAAGAAGACAATCGATCTTCTTGATGGAGCTTCTGGGGTTCGTATCTCCCATCATCTAGGGTCTGTGGAGCTCTCTTTTGGTGATCTTGACCTAAACTAGTAAGTATCTCATTCTCTCCTTTGTTTCTTTTGCTATTCTTCTTTCCCCTACCTTATTCCTAGATCTAACCATATATTTCTTTCATAAAGATTGATATAAAGCTTAAAGAACCTATCATTCTTGCACCTTATACCTAAGGTTTTCTCCTCTTGTGGAGAAAGGAGCTAGTTGGCCGAGTCCAGAGCTTATACTTTGGTTTTCTACCTTCTTTGCTTGAGTTTTCTTGCTGATTTGGGTCTGATCATCTTCCTAGAGGCGAGTTTTATAACCCTCCTCACATGTATTTCTTACTAATAGTTTAATTTCTCTTGTTCTTGCTTGAAACCTAAGATCTATGCATATAAAAGCTATCCTTACCTAGGGTTTTGGTTTTAATGGTGTTTCTTGATTAGTTTCCGGCTCTAGATGAACCTAAAACTATGTGTACAACCTTTCTAAGGTACAAGAAGACTTGGTTCTTGCTTACATGATGAATGATGATGCTTACTATTTCACAACCAATGGTTTACATTTAAGGGTTTGTGGGATGTTTTTCCACCTTAGTGCTTAGTCGATGGTTTAACCCTTTTGCTATGTTTCTTGGCCATGGTGTGCCAACCGAGGGACATGCCTTACTTTATGTTTTGGGACTTCTCCTAAGGTCAAAATTTTATGGTTATGTTGTCTCAATCTTTAGTCAACCGGTGTTCCTTTAAACCCTTCACAAATAATGGTTTTACTTGTTGTTTACGTGTTGTTTTTTCCTAAAATGATGACAATTGATGGCTTCACTAGATAGATGGCTTCATGGTTCCACTGGATCAATGGTGATAACCAATGGTTGGACTGGGTAGGTGGCTACACTGGGCCTATGGTGACAACCAATGGTTGGACTGGGATGATTGTTTCACTGCGTAGATAGTTCCACTGGGTTGATGGTGACAACCAATGGTTGGATATTTTAAAAGTCAATGATCCTTGAATATTCACAAACAATGGTTTTTCCTAACCCACATATGATGGTTTTAAGTGAGAGAAATGATTAGGTAATTAGAATTTGATGTTTTACCATCCTATGGTTTTGGGTAAAGCCCATAGTGTAATGTCATGGTACGAATTATGTGGATTTAATATCCCTTGAAGAAGACCATGCATTGATATTTAGGGCTTGATGTTACAACATCCGATGGATTTATGTGGAGATCATAGTGTCATGGTTTCTCAAATGATAATATGAATTTGATGAATTTATATGTGGTTTGTTTAAGGTGCATACTTACATAACATAATGATCTTACCTTCTCAACAATCCAATAATGTTGGGTTGATTCTTGTGGTATGATGGTAGGGTTTAAATTATGTTGAAAGTTATGGAGGTTTACCCTTACGTCAATAGACTTACATTTTCCCTTGTATGCATATAATTGATAATTACCATAATGAATAAATGGGTAACCCTAATGAAGTATAGCTTGTTACACTTAACCCTAATGTAACCAAGTGATGGTGATTGATTATGAACATCCTCTTGAATGATAAATAGAATAATGTAGTGCTCTTTTATTGTTGATTGAACCCTAGTATGCCATAATCTGATGGTTATACCTCTTCCTCCCATCCTGGGAGAGGGACTCTTGTGTAGGGTGTATACCAGTTTTGCTGGTTTAAGGTAACCTAAAGAGGTCTCATAGGATCTTGAGAAGCTAAGTGAAAAGTACATAGTATGAGAATGAACCTGTAGACCCATAGATAACCATCTCTAAGTGTATATGGATGTGTTACCATGGAGGTAACCAGTATGCGGGCCTGACCAAGGTAGGCATGTCACCATGACCCCTATGAAAGGATGAAAGTCAGCCCATGAATGTAGGGAGAGATGATGAAGGCTTCGGTAAGGTTCTTAGTTGAACATGTACTATATTAGAATCCTAAGTCTATCCTAGGGTCAGGTAGGGATAAGACTGATGGAAGTAGGAGTTGCCTAATTCCCTAGTTGTACATGACCATAGGGTCGGGAGGTAACAACTATCATTGTCTGAGGGCCATGGGTTAGGAGATTGATCACGTTCATGAACTCATGGGACCCAAAGGGCAGATGAGTAGGGCACTCTCTGGATGCATGAGGGAAGAGGGATGACCCCAACAGTGCCAACACTCTATAGACCTAGAGGAGATGACCAAGGATTGTGTGTGGACCCAAGTAGGTTTGAGACCAATTTTCCATGAAAGTAACTTTGATATCAAGATGATTGTGATGTTGAGACATAAGCTGCACGTTTCAACTTAGATTTAAAGGTGTACTGGTAAGGTGGGATGTACCATCTCTACTCTTGGAACATGAAGAATTTTGTATTTGGACTGCAACCAAATGCTTATTTCCTCTTGTTATGTGAGTGAGAGATAGGACAATACACATGCCATACACCAAGGATAAAAGATGATGTGAGTTGGAATGTTGCTATGAGGACAAAGATGATAACATACCCTAGTGGAGTGAATGATACATGGATGGTTTATAAACAATAAGAGAAACAAGGTAGTCATCTTATGAGGATATTTTTATCATGAGATATGAGTCATACAAGGTTGAGTACGAAACCCAAGAGAATAAGCTCAGAGTCTTCTTGATGAAGATAGACTTGGAGTTGAGATGAGATAATAAGTGGAATACATGGAGGTATACGTATTCAATGTTACCTAACACCTAAGGATGGGAAGTGGTAATAGATGCTCTAGTTGAGATGCAGCTTCCTAGAGGCTAGAAGAGGTTGTTGGGTTAACCCTAAGTTTGAAAAAGAAATATGGCTAACACTCAGATGTAACGATAACGGTTGATCAAGTTAGTAGTTGTTTGGTTAGCCAGTTTAGGCCTTGATGCAATGTAAGGATGGATGTAGAACCTCAGATGCACTTCTCTGGAAAGGAAGGTGATGAAACCCCGATTAGAGTGGTTTAGGGTTTTTGAGGAATCGATCTTAAGGAATCATGACAATATAGGAGATCATGATTTAAGATTACCATATACCATGGTACTACCAAGATAATAAGTGAAAGTAATACTTTGGATGCCTAAGATGAAGTTGCATGTGGTATGTTGCCATGCATGACAGAAGGTGAAGGATGAACCCTAGTAACCCAATGTTTTGGTAAAGAGGATAAAGAGAATCCCTAAGAGGGAATGGGAGTTCATCACTATGGATGTTGTGGTGAGTCTCCTATCTCGACCAAGGAAGATCAAGATGCAATATGGGTTATGGTAGGTCGCCTTACCTATATAACATGAGAAAGAAAGCGTACTGTCAAGGGACTGATCCGGTTGAACTACATATGAGAGAGATGGTTAAACTACACCATGATGTGAGTTCAAAAGTTCTTGAGTATGACCTAAAGGTTCACTTCCATAAGGTGGAAGTAGGTACATGAAGAACTTGATGTTAGTACCGCTTATCACCCCTAACTAATCGTTAGTATGATCCAGACTAGAGGGTCTGATGAGAGCATGTGTGCTCATTCAGGGTGATACATGGAGATAGTTCTTATCTTCTATAAGATGGGATGATAACCACCATAGCCAATATCGGGATGTAAAGAAGCTCTACATGGGAGGTTGTGTCGATCACCACTTCATTAAGATGATGTTAGTGAAGGGACCTCGCGAAGGTCAGGAAAAGACCACAGTGTGTGCAGATGAAGTCTCTTTGATCGTGAAATGGCTGAAAGGATCCCAAGGATGGCAAGAGTCATGGGCTAATGCAAAGTAGACTGACATACAGTTCACTGTGGGAGAATACGTGATATAAAAATCTGACCCCTCTAAGTTATAGCTAAGAGAGTTGAGCCCTCGATGCATGGGTTCTTTTGACAGGGTGTGGTGGAGAAGGTTATGTTTTCCCTTACCCCTCAGGATAATGTGATGTGTGATGAGTTCGATGTGTCCAATTGAGAGCACTATGTGAGGTACCCAGACCATGTGCGGACCAATGAACCTAGTGAGCCCCAAGGGAGGCTGAAATGACCTGAGTCACCTATGAGGTTTATAGATGCCAAGGTGAAAGAACTCAGAGAAAGGAATATGTGATGATAAAGGTTCTTTGGAAGTGCCATGGATAGGGAAAAGCCACATAGGGGCCAATGATGGGCATGTAAAATTCTTATCTTGAATTGTTTGTTTGCTTGATGGAATTTTGAGGGCAAAATTCCTATAAGAGGGGAAGGATGTTACAACCCCAACTTTTGGGTTCATTTGGAGAGAAATGTAATTTCTCATATTAAAGATATTGGCACAAATATTGATATAATTTGTTTTGAGTACAATAGCCTTGTTGGTTGTTTTGTGGGCTTTATTGGCTATTAGGCCCAATAATAAGGAAAAGACAAAAGAAACTCCATTATTTGAGTAAATAAGAAAATGATGAAAAGAAAGATGTAGAAACCTCTAGAAGGCAGAAGAATATAATCTAAAGCTGGATTTCATGCCTCTTGGGTTCCTTGGGTCCCAAGGAGTCCAAAGTTATAAAGATAATGCAACAAGAAAAGAAAATATCAATTAAATATTTCTTTATTAAGAAAGAAATTGAAAACAATGATAAAATATGGAGAATAAGTGGAAAAGAGGTATATTAAGTTATCTTTGGTGGATTTCCATATCCATGGGGTTTCTAATGTTAAAAGGAATTCCAATAAGGAAAATAAAAAGAGAGATAAAGAGAAATCCTCGAAAAGAGATATTTTACTAAAGAAATGAATAAGAAGAAAGAGAAAATAGATAAAAGATAAGTAAACGGCTAAGGAATATTTCCTAAGAAGGAATTTCGAGATATTAAGGTTCCTTGAGGTTCAAGGAACTCATGATAATAATATAAAGGCTAAGGAAAGAGAAAATATGTGGAAAATAAGAATAATTAAGTGTTAACTTGCAACTGAAGAAAATGACTTGTTTTCTTTAGATAATGATCCCAATTTTTGCATGATGATAGATAAAATCATAAACGAGGTTCCCTTAAAATTTGGGATAAAAAGGAGTTATAAATTGGGAGTTATGACTTTTTCAAAATATCCTCAAAATTGGATGTATTCTGGAATTAGGAAATCTTTTCCTTTTTTTTTTGTTGAACGCGAAGAATGAGGGCCATTGGATCTTGATCCAATAGGCACTACTTGTCGTCAAAGTCCTAGTGGGACACAGACTGTGGCCGAGTTCACGGGAACTTTCCCCATTGATTTCCGAGCAAATCAGTGCATGTGTTCTCTTAGAGATCACTCCTCTGGGTCCGGGAGAGGGAGACGAACCTTCTCGACCCTAGGTTGGTAGGCTTCCATCGCGACTTGGAGAAACGCCCAATTGGGCTGAGGATCGGTTGGCGACAAGGATAGGAAACCCTAGAAGGACCCCTCCTAGTCATATAAATAGCCCCTCACACATTTCCTCTCATCCTCGCGAACTCCAATGGCAAGTTTCCAAGTTCCCAAACCCTCTCTCTCTCGATTACCCTCTCTCCGGCGAGGAATCTGCCGTAGCGCCGCTGTGATTAAGAACAGCAAGAAAAGAGGAAGGAGACAAGTCGTGTCCATGCGATTGGAGTCCATCGTGGACTTGAGAGGGATCCAACGATCCCTGGATCAGCACGCGTGACTTACTCACGTAGTGGAGCTGATCGACGCGGAGCATTAGATTTGAGAAGTGGACCAACGGCGCACCGATCAAACGATCACAAATTTTTAGTAATTCCTATCTCTTAACGAAATTCTAGTAAAATGCATTTTCTTAGAAAAATCATATCTAATGATAGAAAACTCTGATGAGAAAACTTTGTACATGAAAGTTGCATAGAAAAATATGAGGAATAAGATAAAAATGGTTTGATAACATGATTCTATCTCGTTTTACAAAAGTACATTAATTTGGTGGAAAAAGGTATTAAAAGGTAATTAGAAACCCTAATTGAATATAAAGGATGAATCTTTGTTGCTTAATAGGTTGATTAGAAGAGTATTAACCCGTTGCATATTAAAATAGAGTTTTCATCCGTTTTCCATTTAAAGTTGACTAATTTAGGGTTTTGATCAATAAATGAAGGATAATACATATAGAAACCCTAATCTAGGATAAAAAGGAGAAAAACCATGTTTATTTTAGATTAAGGAAATAAGTTACTAAATAATGATCATAAGTATTAAAATGAGAAATTTAAAGGTTTTATGTAGTTTTGTTGAATTAGGGTTCATAATACTAAAAGTGGAGGAAAAACCCTAATTTCAAAGGAAACCCTAAAATTGGAATAGAAATCCTAAGAAATAAGATGAGTTTGGTTAAATCTTGATAAAAGGAAATTTGTATATTTATTTTAGGATTTTTGTGCATAATTGGTTGCTTGGTTGAGGTTTCTCTATTTGATTGATTCTGTCTTAAAATATGCAATCACAGGTATGTGGATACATTTATGAATAATTGTTTTAGTTTCACGGCGATTCCCGAACATTTTTATCGGTTGCCTGAAAATAACTACTTGGATGACTTTTATTTCATGCAACTATAAAGTCAATATGATTATCACCATAAATATGTGTACATGATTGGCCTAGATCCAGGTCCTCCTCTGTGGCTTTTCTAATGATGAAAAGGGTAGTCTGGTAAAGGGTCTACCTATCAAGTGAGACCATCAGGTCATCAAGAGTTAGGGATTGGGCTACCTATGGGTAGTGTCGTGCGACTCTTTAGCACACCATGAGTTAGGGATTGGGCTACCTATGGGTAGTGTCATGCAACTCAACCCTAGATATTGATCTACCTGTTAGGTAGGATCATGCAGGGTTTAATGGGGATCTACAATAAGGAAGGTAGCATCCAGGTCCACTGTAGGGACAACGCAGAGGCTAGGGTATGTATGGATTGAGAAGTCATGTTTAAAATGTAAAGTTGTTTGTTAAACTGTAATTGACTGCAATATGTTGATATTAATTGCATGATTATTATTTCCCCCACATACCAGCTTTATGCTGACCGACATTTTGTTTGTTGGCATTTTAGGTGCAAACCCAAAAGGACAAACAGTAAATTGGCATATTGTGAATACAAGAGATAATGTGTAAGGAGGATTAGTTAGGACAAATTTCATACGTGGATAGAAGTTTAGAAATCTAAGTTTTCAAAAGGTATGTAAAATTTTATTTTATCACAACCTTTCAGTATAGTCTAGTAGAATTTGATAATTATTATTGATTAATTATCGAACCTTTGATCCTGAAATTAGGATAACGGCTCTGACTCCTTGGTCTCCCTTAGTTGGGGGTTACTGGGAGGCGGGGTCGTTACAATACAAGACTAGTCGGCGCCGGAATCAGCTAAAAAATCTGGCCGCAGTTGCCTTAGTCCCCAGAACACTCTAAAATAGTTGAGAATGCAAAAAAATGAAGAAGAGGAAAAGAGAGTTATTTGTGTGGATTTGGGGGGGTGGTCAACTGCCATTTATAGGACAACAATATGTCCACATTCCTCCACGTGGCATCAGTCACGGTCCCAACGACTATCTAGCATTTTGGGGCAACGGTCAGGAGATGTGTGGCAGCACTTCGTCCCAGCTGTGGACACATTGCGGTCAAAAAGTCGCCAGCGCATGCGTATTGAGGCAATACGTCACGGGCCCGAATGCATTGCACAAATTGAATACATCAAAATTTGGGATGTATTGCTTTACAGTTGGTCAATGTGTCAATGTTTGAGACGTATTGGCCCCACAACAAGGCAATACGTCCAACCGGAGATGTATTGCCCTGAGAGAGAGAAGTGGGTCACCCGAAGGGTCGCATTGCTCTCACAAAGAGCAATAGGTCTTCGAAGGGGATGTATTGATGTGGAATAATGACATTTCGAAAATTAAGTGTAGGATCATGATATTTTGGTAATTAAAATATTTAAATATATCATTTAAGTTTTTGTCCTATAACATTTTGACAATTTCTATGGCGTCAGATGGCGCCTGATGGAATGAAGTAAAACCAAAGACGACGTCTCATGGTATAAATACAACATATACAAAGGAAAATGTTATGGGGAGGCAAAGCTGGACGAATTTTGACATTTAGCCTGCAAAAGTACAAAGTAAAGGAGTGAAGCAAGTTGTTTCACTCCTCTACTTTGTACTTTAGCAGGCTAAATGCCAAAATTCGTCCAGTTTTGCCTCCAGTTCTGCCTCTGTAAAGCAGATCTCATATACATATGAAAACGCTAGACTACTATTCGGTCTTGTGTCCTGACTCATGACCAAACCGGCGGCGGTGGCCGTATTCGCTTTTGATATCTAGAATCTAGAATGACATTCGCACGAGGACGTATAGGGTCCTTGTTTGACTCCAGCGTGGGTGCAACCGGAGACCTCAGGGCGGGCCCACCTTCGATGATGCGTAAGTACATCGGTTGTGGACGATTTTGCTTCCATGCACGGACGTAGGGATATGGCTAAGGGGCTCCGATTTAGAAATATCTACGCCTCAAATAAGGATTGAAAAACTCACGTCACTTTGACAAGTAATTAATGATAATAGGTAGTAGTATAAGATAGCGAAGCACATATTTAATGATATAGCGAAGCATCCAACTCGGTTGGTGACGAAAAGATGTGGACCATGTGGTTGATGCAGACATGCATTGTATTAGGTGCAAATTGCTCTTTCCATGACGGCAGGTTGAAGCTTCTGCCCCGTGAATGGTTCAGCAGGGTTCCTTGAACGTAGAGGAGTTAGTAGACTTGTCAGATGGTTAATTACAATTAGATACTCGGTGGACGCTTTGACCAGTTCATCAAACACCGCAATAAGGCCAAAGGAAACTGGCTTTCATAGGTAACCAACATAATAGCAGCTGTTGTGGCATTCTTGTATACTAGTTAACACACTTGTCCATATACGTGAAAACTTAATTGTATGTCATTTTTATTTTTATGTAAGAAAATCACATTAAATAAATTATCTACTTTATGTTGTGAAAATCATCATGGTTTCGTTCAAGTAACATGAAGCAAAATTTGTATAAAATGACAATTAAGATTAAAAAATTATAATTTTGTGATGAGTAGATCATTCATCTTTAAGTAGGTTTCAACCTTCGCAATGATTTTTCAAGCCTCACGCACTACACTGAGATGGATACTTTTTCTTGCGGAAAAGTATATGCCTGTGGTGAAGGGTGATTATGGTAACTGCGCTGCTAGTCTCCTTCTTGGTCATTGGGGGTTGGGACAGTCTTGTTTGACGTTTGTGTTCTCAGATTTATGAGGATAGTTAAGAGGAGCGCTCAATGGTTAGCCCTTTTTATAGAGGAGTTGAGGAAGTGGAGTATGGGTGGTTATTGTCTGAAGAAAATAATAATATATATTTAAAATTAAGAAAATGCTAATATTGGAATGTTGTCATTTGTTTTGCCATTTCTTTCAGAATTTAAAAGAAGAGCATGCTTGACCAACGAAATGGCCACGTTTCTACAAATACAAGGGACCGACGAAATGGCCACGTTTCTACAAATGCAAGGGTTGTTACCATGTTGATAGCATCCACAGTATGCAAATAAAATTATTTAAAAAATATGGACAGTTTCGTTCATGTGGAGAAAAAAGATAATGGTTGACATAGTTATGGTAGTGAGGGAATCCAGGAGCCGTTATTATCAGAGAGGGAGTCAAAGACTCGTGATTATGGGAGAGGAATCAATGAGTTGTTATTATTAAAGAATGGGTCGACGTGGTGGATGGAGAAGAGAGAGGGAAGCAAAGTAATAGTGGCTTGTTCGTCAAAGAGGGAGAGAAAAGGGGTGAGAGGGAGATGGTAGTTTGTTTGAGGGAGGTGATAATGGTTAGTTGGAGAGAATCGTGGATGTGTAGTTTAATAGGAGAGAAGTATTTTGGTGAACAAAAAATAATTAAAATAAAAAAAGTGAGAAAAAATGTGAGAGGAGATTGAGTGAAGGAGAGAACGACAACTCAAAATGTTGACTTCTGATTGGCCGCTAGAGTTCAAAATGACTATTTTGTAAATAGATGAAAAAACTCTCTATAGATAAATCACTACTTCGAGGTATAGTAAGAGTTTTACGTTAACTTTAGCCACATCCCTCCTATGTGAAGTAAGAAGCTTCTTTTCACAAGGACTACTCCTGTCGAGTGTGCGTGGAGTGTGGGAATTGATTCGTGATTGCACTTGTGTGTTTTGTCTTTTTCACAATAAATTACATACGTCTCCCTCACTATATTCATATATGTTTTTTTGGGCAAAATAACTCAAAATAGCAATAATACCCTAAATTTACTTTCCGTTGTTATCTTATGAAATAATTTATCAAAAGTGTCAACTCTCCGGTGGGACGCTCGTTCCGGTTGGTAACACATCCGATATGTGATGTAGTGTCCTTAATTAATGGGGACATTGTGCACTAGGACTGAAGGCATATTGCTAGGTTTGGGGCATATACGTCCACATCGAGGAGGCCTTGAGCTAAACACGTTGGCTTCGAGAAGGAGGTTGTCGGGATGAAATACATTAACGACGCTCTGCCTGGATGAAAATATATTAACCACACTATGAGGAAACATGTCTATTTTTTCCACATAGGCTCTTTAATCATTATAGCTACGACTGGGCAGTTTATATGTGGGTGCAATATGTCCCCAATAGAGACATATTGCTATTCGTATAGGGACTATATCAACCCCCCCCCCCACCTCATAAACTGACCATTTGAGCATCCAACAATCTTCTCTTCTAATTATTGTGCTAAGTAGCTCTCAATTATAGGGCATTGTATTTGGAGATTTTTACGAAATCTGGTGCAATCTTCACAAAATTTTCGATTCAAACTAAGGTCGTAAACGGTATGTTACGAACAACTCTTATCCTTACCTTAACCACAACAGTTTTGTGAAAAGTTGGTAGGGTAATTATCATTTCTTTGAAATCCATTACTTTATACTTATGGGAAACCTATTTACAGACAAGTTGTAAGCTGGATAACATGTAAAATGGGTAAAGCAACATGTAGATAGAGATACAGTCATTTGATCAATCTTTTTAAATCATATTCCTTACATAAAATACAAGACCAATAAAACTAATTGTATATGCTATATTTTCTGGTGAGATATACTCTAGATACTAATTTAACTCAACATATTTTTGTATAATAGGAATAATTTTTAGTTAAATATTTCTTATTGAGTATTTCTTGATTGAACATATGGTTCAAAAATGTTTTAATATCCTATCTAGAGATGGCTGGGCTGGGGAGAGGGGGATTTGACCGCCGTAAAGTGGTGTCCCACTCCCCCTCAGCCTCTTCTCGCCCATCTTCAGCAGGGTCTCTTGTTCGGGAGGTGCACAGGCATGTTGTCTTTGGAGACAGCAGTCTTCTTCCTCCCTGTCGTGGAGCCCGACTGCGATGAGTTTCATACCTCCTTTCTCTTTTACTTGCTTTCTATTTAGACAAGGTTGATCTCCTATTTTGTCTCTCTCGCTGTTAATCAGCGCTTTTGCCTCTTCTTGTTACGACCCCACCTCCCGATAACCCCCAATTAAGGGAGACCGAGAGGTCGAAGCCGCACCCATAACTTCCGGATCAAAGGTTCGGCAATTAACCAAGAATAATTATCAAATTTTAACCTACTACTATACTGAAAAGTTGTAAGAAAATAAATTTTTGCATACCTTTTTTGAAAACTTGGATCTCTAAACTTCTATCCACTTAAAGATTCTACTCTAACTAATCCTCCTTATATTTAACTTCATGTATTTCACAATATGATGATTTACTATTTCTCCTTTTGGCTTGTACCAAAAACATCAACAAAAAAAACGTCGGTCAACCGAAGCTGGTATGTGGGGGAAACAATAATCATGTAAATACATTAACAATGTAATCATTCAATTAATCATTTAACAACCAAGATTACATTTTAGATATAACTCCGTGATCCAAGAGTACCCTATCCTCTATGTTGTCCCCATTAAACCCCTCATGATCCACCTATAAGTGAACCAATTTCTAGGGTTGAGTCACATGACACTACTCGTAAGTAGCCCACTCCTTAACTCATGGTAGGCTAATGAGTCTCATGGCACTACACGTATGTAGCCCAGTTTCTAACTCTTGGTAACCTAGACCTTGCTCTAGGATAACCCTTTTTTTTCTTAGCCTTTTCAAAGCAATAGAGGTGAACCCAGATCTAGCCAGTTATATACGCACATTTATAGGGATAATCATAGTCACTTTATAGTTGCATGAAATAAATAGACATCCAACAGTTATTTTCAAGCAACCGATTAAAACTTCGGGAATCATCGTGAAACTAGAGCGATTATTCATAAGCATAACCACATACCTTGTGCCATCACCGAAACCATGAAGAACATCATATACTTTAAGAATGCATCCAAACATCCAAGCAACAAAGCATGTAATCAACAAGTATCTGAAACAAAGCATGCTACATATGTGTCACCTTGTATTCGCATTGTACTAAATAGATCTAGATGCACTCCTTAACTAGGATTTAGGGTTTCCTCATGTTTGGATTATAAGTTAGGGTTACAAACCCTAATATGATCATATCATGATTTCTAAGATTACAGATTCAATTATGCATGTTAGGTGAAACAAACATATAAGACTACTCATGATACCTAGATCACATTACTAGCATTAAGATCATATCATGATGTCTATATTAGTTTCAAACCCTAAATTAACATATTTAAGATTACTAATCTGGAACCTTCCATTATTCACCATTATCAAGGTTTTGCTCCGTTACATATGTCTAGATCAGGTATGAACATAACATAACCAATTCTGATCAATTATGTATCATATTTACCTAAATCTATACTTTCCTTTACATTAAACACATTAGGGCATGTATTGTACATACTTTTAGAACAGGAAGCATATTTAGACTCTAAAACTATTTTATTTGGATTCCTCTCATTCTCCTGATAAATTTTCATACATTATATGTTGCGACCCGAGTTACCAATAATTAACTAGAATTATTTCAATTTATCATTATCTGGACCAATCAGGAACTGCCAAGTCAGCGTAACTTACTTGTTCTTGCTCTATGCTGGCAACCAACTGGTCTCAGGGAAAGACGCTTATGCCCATAGTTCCTTAACATGATCATAGGGGCACTAGGGTCATTATGCCCTTTCCTTCCTTCCTCGCCCGAAACCCGTTATGTAGTCTGACGCCATCCGTGGAAGCACAAGCTGCGCGCCGGTGGCTTCTCCCCCTTCTTGGCTCTGTTGTCCTTGTGTACTAGATGACCAGGGTGGGATCTCGATGCCTCCCTCTTCTCCTTTGTTCTCGCAACTTGCTTTTGCCCATCTTGGGCATGTCAGCCGTTCGTCCGCAGGTTGTGGCGTCACCGCCCAGGCTCTGCCTAGGGCTCGCTTGACTGCAGATCACAACTATCCTTAGTGCCTCCACTGTCGTCTGCACACTAGCACCTCCTAGCCCACAACAGCATGTCCCACTCCACCCGATCCTCCTCCGTTCACTCCGACTAGGTTGGCGGAGGTTTCAGAACTCCACGAAGTCATTAGTGGTGATCATGTGGAAGGTTGGCTCTCTCTCTCTGTCTTCCACCTCCAGGGCAACCTATCATGCGCAAGGCTTCGAGCAGAATTGATCTATCACTCACCATGGCCTTCTCCTGATCCCTTCCACGGGTGGCCTTCCTCCAGTAAGATCCGCCACAGCTCAAGTCTGGGCAGCACCACTGGCCCAAGGCAGATAGTCACAGTTGCAAGGGTGGTGCAATCTGCTTCTTGCCTCCTCGAGGCTAATAAGATCATTTGCCGTCAGGGTAACGTGTCACGAGCATGAAACCCTGATCTTTAGAAGAATAAAGATGATGACGATAGGAGGGGGAAGATGTTCTACGAGAAGGCTGGAGACCCCCCCCCCCTATATATATGTATATATATATATATATATATATATATTATTCCATGAAACCTCCATGGTAACACATCTATATGAAATTAGAGATGGATATCTATGGGTCTACAGGTTCATTCTCATACCATGTACTTTTCACTTAGCTTCTCAAGATCTCGTGAGACCTCTTCAGGTTACCTTAAACCAACAAAACTGGTATACACCCTACCAAAGGGGTCCCTCTCCCAGGATGGGAGGAAACTACAACTCTTGCCAACAAGGTCACAACCGTCCTTAGCGTTTACATCCATATGAGCATGCTTAATCCAACAACTACTAAGGCACAAACGTACATACTAAACCATGCTAGGTCATACTTGTCCTCTTTCCTCAATGTTGGATCAAGATCATACCTTTCTTTATCATCAACCTAGCTGTGAGGGGTTCATCAAACACACCTTAAACTTAAGGGGATTCCCTTTTCCTCTATACATGAGGATTACCATGCTCGCTTCTATAGGAACTCAACTTCTCATCATGAGCAATAGGTACACCACTTCCCCTCTTAGACCTAGGAACCCTAGGTTCACTTGTAGGTGTCCAACTGCATGCTCTATCTCTTAACTACGAACCAAGCATTCAAAATGCATTACATGCACTTCTTGTCATCCTTCAACTCGAGCAACACTTAGGGTTGGGTCCTCCTTAAGGACAACCAACAAGGTACAAGGCCTCATAACCTGCTACTAAAGCTTTCTAGGTCTAAGGAACTCTTCTTCCTACCTCAGAAGGTAAACACCTATACCGTAGGCACATAGGCACTAGATGCTTCATCTTCACTTCTTTAGGGTTTGGTCCCTCTAAAGGTAACCAAGATATCTACAGCCTTAACAGATCATGCATGAGGCAACCTCTATCATCCACTTAGGTCGCATCATCCTCAACTCCCCACTATTCCTCATGTCTCAGAAGCTAAGCTTCCAACCTTCTTACTAAGGTATTGCTTTATGTCTCCTTCTGATATAGGTCCTTTCTCCATGAAGGCTCAAGCTCACAAGCATATCCCTATGTGGGTGAAGCCTCTGCTCAACTCATGTTTGGATCAAGATTATCCATAGCCCCTTATGCTTATCTCATAAGCCATCCATCCTGTCCTTCTCGCCTCGGTTTAAACTTACTGCTCATACTACTGATGTACTTTGGGTGCAAGTTATATCCTACTTGCAACAGCCCATAGGGTTCTACAGGTTCTCCTCCAACCTCATCCATGAAGGAGCTATCCTTCTCTCAAACATGCACAATCCTTCCCAGGGTTGGGTTGCTAGAGATACTCGGTCATCAACTTCTCATGGCTCATATGGCATCTGAGGCATGTTTATCCAAACACCTGGACTACCATGACATCTAACTCTTCATGTCATCTCTCTCTCTAACCTTCACTTAGGGTTAGGGTTAACATCATCCTCAGAGGATGTGCTAGGTTTCTACTTTTAATGGAGGTCCCTACCTCCGAGACTAACTTTATCTACTCATCCTCCTGACATGGAGGTCTAACCTCATGTCTCTCCTGAGGGCAATGACAACTCATTTCATACGACCTAAGCATGTATCTATTCCTTTACGCTTACTCTATTAAGCTTATGTCCATGACATCTTATTTACATGCTTTTCGTTAATTTGGTGGAGGATTCCTTAGACCTTGTTAACCTTACCCATACCTCAAGAGGGTGAGGAGAAGAGAGAAAACCCTAATCCTTAAGGTCCTTAACAGAATTTGAGTTGAGAAGGGATGAACAATATGAGAGAGTCCTAAAGGTATCTTATTTCAAATCATATCCTAAGACATTGTCCAGGCACTCACACAATCTAGGAGTCCTCGTATTCCGACTAGCGATGTAGAGGAAAATATTGCCAGCCCCTGGACGTGATCCTTTTCTAGAAACCTCAATCTTTCGGACAATCATCTAATAACTCCCTTGGGTTCTACAGAATTTGCAAAATTTAATAATTATTAATGGTTAAGTGAGGAACCTACGCTCTGATACCAAATGTTACGACCCCACCTCCCGATAACCCCCAATTAAGGGAGACTGAGAGGTCAAAGCCGCACCCATAACTTCCGAATCAAAGGTTTGGCAATTAACCAAGAATAATTATCAAATTTTAACCTACTATACTGAAAAGATGTAAGAAAATAAATTTTTGCATACCTTTTTTGAAAACTTGGATCTCTAAACTTCTATCTACTTAAGGATTCTACTCTAACTAATCCTCCTTGTATTTAACTTCATGTATTTCACAATATGATGATTTACTATTTGTCCTTTTGGCTTGTACCTAAAATGCCGACAAACAAAATGTCGGTCAGCCGAAGTTGGTATGTGGGGGAAACAATAATCATGTAAATACGTTAACAATGTAATCATTAAATTAATCATTTAACAACCAAGATTACATTTTAGATATAACTCCACGATCCAAGAGTACCCTATCCTCTATGTTGTCCCCATTAAACCCCTCATGATCCACCTATAAGTGAACCAATTTCTAGGGTTGAGTCACATGGAACTACTCATATGTAGCCCACTCCTTAACTCATGGCAGGCTAATGAGTCTCATGGCACTACACGTAGGTAGCCCAGTTTCTAACTCTCGGTAACCTAGACCTTGCTCTAGGATTACCCCTTTTTTTCTTAGCCTTTTCAAAGCAATAGACATGGACCTGGATCTAGCCAGTTATATATGCACATTTATAGTGATAATCATAGTCACTTTATAGTTGCATGAAATAAATAGACATCCAAAAGTTATTTTCAAACAACCGATTAAAACTTTGGGAATCATCGTGAAACTGGAGAGATTATTCATAAGCATAACCACATACCTTGTGCCATCACTGAAACCATGAAGAACATCATATACTTTAAGAATGCATCCAAACATCCAAGCAACAAAGCATGTAATCAACAAGTATATGAAACAAAGCATGCTACATATGTGTCACCATGTATTCTCATTGTACTAAATTGATCTAGATGTGCTCCTTAACTAGGATTTAGGGTTGCCTCATGTTTGGATTATAAGTTAGGGTTACAAACCCTAATATGATCATATCATGGTTTCTAAGATTATAGATTCAATTATGCATGTTAGGTGAAACAAACATATAAGACTACTCATGATACCTAGATCACATTACTAGCATTAAGATTATATCACGATGTCTATATTGGTTTCAAACCCTAAATTAACATATTTAAGATTACTAATCTAGAGCCTTCCATTATTCACCATTATCAAGGTTTTTCTCCGTTACATATGTCTAGATCAGGTATGAACATAACATAACCAATTCTGATCAATTATGTATCATATTTACCTAAATCTATACTTTCCTTTACATTAAACACATTAGGGCATGTACTGTACATACTTTTAGAACAGGAAGCATATTTAGACTCTAAAACTATTTTATTTGGATTCCTCTCATTCTCCTGATAAATTTTCATATATTATATGTTGCGACCCGAGTTACCAATAATTAACTAGAATTATTTCAATTTATCATTATCTGGACCAATCAGGAACTGCCAAGTCAGCGTAACTTACTTGTTCTTGCTCTACGCTGGCAACCAGCTGGTCTCAGGGAAAGACGCTTGTGCCCATAGTTCCTTAACATGATCATAGGGGAACTAGGGTCATTATGCCCTTTCCTTCTTTCCTCGCCCGAAACCCGCTCTGTAGCCTGATGCCATCCGTGGAAGCACAAGTTGCACGCCGGTGGCTTCTCCCCTTCCTGGCTCTGTTGTCCTTGTGTACTAGATGACCCAAGTGGGGTATCGATGCCTCCCTCTTCTCCTTTGTTCTCGCAACTTTCTTCTGCCCATCTTGGGCACGTCAGCCGTTCGTCCGCAGGCTGTGGCGTCACCGCCCAGGCTCTGCCTAGGGCTCGCTTCATTGCAGATCGCGGCTATCCTTCGTGCCTCCACTGTCGTCCGCACGCTAGCACCTCCTAGTCCACAACAGCATGTCCCACTCCACCCGATCCTCCTCCGTTCACTCCGACTAGGTTGGCAGAGGTTTCAGACCTCCACGAAGTCATTAGTGGTGATCATGTGGAAGGTTGGCTCTCTCTCTCTGTCTTCCACCTCCAGGGCAACCTATCATGCGCAAGGCTTCGAGCAGAATTGATCTATCACTCACCATGGCCTTCTCCTGATCCCTTCCACGGGTGGCCTTCCTCCAGTAAGATCCGCCACAGCTCAAGTCTGGGCAGCACCACTGGCCCAAGGCGGATAGTCACAGTTGCAAGGGTGGTGCAATCTGCTTCTTGCCTCCTCGAGGCTAATAGGATCGTTTGCCGTCAGGGTAACGTGTCACGAGCATGAAACCCTGATCTTTAGAAGAATAAAGATGATGACGATAGGAGGGGGAAGATGTTCTACGAGAAGGCTGGAGACCCCCCCCCCTATATATATGTATATATATATATATATATATATATATATATATATATATATATATATATATATATATATATATTATTCCATGAAACCTTCCCCAATAAAGCTTCTTTGGTTTTGTTTGAAGATCGCCAAAGTCTACTTCTTTTCCATTTTTTTTGTATTACATGAAAACTCATTACATCTTTTTCCCATTATACTTCATAATGGGGTTCAATGGGTTACCTTTTACATACCAAATCTCTCGTTTCCTTTAAACCATGTCTCCTATTTCTTTTAGAAAACTTTCATGTTGTTCCTTTATTTGGCTTCCAAGAAAAGGTGGATAATTTTTTTTAAATAATTATCTAAACCACATATTATCTTATTTATTTCTTTATTAAGCTATTCTTTTGTAAGGATTTCTCATTATCTTTCATCTTTTTTTTTCATATTTCTTTTATTAGAAATCGTATGTAAATGAATTTTACTCACATGTTGCCATTAATGCCACTTTCCAGATATTTCCAAGTATTTCTCATAAATAATTTTGCTTAATATCAATTATCATGTATCTTTTTCCATTATTTGGACTTTTCTTCTTTTCTTCTCTTTTATATCCATTAATGGATAATCTAATAATAGGAACCACGAAACTCCTATCAAAAGGAATAATTGCAAGTAATCCATTGTTTGAAGCAGAGCATACAATCTTTTTAATCATTACATTTTAATTATGAAAACATATGCAAAATCGAGGTTGTAACACTTCTCGTAGTAGATTTCTCTTTCTCAGTCAATTTGTTGTGGTGTTGTATGGCAGCAAGTGTGGGCACAATATCCTTTTGTAACACTGATCTGGCACAAATACTCTACAACATATACATACTCAGGTTGAAGGTATTCCTCATAGAAAGCTGTGTTAGCCAGTGAAGGAGAAGAGGAATCTATACATCATTGTTCTTATCAAATTCCGATATGAGTTTTTGTGGTGGTTTGAATGTGTTCTTGATCTTTGTGTGGTCCTTTAGTTTATTTTTCTCCTCATGTAGATGTCGTATGGCACCTCCATAATGAAATTTGTCTGTTTATCTTCAAAAAAAAATTCTTTAGACAAGTTTCTAGAATCAATGAACAACACAAATTGATAAATTATTTGTGAGGAGTGATGGGGTTTTTAGAATAGAATAGTAAATATTCGAATGTCAAATTATTAATTCAGCCTTATACTGATGGATAAATGGGTGAAGTAGGAAAGATAAATCTTCTCTCTTCACCCTATCATCCGTAGATATGGATACGGAAAGTAAAGGACAAATGGGTAGTCAGTAAAAATACACTTATCATTGACCTACTAAGGATATGAGTGGGTTGGTAAATAGGTAAGATACTACCCATTGACAACCCTAATACCTATTGTTTATTTAGGAGTGATGTTTGGTTTCTATTTTTTGAAATGTGTATACTACTTCTCATCTTATCTTCAAGTTGATATGACATGAACTTTTCTAATTGAGATATGTAGGCCCCATAAACTTTGGATACTATAATATTGTCTTCTAATAAAACTTCTACAAGAATACCATAGTTGTTTCTTAGTAAAGATTAATTATATATTGTTTGAAAGCTACATTTTGTTGAAAGAAGTCATGTAGGGCAATATGCCGACATAGATGATAAGGAAATAATTTTTTCTTGTCATATTTCCTGTATATCAGTAGATTGCATCAATAACTATGAATGGGAAAGAAGGTTTGCAAGATGTATACCTATTCTTGGAGTAAGTCCATTGACAATCCCTTCATCAACTTGCTTCTTTCTCAAGTAGGATATGAATGTTTGTCAGTGATAGCCTCCTGGTGCAACACCAAGAACGACTGTTGACGACATCCTCCTAGCATGGTGACAACGACCTCCACACTGCTATGTAGTCCACACGAACTATAGGGAATTCATGTCATTTTTTTGGAACGAAATGGAAGGACTTGTCCCTCGTGTTGTCAACATGCTAGTGTCAACTTTCTACCATTTTCTATCTCTCCTTTTTATGGGTAAGACCCCTCTAGCTCTCACATACGACAATGTTGAGATTGAGGGATTTCTACTGAGAGCCTTGGCCACCCCTCCCTATTTATATAGTAGTGGATGGGTCAGACTTTTGAGACAAATTTCATGAATTTTTGACTATTGTGAATCATGAGTTTGTCGAGTGGACTCCCAGACAGTCGACTGGTACTCGAGTCACTCGAATAGACATAATGTCGATTAATTGGAATGTTTCACTATTGTAAATGTACTGGCTTTTAATGCGACAATCAATGCACACCATGATATCATCATCAATCCTTGATTCAGTCTTATTGATCATCTAGTCGGTCGACTAGGCATTTCAGTTGGTTGACTAGATTCTCCAGTCAGTCAGCTCACATTCGGTCGATTAGATACTCCAGTCTGTCAACTGTCAGCCAATGTTATTTAACTTGATTACTCAAACACTTCAGTAGTCAAGTGAAATCTTATTCATGGTTAAACTCCTATTCCAGGTGCATCCTATGTGTGTGACCCTATATGTTCCAAATTGCATTGAAAATGAATATCCATAACTAGATTATGACATCAAAAATGATAAGCGGTATCTAACAACACATAATTCCTATCCAAGTAATTGGAAAGTTGGAGAACAACTTCAACCTACAATCTGTGATCAGTGTTACCGTGAACATATAGTTCCTTTGTCTCTGATATCCAGATTAAACTCAAGGAATGGAATCATCATCCTCATAATATTCCATCCATGTTCCATGAACTAGAGAAGAACATCTAAGATTCATGAGAGCTCAAATATCATATTTCAATTCACATTAGTGTGTCATATGTTTCTCAATCTGGATTATCGAGTGGCTAGGATATTAACTTGGGTAGGAGGGACAAATCCCATCTACATCACTTACAATCAATCCCCCTGTGTCATAACATAAATAAACATCACTTGTATGGTGACCCTTATTCAAGGTCATGTTGGCTGGTATCAAACTACATCGAATCAACATGTGATGAGTGTAATGACTTTAGATTCAAGAACCACAATGAGTTGATTATGACTACCATTCAATAGTTTCCACATATCACTCTCAATGTGGGCCTGTCAGATACACTATTCTATGAGGTTGTACTGATATGACATATCATTACAAATGAGATTTAGTCACCAGTCAACACACATTTTAGTCTTATGTATTGTTGATGTCTATATATTTTTTCTAGAATAATATCTAACTAGGGAAATAATAAGAATGTATATACTCTTATCATACATATGATCTGATTGTTCATGTCCTCAACCCGAAGACATATGCCATAGAGTAATATCATTCTATTAGACATCTATCATCTTATACTATCATATCATAAATAATCATATAGTCAAAAGTTTGCCTTTATTATTAATCAATTCCATTACATGATGCCTCATTACAATCAACACATGACGAGCTCTCTACACATACATACCAACAAACTCTCACTTTCACTTAGAGCCAATAACCCATGAATTTAATCCTAAGTGCTCTAATATGATCTTCATCCTTTTGTTGTGAAAGTGATTTTGTCAAGGGGGCAATAACATTGCTTTCATTTGGTACTCTATAAATCTCCACATCTCCACATTGCACGATCTCCTTTATTTCTGGGTGGTTGGTTTTGGTCTGGACCATGCTTTAGGCTACAGTTAGATGTTGGGCTAGCATGGGGGAAATGCCAGCGCCGGTGGCACAGACAACAAGGTCCATCACTGCGAACTTCATATGGATAGGGAAGACCCATTCCATTGCTTGGAATAAGATTGCAAGATCATACACTGAAGGAGGCCTACAGATCCAGGGACCCGAGGAACTCTTGCACATGGGGACCAGTAAAAGAGTCGAGAAATTCATGAAAGAAAAGGAGAACAGTTGGGTTAGCTGGATGAGTAGACGGTATGGGTGGAGCTTGCTTAGTCAAAAGAATACCAAACCTTCCCGGGTCTGGAGGGCGATGTGTAGGATGGTTCAGGGTAACCAGGACCAATATGTTGTTAACTCTTTTGGTGATTGGTCCATTCGTGATAGCTCAACATTGGTCAACACCAGTAGTGGCACCGTACTCGCTCTGGCATGGGCCGACAGTTTTTGGGGCTTTGTGCACTATCCTAAATGGAGCATTTTCTTCTTTAGAGCTATTCTTAACATACTGCCGAAGAAAGACAGAATGATCAAATGGGGCTTAGAAGTCAATGAAAAATGTGCTCTTTGCAAGGTGGTTGCCGAAACAAGATTGCATCTTTTCTTTGAATGCAGTTGGACCAAACAGCTGTGGAAGATCGTATGCTTCAAGAATGGGTGAGGGAAGGACGTACCTTCCTCTCTAGAGGAGGCCTTCGAGTGGAAAATAGGAAAAACTAACTAGACGAAGGCAGTTAGAAGCTTCGCCAACCTATGCATCACAAGGACCAGCTGTTGGGTGATAGGGGAGGCAGAGAAGGCAGTGGAAACAAAACTTTCCTCCCCAAACCCAAAATAAGGAAATGTGTCAACGTCTATACAGTAGAAAAGGATGGTTTTTGGAATCATACCTTGTCCTGAGGCTTGCTCGGCAAAAATATCTCGCGCCTTGCGTGGTCTTCACCTCCGGTCTTAGACGGTGTCTGTTCAGCTCCTAGTCGCATCGGGACTGACGACTCCTGGTCTCACCGGGACTGTCGGGATTGACAACTGTCCTTCGAGCGGAAGAAACCTCCCGCCTCTGAAGTAGTCCACACGGACCACCTGGAACTCCAATCTCCTTGTCTCACAAGGAATTGGAAGGAGTCACACCCTCCTGTTAGCGTACTAGTCGCCAACACACTCTCCTGCCACCAATGGAAACTGCAGTTGTCTTTCTCTTGTTGTGCCTCCCTTATCGGGTAGCACTTGCTCGGGCTCTCTTGGTTACCAAAACCAGAGAGAACGAAAACTTTGTAGAGAAACTAGTTTGCAATGAGTTGTACTTTGAGAAGCCCCAATACCCCTATATATATAGGAGGGTCATGGGACAGGGGTCTCCATCCCGGGCAATGCGGGACTAAAAGCAAGAGTAGAAGGGTTTGAGATTTTCCACAAAAACAACCAACTCGCAACTTGAACCGATCGTTTCATTTCTGAAACGGTCGGTTGCGGACCTGAGCCAGTCGGTTGACACCTCAACCGATCGGTTGGGACCCATGAAACGGTCAGTTCGTGGTCATAATTAGTTCCTGATTGACTTTCCATCTTTTGTTTCTAATTAGTATCGAATACCAATCCCTTTTCCAATCAAATTGGACAAGTCAAACGAAAGGAAGATTATCACCAATCCTACTTTCCCAACTTGCTCGGTTGCACCAGTTGAATCGATCGTTTCAACACTTGAAGCAATTTTTTCATCCTGATCATGAGCCGATCGACTCACCACCTGAGCCGACTGGTTCACCAAGCTGATCTGATCGGTTCATCTCATGAGCCGATCGGTTGGGAGTGGAGATTGTGCAAAAACAGTCAATTGTGGTTTCAATCAATCTGATACTCTAATCAATATGTCCAACACCTTGAGCTATCAATTGATTGAGTGTTTAATTGATCTACTAAACTCCTTTAGCAATCAATCTAAACATTGTTTGTGGACAAAACACCTCTTCTAGGTTAAATCCTATGTGTGTGACCCTGCAGGTCCATTTTCACGTTGGAAGTGAAAGTCCATAACACTTATGACTTCACAAGCAAAGAGCGATTCCTAGTCACACATCAGTGCTACCCAAGTGAAATAGAAAGTTGGAGAACAAATTTCAATCCTACAATCCGTGAATGGTGTTACAATGAATGTATAATTCCTTTGTAACTGATATCCCGAATGAACTCGAGGCATGGAACAGTCATCCTGTCAACGTTCATTCATTTTCTTGATCTCAGAGCAGATTGGAAGAGATATGTATGACATCAATATCAGATACTGATTCACACATGCGTAAGCACGCCATTTTCAATCCTACTCATCAAGTGGCCTTGGATATCAAACTCCCTCAGGAGGGACAAATCCCATATGTATCACTCCCCCTCAAAAGGCCCATGTGTCAAACCCACCCAATCATCACCTTTATAACAACCCATGTTTCAGGACTGCGTTTGATGATGTCAAAGTGTGCCCAATGACATGTGTTGAGTGTAGTGATTTCAGGTTAAAGAATCACACTCACTACCATCACTGTGAGTACTAACTGTGACTACCATGTCATGGTTCCATGTGTCAAACTCACGGTGGGTCTGTCCGGTACACTTGTTCTCTAATAAGTACCTATGTGTTTGGTTTGATATCTCTATATCATGACTAATGAGATTCTGTCATCAACCAAAACCACAATCTAGTCTTGTGTGTCATTGTTGTCTATCTACCTTCCAAAATGACATCCGACTAGGGACATAATGAGAATGTACAAACTCTTAGCATCTGTATGATCTCATCGTTCAGGTCCTGAACCTGAAGGCATACGTCATTGAGTATTGTCATTCTCTAGACATTCAATCTGTTCCCACTATCTCATATGATTGAACTAGAAAGAATTGGAAGCTTGCCTTTGATGTTTATCAAATCAATCTTAATGTATCCCACCAATCTTCCCATGATTGTCTCTCAGGGCATACATACCAATAGACTCCCACTTGCACTATGAGCCAATCACCTTTGAATCATATTCATAGTGATCTTCAAACATGTCCTGCATGTTACTCTGCTCTTGTGCCAACATAGTGAGTTATGGAAACACCTTGCCAAAGTCAGTATAAATTGCATGTCTCTCATGTCTTCGTTATACGTCACACGTATGAGATGGAGTTGCCATAATATGCAATCTAGTATTCCTTTGCTAACCTTTAGCCACATTACATGATCAAGGATTCCATACTTGTCATCAATTATCGGAATATTTGTAAGTTCATCTCATGAACTTCCAGATCCATATAGTATCCATTGTTGTTCTCTAACACATAGATACTCGACATTTCCTTTTAAATGGTTTTATTGGAAGACTTCCAATCATCAACAAACTTTCACTTTTATATATCATATATATAATTTGCGATTAATTTTTTGTCCTTTTGAAAGTTCGCATCAATGTAACTCTTTACATTGAACTCTTCCTTATCTCCAAAGAACTAGTACTTCACAAGTACTTATCAAGTTCTCATGGTATTCCAGTAACCCTTACTGGAAGTAGACAGACATCCACTCGTAATGTCCCACATACGAGTTATCAGGATGAGCACATCATATTGCCATGTCCTACATACAAGATGATGAATGCATTTTATTCTTGCCATGTCGATACATGCAAGATAATGGGATGATTACATACATGATAGATCCATATCTATTCTTAGTGTTCCCATTCTTCATAAGAATTGGACACTTGGCCTTGGGATACTAACTCCATGTAACATGGACAAGTTTTCTCCCACTGAATATGTACATACTGAACCCTTCAGTACAGATTGCCAATGTATGTTTTCTCTTTTCAGGTCAAGAGGTTTTCAAGAACTATCTCTATAGATCTCTATTCCTATCACATAGGAAACATCTCTATCTTCCTTAAAGATAATTTCCACTTTTGGATTTCCATTCTAGAACATTTTGTAGGAGCTATGAAGAAATGAAGTAATATGTTAAAGCAGACCCAACTAGACCTTCAATACCATACAAAGTAGAAATCTTAGTCCATGCAAGTGAAGTATACACTCTTGTAATTTTTAAAATGTTTCAACGTGAATTGTGGCTAACATGGGATTGTGAACAACAACTTGTTAGTATTGATGGATGCACTTCAACTTAAAAAAAATTTCGTCCTAAGAAGTCATTTTTCTACATGGTTGAATTTGACTCTGATAAGGGAAGTATTGAGTGTAGCTGTAAGAAATTTACTTTTATTGGAATCTTATGTTCACATGCATTGAAAATTCTTTCTTTTCACTATATGAAGAGGGTTCCTGATAAGTATATATTGAGGTTATGGACAAAGAAAGCAAAATCTGATTTTAACAAGCACAATATGTTGCCCCATACACCTCAGCACCAAAAATTGACTACTACATTAAGATACAAGCAATTATGTCATATGTATATGCAACTAGCAGGTCGGGCTTCATTGACTGAAGAAACATATGAACTGGATTCAATCTATCATAGAAATTTATTTGATGTTATAGTCAAACCCTTTGACTATATCATCAATGTAAAGATCCAATTCTGAGTTTCTTGTACTCAATCAATCACATTGATTAGTCCATATTGTAACTTATAGACTTCATTTGCATTAATGGATTCATAAACCTTATAGGTTGTGTCACGTACACATCCTTGTTTTATTCCTCATAGGAATGCAGTTTTAGTATCCATATGCCAAATGTCTTAGTCATTAAGTTGCAATCAACAAGCATCATCCTTCTCAAAATGTTATCCATGTGTCTTAACGCTTAAGACTTATTTGCACTTATGGATTTCCATCCAATGGGTGCTACCATCAAGGTCATACCTTATGGTTCACATGGATGTCATTTAGGATGTAATGGTCATAAACCATAACTCAAAATTTGGTTCCTCATATTCATCTGGATAGTTGACTCATCACATGAACAACTCATCACATAGATAATTGAGGTGTATCCGTCAAGGATATAAGAACTCACAACTCCTTGTGATTCTCAATGTCCTTTATTAGTGTGGGGTATTCTTTTATTAAGAAGATTCAGTTATTTGATAATCATTCTCTAACTCCTTAGAGTATGATTCCTTCTTGATTTAGACATCACCATGCCTTAATCATGAGTTCACGATGATATACTATCATAATCACTCAAAAGGATCTCAAACATTTGGTCCAAGTATTTCATTCATTGATCTCATCAAGAATTAACACTTTACCAAATTTGCACTTCATCTATGATAATCTTGAACACTTCAAGATATTCACATTGGTATTTCTGTAAACACCATTTGAAGTATTAACATTTGTTCCAATAGGTATGTAAATACATCACATGTATTATTCCTAATAGGATAATCATTCTCCCACTACCATTAGTGAAGATTGATTAATCATGTCCAAGATATTCATGTCTCTTACTGGTTCTCTAACCAAAAGATTCTAGATTTATCCATCATATGGAAACTAGATATGAATTTCTCATGATTTATGCTAATTTGATTGTTTGAGTTATCTATAACTTTTCGGTCTCATTTTCTCTTATGCATAAAGTACCACAAGATAAACAAGGCATTGCCACAAAGATCATATCTTTAAGATTGAAACATCAACTTTATTACTTGCCATCATTGTCATACAATATGCAAAAATAAAGTGTTTCTATCTATTGGCAAATATGAAATATCAGTTCATAACTGTATTACATGCCTTTAGGCTGAAAATAAACTAAAAGATACTCCTATCTATGGCAGCAATGATGGGTACTTCTTTCTTGGTCCTTTCACAAAGGCCATCACTTCTTTGCGGATCTTGCATATCACATATGATAGATCCATATCTTCGTATCATATACCTCAGATAAAGAAGCAGTTCATTTCATGATACCTTAGGTGGAGATCTCCATCCCCTCCTTCATCTTCTTTTTGTTCTTCCAGATATAGAGGGAAATTCCCTCATACACCCTTTCCCCATATGCCTTGAGGCTGAAGATGGCTTGGATTACTGGCTAGCATTAGAACACTTCTTTGCTTTGCCCTTGTCCTTGCCCTTAAGAATTACCTTTTCTTTGATCACATCAAAAATTATGGTTTGTCTTTCTTCATCTTTGCCTCTACTATCCTCAACATGTCCAACAACTCTGTCAACGCTTGTCAAAATTGTTCATGTTGTAGATTACCATGAATTGTATGATTCTCGCAACGTTTGTAGTATCATACCAATAGCCAACTCTTGGCTCATAGGGAATCCTTCTTAGTCAGGTTTTCCACATGCCCAATCATATTGAGTGTGTGAATACCTTACTAGATCTCCTTCTATCAGGACATACTAGGACAGTGTCCTTGAGACATCATATGTCTCATGTTGTCTCTGCAACTCATAGTTCAGAGAACACAACATCAAGCACTCCTCATCAATGTCATCCTCGATATGCTTCCATAAGCATACTTTCAGCCATTGATGTGGTGGGATTGAGTTCATCTGGTCTTGGTATAACTAGGACTTAGAGCTTTCGCTCTTTGAGAACACTTCTCATCATCCTAACTAGTCATGGAATTATTCCAATTTAATTTTTTGGTCTCAAAAACCGATCGCAAATAAAGTGATTTGTTGATTAACCATTTATATTAACAAAAGGAAATATATGCAATTTTAGTCCAAAACTCTTTTTGACTTGTTTGATTGATTTGAAAATTTGACGATAAAATTAGGCCTTTAATTAATTATCGCTCCCACTATTTTAGTTCAAATTGATAGCCCTCACCATCAATTCAGAAGATTGCCGCGTACAACCTTCTAGTGGGCAAGATCCTGAAATCCTCTAAGTCATGGACCAACTAGGGCTGTCACCCACAACTTAGATCTCTCAGGTAGGCAACTCTTGCAAATTGCATCATATGCAACTCTTGATAAGATGTCATATGCAACTCCTTTCCATGATCATCTCCATGCCTCAAGGTTCTAGATCCTATCTAGGTCACCTTGTTAAGTCTGACCCAAATCCAACACGATGAATATGCACCCTGCTTGGGCAGACCCACACATTCATCCTTCACGCTTCCACGAGATAGACGGTGCACCACGCTTGGGCGTGCCCACACTTGGTCGATCAATCTTTTCACGTGTGTCGCATTTGGAAGGCATCTAAAACTTAATATTTAATGAGGGATTTGGTTTTTATATACATATACATATCCAATCACCATAATACATAGTATGTATCATATACATGCTATATCCCATAGAAAACATGCAAAACGATAAAAGCGATGATTATGGCCATCCTATTGTGATTCCTTGAGCCAAGAGGAATCACGGTCATCTAGGTCAACATCACATGCAACATGTACAAGATGAACTATGTGCTTTGCCTTTCTGGGTTTGATCAACTCATCACATGAAATATCAGCTCGCCATCAGAATGGTCGGCTGGGTGCCACCAGCCGATCGGTTGGATCCTCCAACCGACCGGTTCGCCTGGTCGTCGTGCATCTCATCATGGCCACCACCTGCTCATATCACTCCTCGAACCGATCATCAACCGATTGGCTCACTCCTTGAGCCGATCGTCTAGAACGTCAACCGATCGCTTCACGTCTTGAACCGATCGTCTCAGCTGTCGTCAGGATGTCCTCTGTTCTTTGACATAACAGGAAATCAAATTCTATCCTATTTTACATTGTAAAAAGAGAAACCTTGAGTTACATTCGAGTGGAGTAAAGGTAGGAAAGAAATCTCAGATTATTTCGAGTTACATCAGGAATAGGAGAAAGGGAATCGGTGCGCAGACCCAGATGCAAACAACCACATACAACCATACACATATAGGGTTTATTGGCCATAACCATGCTATGCATCCACCACAAAACTAATTTAAGGGCAACGCGTATCGAGTGCATTAATAATACATATCATATATGTAAATTGGGATTTGCGGATTTAGGATTGGACATGCATAAATCTAATTTTATTCGCATCGTATGCAATAAATAAAGGGGACAAACCAAAATTGATCATATCGATAATCCCTAAAGTATAGAGCAGTTGACGTGGCTCTGATACCACTGTTGGGTGATAGGGGAGGTAGAGAAGGCAGTGGAAACAAAATTTTCCTCCCCAAACCCAGAACAAGGAAACGCGTCAACGTCTATACAATAGAAAAGGATGGTTTGTGGAATCATACCTTGTCCCTAGGCTTGCTCGACGACAATATCTCGTGTCTTGCGCGGTCGTCACCTCTGGTCTTGGACGGTGTCTGTGCAGCTCCTGGTCGCACCGGGACTAACGACTCCTGGCCTCACCGGGACTTTCGGGATTGACAACTATCCTCCGAGCGGCAGAAACCTCCCGCCTCTGAAGTAGTCCCCACGGACCACCTGGAACTCCAATCTCCTTGTCTCACAAGGAATTGGAAGGAGTCGCACCCTCCTATCAGCGTACTAGTCGCCAAAACACTCTCCTGCCGCCAATCGCAACTGCAGTTGTCTTTCCCTTATTGTGGCTCCCTTATCGGGTAGCACTTGCTCGGGCTCTCTCGGTTACCAAAACCAGAGAGAACGACAACTTTGCAGAGCAACTAGTTTGCAATGAGTTGTAGTTTGAGAAGCCCCCAATACCCCTATATATGGGAGGGTCATGGGACAGGGTTCTCCATCTCGGGCAATGCGGGACAAAAAGCAGGAGTAGAAGGGTTCAAGATTTTCCATAAAAACAACCAACTCGCAACTTGAACCGATCATTTCATTTCTGAAACAATCGGTTGGGGACCTCAGCCGGTCGGTTGACACCTCAACCGATTGGTTGGGACCCATGAAATGGTCGGTCCATTTCTGAACTGGTCGGTTCGTGCTCCTAATCAGTTCCCGATTGACTTTCTATCTTTTGTTTCTGATTGGTATCGAATACCAATCCCTTTTCCAATCAAATTGGACAAGTGAAATGAATGGAAAATTCTCACCAATCCTACTTTCCCAACTTTCTCGGTTGCACCTATTGAATCAATCGTTTCAACACTTGAAGCAATCGTTTCACCCTGATCATGAGCCGATCGACTCACCACCTGAGCCAACAGGTTCACCAAGCTGAGTCGATCGGTTCATCTCATGAGCCGATCGGTTGGGAGTGCAGATTGTGCAGAAACAGTCAATTGCGGTTTCAATCAATCCGATACTCTAATCAATCAGTCCAACACCTTGAACACTATGATACTGAGCTATCAATTGATTGATTGGTTAATTGAACTACTAAACTCCTTTATCAATCAATCTAAACATTGTTTGTGGAAAAAACTCCTCATCCAGGTTAAATCCTATGTGTGTGACCCTACATGTCCATTTTCACGTTGGCAATGAAAGTCCATAACCCTTATGACTTCACAAGCAAAGAGTGGTTCCTAGTCACACATCAGTGCTACCCAAGTGAAATAGAAAGTTGGAGAACAACTTTCAATCCTACAATCCGTGAATGGCATTACAGTGAATGTATAATTCCTTTGTTACTGATATCCCGAATGAACTCGAGGCATGGAACAGTCATCCTGTCAATGTTCATTCACTTTGTTGATCTCAGAGCAGATTGGAAGAGATATGTATAACATCAATATCACATACTGATTCACACATGCGAGCGCATGCCTTTTTCAATCCTACTCATCAAGTGGCCTTGGATATCAAACTCCCTCTGGAGGGACAAATCCCATATTTATCACTCACCCCTCAAAATCCCCATGTGTTAAAGCCACCCAATCATCACCTTTATAACAACCCATGTTTCAGGACTGTGTTTGATGATGTCAAAGTGTGCCCAATGACATGTGTTGAGTGTAGTGATTTCAAGTCAAAGAATCACACTCACCACCATCACTGTGAGTATTGACTGTGACTACCATGTCATGGTTCCATGTGTCAAACTCATAGTGGGTCTGTCTGGTACACTTGTTCTCTAACAAGTACCTATGTGTTTGGTTTGATATCTCTATATCATGACTAATGAGATTCTATCATCAGCCAACACCACAATCTAGTCTTGTGTGTCATTGTTGTCTATCTACCTTCCACAATGACATCCTACTAGGGACATAATGAGAATGTACAAACTCTTAGCATCCATATGATCTCATCGATCAGGTCCTGAACCTGAAGGCATACGTCATTGAGTAGTGTCATTCTCTAGACATTCAATCTGTTCTATCACTATCTCATATGATTGAACCAGAAAGAATTGGAAGCTTGCCTTTGATTTTTATCAAATCAGTCTTAATGTATCCCACCAATCATCCCATGATTGGCTCTCATGGCATACATACCAACACCAGCTACCTCATATGGTATGAAAGGAACAATAGGACTCATGGGTGTAAGGAGAACAAGCCTGAGGATCTTCTTGAGCGCTTAGCTAAAGAATTAGAATGGTGCATTTTCAGTAAAGCTGATATTTTATGTAATCTCGAGGTGAACACATGCATCTACTGGGGTTTTTGTAGTTAATCCCCATGTACAACTCTTTGGGCCCGTCTTAGGGTGCCTTGCTCTGTTGTATAGTTTACTATACACCCCCTTTTTGTTTTAATATATTTACCTTACTCCAAAAAAAAAAGATGGTACCATTGTCATATGTGCTTGGAACGTTGATGTGATCTAGGTTTCTTAGCTTGTGCAATGGCTCTTTTGTCACAATGCAACTATACTTCATCACTAATTCTTGGAACCACCCCAAGTGTAGTGACAAACTTATCGATCCAAATAGATTCTTTTACTGCATTGGAGGCATCAAGGTACTCGACCTCATTTTATAATCAAGAACTATATCTTTATTGGAACACTTCCAGCTCACATCTCTGTTGTTGAGGCACAACACAAATCCAAATTGTGATTTAAAGTCATGATTGTTCGTTTGGAAGCTTGCCTTAGTGTAACCATTTACCATCAATTGTTCATCACCAACGTAGACAAGGAACTGATCCTTAGTTCTTCTCAAGTACTGAAGGATGTTCTTTATGTCAGTCTAGTGAATTTAACCAGGAAATGACTAATACCTACTTTTCATTCTCAAGGCATATGAGACATCTCAATGAGTACATAACATTATGAATGTGAGAGATCCAATTGCATATGCCTATGGAATCATACTCATGTGCTCACGTTCTACACAAGAACTAAGACACTAAGCTCTAGAGATGCAAACACCATGATACATGGGTAAGTTTCCTCTATTTGAGGTCTCTATGCTGAACCTTTTAAAAACTTCATCAACGTATGTGCTTTGACTTAGGCCAAGAAGCCTTCTAGATCTATCTCTATAGATCTTGATTCCTAAGATATAGGATGCTTCACCTAAGTCCTTCATAGAGAATGTAAATTTCATCCTATGTTTTTACAATTTGTATGGTAGGGATATCATGTACCAACAATAGTATGTCATCTATGTATATTATGAGGAATACATTCATTCTCCCACTGACCTTATAAACACATGGTTCATCTTCATTTTGACTGAAGTCAAACTCTTTGACTATTTCATCAAATCGAATATTACAGCTCCGAGATGCTTGCTTCAATCCTTAGATTGACTTTTGTAGATTAAAGACTCTAATTGCATCCTTTGGATTTACAAAACCCTAGGGTTGTGTCATGTACACATCCTCAAGAAGATTCCCCTCAAGGAATACAACTTTAACATCCATCTTCCATATCTCATAGTCATAATAAGTTGCAACGGCAAGCAAGAACCTAATGAATTTCACCATGGTAACTAGAGAAAAGGTTTCATCATAGTCAACACCTTGAACATGTCTCAAACCCTTAGCAACCAATTCACCTATATAGCTTTGTACATTACCATCCATGTCAGTCCTTTTATTGAAGACCCTTTAACACCATGTAGGTTTTACCCCTTCAGGTGGATCCACCAAGGTCCATACCTTGTTGGTGTACATGGACTCCATCTAAGATCTCATAGCCTCAAGCCACTTCTCTGAATTTGTTTCCTTAACAACTTCTAGGTAGCTTTTTGGAACATCATCAATGACCAACTCATTGCATTCATGAGTCACAAGATAACCATATTTCAGGTTCAAGGCATGTCCTACTAGATGTGTGATATTCCTATTCTACATGAGGAACTTGAGATTCCATAACATTTTCTGACTCTTCATGTTCCTTTTCTACCTCTATAGAATCAACGTTATCTTGTTGGTCACAAACCTCTTTGAGTTCTACTTTCTTCGCAGTGATTCCTTTATAAATAAATTCGTTTTCTAGGAATACATCATCCCTAAAAACAAACACTTTGTTTTCTGATGGAGTACAAAGGTAGTATCCTTTGGTTTCCTAGGATATCCAACAAAATAACTTTTATCTGATATGGACGCAAGCTTTTTAGGAAACTACTTTCTCACAAAAGCTTCACATCCCAAATCTTCATAAAAGACACATTAGCATGATTCCTATGCCATATCTCATATGGTATCCTTTGAACCAATTTATAAGGTACACAATTAAGTGTAAACGTTGGGGTTTCTGTAGAATATCAAAAGAAGAAAATAAAAAAATTGGAAAATCTCATCATTGACCACACCATATCTAGTAATGTACAATTCCTTCTTTCTAATGCACCATTACGCTATGGTGTTCTAGGTGGAGTCCATTTTGATATGATACAACAGTCTCATAGAAGGTCATCAAACACTTGGCTTAAGTATTTTCCACATCGATCAAAAAGAAGTTCTTTAATACTTTTATGAAGTTGGTTCTATACTTCATTTATGATATCCTTGTACTTTTCAAGGGATTCTGATTTAAGTTTCATCAAGTACACATAGCCATACCTACTAAAGTCATTAGTAAAAGTAATGAAGTAATGGTAACCACCTCTAGCATTTGTTCTAAAAGATCCACATACATTGGTATGTATGAGTCCCAATAGATCATTCACTCTCTCACTATTACTAGTGAAAGGAGCTTTTGTCATCTTGACCAAAAAACAAGACTCACTTATCTCTATTGATTTAAGATCAAAAGAGTCTACATAGCAATATATATGGAGTCTAGAAATGTGTTTCTCATTGATGTTCCCTAGACCACAATGCCAAATGTATGTCTTGTTTGAGTTATTGAGTTTTAATCTTTTAGTATTTATGTTATAAACATTTTTATCTATATCTAATAGGTAAACAACATAGGACATTTGGGCACTACCATAAAAGATCTCATCTTTAGAAGTAGAACATTAACCATTCTTTATATTAAATTTGAATCCAATCTTGTCCATACAAGACACATAAATGATGTTTCTATTAATGGAAAGTACAAAGTAGCAGTTGTCTAACTTTTTTACAAGCCAACTAGGCAGAGATAAATGATAGGTTCCAATTTTAGTTGTAGCAACTCTTACTCCATTAGCAACAAGTAGTTTAACCTTGCCCTTTCTTAAAGGTTTACTTCTATTCAGATCCTGCATATTTAAACATGTGGGATCCACATATAGTATGTAATACCTAAGATGAAGAAGTACACATACTTATCTCAATAATGTATCTACCTAAAGTGGAGATCTCTATCTCGTGCTTCTTCTTCCTTAGTTCCTTTAAGTGAAAAAGACATAATCCTTTTTTACTTACCCTCCTCCTTAGTTCGAGTGCAGAAGACTTGGACTTCATCTTAGCCTCAAAACTTTTCTTCACCTTGTCTTTTTCCTTGGACTCCCTTTTGTTGATTATGATCACATGTTTTTCCTTCTCCATTCATGCTTCAGAATTTATCAACATTCCAAACAACTTTGATAGGGGTTTGGCTATGTTAGTCATGTAATAGCACTCAATAAACTAGCTATATGATTCAAACAAAGATTATAGAATCATATTTGTGGATAACTCATGACCTAAAGGAAATCCCAATTTTTCTAGGTGTTTTACATTCCCAACCATATTAAGCACATGTGGCTCTATTGGATCTCCCTCTATCAGTTTGTACTCAAATAACACATTGGAAACATTATACATTTCTTTCTTCATATGATTCTTAACATGTGTTACCATCTCTAGAATGTTCATGTTTTCATGTTGTTTATGAAACTCATAGTTCATACAACCTAGCATAAGGTTTTTGACGTGTGTGGTGGCATCAACATGCTTCAAGTAAGCATCCATTTCAATCTGATGTGCATTTGGAGTGGTTGTATATGTTACTGGTGTTTCAAGGACATAGAGCTTACGCTCATTAGTGAGAAATTTTTTCAATTTTGTGAGCCAGTCATGGAAGTTATTTCCATTCTGCTTTCCCTTCTCAAGGACCAATCACAAAGAAAATATGTAGTTGTTTGCCTTTTGTTTCTAAAAAAGAAACATGCAGTTTCCAATATCCATTTGATTGGATTTGATCAAAAGAAAATTTTGACGATATTATTTAGGCCTTTAATTAATTATCACCAACTATTTTCTTCAAATTGATATCCCTCACTTATCAATTGGAAGATTTCAACATACAACCATCTAGTGAATGAAGATTCAAAACAATAAAGTTATTACCTAGCCAATGCCAGCGTCCATAACCAATTATGAAGGTAGGAAACATTAGCCAAATTGCATCTCATGCAGTTCTCGGATAAATGATATGAAAAAGTCCTTGTCATATTACATTTGTATGCTGCTTGACACCTAATCTAAGGTCACCTACTTAAGCCTAACCATAAATCACCAATACTACAACAATGCACCATGATTGGCATGCCAACATAACTACCATTACAGATCCACGAGATAGATTGTGCAACATGCTTGTCATGACCATGCTTAGTTCTGATCAAGCTTTTCATTTGTTTTCTTATGAAAAGCATCTAAGACTCAATATTTGATTAAGGGATTTTATTTAAGTATAAATACATCTGTATATCCAATTGCCACATACTAAAAATAAGTATCATATACATATTATATCCAGAAATGTACCATGCAATCATAAAATACAAGAAATGGGTATAGCCACACTAATGTAATTCTTTATATCCAAAAAGACTTGATATCCACAAAAGGTCAAACATCACATGTTGCAACCATAGGGAAATACGACAACATATAGGCAGTGAAAACAAAAATTTTACTGAAATATTTCCCATTAACTAGAGGATCACATCAATAACTATGCAATAGAAAGGATGGTTTAACAAAGATAGACATGGTCCTGGAGCACGTACAATGACAATCCTTGTCATTTTGGTTGTGCACTCTTGTACGGTGTCCATGCAGCTCCTAGTCTTCACCACAGATGATAGACTCAGACGACGTCTGCAACAACTCATCCACAGACTGCAAGCTGAAGGTGCCCTCCTAATAACAGGTAAAGGCCACCTCACCTCTAGAGAAGTCCACACAGACCAACTAGAACTCCTGTCATCTTTCTAGAATGGACAGGAAGGAGTTGTCCCTCCCGTTAGTGTACTAGTCACCAACCTTCTCTCTCACAACAATGATACTTATTTGTTCTCTCCCTTGCTATCCCTCCCTAGTCAGGTAGGATTTGCTTGGGCTCTCTTGGTTACCACAACCAGAGTGGACAACAATTGTCGAGCAATTGATTCTCAATTGTCTATGTTGTTCTCCAGGAAGCCCCTCAATATCCCTCTATTTATAAGAGGGGTTTGGGATAGGGTTCCCAGTCTATGCGGGAGTGGAAGGGATCAAAGACCATGAATTTTTGCAACCTACAAAACTCAAAATATTCATCTCACAACTGAGACAGTTGTTTCACATGTGAGATAGTCATTTTGCCACACGAGATGGTCATTTCACCATGCGAGATGGTCATTTCGCCATGTTTCCCAATCTCATATGAATTGGAAATTTGAATACAATTAATGCTCAACATGATGCAAACATTAATCCTTGATGTAATTACATTTCTCCATGAACCAGACGGCTCACTCTCGTGATCCAGTCATCCTATGACTGTGAGATAGTCATCTTTCTCTCGCAAGTAGTCATATCATGACCACAGGAAGGTCATCTTGCTTATGCGAAATGGTCATCTCGCTCCCCAATTCAGGCATAACATAACCAATTGAATTCTAATCAACTGGACACTCCAAACGACTATCTCAGCACTTAAGCCAATCCTCTGGTAATCTAGTTAGTTGATTTGTTGTGTGAATTCAGTACCTAAATGCTTTAGTAATCAATCCAATCATCATTTATGATTAAACTCCTCTTCTAGATGAGTTCCTATGTGTATGACCCTATAGGTCCCATATTACGTTGGCAGTGACTGTCCATAACAACTTATGACATCACAAGTAATGAGTGGTGCCTAGTCACACTTCATTGCTACCCAAGTTAATGGAATGTTGGAGAACAAATTCAACCTACAATCTGTGTATGGTGTTATAATGTTTTTATAGTTCCTTTGTCACTAATAACCAGATTGAACTCAAGGTATGGAAAAGTCATCTTGTTGAACATTCAATCTTGTTCCTTGAACCAGAGCAGACTGTCTGAGATATATGTAAGCTCAATATCACATATTGACTCACATGAGAATGGCTTGCATTTCTTAGTCTCTCTAGTAAAGATGCCTAGGATATCATACTCTTGTAGGAGGGACAAATCCCATCTCTATCACTCAGAATCAGTCCCCATGTGTCACAGTCACCCAATCATCACCTCACTAGTACATAAATGACCTTTAGTGTCGGTTAAATAAGCCTTTTGGCATCAGTTTCGAAGTGACACCCAAGTGGGTTCCACTAAAAGTAGACACCTTTAGCGTCAGTGTTACACCCCGATCTCACAATTACCACTAATCATGAGATTAGGGCATAAAATAAGGATTTAACGTAATACAAAGATCACTGTTAACTTTTTCTTTTTTTAATCACTTAAAATTAACTTAAAGGAAAATCTTATAACTTGGAATAAACTGAAATCTTACAAAACTGTGAAAGCAACTACTATTTACATTACTAGGTAGGTAAAGCAGATTTACACATTATATTACATTTTTCATGTGGAATATAAAGCACAATAGATAACTTAAAACTAAACTACATATTACATTACATTCTCTCTGTACCACACCACATGCCTAAGGACCGAGGGGAAAAGACTAAGAGACCTCTATTCTAACTATAAACTACCTTCTAAGTGCTTGGATGATAAGAACCTTTAGCTTCCTTGTGCTAACACTGACCTAAAAAATGTTTTAGTAGATTGATGAGCTACTGGCTCAGTGAATAGAATTTCACCCAACCATTGTAGATAACTCATTTATGTTTATTAAACTGAAATAAAATGCAAGAATTACTACACTGTCCGGCCATAGTAGCCCGGGTGGTAAGAGCTCGGTAAGTCCCAATGAAGGACCTGGGTTCGAACCTCACCGAAGGCACTTTGCGAATGGCAATCCACGCTGATTAGGCGCGGGAGGGGGGTGACCGGACCACACCCTCTCATGCCTCGAGAGTTTACCATGTTGGGCTCGCCCGGTGTGGGTTCTCTCGGTTACCAAAAAAAAAAAAGAATTACTACACTGAGTAGATCTAACAATTATAATTAAATACCACAGGGAATGTAAACATTATATTTAAAGAACAACTACTGTGAAATTGTACTCGAATCTTTCTTAACCTTTCTTACTTATGAGAAACTCTTTAAACCTATATGAACATATTTTAGCTTATGCCTTGATCATATGCAGTGTACTCTACATATGAAGACCCATAGCGAACTATGATATCACTGTACAAGACTTAGCTGACACACCTGGGAATGCTAAGCCTGACTACGTCGCTGGTCTGCAATAGGAAAATGGCTCTCTGGTCTCGACACACCTATTCTGCCATAAAATCTGGACTCCTCCTCTAACCTGAGCACACAGGTGGAGAGTCAAGCTACCTATTGGCTTTACTGTACTCTAATGCCACCAGGACCTCTGGTTGATGTTGGACAGTGCATACTATATTTTAAGGAGACTTCCACTAGGGCTTCGTCCCCCATACCACCTGTTAGTACGTTTCGACCCCCGTATACTGGACACTACCAGGGTTAGGTCATTTCATCCCTACGACGCAGACCTCTCATAGGGAATCTACGGTGTTCAAGGCCTTTAAGTCTATTAGTAAATTATTCTTAGAAATCTCTTACTATATTATATATTTTCATTACTTATACTTGACTATGGTATCTCTACGATACCGCATATATTTATTTGAAGATTATAATACAACATGTATATCATTCTAAACTTGGCAGAGCAGTATATTTAAAACATTGTAATTTACTAAGAAATCAACATACTGTAAATGAAAGTAGACTAAAATTCTTAAATAAATTGAATACATGTCAACTTGGCACATATACACTAAAATCATACAATTGAGCTCCTTAATACACTAATAAAAGTTAATTGCTTGACATATCAGAAATCATTGTTAATACATGTAAATTCATTGTACTTTCTTGGAAAATGTGCACATCAACCCAAATCCAGGGTTGTGCATCTCATAACTCAATTAAGAGTTATTTACATATCATAGCATGAATTATTGTTAATAACTGAGAATTTCCAATAACATTCTTCATAAACGTTCCAATTTGCTTAAATAATAAATCACACACATTAACTATATCAGAGAGCATGCAACAGATTTATATTGAGACATTGTGTATCATCGTGTATTTCTTTAAATCATGAAACTAGTTAATTACTAAAATCATACATCCTAGGTTTATACCCAAACCGTACAGCTACTGGAAATTTGGGACATATGCTAATGTCTTTAACCTCTAAACTGAGCAGTTTAGGATTTGACCAATCATATAGTTTCAGTAATCCAAATCATACAAATCCGTTAACAAACTAAATCATACAAAATGTAAAGAAGAGAAATGTGAAACAAGAAGTCAGGCGACGCCAAGAATGTCCGGCACTTGGGTAATCATTGTTACCCGACCATGATACACACAGATCTAACCGAAATTTGTCCATTTCATGGAGTTAGTACCGCTTAGTGAGTGAAATTCTACTCACAGTGGATCGGAATGGCCGAATTCAACTGGAAACATGTCCAAAGCCTATTTCTGGGCATTAGTGGGGTCATCTTCAACCTTGGGCACCCTAGAATTGAGACATGCTTCATGCACAGGTGGAAAGGAGCTGAGCTAGGTGCTAAATCGAGGGATGGAAGCTGCAGAATCCTTATCTAGACTCACGGCCAGAGTCAAGGGCACCATTACCTTGGTGTTTCCCGTGCCAAAATGCCCATGGCCGGTACCGCAAGGCTGGTTGGCGCTGCTACTGGCCGGTGCTTGCTCAAGTAGGTTGGTCGCTGGTGGTTGGGGTCACGGTTTTGTGCTTAAGCATCAAGGCCGAGGTCAAGGTCAGTGTTTTAGTGGTGTTGGCTGCGTCTAACTACCCCCAACCACTGTTGCGTCTGTTGTGCAGCCGCTGCTGCTATAGGTGCCACCCTAGTAGGTCAGGGTGCAGTTGGGTGAGGAAGAGAAGAAGGAAGGAGGAAGAAGAAGAAGTAGGAGGTGATGCTGAGCTGAATCAGAGCTAAAGGATCAAAATCGCCCCTCCCTTTTCCCCTGTTGCTGGCCGATCAAGCTAGCTTGAGTGTTGTTGTTCAAGTGGTGCTTAGCATCGATCTGAAGGAAGGGGATAAGTGACAGGGTTATAAATCTATTAATGGGTAAATTATAGTTTAAACCCAAAAACTCCAAACCTTCATAACTTTCTCTCTGTAAGTATGAATTACATGATTTTTCTTTCATTCTTTTAAGCACGAGATTCTCTACCTTCTCAAGGCATAAAACACAAAAACTAAACCATCTTAGCTAGGTTAATAATCTTAGGTAATTAACTTAATGATTAACACTACAGTTAACATTAATTACAACAAATGAATCAATATCGACTAATGATTCACATCTTAACTTATCTTGATTAACCACGATGTTTAACAAGGTACTCAACACTAATCCAAGTACTTCAATCTAATCGAGGTATTTACTGACTAACCTCAATGTAAGTTGTAACAATCTCCCTCCCTTATAAGAATTTCATCCTGAAATTCCTAAAAGAGAAAAGGAAACTTGTTACGCATCTTGGATTCAAGTGCCCACGTGGCTTCCTCAAAGTTGTGGTTTCTCCAAAAAACATTCACTAATGGTATCTCTCAGTTCTTGAGTTTCTTAATCCTCCGATCAACTATTTGTACTGGTCCTTCAACATAGGACACATCTGTTCTGAGTTGTGAAGGTTCTGGGTCTACTATCTTCTCTGTACCAGGGTAACACTTCTTCAACATCGATACATGAAACACATCATGTAGATTAGCCAACTCAGATGGAAAATCTAACATGTAGGCTACAGGTCCAATCATATCAATGCACATATACCTAGGAGTCAGTTTTCCTCTCTTTCCAAACCTCAACACTCCTTTACATGGCTAAACTTTCAGATACACTTAATCACCAACCTCAAACTCAAGAGGTCTACGCCTCTTCTCAGCGTAACTCTTCTTCCTGTCCTGTGTAGCTTTCAACTATTCTCTAATCATTGTAATCTATTCTGTAGTCAAATGCACTATCTCTGGTCCAAGGATTTTCTTTTCACCCACATCATACTAACATATGGGTGATCTACACTTTCTTTCATACGGGGCCATACCAAGACTGGAATGGTGACTATTGTTGTATGCAAACTCTATAAGGCTCAAGTGTTCTTCCCAACTTCCACTGAAATGTAGGACACATGCTCTCAGCATGTTCTCAAGAGTCTAAATGGTCCTCTCTGACTGACCATCTATCTTTGGGTGAAAAACTATACTGAATCTCAACTTTGTGCCTAAAGCATGATGCAACTGATTCCAAAACCTTGATTTGAACTTAGGATCTCTATCTGATATATATTGAAACTAGGATACCATGCAACATGACTATTTCATCCACTTATATCTTAGCCAACTTCGAGACATTAAAGGTTGACTTAATAGGAAGAAAGTGAGCAGACTTAATTAGTCTATCCACAATCACCCATATCGAGTCACAACCTCTAGATGTCATGGGAAACCCTACCACAAAATCCATTGTGATATGTTCCCACTTCCACTCTGGTATAGGAAGAGATTGGAAGGTACCTGTAGGTTTTTGATGCTCAGCCTTAACCGGATGGCACACACTACACCTAGCCACGTACTTAGCTACATCCTTCTTCATACTTGACCACCAATACAATTCCTTATGATTCATGTACATCTTAGTGTTTCCTGGATGCATAGAATACATCGAAGCATGCACTTCCTCAAGAATCTATTCTTTCAAATTACTGTCTCCAGGTACACACAACCTGTCATGCTGATACTACAAACCATCATCTAAAAACCTAAACTCTGGTCTTGTTTCCCTTGTCATGTCCTGCATGATCTTCTATAATTCGCTGTCACTCAGCTGTAGTTGCTTGATCTGATCACAAAAGGTAGACTTGACTTGCATTTGTGTAATCAAACCACTATGTTCTGTCACTCCTAAGTCTAAGTTCAACTTCCGCATCTCTACTAGCAGGTCTCTCCTGAAACATGCCATAGAGAATACATCTTATATTGAACTTGACTTCCTGCTCAGAGCATCTGCTACCACATTCGCCATTCTAGGATGATAAACTATCGTCACTTCATAATCCTTAATCAATTCTAACCATATCCATTGTCTTAGATTCAGATCCTTCTGGGTGAAGATATATTTCAAGCTCTTATGATCTATAAACACTTGGAACACCTCACCATAAAGATAGTGATGCCATGTCTTAAGAGCATGAACTACTACAGCTAATTCCAGATCATGTGTCAGGTAATTCTCCTCATTCTTCTTAAGCTTTCTAGATGCATAAGCTACTACTTTGCCTTCCTGCATCAACACACAGCCTAAACCTTTCCTTGAACCATCACAAAACACTGTGTAGCCTTTATCTGCCTTGAGCATGATCAACACTGGTGTTGTAGTCAACCTCTTCTTTAAGATCTAAAAACTCTTCTCACAATTGTTTGACTAGACAAATGGTGCATTCTTTCTCGTTAAGCGTGTTAGAGGTGATGCTACAACACTGAAGTTCTGGATGAACCTCCTATAGTAACCTTCCAATCTGAAGAAACTTCTGATCTTAGTAGGAGTCTTAGACTGCTCCCACTGTAGAATATACTCGACTTTCTTAGGGTCAACACTTACTCCATCTCTTGAGATGATATGTCCAATAAAAGACACCTCAGCTAACCAAAACTTGCACTTACTAAACATAGCATATAACTAGTTCTATCTCAACAACTGTAACGCTATCCTCAGATGTTGCTCATGCTGCTCAGCATCTCTGGAATAAATTAGAATGTCATCTATGAAAACCACTATGAACTGATCCATGAACGGCTTGAAAATCTGGTTCATCATATCCATGAAAGTTGTTGGGGCATTAGTCAGTCCAAACGACATGAACAGAAACTCAAAATGCTCATTCTTGTTCTAAAAGTTGACTTAGGAATATTTTAAGCCTTTATCCTCAACTGATGCTATCCATATCTCAAGTCTATCTTAGCAAAGATTGTCACTCCACACAATTGTCAAACAAATCATCTATTCTTGTCAACGAGTACTTATTCATGATGGTGATCTTATTCAACTGTATGTAGTCTATACATAACCTCATAGTACCATCTTTCTTTTTCACAAACAAGACTGGAGCTCCCCATGGTAAAGAACTAGGTCGATTGTAACCCTTATCCAGTAACTCCTGTAACTAGATCTTCAGTTACTTCAACTCTGTAGGTGCCATTATGTAAGATGGCAACGCTATAGGGTGACTACCTAGAAACACCTAGATCTCAAAGTCTATCTCTCTTTCAAGAGGTAGACCTGGGAACACATCTGGGAAAACATCTGGGAACTCATAGACCACTGGCACATCCCATAGGCTGATTTCTCTTCTCTACTTCATTATCTACTACATGTGCCAAGAATGCCTCAAAACCTTTTTGCAACATCTTATCAGCTACAACGGTTGATATGATACACATTGGCAAAACTTTCCTATCTCCAGAAAAGACACAAGAAAGTCCACCCTATTGAAAGACAACCTCCTTCTTCCAACAGTCGAGCTGAACTCGATACGTCTCTAGGAAATCCATACCCAAGATAACTTGAAAGGAGTTAATTTCTAGGGGTATAAGATTAACAGCAATGATGTAACCACCAAAGGTCAACAAACATCCTGGATAAAACTCCGTCAACACTGTCGGTTTAGCTAATGGAACCCTCAACAACAACTCAAATGGTAACCCCTGGGTTAACAGGTTAAGCTCACAGGTTAAAGAAATCTATATAAATGAGTGAGTAGCACCCGGATATATCTAAACTGTAACTAAAATGCTATTAAAGAGAAGCATTTCTCCTGTAATTACTCGGGAAGAAACAATACCTTCTTGTTGTGTTAGAGAGAAGAAGCATCTTGAAGCTCTTCCTCTCCCATGATGTCCTCGTTGTCCTTCCCTTCCACTGGGTGCATCCTTGGGAACCTGAAGCTACTAAAGAACTCACTCCTCCAGCTGGAGCCTATCTCGGAACATTCTGGTATTGTGACTGGGAACCTTGTGTTGCAACATGTTGAAGCTGGGGACATTGCCTTATGAAGTGTCCCACCTATCTGTAGATGTGACAACCCTGAAAGTCTGCACCCCAACATTGATCGGAGTGTAGCTTTCCATAGATATCACATATGGATGTATCATGTCTCTGCGGTCCTGTCACTAACACTGAAGATTCTGAAGACCTGGTTGGAGGTGTCCATGTAGACTGTGTATTCCATCTACCAGAATTGGGCCTTCCTCCACTTTGTGAAAACCTAGATCCTTGTTTCCCAATACAGCCAAGTCCTCATCCTATCTTTGAAAAGAAACCACCACCTCCTCTGTATCCACCACTGCTTTGTCCCCTTCTAATAAAGTCTCCAGATTTTTTCTTTCTCTTAGACTTCTTATCAGCATTAACTGACTCTTCTACATGTCTTTCCGCTTCCTAAAATTCCCCAAAGTTTTCTCTATCTCTTCAACCAATGGCTAACACAGTGTGTCTAATTTCTGATCTTAATCCTTGTTGAAATCTTCTGCACTTTTCTACATCATCTAGCACAAGTTGCGGACAGAGAATTTATCAGCCTTGTGAAATGTGCCTCGTATTCACCAATTGTCATATTTCCTTGTATTATATTCTCCAACTGTTTAATCTTATCACATAGGAAGGTAGGAGGAAAATACTTAAGGTGAAACTCATCCACAAAGTCCTTCCAGGTCATCTCTGCATTTCTACTTTTGTCTTCCACTCCTCGCCACCATAGCTCAGCATCTCCCTTGAGTAAATAGACTACATGATTGACTTGCTTATTTTCTGATAACTCCATCAGGCAAAAGACCTTTTCCATTTGTCGAAGCCACAGCTAGATCTGTTGTTCCATAAAATTCAGTTCCACAAAGCTTCTTCACGAACTCATAGGATCTCATCAGATCCTTACTAGAAGATGAAGACTTCCTATCCATCTTGTATTTTCCTTTTGTCTCCAAAATAATACAATACATCCTTATTGCCTCATTATCCTCTTCTCCTTGAGCGATTTCTCGAGGGTTAGGGCCGTAATGGCTCTCAGCTTGCTCCTCACCATGTACACATCCTCTCCCTTCCATCTGCATGTCCATAACAGAACACATCTGTTAGAAAATTGCATTTCAAAGAGGAAAACACCTAAGTCCTAATCCTATTGGTCTCTTATCGTCCCCTGACCTTGACTTAAAGTAACTACGTACTCAACCTAGGCTCTCATGACCTTGCTCTAATACCAAAGTTGTTACACTCCAATCTCACAATTACCACTAAACATGAAATTAGGGCATAAATTGAGGATTTAACATAATACAAAGATCACCCTTAACTTTTTCTTTTCTTAATCACTTAGAATTAACTTAAAGAACAATCTTATAACTTGGAATAAACTAAAATCTTACTAAACTGCGGAAGCAACTACTATTTACATTACTAGGTAGGTAAAGCAGATTTACACATCATATAACATTTTTCATGTGGAATATAAAGCACAACAGATAACTTAAAACTTAACTACATATTACATTACATTCTCTCTATACCACACCACATCCCCAAGGACCAAGGGGAAAAGACTAAGAAACCTCTATTCTAACTATAATCTACCTTTTAAGAGCTCAGATGATAAGATCCTTCAGCTTCCTCATGCTGATGCTGACCTAAAAAATGTTTCAGTAGGTTGGTGAGCTACTGGCTCAGTGAATATAATTTCACCCAACCATTGTAGATAACTCATTTATGTTTATTAAACTAAACTAAAATGCAAGAATTACTACACTAAGCAGATCTAACAATTATAATTAAATACCACATGGAATGTAAATATTATATTTAAAGAACAACTATTGTGAAATTGTACTCGAATCTTTCTTACTTATGAGAAACGCTTTAAACCTATATGAACATATTTTAGCTTATGCCCTGATCATATACAGTGTACTCTACATATGAAGACTCGTAGCGAACTACGATCTCATCGTACAGGACTTAGCTAACACACCCGAGAATGCTAGGCCTGACTATGTTGCTGGTCTACAATAGGATAATGGCTATCTAGCCTCATCACACCTATTATGTCGTAAAAATTGGACTCCTCCTCTAACCTGAGCACACAGGAGGAGAGTCAAGCCACCTATTGTCTTTATTATACTCTAGTACCACCAGGACCTCTGGTTGATGTTGGACACTACATATTGTATTTTAAGGAGACTTCCACTCGAGCTTCCTCCCCTGTACCACCTGTTAATACATTCTGACCCCCGTATACTGGACACTGCCAGGGTTACGTCATTTCATCCCTACGACATAGACCTCTCATTGGGAATCTACGGTGTTCAGGGCCCTTAAGTCTATTATTTTATTATTCTTAGAAATCGCTTACTATAATATATTTTTTCCTTACTTATACTTGACTCTGGTATCTCTATGGTACTGCATATATTTATTTGAAGTTTATAATACAACATAAATATCATTCTAAACTTGGTAGAGCAGTATATTTAAAACATTGTAATTTACTAAGAAATTAACATACTGTAAATGTAGGTAGACTCAAATTCTTAAATAAAATGAATACATGTCAACTTGGAACATATACACTAAAATCATGCAATTGAGCTTCTTAATACACTCATAAAAGTTAATTGCTTGACATATGAGGAATCATCATTAACACATGTAAATTAATTGTTCTTTCTTGGAAAACATGCACATCGACCATAATCCTGGGTTGTGCATCTCATAACTCAATTAAGAGTTAATTACTTATCATGGCATGAATTATTGTTAATAATTGAGAATTTATAATAATATTCTTAAGAAACGTGCCAATTTGCATAAATACTAAATCACACATTAACTATAACAGAGAGCGTGCAATAGATTTATATTAAGACATTGCGCGTCATCGTCTATTTCATTAAATCATGCAACTAGTTAATTACTAAAATCATACAACCAAGGTTTATACCCAAACCGTACAACTACTGGAAATCCGGGTCATGTGCTAATGTATTTAACCTCTAAACTGAGCAGTTCAGGATTTGATCAATCATATAATTTCAGTAATCCAAATCATACAAATCAATTAACAAACTAAATCATAAAAAATGTAAAGAAGCACAATGCGCAATGAGAAGTCGGGTGATGCCAGGACTGCCCGACACTTGCGTAATCATTGTTACCCGTGATACACACAGATCTAACTGAAATTTGCCATTTCATGGAGTTAGTACTTCTTAGTGAGTGAAATTCTACTCACAATGGATTGGAATGGCCGAATTTGACTGGAAACACGTCCAAAGCCTTTTTTCAGGCATTAGTGGGGTCATCTTCAACCTTATGCGCCCTGGATTTGAGACCTGCTTCACACACAGGTGGAAAGGAGGTGATCTACGTGTTAAATCGAGGGTTGGAAGCTACAGATTCCTGATCTGGACTCACAGCCAAAGTCAAGGGCACCATTACCTTGGTGTTTCCCATGCCAAAACGCCTGTGGCCGGTGTTGCTGCTGGTCGGTGCTTGCTCAAGCAGGTCGGTCGTTGGTGGTTGGGGTCGCAGTTTCATGCTTAAGCCTCAAGGCTGAGGTCAAGGCTGACATTTTCATGGTGCTGGCTGCGCCTAACGGCCCCTGGCCACTACTGCTGGGGGCACCGCCCTAGCAGGTCAGGGCGCAGTTGGGCGAGGAAGAGAAGAAGGAAGGAGGAAGAAGAAGTAGGAGGCGACACCAAGCTGAATCGAAGCTAAAGGCTCGAAATTGCCCCTCCCTTTTCCCCTGCTGCTGACCGATCGAGCTAGCTTAAGTGATGTTGTTCAAGTGGTGCTTAGCACTGATCGGAAGGAAGGGGATAAGGGAAAGGGTTATAAATATAATAATGGGTAAATTATAGTTTAAACCCAAAAACTTCAAACCTTCATAACTTTCTCTCTATAAGTTCGAATTACATGATTTTTCTTTCATTATTTTAAGAACAAGATTCTCTACCTTCTCAAGGCATAAAAACACAACAACTAAACCATATTAGCTAGGTTAATCATCTTAGGTAGTTAACTTAATGATTAACACTGTAGTTAACATTAATTACATCAAATGAATCAATCTTGACTAATGATTCACATCTTAGCTTATCTTGATTAACCATGATGTTTATCAAGGTACTCAACACTAATCAAAGTACTTCACACTAATCGAGGTATTTACTAACTAACCTCAATGTGGGTTGTAACAGTCAGTTTTATATCTGACGCCATAACCCTTCCCGCCACCAATAAAATGTGTCAGGAAGGGCACCACAGATGTCGGTTTATATCAATAACTGACACTATATCCCTTCTAAAAGATGTCGGCTTATTACTAATAATCGACACCTATGTTTTGATTTTTTTTTCTTATCAGCTGCAGGCCTGTTTTCCGGCTGGTCAGCAGGATGCAGAACCTACAGTTTAGTTCTGAACTATAGGTTTACAATATCCTTTGATTTCAGCCAACAACAGGCCACAAACTTGCTATATTAACAAGATGGACAATATTATATATGGATCATGTGATTCACACACATGTATAAGAACATTTAATCATATGATTCATCACACACATGTATAAGCACATTTAATCACATGATTCATCACACACATGTAGAAACCTATAGTTCCATCATCATCATAATATAGTTATGAACATGTAGAGGTGTTGTTGTCCAAAATTGTAACTAAACAAGGGGGTAGTTGTACCCCTAAACATGCACATAAGTAAAATAATTGAGAAGAGAGAGACACTAGACTAGATACACAACTTAAACAACATCAACATGGTCCAGAATCAACAATCATCATCATCATCACTATCCTATGTGGAGTACTCAAATCAAACCAGATAATCGGGCATCTCATTGTTGATGTTGGTTATCCAAACCTTGATGGTATTATGGCCAACCAGATGAAGAAAAATCTTGTCACTATGGCCCAATAACATCTTCCGAGCCCATTCACACCAACTGGATGTGGATATAAGATTTCTGTCAACATCATACTTAACCTCAATAATAGAAGTTGAAATTCCAAAATTTAGGGTCACTTCACCAGCGTGCAACATCTTCTATTTAGATAACGCCAATGTTTAGGTATAGTGAGTTGTGCTAATGAACGATCATCTAGAATGATGTCCAACTGTTCTTCAATAGGGAATAGTAACATTGGGGTAGAGGCCAAAGCTATTATGCCTACAACAATGTAAAATGTTGAGAAAAAGTAATATAAATGTAAGTACTAACAACACACAACAACGATGGGTTATTTTATATTCATGTCAGAGAAATAATTGATGATGATGATAACTAAGTTATTCATTGTATCTGTTAGACTATCTACACTAATCCTTACATTAGCCATATATATCAAACTAGGGCACCATGTAAGAGATACTAATAAAAGCCCCTTCTTCCCTCTACTTTTATGTTTTCCTTGATCATGTGTAGCTAAGCCCCTCTTGGTGGGTTGTCTGGGATTAAAATGTGACTTTGATACCATTTTGAGGGAGGATGATTTGTAATGAACATATTCCCATTACTTCAATACCATGTTGGGGCATGAGGTGAACATCCTCATCTCACCTATCCCACCCCTGCCCTCCTCCCACTTATCCCACCCCTACCCTCCTCACACCACCTCCCTCCTCACCCTCCCCCTCCCCTGGCCATCCACCCTACCCCACCCCTACCCTCCTCCCACCCTACCACACCCCTCACCCTCCCCTGGCCCTCCACCCTACCCCACCCCACCCCTACCCTCCTCCCACCATACCACTTACCCTAGGGACCTATAGTTGACAAGTCCTATTAGAATTACATGTCCTATTAGAATTACACCATACCTAAGTGGTGCTCGAGGCGTGAGAGGTGGTTGGTAGTCAGTGGCTGTCATGGGTGGAGGTGAGAGTTGTTCTTGCATGTTGCTTTGGTTTGCATGCACCAACTTTGAACTCGAGTAATACATTCTGTGTCTGGCAGGATCCAATAGTAAACCTCCACCGACACGAGCACAAGTACCAACGTCGAAATTTCTCTCCCGCCTCTCTACACATTCTTCACGTTTCCCACTCCTACACATCATGCCTTCACCCAGTCACATATTTTGTCTCTCTATCCCTTTCCTCTTCTCCCTACTTCGAGCTCTACTCTCTTCTCTTTGTGCTACCCTTTCTTGGCTTCAACCGCCGACAAGAAAACAAAGGTGGGGCTGCCTCTCCCCTCTTCCCTGAGTTCTCTAGTTTTATAAGTCGATAACAATTTGTTTTGTATGCTCTTTCCTGTTACCACACTGCTCTGTAGGACTCCGTCTTTCAGTTTTGAATGTCAAAAACAAAGCTTATGGGTGTATATGGGGTTTCCTATTAGTACGCTAGGAACCTAGACTTGACAAGTCCTATTAGAATTACACCTAATCCTAGTTCTCCAACTACTAGTATAGGGTATATTTTTATAGCATTTTCTTTGTTGCTTAGTTAATTATAGTATAACTTAGTTGCTTTTACTTCCTTCCATTGAATTGCCTAGTCTTTCTAGTTAGGGTTAATTTAGGTTTTGCTTGCCTTAGTGCTTAGCTTAGTTCTTAGTTGTTAATTGTTTTGCTAAAATAGTGTAATTAAATTCATTCATGCATCATTAACCCTGATTAATCAATATAAATCAACTACACAATCTTAGTGAAACTAAGTACAAATCTAATTAATTAAGTTTATTAATGCATCATTAACCCTAATTATTCAATAGTAATCAACTATATGGTGGCATCATTAATCCTAAGTTCAAATCTAGTATTGATTAATTAACCACTCACCGTACTAGTGGATCGAGTAGGATATGGTGGCGGCGGCCAGAGGTGGAGGTGGTCGGGCTGGAGGTAAATGTGGTCAGTGTTGGAGGTGAATTAGAAGAGATGCAGACGGTGGCCAGTTGTGGCGACTAGAGCATCATCATCATCGTCGTCGTCATCATCGTCGTTGTTGTCATCGTCATCGTCGTCGTCATCATCATCATCATCATCATCATCATAATCATCATCATCAGAACGAAAGAAAGAAAGACATAAATAAATAAATAAATAAAGCACTATCAATTAATTAAATTCATTCATGCATCATTAACCCTGATTAATTAATATTAATCAACTACACAATCTTAGAGAAACAAATCACAAATCTAATTAATTAAGTTCATTAATGCATCATGCAAATTATTCAATAGTAATCAACTATATGGTGGCATCATTAATCCTAAGTTCAAATCTAGTACTAATTAATTAACCACTCACTGCACTGGTGGATCGAGCAGGCTGTGGTGGCGACGGCCGGAGGTGGAGGTGGTCGGGATAGAGGTGAAGGTGGCCAGGGTTGGAGGTGAAGTAGAGGAGGTGCAAGCGGTGGCCAGTGGTGGTGGCTAAAACATCATCATCATGATCATCATCGTCGTCGTTGTCATCATCATCATCAGAAAGAAAGAAATAACTAAATAAATAAAGCACTATCCATAAATTAAATTCATACATGCTTCATTAACCCTGATTAATCAATATTAATCAACTACACAATCTTACAAAAACTAAGTACAAATCTAATTAATTAAGTTCATTAATGCATCATTAACCCTAATTATTCAATAGTAATCAACTATATGGTGGCATCATTAATCCTAAGTTCAAATCTAGTACTGATTAATTAAGCACTCACCGCACAGATGGATCGAGCACAGTGTGGTGGCAGTGGCCGGAGGTGGAGATGGTCAGGATGGAGGTGAAGGTGGCCGACGCTGGAGGTGAAGCAGAGGAGGTGCAGGTGGTGGACAGTGGTGATGATTGGAGCATCATCATCATCATCTAAAAGAAACAAAGAAATCACTATCAATTAATTAAATTCATTCATGCATAATTAACCATGATTAATCAATATTAATCAACTACACAATCTTAGAGAAACTAAGTACAAATCTAATTAGTCAAGTTCATTAATGCATCATTAAACCTAATTATTCAATAATAATTAACTATGTGGTGGAATCATTAATCCTAAGTTAAAATCTAGTACTAATTAATTAACCACTCACTGCACTGGTGGATCGAGCAGGCTGTGGTGGTGGCGGCCCAGAGGTGGAGGTGGTTGGGGTGGAGGTGAAGGTGGTCGGCGCTGGAGGTGAAGTAGAGTTGGTGCATGTGGTGGCCAGTGGCGACGACTAGAGCATCATCATCATCATCATCATCATCATCATCATCATCATCATCATCATCATCATCATCATCATCATCCCATCATCATCATAAAAAAGAAATAAAGAAAGAACTATCAATTAATTAAATTCATTCATGCATAATTAACCCTGATTAATCAATATTAATCAACTACACAATCTTAGAGAAACTAAGTACAAATCTAATTAATTAAGTTCATGAATGCATCATTAACCCTAATTATTGAATATTAATCAATTATATGGTGGCATCAATAATCCTAAGTTCAAATCTAGTACTGATTAATTAACCACTCACTACACTAGTGGATTGAGAAGGCTGCGGTGGCGGCGGCTGGAGGTGGAGGTGGTTGGGCTGGAGGTGAAGGTGGTCGGTGACTAGAGCAGATTAAACCGGTGACTGGATAGCAGCTACTTTGGTAGTGGTGGCTAGTAGATGAAGGCCAGTGACTGGAGCAGATGAAGGCATAAACTGGATAGCAGGTGGTGAGGTCGGTGACTGGATAACAACTGCTCCGGTGGTGGTGGCGGTGACTGATGGCATGCGCGGAGGTGAGGCCGGTGACTGGAGCAGATGAAGGAAGCTAGAGGCTCACTCTACCTAGAGCAGGTGGTGGCGGCGTCCGAAGCAGGTGGTGAGGCCGGTGACTGAATGGCAGTTGCTCTGGCAGTGGTGGCAGTGACGGGAGCAGGTGGTGGTGGCGACTGACGGTGCACACAGAGGTGAGGCTGACGACTCATGGCGGCAGGCAGCCGGTGAGTAGATAAGGGAGGCAATGGAAAAATTGCCAGACCTAAATAGGGATAGCTAGGAGAAGGCTCGATCTGGCTCTTTCCTGCACAGGTGCTATTAAGTTACCAATCGGCATTAGTTATTAAACTACACTGATGCCTTATAGCACCTATTGGTGTCGGTTATTTTTTGCTCCCGACGACAAATAAGGGAATGAATTTTGCCTCGTGAAGGATATTTAGTTGTCAGTTCTTTAAGAAACAACCGATGACCAATTAGTTTCGCAGTTCTTGGCATGGAACATTTTTCGTCAGTAGTTAAAAAACTGACGCCGATTTGAAAATTTTTGGAGGCAAATATTTTTCCCTAAAAATTTGTATTTCATGGGTGATTATGGACGTCATTTTTTGTCAAACAATCGACGTTATAGAAAAAGAGATACCCGTGCCTTTTGTAAGTCGACTGGCCTTCACATATAGGTTTCAGTTGTCATTTTAAGCCGACGTTATGTGGCATTTGTTTTATATGTGACGTTATAGGTCATTTCTGTAGTAGTGCCTTTATGACAATTCATGTTTTAGGATTGTGTTTGATGATGTCAAAGCATATCGAATGACATGTGATGAGTGTAGTGATTTCAAGTCTAAGAATCACAAACACCAACATCACTGTAATATGTGATTCTGACTTACCTATTTAAGGTTTCCATCTATCACTCTTATAGTAAGTCTGTCTGATACACTGTTCTCTAACATGTCTATGTGTTATTGGTTTGATATTGCCATATCATGACTAAAGATATTCTATCATCAACAAACTCACACTCTAATCTTATGTGATATTGATGTCTATCTGCATTCCACAAAAACAACTGATCATGGACATAATCAGAATATATATATTCTTAACATCCATATGATATCATTCTTCTAAGTCACATCACTACTACAGAAGTGCCTTTTAGTGTCGGTTGTTTAACCCCCTTTGGCGTCGGTTTCGGAACGACGCCTATGTGGGCGCCGCTAAAAGGTTGGACACTTCAGCGTCGGTTAAAAAACCGACGCCTATTTAATATAAAGGCGTCGGTTATTTATAAAACACCGACGCCAAAAGGGTTCGTGCCACAGAAAACGGTGTCATCTAGGACGCTTTCTGCGTCGGTTATATACTAAACAACCGACGCAGAAAAGTGTCCTAGATGACTCCCATTTCCTGTAGCGCGAACACTTTTGGCGTCGGTGTTCAACAAAAAACCGACGCTGTAAGTCTGTGCTGACGGTTATCGGTAAATAACCGACGCCTATATCTATTTTTTTTTTTTATAAATCTGTTTGCAGGCCTGCTGTGGCTGGTCAGCAGGATGAGAACCTGCAGTTCAGTTTTCTGAACTGCAGGTTTACGACATCCATTGATATCAGCCTACAAACAGGCCACAAACCTGCAAAATTAACATAAAAAGATTCACACAAGTAGATACATTCAGACATCAATTCAATTGTCACGTTCACACATATAGAATCATTCAAATACATGTTTTAACATTCAGAAACATTCATTTACAAAGTATCATTCATCATCACTATCAACATCCCAATTATATCTTACAGTTGCCACTGTTTGTACAACTATTGCCCATTCTTCTCTTACTTCATCTAATGCTTCCCTCGTATATGGAGCATGTACATTTTTTAAGTGTTTGCCTATAGTGTGGTCAGTTTTAAACACCTGCAAAGAGAATGATGTATATAAGTAATAATATAAAAATAAGATTGATATATTTTATACTAACTAATGAGACTATATATAATACCTCATGTATGGTATCGATGTCTTTCTTCGCCTGTGTATGGTATATAACTCTCCTCCAGTATCTCCCTCACAGACTCCTGTGCGGAGAGGGACATTCCAACTCGAGATATCATCTTCCGTTGCCTCCTCCGCAGCAATATCCTTATCTCTGAACGTTTCTCGTAGGATTCTGAACCCCTCCTTCCCTCTACTACATCGAAGCCATGCCACAGTTGAACCCTTTCACCGAGCCCTACCCGGCCAAACAGACGTCGCCTGAAGTACCACCGTCGTCGTCGTCTCCACCTCCATCGCAACTTGCTGTGCTAGTCCTGGCAGTTTATCACCCCACATGCTTTCCTCACCAGTTCCTGCCGCTAGACGACCACACAATGGAATCCAAGAGGATATGCAGGTGTTCGCCACAGACTATAGGATGAGTATACTCAGCTTATAGTCTTTGGCGAACTCCTGCATATCCTCTTGGATCCATTGTGTGGTCGTCTAGCGGCAGGAACTGGGGAGGAAGGCATGTGGGGTGATAAACTGCCAGGACTAGCACAGCAAGTTGCGATGGAGGTGGAGACGACGACGACGGTGGTACTTCAGGCGACGCCTACTTGGCCGGGTAGGGCTCGGCGAAAGGGTTCAACTGCAGCATGGCTTCGATGCAGTAGAGGGAAGGAAGGGGTTCAGAATCCTACGAGAAACGTTTAGAGATGAGGATATTACTGCGGAGGAGGAGGAAACGGTAGACGATATCTTGAGTTGGAATGTCCCTCTCCGCACATCAAGTTGCTCCAGCCGCCTCCGCGCATCTGAAAATGTCATTAAAAAGGCAAACATTTAGCATTTGTATTAACTAGAAAAAGGAAAACATTTAGCATTTGTATAAACTAGAAAAAGGAAAACATTTACCATTTGTATAAACATACATGTCTCTAAAATTGTGATCTTTTATCAATTAACAATCCTTCATTGTGATCTCCGCGCACATATAAGTCATCATTAGCTTCAATATTTTGTGGAGTTGGCAACCCAACTGAGAATGGACTGGAGTCATCATACTTATCATAGTACTCTTCTTCATCTATAGGATCTTCAATGAACTGTCTTTTACCATGAAGAACAACCGACCATTTATCATTTGCAGGATCATCGATATAGAATATTTGTTTTGCCTGTGATGCCAATATGAATGGTTCAGCCTTCCCGCCAATCATTTCAAAGTTCACCAAAGTGAAACCCAATTCATCCACTATAACTCCTTTGGTGTTATCAACCCAATTACATTTAAAGAGCGGAATATTGAAATCTATGTAGTCAAACTCCCAAATGTCTTCAATGACACCGTAATATGACATTTTAGCTTCACGTGGACTCTTATCCTTTGCACTTGCAAAGTACATAGTTGACGCTTGAAGAGTGACCCCACTATTTTGGACGACACTCTTATCATCTTGGCGCTTTGTGTAATATGTGAATCCATTAATGTCAAACCCTTCATAAGACATAACATTCGGTTTTGGTTTAAAGGCGAGACATTTGATAGTTTCTGTAATATCATTTGGTGTGTGAGATAGTTGATGTAAGACTTTATCTGCAAACCACTTAGTAAAAGTCTTATTATGCTCTCTAGCAAGCCACATTGAACTTGCTCGAGGATGTTGTCTCTTTATGAAATTGGTATGTTCCTCGATATAAACACTCACTTCGTCCATATTATGTAAAATATACAAGTGAGCTTGTTCCAACTGCTCACGGCTGATTACTTTCACCCGTGATCCCAAAATTCCTTTGCCCTCCTCAATATTCGTGTCATTATCAGGAGTGTCATTACCACTGAGAAAGTCATTGCAGAAATCCATAACCTCTCTCGCCACATAACCTTCAATAATACTCCCTTTAGGACGATAACGGTTTCGAACATCACCTTTAAAAACGCTCATGTATCGTTCAAAGGGATACATCCAATGCAAGAAAACCGGTCCCAAGATTTTCACTTCCCTAGTCAAGTGGACAACAAGATGTACCATGATATCAAAGAACGAAGGAGGGAAATACATCTCAAGCTGACATAGGGTAACAACCACTTCTCTTTGCAAATTATCGAGAGTATCAGGGTCAATAACTTTGCTGCATAGACTGTTGAAAAAGAAACAAAGTCTGGTAATTGCAAACCTTACATGCTTCGGCAATATAGATCGAATTGCCACGGGCAATATTTGTTGCATTAGAGTGTGACAATCATGAGATTTAAGACCTATCAACTTCAGATCTTTCATTGATACCAATCTACGGATGTTGGATGAGTAACCATGTGGCACCTTAACATTTACCAAGCATTCACAAAAAGTTTTCTTCTCCTTTCTAGACAACGTGTAACAAGCGGGAGGTAAGTATGTTCTTTTATTACCCATTTCACGTAATTCTGTTAATTCTGACCTTATTCCCATTTCACGTAGGTCCAGTCTGGATTTTATCCCATCTTTAGTCTTACCTGGTATATTTAATAGAGTACCAATGATGCTATCACAGACATTTTTCTCTGGGGTGCAACGATTACGAATGGACATCCATGATCTATCCATTCTATGATCAGAGAAAGCAAGTATATATTAGGAAAGCAAGTATATATTAGGAAACAAGTATATAAGCAAGTATGTCATATTACAGTTCATCATTAAGAAAGATATAAGCAAGTATGTCGTATTAAAATAGACTAAACAATAAAAGAATTTTTTTTGAGGCAAGACAATATGAGAAAATAGTAGTGTAATCATGTAAATGGGAACATTCATGGGAACACACACTTCAGTTATAAGCATTCATGTAGCAACTTACATTTCCATTCATGGGAACAAACACTTTAGTTATAACAATAACTAAACAAAGGGGTTGGTGTACCCCTAAACATGCGCATAATTAAAAAAACTATTACTACAGACAAGTCTAGATAGATAGACAACTAAATACTACACCAACATGGTCCCGCATGCATCAGTAACTTCTTTTTGATGATGAAGCTGTGTCACGAAGCTCCTCACTGTATTTAGACGAATCTGAACTGATAGGGGCCTCAGATTCCGATTCCTCATAGATGATATCCGACGCCTTGCGCTCATACCGCAGAAGATGATCGAGGGTGTCGCAGTTGTTGTTGGTTATCCAAACTTTGATGGAATTATCGCCAACTGGACGGAGAAAAAGCCTATTCCAACGGACCAGATACAGCTCTCCAATCCAATCATGCCAACCGGATTTTGATACAAGATTTCCCGCCAAATCATACTCAACCTCGATTACATGTGAATAATTTCCAAAAGTTAGGGTCACTTTACCAGACATGTAGTGTCTTCCTTTTAGAAAACGCCAATGTTTGGGTATGACCAATTGGTTTAAGGAACGATCATCTAGGATGATGTCCAATTGTTCTTCAATAGGGAACGTTAACATTGACATAGAGGCCCAATTCATAGTCATTGTTATGGGAAGACAGAGACTGCACAATATTAGTATTAACAAAGTGTAAGTACATATAACGATGTTATATATTTTCAGAAAAAGTTGTATAACATCAGTTAACCTTTTAAACAAGTATATATTAGGAAACAAGTATATATTAGTCAATCTTGGACGGGTTTCTAGGCCAACAAACACATTTGATGTCAATCTTATATATAATAAATGTGTACCACCTATCCCATCCTTGAACACCTAATCTCACTTAGGATGTAAGTGTATAATGTGTATTTGGTTTTCAAGAAAATTTCGGCAGCATTTCCCCGTTGTTCTCTAAGTACATATGTACTTAGAGAACAAACGGGGAAATGCTACCGAAATTTTCTCGAAAACCCAATACACATTATACACTTACATCCTAAGTGAGATTAGGTGTTCAAGAACAGTCCCAAACTGGGGACTATCCAAGATTTACTCCTACTGAGTAAATCTTGGACGGGTTTCTAGGCCAACAAATACATGTGTTGTCATTCTTATATAAACCCTATAATTCATGAAATCATTCTAATTCAATTTAATATGTTGGGATCACATAATTATATAATGACATCAGAATATATAGAAGAATCATAATTAACATGATTAACAACATGCTCATCAAACTAGGGTTTTCTTGAATATCATCTAATAAATCAAGAATTTCATAGTTTCAAACATGCAATAATTCACAATGCAATGTTATAAACTATAGGCAACATGGATAGATGAAATAAATAAACATCCAGCATCTATCACTTATTCAATCTTCAAAAAACCTTGACAAACATCCAACATCTATCACTTATATAATTTGCATGTATATACACCCTAAAGTGCCACAAATCATATAATAAAACTATCATGTTATGATATTAGGACCACTTAAAGCAGATTAGGCACATTAAGCAAGCAGAGTAGGGAGCCAATTTCGTGCAAACAGATTAGGCAACAGATTAGGTCAGCACATAAAGAACCAATTTCGCGCCTGGGTAGGTCTGCAGGTACCTGGGCAAGAAGAGTAGGGTGAGGTCGAGCTGGTTGAGTACGTGGGTGGCGGCCGACGAGCTCCAGAACCAGCGGCAGTGACTCCGACGAGCAGGAGCGTCAGCCGCAGCAGGCAGGCAGGCGGCCAGGCGGCGGCAGGCAGGCAGCGGCCAGGCGGAGGAGAAGGAGAAGGGGGTACGGCGGCGCCGGTTCTCAGGCGTGGCAGGCAGGTGGGCACCAGGCGTTGCGGCGGCGCCGGTTGTCAGGCGTGGCGGCGGCGCAGGCGGTTGGAGCAGGGGCACCGGTTGTCAGGCGTGGCGGCGGCGCAGGGGTGCCAGAGAAGAAACGCGTCAGAGAGGGGCGCCGGAGAGGGGACGCCGGAGATGGGGCACCGGAGAGAAGCGCCGGAGAAAAATTACAGAGAAATCGCCGGAGAAATTGCCGCAATAGGGAAATAGGGTAGCAATGAGGGGAAGAGTCGGGCGATCGAAGGTTATGAAGTTCCCCAATAGCGTCGGTTGTTGACAACAACCGACGCCTAAACATATTTACCGTCGGTCGTTGGCAACATCCGACGTCCATTTGGACGATATTTTCGTGAAAATGTTTGGCGGGAACCCCATTCAGCGTCGGTTAGTAAAGGACGACCGACGCGGAAAAGGACACTTTTCGCGCAAATTTCCATCGCACATAAGCGTCGGTGTTTTAACTAAATAACCGACGCCGAAAGTGACATTATTTTTTCGCTCGAAAATTGGATGAAATAATGCGTCGGTTTTGTATAAACAACCGACGCTGTATACAAAGCGGTACCCGTGTTTGGCTGGTCTTTGAATATAGACGTCGGTTCTTCGAAATAACCGACGCCTTTAATATAAGGCGTCCGTGTTCCTTAAAAACCGACGCCCAGAAAAGCGACACTGAATGCTATTTCTGTAGTAGTGCATACTTGAAGACATATTATTATCTCATAACTAAATAAACTTAATAAATTAGAAGCTTACCTTTATTATTAATCAAATCATTTACAAGTTATACCATTATAATCATATTATGATTGGCTCTCTGGGCATATACATCAATGACAACCTGCATAAAATTAGTACTTGAAACTAGTCGGTTAATTGGACTCTTCCACTTAATCAATTCATCCTCCTATCGGTTGATTGGTCTCCGATGGTTGGTTAACTGGTACCTGGCTCAAGTGGCTATCTATACTCCTCTAATCGGTCAATTAGGCCTCCATTCGATTGATTTTCTCCTTCAATTTGTAGCCTCTTCGTTCCTCCATTCGGTTAACTCAACTGGTACAAAGTGTCTTCTCTTGTGTCAAAATAGAAATTAAATGTATCCTATAAAAGTATTACATTGTAAAAGTCAAACCTTGAGTTACATTTGAGGGGAGTATTGGGAGGACAATATTAACTAACTTATGGATAAAGAGAGAGAGGCAAAGTATGCAAACCTCATTTAAAATATGGAAAAATAAAACATTTAAGCATTCACATATTTAGGGGGTATTTGTAACATACTAGATCTCAAACCCTACCCTAGAAGTTTGATCTATTGGACAAAGCCAAACAAAGTTGATGTTAGACCAAAAGATGTTTAGTATAACCCTAATGAGATAATGCATGTATATATCACCTTAATGTAACCTAATTTTCTAACATTAATCTTAGGTTTATAATGGATACATAAAATATGCCACATAACTCATTTTTGTGGTAATATGAAGATAATGAACTTAATTGTATAAATAATTTAGAGAATGGGTAGTTAATGGGACATATGAAATATATCATAAAAAGAAGTCTCAAAAGTGGAAACAAAGTTCAAATTCATAATCTACATATCAAAATTAGCATACATGTCAAATTTCATTTAATTTGGACAAGCTTGAAATATTAGGATAAGTTTAGGAGAGAGAAAATGAGTAAAATGCATAAGTAATGAATAATGTGATTATATAACTTCAAAAGATGAAACTAATATTCAACACATCAAAGATAACTTGTGGATGAAGTTTGGACCAATTTGGATGTTGTTTGAGGAAGTTATGCAATTTTAGGTACATTCTACACTTTTCTATAATTTACCCAATTGGGAAGTTTTCTTTGCAAATTATCACATGCATTATAATCCTTATATATTCCCTTACCATTATCGAGTTTTTGAACCATGGGGCACCTAGTTGCACCTTGGTTTGAACGTGTTACTTTCAATGAGCATTTTAGGGATTACTCTCTTTTGAAATGAGCTTATCTTTAGAAACTATCAACCAATGGGGTTATTTCTTTGATTGGATGTCGGTTGGGATGGCCTATAACTACCCATAAACCAGAATTTGATACTAAAGAAGCCTCTATGATCTGTCCTCTTGCATGGCCATGAAATCCCTAGGCTAAGGACACATGGAAAGCTCCATGGACACCTCATGATTGACTTCTTCCTTATCCATAAAGGTTTGCATGACCATAGGCACCCTTAGCATTGGACACTTGGAAAGAAATTTGACACCTCCTGTGTGACTTCTTACTTATCCATAAAGGCTTTCATGTCCATGTACACCCTTATACATGACACATGGAAAGTCTCATAGACATCTCATACTTGACTTTTTTCTTTATATAGCTGTATCTAACCCTTCCCAACTCCCAATTTGAAAAATATTGCTCTCCTTTATTTCCTATATCTTAGAGCATCATTCCTACTCTGTTTCCATGAAGGTTCTGTACCAAGGTAAAAGGAGGTACCTACCTTGGTGAAGAAGTCTCCTAGGGTTCCAAATTTCTCTATTTAGGATTTCTTAAGCTCCTCCTTGGTGATTTTAACCAAAAATAGTAAGTATCCTCCTTTCCTTCCCTATTTTCATGTTGTTAGTCTTCCTTCCACCTTCCTCCAGGTCAGAACCCTGGTCTTCCATGGTGAAACCCAACCTAGAACCCATAAACACCTCATCTCCATGTTCTTTTGTTAGGGGTATTCACCTCTAAAGTGGAGAAGGTGCTTCTTGCTCGAGATAGGAGCTTTATTGGAGAAACCAACTTCTTTAAGATTAGGAACCTTACTTATTGGACCTATCCACCTTCCCTAGAGGTTCTTTGGAGGCCTAGTCTTGACTTGGACTATTTAGACTATGAAGTTGGGGTATGATGTATCCCTTATTCTTCTATGTTGAGCAATTCACCTATGCTTATTCATTCTCTTTGTCCTATGGACATTAGCCTATACACAATGTATTTTCTTTTCAAAATCATGGTTCATGTGAACTACCTTATTTGATATTGTTCATGTGGTCATGGATATTCTTTTGATCTCTTATCTTATGCTTTGTTCATGATGGAACTCTAGAAGATGACATGTGATGTCTTTGGCCCACTTATGAGATGGATGTATATGTTGGTCACTTATGTGGTGACTAGTTTATATATTCTGACTATACTTTCTACTTGCCTCTAGATTTAGCATGCAATGTGATTCAGTAGCACTAGAATAGTATAATTGCATTGGTTTTTATGGCATATGTATTATTTTCTATTGAGCAGATGTGATATTTTCTACTCTTTTGGGATGGAAAGGAACCTCATACCCAGGGCAAGATGTGTGATTCTTGGCCCATGTTTTATATATTTGGGAGATTGGAAGTATTCCTTTCTCTATCAAGTTTTAAGTTTATGAGACTTGGCCATCTTGGTGTTTATATTATTCTAGGACTATGTTTATCTCACATGCATGTAGGTTGATGATATGGGGTGTGTGCCCTAATTCTTTACATGTGCTTGTGTGGCACAATCTTTATGTTTTATTAATGGCAAGTATTCTTTTGTTATCATATGATTTCAATTCCTTTTCTCTTGATACCCATTTGGGTGGTCCTTATCATTTCTATGGGAAGCCTTTTTATTTGATGTCCTTTATTCCATATATTGCTCAATTTCCTATTTAGTATGCACATACCAGCCTTTGTTGATGTCATCTATTTTCTCTTCTTGTTGGGGTATGCTTCCAACCCTCGGTGAAGGACTTGGATGATAAGGCATGAAGTTTTGAACTAGCTTAAGGAGTTAAAACTTGGAGCCAAAGTTGTTATGGTTTAGATTTCCCTCTACTCAGATCCTTGTTTTTTTTTAAATTAAGCCAGGGGACCATCTATTCACCCCACTCCCCTCGTGTGGGTGCAAACAAAAGCAAACATACAGCTCCTTCTAAAACGCAGGTAAAACCCCACATATCACACCAACACACACCACAAAAAGAAACTAGGCCGCACAACCAGCCCACAACCCCTCTTACCTCTCTCTTCGCAACACAATATAAGGCGTCTTGTGTTTCTCAAGAAACACCATGCCCCTAATCCTACCAGGAACATCCCTTATATCAGAAACAACAAGCGGTTCATTCAAATGCATACCCCATCTCCCTATCTCCTTCGGGATCGAATTGATAACTTTATGCACTATAGATCCAGCAATGTCCCTCTCTGCAATGATCTCCTTGACCTCTTTGATCAAATTGACGATCTTCCAAGGGGCAACATCAGCTCCCCACAACATATACTCATATCCTTGTGTTGTATCATACATGTAAACCCTTATGGGATATTATGTTGTACTTTTGTAATCTTTTGTGAAAATTGAATATAGTCATTATTTTTATTCCGCTTGTACACTTTGGTTGTTTTAGATACCATTTACTGAAATTTGAAAAAGATACACCTATTCCAGCATACCTTTGAGTGTGTTCGGAATGGATGTTTTATTCTTCAATTTTTCTTTATAAGGGGGTGATCCCTCCTCCTTACAACATGGTATTAGATCCCATAGTAGTCGGAATCTGACTATTTCAATTTTTTCTCCCTAGTTAGAATCCTTGCCTCACCTTTAAGTGACATGTTTGCCCTAGAGTTGATCAATAGATGATGAAGAGTTGATTTAGGATCATATAGTTTCACATTAGAATAATGATGAATAGATCCTTAAAATAATTACAAGTAAAAGATGCGTAAGTAACCATAGTAACTTGAGGTTGTTTAGCTTGGTCTTTAGGCAGCTACTAGGACATGAAGTTGAAACTAAAGGTGTCTAGAAAGGATCAGGGTTTAGGGGTTCGCAAGATTTTCCTCCGTACCACAAGCTTGGTTTACGAGGACTCCCGAATCCATATGATACATCATGGCCTGAGCTGATATGAATTATCTGAAATACCATGCTTTTAGGCAATAGTAGCCTTAGACATCTATATGATTCATCTTTAGGGACCCTAATATGTTGAACTAGTTTCCCAGGTGTAATGACTTGTTTGCATGATGGATACCCAATATAGTTCCCTTATGACCCATAGAACCACATGTTTGGATAGTTATCCCTAGAACCTAGACTTTGAAGCTTTGTGTTTAATAACAAATCAGAGTACATAGTGAAGCGTGATGGATCTTTTATATGGTTTAGTTAGACTACTGTTTTACCTCTAAATTAGTTGGCTTGGTAGGTTAAATCCTTTAAGAGGTGGTGAATAAGTTTTTTACTTATATGTGGATGTTTTTATTTCGAGGACAAAATCTCTTTAAGGGGTGGTGTGTTGTAACATACTTGATCGCAAACCCTACCTTAGAAGTTTGATCTTTTGGACATAGTCAAACAAGGTTGAGGTTAGACCAAAGGATGTTTAGTATAACCCTAATTAGCTAATGCATGAAATGATCACCTTAGTGTAACCTAATGTTCTAACATTAATCTTAGGTTTATAATGGATTCACAAAATATGCCAAATAACTCATTTTGGTGGTAATATGAAGATAATGAACTTAATTGGATAAATAATTTAGATAATGGGTCGTTAATGGGCCATATGAAATATCTCATAAAATAAAGTCTCAAAAGTGGAAACAAACTTCAAATTCATAAACTACTTTAAAAAATTAGCGTACATGTCAAATTTCATCTAATTTGGACTAACCCTTGAAATATTAGGATAAATTTAGGAGAGAGAAAATGAGTAAAAGGCATAAGTAATGTGTAATGTGATTATATAACTCTAAAATATGGAAATATTTGCGAATTCATATTCAACGCATCAAAGAGAACTTGTGGATGAAGTTTGGTCCAATTTGGATGTTGTCTGAGCAAGTTATGAATTTTAGGTACATTATGGACTTTTCTACAATTTACCCAATTGGGAGGTTTTCTTTGTAAATTGTCACATGCATTATAATACTTATATATTCCCTTACCATTCTCGAGTTTTTGAACCATGGGGCACCTAGTTGTACCTTGGTTTGAAGGTGTTACTTTCCAAGGGCATTTTAGGGATTACTCTCTTTGTAAATGAGCTTAACTTTAGAAGCTACCAAGCAATGGAGTTATTTCTTTGATTGGAGGTCAGTTGGGATGGACTATAAGTGTCTATAACCCACAATTTGATATTCAAGAATCCTCTATGAGATGTCCTCTTGCATGACCATGAATTCCCTAGGCTAAGGACACATGAAAAGCTCCATGGACACCTCATGCTTGACTTCTTCCTTATTCACAAAGGTTTGCATGTCCATAGGCACCCTTAGCATTGGACACATGGAAATAAACTTGGCACCTCGTTCTTGACTTATTCCTTATCCATAAAGTCTTGCATGTCCATGGACACCCTTATACATGACACATGGAAAGTCTCATAGACACCTCATACTTGACCTCTTTCTTTATATAGGCATATCTACCCCTTCCCAACTCTCAATTCGAAAACTCTTGCTCTCCTTTATTTCCTATAGCTTAGACATCATTCCTACTCTTTTTTCCACGAAGGTTATGTCCCAAGGTAAAAGGAGGTGCCTACCTTGGTGAAGAAGGCTCCAAGGGTTCCAAATTTCTCTATTTAGAATTTCTTAAGCTCCTCCTTGGTGATTTTGATCAAAAATAGTAAGTATCCTCCTTTCCTTCCCTATTTTCATCTTGCTAGTCTTCCTTCCACATTCCTCCAGGTTGGAAACCTGGTATTCCATGGTGAAACCCAACCTAGAACCCATAAACACCTCATCTCCATGTTCTTTTGTTTGGGGTTTTCACCTCTAAAGTGGAGAAGGTGCTTCTTGCTCGAGATAGAAGCTTTGTTGGAGAAACCAACCTCTCTATGCTTGGGAACCTTACTTATTGGACTTGTCCACCTTCCCTAGAGGTTCTTTGGAGGCCTAGTCTTGACTTGGACTGTTTAGACTCTAAAGTTGAGGTATGATGTATCCCCTATTCTTCTATGTTGAGCAATTCACCTATGCTTATCCATTATCTTTGTTGTATGGACATTAGCCTATACACAATGTCTTTTCTTTTGAAAATAATGGTTCATGTCGACTACCTTATTTGTATTCTTTTGAACTCTTATCTTATGTTTTGTTCACGATGGAGCTCAAAAAGATGACATGTGATGTCTTTTGCGCACTTATGAGGTGGATGTATATGTTGGTCACTTATGTGGTGATTAGTTTATATATTCTAACTATACTTTCTACTTGCCTCTACATATAACATGCTATGTGTGTAACACCCCTGACCTGGGTTATACTTTAACCCTAGGTGTTTTGATTAATAAATATGATTAAATGCTTAATCTTATCTTGTGAAAGGTTATTAGGGTTCAAGAGGAACTTATATTGCAATTCTAGTCCTTTTTGAACATTGTTGAAATCAATGTTTTGCCTGTTTTGGACTAAAGTGCAAATTACCCAAGTTGAGGGGTTTAAGTGCAAATTTTGCATGATAATATGTTCCTCATGTGTTGAATCATCATGAGAGTAAAGATGATGCTGAGGTATGGCTTATGGAAGCCTGAATACCAAGAAAGATCTGATAAAACAATGTATGTGCATGAAAACCTAGTTTTGGTGTAATGTGCAATTTACCCAAAACCTAGGGTTCAATATGCAAATTACCACTTCAATAAGGTCCTTAATGTTCCTTGGCATCATGTAGAGCAAATAAAATGAGAGGGGTGCCTCATTTGAATTAAGTTGGAGGAGAGAGAATCTTGATATTAAAATAATCAAGATTTAATCATAAGTGAAACCCTAATTCAAATTAGGGAAAAAATGAATGTATTAATTAAAGGGCCTTCAACCAAAATGTTATTGGTTTATTTTGAATAAGGATGGACGTTCTTTTTCCAAGATAAGGAACGAAAATATCCTAAGAAGGTGAAATTCCACTCACCATTATTATAAGGAAAAGAAAACCCACTCACATATGGATATTAATATAATAAGCATTAAGGTGCTTAATTTGATTTTCTTTAAATGATGGATAATGAAGAGGAATAAGAGGCAATGAAGATAGCCTCGTCCTTAAGGATTTTTAGGGGAATTTGAGGGGGAAGAGGCGGCCATATTTTTGGAATTTAATGCATTTTAATAATGCATTTTCTCTCTCATCAATTTTCTTATAAAAGTACCTTTACCAAGCCAAAACAAAGGCTATTTCGGATTCTTTTCTTTACCCTTGCTTGGAAAACGACTAAGGATCTGTGGAGTAGCAGGAGGACGACCCCAACCTGTTGGTAAGGTCCTTGACCTTCGTTCTCCTTGATTCCATGGTGGAAATCAAAAATAAATCATTGATTTCTTCTTATTTGGATCTCCTCTTCAACCCTAACCAACTTTTTCATCCAAAAGCTTGAGGACGAGCTTAGGGGGAGTTGCTAGAGATTCATCCACCATTAATGGCGTGAGCTTGAAGCTTTGGAGCTCAATTGGAGGCGGGTTTTATAACTCAAACCCTTAATCATTGCTATTGCATCAATCAATTATGCTTTGTTGATTGTTTTCTTCAATTTGATGCATACTTGTTTCCTTGCTGCAATTTCCATCAAGAACGGTTGCTGTTCTTGGTTGTTCGAAGGAATGGGATGATGACATTATCCTATATTCTTATCCAAAGAAAATTACCAAGCCAAATGGTCTTGATATCTATTCCAAATCGTTTTAAATTGATTGGCTATGCGGTTTCAGCAAACCGTTTTAGGGAAAACGGTTTCATGACCGTTTGATATGGTTGAACAAGCGTTTACCGTTTGGGAATCTTGTTCCTAATTATGTAGGATAATTACCCTCCAAATTTTAGGGGTTAACTCCAAAGGAATCGTGAGTTGAAGGCCAATCAATTAGATAAATCGAATTGAATTAAATGCTGATTTTCAACCTGATCAACTTGACCTGTTTGGGAAAACGGTTTCAAGACCATTTGAGTGTGCTGACCAAGCATTGACCGCTTGGGATTCCTGTGTATAATGATGTTGGTTAATGACTCTCCAAATTTGAGGGATTAACTCCCAAGGAATCGTGAGTTGAAGCCTAATCAATTAGGGAAACCTAATTGAATTAAGTGCTGATTTTCAATCTGATTTAATTGACCTTTTTGAGTAAATGGTCTCAAGACCGTTTGAATGCATTGACCAAGGGTTGAATGTTTGGGATTACTGTTCCTAATGATGTGTCTAATTACTCACCAAATTTTAGGGATTAACTCCCAAGGAATCGTGAGTTGAAGGCTATTCAATTAAGCAAACCCTAATTGTTTATGGAAGCAATAACTCAGTATACTATGTCAAACATAGTTGTTTGTGTTTGATCAGATGGTTGATGTAACCAAATCAAGTGGAGAGAATGATAGAAATGAATTCATACATGAGTATGATTCATATGGTGATTTAGGGTAGGATCCTTAGTAAAGAGATCAAGAAACCCTAATTGAGAAGGTTAACGAACCCTAACCCTGATTTAGGGAAATTCTGAGTAAAACCCTAATCTAGGGTAATAGTGTAACCCTAATTAAGGGTAATAGTGTAACCCTAATTAAGGGTAATGACTTGGGTAACTCTAATTTAAGGTAATGAAATACCAAACCCTAATTGGAGGAATAATGAATCCCTAATTTATGGGTAATTGAATGAAACCCTAATTGGGATGATTAGTGAAACCCTAATTGAGGGTGATTCCCTGAGAAACTCGAATTGAGGATGATTCCATGTGAAACCCTAATTGGGGGCGATGTCATATGAAACCTTAAACCTAACACAGAGTAAATCTATGTAAAACCCTAAATTTGGGCTATAGTGCATGGAATTCTAATCATGGGCAATATGATGATAAATCATAACCCTAATGCCTGGGTAATGATATGAGTAAACCTTAATGATGAAATAATGAGTAATACCCTATAATGATGAAATATCTCAAGTGTTTGACTATAGGCAACCTTATAACAAGCAATGCCTTAATTTGAGATGAGTCCATATCATTGAAGATAGTTGGACAATCCTTGTGTGTGATCTATGCACATCATGGTAAAGGTGATAGGTTGGTGGATGAAAGTATTAAGATGTGAAATTCCTTATTATAAGATAAGTTAATAAACTCATGTAAGATAGAAGTGATGAGGTAAGTGATACATTGAGACATGATAAATATCACATTTAGCATTTCAGGGTTGATATACCTTGATGCATCTCAAATCCAATATTTTTAGATAAGATACACAAGGAGAGTGTTATGTAAATTGTCACAATGAAATGTAATGAGTTTAACATACTTGATAAGTAAGCTAAAATGAGTATGATGTAATCATACCATGATAATGATGAGAGATAAACTCATACCTTGTGTTGATGATCATTTAATGATAAATGATAAGAATATTAAATACTTGGAATGTCGATGGATGCTCCTAGATGTATGGAACAATATATTAGGGTTGGATTGATAAAATGAACATGAAACCCTAATTGATGTGAATAGTAAACCCTAACCCTGTGGAGGAAATAGTGGTGTTACTATTATATTACATGAGTTAATATGTTATTGTTGCCTAGTGAGAGGTGACAAGATGTGTAATGGCCTTGTGAGCCATATGGTTAGATGTTACTTAGTAAGAAGTAACAAGATGTTTCATGGGAATGATTGAGCCCTGAATGAGGTGTATTCCTCTTATGTTGATAAGGGCTGATACCCTGTAATATTGTGAAAAGGATTTATATCCTATGATAGCATGATGACTAGTGTAGTCTCATGAATGGCAAGTGAATATTACCATGTGATGATGAGATGAGAAATTATGTTTCATATGTTTTATATCTTTTCAGGTTTTGATATTTATATGCTTGCTAGAAGTGAATTAGGGTTTGTATGTCTACTTGTTTGATGCAGCCTTAATTCACCCAATTGGCATAACTAATCAAGTGCAACTCTAATCATGTAGTGTCCTGTGCCATAGATCCATCTGAGTGTCAGAACTTGCCAGATGGTGAAACGAGTATTCCTAAGGGAAACTCGGAGCGCATACTGATGAGTATGTGGGGTGCTTGTCATCCTGAATTCAAGTGTTTAGGGAGGATGACTGTGGTCATACCTAGCCCTTAGTTTGAGAACGGCTGCGGTCGTGTCTCGGTGATTATATATGTGATGATATTAGAGGACAACTGTGGTTGTACCTCAGATGGTAGGGTATGCGTACCCACCTCTTTCACTAGTGTCGTGACTTGTACCAAGGACGGACTAGGCTGTTAGCAGCTTGACCTTTTGTGTCACTGTGACAGACCCGTACTGACCGGGGGCGGAGAAGATCTTAGGAGTCCGGCTTAGCAGTGGTCAGTTGGATTTTGAGTGGTATCCTCAATTTCCTCAGGACATAATAAAAGATGTAATACAGACGTATAGCATATCTGTTTAGGGTTATACATGATGCTTCACATTGAATGATAACCCATGTTTGTTCTCTTTACATAAAGATGATGCTTAGTGCAACTAAGAGATAGTAATTATACTTATGTTGTGGATATGCATAAGACTGTAATTGTGTACATACAATGGTCATGCTTATGTTGATATCTTACTGCTACTGTTGATTATAATCATGATGCTAGATATCTCATGTTGACAGTTATGTTTCACATGCTAGCCATGCCTCTATAATTAGAAATACCTGACAGAGGCTTAATGCCTGTAATTAGGTTTGGTTAAAGTCCAATGCCTGGATGTGTAATCAGGATTGGTATAGTCCAATGCCTGAAACATTTATACCTGATTGATATAGTTTAATGCGTGAATAAGACATGATGATTTATATAATCACATGTCTGGCATAGTGAATACTTGTTTAGTAGATTGGCTAAGGCCAACAAATAGAAACAAGAATGAATCATGGGTGACACATCAGAATAATGAATGACATGAGCAAAGCTTGAGATGTTGAAAATGTATGGTAGATAAATGTTATACATGTTCTTTCTATTTCTTATAAAGAGAATAGATGAATTATTGTTCAATCATAGATAGGTGTAATACTTTAAAAGATGAGAATGATCTAAACTGCTTATCCTCTGCTCAGTTTTATATTAATTAAACTACAATAATGATGTTTCTGGCAGAGAGTTATATCTCTCGCTGGGGCAATTTTCAATTATCTCACCCCCGTGGGAACCAACATTTTTAGGTGGACGAGTGTGAAAGAGACTGAGAATATCTTTCGGATGAAGAACATCAACATCTACAAGGACAACAGTGACAACTCAGGTTGAGTGTGCTGTCTATCGTGTTTGGTAGATAGAAGTCCTATGTGTCGTCTCTGTACTCTCAGGTCCTCGGAGTTAGTACTTTGTGCTTTTAATGTATCATTTTGAGATCTTGGCTTGATGCCTCGAGGTTATTATGTTGTCTGTGTTTAGCTTTTAACAAGGCAGTTGATGTTGTAACCCTCGAGAAGAGATGGTATAAGATATATACTTATGAACCATGATGTAAATGTAATACATTGGTTATTGTTGAAAGAGTTTTCTTATGATTGGGTCTCTTTGAAAAAGGTTTAAAATTTTTAGTGATTTTCTGTAATCTGCTGCTTAGTGAACGCTTCTGCATTAGTTAATTATGTTTTTGTTAGTTGGATGCTACAATGTGTTTCAACATCACTAGAGTAGTGTAATTGCATTGGTTTTTATGGTAGATGTGTTATTTCCTACCGAGCAGATGTGATATTTCCTTCTCTTTTGGGATGGAAAGGAACCTCATACCCAGGGCAAGATGTGTGATTCTTGGCCCATGTTTTATATATGTGGGATATTGGCAATATTCCTTTCTCTATTAGTTTTCATGTTTATGAGACTTGGCCACCTTTGTGTTTATATTGTTCTAGGGTTATGTTTATCTCGCATGCATGCAGGTTGATGATATGGGGTGTGTACCGTAATTCTTTACATGTGCTTGTGTGGCACGATCTTTATATTTTATTAATGGCAAATATTCTTTTGTTATCATATGATACCCATTTGGGTGGTCCTTATCCTTTCTATGGTAAGCCTTTTATATTAGATGTCCTTTATTCCATATATTGCTCAATTTCCTATTTAGTATGCACATACCAGCCTTTGATGATGTCATTTATTTTCTCTTCTTGTTGGGGTATGCTTTCAACCCTAGGTGAAGGACTTGGATGATACGGCATGAAGTTTTGGACTAGCTTAAGGAGTTAAAACTTGGAGCCAAAGTTGTTATGGTTTAGATTTCCCTCTACCCAGATCCTTTTGTTGTATTATACATGTAGATCCTTATGGTATTTTTTGATGTACTTTTGTAATCTTTTGTGAAAATTGAATATAGTCATTATTTTTATTCTCCTGCTACACTTTGGTTGTTTTTAATACCATTTATTGAAATTTTAAAATGTTACACCTATTCCAGCATACCTTTGAGTGTGTTTGGAATGGATGTTTTATTCTTCAATTTTTCTTTATAAGGGGGTGATCCTACCTCCTTACAATATGGAATCAGAGCCCATAGTAGTCAAAACTTGACTATTTCAATTTTGTCACCCTAGGTAGAATCCTTGCCTTACCTTTAAGTGACATGTTTGCCTTAGAGTTGATCAATTGATGATGAAGGGTTGCTTTAGGATCATATAGTTTCACATTAGAATAATGATGAATAGATCCTTAAAATACTTACAAGTAAAAGATGCATTAGTAACCATAGTAACTTGAGGTTGTTTACCTTGGCCTTTAGATAGCTACTAGGACATGAAGTTGAATGCACATGTGTCTAGAAAGGATCAGGGTTCAGGGGCTAGAAAGATTTTCCTCTGCACCACTCTCTTGGTTTACGATGACTCCCAAATCCATATGATACTGGCCTGGCCTGAGCTGATATGAATTATTTGAAATACCATGCTTTTAGGTAATAGTTGCCTTAGACATCTATATGATTTATTTTTAGGGACCCTAATATGTTGAACTAGTCTCCCATGTGTAATGATTTGTTTGAGGATGGATACCCAATATAGTTCCCTTATGACCCATAGAACCACATGTTTGGATAGTTATCCCTAGAACCTAGACTTTGAAGTTTTGTGTTTAATAAGCTATCAGAGTACACAATGAAGCGTGATGGATCTTGTATATGGTTTAGTTAGACTACCCTTTTACCTCTAGATTAGTCGGCTTGGTAGGTTAAATCCTTTAAGGGGTGGTAAATAAGTTGTTCTCTTATATGTGGATGTTTTGATTTTGAGGACAAAATCTCTTCAAAGGGTGGTGTGTTGTAACATACTAGATCTCAAACCCTACCCTAGAAGTTTGATCTTTTGGACGTAGCCAAACAAGTTTGAGGTTAGACTAAAAGATGTTTGTTATAACCCTAATGAGATAAAGCATGTATAGATCACCTAAATGTAACCTAATGTTCTAACATTAATCTTACGTTTATAATGGATACATAAAATATGCCACATAACTCATTTTGGTGGTAATATGAAGATAATGAACTTAATTGGATAAATAATTTAGATAATGGGCCTTTAATGGGCCATATGAAATATCTCATAAAATGAAGTCTCAAAATTAGAAATAAACTTCAAATTCATAATCTACATATCAAAATTATCGTACATGTCAAATTTCATCTAATTTGGACAACCTTGAAATATTAGGATAAGTTTAGGATAGAGAAAATAAGTAAAAGGCATAAGTAATGAACAATGTGATTATATAACTTCAAAACATGGAATAAATGGAAAATTCATATTCAACCCATCAAAGATAACTTGTGGATGATGTTTGGTCCAATTTGGATGTTGTTTGAGCAATTATGCAATTTTAGGTACTATCTAGACTTTTCTACAATTTATCCAATTGGGAGGTTTCCTTTACAAATTGTCACATGCATTATAATCCTTATATATTCCCTTACCGTTCCCGTGTTTTTGAACCATGGGGCACCTAGTTGCACCTTGGTTTGAAGGTGTTACTTTCCAAGGGCATTTTAGGGATTAATCTGTTTATAAATGAGCTTATCTTTAGAAGCTATCAACCAATGTGGTTATTTCTTTGATTGGAGGTCAGTTGGGATGGCCTATAAGTGTCCATAAATTGACATTTGATATTCAAGAAGCGTCGATGAGCTATCTTATTGTATGGCCATGAAATCCCTAGGCTAAAGACACATGAAAAGCTCCATGGTCACCTCATGCTTGACTTATTCCTTATCCATAAAGGTTTGCATGTCCATAGGCACCCTTAGCATTGAACACATGGAAAGCAACTTGACACCTCATTCTTGGCTTCTTCCTTATCCATAAAGGCTTGCATGTCCATGGAGACCCTTATACATGACACATGGAAAGTCTCATAGACACCTCATACTTGACCTCTTTCTTTATATAGCCATATCTAACCCTTTCCGACTCCCAATTTGAAAACTCTTCCTCTCCATTATTTCCTATAGCTTAGAACATAATTCCTACTCTGTTTTTCCATGAAGGTCATGTACCAAGGTAAAAGTAGGTGCCTACCTTGGTGAAGAAGGCTCCTAGGGTTCCAAATTTCTCTATTTAGAATTTCTTAACCTCCTCCTTGGTGATTTTGACCAAAACTAGTAAGTATCCTCCTTTCCTTTCCTATTTTCATATTGTTAGTCTTCCTTATACCTTCCTCCAGGTCGAAACCCTAGTCCTCCATGGTGAAACCCCACCTAGAGCCCATAAACACCTCATCTCCATGTTCTTTTGTTAGGGTTTTTCACATCTACAGTGGAGAAGGTGCTTCTTGCTCGAGATAGGAGCTTTGTTACAGAAACCAGCCTCTCTAAGCTTGGGAACATTAATTATTGGACCTTTCCACCTTTCCTAGAGGTTCTTTGGAGGCCTAGGCTTGACTTGGACTATTTAGACTCTGAATTTGAGGTATAGAATATACCCTATTCTTCTATGTTGAGAAATTCACCTATGCATATTCATTCTCTTTATCCTATTTACATTAGCCTATATAATGTACAACATGATATCAACATCAATCGTTGATCCAGTCTTACTAATTGTATAGTCTATTGACTTGACATTTTAGTGGATCGACTAGACACTCCAGTTGGTCGAATCACATTCCTACTTGGTTGATTGGACACTCCAGTTAGGCAACTATCAACCAATGTTGTTCAAGTTGATTACCCAAACACTTCAATAATCATGTAAAGTTTTATTCATGAGTAAACTTCCATTCCAGGTTCTTCCTATGTGTGTGACCCTATAGCTTACAAATTTCATTGGTAGTGAATGTCCATAACTAGATTATGGCATCACAAATAATGAGAGGTATATCGCAATGCATCATTTCTACACAAGTAATTGGAAAGTTGGAGAACAACTTCACCTACAATATATGATCACTAATACTGTGATCGTATACATCATTTGTCTCTAATATCAAGATTTAACTTGAGGCATGGCATCTTCATCCTCTTAGTATTCAATCCGTATTCCTTGAACAAGAGCAGTTTGTCTAAGATGCATGTGAGCTCACATATCATATATTGATTCACATGAGTATGGTCATACATTTCTCAGTCTAACTTATCAAGTGGCCAAGATATTAACTTCAGTTGGAGGGAAATCCCATCTACATCACTTACATTCAATCCCCATGTTTCATAACATACTCAAACATCACCTACATTGTGACCCTTATTCAAGATCACGTTAGATGGTGTCAAAATACATTGAATAAACATGTGATGATTGTAGTGACTTCAGGTCTAAGAACTTCAATCACCATTATCACAATGGGAGCTGATTTTGACTATTGTTCTCTATGGAGGGTCTGTCTGAAAAACTATTCTCCAACAAGTACATTTGTGTTTGGCTTGAAATCAGATATCATGACAATTGAGATTCTATCATTAGTCAACACACATTCTAATCCTATGTATTGTTGTTGTCTATATATTGTTTCAACTATAATATTTTAATAGGGACATACTAAGAATGTATATACTCTTATCATACATATGATCTCATTGTTTAAGTCCTCAACCTAAAGAGATATGTCATCAAGTACTATCTTTCTTAGACATCTATCATCTTATACCATCATCTCATAATTGAAAAACCAGTTAAATGAAAGACCACCTTCATTATTAATTAAATCCATTACATGATGCCTCATTACAATCATTGTATGACTTCCTCTGGGCATACGTACCAAAACGTCATGACAAATTTTATATTTTAAATATTGAATTCATATTAACTATTTTTTTATGATTACCATTCAAAATCATTTTAGAAAATTACAATTTTCTTAGATAAAATTCCATGAATTTTTTTTGATTTAAAAGATATTTAATTTCTTTTCATTTACATGGTTTTCTAACTTGCGTTTTGTTTTTGTAAACCATCTATCATTCAAAATGTACATCTTTTCATAATACAAGTAATTAATTTTTCTAAAATGTTGGATATAAAATTTAGTCTTGTTATTAGTCAAAAATATATGGATGAAATGCCTTGTACTAAAAACATTTGTATATTGAACAATTGATTGTTTTTAACATTTACATTGTACTAGACTAGTTCTTTCAAAAAAAATTAATAAAAGATAATTTATGAGAACTAAGACATAAAATATATATTTTTCTTCTAATAATGAAGTCATGACATTCAGTTCATATGAATTAATGTATGAATATATACGATGACAGTCATTTTCTTTCTGACATGTCTTCCTCTTGTTAATGTATTACAACCATCAATGATATAATAATTAATACTTTGTATAGGTTCAACTCTTATATCAAACTAAGCATGCAATTAACACTATTCACCTTTCTACCACTCTATATTATCTAATCCCTTTAGAGCACGAAATCTTCATATAAATATAACGCATTCAAAATGTGTTCACACTTTCATTAGATAACTATATTGGTGTTTCCCATATAAAAGTACCATTCCATAAATGACAATCATATAACTATATTAATGCACTAATCATATGTTGTTACATGAGTCTATTGACTCAGTTGCAAATGGCCAACAATAAAGTAATTCCTATATTTGATGAACATAATAAATCTTTATAGAACAATGTTTTTACAAAAACTACTAATCAAGATGAAGGTAAAATTGGACATGATATTGACTTAAATACTAAAAAAACATTGAGAAAATAATAAATTATCCTAATTCAGCACATCATGAATGAACATTAGAAAATTTTGTACCTAGTGGTAGAGTAGATTCCTTGAGTTTCATACCAGACATATTTCAAATAATTGGGTTTCCCAAAGGAACTAAAACTTTTTCAGTTTACAAGATGATTACTGGGTTGATAACTTTCATCAACCAGTTGGAAGTCAACTTCTCTTCTCCAAACAATGCAATTCATATAAATGTTCTATTTTTATCTAGAACTCTAATTGTTTTGAAGATTCATATATGGTCCAAACAATAAAATGTCCAAATACATGTATTGAATGTCTTAAAGAGACTTTTTCACATATTTTTTTCGATATTGTCAACAATGTACATGTATTTTGCATGTATTTCATTATAAATGAGAAGGTGGAATAAGATTGATCAATCATTCAATAAAAAACACTGCTCAACTGGGCATTTAAAATTAGAACCATCATTTAAGAATAACACTTATTTCTCATACGATCATGCCAATTGTAGTAACTCAGTTGGATATGCCAAGATGAGAACTTTGTGATGAAGTCAATTATGAGTAAATTAGATCATCTCATACTAAGACACATATATTGCAAGGATGAAGGCGATTTATACAACTTTTGATGACCAAAAACATTCACACTACGACCTAATTTGATTGATGAAATGATTATCATAAAAAATTCTATGGATATAATTTACCCATTGACTTTGTCATTATACTATTAAAATATAGGCACTTTTAGATTTTAGTGAATGGATTGGGCTTTTGTTCTTGATATTTCAGGTCGGTACATGATTATCCTAAATTTTTGATCTGGCTATTGTAGGTAGGGTACATCATTCAAACATTTCTTATAGGAAAATTGAGCAGCACACATATTATTTCTTATTACATGTACTCATTACTATGTGTTGATAATGATATATAACCACTAGAATTTCCTATTCACTATAGAAGAAAAGTGAATTATGATTATGATACCTTAGTTTTCTACTCAAGATAAACTAATTCTTGCATATCATAAAATATAAGCACTAACTCAAAAAATAAAAGTGGAATTACTTGTTATACAAAACCCAAAATAACCTAGGATAAATGTCAATTTTCTATGCATCATCTTTGTGAGAATGTCAGCAAGAAGGCCAAAAATAAACAATTCAACATCAAGGTGTATGGGCACTACATGTGATGAACAAGAATTTCATCATGTATGTGCGATTGAGATGATCAAGATAACATCCACACTTCTATGGTAGAGGTGGTCTTCACTGTGTGGTCTCTAACATTTGAAGAGGGCTTCAGATATGGCTCATGTTGGCTAAATTGGATATTAGCTCACCCTATCTTTTGATGAAGACAAACATTTCGTATTTGTGATTATTAACATTTTATCTTAGTGTTTCAGGAACAAAAGAGCATGGTTGAGAAAAATTCATCAAGATAGGAATATCAGATACTTGAATTATTGTGTACATGTGTTTATTTATAATACAATTGTAAAATTTCTTAGAACTCATGTAAAATCAAGCTATGGACCAACCCCACCTACCCAAAACCTAACCACATATCTAAACTAATTGTCTAGGGTAGGTTGGTCACATTAGAAAAACTATTAGATAGATATTTCAACTTGTGTTAAACTATTTTTCAGGGACTTGGTGGGTCGAAGACATTGTCAGCCGAGACAAACTCAATTGACCGAGTACCTCCTCGGTCGAAGACCTAGAACACCTGAAAAACCCTCAATATTGTCTAGCCCTGAGTCATTCCCGATTTCCGAAATTGTCAACCGAGAAAGAGGTTTTGTGAATTGAGAAAAGACTGTTAGTTTTTCTGACCAAGAAGTTAGAACGGCAAATAGTCGTTATTCAAGTTTGACCCTTGGACCAATCCCATTCCAACAATTTCTCGACCGAGTGACTTCCCTTTGACGATTTTCTCGACCGAGATATGTTCTGGAATGTCATTTTTATTAACAGATAAATCAGCCATTACACCTACTTTGACCCATCTACAATAGCTATATCTCATCATAGAACACTCTAGACACTACTCTAAGATGACCTAACAGTTTCACACCATTCCTATAAATAGTAGTGGTCTAGGGGCATCCTATATACAACTTACATGTTTGTAATACAACACTTGAGCAACATTTGAGCAACTTTCAGCCATAGTCTTCATTTGCAATCTTCTATAGCTGCCCAATTCATGTCCTAGCCATAAATATCCAACACCACCACTTCATCATTATCTAATCCATAAGTGTTATTGGTCCATAAGCTTGATCTAGGATATTGTGAGCTACATTGGTGATTTTCCTTTCTCCAATCTTCTTCCTTCATTCATGATTTGTGGCGGGACTACTCCAAGGATAGGAGTCTGTCCAAGATCATGTAAGTGAAGAATAAGTCTTCACTTTGGTGCTCTTCTGTGGCCATCAAAGAAGAGAAAGCATTGTGGTGCTCTTCCATTATTCGTTGAATAAGAGGAGATCGGTTCTCTTCCATCGTTCGTCAAAGAAGACGTTTTCTTAAGTTCTCTTCCATGGCTGGTAAAGAAGAGGGATTAGTACAACAAGTACTTTTGTAATTTGTCCTAACAGATAAGTAAGAAAATTCTTTGTTGCAAAATCCTAGTTGGAAACAATTAGGTAGTGGATTGACGTCATATACAGAACCACTCTAAATGCCATCTTCATTTTTGGTTGCTTGCATTTTTCATTCCATTATTGCTTTAAATTTTTATCATAATCTATTCACCCCCCTCTAGATCTCTTCATTTTGTATCAGAGCAGGTCTTCAAGGCTTTAACCAGTCTTGAAGAATGGGGGATGGCATTCTTGGCAACCTTAATTTGGAAGGATCACATGTGAGTAGGCCTCCAGTGTTTGATGGATCAAACTACACCTACTGGAAAAGGAGGATGTAGTTCTATTTTCAAAGCATCATCTTTGATTTGTGGAGGATGATCGCTCACCCATATGAACTCCCAACAACAAAATTGGAAACATGGGACACAAATATGGTAAAACAAGCCACTCTCAATGCAAAGGCAGTAAACATTTTTTATTGTTCTTTATCTATTAATGAATTTAATCGCATATCTTCTTGTGAAACAACTCATGAAATATGCCACAAAATATATGTAACACATGAAGGAACTGCACAAGTTAAAAATACTAAAATTAGCATGTTAAAACATAAATTTGAATTGTTTCGTGTGCAATCTGATGAAACTATTGTAGAAATGTATGCTAGATTCTCTAACATTGTCAACAGCCTAAGTGCACTTGGAAAAAACATCAGTGAGGAAGATCAAGTATAAAAGATACTTAGGTCAATGCCTCCAAGGTACAAGTCAAAGATAACTGCTATTGAGGAAGCAAATGATCACACAACACTTAAGACGGAGCTGCTCATCAGTAACTTGGAGACACATGAAGTCACCTTAGAAGAAGAAGAAAGTATTGAGGTCAAGCAACAAAAGGGAAGAAAGAAAGAACTTGCATTTAAAGCTACCTCCAAGCACCCCCAAGAAATAACATACAAAACGACAGTGACACAAGTAGCGATGATGAAGAAAATGCTTTAATTGTAAACGGTAAGAAATAAAAAGTTTTCATTCTTCCAAGTGCTTTGAATGCGGGAAAAAGGGCCACTTGAAGAATGAATGTATGAAGCTCAAAAATAATAAGTCATCATTCAAGAAAAAAGACAAAAGTGAAAAATCCTACAAAGCCACCTGGGATCAATCAAATGATGAATGTGGAAGTAGTGAAGAAGAAGAGTTAGAATGTATAATGGCAATCGAAGATGAAGAAGAAACAAAAGAGGTAGATATTTTTCAATTATCTAAAGAAGAATTAGTTACTAGCCTAGAAGACATTCATCCAAAATACATTGACTGCAAGAAATAAAAGAAAAAACTTAGTAAAATTATTGATGAACTTCACATAAATTTAGATAACCTCAATATTGAAATGATACTATAAAGTATTCAAATAATACAGTAAAATAATCCATTGAAGATTATAAAGCACAATTACTTACTCTCAAAAATAATAATAATCTACTCTCTCAAGAAAAGGTTGAATTTCTTGCTAAAATGAATGATATTCAAACTCAACCTATTTTATGCACTCATTTGGAATATGATGATATTATCAAAGAAAGATATAGTTTGTTATCAAATCTAGACCAAGAAAATTTAAATATAACAAAAAAGGTTGCTGAAAATGTTGAACTAAAAAAGTATCTACGTTAATGCAAGGAAACAAAAATCTTAATAATATCCTAGATAACTCTTATAAACAAATAGGAAGAAGAGGTCTAGGATATGTACCTAAAAGTCAGACTAGAAAAGCATATATTCCTAAGACCAAACTTATGTATGTACCTAAAAACAATCTTTTTCAAGATCACATTGTCAAAAAGAGGAATGAAATTGATTTCATTTGTTGTCATTATTGCTTACGTCTTGGACATTACTCATTTTCATGTACTTACATGAAAGATCAGGATAAAGATTTAGTCTAGGATAGGTAACATCGGAACCAATCTTACAATTAAAAATGTACTATTAGTAGATGGTTTACATGACAATTTTCTAAGTGTTAGTCAATTGTTTGATAGTGGATATGATGTGCTTTTTAACAAAACTTGTTGCAAATTGCTTGAAGAAGACACAAACAATATCGTATATGAAGGAAAAAGAGTAGGCAATCTTTATGTTATTAGGCCTAACTCTATGAAATCAATTGATGGAAAATGTCTTATTTCAAATGATAATACTCAACTTTGGCATAGAAAATTAGGACATGCAAGTATTCTTGTTATTAAAAAATTAATTAAACATGATCTAGTTCATGGTTTGCATAAAATCTCTTCTGATAATCCTGAAAATTGTGAACCTTGCACATTAGGAAAACAAACCAAAAAATCTTTTAAGACAAAACAAATCCTTAATCCTTGTAGATCTAGACCCCTTGAACTCATACATATGGATTTATTTGGACTAATGAGAACACAATCCATAGGAGGTAAGAGATATTTCTTTGTAATTATTGATTATTATAGTAGATATACTTAGGTACATTTTCTTTTAGGAAAAGATGATACCACTAAAATATTTATTCATTTTTTCTCAAAGATAGAAAATCAACTTCAAAATAAAATTTGTACCATTAGAAGTGATCATGGAGGAGAATTTAAAACCATTCATTTGAAGATTTTTGTTCATCTAAAGGTTACAATCACAAATGTTTCTACTCCACGCACTCCACAACAAAATAGTTTAGTTGAAAGGAAAAATTATTCTCTACAAGAAATGGCTAGAACTATGCTATTAGAGCATGGCACACCTAAAACTTTTTGGGTTGAAGCCGTTAATACCGCATGCTAAGTTCAAAATAGAATTTCAATTCATCGCCAACTTAAAAAGACTCCTTATGATATACTAATTTCTAAGAAACCTAGAGTAGATTACTTTCACACCTTTGGAACATCATGCTATATATTGAATACTAAAGATGATAAAGACAAATTTGATCCAAAATCACAAAAAGGGTTCTTCTTAGGTTACTAAACCCCAAGTAAGGCTTATAGAATCTTTAATACAATATCCAAAAAGGTGGAAGAATCAATTCATGTAGCATTTCATGAAAATCAATTAAACAATGAAATAGAAAATGATCTTCCACAACTAATTGAAGATTTAACCATATCACCTAAAGAAGATAATAATGCCAAAAATGAACAAAATCAAAATCAAAATAAAGAACCACATCAGCCCATTCCAAGAATAATAAAATACCATCCTCAAGACCTAATAATTGGTGATCCTTTCGATAAAGTAAAAACTAGGTCCTCTTTTCGAGATGTAGCTAACACAACTTTTGTATCCATCATTGAACCTAAAAAGATTGATGAATCTCTTAAAGATGATTATTGGATCATTGCTATGTAAGAAGAACTAAATCAATTTGCTAAAAATGATGTGTGGGATTTGGTTCCTAGACCTAAAGATAAAACCATTATTGGAACTAAATGGGTATTTCATAACAAGTTAAATGAAGTTAGATAAGTCATAAGAAACAAAGATAGATTGGTCACTCAAGGTTATAATCAATAGGAAGGAATTGACTTTGATGAAACATATGTTCTTGTTGCTAGACTTGAATCAATTTGTGTGCTATTAGCTCTAGATGCACATACAAATATCAAACTTTTTCAAATGGTTGTTAAAAGTGCATTTGTAAATGCTATAATGAAAGAGGAAGTTATGTTGCTCAACCTCCCAGATTTGAAGATCCAAAACATTCTGATCACATTTACAAATTAAAGAAAGCATTATATGGTCTAATACAAGCTCCTAGAAATTGGTATGAACGCTGAAATAATTATCTTTTTGAAAATGATTTCTTTGTGGGAAAATTAGATCCTACATTATTTATCAAAAAATTTGAATCAGATTTTCTTATCATCCAAATATATGTTGATGATATTATTTTTGGTGCTTCACATGAATCCCTTTACACACAACTTAGTGATATTATGCAAGAGGAATTTGAAATGAGTCTTATGGGTGAATTAACATTTTTTTTGGGTTTTCAAATTAAAAAAACTATGTGTGGTATTTTCCTCAACCAAGAAAATACGCAAAAGAACTATTGAAATGATTTAATATGAAAAATTATAAGCATGCTTCCACTCCAATGGGCACCTCAACAAAAATGACAAAGATGAGGATGGAGAACCCATTGGTAACTCCCTATATAGAGGTATGATTGGTAGTTTATTGTACTTAACTACATCTCGACTAGATATTATGTTTGCCATTGGATTATGAGATCGTTTTCAATCGAATCCTATGAATTCTCATCTGGTTGCTGTCAAAAGGATCTTACGATATTTAGCTGCTACATTAGACTATGGTATTTGGTACCCAAGGGATCAATCATTCGACCTTAAAGCATATACTGATGCTGACTACATCGGATGTTGCCTTGATATCAAAAGTACTAATAGAGGTTGTTTCTTACTCGGAAAATCGCTTGTTTCTTGGTTTAGTAAGAAATAAAATAATGTTGCTTTATCCACCACTAAAGCATAATATATGGCATCCGGCACATGTTGCGCACAAGTTTTATGGATGCAACAAGTTCTAAATGATTATGGATTTTCATTACCTTAAATGCCAATTTTTTGTGATAATACAAGTGCAATCAATTTATCTCAAAACCCAATTTTACATAGTCACACTAAACATATAGAAGTAACACATCATTTTCTTCGGGATCATATTTGTTAATTTAACATATGCCTTCATCATGTTGATACTGAAAACCAATTAGCTGATATTTTTATAAAACCCCTTGGTTTAGAACAATTTAGAATAATAAGAGATAAGTTAAGTATCGTACCTCTTGAAAATGTGTAATTTGATCTCTTTGCACAATGAAGTAATCTTGCTTGAGTATTGATTCATGGCTAAATTGCACATTTTTTAAGCCTTATATTAAGGGGGGGGGGGTATTCATTTACCTTTTTGAAATGACAAAGGGGGAGAAATAATAAAAAAAACACTTGATTTCTTGAGTCTTTATGTTTTCCAAATTGAGTTTTTGAAACCACAATCACACTGCCATAAAGTAAATTGGTGCACTTTACTTTGAGAGTTGGATGACATATTCCATAATTCTCTAGTATACGTGTGCACATATTTTTGATACTCAAGAAATATAACACCAAGGTATGAAAAAAACATTCCTATTGAAATGTTTGTCATCTTCAAAAGGGGGACATTGTTGGCTAAATTGGACATTAGCTCATCCTATCTTTTGATGAAGACAAACATTTCATATTTTTTATTATTAGCATTTTCTCTAAGTGTTTCAGGAACAAAAGAGTGTGGTTGAGAAAAATTGATTAAGATTGGAATATCAGATACTTGAATTATTGTGTACTTGAGCTTATTTGTAATGCAGATGTAAACTTTCTTAGAACGAATGTAAAATCAAGCTATGGACCAACCCCACCTACCCCAAACCTAACCATATGTCTAAACCAAGTGTCTAGAGTAGGTTGGTCACATTAGAAAAACTATTAGATAGGTCTTCCAACTTTTGTTAAACCATTTTTTATGGACTTGGTCGGTCGAACACGTTGTTAACCGCGAGAAACTCATTCGACCATATTTTCGACCAAGTACCTCCTCAGTCAAATACCCAGAACACCTGAAAACCCTTGAATATTGCCTAGCCCTGAGTCATTCCCGGTTGAAGAAATTATCGACCGAGAAAGAGATTTTGTGAACTGAGAAAAGACCATTAGTTTGTCTGACCAAGAAGTTAGAACAAAAGTTAGCTGTTATTTGAGTTTGACCCTTAGACCAATCACGGTCGAATAATTTCTCGACCGAGTGACTTTCGGTCGATGATTTTCTTGACCGAGATATGTTTTGGAATGTCATTTTTATTAACGAATAAATCAGCCATTACACCTACTTTGACCCATCTACAACGGCTATATCTCATCATAGAACACACTATACACTACTCTAAGATGCCCTAACACTTGCGCACCATTCCTATAAATAGTAGTGGTCTAGGGGCATCTTATATACAACTTACATGCTTGTAATACAACACTTGAGCAGCATTTGAGGAACTCTCATCCATAGTCTTTATTTGCAATCTTCTGTAACTACCCAATTCATGTCCTAGCCATAGTTATGCAACACCACCACTTCATCATTGTCTAATCCATAAGTGGTATTGGTCGATAAGCTTGATCTAGGACATTGTGAGGTACATTGGTGATTTTCCTTTATCCCATCTTCTTCCTTCATTCGTGATTTGTGGTCGGACTACTCTAACGATATGAGGTTGTCTTAGATCTTGCAAGTGAAGAAGTAGTCTTCACTTTGGTGCTCTTGGATGGCCGTCAAAGAAGAGAAAGCTTTGAGGTGCTATTCTGTTGTCTGTTAAAGAAAAGGAGATTGGTGCTCTTCCATCATCCCTCAAAGAAGAGGTTTTCTTAGGTTCTCTTCTGTGGCTGGTAAAGAATAGGGATTAGTGCAACAACAACTTTTGTAATTTGTCCTAACAAATAAGTAATAAAATTATGTGTTGCAAAATCCTAGTTGGAAACAACTAGGTAGTGGACTGACATCTTAGTTAGAACCACTGTAAATCATGTCTTCATTTTTGGTTGCTTACATTTTTCATTCTATTATTGCTTTAAATTTTTATAAGAATCTATTCACCCCCCACTCAATCTCTTTAGCTCCCACATAATAGATCATTCATAAGAACTAAATGCCATCCTAAAAGGTCATACAAGTATATAAGTAGAAGAACTAATCATTAAGATAGAATATATCAGTTTCAGTGTGCTTGGTGAGGTGTAATGATACCCTTGAATATGACCATGGTGTAAAGCAATTTCCTTCAAAAAAAATTTTCTAAAAACATGATATTTCCAATAGAGATGACAAATGTATTTGATTCAAATTGTGTGATATCAATCATTTGCCTATCTTGGATTATATGTATGGAAACATGCTTCTTACCGAGTTGAGGTGAACATTATAAAGCATTGTAATTGTGGTTATCCTTAATAGGGGCACCTAAAATACCTACATATATTGTGAGATTTTAAAATTTATTAACTTGGACAACAAGAAACTTATGAGAAGGTATTTAAAAATGATTTTGTTTTACACCTACAGATATAAATTTATGGGTTTCTTGATAGGATATATTGGCAACTTTATGATGAATGCATATGTTTATACACCATATTGTGCCCTATTGTTCAAAACAAGGAAGTAGACTAACTTTTAGAATACTATGCAAAGTCCTAGATATTGATTCAATAAGGGATCACACCATTTTTGTATGTGTGGGAGAAAGGGTCAAACAAGAAGAATTTTGTAGACTATAATTGAGTATTGCAACAAGATATGTAATGTATCTTATTTCGTTAATGTGATTCATATTATGTAAATCTTATTATTTGTACTTGGTAATGCAATTGAGTCATGTAATATTTTCTAATTGATTCATTTATTTTTTATTATTTCTTATGAATTTTATTCATGTGTTTCATACAATGCCTTTCTATTTCTATCATGTAATAGATCAACTTAACAAAGTGAATGTGTTTTTGGTTTGTTTTATGTATTTAATAATGTTAACAATCTTAATGTTTCCAATATATAGTTGTATACTTTTATTTCACATTTTGAAAGTGATGCATTGTTTAGTTTTAAATATTCCAGTATATGAATATATTGCTTAGAATTTTTTTAGATAGATATGCATCCTAGAAAAGCACCATGTTGACCATCCAAGCACTATCATTAGTTGTTAAAGTGATAATTTACTGACTACATTGTGATGCATAGCGTTACCTTAGATGGCTTCTGGTTGGCTCACAATCTCATTCATATAATCCTAGATTCCAAATGGATCACTTCTAAATTAATCATTGTGATATAAGTAGAAAGACAATAGTATAATCTTTCTTTGAGATGAATGTACAACTTTGACATTGTAGTTCTTCTAGATTTAGGGTGGACAACGATCCAATTATAGAAAAATATCCCATAGACCCCATCTCATGATAATATCTTTCTTGATTTCACCATTGTTATCACAAATTGGGAAGTCAACCAAACGGTATTGTCATCGTTATTTAGTCTTACTCTATGGTGTGAATCATTTTAAAATTTTATTTTGATTCAAAGTACTTGTTGGTGGGGCTTATAGCTATTTATGATATATCCTAACCTCTTGACTTCCTCGGTGGTTAGATTTCCCCTGATTAAACTAGAATTCATGTTCAAGTATGTTACCTTTACCTTTTTCAATTTTGAGAGTTGGATAACATTATCTTATATTTGCAACTCTAAAGTATTTTACTGAGAGTTGTAAGACGTCATTGCCTTTCCCAAAATGAAGGTCATTTTGTCCAGTTGTTTATGTTTCAGATGTGGTTATGGGAAAGGATAATATCAAAATGCCCATGAACCCATTTAATAAATTTTACTGAGGATGTCCCATTGAAATTCAAGTAGAAAATCTTGATTAATCATCAATAGTTTTAACAAATTATAAGGTTACCATTTTATTTTATGATAATTCTTCTATCCATAGATGATCCAAGTTTCTTAAAAAATTCTAAGGTGTGAAGGGATATGTCCAAGTTGTTCATTTTACATGCAAAATAATTATTTATATTAGGTGACATTTAGTTTGAAGAAAGATTTGACCTCACTTTTAATTTATATCTAATATTCCATTTGACATGTACGATTAGAAACTTACCACAATTAATTTTTTTTTATGAATGAGGCTCTATAGAGGCTTATAGAGAAATTTTGAGATATGTGATTTTATCCATATAGAGCCTTTTAGCTACACAATAGTAGAGTAGCACCTTCGAAAATAGTACTTGAATAGTAAAACTTGTTCATATATAAAACCACTTCTTTACCGCAATTAGTAGGATTCAAGGCAAAGAACATGATTCAAGGATTAATACCATCATTACATATAGGATGTGAAACTTTGGAACATCTATGTTAGTATCAAGTTCCCCTGACACTACTAAAGGTGGTATATTGAGCAATGGATGATTTAAATAGGTACAAACATGTCTTCCACTGGGCCCATTTCCATAACCACGAACTATATATGATGTCACCACATGCAACACGAGATTTTGAGTACAATTAAATAAAATTCACAAGTAACTAGTATATTTAAGTGTTCCAATTAATAATAAGGACTATATATTTTTGTTAAATGTCGAGTCATGTACGTATATCAACACAACTTTATAATAGGAAATTGCACATATTTAGGACTATGTATGTAGTATATGAGGGCCTTCTTTCAGTGTCTTTGTGTGTAAATGCTCCCCAATATAACCCATAAGATACATCCACCAATCACATTCTTACTACTCCTTCACCGACTCCTACTCATATTCTATCACCTTCTCTACTCCTACTCTTGCTACACCAAACTTAGGTTCCCCTTTCAGTTTGACTGTATACAATTTTTTTCACCCACTATAGATGAAATACCCAGTATCAATATTTGACAAATGTCAATAAAAATGAAACGATTGTGATTACCATCATTTTTTGACACAAATAAAAATTCAATAGTACCAATTGTGGTACTAAAAAATATGGATAAAATGTAAATGCCAATAAAAATCAATTATGGCTTTCTATCTGATAAGATGTAAATATCAATAAAAATCAATCATGGCTTCCTATAAATGCTACAATAAATACAATTAAAACATAAATTTGCATTAATTAAATATCAAAATTGGGTGCTAGGATTATATATTGTACTTTTTCTATTTAATGCCATATGAAAAAATTCCACTAAAATATAATAAGTAGATTTTGGTGATACAATTTTATACAATAGAATATTTTCTGAAGTAAATTACTTACAATTGGAACTTACATGAGAATAAAAATTGAATAGCACTCATTTTCTAGTTATAGTCAAATAAACATGACTTGGGGAGGACATTTGACATTTCCCATTTAATTATATGCAATAATTCAACATCTTGGATCATACAAAAACTTTTTAAGTCAAAAACTTCTACGTAACACATGAAATTTGTAACCAACTTGTAGTTACACAATTTTATATGCCCACACATTCCTTCAATTGAAACATTGTTGTGGCATTATCTTTATGTTATTAACTAGGCTTAGAACATACATTTCCATATTAAGACTAGTTATATAGATTTCGTCTGGAGGTTTCAACCACATGTTAAACGGCTGCAAGGGAAAGAACCATGGAATACATTATGTTGGACACTTGATGGAACAACATGCATTAATGAGATTGTATGAGAGTTGAAGGAATTCTAAATTGATATTATAAAGGAAAAAATTGAAGGGAATACCTCATCAGTAATTGGTGGTTAAAAAGCAAAGGTTGGTTTGTCCCCCTTATACAAAATATCAAACAATGTCTCAAATGTCAAGTAAATGAAATGTGTATTACACTCTTTCAAGGAGGTGACATGCGTATAACATGTGTATAATACACAAATGTACATGTCAAAGTAATAAGGGATTATCAATCCCAAGTAATCGAATACAGAGGGTTATGTGGTTAATGACTACTACTAATTAGGATTGATCAACTAGGTCGGTATAAATAATTGAGTTGGTTTGATTTTACAAAAACTAATGCGGAAATAAAGAAAACTTAAATATTAAGTTACTCAGAGTTGGACGAATTTCATAGAATAATAGTTTCACTGCAGATAGCACTTGCAATTAACTCTACACACTAATATCAATTACTCATATCCCTGGATAAAGAGCATGTAGCTAGAATCACCCTCTCCCGTAGTGTAATTCACTACCTAATCTAATGTCAATCCCATTTCCATAGTAATTGGTTGATTAGTTAGATGCTTTATGATTAATCTTTGGGTTTCTCCTCATGTTTATTCTCCATCCGTTCCCAAGGGGTGCAATAAATGGGTAAATCTATGATTTTCTACCCTTAACATCTCTCCCAAAATAAATAAGGGTCTGATAATCTATCTATGGTAATCAAGAATAAATAGAACAAGATAATCTAATAGATTTATATCCAGAAAATAAGGATAAAAATTATATTAATGCATAAAAGTTAGGTACAATGCATATCTGAACAACTCCCGAATCTAAAGGAATTAAGGGGTTTAGCCAAATATGCGAGACATGGTATCACAATAGATCAAAAAGTATGTAAAACATGGATTTTGAGATACTAGAAATAGGAGAAAGAGTTAAGGAGGAGACCTAGAGGAGGAGGAATCATTCCGCCATCATTTTTTCTATCAAAATGCCTTTGAAGTCCACCGAGTAGGGTTCATCCACTTTTCTCACCCCTTTTGCTATTCGTGTCGTCCCCTAGATCTCAAAATTCTGCTTCTAATGATGTCTTTTATAGCCTCTACACATGTTTAGGTTTAGAGAAAACCTAAATATTATTTTTTTAATAATATGTGTTGGATTTAACACATGCAATTAAGGTCGTCAGTGCCTGTATCGGTACTACCGACTTGGAAGTTGGTACTACTGAGTTAGTTTCAGTGGAAATCCTTTTCCTTTTCAATCTAAAATAGTAATATTTTTTGTACTTCGATACCATGTCAATACTACCGAGTTGCATGTCGATAGTATCGACTTTGGTCCAGTAAATAATAATTATATATAATAAAATAAGCAATGAATTAAATCAAATAATTGTTAAAATAGTTAAAATATGTAAAATACATGTAAAATACATACATAAAATATAAGAACTGATGCACACTTGATTTACCTAATTTTGTGAAATATGTATTAAAATATATACAATTAAAAGCAATTGGAAATGAAAACTGTGACATCCTCGGATTTTGGCTTCTCCATACCCTATTGGGAATGAGAGGTCAGAATCCGAAAACATCATCCAATCATATTAGAGAGCGATGGGGAAGTGAAATACGCATACATGAACATTCAATTATAACATACACCATGAACAATCTCCACATTCAACATGTATAAATTATCAAGTGAGTTATTACAACACGATTTACAATTACATATTGAATGAAAATTCTACAATCTAAGAACATGTATGCTAAACTAGGATCTACACAATAGGTACAACCTGGACAACTTCTCACTTCCCGTCTTTTATCCCAAGCTAACTATGAACCTAAAACATACGTGAAACAACGAATCAACACACAAGGTGTTGTGCACGTGGGTAGAGAGATACATACTAATATGCTTGCATAATTGAAATAACTTGAGAAAGAAAGAGTAAAAGAAAACATTGTTTAAAATGATAATCAGGTAAACACATATTTTTAGATGTCTTTTGATGCATTTGTACTACTAAGTGGTGTTGCACTTTATTTTTTCCCACCCCTTGGGCTATAAGGACCGAGTGCCAACCTTATATTTAGAGGGGAGAGAGAGAGAGACGTCACACTTCATTTTTCCCCGCCCCTTGGGCTATGGGGACCGAGTGCCGACCTTATATTTAGAGGAAGAGAGAGAATTTGAGGGAGGGAGAGAGATCATATATCCACTTAGTAGCTACAAACCATCTATATTCTTTTTATATTCTTTAATGTTTTGCAGAGCATATACTACTAATACACATCCAAGAATTTATGCAAACACAAACAACCAAAATACATTATATCATTATGCATTCATGAAAACTAGTCTTATACTTAATAAATCCCACGTGCATGAGTTCAGAGATTCATAAATATCTTTGATCATCTAGACAAACTGGTCAGCACCTGATTAATAACAAAATCATATACTAGCATCAGATTCTGATCATCTTAACCCTAGTCGTGTTCATTTTAGGGTTTACTTAGATCATTATGTTATTCTCAGGATTACTTGTATTCTTACCTTATATTTATCTTAATGATGTCATTTTCCAGATTACAGTTCATCAACTGGATATACTCATGTGTCACATTATTATGTGGACATATTCAACATTATGTCACTTTCATTAACCATATTACGGTTGCATCACATGTCTTAAGGCTGCTCTTCATATAACATCCATTCTATACATCATCATGATCTCATAATTAAATCTGAGTTTCCAAATATAGATATGAGCTTACTCTAAAAATTTCATCATTTATTGAGCATGCATGTATTAATTGCATCATCTTTAGTGTTATTAGCCCTAATTAGACATATTAATAAAATTGTGTAATTTCGTACATCAACATGACCACATCTGACATCATATGCATTCTATACATAATTGTGGACTTACTGATATTTTCCATGATTTTGTGTCATCATTTGTTATTTATTATCCATTAAACAAGCATTACACATCTTACATGATATCACTATTATTAGTGCATCAAAAGTCTGATCTTCCATATTGTTCTACGCATTTTTCTGAGCATTTCGGTACCTTATTTGTATTTTTCTGATAAACATGTTATTTATTATGAATTATGCAAGATTAGGGGAATTTCTGGGAATTTACCTTACTGTGGCCAATCACGCGCTGCCACGTGGCCACCATGGTGGGCGCAAGTCTTGCCTTCCTGGCTTGGATGAGCCGGCCAGTTCAGGGTTTGCTCGGTCTGTTGTGATGGACCGGCCGGTTCCTGGCCTGACCCGATCATTTTCCTTTCCTTCACGATCACCTGGCACCTCTCTGTCTCTACTGCTGCTTGCTCGAGTAGCAAGTTGATTACTCTAGCGAGGCTCTAGTTGTTCTTGGGTGGCGTTGGAGTCTGGATGAGAGTGCCCTCATCTTCGTGAGGCCGCCTCGATCGGATGGGTGCGGTTTCTGATCTGTGGCTCCCCCTAGATCTCAACACCGCCACAGTGACAGCGAGGTCGCTGGTGAGGTGGAGGTCAGGGACGAAGAGGTGTTCTGGGGTAGTTTGTCCTAGCCGAGAAGCACCTCCGGATTGAGGTGCTGGTGATGGCGGGTTGTATTCGGTGGGGCAAGACCTGTGGGGGTGCTGTCGAGGTGGTGAAGTGACAGATGGAAGGTTGACTTGGTGGTGGTGCTCAGAGGTCAGGTGCCTCGAACTAAGTTTCGTGGGAGTCTAAAGGAGGTCGGGCAAAGTTGTTGGATGCCTTATATGGGCACTTGAGGGTGAGGGCAGAGAAATCCTAAAATCGGTCGCCGCCTCCAGGAGAGGCGCGAAGATAAGGGGAGCTCATTCACCCAGATCCGAGGGCGAGGGGGACTGAGTGAGGGCTCGTTAGGTTTGTTTTAGGGAGATGACGTCATCCTCCAATGATCTCGCCCAGGAGATGCGGGAGTCGGGTGCATGGAGTCTCACTCGATTTAGGTGTTCTAGTTGGGGTCGGGACCGAGGAAAGCGGGAGGTAGATGACGAAGTCCTAGCCGTCAATTCCCTTTGATCCGCAATCAGTCGGATCGGACGGCTGGGGTGGGAGTCCACATAAGTGTCTGCTCCCAGCCTTGTTATCAAGACAACGTGACATTCAAATGTCACACCAAATTAGCAACTTAAATCTAGGGTGATATTAGGTGTATTATTATCAATTGTCCATAATTCCTAATTGGTTAATCCACTTGCAATGAAATTTTAGGTGTAGCTTTATAATGTCATGATGTAGCTGTGGCATAAGTTTGGGAATGAAATTTGAAGGTTAGGCATGGTTATTGACTAATCACATTAAAACCTAAAGTTCACCTTCATGTGACACTTAGGGTATTATATTATGTGAAAATGATAGGCCATTTAGTCAAAGTTGACACCAGAACTCTAACATTAGTTCATATGTACAAAATTCCTCAAAAGCAATTAGTTCACTACTCACTGGATCACTAAATGAATGATTGGTCTCATGAGAGCTTAATCAATTTGTAAGGGTATTCATTCACAATTGAATTCAATTAGGCATCATATTCCTCCATCATATCTCAAATCACCTAATTTGGGTGAAGGAATCCATGATTGTATTACCAATTCCTCAATTTTGATATTTGTCCTCTACATAGAATGCTTGTCTCTCAAATATTGTATTAGTTATTAAAACTCAAAAATCTAGGTTATCACATTCACCCCACCTTATATGGAATTTCGTCCTCGAAATTCAACTAATCTCATTCTTAAGAGGCTATTTCAGAGTTCAACTTCATATACATCATCATTGCTTAGGTTCTAAGACCACCATAATTGCATGCACTCTAAGTTGTCGGCTTAGGGTATAGAGATTCTTGGGTGTGTCCACCCCACCTTATATATGTGGAAGCATCACTTAATGTCTTAGCCATAACATGACATTATGATATCTTAGGGTTACATCACCTCCAAGGGTACATGTTTTGTTCATAATTTTAATGTTCAGGAGGAAATCCATTTATATTCCATGATATTCAGATCGTTCAAATCTAACATCATTAACATCTTATAATGATTTCTGCATTAGAGGAGATTTATCTTCATCCTTGATATTAGAATGTTTCTACTTAAGAAGGGCTAATGTAACATGTTTGACCATTAGGGTTTCACCCTATGGTGTGATATTAATACTCAACTTAGAAGCATACATGGAGAAGAATCAAAGTTATGAACTATATTTCTGATCATATATCCTATGATCCAAAAATATCTTTATATCACGTTCATGAGTTCAACTTTTTATGCCTTGCATGTATTATGTGAAGCAAAAAGAGAATATACTAAGTTTATCCCATGATCTCAGCATCATATCTTTCATGTTTCATATGAAGGGGAAGAGAATATTTAAAAGTCAAACTTATCATGATTTCAATCTTGGGTGCTACATGTATGATATAGGGGAAAAAATATAGAATATGTCAAGCTTATATGAGTGACTCCTCATATATAAATCATCTATCTAGCTCAAGTGAGGTTTCTATCATCATATATTAAGAAAGAGAAGAAGAAGGGAGATTGAGTATCTTTTGCACAAAACACCATACTCTCATAACTAGAGTTCATATATTACCTCACTTGCAACTAATGATGAGATTCACAAAATATGTCACTCAAGCTAGGACCTAACTCAGCCAAAGGATTGACTTTATCATATGGGTCATCTACCCATCCTTTTCTTTTACCCAATTCTCACATATAGATTTGAATCATGCATAAGGACTCAACTCAACACTCAAGATTAATCTAATGTAGGACATTTCTTTTAACACATATCTCATATATTGGAGGCTAGGTCCTATGACCTTCTTCCTGTGGGTCTTACTCTCTCTAGAGTTTACCACATATCTCATCCTACCACTAGACATCCTCCTTGTATAAGAGCTTGAGGCTCATGCACACTCATATATATCTTAACTTAGCCTATCTTAAGTAGGAAAAGGGAATGTACTTTCATCATCACAACTTAGCATAGATCCTCTAAGAGTGAATTCGGCTCATCTACAACTCAAATCATAATAAGGAAACTTATACCATCATGGATTAAAGTTAGATAATATTCTATATGCTTATTTCCTTCATCTTTCTTTTGTCTATCTATGTATCACATAACCTTATGAGGCTCTAGACGTCTAATCTAGATCTATTCTCTCTTCTAGACTGATGTCACTCCCTTTCTCTTAGGTTGTACAAGCACTAACTACTCTCCTGTGTGAGGGACACATTTTCATATTTACATATATTTAATAAAATATTATATAGTTTTTCTCTGAGAAAGAAGACGTCAGAGAAATCTATCGAGGCTTGAGTCGATTGGAAAACAAAACCAAATCAGAAAAATCGAGTGTCCCACACACAGTAGATAGTCTAGTGTCATGTCACCTATTGAAATGGTCAGAACATGGTGTAGACTAGTGTAGCTACCCAATATATATGAGCTATATATGGAAAGGGTTTCTCACACTTGTCTAAACCTAGTTCTCAAACATCTGGGTTCTAACTTAGAGGCTAAGTCAAACCTTATTCCTATAGCACAACTTACTAATTTTCTAGGGTTTTAAGTGAAAGGTAAAACTTAGTTTTATGTTTCATGGTGAGCAATGATCAGGTGTAGCTATTGTTCATGCTCTGATACCAACTATGACGTCCCCATATTTTGGCTTCTCCATACCCTATTTGGAATGAGAGGTCAGAATCCAAAAACATCATCCAATCATATCAGAGAGCGATGCAGAAGCGAAATACGCATACATGAACATTAAATTATAACATACACCTTGAACAATCTCAACATTCAACATGTATATATTACCAAGTGAGTTATTACAACACGATTTACAATTACATATTGAATGAAAATTCTACAGTCTAAGAACATGTATGCTAAACTAGGATCTACACAATAGGTACAACCTAGACAACTGCTCACTTCCCGTCTTTTATCCCAAGCTAGATCTGAACCTAAAACATATGTGAAACAATGAATCAACACACAAGGTGTTGTGCACATGGGTAGAGAGATACATACTAATATGCTTGCATAATTGAAATAACTTGAGAAAGAAAGAGTAAAAGAAAACATTGTTTAAAGCAATAATCAAGTAAATACATATTTTTAGATGTCTTTTGATGCATTTGTACTACTAGGTGGTGTTGCACTTCAATTTTCCCTGCCCCTTGGGCTATAGGGACCGAGTTCCAACCTTATATTTAGAGGGGGGAGAGAGAGAGACGTCGCACTTCATTTTTCCCCTCCCCTTGGGCTATGGGGACCGAGTGCCGACCTTATATTTAGAGGAAGAGAGAGAATTTGAGGGAGAGAGAGAGAGATCATATATCCACTTAGTACCTACAAACCATCAATAATGTTTTTATATTCTATAATGTTTTGTAGAGCATATACTACTAATACACATGCAAGAATTTATATGCAAACACAAACATCCAAAGTACATTATATCATTATGCATTCATGAAAACTAGTCTTATACTTAAAAAAGCCCATGTACCTGAGTTTAGAGATTTATAAATATCTTTGATCATCTAGACAAATTGGTCAGCACCTGATTAATAACAAAATCATATACTAGCATCAGATTCTGATCATCTTAACCCTAGTCGTGTTCATTTTAGGGTTTACTTAGATCATTATGTTATTCTCAGGATTACTTGTATTCTTACCTTATATTTATCTTACTGATGTCATTTTCCAGATAACAGTTCATTAACTGGATATACTCATGTGTCACATTATTATGTGGACATATTCAACATTATGTCACTTTCATTAACCATATTAGGGTTGCATCACATGTATTAAGGTTGCTCTTCATATAACATGCATTCTATACATCATCATGATCTCATAATTAAATCTGACTTTCCAAATATAGATATGAGCTTACTCTATAAATTTCATCATTTATTGAGCATGCATGTATTAATTGCATCATCTTTAGTGTTATTAGCCCTAATTAGACATATTAATAAAATTATGTAATTTTGTACATCAACATGACCATATCTGACATCATATGCATTCTATACATAATTGTGGACGTATTGATATTTTTCCATGATTTTATGTCATCATTTGTTATTTATTATCCATTAAACAAGCATTACACATCTTACATGATATCACTATTATTAGTGCATCAAAAGTCTGATATTCTGCTTCCATATTGTTCGACGCATTTTTCTAAGCATTTCGGTACCTTATTTGTATTTTTCTGATAAACATGCTATTTATTATTAATTATGTAAGATCAGGGGAATTTCTGGGAATTTACCTTTTTGTGACCAATCACGCGCTGCCACGTGGCCACCATGGTGGGCGCAACTCTTGCCTTCCTGGCTTGGATGAGCCGTCCGGTTCAGGGTTTGCTTGGTCTGTTGTGATGGACCGGCCAGTTCTTGGCCTGACCCGATCCTTTTCCTTTTCTTCATGATCACCTGGCACCTCTCTATCTCTACGGCTGCTTGCTCGAGCAACAAGTTGATTACTCTGAAGAGGCTCTGGTTGATCTTGGGTGGCGTTGGAGTCTGGATGAGAGTGCCCTCACCTTTGCGAGGCCGCCTTGATTGGATGAGTGAGGTTTCTGATCTGTGGCTCCCCCTAGATCTCAACGCCGCCGCAGTGACGACGAGGTCACCGGTGAGGTGGAGGTCAGGGACGAAGAGGTGTTCTGGGGTAGTTTGTCCTAGCCGAGAAGCACCTCCGGATTGAGGTGGTGGTGATGGCGGGTTGTATTCGGTGGGGCAAGACCTGTGGGGGTGTTGCCGAGGTGGTGAAGTGATGGATGGAAGGTCGACTTGGTGGTGGTGCTCGGAGGTCAGGTGCCTCAAACTAAGTTTCGTGGGAGTCTAAAGGAGGTCGGGCAAAGTTGTTGGATGCCTTATATGGGTACTTGAGGGTGAGGGTAGAGAAATCCCAAAATTGGTCGCCGCCGCCAGGAGAGGCGTGAAGATAAGGGGAGCTCATTCTCCCAGATCCGAGGGTGAGGGGGACTGAGTGAGGGCTCATTAGGTTCGTTTTGGGGAGATGAGGTCATCCTCCAATGATTTCACCCAGGAGATGCGGGAGTCGGGCGCGTGGAGTCTCAGTCGATTTAGGTGTTCTAGTTGGGGTCAGGACCGAGGAAAGCGGGAGGTAGATGACGAAGTCCTAGCCATCGATTCCCTTTGATCCGTGATCAGTTAGATTGGACGGTTGGGGTGGGATTCCACATAAGTGTCCACTCCCAGCCTTGTTATCAAGACAACATGACATTCAAATGTCACACCAAATTAGCAACTTATATCTAGGGTGATATTAGGTTTATTATTTTCAATTATCCATAATTCCTAATTGGTTAATCCAATTGTAATGAAATTTTAGGTGTAGCTTTATAATGTCATGATGTAGCTGTGGCATAAGTTTGGGAATGAAATTTGAAGGTTAGGCATGGTTATTAACTAATCACATTAAAACCTAAAGTTCACCTTCATGTGACACTTAGGGTATTACATTATGTGAAAATGATAGGCCATTTAGTCAAAGTTGACACCAGAACTCTAACGTTGGTTCATATGTACACAATTCCCCAAAAGCAATTAGTTCACTACTCACTGGATCACTAAATGAATGATTGGTCTCACGAGAGCTTAATCAATTAGTAAGGGTATTCATTCACAATTGAATTCAATTAGGCATCATAGTCCTCCATCATATCTCAAATCACCTAATTTGGGTGAAGGAATCCATGATTGTATTACCAATTCCTCAATTTGGTATTTGTCCTCCACATAGAATGCTTGTCTCTCAAATATTGTATTAGTTATTAAAACTCAAAAATCTAGGTTATCACAAAAACAACCAAATTAGGCAATTAAAATAGTAAAAAGTTGTGCACACATCACTCCCCTATGCTTGAATATTGCTCATCCTCGAGCAACACTACTCTTAGATTTGTTTGAAAAAGTCAACAAGAAGACAAGTACATATGAATTACGTTCTCTAACCACCCTCTACCAGTGGGTCCCCAATCGATACTTGCAACCACTGAACAAGTAACTACTATAAAGTGATCAATAATGTTCATAATAGATGTCCACAATAAGATCAATGAAAAAGATTATCAATATGAAGCAGTTAATATCATGGCCAGTAGGACACATGCTTGATGCACCATGTGATATCCCTATCTACATTGCTCTGATCTACCTAAATAAACTACTTGGAAGAAGATTCTCAAATAAACATGAATGAGAGGATTAATTATGATGGTGGTCTATCTTGTAGAGCAATGAGTAGAAAATATGGGTGGCTATGAAAATATGACTCACAAGAATTATCCAAATTATTGATGCAAGAAGTAAAAATATGATGCACCTATATGGTGTATAAAATATGAATGCATCACTTCTAATGACTATTTTTTTTATTTTGGTGGAATGATGCATGCGATGGATATATCATCCTAATGATGAGTATAGGTGGAAAGGTGATTACAAAAAAAATCCAAAATCCCCTTCTTTGTTGCTTAGAGAGAATATGGCATTGAACTTAAAATTCCTTTTCCTCCTTTTCTCCTTTTTTTCTTTTTCAATAACTCTTTTTTTCTTCCCTATTATTTTTAGCAAGATAAATAGTTCATGTTTGGGCTTTTTTACTTTTTTTTATTTGGAGAAGGAGTAAGGAGATACAACTTTTTTTTACACTCTTTCATGAAAGAAGATCGTACAAGATAGCAAATATGTAACACCTTATGAAATATGCAAAGCAAATGCAACTATATGCAATTTTATTATGCAAACTACAAATTCTCAAAAGAGATTATATGGTTTTTCCCTTTTCTAATGCAAAATAAAAGAAACTAACTATATGCTTCCTATCATTCCATGTAATGCATACATGACAAAAATAACTTAAATTAACTTGATCATCCCATGGTGGTGAATGAAGATGAATGGAAGGTGGATGAGATCACATGACTAAGAGACAATATTTTTCCCAACCATAATATGTCCCTCTTCTATCAACTTGTGTAACATGGTAACCTTAGAGTTTATTTCTAGAATTCACATTAAATATCATGTTACTATTCGGTTGGTTTGGACTCAAACATCATCATCATAACGCAAGCCATAGGATTGAGTTAGATTTTTCATTCATTTAGTATGTCTTCAAGCTGATTAGTCTAAACAATTCATCTAGTTATGTATTCATAAATGTAGCAAATTTAGCTGAAAGAGCAAAGAATAAGAGCACCTTCAATTTTCAACAATTTTTAGAATTGGTACCACATCATCAAGAAATGACTAATCCTAAATAAAAATATTAAATTACATCCACAATTACACTAGATAGGAATAGACCCTAAAAACAAAATGAAAAATATAATTTTTCTGAAACAACAACATGTAGATGTATGATAAAAAGAAAAGATGTAATAGGTAAAGATATAAGCACTGTTCCATCCCCCACCCCCCAAGCTTGAATATGACATTGTCCCCAATGTTAAAAGGAAAGGAAAAAAAATGGAACGACTGTACCGATATGTGAGGTGAGATTCAGGGCAAAAGATTGGTTGGTGGGATCCACATGAACACATGCCCTTCAATAAGCACTCGAGCTCAGTGACACTGACTAAGTGAGCTCCTACACACTGGATACACATATCACAATACCTTTTTTTACTTGCATCAAAACTACTTATCCCCAAACTACAAAATAAGATGATCTAATCCTAACAAAATAATAAAACATTATCAAAAGAAAATATGATCTAAGAATCATAATTGTTGGGTTGCCTCCCACAAAGTGCCCTTATTTTATGTCTTAGACTCAACATGATGCTTACCTCTAGTCTGGGTTATCACAAAAAGGTGGTGAATATCTTGATAATTTGAACTCCACCTTTTAATCATCAACTCCTAATTAATGATAGGTAACCATAAAACTTCTGAATTTTTTCCTTCATTCGTGACTTTAGACTATTCATGATTGGAACCTTTGGCTTCTTTGTTCACCTATGTGGAGAAATGTATAGCACCTTAGGGATCTCCTCCTCTAAGCTTGAATTTATATCACCCTCTGGAATTGAGTTTGCCACATCTAAAATGGCTGGATTGACATATGGATAGACCTTCTCTCTTGTAGGCACCTCCATATTGACTGTGATTGTTCCACTACAGAGTAGAACCTTCAACTGTGATTGTTGCATGGGAACCTCTTATGGAACTGGGGAAGTAGACATGGTGGTGGTGGAGTCTTTCACTGCATCCTCTTGCAAGTCCTGTGTGGATGGAATTTCTTTGCCGCTAATTTTTTTTGCATTGGTTGGAGCACTCACTTTTGCAGACTTCACAGGAGTTCTTAAGACCCTGGTCTTCCATACAAGCTATTGGGAAAAGGAACATGTGGAACATAAACATGCTCAGACTGTGGACTGTGTGGATTTGGTGTCTCCTTAATGGTTGGCTCCTTCTCATTGGAAATAGAAACATATTTTACTTCATGATGATGAGGGGCTGGCTCAATGTTCCCCATAAGATTTTGTCAATTAGTGTTCTTCAACTCCAACACATCTGCAAACATCTATGACAATTGAGTCTATAAATTTCCTATGTATGCTCCCTGCTTTTGCAACTCCCTCTGTGATTGGTCCAAATATGCTTCATTCTTGGAAATGACTATAGCATACATATCCTCTATCCTAGATAATCTTTTTAGGTCTAGGTCCTCATCATCATAAAGATGTTGTCGCTGCTCATATTGATGTGAATCACAATCTGGACCCCTCCATTAAGAATAGGAATCAACTCCCCATGATTCATAATCATGCATGTGATTAATTTGCTTCCTTGAACACCTGCAATCTTCATAAACTAGGGTTCTGTTGAGATTCAAGGTCCCCAACTGCATCGTCAGGGTCTTCATTTGTCCAATCAACTCAATCATTAATTCACTCATTCATCATGCCTCCATGGCGCTCAAGTACCTGCACAAGAAAAAAAATTTGCAAATCAAATGTACTCAACAATTGAGATGAAAATTATAAAGTAGTGAATTTTCAACAAGATAAATCAATGGATTTGTCGCAAAAAGATTTAACAATGACATTTTAAAAGTAGAAAAAAATGGCCTAGAGTGGTCGATCCTAACTTTTTGTAGTGTTAACTTTGCCAACTCCCTGGAAACGGAGCCAAAACCTTGACACGCATATAACGTGTGTGTAATACACAAGTGTACATGTCAAAGTAATAAGGGATTATGAGTCTCGAGTTATCAAACATAGAGAGATATGAGGTTAAAGACTACTACTAATTAGGATTGATCAGCTAGACCGATATAAATTATTGAGTTGGTTTGATTTAACAAAAACTAATACAAAAACAATTCAAACTTAAATATTAAGTTACTCAGAGTTGGAAGAATTCCATAGGATAATGGTTTCACCGTGGATAGAACTTTCAATTAACTCCACACACTATTACCAATTACTCCTATCCCTAGATAAAGAGCCTATAGCCAGAATTATCCGCTCCCACAGTGTAATTTACTACCTAATCTAATGTCAATCCCATTTCCATAGTAATTGGTTGATTAGTTATATGATTTACGATTAATCTCTGTGTTTATCCTCCCATTTATTCTCCATCCTTTCCTAAGGGGTGCAATAAATAGGTAAATCTATGTTTTTCCAAACCTTAACATCTCTCCTAGAATGATTAAGGATCTGATAATATATCTATGGTGATCAAGCATAAATAGAACAAGACAATCTCATAGATTTATATCTAGAAAATAGGGATAAAATGGTATTAATGCATAAAAGTCAGGTACAATGTATATCCGAGTTAATCCTGAATCCTAAGGAATTAAGGGGCTTAGCCAAATATGCGGTACTTGGTATCACAGTAGATCAAAAATATGCAAAACATGAATTTCGAGATACTAGAAATAGGAGGAAGAGTTAAGGAGGAGATCTAGAGGACGTGGAGTCATTCCGTCATCGTTTCTGCCACCAAAATGCCTTTGAAATAGATTGGGTTGGATTCCTCCACTTTTCTCTCCCCTTTCTCCATTCGTGTCATCCCCTAGATCTCAAAATTCTGCTTCTAAGGGTGTCTTTTATAGCCGCTGCACATGTTTGGGTTGAGAGAAAACCTAAATATTTTTTTAATAATATGTGTTGGATTTAACACATGCAATTAAGGTCATCAGTGCCTGTTCGGTACTACCGACTTAGAAGTCGGTACTACCGAGTTAGTTGTAGTAGAAATCTTTTTCCTTTTCGATCCGGAACAGTAATATTTTTTGTACTTTGATACCATGTTGGTACTACCAAATTGCATGTCGGTAGTATCAACTTTTCTCGAGTAAATAATAATTTCTTACAATAAAATAAGCAATAAATTAAATCAAATAATTATTATAATAATTAAAATATGTAAAATAGATACATCAAATATAAGAAGTGATGCACACATGATTTACACTAATTTGGTGAAATATGTATTAAAAGATGTACAATTGAAAGCAATTGAAAATGAAATCAACCAAATTAGGCAATCAAAATAGTGGCAATTTGTGCACACATTAGGAAGTACAACTTGATCACAAAGAAATAGAACAGTTTCCATAACAATGACGTGGTGCTAAAATTTTAGGTGACCCGAAATAGGAAGTAGAATTCATCTCAAACACTAATACCAATGCCTTCCCAAAAATCTTTACTTCTCTAAGTCATTAGGATGTTGGTATCATGTAGAAAGAATGTAGACGAAAGTATCCTTCATCACCTATAACAAGATTTTCTGTACATAATATATAACTTTCTTGGGAAAGAATGTTGTCTTGCAACATTTGATAAATGGAGGTAGCATGATTTTTTGGGGTTTTGGTGCAACATCATAATCTAAATTGTGTAAATAATCAATAAAAACAAGGAAATAAACAAGAAGAAAAGGAAGAAAAGGAAAATGAAAAGGAAATTTTCTAGGAATTTCTCTTACCAATATTGACACAAAAGAAAATCTAAAAAAGTTAAAGTACAATATATATGGAAAATCCCAAAGATTAGTTTGCATATTTGTTGTTATTTGTGTTGTTAGTATGAAAGGGAATGTTGTTCTCAAGAGAGTATGTAGTCATACTTCAGAATTAGACATAATAAATGGATTGCATTCAAATCATTATGTTTTTAGTTCAGATATGAAATGTGCTAATTTTTATAATGTTCAATTAGACAGTGAAGTATTTGGTTATAAAATAAGAAAAAGTTGTACAAGTGAACACCATGTAATGTAAGCAACATGCTCAATTTAGTTTTCATACAAGATTTATGATATAGAGATAAAGGAAGATCAATAGTTTGAGGAAGAGAATTTCTTCATTTGCATCAAAAGGCCAAATTGTGTCCAATCAAGAGTAACCCTAACCACATAAAGAACCTAGTCGTAATTTCATGTAGATTATATATGAATAAGAACAAAAATTTATAATCAATTATTTTAAGAAAGTCACATATATAAATACTACAAGAACTTATATTGTAAAAGACAATTGATTACAGTATAATGATGAGCATAAATCATATGTATCTGAATATTAATAAAGAAAGTCATACTTTTAATTATGTGAAGTGTGATGATCAAAGAATAAAACTTGTGTCATATGGTTATGCTACCAACGAGCTAAATTTAAGTATTATTTCCAAATGGACCAACTGCTCATAAGATTATGAAGAAGTAATCTAATATCTACAAACTAGAGTATTGTTTCAACTATAATACTAAACTTCCATCGAGTGAAATAGAAGTATCAAGCAACTATTTTTTCAATTGAGATGATATTCAAGAAATTAACAATTGATATGCACCCATTCTGTCTTACTTTCACAACAGCAGAAGTCAAGATTTGGGTTACGAACCTGTCTACCTTAGCTTAGTTCACAAAAGTTGTAGATATGAATATTACCATTTGTTAGTTAGATAGTATGATTAAGGAGTGCATAAAATGATATATCAAAACTCATTATGTTGTAGTGAATAGGGTAAGAATATCCAACATACATTATTTTCCATCAAACTGAAAGGTTTGCATGAGAAATGATTTTTGGATAACATACCAATTATTCATAATGACTCTTGGCATGGAAATGAGAAGAGCGTAGATGTCATACAATTAATGACTCAATATAGTATTTATAATACCTTCATTTTACATCCATTCATCATGTTGCATGCATGTGAATGAACACAATGCAACATGAAAACTAATAATTTTATAAAGATATGAATAACAACTATAAATTTGAATAGGAGCAGTTATGTTTTTTTATCAACCAAGCATGTATGCCCATAGAGCAAGTCATGTGATCATTGTAATGGGATACTTTGTACATGATTTGAATAATAACAAAGGAAATATCCGATCTATATGTTTTAACTATTTCTGAGATGATAGTGTAACATGATAGATGTCTAAAGAATTGTTTTACTCAATGACGTATGCTTTTAGGTTAAGGACCTAAATGATGAGATCATATGGATGTTAAGAGTATACATTCTTGATTAGTCCCTAGTCGGTTGTTATTATGGAAATAACCATTGACATCAATAACACTAATGACTAGATTGTGTGTTGGTTGATGACAAAATATCCTTAGTCATGATATAATGATATCAAACCAAGTACATAGGTACTTATTAGAGAACAAGTGTACCGGATAGACCCACTGTGAGAGTGACACATGGAACCATGATTTGGTAGTCACAGTCAGCTCTCACAGTGATGGTGGTGAGTGTGATTCTTCGACCTGAAATCACTACACTCAACACATGTCGTTGGGTACACTTTGACATCAGCAAACGCAGTCCTGAAACATGGGTTGTTATAAAGGTGATGATTGGGTGACTTTGACACATGGGGATTTTGAGGGGTGAGTGATAGATATGGGATTTGTCCCTCCTAAGGGAGTTTAATGCCCGTGGCCACTTGATGAGTAGGATTGAGAAAGGCATGTGCATGCATGTGTGAATCAATATGTGATATTGATGTCACACGCATCTCACCCAGTCTGCTCTGAGACCAAGGAAATGGATGAATGTTGAAAGGATGGTTGTACCATACCTTGAGTTCATTCAGGACATTAGTGACAAAGGAATTATACATTCACTGTAACACCATTCACGGATTGTAGGATTGAAAGTTGTTCTCCAACTTTCTATTTCGCTTGGGTAGCACTGATGTGTGACTAGGCACCGCTCTTTGCTTGTGAAGTCATAAGTGTTATGGGCTTGCACTGCTAACATGAAATGGACCTATAGGGTCACACACATAGGATTTAACCTCGAAGAGGAGTTTATCCAAAAATGATGTTTAGATTGATTACTAAAGGAGTTTAGTCGTTCAATTAAACATTCAATCAATTGATAGCTCAATATGATAGTGTTCAAGGTGTTAGACAGATTGATTAGAGTATCAAATTGATTGAAACTGTGATTGACTGATTTACACAGTCTGTTGCCTCAACCGATCGGCTCATGTGATGAACCGATCGGCTCAGGTTATTGAATCGATTGGCTCATGTGATGAACCAATCGGTTCAAGATAGGATGAGATGACTGGTTCAAGGTTTGAACCGATTGGCTCAACTAGTCTAACTGAGATCATTTGGAAAGTTAGAAGACTATTTTGCAAATACAATTTGTTTCACTTGTACAAATTCAATTTGAACAAGGATTAATATTTGATTAATCGGAAACAAATATGAAAGTCAATTTGAGTTGGACCATGACCATGAACCGATCGGCTCAGGTTTCCCAAATGATCAGTTCAGGTGTGAACCGATCAGTTGAGGTCACCAAATGAATGTTTCAGGGTTAAAATGATCAGTTCAGCTGGCGCAGTTGGTTGTTTTGTGGAAAATTTTGAACTCTTCTACTCCTGCTTTGATCCCGCATTGCCCGTGGTAGAGAACCCTATCCCAAGACCCTCTTATATATACGGGTATTGGGGGTTTCTCAAAGTTCAACTCAGAGCACCAGTTGCTCTGCAAAGTTGTCGTTCTCTCTGGTTTTGGTAACTGAGAGAGCCCGAGCAAGTGCTACCCGATAAGGGAGGCACAACAAGGGAAAGACAATTGTAGAAAGGCAACTGGTTGTAGGAGAGTGTGTCGGTGACTAGTACACTGGCAGGAGGGTACGACTCCTTCCGAATCCTTGTAGGACAAGGAGATCGGAGTTCCAGGAAGTCTGTGTGGATGACTACAAAGGCGGGAGACTTCTGCCGTTCAGAGGACAGTTGTTAATCCTGACAGTCCCAGTGAGACCAGGAGCTGCACATACACTGTCCAAGACCGGAGGTGAAGACTACGCAAGCCGTGAGGTAACGTCACTGAGCAAGCCTCGGTACAAGGTGCGCCTCTACAAACCATCCTTCCTATTGTATAGATGTTGACGCATTTCTTTTATTCTAGGTCTGGGAGAAGAAAATTTTGTTTCCACTGCCTTCTCTGTCACCCCTAAAACCCAACACTGGTATCAGAGCTACGTCAACTGCTCTATACTTTAGGATTATTGATATGATCGATTTTGGTTTGTCGCCTTTATTTATTGCATATGATGCGAATAAAATTGTCTTTAAGCATGTCCAATGCTAAATCCACAAATCCCTATGTACATATATGATATGTAATATAAATGCACTCGATACGCGTCGCCCTTAAATGAGTTTTGTGGTGGATGTATAGTGTGGTTATGGCCAATAAACCCTATGTATGTGTGCTTGATTGAATGTGGTTGCTTGCATCTCAGTCTGTGTATTGATTCCCTATCTCCTATTCCTGATGTAACTCAAGATAACTCGAGATTTCTTTCCTACCTTTTCTCCCCCCGAATGTAACTTGGGGTTTCCTTTTTCAAATGTAAAATAGAATAGAATTGTATTTCCTATTATGTCAAAGAACGGTGGACTTTTTGACGACCGGTTCGAGGAGCGAGACGAGTGAGTGGCGACTTGAGGAGATGCGTGACTAGTGAACTGATCAGCTGGAGGCGCCAGTCGATCGGCTGGTGGCACCCAACCGACCAGTCTGATGGCGAGCCGATCAATCATGGAGATGAGCTGATCAAACCCAAAAAGGCAAAGCACAAAGTTCATCTTGTACAGGTTGCATGTGATGTGAACCTAGATGACTGTGATTCTTCTTGGCTCGAGGAATCACATTAGGATGGCCATAATCATTGCTTTTATCATTTCACATGTTTTCTATGGGATATAGCATGTATATGATACTTACTATATTTTGGTGATTGGATATGTATATGTACCTATAAAAATCAAATCCCTCATCCAAATATTAAGTCTTTCATGCCTTCCATTAGCGGCACACATGAAAAACTTGATTGACCAAGTGTAGGTTACGCCAAAGCATGGTGCGACGTCTATCTCTGGAAGTGTGAAGGGTAAGCATATAGGTTCTGCCAAAGTAGGGTGCATGTTTATCGTGTCGGCTTTTGGGTTAGACATAAATGGTGATTCTTAGAGTATCTAAGCCCAGAGGCAAGGAATGTTCATGGCAAGGTGTTGTGCAAGTTCATTCATCAAGCGTTGCATATGATGCAATTGGCATGATGGCCTACTGAAATAGTCAAGATTATGGGCGATCAGCCAAAGCTAACTCATGACTTGATGAAATAGGCATCTTGACCCACTAGGAGATTGTACGCTGCAATCTTCCGAATTGATGGTGAGGGCTTTCAATTTGAATCAAAATAGTGGGAGCGGTAATTAATTAAAGGTATAATTAACTACTATCAAATTTTATTCAAATCATTGTGGTCTGGCCGGCCCTAGCATGCTGCTAGAGCGGGGAAGAGCATGTGGGCGAGGGGGCGGCGTCAGCCATGGGGGTCGCGGCCCTACTAGCAACGACAACCATCATGAGACGAGCACGAACCAGCCGCAACGGCCTCCGCCGGAGACTGAAACTGCGGACGAAGCCATGGAAGAGTCGGTCATTATGGAAACTCAAGACAATCAGATGTCCATCGACGCTGATCGTCAAGCACAACCCAAGTCATACTGTGACGCAACCAAGGGACACAGTAGGAACCCAACCCCAGAAACACCGCCGTACACACTCAAAGCAGACGATCTCATCATTGACACTTCTGGGAAGATGCCTAAGATCATGGTGAAAGACGCGACTTTTACCCCTCTGATCGAACCCTGGAAACATGCTATGATTCTCAAGGCGATAGGGATCAACATCAGCTACAATGTCCTCATTAACAGACTGGCAGTGATGTGGCGTCTGTCTAACGAGTTCTGCATCATCGATCTTGAAAAGGGTTACTACATAGTGCAATTGCACAATGAAGAAGACTACATCAACGTCCTCACCAATGGCCCCTGGACCTTATTCGGACACTATATATCGGTGCAATCATGGTGCCCTAGCTTCTGTCCTTCGGACATGCTCCCAAGGAAATTGGTTGTTTGGATTCGTATCCCTGAACTCTCGGTCCATCTGTTCCAAATGCAGTTGCTCTGGAGTATTGGTGACGTCGTCGGGAAGACGCTTCGCATAGACTCGACGACCGAACTGGGAAACCGAGGCAAATTCCCCCATCTTGCAGTAGAGCTGGACACCTCCAAACCCCTCCTGCCAGCGATCGATATCATGAATGAAGTCTTCAGAATTGAATACGAACCGATACCGTCGATTTGTGTCAAATGTGGCAGAATCGGTCACGTTGATTCCGACTGCACTCACGATGTTGTCGCGGTCGCCGCAACAGAAGTGGCGGAAGATCCTTCTACCACTACGGTGCCGTTCTCGCTGGAAATGCACGCCAAGAAGCCCGAACGTAAGAAACCTAAGCCACTGCCCAACCCCTCTCAACAAAGCCCTAACACTGCCGCAGGCCCCTTTGGCGAGGTCCTAAGAAACTCCACGCCTCTACCTGAGGCCTCTGCATCTCCTCCCCTTCCAGACAGTGAGGGATGGACAATGGTGCAGAACAGGAAAGCCAAGAAGAAACAATCTCAGGCTTTGTCTTCAACATCGAAGGTCCCACCTCCGAGTAACCAGATCCCTGATCAAAACAACACAGTGATCGTGCTCACTGGTGACAATACTGCCATTGGTCGGTCGTAGGAACCATCATCGTCTATGGAGCTGGTGATTTCATTTAGCTTTGGCAACCAATACTTTGACACAAACAGGAATGGTGGTCCGCTTCTCAGAAATCGACGAGTGGTCTACCAAACCGTCCCAATTAGTCCTGAACGGACGAGGAAAAAGGGCAAGGCTTCGTCTCCCACAGATGGTGAGAAATTAACCGAGGCCCATCGTCTATTCCGTCACAATACAGGGTAGACCAGCGATTCCACAGTTGGTCTTCAAGCTGTAGTTCCCTAATTCCAAACCTCATCTTCCCCCCTAAATATTCCTCAATGAACTACGCCTCCTGGAATATTCAAGGTGTCTTCCTTGAGGACAAAACCAACTACATGAAGTATCTAAAACGTACTTTTAATCTCTCCATGTTCGCCATCCTTGAGCCTCGCTGTAGTGGTGACAAAGAGGATTCTATCATCAGAAGGATGGTCTTCAATTCCTCTCACAGGGTCGAAGCCCTCGGTTTTTCAGGAGGCATCTGGATCCTCTGGGACCAGCATGCTGTGGTGGTGGAAATTCTTCTAAACCACAGACAATTTGTGCATTGTCGTGTGAAAAACTCAGCCCTCATCACCTTCGTCTATGGCAACCCTAATCCTTCCCTGCGGCCACTCCTCTGGAATCACCTAAAAGACTTGTCCACTTCGATCTCATCATCGTGGGCAGTCATTGGAGACTTCAACACAATGCTTTCTCCTACTGAAAAATCCGGCAGCCGCTACTTCGACTCTGCTGCTTCTGTCCTCTTCAACGACCTCCTTCTCCAAACTGGTCTAGCTGATATCCAAGCGGGAGGTCAGTGGTTCACCTTTCAAAAGAGACACGTCTTTGAACGTCTAGACCAGCATATAGCTAATGAAGCTTGGCTAGACACCAATTCCCACACGTCTGTTACAGTTCTACCGTGCATTCTTTCTGATCACAACCCCTTGTTCGTGGCTAATAATGCTTCTTTGAGAAAACGACACTTCGCCTTTAAAACCAAAGCCAGTTGGAACTTCTGCCCGGACTTCAACCAGCAGTTGAACCTCTACTGGGATCGAAGTATGGAGTTCTATGATGCCTTAACTCTGTTCAAGTCGGCCATCTCCAAATGGTCATCTTCCTCGATGAAGGCTCAAAACAAGGAGAAAGCCACGCTCATAAATGCCATTAACGATATTCAGGTACGCATCCCCTCAAACCCTAACTCCATGGATGAGCTCAAGTCCATTGAACTCTAGGAAAATCTACAACAAATCTTGGCTCGCGAGGAGGCAGACTAGAGTCAAAAGGTCCACCTTGACTGGCTCAAGCTGGGCGATGGGAATATGAAATTCTTTCATTCCTTCGTCAAGGCAAGGAGACACCGCAACAAAATTGCATCCATCAAAATTGAAGGAGGCCAGCTCCTCACTGCGCCCGAAGAGATTAAGCAACATGTGTGGCAGTTCTTCAACAACCTGATGACGACGACGTCCCCGGTAACCCTGGACAAGATCCCTTCCTACCCTAGCATCTTCGAGAGTCCCAGCAGCAACCTGTTGAGCACACTCAATGCTATTCCCTCTCCGCATGAAGTGAAGGCTGTAGTCTTCGCCATGAAAGCAACTGCAGCTCCCGGGCCTGATGGTATCTACAATGATTTCTTACAAAAGAACTGGAATTCGGTGGGAACATCTGTCATCAAGACTATCACCACGATTTTCTCTTCTGAACACATCGATTCCGAATTATCCAATGCGTGGATGGTCTTACTGCCTAAGAAAGAACCAATACAAAGCTGTAACGACTTGCGTCTGATCTCGCTTAACAACAATTGTCTGAAAATTGTATCAAAAATTTTGGTGGAGCGCCTCAAACCTCTCCTTCATAATTGGGTATCACCCTTTCAATCTAGCTTCATTCCTGGTAGGAAGATCTCTGATAATATTCTAATTGTGTAAGAGGTGATCCACTCCATGCGTTTCAAAATCGGCAAAAGGAAGTGGATGGCGGTGAAGATTGACCTAGCGAAGGCCTTTGATCGTATGAGCTGGTCCTTCATCAGTGATACTTTACAGAAGACCAATTTACCGATGAAGATTCATAATCTTGTTCACCAAATTATCTCCAAAGGGACCTCTCAAATTCTCTGGGAGGGAAAGCCTTTAGAGCCTATTCAGGATGTCCAGGGAGTCCATCAAGGTGATCCCCCCAACCCCTACTTGTTTGTTCTCTACATGGAGCGTTTGAGCCAGTCGATTCAAAAGGCAGTCATGGATGGCTCGTGGAAGCCTATCCACCTCTCCAAAGATGGTCCTCCTCTCTCCCACGTCTAGATCTGCTTTGCTAATGACCTACTGCTGCTGGGGGAAGCAACGAGCACGCAAGCTAAAATTATGAAGCAAGTTATGAAGGAGTTTTATACAGTCTCTAGACAGTGTATCTCTGCTACAAAATCAAGATGCTTCTTCTCCAAAAACACGTTGCCACGAGAAAAAAGAATCATCAGCATATCCCTTGGGATCCCTTCTACCGAAGATCTTGGTAAATATCTAGGTGTGCCCCTCCTCCACCATCGTTTGAATAAACTGATTCATTCAAGTATCCTGGAATCCCTCAAGTCTAGAACCAATAGCTGGGTCGCTAGACACCTCAGCCTTGCCGGCAGGACTACCCTAGCTAAAGCTACTTTACAATCTATTCCATCTTACACAATGCAGACTGTCATTCTCTTGCCTGGACTTTGCGACAAGCTTGATAGACATGTTAGGAATTTCATTTGGTTTGATAATAGGGAGCAGCGGAAGCTATCCTTAGTTTCTTGGAACAAGATCACAGCCCACAAGGATGTCGGTGGTCTCGGTATTAAAGACGCACACGATCATAATCGCTCTTTGATGCTCAAGAATGTCTGGACTTACCTCACCAGCCCTTCCAAACTGTGGGTATGGGTAATGAAAGGTAAATACCTTCGCAATGGAAGAACCAAGAGTGGCCCTTCTTCCACCGCCTGGAACTTTATTAAAAACCAAAGTACAATGATCCAAGCACTCAGCATGAAGATTATTAATAATGGGAATGATTCCAACGTTTGGCACGACAAGTGGTTTGACAATCACAGCATTGCTGCCCGTTACCCAAATACGATGATTCCTCCTGAGTTATCCAACCTCAATGTATCTGCAATGGTGAGAACCACAGGCCATTGGGACATGGATTTCATCCACTCTTATATTCCTCAAGCTTGCTGGCTGAAGATTCAACGGCTTCCACCCCCGCGTCCTGATGCTGAAGACAACAACTGGTGTTGGCCTCTGGAATCCTCTAGAGAGTTCTCAACCAGATCGAGTTATCGATGGATCCGTAAGGACAAATAAATTCACTCAATCGGTCCTTGGAAAGACATCTGGTCACTCAAGGCCCCGGAAAAATCAAAACCTTCCTCTAGCTCCTGGCTCATAAATCACTTCTGGTCAATACAGAAAAGATCCATTGTCACATTGAGGTTGATCCAATCTGTCCACAATGTAACAATGCTGAGGAATCCTTACTCCACTTTCTACGAGATTGTCCACGCAGCAAAGAAGTATGGCTGCAGCTCAATGTTGAATCATCCTTCTTCTCATACCACATTGAAGAATGGATCGTGGAGGTTGTCAAACGTTGCCATCGATCCATCAGCTACGGCGTCGCAGTTTGGCATCTCTAGAAGGCCTGCAACAATGTCATTCATTCAAATATTAGAACTCCTTCTTCTATCCTGGTGAAATTCATCAACGCCAGAGCTTCCACAATTACCTCTCTGCAGATTACTGACCACTCGGGTCCTACAAAACCACCACTCCCGCACCTTCAGGCCCTATCGGAGGCCTCCTTCCTTGTGTTCGTAGACGCCGGCTTCATGGCTCAGTCGGGTAAAAGCTCCGTTGGCATTCACATTACTGACATGAATGGCCATTTCATTTGAGGTCTAGGGACCTACTCCTTTGTCGCTAGCCCTCTGGAGGCTGAATTCCAAGCTCTCATTCTCGGCGCATCAACAACTTGTTCTATGGGCCTGAACAACGTCCTTTTCCTATCGGACTCTAAGCAGGCTATCAAAATGCATACCGGCTCCTGTACCACCTATGCGAAGTTGCTGCTGTTCCAAAGGCTTCTTTCAAACAATAGTCCACAGAGTAGCAACTTTCTCTTCTTGCCCAGGAAGTTTAATATTGTTGCTGATGCTATTGCTAAACATGCTCTCCATAGAGCTATATCAGTAGACTTATCTGATAAGCCTGTATGGCTTAATCAAAACCTTTCTATCTGTATTACTACTTTAAGGGCTAGTTTATCCAGTTAGTAATAAAATTTTAGTTTTCAAAAAAAAAATTATTCAAATCAAATCAAATCAAAAGGAGTTTTGACAAATACAATTTTCTCTTATAGAATGGCAAAAGAATCATCTTTTAAAATGGGAAAATTAATTGAGAATAATTTCCACAACTGGTTAGGGAATGTGAGAAGTGTTCTGCACAATCCAGATATAATGGTAGCCTTTGAATCCACTCTATGTACGCCTAAGAAAAAGGACAGTTCATTGATGGAGATCAATGGAACAAAGTCTAAGGACAAAGGTGAGGGAGAGAAGGGTTCTCTCGCCAAACCAATGTCAGAATATTTTGCGCTCAAAACATGGAGACGATGGAAGGAACGATGGAAGAAGAAGTGAGAGATAGAGATCTCTACTTCTGGTGTATACGTGATACAAATTAACTTTGCCACTTCTTTGTCATGGGTACTTGATACCAAATGTGGATCTCACATTTGTTCAAATGTGAAGGATCTTAAGAGAAGTAGGCCTTTGTGGAAAGGTGAGGTTGAACTATGTGTTGATAATGGGGAAAGAGTTTCCGCCAGTGCCGTAGGAACCTATGATTTAACTCTACCTAGTGGGCTAATAATAGAGTTGGAGAACAGCTATTATGTACCTGCCATAAATAGGAATATCATTTCTATTTCTTGTTTGGACAAGGATGGTTTTGAATTTCTTATTAAGAATGGAAAGTGTTCCATTTTAAAAGATGGGATCTTTTATGGCAGTGCCCCAATGTCTTATGGTCTATACTTGATAGATCTAGAGATAAATGCATACAACATAAACACCAAAAGGCAAAAACTCAACAACTCAAACAAAACATATATTTGGCATTGTCGTCTAGGGCACATAAATGAGAAGCGCATCTCTAGACTCCATAAAGATGGTTATCTAGACTCTTTTGATTATGAATCAATAGAGACATGTGAATCTTGTTTGTTGGTCAAGATGACCAAGACTCCCTTTTCAGGTGAAGGTGAGAGAGCTAGTGATTTGTTAGGACTCATACATACTGATATATGTGGGCCTTTCAGAACTAATGCCAGAAATGTGTATCAGTACTTCATTACCTTCACTGATGACTTCAGTAGGTATGGCTATGTGTACCTGATGAAACATAAGTCAGAAACCCTTAAAAGGTTCAAGGATTTCATGAATGAAGTACAGAACCAACTTGGTAAAAGTATTAAAGCACTTCGATTTGATTGAGGTGGAGAATACTTAAGCCAGGAGTTTGAGGACCTTCTGCGAGCCCATGGTATTGTATCACAATGGACTCCACTGGAACACCATAACATAATGGTGTGTCTGAAAGAAGGAATCACACTTTACTGGATATGGTGCGATCAATGATGAGTTTTGCTGATCTTTCGATTTCCTTCTGGGGTGATGCTCTTGAAACCACCACGTTTACACTTTACCGAGTACCATCTAAATTGGTTCAAATGACACCATATGAGATATGGACTGGGAAGTGTCCCAATATGTCTTTTATGAGGATTTGGGGGTGTGAGGCATATGTCAAGAAAATGTTTCTTGACAACTAGGTCCTAGATCTGATAAATGTTATTTTGTTGGATATTCTAAGGAGACCAAGGGATATTACTTATACCAACCAACTGACAATAAAGTGTTTGTTTCTAGGGATGTTGTGTTCCTAGAAAAGGAATTTATTTCCAAAGGAAGCAGTGGAAGGAAAATAGAGCTTGAAGAGGTTCAAGCCCAACAAGAAAACATTGAACCGGTAGATGTATAAGAGGAACATAGAGATTCACAAGGTGTTGTGGAATCTCAATCTCCTCAAGTAATACAAGGTCCTCGTAGATCTAGTAGGACACGCCTTGAACCTGAGAGGTTTGGATACATTGTGACTCAAGAAGGCAGTGAGTTGATCATAGATGATGATCCAACTACCTATCTAGAGGCTATGGATGGACCGGATTCTGAGAAATGGCTTGAGGCCATGAAATCTGAGATGGAATCCATGTACTCCAACAAAGTATGGACTTTGGTGGAACCACCTAAAGGGGTCAAACCCATAGGGTGCAAGTGGGTTTTCAAGAAGAAGACCGACATGGATGGAAATGTGCAAACTTATAAAGGCAGATTGGTTGCAAAAGGTTTCTGACAAGTTTAAGGTGTTGACTATGATGAAATTTTTTCTCCAGTTGCCATGATTAAGTCCATCAGGATCATGCTTGCTATTGCGGCTTACTATGACTATGAGATTGGCAAATGGATGTTAAAACCGCATTCCTTAATTGGAATATAAATGAGGATGTGTACATGACACAACCTGAAGGTTTTGTAGATCCTAAGAATGCCAATAAAGTCTGTAAGCTGCACAGATCAATCTATGGATTGAAACAAGAATCTGAGAGTTGGAATCTTCAATTTGATGAGGAAGTGAAAGTGTTTGGCTTTATTCAAAATGAAGATGAACCTTGTGTGTACAAGAAGGTTAGTGGGAGCACGACCACATTCCTCATATTGTATGTGGATGACATACTATTGATGGGGAATGATGTCTCAGCCTTAGAGAAGGTGAAGACTTGGCTTGGAAATACTTTCTCAATGAAGGAATTAGGAGAAGCTTCCTACATTCTAGGAATCAAGATCTATAGAGATAGATCTAAAAGACTTCTCAGACTAAGTCAAAGCACGTACATTGACAAGGTGTTGAAGCGGTTCAGCATGGAGAACTCAAAGAGAGGCAACATCCCCATGCTACATGGAGTCACCGTCTCTAGAGCTCAATGCCCCCAATCTTGGGAAGAGAGGGAGTGTATGAATGGGATCCCATATGCATCAACCATTGGATCAATCATGTGTGATATGTTGTGCACACACCCAGATGTCTCGTATGTTCTTAGCATGATGAGCAGGTACCAGTCAGATCCTGGGGATGCTCACTGGATAGCTGTAAAGAACATCCTCAAGTACTTGTGAAGGACTAAGGATTAGTTCCTTATATACGGCGGCAAGGAAGAACTAGTTGTAAAGGTTTACACCGATGCGAGCTTCCAAACCGACAAAGATGATTACAGATCGCAATCAGGATTTGTGTTTTGCCTAAACAATGGAGTTGTGAGCTAGAAAAGTTCCAAGAAATAACTAGTTGTTGATTCTACTACAGAGGTCGAGTATATTGCTGCTTCACATGTAGCAAAGGAGGCTGTGTGGATCAGGAAGTTCATCTCTGAACTTGGTGTAGTCCCAGTAGCTGTGATGCAATTGAGCTTTATTGTGACAATAATGGAGCTATTGCTCAAGATAAGGAGCCCAGATCACATCAGTGGTCCAAGCACATACTGCGGCGCTTCCATCTCATATGAGAGATCGTACAATGAGGAGATGTGAAGATTTGCAAAGTACCAAATGAATACAACATAGATGATCCATTGACTAAGGCCCTTTCTAAGCAGAAGCATGATGGTCATGCTAGGTCACAAGGACTGAGGCTCCTAGGTGAATGGCTCTAAGTGCAAGTGGGAGTCTGTTGGTATGTATGCCCATAGATCAAGTCATGTGATGATTGTAATGGGATACTTTGTACGTGATTTGAATAATAACAAAGGCAATTTCCAATCTATATGTTTTAACTGTTTTTGAGATGATAGTGTAACATGATAGATGTCTAAAGAATTGTTTTACCCAATGACGTATGCTTTTAGGTTAAGGACCTAAATGATGAGATCATATGGATGTTAAGAGTATACATTCTTGATTAGTCCCTAGTTAGTTGTTATTGTGGAAATAGCCATAGACATCAATAACACTAAAGACTAGATTGTGTGTTGGTTGATGACAGAATCTCTTTAGTCATGATATAGTGATATCAAACCAAGCACATATGTCCTTGTTAAAGAACAAGTGTACTAGATAGACCCACCATGAGAGTGATACATGGAACCATGATTTGGTAGTCACAGTCAGCTCTCATAGTGATGGTGGTGAGTGTGATTCTTCGACCTGAAATCACTACACTCAACACAAGTTCTTGGGTACACTTTGACATCATCAAACGCAGTCCTGAAACATGGGTTGTTATAAAGGTGATGATTGGGTGACTTTGACACATGGGGCTTTTGAGGGGTGAGTGATAGATATGGGATTTATCCCTCCTAAGGGATTTTAATGTACATGGCCACTTGATGAGCAGGATTGAGAAAGGCATGCACATGCATGTGTGGATCAATATGTGATATTGATGTTACACACATCTCACCCAGTCTGCTCTGAGATCAAGGAAATGGATGAACGTTGAAAGGATGACTCTACCATGCGTTGAGTTCATTTAGGACATTAGTGACAAAGGAATTATACATTCACTATAACACCATTCACGGATTGTAGGATTGAAAGTTGTTCTCCAACTTTCTATTTCACTTGGGTAGCACTTATGTGTGACTAGGCACCACTCTTTTCTTGTGAAGTCATAAGTGTTATGGACTTGCACTGCCAATGTGAAATGGACCTGCATGGTCACACACATAGGATATAACCTGGAAGAGAATTTTATCTGCAAATGATGATTAGATTGATTACTAAAGGAGTTTAGTAGTTCAATTAAACACTCAATCAATTGATAGCTCAATATCATAGTGTTCAAGGAGTTGGACCGATTGATTAGAGTATCAAATTGATTGAAACTGTGATTGAATGATTTGCACAATCTACTGCCCCAACTGATCGGCTCATGTGATGAACCGACTGGCTCAGGTTAGTGAACCGATCAACTCATGTGATGAACTGATCGGCTCAAGACAGGCCGAGATGACCGATTCAAGGGTTGAACCAATCGGCTCAACTGGTCTAACTAAGATCATTTGGAAAGTCAGAAGACTATTTTGCAAATACAATTTGTTTCACTTGTACAAATTCGATTTGAACAATGATTCATATTTGATTAATCAGACACAAATATGAAAGTCAGTTTGAGTTGGACCAGGACCACAAATTGATCGGCTCAAAAGTGAACCGATCGGCTCAGGTGTCCCAAACGATCAGTTCAAGTGTGAACCGATCAGTTGAGGTCACCAAACGACTATTTCTGGGTGGAAACGATCGGTTCAGCTGGCACAGTTGGTTGTTTTGTGGAAAATTTCAAACCCTTCTACTCCTGTTGTAATCCCACATTACATGGGGTAGAAAACCCTATCCCATGACCCTCCTATATATAGGGGTATTGGGGGTTTCTCAAAGTACAACTCAGAGCACAAGTTGCTCTACAAAGTTGTCGTTCTCTCTGGTTTTGGTAACCGAGAGAGCCCGAGCAAGTGCTACCCGATAAGGGAGGTACAGTAAGGGAAAGACAACTACAGAAAGGCAACTGGTTGCAGGAGAGTGTGTTAGTGACTAGTATGCCGATAGGAGGGTACAAATCCTTCTGATTCCTTATAGGACAAGGAGATTGGAGTTCCAGGCAGTCTGTGTGGACAACTGTAGAGGCGGGAGACTTCTGCTGTTCGGAGGACAGCTGTCAATCCCAACAGTCCCAGTGAGACCAGGAGTTGCACAGACGCCGTCCAAGACCGTAGGTGAAGACCGCACAAGCTGTGAGGTAACGTCACCGATCAAGCCTCGGGACAAGGTACGCCTATACAAACCATCCTTCCTATTGTATAGATGTTGACGCATTTCCTTTATTCTGGGTTTTGGAGAAGAACATATTGTTTCCGCTGCCTTCTCTGTCTCCCCTAAAACCCAACAATATCATGCAACTATTTTTTCAATTGAGATGATATTCAAGAAATTAACAATTGATATGCTCCCATTTTGTCTTACTTTCACAATAGTAGAAGTCAAGATTTGGGTTACGAACTTGTCTACCTTAGCTTAGTTCACAAAAGTTGTATATATGAATATTATCATTTGTTAGTTAGATAGTATGATTAAGGAGTGCATAAAATGATATATCAAAACTCATTATGTTGTAGTGAATAGGGTAAGAATATCCAAAATACATTATTTTCCATCAAACTGAAAGGTTTGTATGAGAAATGATTTTTGGATAACATACCAATTATTCATAATGATTCTTGGCATGGAAATGAGAAGAGCGTAGATGTCATACAATTAATGATTCAATATAGAATTTATAATACCTTCATTTTACATCCATTCATCATGTTGCATGCATGTGAATGAACACAATGCAACATGAAAACTAATAATTTTACAAAGATATGAATAACAACTATAAATTTGAATAGGAGCAGTTATGTTTTTTTATCAACCAAGCATGGGGACTCTTTATTACTTTTTTAAATAGGCAGGTCAACACCATACATGGGGTTAAACAACCCAAACATTTTTGTACATAGAATAGATAAATGGAGAAGCATGGTAAGAAATCTTATATATTATCCACTATATTAAAAAGAATAATACAGAAGAAGAGAACTAAATCAAATTTCACCCTAAGATAAGAAGTTCGTCTCTACATCTGTCTCAAGTGGTTTCTACACACATGATCGAATTATCAAAGATACTGGAATTTTAGCTTCTTAAAATATGATACAGACCACCCAAGATTGTACAAAAACTCTTTTTGGATCTAAATCATTGACGATAGTCAATAGATACATGAGCACTTTGAATGAAGCCATTTGTAAAATCTATGTTTGAAAACATAATAGTAAATATACATTTAAAGAACACTTGCTCTATGGATTCGCCTTCATTGAAGCAGAGGGTGCAAACAAAAGGCAAACATATACCTCTCTTTCTAAGAAAATCAATAGTTGGAATACCATGAAGACAATTCTTCCAAGTATTCATCCTATAATTCTCAAACATTGGATAGCTCAAAGCCAATTAGCCCATTCAAGACAATCCTCCACACCAGATATAATCTTCCCATTTTTTATTTTAATGAACTTCTTCTTACAACACATAATATCATCGCTTCTATCATTACAAAAAGAGAATTTTTAAGAAAGTTTTGTAGAGGAACCAATCTCCTACTAGTAGGGATAGTCCACTTCCCATTAGTTAAAATAATGCCAAGGGTAAGAACCATTTTGGGGCTTACAAAACACGTTACAAACTTTTCTTTCAGGCAAGGATCTTTAAACATTACCACTCTATCATCTTTATTAACATGATAGGAAATGTGGGGTCTAACTTTATCTCTAACACCCACAATATTGTTCCATAACCAGGACTGATTACGAGTAGGATTAACAGTCCAAATAGAACCATTTCGGAGGTATTTATCATGAATCCATTTAACCCAAGCAAAGTTCTTTATAGAAGCTATATTCTAGAAATTCAGAACAAGCCCAGCATTTCACAACTCTATGGTTTTCCTAATCACCAAACCACAATGCTTCTTTGGCCTGCCAACTTTCTCCCCAGAGATATAGTTGACATATTGTTTCATCATCATAATTCCAAATAAATTCCCTACATATATGGTCTACTAGATCACACAAACTAGCAAGTAGTGGAAAGACAGTCTACTAATAAATTTGAATAGTTGCAAGGGTTGACTTAACAATCTCAACTCACCCAACCATGTTCAAAGATTTAGCTTTCCATATATCAATCTTAGCTTTAAATTTGTCTATCAAAGGATGGAAATGCTTTTAGTTAATCTACCACTAAAAAGAGGGACTCCCAGATAGCGAACAGGCAAAAATTCTTCTTTGATCTACCTCCTCCTTATTAGTAGAATTACTTAAGGATACAACAATCTTCTCATGATTGATATTCAGACCAAAGAAGATGCCAAAAGATTCAAGGGTTTTCAATACACCTTCAGCCAAACTTTTCTCAACTTTGGGAAAGATCATCAAATCATCAACAAAGAGAATATGGTACATATAAGTCTCCTTATTAGCTTTAATAGGATGAAGATTACTATGCTCAACTTCTTTATCAAACATAGAGGAAAGAACCACATGTATATAACAAAGGGAATAGGGGAAAGGGGTCCCCTTGTCTAAGCCCATTAGAGTTATATATAGGTTTAGTCAGTTCACCATTAACAAGAACTTGATAGCTTGTTGAAACAAGAGACTGGAGAATACAATTCCTCCAAAAAAAATTGAAAAACATGGCATAAAATACATCTGGCCTTGCTGCCTTTTCAGAGTTGGTAGTTTTTAACTGTTTCATCCACCTTCTCCATGGTGACATATACAAAAAGTTGATCATCTTGCTCATCTATAATTCCGGGAATTTTCCAACCAGAGTCCCATTCACAATAAGCAATAGCATTCTTAAATTAAATAGCGTAGTGTAGAAAGATTCAATATGTTCTTTAATATCTTTGGGGTCTGTGATTCTAACATCTCCAACATTCAAGGAGCAAATTTTATTTCTTTTCCTTCTCGTATGTAAAGAGTTACAAAAAATCTTAAAAATTTTATTGCCTTTAGAATGACACTGAACTCTAGACTTTTGTCGAACAAAATCTTCTTCTCTATCAACAATTTTTTAGAAACCTCTCTAAGTTCCATAGCTTTATCACAAAGATAATCATTACCAAGTTCAATATCAACCTTCCCTACAACAATTAGAGCATTAATTTCATCTTCTTTGGAAGTACAGAACATGTCTCCAAAGCTCTTTGTATTCCATTCGATTAACTCATGCAACTCATGCCTAAAATTCTTAAGGTTCTTAAAAACCCTATACATAGGACATCCGTTGAAATTGATGTTTCGGGACTTATGGGCTAAATCCAGGAAATCTAGATGATCTACCCAAATATTAAAGAGCCTAAAGGGAATGTTTCTTTTCCTAGTATTACAACTTATAGTAAGCCAAAGAATCTTGTGATCACTGTAGATAGTAGTGTAGACCTCCTCTAGATGCTCAAGCCATTAAGGAAGTTATCATTGTGAATTATTTTTTCAATCTTCATAGTAGTATAGTTACCTCCTTTTTGCCTAATATCCCAAGTATAAAAAGGTCCTTTCATTGCAACCTTAGAATTTCAAGAGTCAAACATGAAATTATTAAAATCATTCATCGAAGGGGTTAGCTCTATCCAGTCTCTCAGAAACCTGGCTAACAACATTGACATCGCCACAGATTACCCATTCCTCATTCAAAGAATTATCCAATCTCATAAGGTCCTTCCAAAGAGATTTCATGTCTTTATCATCATTAGACCAGTTGTGACAATAAAAGAGACATCTTCAAAATCAAACTTGCAATGCATATGTTGGTGATACTATTCAATAACAACAAGCTTAACTATAGTAGGATCCCAAACAAGAAGAATATGCCAAAGAGGGTGAGTAGTGTGGTTGATAGCCTACTCCATGCGAGGCCAAAACTTATTCATAACTTTATATATCTTCATTCTTCTTATCTTAGTTTCAAGTAGTAGTTTCACATGTGCATCAATCCTTCTCAACTCATCATGGACTTTAGAATGATATACATAGTTATTAAGTCCACATACATTCTAGATAATTACAAATATATCATCCATGATTAGAGATGATGAATAGAGACCTACTAGCCGTAGTAACTTCACAGTGATCAACATCATCATAACTTAGTTATCTAATTTTATTAGGGGAGAAAAAGGACTGCTTTTGAGTGAAAAAACTCTAACTCTTATTAGTTCTAGTCATAGTCCTAGAAGGGACTTTGACTTGTATGGCATAGTTCTGAAATCCTCAACATCAATTGATCACAATGTTTTCTAATACCTTCACTTGTAGGTTGATTGGACAAGCTCCCATCCTCCTAACCCTTCACTCTCTCAACCTTCTTTGAAAAAAGATTCAAAAACCAGAGTTATGTTTCTCATGACCAGGCTCCCATTTTCAGGCCTTAGATTAACCACTTTAGCTTCTTTAAAAATAGAGCTAGAACTATAAGATTTCTGCTAAGTAGATACATCATGTGGTATTTCAACAATGTTCCCTTTGGGGGTAGGAATCCATGTTTATCTCTTCTCAATTATAGGTTTGGGAAGGGGAGGAGAAGGACATTTGGTGGGTTCATGTACAAATACCCCAAATTTATCATACTCCTTGGGGATCCATTCATAAGAAACATTGATCTCCCATTCTTCACATGTATCTCTTATCGACACTATCTTTGTAGCCAATTTGGAATCAGTAGACATAAGAAAAAAACTCTAGAAAATTCTAAATGAGTACACCTCTTCATAGCTAGATTAGTATCAGTAGGTACTCTTTGAAAGCTTCCACGTCGTGAAAACATCTCCTCTCCCCATAACTCCAACAAAAAGTTTTGAAATTTGACCCCCATCAGAGTGGAATCCAGAACTATTTTCTCAAATTTATCACCAATTTTCCAGGGTTTAAGGATTAGAGGCTTGCCTTTGACTAACTAGGGTCCTTCTTCCAGGACATGATTCATGTTTGTCTCTTCGGTGAATTGGACGATAAAGAATCCATGGATTCTTACAAATATATTGATATTTCCCTTCACCTTCCATAGCCAACCTAGATGCCTCGCTAGTGTCGATAGATTACATTTTAGGTCCACTGTGTATCCAAACAACACACTCCTCCATTTCTCAATGTTCCTCGTCACTTCCACCTTGGGATGTCTGAGCTTGCCATTGCCAACTTCCACATGGATCTTCGTAGAACGTTTGCCATCAGTCAAATTGAATTTGAGCAAGTTATCGCAAACATCAATATAGGTCTAATTCCCATCCCAAATATGGTTAAATCCCTTTCTAATGATGCTTGTCGGTTTCTCCCTCGATCGCCACTATAGAGGTTCTCCCCGCTCTTCAGCAATCTGCATATTTTTTTGCTTAGTTCATTATTATATATAAGGGCAATTATGGTATATCATTCTCTAAGCCAATAATCAACAACTTCAAGGCTCCTACAAATGAGACTATTAATCAAGAGAAACATTCTTCATATAAGGCTTGTAGTAGAAGTCAACAACATGGTTTCTCACACACTTTCCCTTGATAGAATGTTGTTCTACGAAGGTTATGTGATCCATTTGTAGGTTGGGTGCAGTCAAGAAAATTTGTCATGAAGGAATTAATGACTCTTTGAGGAACTATCTCAACTATATATCAATTTGTCTCATGAGAAACCTTTGATAGTCTCCAAATGTAACCTATCTATAGTTGTTGGTGCCTACTATCTAGTATAAAAGAATTGAATCAAATATAGTTGTTTCCTTAGAAGTGTTGGCTAAATGGACATCTATAAATCCCTTTGTTTTGATTATGACAAACATTTCATTCTTATTGATCTAACGAGCTACTTGAGTGTGCAGGATTAAGGTGGATGCCAAAGCAACTAGGGAAATCCATATGCTTACATATTTATGTTTTCATGCAATGTAATCGCTTTGTAAAAAATTGTACAAATATATAATGTACAAGTACTTGGATTGCATGTAAATCAAGTGTTAGATCTTCCCTAGCTAAACATCACATTTAGATAAGTCATCCCCTTCAAATAGGATCACATTTGCACACTCATACATATAATTAGTGCCTAAATTGCAACATTGAAACATGATCAATCTCGGTCGACAAACTCCTCGACCGAGACACTCTCGGTCGACAATCTTCTCGACCGAGAAAGATCCAAAGTAGCCGTTAGACACAACAGACAAGTTAGTTGGCAGTTGGAGAAAGACGTTGCAAATCACTTGTTCCAGAGTGCCTGTCGGTCGACAAAAGTTCGACCGAGTAGGTGTCTCGGTCGACCATTCCTCGACCGAGATTGTCTCTGACAGCAACTGCAGAATTAATTAATTAGCCGTTGTTAAAGCAACAACTTTGTACCTAACGGCTAGTTAAGCACTTAGAAACCCCTAGAAGTTGTCTAGAACGTCCTTAAGCATCCTTAGGCCATTCCTATAAATAGGACAAGCCATAGGACACTCAAACTCACTTGTTACACTTGAGAATTCTTTGAGCATACTTTGAGCAATCTGTTTGTGAGAAAATTGAGCATTGTGAACATTGGCTACTTCCTTCCTTAGCTCATAATTCATGTCCTATAGGCTAGTATCTCCTACCCACTGCAATCACAAGTTCACACACTTGGTTAGGAGATCTATACGCTTGATCTAGGCAAATCAAGCCTTGGGCTACAAAGGATAAGTTGTAATTTCCTTTTTCTGTCTTGTTCTCTATTACCGTTTGTACTCTCCTTGCTACTCCTAGGTTGGAGGCTGCTGATTGGAGAGGGTGGAGTTCTTCTTGGCGAAGAAGGTGACTTTGAGCTACTTCAGAAGGCTGGTGCAACAGGAGGTTACTTCTAGAGAGGAAGGCTACTTCAAGGGGGAGCTTGGAGTTACTTCAAGAAGGCTACCTCAAAGTTGGTGCACCTACTTCAAGTGAAGGCTGCTCAAAGGGTGTAAAGGAAAGTATTGTATTTTGTATAAATCCTTGAGAAGGTAATAAAATAAATACTTTCAAAATCCCGGTTGGGTAAGCAACCGGGTAGTGGACTGACAACTTTAGTATTTGCTAAAGTTGGAACCACTCTAAACACCTGTCTCCTTCTTCTAATTTTTAATTGTGGTTGTTTGAGTTAAATAAATTGTTAAAATTATTTAAAAACTCTATTCACCCCCCCTCTAGTGTTTTTCAAGAAGCATGTCTAATCCCAATGGATCTGTTTTATATTTATATCTCCCTTAAATGTCTATTTGTGGACATATGAAGAAGTGATTAAAATAGTCTATCATTTGAATATTTATTAAAATTTCCAATCAACAAGAACATCTTGTTTGAAAAAGAATCATTAAATTTGAATTTTTCATAGCCCATATCCACCCGATAGTGATGTCAAAGCAAGGAGAAATCAAGAGGTGGTTTAGAAGTTTACTAGGGTTTTCAAATGGTAATCTTAACTATCGTATAGTCTATTTATATACAAAGAAATCAATCTATATACTAGAATTCCATCACACAAAATTCAAACTGACAAAACTATTGATAAATTCTAACATTTTTTTGTTTTTGAAATTTCTATGAGGAAAATCAAATGATCAATTCACAATTGAGTTTATGAACTTGTAATTGCATCATCATCATTATCATCCATATAATACATTGATGATCCTATACAAGGATTTACATAAAAATGGGTTATGAAAAATGGTATACGAGTTTTTTAATGTTTTTAGTCAATTTGAACTTTATTGTGTGCGGTTGTTGAATTTCTCCAATTAGGTTTTATCATGTAAATCGCCTAGAGATTATATATCATTTTGGAACACCTAAACATTATTATCTAAAACAATTATATGGAATGGTTAAGTTGTAATTAAAATACAAGATTAGGTATGATGTAGTCAAAGGTGAACCTTCTCCCTCTTTTAAGAATGAAAACCCAATCATCAAATGCATTATAAATCATCTATTATGAATTTAAATTCTAGAGATCATTTTGGGATTTATGATAAGAATGTTATTATCCTACTTAATTTGTTATATATCACATGCATTTCTAGTATTAACAAGAAAGCAATACTAGACATATATACACATGCTTGTAAATGAATAGAACAAAGCCCTTCAATTCATGCTTTAATCCCACTCAATTCATGAAATATCACTTGTATTGCTAATATTTACAATAAAATAATAGTAAACAACCATACATGCTTTTTTATGTATTTGATTTCTTATGCCCTTTGTTCTTTTGAAAGGTTATGGGAATAGTTGGAAATGCAATAAGAAAATGTGTATGTCAAACACTCAAACATTACTCAAGAATTTGTTCATAATACATGCAATATATTTAACCGTATCTCGAGAACCAAAAATATTGGTTTAAATAAAATGAATAGAAACCATTATGTTTTATCAAGGAAATATAGAATATTAAGAACAAACATCATGGAGTCAAACTTAAATTCTACCAAGCACTTGTTGGTCATAATATACATTTGACCAAAATTATATTATTCGAACTTATGATTCAAACATTAAGAGTTTTGGAAAGTATTGCTTTCACTTATCATATCTCAGTTGAATTGATAGGTTAATCTATATTTAATCAGTTAAATAATAGTTCATCTGAGATATGCTTAGTGTAATGATAAACACAATTTATCTTTTTTTTTTGAAAATAGCTCAATCTCATTAAAAGTAAGCCATACAGCATCTACAAGATAGACATCTCTCATCTAGTAACCAAGCAGCAACTCCTTATGTGGAAAGACATAACACAAGGCTCAGATTGGGATGTGATAGGTACACTTCTGCACCGTCCACCTCTTGTAGTGGGTGACTAAAACAGCTATCCGGGATGGAATTCATCAATCTACACGAGCCTATGAGTACATCGAGTGAGGAGTTTGCATAGCCGCTCGCAGATGTTACCATTTTGAAGACAACGAATGATCACCTGAGAAAGAGGTCAACCACAACGAAACAATACAAACACAATACCACACAAACAGGACTAGATACACAACTACAAGAAAAAATAAAATAAACAAACAAAACTGGCCAAGGAGCCACCCAACAACACAACCTTAACACAGAAAAAATGTCGATCACTAAGGGTGAACCATCCGGGAGATCTGAACAGGAGGCCAAATCCCAACGTTGCAAATACAGAGGAAGGATGGCTCATGCAGATAGAGCGGTGGGGAGTAGAGGGTGTCGGGAACCCCACCACCACTCCCGACCACCATTGTGAGTAGGGGCCGGAAGACCTAGACGAAGCACAGACCCAGCTTAATCATCCTCTGTGTGAAGCACCTAGGGACGCCCGAGCTCACCATCCACCCAAAAAGGACCCAAGGCACGAGACTGACCACAAGCTGACAAGCAACAACTAAGAAACAGATGACACTGCCCCAAACAAATGACAAACAAAGACTCAGAGAAAACAAAGAACAGACCCAGAAGAACCAGAGGGAGAAACATGGTGTCGTCAATAGATCGTGAAGAAAGGGTTAGGAAGAGGCTACCCCTACTGCGGCAACTCTACCACCAGGAAGCAACTGGATCCAACCCAGGCCTCACCAAGGAAGACATCGCCCCTCCCTACTCAGCTCCAACTCCACCGATAAGTTCGGAAACGCAACGGAGTCCACCAACCGTCGAACATTGAAGAAGAAGGTTGTAAGGAGATGCAACGGAGAAACCCCTACAATAGACTGAGTAGTCGATGCCAAGGAAGAATAACCCAGGGGGAGAGGGCTGACGCTCACCGGAGGCTAAAACCTCCCCCCCCAGGCGCCGCCCAGTTGCCGGAGGGAGCCCTAGTCGCCCAAAATCGCCAGAGCGACTTCAGTCGGCGGGTGTGGGCAGTCTAAATCCCATTAGTTTTAAAAACACAATTTATCTTTACTATTTTAATCACTTGAAAAGTCACTTAATATTCAATATGTCCAACACCAATGACTTGATCTCCCTTTTAGTATATCTCATATATATGTTGATGATTCTTGAAATTTTATATTGGATAAGAACCCTGTACGATATCAACAACACACTTGAGTACTCTGGATGACATTCATCACTACTTTCATATTGATCCTTACTTTGAAAGACCTATTATTTCGTATTGCATCAAGTAAAGATTCTTCACCTAAAAACCATTACTATTTTTTTGAAGGTGAAGATCACCATTTCTTTTCCAAATTGTACTCATTTGTAATTTACATCATTACATATATATTTCATATTATCCATGGAAAATTATGGATAGTTTCTCTATAGAAATGGGATCCCTTCCCTTCATAATAATTGAAGTTGAGGAGTTCAAATGTCAATATATCCTGCATCAGATTTCACAGATAAAGCATGACCCAGAATCATCAACCATGAGATTGAAGAAGCATACCTTTGTGATCTTTTGCATTAATTTAAATTACTACACTCTTCTAGGAATATTGAATCATGACCACTTTTGTGGATCATTGTTTCCTATTTCTTTTGGGTCTTGTACTATGACCTAAAACTAGATCAATCAGGTATCTTCCAATCTTTCTAGGTCATGGACTATGATCTAAAATTTAACCAACCCAATTCTTTACATTTCAAAACACTTTTATGGTCATGTATCATGACCTATGACTTGACCAAACCTAGAATCATAGTTCACAATTTTTTTGAGTCATGGACCATAACTTAAAATTGGACCAATCATGTGCTTTACTGCTAAATCTCCTTTGGTTCCTGGACTAAGACCTTGAACTAGAACACAAAGCCTATCCTAAATAGTCACCTTTCTTCTAACCAAAAATCCATACACAAGTAGCCAACTACACTTAATCCCAATTATTAAAAGGCACGCTTACTCTCGAGTCCTATACAGAGAGTAGGCATTTCATATCTCAAAAATCTATGTTCAAGTATGGATCTATACGATCTAAGACCTACATCATGTAGGCACTCAAAAATTAATCTCCTTACCTCCCTGAAGGACTAACTGTCCATAAATCCTAAATCCTAGATTGTTGTCCATACTACTCGAATTCAAAAGTCAACAATCCCATTTGGTCATGATACATCCATGCTTTCAAGCCCTATCTTGAATAAGCATCTTCTTTTCTGAAAGACCTATCAGGAACATGAACCTCCTCTTTTGAAATACCTATAATGATTAGGCAACTACCTTTGTCAAGGCTCTACATTTAGGTATGTATCACCTCAAATCCTATTCTATATAGGCACCCCAACAAATACTTATAACATGGTAGGCATCCCTATAAAATCCCCATGTTTAGGCAGGAATCTCCCTGAGCCCTAATTGAATGTAGGACATTCAAAAGAAATGCCTACTTGAACCTCCAATTTAAGCCCTACGTTCAAGTAGGCATCTACCTGGCCCTTATATTGAATAGACATTGCATCCAATTCAAGCACTACATTTAGGTAGCCATATCCACAAAATCCTATCTAAAATAGGCATTTCCTCTAGTCTATGCCCAACATCTAGTAGGCACCTTCATTCAAACGCTATCTAGAATAGGCATTTCCTCCAGCCTAAGACCTACATCCAATAGAATAGGCATTTTCCTCTAGTCTAAGCCCTACCTTCAATTTGAGCCTTTATCCAATGCCTATGCTCTTGAATACATCTACACTAAAGTCCTATTATGAATAGGCATACATTGACCAACTGTGACAAATATGATGAGTCCTATCTCTAATAGGCATTCTTCATGAACAGTGTCCTATCATATATATGCATCACATCCAAGCTCTATCCTAACTAGATGTCTCCTTGAACTCAGGCCCTACATTTAGTTAGGCACATATGACACTGCCGTACAATCCAATAGTAACTCCTTACAAAGCCCAATCCAAATATAGGAACCTTGATTAAAACCATGTGTATAGTAGGAAAGTCATGCTCTTATCACACTAACCCATCTTGTTTTCAATATATGCTCTAGCGAGAAGACAATAATTAAATACAATCATTGGGCATAAAGGCCACCTTAAATTTGTATACTTGTCTAGTCCCCAACCCTATCTATGTTGAGCACTTTTGAAAAACAAGAAAGTCTTTGAGGAAGACATAATCGATCGATACTATCACTAATCGTGAAGGCCACCTTATATTTAAATATTTGTAGCACAACATCTAGAATACTATCAATTTTATCAATGCATTAAGATGATCTACAGATATACATATGACTGATAAAGTTAGTGACCATGAAGGTCACCTTAAATCTAGAAACTTGTTTGATACCCAACATATCCATCTTGAGCACTCTTGTAGAGTAGATGAGAATATGCTTGCAAAGGTCCTAACAAGCAACTTGGAATTCATCAAATGGCATTCTAATACTCCATTGATTCGTACATCAAGTAGGATCTTTCAATTGATCATATACTTCCATTGCCATATCTATCAATACTCTTTCAAAACTTCAACAAGAGCCTTATGTCTTCAAATCTAATCAGACTCCATATCACTTCAAGAATGAACCATTCCAAGTGGGGATGTAGTTCAAAGGAGGGTTGATCAAATCAAGTAAGAACTAGAGAGTGAAGGATAATTTTTTGTTGACACTTTAGGGGACATATGATAGACCAGTGGATGAATATGTCATGAAGGATTTATTAATGTTGGATAATCATCTAATGACCACTTTTATCTTTTCTATCACTTTTGCCACAGACATTACCCTATAGAAACTATAACTGCGTTGAGGAACATACAATTAAAACACTACAATCACTGACTATAACTGCGTTGAGGAACATACAATTAAAACACTGTAATCACTAAATATTTGTCTAGTATCCAATGGTCCATCTTGAGCACATACAAAGAACTAGAAAAACAAATACAATGCTTTTAAAGATCCTAACATTCAACTCAGAACTCTTCAAATGACTGGAGGATGCTCTAAGAATTAGACAGCTAACAAATACAATCACTGGTCACAAAAGGCACCTTAAATGTGGAAAATTGTCTAATGCCCAATTTGAACAATCTTGAGATCTTTTGAAATTTTGAAAATGCTCTAAATTTAGATATATATCTAATACCCAATCCATGGTCCTAGCTCATGATCTAAATCTGAATTGATTGTGCCTTCATTTCCAAATCAATCTTTGGTCCTGAATCATGACCTAAAACTAAACCAATCCCTGCTCATAGTTCCAAATCATTTTGGGTCCTACTAAGTTGATCCTTCACTCATATTTCTACATCTTTTTATGATACAATATAATGACCTAAGATTACACCAATAATGATCTAAGCAAATATCAGGATTTCCAATTCCTACATCTAGTAAGAACTTTTAGGTGATCACATACACTATAATTTCCATATTCTCACAATCCATTTTTAGTGGAATTGGTGTTCGAAAGAAGGTGAATCAATTCAAGTGATAAGGAGAGAGTTGACGATAATGATTCTTTGACAATCTAGGGAAATAGATGTTGGACCAATGGAGGAACATGTCATTGAGGCTACCTTAATGGTGGAGGATCACCTAATGCGCAATCACAACTTGTTTTAGAATTCATCATGTGAACTTGTCCTACAATATCACACATGCTCTACGGAGTAGACAATTGACTAATAATTATTGATAAAAAAGGTCACTTAACTGGGAACTTGTATGACACCTGATGTTCAATCTTAAGTGATTAAAGCTCTATTTCACATAGGAAAACTCACCCTATTTTAGCTTTTTAGGTTCATGATCCTAACTATATTTTTGTTGCACTTCTCTACAGAAAATGAAAAATAAAATGAAAACTTAAATGCATAGAAAGAGAAGAGAGAAGATGCCAACTTTTCAAGATCTTTTCAATGATTACAAATTCTTGATCTCAATATCTTTGGCAAACCATTAATCACATTTACTTTTTCACATCCACCTTTTCTCACTAAGGCATGAGTTAGTGGGAGATAAGACATGAACTGGTTTAAGAGCTAAAGTGATGATGATAGTCACTTTCCACCCAATAAACCTTTTTAGGCTCATCGGGACTCTAGGGGAATGAATGATTGGCCAGACATAGGAAACTACCTAAGTGATAAACTAACCATGCTCTCGAGAAATCATTTATACCAAATATTTTCCTCACTAATTCATTCTTAGAAATAAAAGACACCACCTCTACTTTCCACCCTTCACAAAGTTTTTCAAAACATCTTTGACGAGTCCAACCTATTTGGCATTTTGTCACAAAAAATGGGGGTCAGACTTGGCTCAATCATGCGGTTCTCACTCTTATCTTGAACCTTTCCTTGAGAGGGGCAAACCATTGACACCCCATTTTGCTAACTCAACAAAACTTCATGCTTAAATGTTCATTCTCGGCATACTAACGAATTTCATCCCATTTTCCACATTTTATCTTTTTTTTCACCATTTTCCATATTTTCCCACATTTCTACACCTATTTAATCCACCATTATCACCTACTTTACCATACTTGGGCCATTCTACAAAAAAAATTTATCAGTATTCCAGTGAAATTTGGTCATTATTGTAGCTTTTTATAAGTAATTTCTCATAAATGGTATGTTCAATTATCTTGAATTAAATATTCTCTTTTTCCCACAAATAATTTAATTTCCTTTTTGCACACAAAAATATGTCTCTTTTGGATAATAATGATGGATAATCTTGAATTAATGTCTCTTCTCTCTCCTTCATTATTTTATTGGACTTATATTTAAAATCCTCTTTATCCATGTTTTCTCCAAAACATTCATGAAATATCCTAAAACTTAGAAAATTGGCTTTATCCTATCGGGGACACATAGCATATCAAAGCAATCCATTAGCGCCACATGGCAGATGGCCTCGATCCACAAGACAGGCCTTACAATGCAATGGCAGAGATCTGTTGCCTCTTCTAGAATCTTCCAATCGGAATCCATGGACCCTAAAATACACCTATAAATGGACCACTACACCCAATGTATACCAGACACCTTTTTTATATCTTGAATCCAAAGAAACAACTACCCCAATCTTTTATTTTCAACATGTGATCATAGGATCCTTCCTCCGTCACCAACTACTCCACTAATGTTGGTAAACTGCTCAATAATAACTGCTTTTTAATCTGTCATATCCATATTAGTAACCATTGCTTTATCTGATCTATTCATAATTGTTCATATTTGCACGTCTTTTCTCAAAGATCTATTCATGCTCTACTGAATCTATCTATCTCACCTCTCTCTTCCTATGCATCAATCATAATCACCAATGATGGATCTCCTTTATGGGAGGTTCTGAGGAGATGTGGACCAGAACACACCTAAAGACTAAGTTCTTTAGGGATACGATGGGAAATCCACAACAATCTCTACCCTTACCACTACCTTAAAATCACCTTTTCATCATGTTTTCCTCTATTTTCTCTAACAATAACCTCAATGACCATTTTTTATCTGAGATGATCAAAAGGATGTAACACCATTTATCAAGAAAGATGGTTTTGCTAACAACTTCACCACCCATAACAAGATCTTTATATTAGATCACTAAATTAATGAATACCTTTCTTATCCACCCTTGGGTGGAGTCCGAATTTGTATTTTATGTCTTCTCTTATTGATTTAAAGGCCAATGAACATTTTTCCTCATTTTATGTATAAAATTGGGTGGTGACTCTGACATTTATCAATTTAGCATTCTCTCCATGCTTATTTGTTGTTTCCACTGTCATAGGTTTCATTGGATTTTTTGGGTTGGATACAAAAATATCCATTAACAATAGGAAGTTGAATGTAGTTTTATGTTTAGTACCATAATTATGTTGGCTAAATGGACATCTATAAATCCCTTTGTTTTGATTATGACAAACATTTCATTCTTATTGATCTAACGAGCTACTTGAGTGTGCAGGATTCAGGTGGATGACAAAGCAACTAGGGAAATCCATATGCTTACATGTTTATGTTTTCATGAAATGTAATCGCCTTGTAAAAGCTTGTACAAATATATAATGTACAAGTACTTAGATTTCATGTAAATCAAGCGTTAGATTTTCCCTAGCTAAACACCACATTTAGATAGGTCATCCCCTTCAAATAAAGTCACATATGCACACTCATACACACATTTAGTGGTTTAATCTCGGTCGACTAACTCCTCGACTGAGACACTCTCGGTCGACAATCTTCTCGACCGAGAAAGATCCAAAGTAGTCGTTAGACACAACTGACAAGGTAGTTGGCAGTTGGAGATAGACGTTGCAAATCACTTGATCCAGAGAGCCTGTCGGTCGACAAAACTTCGACCGAGTAGGTATCTCGGTCGACCATTCCTCGACCGAGATGAACTCTAACAGCAACTGCAGAGTAAATTAATTAGCCATTGCTAAAGCAACAAACTTGTACCTAACGGCTAGTTAAGCACTTAGAAACCCCTAGAAGTTGTCTAGAACGTCCTTAAGTATCCTTAGACCATTCCTATAAATAGGACAAGCCATAGGACACTCAAATACACTTGTTACACTTGAGAAATCCTTGAGCATACTTTGAGCAATCTGTTTGTGAGCAATTTGAGCATTGTGACAATTGGATACTTCCTTCCTTAGCTCAAAATTCGTGTCCTATAGGCTAACATGTCCTACCCACTGCAATCACAAGTCCATACACTTCGCTAGGAGATCTATACGCTTGATCTAGGCAAATCAAGCCTTGGGCTACAAAGGATAAGTTGTAATTTCCTTTTTCCTTTCTTGTTCTCTATTACTGTTTGTACTCTCCTTGCTACTCCTAGGTTGGAGGCTGCGGATTGGAGAGGGTGGAGATCTTCTTGGTGAAGAAGGCGACCTTGAGCTACTTCAGAAGGCTGGTGCAACGGGAGGTTACTTCTAGAGAGGAAGGCTACTTCAAGGGGGAGCTTGAAGTTACTTCAAGAAGGCTACCTCAAGTTGGTGCACCTACTTCAAGGGAAGGTTGTTCAAGGGGTGTAAAGGAAAGTATTGTATTTTGTATAAATCCTTGAGAAGGTAATAAAATAAATACTTTCAAAATCCCGGTTGGGTAAGCAACCGGGTAGTGGACTGACAACTTTAATATTTGCTAAAGTTGGAACCACTCTAAACACCTGTCTCCTTCTTCCAATTTCAATTGTGGTTGTTTGAGTTCAATAAATTGTTAAAATTACTTAAAAACTCTATTCACCCCCCTCTAGTGTTTTTCAATTGGTATCAGAGAAGGCTTCAAGGAACCCTAACCAGGTTTTGAAGAATGGAGGGTAATGGTGATTACAATCACGACAAAAGGTGTTGCTTGGACAAAACTACAACATGTTGCAATTGGTGCTTAGGAACAAGCCACACAACAACTAGATGCCCATGGAGATCAAAGAAGTAAGATGAGCACAAAGATTGTCTTATTGCTACAACTAGTGAAGAAGAAGAAGAAGAGGTAAGTCTTTTTTATTTATCTAAAGAAGAACTAGTTGCTAGTCTTGAAGAAACACATATTAAATATGTTGAGTGCAAGAAGAAATTAAAGAAATCTATTAAAGCAAATGATGAATTACATGCTAAGCTTCTTGCTATGACTTCCTAAAATGAAGATCTTAAAAAGATCATTGAAGATCATGATAGTAAGATAAAATCTATAGAGGCAAATTGCAATCTACTTTCTTTGGAGAAGATCAATTTGCAAACTCAAGTGAACGATCTTCAAAAACAACCCATATTGTGCACTCATATAGATTATGACACTATTGTCAAAGAACGAAACTCATTGTCATCTAATCTAGACCAAGCAAAACTAGATATCAAGAAGAGAATGGATGAGATTGCCAAGTTACAACAAAAAGTTAGTAGTTTAAATAATAATGGCATTCTTGATCAAATCTTAGATAATTCCTATCATCAAATTGGGAGAAGAGGACTAGGTTACAAGCCTAAAGGGAAATCCTATCAACAACCTAGTTGGAGAAAGTCACAAACCCATCAATCTATATATGTACCTAAAGGAACATCTTCACCCAAGGACAACACAGAACACAACCATAGAATAAGATATGAGGTTGACTCGATATGTTGTCATTATTGTTTGCACCTTGGTCACTATTCTTTTTCATGCCCTTATAAGAGAAAAGATGTCGAGTTAGTTTGGGTTCCAAAACCTCCAAAATAAATGAACAGAATCAAGTTGAGATATGACCAAGGACCTTAGTTGCATATTTCTATGTCTATCTCAACTCAACACAATGGGATAACAAATAAATTTAAATATCTAAATATTTAACTTGCATAATTATGCTTTATTTGGAAGAAATTAACAGTTCCAGAAATGTTATCGGTCGAAAGACTGTCGACCGAGAGACCATCGGTCGAGAAATTGTCGACCGAGCATGTCACTGATCTCCAGTCTGCTACAAAATTGTGAAATTCTTTTAAATTTGATGAAATTGCTATCTATTTGTGATTGATGACTGGATATAGTTTGAAAATCATCCCTGCAAATTTAAATGAGATTAATATTAGTTTATTTCCTAAATGATCTAAGTTTAAACTAAAATTATGCTTAGTTCAATGAAAAGAAAATTTCTATTTTCACATGATTTTTCCTAAAGTATTTTCTGGTCTATCCATATACAAATCATGTGATGGAATTATCATTATATGTTGTTATCATTACAACGTGGATATGCTTTCACTATTTGGTACGCATAGATAATGATAATTGTATGCATGGATCCGTGATGATATATTCGGCAAGAAAAATGATTTGTTAAGTTATATGCTATTGCTTGCAACACTTAAGACAAAATCTCTAAATTAGTATCTTTGAAGACTTGAGATATTAATTGTGCCTTCATTTAAGAATCATATTAAGTAGTATGCTTCAACTTGATACTTAATCAAATTTTATGCAGATATTATACTCGATATATTCAATTTGAAAATCTGCAAATTTGCCTCTTGGTTAAAATGAAATTTGACCAAGGGGCGCTATGGTCGTAGTCAAAATTAACCTAAAATAAGTTTGACACAATAACTAATTGAATATCATTTTATTGTGATTAAAAGCACAATTAATTCATGATCACAAAATTGTTCCAAAATTGTCAATAATAAAACAAAATATTACTCCCTTAGAAAATATATATATGCTCTACAAAATTAGTCTATCATTTTCATTAAAAATCAGCTTAAAAATTCATACCCAGTAAGTCTGTCGGTCGACGAATTCTTCGACCGAAAACCTCTCGGTCATCCCACCTCTCTTGACCGACAGAATCTAGACAGACTTAACATCGGACACACTTCCGGTCGATAATTGTTCGATCGAGACAGTGTCGGTCGACAATTTCTCAACCGAGAATGAGCCGTTGGGATATGACCGTTGCAATCCGACCGTTACCGTTGACGGCCGACCGTTGGACGGCCGAGTGGCGCGTCTAGAATATGACCGTTGTGGACGCTCGGTCGACAAATTGTCGACCGACCCGGTCACTGGATTGCTATAAAAGGGACCAAAAACGGGTCACTTCATCACACTTTCATATTCTTGCATCCATAGGTTCTCTTTAGTGCATTCTTGTGCAAATCTTTAGCATCCTCATCCCCAAGACTTCCTTGCTTCTTCTCCACCATCAAGCACCGCAATGGCCTCATCATCTGCTCGTGGGAAGAAGAAGGTCGCCGGTAGGAAAGGAAGGGAAGCTACTCCACCATTGACGATCATCAACGACATTGCCTTCGTCGACGGAGATGCTGGTGATCGCTATCTATGGCACTCCTCCAAATCTCCTCTCCCACGATGACCAGTTGAAGTTATGGACTTCCTCAACATCGTCGACTTGGAGGACCTTTTTGAAGTGCAAAAGTTGAAAGAATTCATCAACCCTTCTTTCCCTTCCTATTCCACCAAGGTAGTGAATGAATTCTATGCTAACCTCATCTCCCATTCTGAAAGAGAAACCATCTTCTTCTATACTATGGTCAATGGGCATGGCTTTCAATTTACTGAAGGAGATATTCTTGACATGCTAAATATTGACCTAGATGAATATCAAGACACCCTTGACCTTACCACTGGAAACCCACTTAATCAATTTTCCCAAGATGACCATACAATTAGTCTTAGTGACATCAAAAGAACCATTTTTCAATCAAATACAACCTGTCACGAAGATAGGGGCACATACTACACTATCAATCTCAAACCTGCAGCTAGGATTGTAAACCTTATTGTTTCAACAAACATACATCCTAGAGCAAATAAGTCTGAAGTTCCTATTTTTCGAATGTGTCTAATCTATGCCATTATCCAACGTATTCCCACAAATTTTATTCACATTATTCTTAAAAACATGCTTGAGTTTTCTGGAAATCCTCCATATGCTGATCTTGTATGCCAAATTACTCAACATTTTCTTAAGACACAAATTGAGGACATGGGTTATACATGGGAGCGTAGACCACAAAAATAAGTAAGAATACTGTAGAAAAAATGGGAATTGATTTTGGTCATAAGAGGGCTAGGACGGAAGGAGAGACATCTACCCAAGATATACCACCTCCACCTCCTCCTACCAACCTACCCTATGATCCCATCCAAAACACTCTAACCTATGTTGTTGGATCACAATATCATCTTAGTAAACAATTAGATTATAACCATCATGCCATGACTTATCTAAACCAAAGAATGCAAACCCTTTCTCCAAACCAACCAGATGAATATCCTTATTCTTTAAATCTGGGCATGCTCAATCCATATAATCCTTCTTACAACTATTATCAAACTCCACCTCCACCATCTATGGATCTCACGCACACTCAGTTTTCATCCATGCAACTGCAAGATATTGCTGCTAACTTCCGATTTGATCGAGTTCCTACCTTCTTGGAAGCGTATGCATTAACCAAGACAGGTGCTCTGGATTGGCAAACTTTGGTTAGATATTATGGAGCTGAGTCATTTCTTGGGAAAGACCCTGATATTGATGTAATTCTTAAGTCTTTCCAGTGAGTTTTTGGAGTTGTACTAGTTGTAATGACATCTTTGAATGATTGTAATAAATGGGTCATCTCTATATGATTTGATTATCTTTCCATGCTTGTAATACATTCCATGTTTTTAATGAAATTGGTTATCTTCACTTGTTACAATGGATATTCTTCTAAAAGCATATGAGACATCTTCTAAATATGGATTATAAGACTATCATAGTAGAGCATTCGAAATAAGGGGAGTAATAAATAAAAATAAATCAAAAAAAATGCAATCTTTAAAATTATGACTAAATTGACTATCTATTGAAAAGAATTCAAACTTCTATTTTGGGATATCTAATTAAGGGGGAGTATAGTATAAAATTACGAGGGAGAAATACTATAAATTATTCACCTTGGATATCCTTTTTGAAATGACAAAGGGGGAGAAAAGAATATAAAATCAAAAATATTAATGAGTTTCATAACATCTTGGTCAGCACTTACTTGCAAAAATAAAAATGGCTACAAAAGGAAATCTTCAGGTATGAAACTCATATGTTTTATATTTCCTTTATTTATATTGGAAATGTTTGTCATCTTCAAAAAGGGGGAGATTGTTGGCTAAATGGACATCTATAAATCCCTTTGTTTTGATTATGACAAACATTTCATTCTTATTGATCTAACGAGCTACTTGAGTGTGCAGGATTCAGGTGGATGACAAAGCAACTAGGGAAATCCATGTGCTTACATGTTTATGTTTTCATGAAATGTAATCGCCTTGTAAAAGCTTGTACAAATATATAATGTACAAGTACTTAGATTTCATGTAAATCAAGCGTTAGATTTTCCCTAGCTAAACACCACATTTAGATAGGTCATCCCCTTCAAATAAAGTCACATATGCACACTCATACACACATTTAGTGGTTTAATCTCGGTCGACTAACTCCTCGACCGAGACACTCTCGGTCGACAATCTTCTCGACTGAGAAAGATCCAAAGTAGCCGTTAGACACAACTGACAAGGTAGTTGGCAGTTGGAGATAGACGTTGCAAATCACTTGATCCAGAGAGCCTGTCGGTCGACAAAACTTCGACCGAGTAGGTATCTCGGTCGACCATTCCTCGACCGAGATGAACTCTGACAGCAACTGCAGAGTAAATTAATTAGCCGTTGCTAAAGCAACAAACTTGTACCTAACGGCTATTTAAGCACTTAGAAACCCCTAGAAGTTGTCTAGAACGTCCTTAAGCATCCTTAGACCATTCCTATAAATAGGACAAGCCATAGGACACTCAAATACACTTGTTACACTTGAGAAATCCTTGAGCATACTTTGAGCAATCTGTTTGTGAGCAATTTGAGCATTGTGACAATTGGATACTTCCTTCCTTAGCTCAAAATTCGTGTCCTATAGGCTAACATCTCCTACCCACTGCAATCACAAGTCCATACACTTGGCTAGGAGATCTATACGCTTGATCTAGGCAAATCAAGCCTTGGGCTACAAAGGATAAGTTGTAATTTCCTTTTTCCTTTCTTGTTCTCTATTACTGTTTGTACTCTCCTTGCTACTCCTAGGTTGGAGGCTGTCGATTGGAGAGGGTGGAGATCTTCTTGGTGAAGAAGGCGACCTTGAGCTACTTCAATAGGTTGGTGCAACGGGAGGTTACTTCTAGAGAGGAAGGCTACTTCAAGGGGGAGCTTGAAGTTACTTCAAGAAGGCTACCTCAAGTTGGTGCACCTACTTCAAGGGAAGGCTGTTCAAGGGGTGTAAAGGAAAGTATTGTATTTTTTATAAATCCTTGAGAAGGTAATAAAATAAATACTTTCAAAATCCCGGTTGGGTAAGCAACCGGGTAGTGGACTGACAACTTTAGTATTTGCTAAAGTTGGAACCACTCTAAACACCTGTCTCCTTCTTCCAATTTCAATTGTGGTTGTTTGAGTTCAATAAATTGTTAAAATTACTTATAAACTCTATTCACCCCCCTCTAGTGTTTTTCAAATTATTCCCAAACAGCCTCCAAACTTCCAAGTTAGCACTACATTCAAACATAAGATGTTGCAAACAATTATATTGTACACCACAAAAAATATCTGGAAGACATGTATATACCCAATTGTTCATCACACCATGAATAGGGATCCAATTCATAAGGCACGTACATAAGAAACCATATACTCTTCTAGAAATAGATTTGACCAAAACCAATAGTCCCAATCATCCTTGGAAAACTTCACCCTCCACATATCCCATGTTTCTTAAAGATAAGAGTGGTTTTTTCATTCATCCATATTACATCCACGTGTGCTACCACTGGATTAAGTAAACTCATTAAGTATATAGAAACAACTTGACTTTCTCTCACATTTTGGAAATGCCAAGTCTCATCTTTATTGTAGTGACTCACTCTTGAACTCTCACCTTTCTCCATTCTTGTCATAATTACACACACAACAAATTATTTGGCAATATGAATTTATTTCCACTTCTCCACTTAAGTGAACATGTGTCAGTAACATAGTTCTCTGCTTGAGAAATTTCTTTAAGATCCAAGAGTCCCTTGATGTAGGCTTAATAGACTACACAAACTCGATATTGAAGTAAGTCACATGCATCCATTTTATCCATAAGTAACTTTCATCACTAGCAAAATCTTTCTTCATGGCACCAGAAGATAACTACCACTGGATAGATCGAGTACCAAGCACACCATAACCTCGATTCTTGATTATTAATATTTGGATATAAGTTTAATCTATTTTCTATAGTTCATATAACCCAAGAAAATTTATGAAGTGTCTTACAAACTACAGAACATTGGATATAGATAAGAGATAAACATCTGACCATAATGTTTAGTCAAATGGTAGAGTAGAGATCATCAATGCAATTTTTCCTACCATAGAAGTAGTCTAATCTTGCATTAGTCCATCTTCAATATATATTTATCAAAAATTAGAAGGAGATATATAAGTCAATCTCCCAAAAATCAAAGGTAGGATCAAGTATCTCAATCAAAGTTCTACAAAATTAATCTTTAGAATCATTGTAATATAATAATCATACACACTATAGTTCAAGATATACTGAATTATGTGCTAATTACATTTTAACCAAGGATTTTTTAAACTCAAAAAAGGCCTCATTTAAATAAGAAATGTTAGAAAAATCAACTATGAATAATAAGAGAAGATCATTAAGAAACATGAAATGTAAGATACTTATATAACAAACCCCTATAGAAGCAATACATTATTAAGAAACACTATGATTATTTATTGCATAAAATCCTTGAATGGTGATAAAAAAATAGGAGGAGGATAAAGAGTCCCCTTACATACTTCATCAGTGGCACAAAATGGTCTTGAAAGAGCACCATTGATAATATTTGGAATGAAGATGAATCAAAGAAAGCCATAGTTTAATTCAAAAAGCACACATGAATGCCCAACCTCATCATAACAAAAAGAGTAAACACTCTATTTAGAAAACATATGCCTTTAAAGAATCAACCTTCATACACATCTTTATATCCCATATTTATTAGTGAACCTACTAATGATCTTATTTATAGATGAATTTCATCCTTAACCCTTTTTCTATGCACAATACAAAATTGGTTCAAATACATCTAAGTAGGTAGGAAAAACTTCACTCATCTAGCTGATAATTTCCTTATAACCTAACAAATGATGTTTATGAGAGAGATGGACCTAGTATACTTTATCAATTAAGAATAATAACAATTAGGAATCAATATAATAAATGTCACACTATATTCCCTAAACAATATACCATTTTTGATGAGGTTTAAAAAATAATTATGACATTATCAACAATAGTATCAAAATACTTACACTATATTTTACATTATATGCATCGGGGTTAGGAGCCTTATCATCAAGCATGGCTTGAAAATTGTCCTCCACCTCCTTATTGGTAAACCACTGATTCTCTGAGTTCTTTGTTCGAAATAGTGCTTATGAAAAGTCCAACTCTCGATCCACACAATAGACAAACTTTTAGAATTATTTAATAGGAAACAAGGTTATCATATATAAGTTACCACCAATTTTCAAAGAGTGAATGCTTTTAGTAAATCTTCAAGTTTTAAGATACTTATAGAATGACTATTTATTTCTGTCACCTCAATTTAACCATTAGAATCAAGATTTTATATATAAAAATTGCATCCTACTTCATTTTCTTTGCACCTTAAGTCATGGGGTTCATGTTGCAAATTAGAATCATAAAGAGATAAGTCATCATTGTTTAGAAGTTCCTTCCTTAACTGAACCTTCAAAGTAAGAGAAAAATTTCCAACATCTTCCCTATTCCACTTGGGCAATTGAGACTTGTTTTATTTAGTTTATAATAAACTAAAAACATAGGGTACTATAACTATCAACATTACGAATGTTATTTACAACCTACACAAACCCATGATGAGGATACAAGGCTTTGACTGATCGAAATGATGATTTGCATTTTACCAAAATTAAGATGAAATTTAGCACACAATGGTCATCGCTATTGTAGAATTGAACTTTACCCATTTACTTTTAATAATTGTATATGAAATAAATATTATAAAGGATTTTATGAATTTTAGAGAAACTATTAACTCAATTTGTAATTTTACTTATCCCATGTAAATAAACAAACATTCATGGGCATGTCAAGAAGGTTAATAACTACTAGGGATGAACTATATCGTTCATGCTAACCATTAAACATGGATTCTTCTGTTGGGTTTTTGGAAAGGAGGTGTAGTGGAATAAAAAAGAATAGTCCCTTAATATCATAGATGTTGGATGCATTATAGCTACAAAAGCTGGTAGAAAAGGGTATTGCAAGGGATAAAGGTTATACCCTACACACACTAATTGTCCAATAACTAGACACATCTATTTTTGTGAATAAAAAAAATCTTATGGATCTAGATCTAGAATGGATACCAAGAAGACTGATTGAATCAATAATAGATCTAAATTGGCCACCAATCTACTACACACTTGTCTTCTTTTGGAACAACTTCTTTAAGCCTTTGCATGTGTTCTTGGACATCTACTTTATCCATATGGATAAGGGAGAACATGGTGCACCAGTGATGAACGGATGTTTATTGATTTTATTGGATTTTTATATCATTTCTTAGACACTTCATACATTTAATTCATTATTTTAGAGTTTATTTACAATATTTTTCTTTTGTCCCATTGATTAGAGTTTTTAGTAGCTTTGATTGGTTTTTTAAGGTTTTATACTCATTCTCCCTCCTTCAATCCCAAATTTCAAGAATTCACAACATTGCCTAAAGAATCATAAGATCATGAGGACTCAACTACACATTTTGGTCCCCTGGAAGACTAGTTTGACGATTATTCCCCTCTAGTCAACTGGCCATCCAGTCGATCAACTAAACCCAATCTAGAAAGGTACATTTTCTTGGATGAACTGTTCAAAATGCCTTGAACCAGTCAACTAACTTTCCTTCAAGCTGAAGTATTAACTCACCCAGTCACCTGATTGATTTATGATTGGTCAATGGCCCTAAACTAAAGTATCAACACATCCAGTTGGTCAATTTCTTTCCAATTGATCAACAGCCATGCTTAAACCCGCACAACTAATTGGTCTAATAGACAAATTTGGTTACCATCTGATCGACTAGAGCACTGGATCTAAACATTTCTAGCACCACCCAGTGTATTTTTTATGGCTTTTAGGGCACTTCCTCTGCTATATAAGGAGTTGGCAGAGTTCTAAATAGAAGGATTCAACTCCTAATGATCTCAACACACTGTTTGGGATAATGGAGCAAGGAAAGGGGATATGTAGTTACATTCTTCCTCACAGAGTCAACATAAGTGTCGCTAGCAACATGATTTCTCTTCCCCTATCTTTGTTCTTGCTTCTATGAGATAGATGGAGTAGTTCCCTTTTACTAGGACATGGGGAGTATCCCCATGATCTTGTGTCTTGTCTTAGATAACTTTGATTCTAATAAATAAATAAAATATGTGTCTTCATTCATTTAAGAAACGTGAATTATGACTTTATCCATTATTCTCGTGACTTTTATGCTCCACAGTGATGAGATATTGGACCTATGGACTAGAACATTGAATGCGACTCATACGACTCCTGATGAGAACTCATAGTGAGACTTGTTGGATGATCAAAGAATGACATACAAACACGAAATCACGGGTTTGTGGGTAGCCCAATCCATGAGATTTGTTCTGAAAAGAATATATGTATATAATCCCAATCTATATATTTCTTAAAAAGGAACCGAAAATTGCTAAGATAACTACATAGGTTTTTTTCAGTGAAACTCGGACAACTAGTAAACTCATTATTTAGAATTACTCCTTGGTTAATTAGTTTTTCAAAACAAGCTTACTTACCTATTTTAGTTTAATATTTTTCCAAAACCATATTCCAAATATTACTCTTTGAAATGTGTTCGAATTACACTCTTAAAAATGTATTTCCATGGGATGGATACCTTTATGTACTAACATTAACTTCCTTGTTTACAAGTGAGTTGATAACGACATGCATTAGATTTCTTCCTAGTGAATTTTATGTGCAAACGACCTGCATAAACCACCTTGTCTGCCGAGTTGAAGAGGACCATGAGTATAGATGTGCTAGCCACCCCCAAAAATCCCTTCTTCTTCTATATTTGACAACATTCCTTAGGGGGACTTCCTCTCTCTAAGAGATATGTTTGACATACAAGTTGTGACATAAGTTGTCTCAATGTCATGTCAAACCCTTTGGAACTCCGCTCCCCTTTATGTAGGAAAGTCATGGACTAATCAGATAGTCTAGTCATCAGATCAGAGGGTTAAACTACTTATTTAAGATATAAAATCATTCTAATCATATTTTTGACTTTGAACTTAAATTTCTTTATGCATCCTTATGTTTTTGACCCAAAAGCACGCAGATTAGGTTGGTAGTTATGTTCAAAACAATACAATAAAATATTAGTGTCTAGCCACACAACATTGCCACCCAAGTCATAGGAATGAGTTGGAGAACAACTTCAACCTACAAAGCGAAGAAATGTTACCATGACCATATAATCTCGTTGTGGTAGATATCCAATATTGAAATTAAGACATGTAATTCCATAAAATTAACATTCAATCTATATTCCTTGAACTAGAGTAAATTATTCTAGATATTGTGAGATACTTATGATATATTGACTCACATGATTATGGTCTTGCATTTCATAGTCTCTCTTAATAAGTGGCTGAGATATCTCTCCACAGGAGGGACAAATTTCATATACATGTTTTAAAGTATTTCTCATGTGTCACAAGTACCCAATCACCAACTTTTTGGAAACTTGTATTTTGGAGCACATTGTGCTAGTGTTACATAGAACAACATGTGTTATTGTAGTGACTTCAGATCTAAGGAACACAATCACCTCTGTCACATTGATACATGACTCTAACATGTCATTTCATGACTTTTATGTGTCAATCTCAAAGTGGGTATATCCATTGCAACATGTTCTATAACAAGAACCCATGCATCTGAGTTGATATCTAATGTCATGAATAATGTGATATTGTCCTCAGTCACTTTACATGATAGTTTTGTGTATTATTTTTGTCCTATACTATCTATAATGATAACCCACTAGAGACAAGACAAGAGTTACTACTCATATTATACATACTCATGTTCAGGTCCTTAATAAAAAACATTCGTCATCGAGTTAAACATTCTTAGGACATTATTAGGCTTATTCATTATCTCAATGTTGAAATAGATATAACAAGTGGAATTTCCTTTTACTAATAATAAAACCAATTAAATAATTTCCATTTTACAATCATCACATGACTCTAAGGGCATATAACCAACAATCCCTAGTTGCGATCCAGGGTCATTTGGGGAGATTTTCAAGGAATGGTGTTTTTCATTTCAGTAGATAAGCATGGGATTGGTCTAGTTTTATGTCATAGTCCAAAACCTATGTGATTTTTATATAAATTTTTCTTTTAAAATAGGGGAAGTACAACTTTTCAATCCAAAATCTAGAATATTCAAAATTTTCAAATTGTTAGTGTTTTATTTGTATGTTTTTAAGCTTTCCACTACGTTTATGGTGTTTTGGAAATTATATTGAATGTCTAGGGACTTGTTTTTTTATCTATAAACATTTTCATTTTAAAATATTAGGATGGGAGGAGGGTCAAGCACACTTCTTATTCCTTCTTTCATGTGAGGTAGGAATGACAACAACCAGATGTGATCAGGGTGGGGATGCAAGTTAGAAGAGAGAAAGAAAGTGAGAGGGAAAATTGTGTCGATATGCTAGCCTTAGAATGGTGGATAACTACGTTCAACTAGCTCTCATAGGAAGTGTTTTGGGTGATGGTATTGTGGTGACAGAGGACCTTTGAATCATCTTCTTTGGTAGTGTTTTTGTATGGGTTTCCATCTACATCCATCTTAAGGAAGGTATATATTTTATTTTTTGCACTTTAGTTTGGCCATTTTGGCCTTTGAGGGAAAAAACCATTTTTTTCCTTTCTAACATTCTTAATAATCATAGGTTGAAGATGACGTGGATGCACATTCTAATTTTTATTTGATAATTGTTTATGATTTCTCAACCATATGTTGTCAAATTAAGCCAATTTTTGTTTAATGTAGAAAGGTCATGTCATTTTCATCATATTTGTGCTGATGGCGATTCATGTCATGGATGAGTAGGATACCAGTGATGATGTAGGAACCAAGGTGTATACACTGTATGCATGGTAGCTTACTTTTTTGAGTTTGTATTTGTCTTATGAGGTCTCTGATCTTCATTTTCTCTAAGAAGACATCGAGATGGTGTGAGAACCCAACATTGCTCATTTGGTCCAGTCAAACCAATCAGTTCCCCAAGTGAATCGGTCATCTCACTAACCATGAGCTGATCGGTTCACTCAATGAACCGGTCGGTTGGTGGTCTAGATTGTACAAAACACATTCGATGCAATTCTCAATCAATCTGACACTCAAATTAGTTAGTTCAACACTTGAACATGATGATTCTGAGTCAAGTCAATTGATTGAATGTTTGATTGAGTACCTAAACACCTTTAGTAATCAATCCAAACATCATTCATGGATAAACTCCTCTTCCAGGTAAATCCTTTGTGTGTGACCCTATAGGTCTCATTTCACATTGGCAGTGAATGTCCATTACTAGCTTATGACATCATAAGAAAAGAGTGGTGCCTAGTCGCACATCAATGCTACCCAAGTGAAAAGGAAAGTTGGAGAACAACTTTCAATCCTACAGTTTGTGATTTGTGTTCCAGTGAATGTATAATTCCTTTGTCTCTGATGTCCTAAATGAACTCTAGGCATGGCGTTCTCATCCTTTCAACGTTCATTCATGTTCCTTGCTCTAAAGCAGACTGTCTGAGATATGTGTGCCATCAATATCACATATTGACTCCCACGTGCATGTGCATGCCTTTCTCAGTCTCGCTTATCAAGTGGCCATGGACATCATACTCCCTTATGAGGGACAAATCCCATATCTATCACTCGTAGTCAAAACCCCATGTGTAAAAGTCACCCAATCATCACCTTTATAACAATCCATATTACAGGACTGCATTTGATGATGTCAAAGTGTACCCAACTACATGTGCTGAGTGCAGTGATTTTAGGTCTAAGAATCATAATCACCACCATCACTGTGAGAGTTGACTGTGACTACCATGTCATGGTTCCATGTGTCACTCTCATGGTGGGTTTGTCTGATACACTATTCTCTAACATGTATCTATATGCTTGGTTTGATATCACATATCATGACTAATGAGAATATGTTATCAACCAACACACACTCTAGTCTTGTTGTGTCATTGTTGTCTATAAACTTTCCATAATGACATACGACTAGGGACAAAACAAGAATGTACAAACTTTTAGCATCTATATGATCTCATTCTTCAGGTCCTCAACTTGAAGACATACGTCATTGTGTACTTGTCATTCTCTAGACATTCATTCTGTCTCATCATTATCTCATAACTGATGAAACCAGAATAAATTGGAAGCTTGCCTTTGATATTTATCAAATCAATCTTAATGTATCCCAATTCAATCATCATATGATTGGCTCTCAAGGCATACATACCAACATACATGACTATGGCTTTGACTATAAGTTGTTGTCTTTGCAGTTTTACTACACATCACTGTAGTGTAGACTCGAACTGACTGAGTAGTGCATGAGAAGATCATGGATTCTGGCTCTTTTATTGATCTTGTATGCCACCAACTTTAACTTTGTAGTGGTCGGTTGGATTTGAGTGGTACGACTCAAATCCTCAGGGCATAATAAAAGACGTAATGAATTCGTGTAGTATATTTGTTTAAGGTAAAATATGCTTCACATTTGTTGACCCCCTTTGCATTATCTCTGTCTTGATTTCTTGAATTATAATGTGATAAGAGAAATCAACTATTATACATTTTCTTCATATTCCTTATAAAAATTTAAATTGTTCTACAGCTCAGTGGTAAATGGCTAGTTTGCTTAATTAGTATTACCAGTTTAACACATATCATTTAGAAAAATCTGCTCAACTTGATAATAATGATCCTTATCTACTTTAGTTTATCTTTTGCGTATAATATACATTGGTGGAGAGTTATGTATCTCACTGGGACATTTTGTCTCAGTCCATGGGTTTCCACATCTTTTAGGTGGTCATGCATGATGAGGAAGAGATTATGTGGTTGAGGCCGAGCAGCAAGAGGAGTAGTAGATGCTGAAATGTTGGATGTGCTGCTAGTTTTTTGTAGCAAAGTCCTATGAATTGTCCCTGTACTCTCAGGTCCTTGGGGGTGTTTTCTAGATGTTGTATATCGTGATGATGTTTTTTGGCTATATTCCTTTATTGTAAAAAAATGTTATGTATGTATGTTAACAAGTTACCTTTTGTAGTAGCTTGTGTCCAGTGAGCCAGTAAGAAATATGACGTAATAATCTTTTGGCATGTGATATATATATATATATATATATATACAGGTGGATTTTATGGACTCATATATCATAAGTTCTAGCATTTCTTCCTATGTGGAAGTGGTTTTTATTTCCTATGTTTTCTAGTAACCTGGTCGATCAGTATTAGTTCCGTACTTTCTTTTGAGTAATCTTGCTTTGTGGCCCATCGGGGTATCACAATATCCCTCCTGGATATAGGCACAATTGGGTGATATTCTAGCATTGATGACTTCTTCTTGGACATCACTATTTAGATTGTAGGTCCTTCATCATCTGGCATTACAGAAGGTTATTCTTGTTAGAGATATGTTGCACTTGTTTTGGAGGTTCCTTCTAGTAGTTCCTCTTTTGTTAATTTATGGTTCACCAGTGGTATTCACTTAGATGCGAGCAGGGAGCATCATCTTCAAGTTCATCTTCCAATGATCATCCATCTTTGACCAAGAAATTGATAGGGTTGTTGAAGAAGTTGAAGAGTAGCAACCATCCTAGCATGATCTCTTTTCCTTTCATGCAAGAGAAATCATGTATTAGTCATATATATGTCTATTGGGCTCCTTTTAATTGTTAATAAAAGTCTAAGTTTGAGTTGAATAAGAATGTGAGATTTTTCATCTTGGATTCAGAATTTGATTTCAAGATATTGATCTTTGAAAGATCTCAAGTAGATAGAGTTGATTTTTTTGATCCACGTGCCAACTATAAGTGGTGGATTGCAACAATCTGTCATTTTGTGGCACACAGAGCCACAAAATGTTTAGTGTTCGCAAGCTTGAGTGTTGTTCAACTTTCATCACTTAACTTAGAAAATGATTGGTTTTGTCAACTTTAAAACAGAAAATCACAACTGTATATTCCTAAAGATTCATGAAAGTGGACAGAATTGGTTGTTTGAGCCTAAACTGACCAAATGATAATGAGACTTTAATTTGAATTAAGAGAGAAAAACATCTTAACTACTACACAGGTCAGTAAGGAGGGACACATAATATTTTTCAAAGGTTCAGTCAATTAGTCTTGTGATCTGTCCACCTCATTACTTTTCACAATCCACCAAGACTTGGAAGTAAGGCACGGTTTTAACCTTTATGATTGCATGGCATGTAGATAGGACTTGCATTGCAACCACCTTCATATGTTTTGCATGAAAAATTAAAAAATAGAATAGGTATACATGCACATTATCCTTAGGTGCATGTCATTTAGTTGCATTCATAACTTTTATGCACAAAGTATATCATGTACCTCATTTCTTCTTTAATGGTGAATTAAATTGTTCCATACCTTCTAAATAGTGCAAATATTCAAGTTATGCAGGAAAAATAAGCCCAATAAAATTTTCATTGTCAATTATGGATATAAGGGTTTGAAAAAAAGAAAGAAAAAAATCTGAAAAAAAAAGAAAAAAAAAGTTATTTATAAGCAACTAGAATAAAAAGGAGAAAGGAACGCAATCTCACCGAAATTTTAGGATGAGTGAGTACATGATGTAACTTAATTAGATATCCATCTCGTTTTGAGATGGATTGTTAGTGCATGCATCATTCCACCCAATCTTAGGCATTAGGGCATTTTTCATGTGCATTTGCATCTTTTAGGGCATTTTTGTTTTATGCATGTTGAAATTGTATAATACTTCCACTTTTTTCATGAGCCACCTATTCCATCTACCCGTTGCTCGGATTGGTAGGCCACCGTGAATTTCTCCTCACTAGTGAATATCAGGAGAATTGCTTCCATGTAGATGGTAGTTAGGGCGAGCAACGTAGTATAGGAGATCACAAGATGCACTAAGTCTGGACCGGCAAATTTTATTATGTTAACTGCCTTATGTGATAGTGTTCATCAGTTTGAGGTTAATATCTTTTATGGATAATTACTGTCGCCTTTAGGGTAATTATCATTCTGTGGTTAGCAAGGGCTGATATGCGAATGTTCGGTGGGATTCATATGGGATGTCTGTTGTGATGCTTTGTTCTTTAGTTGACTCTGGCAATTCTATTCTAAGGGTTAGTTGCTCGAGGGCGAGCAATGTTCAAGCTTAGGGGAGTTTGATGCGATGATTTTGAGTCGCATTTATAGACTTGTTTGATATGTGTTTTATGCATTTATTAGTCATTTTAATGGTTAATGTTGTATAATTCATTCATTTTGGTCTGTGCTACTTCTTTATGTCAAATTTCCCCTATTTCAGCATTTTGAATATTAATTATCAAAAATATACATTTTGTGTGGACTTATGTGGTTTTGTGTGTTAATTTCAGGAAAAACAAGTATCTGCTACCATCGATACCATCGACGGTGGTTGATACTATCGACACAACCACAGGTGCACAGCCACAAGGACCAGAAGAAATTCGATACTATCGACAGGGATGTCTTTGGTGGACTGATCATCCCCATGTCTTTGTCTGGGAACTCATAGAAATGTCTAGTTTCTTCCTACAATGGAAAATCTACTACTAGATCGTCAAGGTCTTGTGCTTTGGCTACCTTCATCAGGAGATGGATAATATCAAATTATGATAGAACTACCTTCCATTTAGCAAATCTTCCTATTAGGGTTGGGTGATTTCACAAATAACACAGTGGACCATGGTTTTTATTAGCTTTATAGGATACATCATTAGGTAGTATCGTAACTTCCTTATAGCTTGGATTAGAGCTCGGCAATACTTTTCAATTGTAGTTTAATGAGTCTTTATGTCTCTAAACTTCTTTTATATATAAAAGATAGTGTGCTCACCTTTGGTCATTTATTTACTCAAAACTCCATCCATTTATATCTCACAAATTGATAGGTGTAGTATGAGAGAACATCCTAGCACTATCAGCCTTAATATTGGGGAATTGGTGAGGTAGATTTTAAGCTTCTAGGGAACTCCCTCACATCATTTGTACTATCCAATGTTGATGCCTTCTTTTAAAATCTTGAAATATTTTCTCACATATAGGTTTGATTTTAGCGATGAAGTAGTTGATGTACTTGAGATGCCCAAGCAAGTATCATATCTCCTTAGTTATGGCAGGGTGCATCTCCCTGATACGTTGATATTTCCCAAGATCTACTTTGATCCTTCTTTGGCTGACGATGTATCCTAGCATAATACCAGACGTAACCCTAAAGGTACATTTGGCAGGAGTTAAGTTAAAGAAGAACTGTAATAGTTGTTAAAATAGATTTTTGAAATTAGTGATGTGATCCTCTGGACTTTTAGATTTAGCTATCATGTCATCCATGTAGACCTCCACCTCCATGGGCATCATGCCATGAAAGAGGGAGACCATTACCCTTTAAAAGGTGGCTTCGACGTTCTTGAGACTGAAAGGCTTGACATGATAGCAGAATACTCCCTATTCCATGATGAAAGATGTCTTCTTTTTATCTTCTTTTGCCATTTTGATACGGTCTTAGTTGGAAAACCCATCTATGAAACTAAGAAACACATGGAGGTTGTGTTGTTAATGAGAACATCTATATGTGGAAGCATAATATCATCTTTCAGAGATGCTTAGTTAAGGTCAAGATAAATTACACACAATCATACTTTGTCATCCTTCTTTGGTACTAGTACAATGTTGGCAAGCCATGTGAGATAGATAACCGTCTCTAAGATACCAAAATTATATTTATTCTAATCGTCTTCCATGATCTTAAGGATCCATTTTGGCTGCAACTGTCTAGCCTTCTACTTAATGGGGCAAACATTAGGATGATGGGAAGTCGATGCACATTGATTGACTTATCCAACCCAAGCATGTTATCATATCTCCATGCAAACACATAGGTATAGTTGCTTAAAATCTCTATCAACTGGTATTTTTTTGTAGCATGTCAATGTGACTGACTATAATCTAGGAGCAGAAGTAAATAAGAATGGGAAAATTTGCAGATCCTCTAAGTACATAGGAAGAAAAAAATCAGGGCATTCTGCCCAATTCCCAACTAGGTCCAATGACTTAAGGAATTTCTTGGCCAGCCTATCTGTGAGCTTGTTCTGATCCCTCTTCATATACATGATGTCTAGCAGGATTTCTCAAATGTGTTGTTTTATGGTTTGGATCTGGAGATGGTACATGGTCCACATCTCCTTCTTCCCTTTAATACAGTGACCCACGTTACTGGAATCACTGACAATAAGGCTAGCTGGTGATTTCCATCTTATGGTGTATTTTAGTCCTCTGAGAATGTTACACCCCGATCTCACAATTACCACTAATCATGAGATTAGGGAATAAATTGAGGATTTAACATAATACAAAGAACACCCTTAACTTTTTCTTCTTTTTCAAACTCTTTGTTTTATCGCATTGAACCACATAAACTAACTTTACAAGAGAATTAAACTTTTATTTCTTTAATGTAATCTCAGCATTAATGATACACATCCATACATTCATTATGTTTCTCACACTTTCATGTACATATGACATGACAATCATTTGCATTCTCTCTTATTAAGGAAACAAACATATAAAACATAATTTACAACTCTCTCACATCTATACAAGGACCTAGAGTGACAGGGACCGACTGAACTTAACTATACTCAGACTTAACTCTTGTGGCAGATCTACTCTGATGCAATGATATCTTCTTCAAGTCCATGTGATTTCCCTAAAAATTTTGAGTAGAGGGGTGAGCCTACTCGCTCAGTGAATGAGTACTTCAAAGAAATAGTCTAAAGCACTGATATAATTATATATATACTTTTGAGCAACTGATATCAATTATAACAGCAGTAAGCTTTAAAGAGTCTAATAATTGACAATCATAAATATGGAAGGATACTCTAGATATCTATAAGAGTGAATCAATATATGAAATGCTTGATTGATCATAAAGAGAACTAATAATTCAAAAACATACAAAGAATAATTGAATAACTGTACACACTTGTTTGACCTCTCATTCATTTTTTTATGCCCTGATCATATGCAGTGTACTCTACATATGAAGACTCATAGTGTACTACGATCACACCGTATAAAACTTAGCGGACACACTCGGGAAATGCTAAGTCCGACTACTCTCCTGGTCTTCAATAGGGAAATGGATCGTTGGCCTAAACTGGACTCCTCCTCTAACCTGAGCACACAGGCAGAGAGTCAAGCCACCTCTCAGCTTTTTTCTGTACTCTAGTGCCACCAGGACTTCTGGTTGATGTTGGACATTCTTTTCTATACTCTAGTGCCACCAGGACTTCTGGTTGATGTTGGACACTGCAAACTATAATTTAAGGATACTTCTACTAGGCTTCGTCCCTCGTGCCACCTGATAGCATGTTTCAACCCCCATAAACTGGACGTTGCTAGGGTTAGGTCATTTCACCCCGAAGGCACAGACCTCACATAGGGGTTCTACGGTATCAAGGCCATTAAATCTATAATTTCCTTATTTTGTAGAAAACTGTTATTATGTTGAACCTTTTTCTAACTTATACTTGACTCTGGTATTTCTATGGCATCTCATCTATTTAATTGCAGTTCAAATCACAACATGAATATCATTCTAGACCTGACAGAGCAGTATACTCAAAAACATTGTAATTTACTGAGTAATCCATATACCATGCATGCAAGCAGATTGAAATTTCTTAAATAAACTAAATTCATATCAACTTTGCTCATATACGCTGGAATTACACAATTGATCATCGTAACACACTAATAAGAGTTAATTACTTGATATGTTAGAGATCGTCAGTAGCACTTGTAAATTATCTGTAATTCCTTGAAAATCGAGCACCTCAACCCAAATTCTAAGTTATGCATCACATAACTCAATTAAAAGTCAATTTACTTGACACGATAAGATTTAATTGTAAAAATGTGCACATCAACCCTAATCTTGAGTTATGCATCACATAACTTAATTAAGAATTAAGTTCTTATCATGGCAAGAATTATTAATAATAAATGAGAACATTTATATCACAATACTTGATTCATTGAACACCCTACCCTTTGGGTTCCATTTACCTCATTCACTTATCGCATGCCTCTCATAAGGATTTCATGCGACATAAACATTCACTGAATAAAGACTACTATCAACAAATCAAATAAAATCAATATATGTATGAAACCTTGGAACTGAGCTGAATTTGGGTTTCCATGCCATTCACTAGTATATCATGCATCAATAATAACATTGGATAAATAAAGTCTATCATGTCAATAAAATTCCTTCAAATGGATTTCACGATATCTATTCACAAATATCCAACTTTCCTTGCATCTAGGGTTTCACCCTCTTTACTGAGATATCAAACAAACACTATTCACTTTAAACAAATCAAGATAGTATCTGACATATATGTACTATGAATTCAGATAAAAAATCATTCATAACCAAGGGGATCTAGATAAGCAAATTTCTCTATTTACTTATACAGCAAATTTCTCTATTTACTTATACGGCAAATTTCAATCATAGACAAATTCCCTATATTTCAGTTTACTCTTATAACCTTTGTGAATACTTAGGTAATTCTCATTAGGATTAATTTTATACATTTATAATATTATTTTATCATCTAAAATTCATCCAATCATAGGAAGAATCCATTTCATATCATTTTGCAACAACTTAGAACAAATAGACAATTCAGGGTTTGTAGTCGCATACTAAGCAATTAAAGATTATGGATGATTTAACCAATTTTCGTGCAATATATTATTTAAAGGAAGTTCCCACTCACCTTAAGGTGTGAAAATACCTTAAAAATATATCCCATATCTAAAAATCTCGAATCCATATCAAATTCCTAGCAATTCACCTATTTCTTCTTCCTTTCAACTCGGAAACCCTAGAAATTAGGAATTATGAAGAAAGAGTGAGAAAAGTGGAAGTTTTGATAACATTTTTGATAAAATAATAGGAGGGAAGGAATTTTTACATGTTATATAAGACTCACCATGAATCTATATCCAAAGAAGCTAAACTTACATGATTTCATCATTCCTCGGACCGCAAAACCCTAGGTCAGCATCTCCATCATTTTCTCCTCCCAAACCCAAAATCTCCCTATCTCTCTCTAGGATTTCATTTCTATGGATTGAACCACGAATTATGAGAGCTCCTTGTGTGTTAGGTTGATCATATAAAGCAATTGAGCTGCTTGGGTCAATTACACTTTGACCCCTCACTAAACGTTTTCTTATTTCAGCAGATTTTTCTGTCATAAAAAGGTTTCTGTTATTTTTGTATTTCAGAGATCCAAACTTCTCAAAAAATTATTATAATTTATCACTTTGTGTATAATTGAGATACTAAGCTTCAGTTAAAATTTTATATCATTCCATGTTTCCATTAAATAAATAAAAATCGAATAGTGCACGGCTATCCAGAATTCTATAGAAATGTTAGTTACTATAATTCATCTACTGATAAGGTCTAAACACATCCAAAAATTATGAAAATTTTACATGTTATTTACTATTTAGTTTAAAATCTCGAATTAAAATTTCAGATCATTTTTAAATACCAATATATAATTAAAAATAAAACACTACACTGCTTAAAAGCACTCTACCAGTATTTTGGTCGAAGTATAGTTCGACCGAGAACCACATTCAAAGAACACTAAAATATTCTGAAATTCTTCTCCAATATGCATGATTGAGTTATGCATATTATATCTAAATTAAATAGAAAATATGATAAATTATTTACTGTACTACTATCTTGATCAAATTCCATACTCATGTACCATCAAAACCCTAATTTTAGCCAATTAGGGTTTATATTTCTCAAACAATAGAACACTTAACATTCTTATTAGGTTTAAAACATCATAATTTAATTATCATCATTAATTAGATTTAAGAAATGATCAATTCAATTAAGTATATATTCATCCAGGTAAACCCTAGTTTACCAATTAAGCTCAGATGCGGTCATAACAATTCTCCCCCCTTAAAAAGGTTCCGTCCCCAAAACAAAAATATGTAAGTAAAATACATTCAAGGTTTATTTTAAGCTTATGAAATCTTACATGTCATTATATTCTTGTATTTCATATTTGAATGTCGTTTTCAACATTAAGTCCTTTATTCCTTTACTAAATCACCACATGTTTGAAATAGTTCTCAATGATAACAAACAAATTATCTATGCCACAATCAATCATAGGATAGAGAGAGAAAAAACCATTTTCAATATTTTCCTACTCTTGAGGTGTTACCTCAACATCGATAATCTGATCCAACTATCTCAATTCATACTGTTAAATATGTACTATTGTTATGTATTACCTCTAAATCACGAAAGAGATTTCACCATGTTCTTTTGAATTTTACTATTGTGCTGCTCAAATAGCAAAATAGTCTTGAGTTAAAAGACTAGATTCAAAAACAATTGTACATTACTACTCACGGCATCCCCATTATATCATTGATGCATAAGGTGAAGCATTACCATCACATTCCATACTATTCTCAAGTATGAACCCACACATAATTCAAGGTGTAACCATCGGGTTATAGCATACTAGGGTTTCAACAACAGTAACAGAGTACTCCATAACTATATTAGTCATTCAAGGACTATTCATACCCAATTACCATCACTTAGTTATATCAAAGCTAGGTATAACAAGCTACACCTCATTAGGGTTAGATATCTATACAATATGGTTATCATCCCTTCTTTTCATATGAGTGAATAGGTAAGACTACATTATTCAGGGTAGCCTTTGATTTGTTCCATCATCATTTAACCCATATCACCATACCACAATTGTACAATACTAAGATGGATTACTGTATGAATGACTTAAACTATCAGACACCTTTAATTAACATATTGCTTGCACATGAACACTGAAATCATATGTAGAACCAATTTGCATCCCTTGATATACCTTCAACAAATTATACTTTTAAAAACAAATTCACATATTACTAAAAGCCATTATTTTCTCTTATCTCTCTCCTCATTCATTACTACTTACTTTTTTCTACTTATCCTTCTCATTTTAATCATGTAGATTAAACATCCCTAAAATTGAAACATACAAGGTATGAATAGATTATTCATCATTCTTGCTATTACTGCAAGAATTTATTTCATATCACACTTCACTCATATTGTATTTCTCTTTTTTTTTTCAAAACACACCTCTTATATTTCAAATCTATTTCTTATCCTTTACTCTAAATCATTTTCATTTTGTTTATCTACCTTTCAGATTAGTTAGGATTACTATCAGTACTAGTTTACTTCTCATAGTGCAAATTTCATGATCTTGTTTTATAGAGATGCTATTATTCAAGGTCAAATCACTAGTGACAACCCTTGAACTACTACAACTCTAAACATTCTAGGGTTTGGCCTTTATCAATAGCATGGCGTTATTGTCGTGTGACTTTGCTCCCTTAATTTGAAATTCAAACTTTGGATCTCATAAGACTTTACTAAAGTCTTCCCTATCTTATCAATTGAAGTTCCTTCATCTTAATTGGCCATTCAGATAGATTACATTCTCAATTTACCCATCTTGGGTTTCATCATCATATTGTGTGTCATTATTAAATTCACTAGATGGCTCTACCATAGTGGTTATGCATCAAATATGATTCATTTTCTTATCACTTCATTCCCACATTTCTCTCATTAAGTAATATATGGAAGAGAAGATGGTTCTGAGACTTAGAATTCTTATGTTCAAACATCTCATTAATACATTTATCGTATGTAGGTTTAATTAGTTATCAACAATGATACTTGACTAACTAGCACTTGATTGAATCTCCTAACCTCTTTATTTTATAATATATATTACTCCACCATGTTTCAAACCCTTCCTTATTTTCCATAATCCTCTTACCATATACTACTCTTCCACCTGTTATCTTTAACTTCTACTTTTATCTTATGATCATGTTGCTTATTCATGTCTATGATCATGTATACCATGTTCCACATATTTCTTTTTATCCTTCTACTAATGTGAAGTTGAAATTCTAAATCAATAATCTCTCTACTAGTTTCAACTCATGTTTAATACATTACATATCCTTCATTTTAAATCAAACAGCTCATTCATGGGTGAAACATAGTTTCTCTTATATCAAGTTTTTTCTTCCTGAGTATAGTCTACATTTGTATAAATTATTCTTTTTGTTAAGCTACACTTTTGTTTTTTTTTCTTTTTTAGAAACTAGTTTGTTGTTCTATAGAGACTTGGAATCCAAAGGTAGTAAGAATGAATGTATTAAACTTATTAATAAAGGTATACAATCCATGCTCTCAATTATATCATAACCCTCATTCCTTAATCAAGCTCATCATTTCCAACATTTATCTTTGTTTCAACTTAGTTTCTTATCCTAGTCTTATGATTTACATATGTATCTATTCTCTTTACTTTAACTCTTCTGAAGACTCTTCACTTATATTTACTTATCATATACTTTACTCTTTTCTTCTATTTTTCCTTTTCTTTGGAGTACATAAAAACATTGTACTCGGTTATATAATCCATTTCGTCATGATTGATTCTTACTACCTTGGCCCTTACATACTTTTCTCATATCTTTTCCATATTTCATATTTAGAGTTCATATAATATTAATAATTAAACTTAATTTGAACCTTACTCCGTGTTCCTTTATTCCCAATTAAGGATTTCTCATATGAGGCCCCAAAGTTGGGTCTCAAATATCAGTTCCAATTTATTCTTGTCTATTCTAATCTTTCCCATATGTTTCAACATACTATGATGTGGGTCTAATTTATCTAGAGTCTACTCTTATCATATTGTTAATAGGAGTCATTAGATCCTAGTAACGCACCCTGCCAGCTGAACCCGTCTAAACCTGTAGTCTTGAAGCCAAGAGCTGCTCAAGATTAGCTAACTCCTATTAATCTCAAACATGTGGAAAGAATATTCACTTAGGAAAGCTCATTCAAAGATCATTTCTAGTCTACTTGATACAAAGAATGTAATCAATAAATGCTACAACTGCATAGTGTACAACAAATCTTAAAGACGCATATATATTTCAAAATATTGAATATTTGAATTCAAATATATAAGAGCTTTTCTATTCATCTCAAATAAAACAACAATATGAAATGAAAGTTCTATATCAATTTATACTTATGCTCTTAATTCATGTTACTTATCTTATTTCTAACCCTAATATTTCTAGGGTTCTTCTCTAGCCCATCCTTCCACTATATACCTGTCTAGGGTATACATGAAAGAATAGACAGAGTAGCGTGATACTGGTTGATCCAAGTACTCAGATACCGGGCCAGGATATCCAAATACTCAAATCCCAAGAGCTAACATAATAACATCTCCTATCTGCCACACTTATGACTCTAACTTACTAACTTAATGGTCCCTGACAACTCAGCCTAAGCTCTGATACCAAGTTGTTACACCCTGATCTCACAATTACCACTAATCATGAGATTAGGGTATAAATTGAGGATTTAACGTAATACAAAGATCACCCTTAACTTTTTGTTCTTTTTCAAACTCTTTGTTTTCTCACATTGAACCACATAAACTAACTTTACAAAAGAATTAAACTTTTATTTCTCTAATGTAATCTCATCATTAATGATACAAATCCATACATTGATTATGTTTCTCACACTTTTGTGTACACACCACATGACAATCATTTGCATTCTCTCTTATTAAGGAAATAAACATACAAAACATCACTTACAACTCTCTCACATATATACAAGGGCCTAGAGTGACAAGGACCGACTGAACTTAACTATACTCAGACTTAACTCTTGTGGCAGATCTAGTTTGATGCAATGATATCTTCTTTAAGTCCATGTGATTTCCCTAAAACATTTGAGTAGAGGGGTGAGCCTACTTGCTCAGTGAATGAGTACTTCAAAGAAATAGTCTAAAGCATTGATATAATTTTAGATATACTTTTGAGAAACTGATATCAATTATAACAGCACTAAGCTTTAAAGAGTCTAATAATTGACAATCATAAATATGGCAGGATACTCTAGATAACTATAAGAGTGAATCAATATATGAAATGCATGATTGATCATAAAGAGAACTAATAACTCAGAAACATACATAGAAAATTGAATAACTATACACACTTGTTTGCCTTCTCATTCATTTTATTATGCCCTGATATGCAGTGTACTCTACATATGAAGACTTATAGTGCACTATGATCACACCGTACAAGACTTAGTGGACACACCGGGGAAATGCGAAGTCTGACTACTGTGGCATCCAACTCACAAAAGCAAGATTAACTTAAGAGGAAGCGAATTATTTGCAGCGGATTACTAAAAATCACTAAAAATTAAAACTTTTTACAAAGAGATCCACACATAGGAAATCTTTTCCAACAAGAACCATTGCATAACATTTACATTTTGGTTCAAATGTACATAACTTGTACCATCTCTTTTCAGAGACTACATCATCAGCTGCCTTATAAACATTATATACATATAGCATACGAATTTCGAGGCATTAAGCCAAAACCTCAGATTGATATATTAAAAGCATTGACTAAAAACTCTGAGGACCTGAGAGTACAGAGACGACACATAGGACTGTCTAACTACATAATTTGACAGATAGTATCTCCTCCTGGGATCTCACTGTTGTCCCTGATGTTACTGCTAATGTCCATTCCCTGCAATAGGATTCTGCTTCTTTGTCCGTGTCCACCTAAAAAGTTGGATCCCACGGGGGTGAGACAATTATAAATTGCCCCAGCGGGAGATATAACTCTCCACCAAAACATTGTTATAGCAGTTTATTAAAATAAGCTGAGCAGAAGGATTTATATATTTAATCAACAGTAGGTAAGTCACTTGTATGAACAAAGTGAAGTAATCTCCTTTTTCAAGGATAGAATTGCATCTACTCATGGTAGACTCATAGTTCATCCATCTACTTGTAATGAATACAACATATATGAACAACATCAATGAACTACATATATATAATAGAAATGCAACATCAGCCAATGAATTTCCGTATTCAATCCTTAAACAAACATGCTATACGGCTGATTTCATTTTACAAACACACTTATGCCCTGAGGAGATGAGGTATACCATTCATACTCCAACCGACCACTGCGAAGTCAAAATTGGTACCATACATAGGTCAATGGAAGAGCTGGATTCCCATGACCTCTCACATCCCGGTCAGTGCGGGACAACAAGCAGGACTGTGTTAACTGCTCAAGATAGCTTTCCAGGGTATATTGGAACTTCGCTATAGAGTTACAGCATCAACTTCACTCTCATCGGACATCGAGAGATTTAATGTTTATCTCCTCGACCCGACAATAAAATATCATTGGGAGATGTGTACGACATCTACCCCAATCTTCGAGGGATTTGTGATACATCCACCCTAGAAGCATGAAGGATTGAGAGGTTTGATGTTTACCTACCCTCAAATCACTTCACCGGATGTAAGGATATTTTTTGCCCATTTACCCCCACATATTCAAAATATATGTTCCGGGTTTTGATGTGGAGCACCCGTTTCACCATCACATGTTCCTGATGATGATGGATCTATGGGCAGGGCTTCTACATGAAAATATTTCACTTTATTAATTAAGTACATTCTCATATTCTTTTAACATCAGCCAAGTTCTCAAACAAGACTTATTACAACAATGCTATAAAGAGACATGTACTACTTTCATCAGATACTTATTAGTCATTCAAAGACCTTGGGAACTCAGTTCCTCATTTCAAAATGGGGATTCTCATCCCTTCACATTCTCATCACCATAATCATATGGTTCTGGGTATTCAAACCCTTAACTCGTCATTGAGCATCATTTCCATTTATTAGGTAACTATCACCTTTAGGTCATCTGACCAAGGCATTCATGATACTTGTTACACAAGCATCACACCTGGCTCACAAGGCCATGAAATATCGTGTCACCTCTTTCTAGGCAACAACTTGCTCATATGACTCATAGAATCCTTACACATTGTTACTTTTACTAAGCAACAACAACATTAAGGCTCATAATGCCAATCAACATTTATTATATAAATGTCACAGCTCAAATCTAGCTATGTTCATTATCTCATCATACATGCATGGTTATTAGGCATGATAATAGTCATACAAGATATTCATCACATCATGTGATACAATAGTAACACCATTATTCCTTTTCCAGGAATTAGGGTTTACTATCAAACAGGGATTATCATTCCCTTTACCCAAGTCAGGGTTAGGGTTCCCCTTTTCTCATTAATTAGGGTTTCATGATTATATAATCTATCCAACCCTTAATTCATTAATCCATACCTCTGGGGCATTCAAAGGTATCATATTTGATTATTCAAGAACATTACTTTCATCATATAGCATTAGTGATCATCAATTCAAGGTATGAGTTCATTTCTCATTCTCATCATGGTATGATTATATAATACACATCATTTGGGATTAACCCCATTCTCAAGGTACATTAATTAACACTCATCAAGTGCAACAACTCCTTACATTTCATTGTAATAGTTGCATAACACACTTCATATGTTTCTTACCCAATTATATTGGATTTGGAGTACATCAAGGTATATAAACCCTGAAGTGTTGAATGCGATAACTATCATATTTTGTTGTATCACTTTCTCATCACTTCAGACTCTCCTGAATTAGCCATCTTATCTTATATTAAGGTATTTCCGTTCTTAATACATTCCATCACTAATCACTCACCTATAGCATATAATGCATAGGACACACATTAGAATTGTCCAACTATCATTAATGATATGGACTTGTCTATTGATAAAGAAATTGTTTACAATAAGGTTGCTTATAATCCACCACATGAAATGTTTCTCCTTTATAAGGACATTCCTTCTATCTCATCATTAGGGTTTCTTTATACCCTTACTTAATATTAGAATTATGATTCATTGTCATATTGTCCAAGATTAGGGCTTTATGTATTATGACTCCTCGTTAGAGTCTCACATGCCTTCACCCTTCTTAGGGCCTCTCATCACAACATAACATTAGTACATCATGTGGTATTAATACTTAGTCAGGGTTTCTCATGGAATCACCCTCAACTAGGGTTTCACATGGAATCACCCTCAACTAGGGTTTCTCATGGAATCACCCTCAACTAGGGTTTCATATTGAATCACCCTCAACTAGGGTTTCATATTGAATCACCCTCAACTAGGGTTTCTCATGGAATCACCCTCAACTAGGGTTTCCACCATAGTTTCCCACAATTTGGGTTTACTATTCATCTCCATTAGGATTTCATTCAATTATCCATAATTAGAGATTCACTGTTCATCCCAATTAGGGTTTTACATCTCATTTCCCTAAATTGGAGTTTCACACATCACTACACTAGATTAGGGTTATATCCTCACCCTGGATTAGTGTTAAATCTAGAATTGCCCTCAATTAGGGTTAGAATTCAATAACCCTGTCAATTAGGGTTTATGTTCATGATTAGGGTTTCATGATCTCTCTACTTAAGGATCATACCCTTGATCACCACATGAATCATATTCATGTATGAATTCATGCTATCATTTCTCAACTTTATTAGGTCATATCAACCCTTAAATCAAGCACATACAACTATGATTAACATAGTGTACCAAGTAATTGATCCTATAAGCAATTAGGGTTCATCCCTTAATTGGCACTAATCACTTAGGTACTATTAGGGTTTCAACCTTTGTACCTTCATTGATTATCATTACTAATCATTATTGGATCAATGAATCATTCATCATCTCTATTCTCAAGAGATTCAATCACCTTGGACCTCCATTACATAAGGTATCCAATTGAATTGATCAATTGAGTCCACAATTACAACAAGTGTCTAAGTGGATTAACCAATTGAGTCCTCAATCAACTTTGACTACTTGAGCCCCAAACGGTCTTGGTCCTTCAAGGTTCAAATGGTTTGAAACCGTTTGGTAAAGGTGGTGCTTGAGACCGTTTGCCCAAGCAAGTAGGTGAAGACCGTTTGCCCAAGTTTGACTTTTGAACCGCATGGGCACAAATGGTTTGGGATCGTTTGGTCTCAAATGGTCTTGAGACCATTTGGACTCAAACGGCCTTGAGACCGTTTGGTCCAAACCTCCTCAAAACCGCATGGACCAAAGATGGTCTCAACTACACCAATCGGTTTAGGGTTCTCAATATTGATTCTTTCAATCATTGAATTCATGGAACCAATCAACAATTGGACCTATCCTCATACTTCAATTGAGTTAAATAGGTCAACCTTCAACTGATATGACCCTCAATTGACCCTCAATTAGTCCTCAATTAGGGTTTGAATCAATTGAATTAGGGTTTGGAATCGATGATCCTTCAACACTAATCAATGCAAGATTAGTTACTTTGAAACCATTGAACCATCATCCAAATTTAACATGACCTGACCCCAAACGGTCTTGAGGTCGTTTGGATGACCACAAAACGGTCTTGAGACCGTTTGCCCATCACATCATCAAAATCCAAGTCAACCAATTAGGGTTTGGATCATTGGATTGATCACCAAATCAGCAATTGATTACACTTTAACTTAGTATCATTGGATCATCAATTGCTTAACCGTACTCACCCCTAGACCTCCAAACGGTCTTGGATGACCACCAAACGTTCTTGATACCGTTTGGCTCATCCAACCCTTGGATTCTAGTGAAATGTCATCAAGGTTTGGTCTATTGAGTCGATCAACAAATCAACAATTGATTGCTTTGTAACTTGGTAACTTTGGACCTTCAAATAGGCAACCATACTAAACCCTAGACCTACAAACGGTCTTGGGTGATCCCCAAACGGTCTTGAAACCGTTTGGCTGATCCCCAAATGGTTTTGAAACCGTTTGGGCTAATCAACCCAAAAATTCAAATCGATAAAGTTGAAAATCAGCACTTAAATCAATTAGGGTTTACCTAATTGATTAGCCTTCAACTCATGATTCCTTTGGAATTAATTAACCAAATTTGGTGGGTCATCAACCAACATAATTAGGAACAGGATTCTCAAACGGTCAATCCTTGATCAACTCCCCCAAACGGATTTGAAATCGTTTGGTCTCATGCGGTTTGGTGAAACCGTTTGCTTCTAAACTGTTTGAAACCGTTTGCTCCCAAACGGTTTGGGAAACCGTTTGAGCAACTCGACCAAGACCGTTTTCCTTGGATATTTGTAGAGGTGTGTTATTATCATCTTCAACCTCTAAACTCATGAAACCTGTTGTGTTTTCCATGGTGATTGCATCAATCAACCAAATCAATTATTGTGAATAGAAAAATGATCATTATTTGATAAAGAATTGAATGCAATAACAAAATCAATCGTTCAAGTTATAAAACCCACCTCCAATTGAGCTCCAAGGCTCCATGTTCACGGAAACAATGGTGGATGCAACTCCTTTAACCATTCCAAGGCTCGTCCTCAAGGTTTGAGTGTAAAGGAATTGTTAGAATTGAAGAGGAGATCGAAATAGGAGGAAATCCATAATTTATTTTTGATTTCCACCATGGAATCAAGGTGAAATGGATCAAGAACCTTACCAACAGGTTGGGGGTCGTCCTCCTGATCCTACCAAGCTCCCTTGGTCGTTTCCCAAGAAAGGAGAAGAAGTGGGGTCGAAAAAGCCTTTCATTTGGCTTATCAAAGGTCCTTTTATAAAAATTCAATGAGAGAGAATATACTTTGTAAAAATCCAATTAATCCCAAAAATGTGGCCGTCTCTTCCCGCTCATCATCCTTAGGGACGAGGCTATCTTGTTTGCCTCTTATTCCTATCAATTATCCATTTTTTAAATAAAAGCAAATTAAGCACCTTAAATCATATTATATTAATATCCATATGTGAGTGGATATTTCTTTTTCTTATAAAATTGTGTGTGAGTTATCCATTCCCTTGGATATTTTCGTGGTCCTTGCAAATCTCAAGGACGTCACACACACATATGAATCCAACAATTTTAGTTTTGGTTGAAGGCCCTTTAATTAATACATTTATTTTTTCCCTAAATCGAATTAGGGTTTCAATTAGGCATTAATCTTGATTATTTTAATATCAACATTCTCTCTCCTCCAACTTAATTCAAATGAGGCACCCCTCTCATTTTATTTGCTATACATGATGCTAAGAAACATTAGGGACCTTATTGAAGTGTTAATTTTCATATTGCACCCTAAGTTTTGGGTAATTTGCACATTACACCAAAACTAGGTTTTCATGCACATACATTGCTTTATCAGCTCTTTCTTGGTATTCAGGCTTCCATAAGCCATACCTCAGCATCATTTTCACTCTCATGATGCTTCAACACATTAGGAGCATATTATCATGCACAAATTGCACTTAAACCCCTCAACTTGGGTAATTTGCACTTTAGTCCAAAACAAACAAAACATTGATTTCAACAATGTTCAAAAAGGACTAGAATTGCAACATAAGTTCCTCTTGAGGCCTAATTATTTCATAAGATGAGATTAAGCATTTAATCACATTTCTTAATCAAAACACCTATGGTTAAAGTATAACCTAGGTCAGGGATGTTATAAATCATATACCCCTAACAAAAATTTTGTCCTCGAAATCCCAGATAAAGGAAGACAGCTGTTATTCAATCATTATACCACCTTGTCTTCACATAACATCTCCTTATTATGGAGACACCATAAAGCTTTGATCAGCACAAAGTGTTTTCATACATGATTCTTATAGAATCAACACACAAGGCACATGCTCCACTGTCCCTCATCATTGACTATGGAGTCAACTTTTGTGTCAAGAAACACTTTTGTTATTCAGAGAGACATCATACATTCTTTGTTATTATCATGTTTATGCAGAGAATAAACCCCAAACATATGATGTTCAAATTATTTTATATAATCAGACTTATTTCATGGTTGACCACTCCAGGTAGCCAACCTAAACCATCTGATATTTCTCAGATACCAGTATCTTTCACCTTCGTATCTATCACGTGTGTTGAGAACACATGATATTCTTATCTTATGAGGAGTACACTTTCAGTTCCTCATACAACATCCTCATCTGAGATTATCTCAAACTTCTCTTTCTTAAGCTTAGGATATGACACATTTATTCATTCCATATTTTTGATTCATGTTACTCAATAGATTGTCTCAGAATGACTACTTGATCATAGCAATAAAAAAGACAACAATCTAAGAGTTTCCATACCCACTTTATCATCAATAGTTGTATACTTGGCAAGGGTATATAAATATTGAGATTAAGTGGTATGCACTTTGTATGCTATCATACTCCTTCTTTTCATATTATCACAAGCATAAGTCTTAACATCCCTGGATTTTATCCAGGCATCTCTTCTGTACCTCATCTTTCCTTATAGAGGTAAGAACAACATAAAACATTTGTAATGTTTTACTATGCAAAACATAAGTCCTAACAGGACTAATCAAGGAAAGTGCAATCAATTCCTTTCTCAGTTAATACATGAATTCATAAGATGACGTATTTGAATGACATTATCTGGTCTAACCTGTCATAATTCATGGATTATTCACTACCTTAGGCTAACTCTACCTCAAAGGTTGATTCAACAAGCTAAGGTTGAGCACAGACTCAATTTAAGTCCATAAATTAATCATTTCCTTCTGCTCCAACCTGCTGATGCTAAACACAAATCCTGTTGATATCTAAAACATTATCATTGGGACTGGTAATTCTAGATTACACTGCCCATGCTTGATCCACTATATACATTACTGTTGCCCTAAATTCTCCAAAAGTAACACTTAAAGAATGATTTTTTTATTATAGTTGGATCAACTAGGGGATTCTCAGGAAATTGTCTCTCTCTTTCCTGTTCCCATGCACCTCTTCTTGGTGCAACATTGCTACTTTCAGCAGCAACCCCCTCATGTGACCCAGTCATCTTTAAGTTCTTCTTCTCTTATATGAGCAGAAGACACTATCAGATACACTGGATGACACCAAAACAGACTCTACTACCTTTGTCCTGTGTCTCTGTAGACTCAGTGAACCTAGAGCTCTGATACCACTAATTTGTGGCATCCAACTCACAAAAGCAAGATTAACTTAAGCAGAAGAGAATTATTTGCAGCGGATTACTAAAAATCACTAAAAATGAAAACTTTTTACAAAGAGATCCACACATAGGAAATCTTTTCCAACAAGAACCATTGCATAACATTTACATTCTAGTTCAAACGTACATAACTTGTACCATCTCTTTTCAGAGACTACATCATCAGTTGCCTTATAAACATTATATACAGACAGCATATGAATTTCGAGGCATCAAGCCAAAACCTCAAATTGATATATCAAAAACACTGACTAAAAACTCTGAGGACCTGAGAGTACAGAGACGACACATAGGACTTTCTAACTACATAACTTGACAGACAATATCTCCTCCTGAGATCTCACTGTTGTCCCTGATGTTACTGCTACTGTCCATTCCCTGCAATGGGATTTTGCTTCTTTGTCTGCGTCCACCTAAAAAGTTGGATCCCACGGGGGTGAGACAATTGTTAATTGCCCCAACGGGAGATATAACTCTCTGCCAAAACATTGTTATAGCATCTTATTAAAATAAACTGAGCAGAAGGATTTATATATTTAATCAACAGCTGGTAAGTCACTTGTATGAACAAAGTGAAGTAATCTCCTTTTTCAAGGATAACATTGCATCTACTCATGGTAGACTCGTAGTTCATCCATCTACTTGTAATGAATAGAACAGATATGAACGACATCAATGAACTATAGATATATAACAGAAATGTAACATCAGCCAATGAATTTATGTATTCAATCCTTAAACAAACATGCTATATGGCTGATTTCATTTTACAAACACACTTATGCCCTGAGGAGATGAGGTATACCGCTCATACTCCAACCAACCACTACGAAGTCAAAATCGGTACCATACATAGGTCAATGGAAGAGCCAGATTCCCATGACCTCTCACATCCCAGTCAGTGCGGGATAACAAGCAGGACTGTGTTAACTGCTCAAGATAGCTTCCCAGGGTATACTGGAACTTCTCTATAGAGTTATAGCATCAACTGCACTCTCATCGGCCAGCGAGAGATTTAATGTTTATCTCCTCAACCCGACAATAAAATATCATTGGGAGATGTGTACAACATCTATCCCAATCTTCGGGGGATTTGTGATACATCCATCCCAGAAGCATGAAGGATTGAGAGGTTTGATGTTTACCTTCCCTCAAATCACTTCACCGGACGTAAGGATATTTTTCTCCCATTTACCACCACATATTCAAAAAATGCATTCCGGGTTTTTCCGCGGAGCACCCGTTTCACCATCACCTGTTCCTGACGATGATGGATCTATGGTCAGGGCTTCTACATGAAAAGATTTCACTTGATTAATTAAGTACATTCTCATATTCTTTTAACATCAGCCAAGTCCTCAAACAAGACTTATTACAACAATGCTATAAAGAGACATGCACTACTTTCATCAGATACTTATCAGTCTTTCAAAGACCTTGGGAACTCAGTTCCTCATTTCAAACTGGGGATTCTCATCCCTTCACATTCTCATCACCATAATCATATGGTTCTGGGTATTCAAACCCTTAACTCATCATTGAGCATCATTACTATTTATTAGGTAACTATCACCTTCAGGTCATCTGACCTAGGCATTCATGATACTTGTTACACAAGCATCACACCTGGCTCACAAGGCCATGAAATATCTTGTCACCTCTTTCTAGGAAACAACTTGCTCATATGACTCATAGAATCCTTACACATTGTTACTCTTACTAAGAAACAACAACATTAAGGCTCATAATGCCAATCAACATTTATTATATAAATGTCAAAGCTCAAATCTAGTTATGTTCATTATCTCATCTTACCTGCATGGTTATTAGGCATGACAACAGTCATACAAGATATTCATCACATCATGTGATACAATAGTAACACCATTATTCCTTTTCCAGGAATTAGGGTTTACTATCAAATAGGGCTTATCATTCCCTTTACCCAAGTCAGGGTTAGGGTTCCCCTTTTCTCATTAATTATGGTTTCATGATTATATAATCTATCCAACCCTTAATTCATTAATCCATACCTCTGGGTCATTCAAAGGTATCATATTTGATTATTCAAGAACATTACTTTCATCATATAGCATTAATGATCATCAATTCAAGGTATGAGTTCATTTCTCATCCTCATCATGGTATGATTATATCATACACATCATTTGGGCTTAACCCCATTCTCAAGGTACATTAATTAACACTCATCAAGTGCAACAACTCATTACATTTCATTGTAATAGTTTCATAACACACTTCATATGTTACTTACCCAATTATATTGCATTTGGAGTACATCAAGGTATATAAACCCTGAAGTGTTGAATGTGATAACTATCATATTTTGATGTATCACTTTCTCATCACTTCAGACTCTCCTGAAGTAGCCATCTTATCTTGTATTAAGGTATTTCCCTTCTTAATACATTCCATCACTAATCACTCACCTATAGCATATAATGCATAGGCCACACATTAGAATTGTCCAACTATCTTTAATGATATGGACTTGTCTAATGATAAAGAAATTGTTTACAATAAGGTTGCTTATAATCCACCACATGAAATGTTTCACCTTTATAAGGTCATTCCTTCTATCTCATCATTAGGGTTTCTTTATACCCTTACTTAATATTAGAATTATGATTCATTGTCATATTATCCAAGATTAAGGCTTTATGTATTATGACTCCTCATTAGAGTCTCACATGCCTTCACCCTTCTTAGGGCCTCTCATCACAACATAACATTAGTACATCATGTGGTGTTAATACTTAGTCAGGGATTCTCATGGAATCACCCTCAACTAGGGTTTCACATGGAATCACCCTCAACTAGGGTTTCTCATGGAATCACCCTCAACTAGGGTTTCACATGGAATCACCCTCAACTAGGGTTTCACATGGAATCACCCTCAACTAGGGTTTCTCATGGAATCACCCTCAACTAGGGTTTATCATGGAATCACCCTCAACTAGGGTTTCCACCATAGTTTCCCACAATTTGGGTTTACTATTCATCTCCATTAGGATTTCATTCAATTGTCCATAATTAGAGATTCACTATTCATCCCAATCAGGGTTTCACATCTCATTTCCCTAAATTGGAGTTTCACACATCACTACCCTAGATTAGGGTTATAATCACCCTGTATTAGGGTTACATCTAGGATTTCCCTCAATTAGGGTTAGAATTCAATAACCCTATCAATTAGGGTTTATGTTCATGATTAGGGTTTCATGATCTCTCTAGTTAAGGATCATACCCTTGATCACCACATGAATCATATTCATGTATGAATTAATTCTATCATTACTCAACTTGATTAGGTCATATCAACCCTTAAATCAAGCACATATAACTATGATTAACATAGTGTACCAAGTCATTGATCCTATAAGCAATTAGGGTTCATCCCTTAATTGGCACTAATCACTTAGGTACTATTAGGGCTTCAACCTTTGTACCTTCATTGATTATCATTACTAATCATCATTGGATCAATGAATCATTCATCATATCTTTTCTCAAGAGATTCAATCACCTTGGACCTCCATTACATAAGGTATCCAATTGAATTGATCAATTGAGTCCACAATTACAACAAGTGTCTAAGTGGATTAACCAATTGAGTCCTCAATCAACTTTGACTACTTGAGCCCCAAATAGTCTTGGTCCTTCAAGGTTCAAATGCTTTGAAACTATTTGGTAAAGGTGGTGCTTGAGACCGTTTGCCCAAGCAAGTAGGTGAAGACAGTTTGCCCAAGTTTGACTTTTGAAACCGCATGGGCACAAACGGTTTGGGATTGTTTGGTCCCAAACAGTCTTGAGACCATTTGGTCCCAAACGGTCTTGAGACCGTTTGGACTCAAACGGTCTTGAGACTATTTGGTCCAAACCTCCTCAAAACCGCATGGACTAAAGATGGTCTCAACTACACCAATCGATTTAGGGTTCTCAATATTGATTCCTTCAATCATAGAATTCATGGAACCAATCATCAATTAGACCTATCCTCATACTTCAATTGAGTTAAATAGGTCAACCTTCAACTGATTTGACCCTCAATTGACCCTCAATTAGTCCTCAATTAGGGTTTGAATCAATTGAATTAGGGTTTGGAATTGATGATCCTTCAACACTAATCAATGCAAGACTAGTTACTTTGAAACCATTGAACCATCATCCAAATTGAACATGACCTGACTCCAAACGGTCTTGAGGTCGTTTGGATGACCACCAAACGGTCTTGAGACCTTTTTCCCATCACATCATCAAAATCCAAGTCAACCAATTAGGGTTTGGATCATTGGATTGATCACCAAATCAGCAATTGATTACACTTTAACTTAGTATCATTGGATCATCAATTGCTTAACCATACTCACCCCTAGACTTCCAAACGGTCTTGGGACCTCCAAACGGTCTTGAGACCATTTGTCTCATCCAACCCTTGGATTCTAGTTCATCAAGGTTTGGTTTATTGAGTCGATCAAAAAATCAGCAATTGATTGCTTTGTAACTTGGTAACTTTGGACCTTCAAATAGGAAACCATACTTAACCCTAGACCTCCAAATGGTCTTGGGTGATCCCCAAACGGTCTTGAAACCGTTTGGGTGATCCCCAAACGGTTTTGAAACCGTTTGGGCTAATCAACCCAAAAAGTCAAATCGATCAAGTTGAAAATCAGAACTTTAATCAATTAGGGTTTACCTAATAGATTAGCCTTCAACTCATGATTCCTTTGGATTTAATTAACCAAATTTGGTGGGTCATCAACCAACATAATTAGGGACCGGATTCTAAAACAGTCAACCCTTGGTCAACTCCCCTAAATGGTTTTGAAACTGTTTGGTCTCATGCGGTTTGGTGAAACCGTTTGCTTCTAAACGGTTTGAAACTGTTTGCTCCTAAACGGTTTGGGAAACCGTTTGAGCAACTCAACCAAGACCGTTTGCCTTGGATATTTGTATAGGTGTGTGCTCATCATCTTAAACCTCTAAACTCACAAAACTTGTTGTGGTTTCCATGGTGATTGCATCAATCAACCAAATCAATTATTGTGAATATGAAAATGATCATTATTTGATAAGGAATTGAATGCAATAACAAAATCAAGGGTTCAAGTTATAAAACTAACCTCCAATTGAGATCCAAAGCTCCATGTTCATGGAAAAAATGGTGGATGAAACTCCTTTCACCATTCCAAGGCTCGTCCTCAAGGTTCGAGTGAAAAGGAATGGTTAGAATTGAAGAGGAGATCGAAATAGGAAGACATCCATAATTTATTTTCAATTTCCACCATGGAATCAAGGTGAAATGTATAAAGAACCTTATCAACAGGTTGGGGGTCGTCCTCCAGATCCTACCAAGCTCCCTTGGTCGTTTCCCAAGCAAGGAGAAGAAGGGGGGTCGAAAAAGCCTTTCATTTGTCTTATAAAAGGTCCTTTTATAAAAATTCAATGGGAGAGAATATTCTTTGTAAAAATCCAATTAATCCCAAAAATGTGTCCGCCTCTTCCCCCTCATATTCGTTAGGGACGATTCTATCTTGTTTTACTATTATTCCTCTCAATTATTCATGATTTAAAGAAGAGCAAATTAAGCACCTTAAATCATATTATATTAATATCCATATGTGAGTGGATATTTCTTTTTCTTATAAAATTGTGTGTGAGTTATCCATTCCGTTGGATATTTTCGTGGTCCTTGCAAATCTCAAGGACGTCACACACACATATGAATCCAACCATTTTAGTTTTGGTTGAAGGCCCATTAGTTAATACATTTATTTTTGCCCTAAATCAAATTAGGGTTTCAATTAAGCATTCATCTTGATTATTTTAATATCAAGATTCTCTCTCCTCCAACTTAATTCAAATGAGGCGCCCCTATCATTTTCTTTGCCCTAAATTATGCCAAGAAACATGAGGGACCTTATTGAAGTGGTAATTTTCATATTGCACCCTAAGTTTTGGGTAATTTGCCCATTACACCAAAACTAGGTTTTCATGCACATACATTGCTTTATCAGCTCTTCCTTGGTATTCAGGCTTTCATAAGCCATACCTCAGCAACATTTTCACTCTCATGATGCTTCAACACATGAGGAACATATTATCATGCACAAATTGCACTTAAACCCCTCAACTTTGGTAATTTGCACTTTAGTCCAAAACAAACAAAACATTGATTTCAACAATGTTCAAAAAGGACTAGAATTGTAGCATAATTTTCTCTTGAGGCCTAATTACTTTTCATAAGATGAGATTAAGCATTTAATCACATTTCTTAATCAAAACACCTAGGGTTAAAGTATAACCCAGGTCAGGGATGTTACAACTACTCTCTTGGTCTGCACTAGGGAAATGGCTCTCTGGCCTAAACTGGACTCCTCCTCTAACCTGAGCACACAGGTGGAGAGTCAAGCCACCTCTTGGATTTTTTCTGTACTCTAGTGCCACCAAGACTTCTGGTTGATGTTGGATACACTTTTCTATACTCTAGTGCCACTAGGACTTCTAGTTGATATTAGACACTACAAACTATAATTTAAGGACACTTCCACTAGGCTTCATCCCCCATGCCACCTGATAGCACATTTTGACCCCTGTATATTGTATGATGCCAGGGTTAGGTTGTTTCACCCCTAAGGAAAAAACCTCACATAGGGGTTCTATGGTGTCAGAGCCCTTAAATCTATAATTTTATTATTTCCTAGAAAACTCTTACTATGTTGAACCTTTCTCTTACTTATACTCGACTCTAGTATTTCTATGGCATCTTGTCTAATTAATTGCAGATCAAATCACAACATGAATATCATTCTAGACCTGACAGAATAGTATACTCAAAAATGTTGTAATTTACTGAGTAATCCATATACCATGCATGCAGGCAGATTGAAATTTCTTAAATAAACTAAACTCATATCAAATTGGCTAATATACACTAGAATTATACAATTGATCATCGTAACACACTAATAAGAGTTAATTACTTGATATATTAGAAATTGTCAGTAGAACTTATAAATTATCTGTAATTCCTCAATAATCGAGCACATCAACCCAAATTCTAAGTTATGCAACACATAACTCAATTAAAAGTCAATTTACTTGACACGACAAGATTTAATTGTAAAAACGTGCGCATCAACCCTAATCATGAGTTATACATCACATAACTTAATTAAGAGTTAATTTCTTATCATGGCAAGAATTATTAATAATAACTAAGAACATTGATATCACAATACTTGATTCATTGAACACCCTACCCTTAGGGTTTCATTTACCTCATTCACTTATCACATGGCTCTCATAAGGATTTCATGCGACATAAACATTCATTGAATAAAGACTACTATCAACAAATCATATAAAATCAATATATGTATGAAACCTTAGAACTGAGCTGAAGTTGGATTTCCATGCCATTCCCTGGGATATTATGCATCAATAATAACATTGGATAAATAAAGTCTATCGTGTCAAGAAAATCCCTCCAAATGGATTTCGCGAAATCTATTCGCAAATATCCAACTTTCCTCGCATCTAGGGTTTCACCCTCTTTACTGAGATATCAAACAAACACTATTCACTTTAAATGAATCAAGATAGTATCTGACATATATGTACTATGAATTCATATAAACAATCATTCATAACCAAGGGGATCTAGATAAGCAAATTTCTCTATTTACTTATACAACAAATTTTAGTCATAAACAAATTCCCTATATTTCAGTTTATTCATATAACCTCTATGAATACTTAGGGAATTCTCATTAGGATGTATTGTATACATTTTTAATATGATTTTATCATCTTAAATTCATCTAAATAGAGTAAGAATCCATTTCATATCATTTTGCAACAACTTAGAACAAATAGACAATTCAGGGTTTGTAGTCTCATACTAATCAATTAAAGATTATGGATGATTTAACCAATTTTCATGCAATATACTGTTTAAAGGAAGTTCCCACTCACCCTAAGGTGTTAAAACACCTTAAAAACATATCCCATATCTGAAAATCTTGAATCCATATCAAATCCCCAACAATTTTCCCGATTCTTCTTCCTTTCAACTCGGAAACCCTAGAAATGAGGAATTATGACGAAAGAGTGAGAAAAGGGGAAGTTTTGATTCCATTTTGGATCAAATCAGAGGAGGGACGGCATTTTTTGACATGTGAGAGAATATTCACCATGTAACTATATCCAAATAAGCTAAACATACATGATTTCATCATTCCTCGAACCGCAAAACCCTAGGTCAGCATCTCCATCATTTTCTCCTCTCAAACCCTAACTCTCCCCCTCTCTCTAGGATTTCATTTCTCTGGATTGAACCACGAGTTATGAGAGATACTTGTGTGTTAGGTTAATAATATAGAACAATTGAGTTGCTTGGGTCAATTGCACTTTGACCCCTCACTAAACTTTTTCTTATTTCAGTAGATTTTTCTGTCATAAAAAGGTTTCTATCATTTGTGTATTTTAGAGACCAAACCTTCTCCAAAAAATTTATAGTTTATCATGTTGTGTATATTTGAGGTAATAATGTTTAGTTAAAATTTGAGATCATTTGAAGCTCTTATTAAATAATTAAAAATCGAATAGTGCACTGCTATCCAGAATTCTACAGAAATGTTAGTTATTGTAATTTGTCTACTGATAAGGTCTAAACGCATCCAAAAATTATGAAAAAATTATATTTTGTTTATTATTTATTTTTTGAACTCTAGTTAAAATTTCAGATCATTTATAGTAACCAATAAATAAATAAAAATAAAACACTACACTGTGGAAAAGCACTCTATCAGCATTTTGGTCGAAGTATAGTTTGAACGAGAAACACATTCAAAAACACTCAAATATTCTGAAATTTTTCTCCAATATGCATGATTGAGTTATACGTGTTTTATATAAATTTGAATTAAATCAAAATTACATAGAAAATATGATAAATTATTTACCATACTACTATCTTGATCAAATTCCATACTCATGTACCATCAAAACCCTAATTTCAGTCAACTAGGATTTATATTTCTCAAACCCTAATTTTTCAAACAATAGAATACTTAACATTCTTACGAGGTTTAAAATATCATAATTAATTATCATCATTAATTAGATTTAAGCAATGATCAATCCAATTAAGCATATAATCATCCAGGTAAACCCTAGTTTACCAATTAAGCTCAGATGCGGTCATAACAGAGAATGTCCTTCAGTTATCCATCTATTAGGTCTATTCCCTGACACCTTCTGGTTCCCCCATAAATCCATCGTCCTTTGATATCCCTTGAGATTATTTTTGTAGCTTTGAGGTGCGCATTGTTGTCCACCTTCGTATCTACATGCAGAATAATTGTCGAGGAGGTAGAGTAATAGTGGATGTTCTTGTTGAAGTAGGATTCCTTGAAGAGTTTGAAACCTGTTGAAAAGAATCCTTTATTGTTATTAAAGGCAATCTACATGATACTTCCACAACTGGAGTAGGTGTTTGTTTGTTTTCAAAGATGGAAATATTTTTGTTCTTCCATAACCACCAACAAGTAATGGTGAATAGTACATTCCAATCCACCACCTTGTGTAGGGCTTTTAGGTTATAATCTAGCCACTCTGAGATAGAAGGAAAAGGGAAGAAGAGGGGAGATTCCTTGGGTACAAGCGTACTCCACACTTGTGTCACCTTAGGGTAGTCCCTTATAGCATGCAATACCAATTTTTCTAGACTCTGGCATCTTGAGAAGCAAGGGTCCCTGACCATCTTGTGTTTCAACCTTAGCTCCTTCATGGGTAATCTATTTTGGTGGATTAGCCATAGGGTGGATTTCATACTTAGTTGAATTGGTAGGTTCAAAATAGCAGCATCACCAGTGATTTTGCCATTGCTAAAATAGTTCGTGATGACTCTTTAGGTCGAGTTAGAGGAAAAGGCGCCATTTATTGAATGTAGCCAGACCATACCATCATCCCCAAAGTTCAGTTTGGGAGGGGGAACACTTGCTTTCTAGGGTTGTGACATTAGTGAACAAGAAATTTATGAAGTCCATGTCCCACTCCTCTTGTCTAAGATAAGACTGGAGACTATCAAGTCTTTGATATCTTTGGTTATGAGAATCCTAGGTTTGTAATAGGAATATGGCCTTCTCTCACCCATACTTATGACCAAACATTAGTCCTCATTCCTGAGATCGAAGCCAACATCGAGTTGTCATAATGAAGGGGATGGAACTTGTTAGGCATCACCAGACATGAGAGTCGGATGAATTGTTAGTATTCCTCCTTGCATATTTTGTGCACATTAGGTTGACCCAAGGTACTTGCCATACATGGACAAAATCCCATTCGAGCTTTGTAGATAATGCCATATTGAAGTCTATATCTCTTTTGATTCCCAAACCATGCTCGATGGAGTGGCTTGGTGATGTTCTTCCGGGCTACTAAGTTTAAACCTTTGGATGAAGGTGAACCATTCTAGATAAAGTTTCTTTTGAACTGGTCTATATGATCAGTAATGGAAATTAGAAGATAGGCCATTTGCATTGTATAATAGGATTGTGAGAGAAAAATGAGTTTTCTAGAGTCACACAACCAGCCAAGGATAGAAGTCTATGTTCCCAACTCATGATATTATTGTGGACTTTTTCCATGAGATGTTGGAAGTGTTCTTTACTCTTACTTTTTTTAATGATCAGAATGCCTAGATGGCAGCCCAGATCTATAGTTTCCTTGATGCTCAATTTCTTGCAGATGCAATCCCTGAGAGCCCTTGGTGTGTTGATGGAGAAGAATGTAGAGGATTTCTCATGGGAGAGTAATTTCCCTGAAGTAGTGTTGAAGAGCCCCATACAACGTTTGATGACTTTGTCTTGTTGAATAGAGGCTTCCCGAAATAGGATAATATCGTCAGCAAAGCTGACATGTGAGAATTGTAGATTCTTCCGGGTAAGGACCAGTGGTTTCCATGCACCTTTAGAGACTTCTTCATTGATAAGTTGACTAAGTCACTCTAAGCACAAGAAAAGATATGGAGACAATGGGTCACCTTGCTTAACTCCACATGAAGGTTTGAAGGATCCAATTATGTAACCATTCCAAAGGATGGACATATTCCCAATTTGATGAGTTGCATGATGTTGTCTATGATTTTGTGGGGGATTGAAGTTATGAGTAATGTATCTTCAATAAAGGGCCAACTAGTCTTATCAAATGCCTTCATGAGGTCCAATTTGATAGCCATGAAGTGCTTTTTTCATTGTTTGGATTCCATTGAGTGGATGATTTCTTGAACCAATATGATTTTGTCACCTATCTTTTGGACTGGAACGAAGCTAGATTGGAAATGAGATATCCATTTGTTGAGAAAGGGCTTGATTCAAGCCACAATCACCTTCGAAATGAGTTTTGAGAAACATTGTTTAAAGGGATTGGCTGCAGATGTGAACAAGTCTCTGGTGATGTTACCTTTGGTATGAGGACCAATGTCACGTATGTTCATCCCTATTCAATAGGAGAGTCATCAAAATGAGTCTTGCTAAAATTGCAAACCTGGTTCTTAAGAAGACGCCAATTTTTTTGGATGAAAGATGCATTAATGCCATCGGGCCTTGGGGCCTTGAGAGGAACTGTGGAAGAGAGGTTCTCCCATATCTCATCTTGAGTGGGAGTACTGGGAAGTTTCAATACATCAACTTCATTTAGACTTGGGAAGACCCCCAATGAATGAGGTGTTGGCTTGCTATTGTTCCCCATGATTATGGGATTAAGAGAGAAAGATTTCTGCCCCCTCTCCCATGCCCATGGCGGAGGCCGAACGCCGGGGAGGGTGGTAAATCAAGGTGAAAACTAGGATTTGAACTTAAGTCCCTTTGTTAGGGGACATCGTTCTTGACCACTTGAGCCACTCATGATAATGTTATTGATAATGATCGGAAAATAAAGTGAGAATACAACACTTCAATTGTTCTTTGTTTTCCACCCAACACCTGTTGTCATCTTTCAACATGAGAATTTTATTCCTTCTTCTTATTTCTTTGATGATGGGGTGAAAATACTTGGTGTTAGAGTCGCCATACTTCACCCAGTCGCATCAGGCATTTTGTTGCCAATCCATCTCTTCTCTTCTCAGAATGTGATCCTACTCCAATTGAAGGGTCATTGTTTCCCTTTCTAAGGTGTGATCAAATCTGAGTAACAATTGCAACTGGTTCCATTTGATTTTATTGCTTATCCGGTCCTTCAACCTCCTATTTTCTTTCTTCATGCCATGGTCCCATTGTTATGCAAGTGTCAAGAAGGTCGAGCCTGCTCGACTGAAGGGACTATTGAGGTCCCAGTTTTGGAGGAGAAATTACTTGAAGCCATCTATCACTTCCCAACTAGAAGAGGTGTGCTTAATCAAGGGATTCAGTTCTTGGGTGAAGATTCAAAAGTAAGGAGAGGTGCATGATCAAAATTGTTCCTTTCAAGCACTTGGATTGGATTTGTCAATGCCAGTCCTAGCCAACTATCATTTCCCCATGCAATGTCTAAGCATTCGTGAAGCAGACCCCTTCTAAAAGTGGTACATGCTATTTTGGCGCCCAAGTCAAAAAGCTTGCATTGTGTCATAGCATCAATGAAATCCTTATTGTTGGCTCTATTAAAGGATGTTCTACAAAAAATTTTTTATTGGTACATAGCCTCATTAAAATTGTCGACCACTACCCACAAACATGTGATGGATGTGGCAAGCTCTCTGAGGTGATTCTATAAGAAATGCCTTCTGCCTCTTGTCGTGCCTCCATAGATGAAAGTACATAGAATTTTTTTGTCAACTTTGCAATGAATAAACTATTCATGGGAGTAGCTGACTTCAAGGGTGGCATCTGCCCTCCATAGAAACCCAGATTCCACCTGTAAACCCCATAGCCTCCACTCTGTGGGATTGGGAAAAATTGAGCTTCTTGATGATGGTGATTTCTTGGGGACCACAACATCGGGTTTCATGCAATCCATCAATCAAATCATGTTACTTAATGACAAGATTTTTTAGTGTGTTCTAGGTATCCTCGTCAAAGATACCCTAAACATTCCAACTGATGATGTTCATTGATTACCCTACTCAAGAGAGGACTTTTCTAAGGTCTTGGAAATGAGAGGTTTTTCTATGTTTCCTAGTGGATTCTCAACATAGATTTCCTTCCTGGGTCACCTTCCTATTCCGAAGGTGGGTGCCTGATGAAGATTTGGTTGGGCTCATGTATTTGACATAACTCATGCATGTTGTGTCTTGAACAAAGGTAAAGGATGGTGTGAGGAAGGGTTGAGTTTGTGTTTCCTGACCTATCAGCACTTCATTGTCAGAGGACAACTCCATTATTTGATTGGGAAAGGCCCTTGGGGCCTGGGTGGAGATCTAGGAAGGAATTGAGGGGGGTGTTCTTGGGATATCTGGCAACACCCTTATCTATAGAATTATTGGATGTCTTACCTTGCTTCTTTCTTTGGCTCCAGTCTATGCTTATGACCCTCTATGCTATTGTATAGGCATCGATGACTTCAATAGCCTCATCGTCCTCCTCATGATTTAGTATTCTTAGAAATCTATTTCATGTTTGAGAGGTCTTCTTCTAGTTGTCATTATCAGTTGTCCTCCATTGTCTTTGCGGGAGTTGTTGTGCATGAATAGCTTCCGAGAAACCTTCATGCCTATGTGGGTTGTCAAAGACTAGTCTGCACACTTCAACAATAGCTCTTCTAGCCTCATTTTCCTCTTCAATTCTCTTCTTGAAATCCTTCTTAAGATGGCCTTCCCTACCGCAATGTATCCATATAAAAGGTATGTTCTCGTATTCTACCTTGTACTTAATCATGTGTATTAAGATGAAGGGAATAATAGGTAGTTCCATATTGTAACACCCCTGACATGGGTTATGAACTAACCCTAGGTGTTTTCCTTAAAATGATGATTAGAGGCTTGTGTTTAACCCTTGATATGTCATTAAATCTTTAGAAGAATCTATATTTTCATTTCTGCCCTTTTTGAACAATGTTGTAAGACTGTTTTGATTAATAGGGACCTATGTGCAAATTACCCAATTAGAGGGGTTAACTTGCAAATTGCACATGTTAAGATGTTCCTCTTATGATGATACATCACAAGAATGAATATTATGTGGTGATATGGATTCTCCAAGCTTGGGCACCAAAACATAGCTTGTAGAGCAATCCTTGTACTTTAAAACCTAGTTTTAGTGTAAAGTGCAATTTACCCAAAACATAGGGTGCAAAATGTAAAATATACCCTCTATAGTACCTCTAATGAATTTTGGCATCAAGTGGAGTAAATAAAATGAGGGGGCGCCTCATTTGAGTAACCATATAAGAAGGATAATCATTGTAATTGAATAATCAAGATGTATGCAAAATGACCCTTATATATGTATGACTTAATAAAGTGTTTGGCTTCTTTTCCTCTAAACCAAGGTTGAGAGATAATTTTGCATGTTATTAGAAGGGAGGAACGTGGCAAATAAGTAGGAGAGGGGCGTGGAGGATATAGATGTAAAAAAGAAGAAGTATTTATCATTGCCTTGGAAATATATCCAAAAATATATAAGCAAGCTCTTTCCACAATCAAGGGATCGTTACCTTCATTTACTCTTCTCATCCTTTTGCTTTGGGCCGACTAAGGAGGAGGTTAGGAGCAGAGGAGGACGACCAAGTTGATCTAGGAAAGTTTGGTCATCTTCTAGCTCAGATACATGGAGGAAATTCCATTACAAGGTTGGTTTGCTAGTATTCCTTACACAACTCTTGCTTCTAGCCATCTTCTCCATCCAATTCTTGAAGAAAGGACCTTGGAAGACCCCTGGAGCTCAAGACACCATTAAATCTACGGAGCTTGGAGCTCTAGATCAGATTCTAAGGCAGGTTTTATAACTCTAAACCTTAAAGCTTTGATTATGCATCTTCTTTTCTTGCAAATGTTGCTAGTTCTTCTTCCCTCCATCCTTCTTTGCACTCTTGCAAGAAAAACCGTGGAGAACAGGCCTTGATCTGGAGGTAGAAGAAGGGGGCGTGAATACCAATGCTACTTTAGCAAACGGTCTTGCATCCCTTTGCCAAACGGTTTGCAAAACCGTTTGGGGCAAACGGTTTCAAAACCGTTTGAAGGGCAAACGGTTTTGCAAGGTCTGTTTGAGCAAACAGTTTCAAAACCATTTGAGGGAGTTGACCAAGGGTTTACCGTTTGCGATTCCTGTTCATAATTATGTTGGTTAATAACTCACCAAATTTTATGGATTAGTTCGAAAGGAATCATGAGTTGAAGGCTAATCAATTGGGCAAACCCTAATTGAAATTAGTGCTGAAATTCCAATGAGTTGATTTGAGATTTCTGGGTTGATTAGCCCAAACGGTTTCAAAACCGTTTGGGGATTACCCAAACGGTCTCAAGACCGTTTGGATGTCACCCAAGACCTTTTGTAGGTCTGGGGTCAAGTATGGTTGAGTAATTGAAGGTCTAAAGATACCAAATTGAAATGCAATCAAGTGTTGATTCGATGATCAACTCAATAGCTCGAACCCTAATGATTTTTTCACTAGAATCCAAGGGTTGGATGAGCCAAACGGTCTCAAGACCATTTGGAACTCATCCAAACGGTCTCAAGACCATTTGAAGGCTACCCAAGACCGTTTGGAGGTCTAGGGGTGAGTATGGTTAACCAATTGATGATCTAATGATACTAAGCTAAAGTGTAATCAATTGCTGATTTGGTGATCAATCCAATGATCCAAACCTTAATTGGTTGACTTGGATTTTGATGATTTGATGGGAAAACGGTCTCAAGACCGTTTGGAGGTCATCCAAACGACCTCAAGACCGTTTGGGGTCAGGTCATGTTCAAATTGGATGATGGTTCAATGGGTTCAAATCAATTAGACTCCCATTGAAATATGTTGAAGGGTTGACGATTCCAAACCCTAATCCAAATGATTCAAGCCCTAATTGATGATCAATTGAGGGTCAATTGAGTGTAAAATCAGTTAAGGGTTGACCTAATTAACTCAATTGATGAGTGGATAATAAGTACATGATCGATTGAGGGGTTCAACATTGGAAACCCTAAATCAATTGGAGTGGTTAAGACACTCTTTGGTCCATGCGGTTTTGAGGAGGTTTGGATCAAACGGTCTCAAGACCGTTTGGGACCAAATGTTCTCAAGACCATTTGGTACCAAACGGTTTCAAAACCATTTGGATTCATGCGGTTTCAAAACCGTTTGGAGGTTGAAAGTGCAAAACCGTTTGGGATCTTTTAAGGTCAAGAATGCTTATTGCTTTGAAGGCTTAGATGGTTCAATGGTTGATTAATCTAAACCCTAATGATATCCAAAGACATTAAGGGAACAAGTAATTAGTTGGTTGATGCATTCTATGACTAATGGTGGACTTTACCAAAGTACCCTTGATGGGTTTAAGTAGTCAACGCCTCTTAATCAAGCAAACCCTAATGAACATTGTAGTAATAATGTGACTTATGTTATCAAGGATGAATTGACCTAACCTAATCATAAGAGATGTAAACATCATCTAATAATAAGAGGGGAGAGAAGACTCCTAATATGAATGATAATCAAGTAATATACTTCCAACATGTAGGAATACACATAATTAGGGTATGATCATTTACAATGGGATCATGGAAACCCTAATTATGATGATCAATGAATCTTAACCTAAGTGAAGACATGAATGCAAGTAGTCTTCATACATAATGATGGTATGATCTCAATTCACTGCTATGTGAGTAGTAAACCCTAATCTAGGGTAATGTGATGCTATGTGAATAGTAAACCCTAATCTAGGGTAATGTGATGTTATGTGAATAGTAAACCCTAATCTAGGGTAATGTGATGCTATGTGAATAGTAAACCCTAATCTAAGGTAATGTGATGCTATGTGAATAGTAAACCCTAATCTAGGGTAATGTGATGCTATGTGAATAGTAAACCCTAATCTAGGGAGATGTAATGATATGAACAAGTAACCCTAATTCTGAGTTATACTTTTAAGCATGAAACACCATGATTGAGAAATGAGATAGGAATCACTATTCCTAATCTAGTTAAGAGGTTGAATAATTGTATTTGGATTAAATGAGAATCCTAACCCTAGAAACCATCTGTGGTATTATGACATGGTCGTGGTGAGTCCTTTGTGGCACGACCGTGCAAGGTACCGTGGTATCACATATATAATTTGAGAAGAACATGTATGGTGTTGTTATGATACAATATGCATGTTATTAGTAAATATTGATCATGCAGGTTTTCATAAAGAGGTGATCATATCCAGGTAAGGATTATGATATCTTATGTATTGAAATTACTTTACATGCTTCAAGTATAATGATATGCTATGATACCTAGTGAATGGTAAATTATGAGTTCAAGTACCTAGATTCTATAATCATGATGATAAATTTAGAAAGGTACTTGATAAGTTGAGGAATTGAGATCCTAACACTTTCTGAGAAAAAGTATGGCTACAGGCCATGACTCCCCAATAATAATGTCAGACATTAGATATATGATCTAAGTATGAAGAGAGTTAGTGTTGTAATAATGATTTTATAGTAAATAAATTCCATACATGTTCTTCTATTTCTTAGAAGATAAATGACATATGGGTTTATCAAATTATAGTTGTATTGCTTTAATAGGAAGAATGGCTTAATCTGTTAAACACTGTTTTAACTACTCCCAGACAAATATAACTTCTTTGTGTACATTTATTCTCTTAAGCTGCAATAATTATGTTTTCTGGCGAAGAGTTATAACTCTCGCTGGGACAATTTTATAATTGTCTCACCCCATGGGAAACATATTTTTAGGTGGACGTGGGCGAGGAGGCAGAAATCATTCAATAGGTGAAGGGCAGCATCAACAGTACCAGGGACAGCAGTGAAGTTTTAGGTGGAGAACTGGTTGTTATGCCACGTATAGATATAGTTAGAGTCCTATGTGTCGTCTCTGTACTCTTAGGTCCTCAGAGTAATAGTTAGTGCTTTCGAGTTTTTGGTCCAGTACCTCGAGATTTCTGTATCTTGCCTTATATAGTTAACATGGTAGTTGATGATTATAATCTCGAGATACGACCTTACAGAGATGTACTGATGGATCAGTTTGTAAGTAACTTCATGTTGATTTATGAAAAAGCTTTACCATTTAAAGATCTCTTCACAAAAAGTTTTAATTTTTAGTGATTTTTTTGTAATCCGCTGCTTAGTGAACGCTTCTGCATTAGTTAATCTTGTTTTCTCGAGATAGATGTTACATGTAGTGGTATCAGAGCTCTAGGTTCGCTGAGTCTACAGAGACATAGGACTAAGGTTGCTGAGTCTGTTCTAAGTGTTTTCTAGATTATTTGATAGTATCTTCTGCTCTCATAGGAGAAGAAGAACTTGAAGATGTCTGGATCACATGAAGAGAAAACTGTTGAGGGCAGTACTGCTGCACTAGGAGGAGGTGCAGGAGACCAGAATAGGGAGGGGCATGTACCTAAACAGCCTCAGATTGACCCAGCTGAGATAGAAAACCTAGCTCTCCATGCTTTATTTGATAAATTCCTGACAGTCATAACACACATAGCAGATAGGGTGCCACCATCTGCACCTAGGGCACCATCCCATCAGGAAGGTTATGGAGTCGACAAGACTTTTGAGAGACTTTGCCAGGTGGGAGTCATAGACTATGTTGGTACATCTAACCCAACAAATGTTGATCTATGGTTGACAGAGATGGAAAAGGCTTTCAGGATCCTTGATATTCCTGAAGCTGAAAAGGTAAAACATGCGGTATACCTCCTAAAAGGGAGTGCTGGTAATTGGTGGATGATAGAGGAAGATAAGAGACCAGGCGAAGAAATAGGATGGGAGGTATTCCGACGAGAATTCGTCAATAGATACTTCCCTAAGACGTATCTAGATGAGAAGATCTCTCAATTTTAGAAGATCACACAAGGACAGATGAACATTAGTGAATATGAAGCAAAGTTCATGGAGTTGTTGCGGTTTTGTCCACAAATGGCAGTTAGTGATGAAGAAAGAATTCAACATTTTGAAAAGGGATTGAACGCTGAACTAGCCACTCCTGTGTCTGCCTTAGAGAACAGAGAAAGGTTTTCCACCTTTGTGGAGTCAGTAAGAAGGATAGAGAGGTCAGAAATCGAGAAACAACAGACAAGTAGTAAGAAGATGTACACCCAGCCTCTAGATCAAAGGCCTGAAAGTTTTAAGAAGCCAAGATTTTCTATACCAACAACAATATCAAGATTTCCTACCCAGACACAATGGATGTCAAGTGGAAGTAGGGATCATAGTAGTACACCAAAAAGACCCTCCGACATAGCATCAACATCGATAACTGGATCGTATAGACACTTTGCACCCAGGATCTGTTACCAATGTAGACAACCGGGACATCTGGAAAAGGATTGTCCAGACAGGAATACAATAATGACTCAACCTCAAGGACAGAGTCTGCAAGGCTCACAAGGGAGGCAATATAATAATAGAGGATGTGGACAGACGTCCCAGACAGGTCAGATGAAATAAGTTTTGTTTTGATATTTCATATCAGGGTTCTATGTGTTAAAGATATGAAAATTAGCTATTTTTGAATTCCTTTGACTAAGTCCTAGAAGGACACAAGGGAGATAAAACTTATATCTTACTCAGTATTCTTTAAAACAATTTATAATCTCCCTTAATTGTGTATTAAAAGATGAGATATAGATGTGATACCTGAAGAATAATCTAGTATGGTAAATCATGTGTGTATAATGATATGAAAAGTGAGGAATATGATGATAAGTAAAATACATACTACCTAATCTCAATACCTATATACCCTTGCCAGGTATATGGTTATTGTAGATAAGGCAAGTATGAAACTCTTAGATTGTTATCTTTTTAATTACTCTGATCAGGTAATTATTCTGAAACAATCTAGAGAGTATAAGGAAATTAATGAGAAAAGCTAAGTGAAACTTCTAAATAAACATACTCAGTGAATCTTCTTAGTGAATACTTAGTGAATATACTTAGTGAACATACTTAGTGAATCTTCTTAGTGAATACTTAGTGAATATACTTAGTGAATATACTTAGTGAACACACTCAGTGAATTTCCTCAGTGAACACTTAGTGAACTATCTTAGTGAATACTTAGTGAACTTCCTCAGTGAATATACTTTGTGAATATACTCAGTGAATTTCCTCAGTGAATACTTAGTGAATATACTCAGTGAACTTCCTTAGTGAATACTTAGTGAATATACTCAGTGAACTTCCTTAGTGAATACTTAGTGAATATACTCAGTGAATTTCCTCAGTGAATACTTAGTGAATATACTCAGTGAACTTCCTTAGTGAATACTTAGTGAATATACTCAGTGAACTTCCTCAGTGAATACTTAGTGAATATACTCAGTGAACTTCCTCAGTGAATACTTAGTGAATATACTCAGTGAACTTCCTTAGTGAATACTTAGTGAATATACTCAGTGAACTTCCTCAGTGAATACTTAGTGAATATACTCAGTAAATTTCCTCAGTGAATACTTAGTGAACATACTTAGTGAACATACTCAGTGAATTTCCTCAGTGAATACTTAGTGAACATACTTAGTGAGCATACTTAGTGAACATACTCAGTGAATTTCCTCAGTGAGTACTTAGTGAACATACTTAGTGAGCATACTTAGTGAACATACTCAGTGAATTTCCTCAGTGAATACTTAGTGAATATACTTAATAAACATACTTAGTGAACATACTCCGTGAATTTCCTCAGTAAATACTTAGTAAGAATACTCAATGAACTCCTTCAGTGAAAGCTTTTGAGACAACATACTTAGTAAATTTACTTAGTGAAATCTTCCAAGACAAATTGCTTAGTGAATCTTCTCAGTGAATATTTTCAAATTAATTGATTACAAACTTTCTTAGTGCACTATTTAAAATAAATAAAGGATTGCTGAGTGAATTATCTGTGTTAAGGTATGTATGTTTCTCTTTTGGTAAACATTTTTGGGTGATACTAGAAGAATGTTCTTTTATGCTTCTTCCTTTCAAAAGTATGGACACCTTATGTTAGGGGTTTATGCTTTGCACAAACATAAACAATGATAAGAAGTAATTAATGAAAGGGACTATGTGTGAATTAAAAATCCATAATATCATCATAATTTTGAGATAATATGGGGAAACTTGAGGGCCTTACTAATGAATAATTTGTCCCTCCTTTTCCTGGGATTTCGAGGACGAAATCCTTGTTTGGGGTTTATAATTTGTAACACCCCTGACCTGGGTTATGAACTAACCCTAGATGTTTTGCTTAAAATTATGATTAGAGGCTTGTGGTTAACCCTTGATATGTCATTAAATCTTTAGAAGAATCTATATTTTCATTTCTTCCCTTTTTGAACAATGTTCTAACATTGTTTTGTTTAATAGGGACCTATGTGCAAATTACCCAATTAGAGGGGTTAACTTGCAAATTGCACATGTTAAGATGTTCATCTGATGATGAGACATCATAAGAATGAATATGATATGGTGATATGGATTCCCCAAGCTTGGGAACCAAAATATAGCTTGTAGAGCGATTCTTGTACTTTAAAACCTAGTTTTGGTGTAAAGTGCAATTTACCCAAAACATAGGGTGCAACATGTAAAATATACCCTCTAGAGTACCTCTCATGCATTTTAGCATCAAGTGGAGTAAATAAAATGAGGGGGGCACCTCATTTGAGTAACCATATAAGAAGGATAGTCATTGTAATTGAATAATCAAGATGTATGCAAAATGACCCTTATGTATGTATGACTTAATAAAGTGTTTGGCTTCTTTTCCTCTAAACCAAGGTTGAGAGATAATTTTGCATGTTATGAGAAGGGAGGAACGTGGCAAATAAGTAGGAGAGGGGTGTGGAGGATATAGATGTAAAAGAGAAGAAGTATTTATCATTGCCTTGGAAATATGCCCAAAAATATATAAGCAAGCTCTTTCCACAATCAAGGGATCGTTCCCTTCATTTCCTCTTCTCATCCTTTTGCTTTGGGCCGACTAAGGAGGAGGTTAGGAGCAGAGGAGGACGACCAAGTTGATCTAGGTAAGTTTGGTCATCTTCTAGCTCGGATTCATGGAGGAAATTCCATTACAAGGTTGGTTTGCTAGTATTCCTTACAAAACTCTTGCTTCTAGCCATCTTCTCCATCCAATTCTTGAAGAAAGGACCTTGGACTACCCCTGGAGCTCAAGACACCATTAAAGCTATGGATCTTGGAGCTCTAGATCAGATTCTAAGGCGGGTTGTATAACTCTAAACCTTAAAGCTTTGATTATGCATCTTCTTTTCTTGCAAACGTTGCTAGTTCTTCTTCCCTCCATCCTTCTTTGCACTCTTGCAAGCAAAACCGTGGAGAACAGGCCTTGATCTGGAGGTAGAAGAAGGGGGCGTGAATACCAATGCTACTTTAGCAAACGGTCTTGCATCCCTTGGCCAAACGGTTTGCCAAACCGTTTGGGGCAAACGGTTTCGCAAGGTAGGTTTGAGAAAACAGTTTCAAAACCATTTGAGGGAGTTGACCAAGGGTTGACCGTTTGAGATCCCTGTTCATAATTATGTTGGTTAATAACTCACCAAATTTTATGTATTAGTTCCAAAGGAATCATGAGTTGAAGGCTAATCAATTGGGCAAACCCTAATTGAAATTAGTGCTGAAATTCTAATGAGTTGATTTGATATTTTTGGGTTGATTAGCCCAAACGGTTTCAAAACCATTTGGGGATTACCCAAATGGTCTCAAGACCGTTTGGAGGTCATCCAAGACCGTTTGTAGGTCTGGGGTCAAGTATGGTTGAGTAATTGAAATGCAATCAAGTGTTGATTCGATGATCAACTCAATAGCTCAAACCCTAATGATTTTTTCACTAGAATCCAAGGGTTGGATGAGCCAAAAGGTCTCAATACCGTTTGGAACTCATCCAAACGGTCTCAAGACCGTTTGGAGGCCACCCAAGACCATTTGGATGTCTAGGGGTGAGTATGGTTAAGCAATTGATGATGTAATGTTACTAAGCTAAAGTGTAATCAATTGCTGATTTGGTGATCAATTTAATGATCCAAACCCTAATTGGTTGACTTGGATTTTGATGATTTGATGGGAAAACGGTCTCAATACCGTTTGGAGGTCATCCAAACGACCTCAAGACCGTTTGGGGTCAGGTCATGTTCAAATTGGATGATGGTTCAATGGGTTCAAATCAATTAGACTCCCATTAAAATATGTTGAAGGGTTGACGATTCTAATCCCTAATCCAAATGATTCAAGCCCTAAGATATGATCAATTGAGGATCAATTGAGTGTAAAATCAGTTAAGGGTTGACCTAATTAACTCAATTGATGAGTGGATAATAAGTACATGATCGATTAAGGGGTTCAACATTGGAAACCCTAACTCAATTGGAGTGGTTAAGACACTCTTTGGTCCATGCGGTTTTGAGGAGGTTTGGACCAAACGGTCTCAAGACCATTTGAGGCCAAATGGTCTCAAGACCGTTTGGGACCAAATGGTCTCAAGACCAATTGTGACCAAACGGTTTCGAAACCGTTTGGATTCATGCTGTTTCAAAACCGTTTGGAGGTTGAAAGTGCAAAACCGTTTGGGATCTTTTAAGGTCAAGAATGCTTATTGCTTTGAAGGCTTAGATGGTTCAATGGTTGATTAATCTAAACCCTAATGATATCCAAAGACGTTAAGGGAACAAGTAATTAGTTGGTTGATGCATGCTATGACTAATGGTGGACTTTACCAAAGTACCCTTGATGGGTTTAAGTAGTCAACGCCTCTTGATCAAGCAAACCCTAATGAACATTGTAGTAATAATGTGACTTATCTTATCAAGGATGAATTGACCTAACCTAATCATAAGAGATGTAAACATCATCTAATAATAAGAGGGGAGAGAAGACTCCTAATATGAATGAGAATCAAGTAATATACTTCCAACATGTATGAATACACATAATAAGGGTATGATCCTTTACAATGGGATCATGGAAACCCTAATTATGATGATCAATGAATCTTAACCTAAGTGAAGACATGAATGGAAGTAATCTTCATACATAATGATGGTATGATCTCAATTCACTTCTATGTGAATAGTAAACCCTAATCTAGGGTAATGTGATGCTATGTGAATAGTAAACCCTAATCTAGGGTAATGTGATGCTATGTGAATAGTAAACCCTAATCTAGGGTAATGTGATGCTATGTGAATAGTAAACCCTAATCTAGGGTAATGTGATGCTATGTGAATAGTAAACCCTAATCTAGGGAGATATGATGATATGAACAAGTAACCCTAATTCTGAGTTATGCTTTTAAGCATGAAACTCCATGATTGAGAAATGAGATAGGAATCACTATTCCTAATCTAGTTAAGAGGTTGAATAACTCTATTTGGATTAAATGTGAATCCTAACCCTAGAAACCAGTCGTGGTGAGTCCTTTTTGGCACGACCGTGCAAGGTAGCACAGCCGTAGTATCACATATATAATTTGAGAAGAACATGTATGGTGTTGTTATGATACAAAAGGCATGTTATTAGTAAATATTGATCATGCAGGTTTTCATAAAGAGGTGATCATAACCAGGTAAGGATTATGATATCTTATGTATTGAAATTACTTTACATGCTTCAAGTATAATGATACGCTATGATACCTAGTGAATGGTAAATTATGAGTTCAAGTACCTAGATTCTATAATCATGATAATAAATTTAGAAAGGTACTTGATAAGTTGAGGATTTGAGATCTTAACACTTTGTGAGAAAAAGTATGGCTACAGGCCATGACTCCCCAATAATAATTTCAGACATTAGATATATGATCTAAGTCTGAAGAGAGTTAGTGTTGTAATAATGGTTTTATAGTAAATAAATGCCATACATGTTCTTCTATTTCTTAGAATATAAATGACATATGGGTTTATCAAATTATAGTTGTATTGCTTTAATAGGAAGAATGGTTTAATCTGTGAAACACTATTTTAACGACTCCCAGACAAATATAACGTCTTTGTGTACATTTATTCTCTTAAGTTGCAATAATTATGTTTCTGGCGAAAAGTTATAACTCTCGTTGGGACAATTTTATAATTGTCTCACCCCGTGGGAAACATATTTTTAGGTGGACGTGGGCGAGGAGGCAGAAATCCTTCAATGGGTGAAGGGAAGCATCAACAGTACCAGGGATAGCAGTGAAGTTTCAGGTGGAGAACTGGTTGTTATGCCACGTATAGATATAGTTAGAGTCCTATGTGTCGTCTCTGTACTCTCAGGTCCTCAGAGTAATAGTTAGTGCTTTCGAGTTTTTGGTCCAGTACCTCGAGATTTCTGTATCTTGCCTTATATAGTTAACATGGTAGTTGATGATTGTAATCTCGAGATACGACCGTACAGAGATGTACTGATGGATCAGTTTGTAAATAACTTATCATGTTGCTTTATGAAAAAACTTTACCATTTAAAGATCTCTTCACAAATTTTTTTAATTTTTAGTGATTTGTGGTAATCCGCTGCTTAGTGAACGCTTCCGCATTAGTTAATCTTGTTTTCTCGAGATAGACATTACACATATTGAGCTCAAAAACAATATCTGCAAAATACCCTTAACGCATTGTGTTCAAATTGACCTTTATTGTTTTATCAAGGCGATCTTTGATCTATTTTAGAAGAACATCTTGGTACAAGTGTATTGGCTTGTTGGGTATCCTGACCCATGCCTCCAGTCTGGGGAAAAACATGGGACCAGCATTGGACTATCAGGTAGGAACCAAAGATAGGACAAGGGCCCCCTGCTAGGGCATTAATGTAGTCATTGGATTGTAATTGAACGATGTAGTAGTCATTCATTATGTCAATTTGGTTAAACCCTCCCAATGGCTTCCATAGTGTTTTGGTTCTGTCATGGAGGTGTGAGGTAGCTTATCTCTATCGAGAGCAACTTGGCGGTAACAGTGTAATCCTCCATTGCTTTGTTTTGGATTCGGAAAGCAAGAAAGCCTTGTTCTGATGAGATCTCAATGTCCGACGGTTCTAGGTTAATGCCTCATGAATATGCATCTATCATGATGAAGTTGTGTGAATTCATTTGTGAGCCCTTTTCCAAAGAGTATTTATAGGAAGTCTTGGTGGTATGCTAGTTCTCAGGTTTGTCTGGTCCATTTCCAGTCAAAGGTGGGAACTGAATAGAAGGTCAAGTGTCTTCCACGTCCATAGAACGTAAGATAGGATTCTAGAATTGAAGATTTTGCCTTCCGCTTGTGCAAATGAGATTCATCCCAGAGGAGTTGAGGGGGATGGTGTTGTTCGAGCGACATGAAGTATTGCTATGCTCATCATCATCCAGAACACCTTGATTTCCCACAAAGTCATCGTCGATCACCCTAGGTGATGCCCTAGATGCCATCATAAGGAATGGAAGTTGATCTATCAACTAGTATGTTCATACTGTGTGGTTGAAATTTCCGAATTTTGAATTAACACTTCTCTAGGCCTAAGTTGAGATTCATCTATGTATCATCTTTGAAATTAAACATTAATGATCTTTTTTATAAAACCTCAAATTGGAACCTCTTCGAACATGGTGTCTTCATTATTGTAGATCTTTGCTACCTCAGGGAAATAGCTGCAAAATTCTTGGAGAACTTTTAATCTATGGATACTTTTTGTTTCTATGGGTTTTGTAGTTTTTTAGGTTTTTTATGTTTTATAAGTATTTTAGATTATGAGGGGGGAGTGGGGATGTGGTAGAGTGTGACTAAATAGCCATTATAGAATATCTACCACATCAGGGTATCATTCCTCTAACATGCATTTATTTTGGGTGTGTGGGGAGACTTGGTCCTCAAGTCTCCTCAAGACATTGTGGGCATCTATACACATGTTCTAGAATTCCTCACCCTTATAAACTAGACGGATGAGAGTATGTGGTCCTTCCATGGCCTTGGTATCAATGATGTCGTAGGCATCACTATATTTGTCCACCCAATCCCTCAATCATGTCGTAGGCATCACTATATTTGTCCCATGTGATGTTGTAGTCTTCCTCCACAACCTTAGGGTTTGTATTCTAGGCATCGTCTTGGTTGGGACATCCGAGAAAAATCCAAAGGATAATGGATGACTATTTCTAATGGTTCCTCCACCCCTTTAGGTGTCGAGTCTACAATTTTTATTTACCCAACATGATCATCTTGATGATTTTTTATGCTTTTTCTGATGTGAAGGGCAAAATTTGTTGACAACCTGAGTGAGCATACATTGAATTCCTTCCTCATTTGGAGGGATGACCTTGGTGTCAGACTATTCGTTGTGTTGGGTGGTCCGGCCTCCACAGCTTTCATCAGTGATGAGGGAAATTTCCCTACAATCTTGGGATAGTCCTCGTGGTCGTCATCCTTGACCTCTTGTACAAAGTAAAATGTCATCATAGGAATGACAGCCTTAGCAATATTTGGATGCTCTTCAGTGATGGTCACCGTGTAGAGAAAATATTGATGGGGGCCCTTCTGCTCAGGGCCTGGGTCCCATTAATAAAGCACATTGTGTCAAGCCTCTTCATTTATGAAGTTGTTTTATGCTACAAAACTCATGTCTCAAGTTAGATGTACAAACATGAGGTAACCTCATCAGATTTGGTCTCTTGTAGTAGGCCACAATGATGCGAGATTCATATATGGTTTCCACTTTGTGATCTGAGGTTGGGTGTAGGATGGGTTGTATAACCCAAGGCCCAAACTAATAAGTTCCGATACATTCTCCCTAAAATATATACTCAATTTGATTAATCCGCTTATTTCCAATTTGTTAAAGAATATGATGTGAACTGGATCATTTAAGCGACTCTCTTTCTATAGGATGCGTCCTATAGAAATTTTGTAGGATCCAACAGAATTGTATTATAGTGTACATGTGATTTTTTTAAGGGATTGGATTTCAAAGACGAGTGAGAAGAATATAATGTGTTTTGATCGGCTGTCTTATACAATAAGTATAGGACGCGTCTTATACTATCAGCTACCTTTGCTCCCTTCTCTATTTCTTCCTTAAAGTTGTAATCATGGTCATTCTACCATATAGTATATAGCTAATGAAGAAGTACATTTTTCCTTGAAAGAGGGTGATTTCGCAACACTTTCAACAGAAAACCCGCCTGCTAGCTCGGCATCTTCAATGTCAACTAATGACTATTAGGATCAGTACAGCTGTTAGCTAGTTGATTACCTAGATTGTTAGAAGGCAACACACGCTACGTAACTTGCTTGATCTAGTAAGCGCAGCAAAGCAATTTGCAAGTAAAAAATATTATAATCAGAGGTATGTAACTGTCTTGGCACTGTTCAGCAAGTGGATATACGCGTTGCGCAAAACAATATAATTAAACAAAGATCGGCCGTGTGCAACCAAGCATGATGCAAGAAGATGGGGTTCATAGCTCGGGCTCAGCAGAATTCCGTGGGTTTTAGTATCCTATTCCATTTGACTGAGCTTCATGCGCAGTGTGGTTTTGGGTACAAGATGATGTATTTCCTTGGAGACTTAAATCATTCACGATCCCTGATCAATATCCCTTTTTATTTTTCTCCTTTAAGGCTCACGTAGCTAGCATCTTGTCAGCCACTGGATAATGCTTCAATGTCGCGGCTGTTGTGAGCTAAGCCGCCAGCACGAATGCCGGGTTCAAGTCACAAGTACGTGGGTTGAATGACTTAATTACTTTCCTGATGCTGGCCCAATTCTCACCGACGTACTTACTACATCGAGCTGATACAAACCACCATTTCCACGTAAAAACAGTAATCACGGCTAGTTAAGGTGACGTCCTGTAGCCCGGGCGGTATTATGGAGTTAGTGATTAACAATGAGAAATAGGTTAGTGTAAGTACCGTAGTAGTTAGTGAAAGAGAGTCTTTGATTAATCAGCATCACATAGAGGGCTGGTAAAACAAGACCCCTCCCGAAATGATCAAATCCAAACCTGATAAGGCTTAAGGTTTTTTTATCCGACATAAAATTTATTCGAACCAAAAGAATCCAAAATTTAATTTAGAGTAGGGTCCGGATTTAGACTTTAGACTTGAATTGACCTGATTGACCCAAAATTGACAATTATATTTTCAAATAAAATTACAAAGATTTTATTTTAAGACGCGCAATAGCCTATTAAATTACTAATCAATCACTCATGAAGTTTATTTTGACAATTCTACATGATTTTGTATTGATTTGAATGATTTATCATACTAATTATGTTATGAATTTGTGTTTACATCTCTCAAACAAACTACAAAAAACTATATATGTGTTTCTTATTTCTTAATCACACTGTAAGTTTATCCCAATAAAATTTGTTAATTACACTTGAGAATTATCAATGATTAGACAAATTATAACACTTTTGTAATTATTCTCTTGGTATTGAATTTACGAATCTTATCTGATAGACCCAAAATTATTTGTGGGTCGGGTTAGGACAAGGATTTTGACCCCAAAATTTATCTTTTGCAAGTTTAGAATCTAGTCAAAAAATATTAATGACCCAAAATAAAACCCGCTCAACCCAAACCTAATTGCCATCCCTAATCATATATATTAACTCCTTCGAAAAAATGTAGTATAAGACGGATTCTATATTTCTTTTATAAGACAGTCAATCACAGTACATAAGTCTTCTTCTCTTTTCTTCAAAATCCCAATCCAAGAAAAAGCAAAAAAAAAAAACACATTCTGTACACTATAGCATATTTCTATTGGATCCTATCAAGTTATTATAGGACCGGTACTAAATTGAAGCAGTCAATCATACCTATAATGCGCAGCAACCTTATCAACATTACCGGAAGGCTGCATACCCAAGGCAGGGATAGCTAGCTAGCATGCTAGAAATATGTCTTCCTACTTTGACGCTACACCCATGGCGGAGCTACATGCCAAAGCGAGCGACTTGATCCGAGTCAAGCCGCTGAAGATCAACACAAGCTAGCTGTTCCGGGAAAGTGTGATGATACACACTCACTAGGCCTACCGCATTTTCTGACTTTTTGATGCCGACACGGACGAAGCCATGGAAAGACGAGGCATCCACAGGAATGTAAAGAAAACGAACAAAACTCCCACAAAAAGTTTCAACGCGGGCTTCTTGCAAGCTGGCGAGGCAAAGGAATATCGGGAGTGTCTTCATCGAAGAGGGAAATGGAAAGTGAAACAAAAGTATATCAGAAAGAAAACGCAGAGAAAGGTAACCAATACCCCCACGCGTTGATGCGTCTGGTAGACATGCAACCTTTGTTTCTTGCATTTTTATTATTCCTTGCTTTTGTAGACTGAACTGGACTAAAGGACCACCGTCAACATTACTATAATTAGTCAATGTGTAACTGGAGAAGTCATTGTCAGCTTTCTCATGTTATATTGGCATTCACTCATCCTTACACATCTTTTTATTCAGAAGGTCCATACCAATGATGCGAATGATAGTCCTTGGTTTGCTGATCTCCCACATTTCTGCCCTTTTGGGTGTTATGAAGTCTATATTGCTGGATGAATTGATTGAGACGAGCATAGGATGGAGTTGTTGATTTTGACTGTAAGTATTGAGGTGGTAAAGAAACCTACAACTCATATCCAGCTCATAACCTTTCTAATATGTTCTAAAACTAAAGGAGGCAACACAAGCATCAAATGCATCAGTGTAACAACATAGATAATAAGAATATGCTTTAGCAGCCACACAAGGCAGTATGAACTAGGACACAGATAGCTTCTTCCTCCGATTTGACTTCATAACACCCAAAAGGGATCAATAGTACCAAGTGGTATGCTTTCTCTGGCAAGCCGCTCCTAGCAACATTTTTGTTGGGACTTGACTATGCAAATGGAGATTCCCATCTCTCTCTCAAGTTTATCCTTTGCCCCTTCTCGAGGTCGATCTCAACACCTCCAATAGTCGGAATCTTATCTCATAATACTCTCCACTCTTCACCTGATCTACCTCAATCTTGTACCAACAACCTTTTTCCATCATCAACCATGTTCTCTAACTCCCAACGCATCTACTTGATGGCGAAACCTTACCTCCATGTGCCATGACCTTACCAGTGACAAGGTGTATGTTTCGTCCTCATGTTGAACTTGGATGGGTGATGGTGAAGTTTGATACCTAGTTCTTGCGGGTTCTATTTCTTTGGAATGAATGATGCTTTCTGATATCCTCATCTTGGGGTTGGGACCTACTCATGAAAGATCTTAGTCTCCTCATTGATTGGTCTGCAAAACATTGTCGAATGGGTTGGCCAATGAAATGATCCTCCACCATTAGGATCAGTTTAAACATTTTCTTGCGACTCCAAACTATCTCATAAGTGATGATGTCATCTACGTCCCCCATTGCCCTTTACTTCAGCAAAGATCCAAATACCCAAATCATGAGCAATCAGAATCAGTTTGATTGTGTTGACTTGTCACTAACATAGCAAGGAGAACTTTTGACAATTGATCTATTGCTCATGATGAGGCCTTCATCTTCTACTACATACTCAAGCTCAGTCCCACTAAAGTGGGTATAGCATTGATAAAATTTAATTATTTCAACTTTCTGTTGTTTATTTGGTTTCATTTGTTTATCTGGGCTTGTTGAATCCTACAAAAATATCATGTTTGTGTGGGATTTATGAACGATAATGGCACAAACATTATAAACATTAAAAACATCACTATACATTTTATTCTAGACTTTTTGGAGTATAATGCACCACAAAAAGTGTTCTTTGAGGTTACCTAAATTATTTCTTTACAAGCAGTGTAATTCGACTAACCGTAATCATTATAATGACCATACTCTAGTTTTTCTTTTTCATTGCAAAGGTTTGGGTCATTTCTCTTGTAACTCCCAAATAATTCTAGGAGACACTAGAGTTACCATAATACTAGAATATTGCCCCTAGTGGTTTTAGTAGAAATTTTATGTTTTGGTGTAAGCAAATTTTGTTCATCATCACTTAAACCCTAACCCATATGGCTTACAAAAAATGTGTTGTTCATTATAATGTAAAATAATTCTTCATCTATAGGTCAACCTCTTCCCTAAGAGATCATCAACCAATGCAAATGGCTTGTGTACCCTTCAAGTGTCATCTAGCCTTTCTAACAGAAAACGTGACATATATGTTACTTCGTATGGTGGTGCTTGGCCTTACGGAATGATAAATTACCACAAGCTCTATAGTAGTTTCCTTAATAAGGCATAGACAACCTAGAAAAGAAAATACTTTCCCATACTTCGTGTATCCTTATCTTCCTTGACTCATGGGTTCAAATATTGCTTTATTTGTAGAGCACATGTTCATTGATATCTCTGTCAGTTGTACGAAACTTGGACGAGTCCTTGTCAAAAAAATCATCATGGTTACTATTCATAAGAACAATAATGAAATTTAGATCAACACCATTGAAGTAACAAGAGCTTTAGCCCATCCCCTACCTAGCCTTTCCATCCATAGATCCAATTCTTCTCCTAAAACCAACTTTAGTGCACCATTTTGGAAGGTAGATCGATCTAGCACTAGTATGGTATTCCTTTTTATATTTCCAATTGTGGTGTCGGGTTCATCCATTTTTCCATGACTAGATGGTCCACATATATTGGTGCCTTGGATGCTTTAGATGGGGCCTCCAGTTGGATACTATCTATGGTTTCCCTCCCTTTCTCTAGGATACATTCAGAGATATTGCTTCGATGGTAGGGGCTAAACATCAATTCCTACATCAAGAATCTCTATCACTGACAAATTAATATAAGGCTTTTGATCTTATTATTGGAAAAACAAACACCCAACTTCATAATAAACTCAAGATTTGAGTAGGAGAGAAACGTTATCATATTTTTCTCATGGTAGAAAATACTCATGACTAAAGAATCATGACGTATCCTCCTTCTTTGATAAACTTTATTATCATTGCACTTCTTGATCAGCTCTAATATCTAAGCTAGAAGTCATGCATAGATGGTAATCTCCACACAAAAAAGTATTCTTCCAACAATGCATGTAATCAATGGGCCTAGACGGAACCTAACTTAATCCAACACAATATAAAAAGTAAAATCCTCAAAATTCTTCCTGGGATTTACAGGGTGACTCGAGTTTCTAGAAGTGTCAAAGTAAGAAAACTAGATTCTCTAATATAGTCATAGATTAACACCCTAGCACTATACATATTCCAAACTCTCCTTGAATGGTTGTGCATCAACAAAGTCTGCTTAACAAAAACAATAACAACATAATGGTTCCTACAAATATAAAAACAAAGGTTCTTTAAGTTCCTTCAATTGACTTAATCAACAAGAAAATTATACTAGTAGTAATTTTTTGCATTTGGTAAGAACAATCCACATATGGGAGGCACAAATCAATAAGAATTGGAAAATACTTTTCCTTCAAAAGACCTCACATCCATGCTTTCTTCTTAAATGAAGACTATCTCTTATGGCCTTTTTGGGTATCATCCTACTAGATTTCCTATAAGATTTTGATGGACATTCTACTTTTTTAAGGTTAGTCTGTTCATATTGTATACTAATGATAGTTATGATTGTGATCCCCTATCAAATATTAGTTATATGGTTTTAGATATGTATTTTGTTTTTCCATGAAGATTGGTATTAAACTCAATAGTAATGTAGATGCTAACTTGTCTTTATGTGAGATTGGAAAAGATGTTGTCTTGAATAAAATTAGACCCATGAACTTGGATAAGGAGCTTGTTCAATACCTCACCCTTTATTGATTGGATATTGTAGGTTTTCTCCCTTGTATATTGATTGTTGTTTTGAAATGATATTTGGACATGGTACACTTGTAATGAGGTTTCATACAAGCATGAATAGATTGTTTGAAACTTCATTAGATAGAAAAGAAGTCATCAGTTTATTTTTCATAAAACTAAAACCAATATTTTGGATTTTCGTCTTCAATATGTAGAAAATGAACTCAATAATAATTTAATTCCTAGTCGGGGTAGGTTAATTTGTTATATTCCTAAACATCACACACCTAGAAACTTGTTGGGAAAACTTTTACAACATTATACATGTTTCATCGATTGTTGGTAATAAGGACTTTTGTATTATTCTAGTTTATGGGGAGCCTGGTATCAACAAGGATCCTTTTATCCTTGAACTTCAGTCTTCTACAAACCAACTTAATAAATTACATTGAAGTATAGTTGGAGGTTTTAATATCATTAGAAACAATTTGGAGCATAATCTCAATGACTCTACTCCTTCAAGCTACTCTCCTATATTTGTAGTTTTAACTTCTTCATAAATTCCAACTTGTTGCTTTATTTATCTACCATGAACACGGACTATACTTCAAAATATGAGTTATTTTGGTCTCAATCATGATGGTATCCATGTATCACAATCTTGGGATTCTCATTTCCCTTTTATTAAGGCTAACTCTCACTCCCATGTGATCTCTAATCACTTCACTTTATGTTTTGTTCCTTTTTGGAGCCTTGGGAACCTTTTTTTATTTATAAACACTTTTGGACATCACACCAATGTGAGCCTTCTTTGGTTAACAGATATTGAGTTTCTAACACCACAGATTTCATGAATTTTATCTCAACAATAACATCAAATGTCTAAGATCAGAACTTATGAACTCCAAAACGTTTGTAAATATTCATAAAAAGAAAGATCTTCTCAGATAGCAACTCATTTTTGTACACTCAAATTTTCATGCCAATACAACTATGTGCAAATAAAAGATAAGGTTGGTCGCATATTCTATGTTTTAGGAGATACTCTTGAAGCATAGATCCAAATTTCACTAAATTAACAAAAACATATTGATGTAAGATATTGCATGAGGGGTGCAACTGAAATACAAATTTTTCATGACAAAATTGTTAGCCAATAGAGATATATAACCATAAAGCATTAGTATAATAAATACATATTAGGTATATCAAATATACCTTACTTCATACTAGTTCTCCAACATCTAGACATGTCTATTTTGGTGTAGAACTTTCATTTCTAGATCACATTAGTGTCGTCATTGTTGATGTATGTGTGAACACATTACACTAAATGAGATTACTCAAAACATACAATCAATCACTAATTAATCACATACCCAAAAATATGGGTAAATTTAAAACCGATTTCAACATCAGCACCTTCTCAGAAACAATTGCATAAGAGCCCAACATCTTTCTTTTATCCATACTATGACAAGAATTTGATATGGATTGTTCTATCACCTTATCCACAACATATATACACAGTATAACAATATGTTTATATGCCACACAAATAAGCATTAACATGCTAACAAAATTTCAATTCATTTGAAACACCATATACAAACGTTTCCTACCTGGACCTGAGAGTACAAGGATGACTCTAGGACACACTAGACATCTAATCAACTGTCTCAAAGATTCATTACTGTAGCTCCTCTTTCCTGCCACATGTTTGTTTTCATCACTTCCAATTACCTAAAAAAAGGTGGTGAACCACAAGGGTGAGACCCATGTCCCAGTAAGAGATATAACCTCCAAAAACTTTTATTGATTACAACATGTTTAAGTAATTGAACAGTTAAGCAGTTTAATTAAATATAACAAATAAGATCAGCAATACTGATGATTAACAAAATACTTATAGGAGCAAATAATAACTATCATCATTATCCAGACTATCATCCTTTATCTTGTTGATAATATAAGCAATTCAGTAGCATATGCATATCTAGCATCATGAGAAAGTCTAGTAATATAGCATAGCTAACAACATCAGCATGTATAATTGGTTGAACATATCAACATCATAAGAAGAGCTAACAACATAAGCACAACTATTTGGATAAGCATGATTATCAATATATACATCTCTAGTAACAAAGGCATGGCTAGCATGCTAAACATAAGTAACAACATGAGATAGATAGCATCATGATTATAATCAGCAGTAGCAGTATAGTTATCAACATAATCATGGCTATTGTATGTACACATCTACAATCTTAAGTATATCCACAACATAAGTATATCTACTATCTCTTAATTGCACTAAGCATCATCTTTATGTAAAGAGAACAAACAAGGGTTATCATCCAATGTGAAGTGTCATGTATAACCCTAAACATATATTCTATTAGTTTGTATTACATCTTTTATTTTGCCCTAAGTAATTTGAGTATACCACTCAAAATCCAACTGACCACTGCTAAGTCAAAATTAGTGCCATATAAGATCTAAGAAGAGTAGGACTCCTAAGATCTTCTCCGCCCACGGTCAGTATGGGTCCGCCACAGTGACACATAAGGTCAAGCTGCTAACAGCTTAGTCTGTCCTTGGTAGAGGTCACGACACTAGTGAAAGGAGGTGGGTACGCATACCCTACCATATGAGGTACAACCGCAGTTATCCTCCAGTCTCATCACATATATAATCCTAAGACACGACCGTAGTCGTTCTCAAACTAAGGGCTAGGTATGACCGCAGTCATCCTCCCTAAACACTTGAATTTAGGATGACAAGCACCCTGCATACTCATCAGTATGCACTCTGAGTTTCCCTTAGGAATACTCGTTTCACCATCTAGCAAGTTCTGACACTCAGATGGATCTATAGCACAGGGTACTACATGATTAGAGTTTTACTTGATTATTTATGCCAATTCGGTGAATTAAGGTTGCATCAAACAAGTGGACATACAGTCCTTAATTCACTTCTAACAAGCATATATATATCACAACTTTAAAAGATATAAAACATGTGAAACATAATTTCTCATCTCATCATCACATGGTACTATTTACTTGCCATTCGTGAGGCTACACTAGTCATCATAATCCTTTTCATAATATCACAGGGTATCAACCCTTATCAACACAAGAGGATTACACCTCATTCTGGGCTCAACCATGCCCAAAGGTCATTAAGACCATCATACTATCTCTACTAGATCATCATTATCTTTTCATGCCTTATAATAAGGCTCAACAACATTACTTACATATAATACACCAGATCAACATAATATTGCATTAATGAGCTAGGAGATATTCATAAAAAATCATAGCCGGGTTATATTAACATTAAGAACATTCCTTTATTACATCAACATGCAAGGAATCTAGATATGATTAACTCTCATCATATTCATTATCCACATGTTTAGCATAAGAAAGTATCAACCATGTGGCTATGATAACCACCAATTAACATATTAAGGTTATGATCATAGTAAGGAGGTTATTTGTTACACCCCGATCTCACAATTTCCACTAATCATGAGATTAGGGCATAAATTGAGGATTTAACGTAATACAAAGATCACCCTTAACTTTTTCTTCTCTTTCAAAACTCTTTGTTTTCTCGCATTGAACCACATAAACCAACTTTACAAGGGAATCTAAACATTGATTTCTCTAATATGACTTCAACAGTAAAAATGCATGTATGAACATTCATTATGTTCCTCATACTTTTAAGCACATAAGACTTGCTAATTTGCACATTTTGCTAAAGAGGAATAATCTTATACATCATCATTTACAACTCTCTCTTATTTCTTTACAAGGACCTAAAGTAACAAGGACTGACTGAACTTAACTATACTCAGACTTAGGTCTTATGGTAGATCTACTATGATGAAATGATATCTTCTTCAAGTCCATTTGATTTCCCTAAAAATTGTGAGTAGAGGGGTGAGCCTACTCGCTCAGTGAATGAGTACTTAAAAGAAATAGTCTAAAGCATTGATATAATTACAGATATACTTTTGAGCAACTGATATGAATTATAACAACAATAAGCTTTAAAGAGATTGATCATTTACAATAATAAATATGGCAGGATACTCTAGATATCAACAAGAGTAAATTAATATATGAGCATGCTTGATTAATTTCAAAGAGAACTAATAATTTAGAAACATACCAAGAATAATTGTTGGGAAACTGTACTCAAATCTTTCTTAGCCTTTCTTACTTATAAGAAATTCTTTAAAACTTATATTATCATATTTTAGCTTATGCCCTGATCATATGCAGTGTACTCTACATATGAAGACTCATAGCAAACTACGATCTCACCGTTCAAGACTTAACTTAAAACCCAGGAAGCTAAGCCTAGAACTGAATCTAGGTCTGCTTGACTCGAACCATCACGTCTGACTAAGGCAGCTAAATAGCTGGCATTTAAGTGGACCTCTCCTACTAGGATGAGTACACAGGCGGAGGGTGTGAGATGCTCTATAGGCCTCATCTTGGTATGCTCTATGGGTACCTTTGGGTTACCTATCTTCTCTTAGGAGACTTCCTCAAGGGCTTCGTCTCCCCGCACACTCTATGGGTGCGATCTGATCCCTATCTACTAGTTGTTTCCAGGGTGGATCGTTTCCTCCCTATAGTGTAGACATCCGTAGGGAATCTATAGTGTTCAGGGCACCTATGTCTATTATTTTATTATTCTTGGAAAGCTATTTCTACATTGTACCTTTCTCTTACTTATACTTGACTCTGATATCTCTATGGTACCGCATCTATTAAATTGAAGTTTATAATACAACATGTACGTCATTCTAAACTTAGCAAAGTAGTATATTTAAAACATTGTAATTTACTGAGAAATCAACATACTGTAAATGCAGGTAGATAAAAGTTTTTAAATAAACTGAATACATGTCAACTTGGCACGTATACACTGAATTCATGCAATTGAGCTTCTAATACACTGATAAGAGTTAATTACTTGACATATGAGTAATCGTCATTCGCACCTGTAAATTATTTGTACTTTCTTGGAAAACGTGCACCTCAACGCAAATCTTGAGTTGTGCATCACCGCATCTCATACTGAGAACATTGATATCAAAATACTTGATTCATTGAACACCCTATCATTAGGGTTTCATTTACCTCATTCACTTATCACATGGCTCTCATAAGGATTTCATGCGACATAAACATTCACTGAATAAAGACTACTATCAACAAATCATATAAAATCAATATATGTATGCAACCTTGGAACTGAGCTGAATTTGGGTTTTCCTTGCCATTCACTGGGATAACATGTATCGATAATAAAATTGAATAAATAAAGTCTATCATGTCAAGAAAATCTGTTCAAATGGGTTTCACGATATATATTCGCAAATATCCAACTTTCCTCGCATCTAGGGTTTCACCCTCTTTACTGAGATATCAAACAAACACTATTCACCTTAAATGAAATCCAAGATAGTATGTAGCATATATGTACTATGAACTCATATAAACAATGATTCATAACCAAGGGGTTCCAAATAAACAAATTTCTCTATTTAATTATACAACAATTTCAGTCATAGACAAATTCCCTATATTTTAGTTTACTCTTATAACCTCTGTGAATACGTAGGGAATTCTGATTAGAATGTATTGTATACATTTCTAATATGATTTTATCATCTGAAATTCAACCAAACAGAGGAAGAATCCATTTCATATCATTTTACAACAACTTAGATCAAACACACAATTCAGGGTTTGTAGTCGCATACTAAGAAATTAAAGATTTTGGATGATTTACCCAATTTTGGTGCAATATACTATTTAAAGGAAGCACCCTAAGGTGTGAAAACACCTTAAAAACACAGATCATCCCTAAAAATCTCAATCTCATATCAAAACCCTAGGAATTCACCTGATTCTTCTTCCTTTCAACTCAGAAACCCTAAAAATGAGGGAGTATGAAGAAAGAGTGAGAAAAGGGGAAGTTTTGATACCATTTTGGATCAAATCATAGGAGGGAAGGAATCTTGACATGTGAGAGAAGGTTCACCATGAAATTATATCCAAATAAGCTAAACTAACATGATTTCATCATTCCTCGGACCGCAAAACCCTAGGTCAGCATCTCCATCAATTTCTCCTCTCAAACCCTAACTCTCTCTCTCTCTAGGATTTCGTTTCTCTAGTTTGAATCATGAATTATTAGAGATCCTTGTGTGTTAGGTTGACCATATAGAGCAATTGAGCTGCTTGGGTTAATTGCACATTGATACCTCACTAAACTTTTTCTTATTTCAGCAGATTTTTATGTCATAAAAAGGTAACTGTGAATTCGTCTCTTTTAGAGATCAAACATTCTCCAAAAGTTATGAAAATTTTACATGTTTTTTACGATTAAGTTTCATATCCTTAGTTAAAATTTTAGATCATTTCGAGTTACCAATAAATAAATAAAAATAAAACACTCTACTGCTAAAAAGCACTCTATCAGTATTTTGGTCGAAGTATAGTTTGATCAAGAACCACATTCAAAGAACACTCAAATATTCTGAAATTTTCTCCAATATGAATGATTGATTTATCCATATCATATCCAAAATTCAATTAAATACAAAATTTGTAGAAAATATGAAATATCATTTACCACACTACTAACCTGATCAAATTCCATACTCATGTACCATCAAAACCCTAATTTCAGCCAACTAGGGTTTATATTTCTCAAACCCTAATTTCTCAAACAATAGAACACTTAATGTTCTTATTAGGTTTAAAATATAATAATTGAATTATCATCATTAATTAGATTTAAGCAATGATCAATCCAAATAAGCATATAATCATCCAGGTAAACCCTAGTTTACCAATTAAGCTCAGATGTGGTCATAACAATTCTCCCCCCCTTAAAAAGGTTTTATCCCCGAAACATAAATATGCAAGTAAAGTACATTCAAGGTTTATTTCAAGCTTCTGAAATCTTACATGTCATTATATTCTTGTATTTCATACTTGAATGCAGTTTTCAACATTAAGTCATTTATACCTTTACAAAATCACAACATGTTCGAAATAGTTCTCAATGAAAACAAACAAATTCTCTATGCCACAATCAATCATAGGATAGAGAGAGAAACAACCATTTCAATATTTTCATACTCTTGAGGTGTTACATCAACATCAATAATCTGATCCAACTATCTCAATTCATACTGTTAAATATGTACTATTGTTATGTATTACCTCTAAATCACGAAAGAGAGTTCACCATGTTCTTTGGAATTTTACTATTGTGCTACTCAAATAGCAAAATAGTCTTGAGTTAAAAGACTAGATTCAACAACAATTGTGCATTATTACTCACGACATCCGGATTGGATCATGGATGCATAAGGTGAAGCATTACCATCACATTCCATACTATTCTCAAGTATGAACCCACACATAATTCAAGGTGTAACCATCGGGTTATCACATACTAGGGTTTCAACAATAGTAACAGAGTACTCCATAATTGTATCAGTCATTCAAGGACTATTCATACCCAATTATGATCACTTAGTTATATTAAAGCTAGGTAAAACAAGCTACACCTCATTAGGGTTACATATCAATACAATATGCTTATCATCCCTTCTATTCATATGAGTGAATAGGTAAGACTACCTTATTCAGGGTAACCCTCCATTTCTTCCATCATCATTCAATCCATATCACCATACCACAATTGTACAATACTAAGATGGATTACTGGTGTGAATGACTTAAACTATCAGATACCTTTAATTAACATATTGCTTGCACATGTACACTGAAATCATACGTAGAACCAATTTACATCCCTTAATATACCTTCAACAAATTATACTTCTAAAAACAAATTCACATATTGCTAAAAGCCATTGTTTTCTCTTATCTCTCTCCTCATTCACTACCACTTACTTTTTGCTACTTATCCTTCTCATTTTAATCATCTAGATTAAACATCCCTAAAATTGAAACATACAAGGTATGAATAAATTATTCATCATTCTTGCTATTACTGCAAGAATTTATTTCATATCACACTTCACTCATATTGTATTTCTGCTTTTGTTCAAAACACACCTCTTATATTTCAAATATATTTCTTATCCTTTTCTCTAAATCATTTCCATATTGTTTATCTACCTTTCAGATTAGCTAGGATTACTATTAGTGCAAGTTTACTTCTCATAGCGCAAATTCCGTGATCGTATTTTATAGAGATGTTAGTATTCAAGGTCAAATAACTAGTGACAACCCTTGAACTACTACAACTATAAACATTCAAGGGTTTGGCCTTTATCTGTAGCATGACATTATTGTGGTGTGACTTTGTTCCCTTAATTTGAAAATCAAACTTTGGATCTCACCAGTTTTTACTAAAGTCTTCCTTATCTTATCAATTGAATTTCCTTCATCTTAATTGGCCATTCAGATATATTACATTCTCAATTTATCCTTCTAGGGTTTCATCATCATATTGTGTGTCATTATTACATTCACTAGATGCCTCTACCATGGTGGTTATGCATCATATATGATTCATTTTCTTATCACTTCATTCCCACATTTCTCTCATTAAGTAATATATGCAAGAGAAGACGGTTCTGAGACTTAGAATTCTTATCTTAAAACATCCCATTAATACATTTGTCATATGTAGGTTTAATTAGTTATCAACAAGGATACTTGACTAACTAGCACTTTATTGAATCTCCTAACCTCTTTCTTTTATAATCTATATTACTCCACCATGTTTCAAACCCTTCCTTACTTTCCATAATCCTCTTGACATATACTACTCTTCCACCTGTTATCTTTAAATTCTACTTTTCTCTTATGATCATGTTTCTTATTCATGTGTATGATCATGTATACCATGTTGAACATATTTCTTTGTATCCTTCTACTAATGTTAAGTTGAAATTCTAAATCAATAATCTCTCTACTAGTTTCAACTCATGTTTAATACATTACATATCCTTCATTTTAAATCAAACAGCTCATGCATGGGTGAAACATAGTTTCTCTTATATCAAGTTTTTCCTTCCTGAGTATAGTCTACCTTTGTATAACTTATTCATTTTGTTAAGCTACACTTTTGTTCTTTTTTTTAGAAACTAGCTTGTTGTTCTATAGAGACTTGGAATCCAAAGGTAGTAAGGATGAATGTATTAAACTTATTAATAAAGGTATACATTCCATGCTATCAATTATATCATAACCTTCATTCCTTAATCAAGCTCATCATTTCCAACATTTATCTTTGTTTTAACTTATTTTCTTATCCTAGTCTTATGATTTATATATTTATCTAATTTTCTTTACTTTAACTCTTCTGAAGATTCTTCACTTATATTTACTTATTGTATACTTAACTTTTTTCTTCAATTTTTCCTTTGCTTTGGAGTACATAAAAACACTATACTCGGTTATATAATCCATTCCTTATGATTGATTCTTACTACCTTGGCCCATACATACTTTTCTCATATCTTTTCCATATTTCATATTTAGAGTTCATATAATATTAATCATTAAACTTAATCTGAACCTTACGCCGTGTTCCTTTATTCCCAATTAAGTATTTCTCATATGAGGCCCCAAAGTTGGGTCTCAGATATCAATTCCAACTGATTCTCACCAAGCCTAGACTGCTAAGGTGGGCATTACTGCTCCAAGATTTCGATCATGAAATCATTGATAAGAAAGCGGGGGGGAATGTAGTTCTCGACCACTTGTCTAGGATTGTCATCGAAGACAAGAATGAGCCGCTAGTCAAAGATAACTATGCATATGAGGCTTTGCTTATGATATAATTCGAAGAAAAAAAGTTGTCGTGGTTCGCAGATATATGTAACTATCTTGATTGTGGGGAGTTACCCCCGGACATAACATATCATCAGAAAAAGAAACTCTTTTCAGATGTAAGGAACTACTATTGGGATGAACCGATTCTCTTTAGAAGATGCTATGATAACTTGTATAGAAGATGTATTCCCTGAGGAAGAGGTGCCTCACATCTTAAGGGAATGCCATTCCTCACCTTATGGAGGACACCTGGGAGGTGGAAAGACTGCCGCTAAAGTCCTACAGTCTGGCTTCTACTGGCCTTCACTGTTCAAAGATGCCGATGCTTACGTCAAATCTTGCAAGGAATACCAGATGACGTGTAATATTGGAAGAAGAAATGAAATTCCTATGGCAGAATGGGTTGAAGTAGACATTTTTGACGTCTGGGGAGTCGACTACATGGGCCCATTTCTGCCATCCCAGGGTTATAAATACATCCTTGTCACTATCGACTATATTTCAAAATGGGTTGAGGTTGTAGCCACCCAAACATGTGACTCCAAAGCTGTCATAAAGCTTTCTGAGAAAATGATTTTTCCAAGATTTGGTGTACCTCATACTGTGATTAGTGATGGAGGTTCCCACTTTGGGGAAAAGAAGTTTAAAAATTTGTTGAGAAAGTACGGAGTCAAGCACAAAGTTACTACACCCTACCACCCCCAGACTTCGGGGCAGGTAGAAGTGTCAAATAGACAACTTAAGTGAATTCTTGAAAAGACAATTAGTAGAACGAGGAAGGATTGGGCGATGAAGTTGGATGATGCCCTTTGGGCATATAGAACTACTTACAAAACCCCTATAGGGACTACACCCTATAGACTATTATACAGGAAATCATGTCATCTACCATTCGAACTCAAGCACAAAGCCCCCTAGGCGATTAAGTTTCTGAATATAGACATGGAAAAGGCTATCCAAGGACATTATCTGCAACTGCAAGAATTAGAAGAATTGAGATTGCATGCCTATGAAAATGCAAGAGTTTACAAACAAAGGACCAATGTGTGGCACCACACCCACCTGAAGAGCAAGGATGTTCATGAAGGAGACAAGGTACTCTTCTTCAACTCTAGCATTCGGCTATTCCCTGGAAAGCTAAGAACCAGGTGGTCAGGTCCCTTCACTGTGGTAAAAATCTACCCATCAGGAGTGATGGAAATCCAAGGAGAGAAAACTGGAATCTTCAAGGTTAATGGACATAGGATAAAAAGGTTTTACGAAGATATGGCCTTTGTGAGAAGATCTGAGATCAACTTGGAGGAACCAAGCCAGCCAAATGAGAGAAGCAATGAAGAGTTACCACACCCAACTGCAGTACCCAAGGAATGAAGTTTATGAAGTCTAGCTGAGAGACTTTAAAGCAAGTGCTTCTTGGGAGGCAACCCAAGTTAATCTTTGTTTTTTCTTGCTTTTTCACTTTGTTTAAGTTTTCTTCTTTTTGATGTACATGTTCATCTTGTTTTGAGTATTTCAAGTTTCACCTAAGAAATCGACCCTTGTTTGATCTGGTCGCAGTCTAAACCGCAACTGCGGTTTAGCACTTGCTTACACGAGACAGTGACCGTGGTTGTTCTTTGCAACAACCGAAGAACCGCGACCACGAAATTCTTCCTTAGGAACACCGCGACCACAGTTCTTTCATAAGAACACCGTGACCACAGTACTTCCAAATGAAAACTGCGACCACGGTCTTTCCCCTTTAAATTGTTTGGTCACGGTTACCTGCATATATATATATATATGGCTATTCATTCGTTGCCTGGCGGGTAGTCAGAATTTTCGCTACACGTTGGAGTAACTCGGGTCAAAAGAGTAACTATATGGTATGCTGGAGTAACCCGTCTGAATAGCAAGAGTAACTATATGGTATGCTGGAGTAACTCTGAGTGCAAAGAGTAACTGCGCAGAAAATATACAGTCAGTAATATATATGGACGAGTTTTTTTATTTTGGGGGGGCAAATGATATTATTTTTTGATCAATTTTTTTGGAGAGCTAGACAAAATTATCCTCTACAATTGCGATTTTTTTTTTTAAATCAGGAAGTGTGAAATATATATATATATATATATATATATATATATATATATAGAGAGAGAGAGAGAGAGAGTCAGGCTAGAATACACTCGAGTGTACGGATCGCACGAATACACTCAAGTGTGATTGCATATCAAGACTATTTTTTGCAAAATGTAAACCATTGATCTTCACCGTCATACTATAACTAGGCTACATATAAATTTTGAGCCCATTTAGATGAGTGTAAGTCACTCATCCAAGGACAACAAAATCGACGCACGAAACTAATTTAAAATGCATAATTTTTGCGGTCTTAATAACATGAGCTATACATATCCAAATGTGCTCAAATTTTGCATATGAGTTGTTCACAAGATGTTTAATAAGATCAACGGATTAGATTTTCCAAAAAAATATTGCATCATGAAAAACTACTTGAGTGTATTCCGCTCCGGATACACTCGAGTGTATTCTAGCCTGACTCATATAGAGTCAGGCTAGAATACACTCGAGTGTACGGATCGCACGAATACACTCAAGTGTGATTGCATATCAAGACTATTTTTTGCAAAATGTAAACCATTGATCTTCACCGTCATACTATAACTAGGCTACATATAAATTTTGAGCCCATTTAGATGAGTGTAAGTCACTCATCCAAGGACAACAAAATCGACGCACGAAACTAATTTAAAATGCATAATTTTTGCGGTCTTAATAACATGAGCTATACATATCCAAATGTGCTCAAATTTTGCATATGAGTTGTTCACAAGATGTTTAATAAGATCAACGGATTAGATTTTCCAAAAAAATATTGCATCATGAAAAACTACTTGAGTGTATTCCGCTCCGGATACACTCGAGTGTATTCTAGCCTGACTCATATAGAGTCAGGCTAGAATACACTCGAGTGTACGGATCGCACGAATACACTCAAGTGTGATTGCATATCAAGACTATTTTTTGCAAAATGTAAACCATTGATCTTCACCGTCATACTATAACTAGGCTACATATAAATTTTGAGCCCATTTAGATGAGTGTAAGTCACTCATCCAAGGACAACAAAATCGACGCACGAAACTAATTTAAAATGCATAATTTTTGCGGTCTTAATAACATGAGCTATACATATCCAAATGTGCTCAAATTTTGCGTATGAGTTGTTCACAAGATGTTTAATAAGATCAACGGATTAGATTTTCCAAAAAAATATTGCATCATGAAAAACTACTTGAGTGTATTCCGCTCCGGATACACTCGAGTGTATTCTAGCCTGACTCTATATATATATATATATATATATACATACATATATACATATATATATGTGTGATACAGTCAGTAATATATATGGACGCATTTTATGATTTGGTGAGGGGGGGCAAATGATATTATTTTTTGATCAAATTTTTTGGAGAGCTAGATAAAATGTTCCTCTGCAATTGTGAAAAAAATTTAAAAAACAATATCAGGAAGTATGAAAAAAAATATCAGGAAGTGTTGCCGGGTAGCTACCCGTTAGTTACCCGCCGGGTATTAAAGATAAGCCATATATATATATATATATATATATATATATATATATATATATATATATATATATATATATATATATATATATATATATATATATATATATTCAACCCTTGCATCTTAATCTCTTTTCTCTCACAGTCTCCGCCAAGCTTAACCCTAATCTCTGCTCCGATCATGACCGACGACCCACTCCCGCAATGAAGTTGATTGCCACCCTGTCCGCATTTGTCTCTGCCTCGCAACCGTTGTCAAGGTAAATGTCTGGGTTAAAATTTTTTCTTTGTGCTTCTCATCACTGTACCACCTTCTCACCTAAAATCGATCCTTTTCACCCTGATTCTCGGCAACTGACGATTAATCGGGGTTTCTCTTGTTATCCCGACCGCATCACGGAGGCGTTTTTTAATAACCTTTAAGAAAACCCTAAAACCCTTTATAATGGAACAACTAATGTTGGTAAAAATAAAGAAGGGATCATCGGACAAAGGGAGGAACCGGAAGGGTCAGAAGAAGCAAAACCACAACTGCGGTCATCACCTCTACAACCGCGACCGCAGTGTGTTTGAAACCGTCAACACCAGCCGCGATGTTTTCTCTTACTACTAGAATCGCGACTGTGATCTTAACCGTGACCATGGTCTTTGCCCAGGAAACTACAAATGTAGTGTTTAAGGATTACTAGAAAAACCGTGACTGCGGTTATTCTACACAAAACAACTACGACCGCAGTCCTTCCTTATGAATCGAGACCATAGCCCCTACTTAGAGAATCGCAACCGTGGTGTACTCTAAAGTTACAAGACTGAGACTGTGGTTTTTGTTCTCTCTCCTTGAACTTGAAACTTGAACAAGTCAATGAATACCTAACCCGTGCAAGAAATGCTTTACCCAGCTAAATGTAATAATGATATCTTTCATTAAATCCTATTAGAATATAATTCATTAAAAAAAATTGTAGAATATCTTCTCTAGCCACCAGCGACCCCATGTACGAGAAAGCTACTTCCTTGAAGGAGGTAGAGAAGATCGTCAAGGATTTAACAAAAGCCCTAAAGAGGAGCACTTCTCTGTCAGTGCCAAAGCGAGTGGAAATACAGTTGAGCCTGGAACAGTATCGAAGGATACTGGGGGAGCTGCCACAGGAGGAATCCCCAGAAGAGACAGAATAGATTGAGGGTATTGATACCTCCGAGTACCATCCAGGAGAGTCTGAGAGACAAGTGCATGGAAAAAAAGAAAATTTGCACCCAAGGAAACCAAGGGCAGCAAGAGGGCGAAGCCAGAAGTTGTCAGAAAACCAATTAAGAAGGAGGAAGGCAAGGGCAAAGAAGCAGTAGGGGAAATATCTCCACAGCCCGGGGAACCTCCATTTGTGCCCAGTGACACATTGAACCAGTCTACCTATGACTGGATGCACCTGCACAAAGAATGCTACCCAACACGTTACCTAGACTTGGAAGACTTCAAGAAAATGGGGATCTATGATAGGGCAATGACGTTCCTTGAAGGTGAAAATCTACGCACCCTATGCACTCCTGAGGTGAAATCCTACAGGAAGCTGACCTTAGAATTCATGTCCTCATTAAAGAAGGTCACTACCAGTAGTGAGACACGAAGCGCAATAGGTGGATATTCCAGCTCCAAGTAAGGCTAAGGGGTGAAACCCACATGGTCTCAGAGGCATATCTGAATAGAATTTTCACCACAACGGAGGAAGAAGCCAAAGCCTGCTCCGCAGCCCCGAGTGAAAAAGAGAAGATCGCATATGATAGCGACAAGATGTGGGGAGAACAAACTGGGGAGGGGAAACATAGTTCTAAAAACTCCAAGGCCTCTCAAATCACCTCCTGCTTCATCTGCATAATGTAGAAGATCACCACCTACACGATCACTACTACAGAATATGCCTTTGGCATCGGTTTTTTAACCCCCTTTGGTGACGGTTTTCAAGCGACGCCTATGTGGGCACTACTAAAGGTCGAACTCTTCGGCATCAGTTTTCTAACCGACGCCTATATGATCTATAGGCGTCGGTTATATATAATTGGCCGACGTCTATAGGGTTCGCGTCACAAAAAAGGGCACCACCTAGGACACTTTCTGTGTCGGTTAACAACTGAACAACCGACACCATACTCCCAGATGACACGGCCGTGCTTCACTGCACGGTCGTGTTTAGTACTATAGGCATCAGTTTTATACGAATAAGTGACGCCTTTTCCACCACGGTCGTGCTTTCCTGCACGGTCGAGTTGTTTGTCATATTAGGCGTCGATTTTTATCTAATAACCGACGTTGTAGGCCTTTGATGACGGTGTTTTATAAATAACCGACGCCTATACTTTATTTTTTTTCTCTTATCAGTTTGCAGGCCTGCTGTGGCTGGTCAGCAGGATGAGAACCTGTAGTTCAGTTTTCTGAACTGTAGGTTTACGACATCCATTGATATCAGCCTACAAACAGGCCACAAACTTGCAAAATCAACAAATATTTTTTCACACAAGTAGATACATTCATACATCAATTCAATTCTCACATTCACACATGTAGAAACATTCAAATACATGTAGAAACATTCAGACATGTATAAACATTCAGAAATATTCATTTACAAAATATCATTTAGTATCGCTATCAGCATCCCAATTATATCTTACAATCGCCACTGCTTGTATGTCTTTTGCACATTCTTCTCTTACTTCATTTAATGCTTCCATCGTATATGGAGCATGTACATTTTTTAAGCGTTTACCTATAGTGTGGTCAGTTTTAAACACCTGCAAAGAGAATGATGTATATATATAAGTAATAATATAAAAATAAGATTGATATATTTCATACTAACTAATGAGACTATATATAATACCTCATGTATGGTATTAATATCCAATGCGGCATGTCAGATAATCATCTGCATAAATCGCATCAAATAGTATGTGCATGCCCAGCCGTTGTCTTGTGTAGCGCACTATAAATTGAAACATACAAAATATTAAAAAATACAACTAAGCACAGTTCACATAAATAATATATACATTGGAGTCGGGAACTTACTTTTACATTCTCCCAAATTATTGGCTGGTTCTTTCTCCTTGGGACATTTCCTCCAGCATTTTTGAATGCATCTAAACCCCTACATGTTAATGTAACACAGTAAATTGCATAATTAAATAGTAATGTAATAACATATGTTAATGGATATAAAAATGAAATATTTCTCACCAGAATAATGGCATTCTCAATATGTGTCCAATTTTAGTGTTCAATGTACTTTGGTAGGATCTAGATAATAAACAGTGAATGTACCGGGGACAATAACTAGTAACTTCCAATGTCTACCGCTAGAGGTACAAAAGTTAAAAATTAATAACTCAAAATGCACAATAAAAATGGAATTTTCTTAAGTCCAAATTATAAATAAAGTAAACTTACGTGACATTGAATGGAGCTATTATTATCGTCTTCTTTTGCTGACCGAAAATTGTAAAAGCATCTATACAGTATTGTTGAACACTATCAGGGTCTTTAGCTACCATACTAATCAATGATGGAATAAAAGAACCCACATGATCAAATGAAAATTGTTTGCATTGATCTTCGACTAAGTAGCTGCAAAATATGTATTACATATGCATTAATATATAAGAAACCAGATCACCAGATCTTACACAAGGTATATATATGTATAAACAAGATCTCACCTTATCCATGTCTCTATCATTGATGTATTCAGCCAATCATACATAAACAGCTCAATAATATCTTGTATAAATAAAGAGCTATCGTATGATTGACCTGCATAATCTGCTTCTAAAGAAACAATTATAGGGAAATGTATATTATGTGCCCGTAGCCAACATGTCATTCCCCTACAAGCAGGACCTAACGGGTATTTTAGGTCAGTTGGAACCCAACTTGGTAATGCAGGAAGTGGAGGTGGAGGCCTAGTTGCTCCGGGTGTCTTCTTTTTAACCTGTATATATAATTTCAGATCAGTTGATCTCATATTTACACATTAACAATCTAAAGTAATGTAAATTTATCTTACAATTTCAGTAGTGTAGACGACATCTGCTTTGGGCCACAATATCACCCCGCCTTCTGCCTCACCAAGTGTATCAATATATGGGTGGGCATATGGCAATGTAGCTTCCCTCCAGTCTGGTAATACACATATCAGGCTCACACGAACATAGCCCTACGGCATTGGAGTCCCATGAAACGTTGCCCCAGGAAGGGATTGGTAAGCCTGCGCCTCTGCAACAACATAGTCTTGCATTCTTAAGCGGCATGGCTTCAATGCCTACAAATTTACGTAAAGAATGTTATACATATATACATATCATCTTGAAAAGACTAGCTACAATGTCATAAACAATACTTACAGCAGATGTGTTAGGTGATGGGTCTCCAGGATTACTCACAGTATGTGCATCAGGAGAAGAGTGGGTCGCCATAGGCTGATTGGAAGCCTGAGATGTCTGCCACCGCACTATTTCTTCCTTGACCTTCTCAGCAACTATATCATTGACCTTCTTAGCAACTATATCCTCGACTCTCTTATTCTCCTATACATGGATAAAAGAAACATTAGCTTCTTATTATTGAATTCCCTTTTGCAGTAACATTCTAAAAAAAGAATAGGTTACCTCTTCTTGTGAAAGTCCCGCTCTGGGTTTGCACTGGGATGGGCCAAAGAATGCTTTGATGCCCACACCAGCTCCTGCACCCCTAACACATCCAGGATGCTCTGGGTTACCCAGAGCAACTATCAATTCATCCCTTGTGCCCTGAGGGATGAACGTGCCTTGTTTCCTCTGCTCGTGCAGTTCCCGCTAATCACCATCAACAGAAATTGGCAAGTTAACACCACAAATAATCAATATTCAAACGATTTCTCTAACAGTTGTATTTTACCATTTTCGCAGCCGCCTCAGTAGTTACATGCTTCTTTATTTCACCCTTCTTGTTTTGCCTCCCAACTATCCAGATATCATGGCGAGGCATGGGTGTGGCATACTCATGAGTAGGAGAAGACTCCTGAGTAGCCGCGGACTCCGCCTGTAGTCTTTGGCAAACGCTTGCATAGCCCTTTGGACCCATAGTGTGGTCATGCACATTCAGTGCACACCTTGCTTTTTACGCGTCACTGAGGGCCCAGTTAGTATGCACATTAATGATTTGGTTAGTAGCACTAAATGTTAATCTTGAATAGGTGAATACAACGTATATTAATTAAATTGGGAGTGACAGATTCTTCAGATTTTCTTGAAGCAACAAAATTGTCCCAATCTTCTTTGTCCAAGAAGTTCCACTGTTCAAGGGCTGACTTCTTCTTCTTATCACCATCTTTTATGTATTCTCTGTTGAGATTTGTCCTATAGTTCCTAAGCATCTTTCCAGTGTGTTGCATCACGCTTTTATGATGCAGCTTCTCATCCAATGCAAATAGATTCTATAAAATAGAATTCTTATTAACTAGTATCCAAAAATAGAATTGCAAATAATAATAACTCACGCATAAATCCTTCCATATCAAGTCTTTCTTCCCCTGAGGAACTTTATTCCAATTATCATACTTAACACCACAATGGCTTCGAGTGACACACCCAAGATAGTTTACAAAATTATTGTGGTTCACTCCAATTGCATTTCCTCCATTATCAAACTCCACAAACAATTTGGATCCACTACCACTTAGCGCTATTAACTTCTTCAATAGAGTGATGCCGCTTTTCTTGTTAAGTGTTTGGTGCTGCGCATCAAGTTGCTTCAGTGGGTACATGTGCATCATCAACTTAAAATTTGACAAAAATAAACCCATTGAATTAGCGCAATATAGAAATATGGTATATATGACATAACTAGAAGATAATGAATTTTATAGAAATACAGGATATGTTTTTAGAACTTATATTGGTATCCTCTCCATGCTCGTCATGGACAACATGCTCATCATGGACTTCATGCTCATCATGGACATCATGCTCATCATGGTCAGCCATCTGAAAATGTCATTAAAAAGGCAAACATTTAGCATTTGTATTAACTAGAAAAAGGCAAACATTTAGCATTTGTATTAACTAGAAAAAGGCAAACATTTAGCATTTGTATTAACTAGAAAAAGGCAAACATTTAGCATTTGTATTAACTAGAAAAAGGCAAACATTTAGCATTTGTATTAACTAGAAGATAATGAAAAATCAAATCTAAAAATGATATTGATATTAAAAAAGCAAATATTTAGCTTCAATAAAAAAATATAAACATACATGCCTCTAAAATTGTGATCTTTTATCAATTAACAATCCTTCATTGTGATCTTCGCGCACATATAAGTCATCATTAGCTTCAATATTTTGTGGAGTTGGCAACCCAACTGAGAATGGACTGGAGTCATCATACTTATCATAGTACTCTTCTTCATCTATAGGATCTTCTTATCATAGTACTCCTATGTTCCTCGGTAAATCTAATAAACTGATCAAGACCAGATATAAACTCTGGGGTGCAGCGATTGCGAATGGACATCCATGATCTATCCATTCTATGATCAAAGAGAAAACAAGTATATATTAGGACAAGATTAGGGTATACACTTACATCCTATCCAAGATTTACTCCTATTACAGTCCCAAACCGGGAACTATCCAAGATTTACTCCTAATGAGTAAATCTTGGACAGGTTTCTAGGCCAACAAACACATGTGATGTCATTCTTATATATAATAAATGTGTACCACCTATCCCATCCTTGAACACCTAATCTCACTAGTAAGTGTATAATGTGTATTGGGTTTTCAAGAAAATTTCGGCAGCATTTCCCCACTGTTCTCTAAGTACATATGTACTTAGAGAACAAACGGGGAAATGCTACCGAAATTTTCTCGAAAACCAAATACACATTATACACTTACATCCTAAGTGAGATTAGGTGTTCAAGAACAGTCCCAAACTGGGGACTATCCAAGATTTACTCCTAATGAGTAAATCTTGGACGGGTTTCTAGGCCAACAAACACAATAATAGATATGTAAATGTTAGGGTTTCATCACAATTAATGTTATGGTTTCATCACAATTGATGTTAGGGTTTCATCAATGTTAGGTTTAATCAAATTAAATTAGCATGCTAGAATTGACAAGTTTAAATCTTATTTCAACATGCATCAAAATTTACTGAATTAAGTCAAACATTAGGATTAGAAGCACAAATATATGCAAGAAAAAAAATTGTTCATATCCTAGGATTTACATAAAGCATTACATAAAAAATTGTTCATATGCTTACCAACAGTAAGCACGGCCGTGGCTGTGTTGGCCTACCACGGCCGTGGCTGTGTTGCCCTACCACGGCCGTGCTAGACAGCACAGCCGTGGTAGGCCAACACAGCCATGGTCGTGCTTGTTATTGGTAAATAGCTAGGGAGAAGGAAGTAAAGAGGTAGGGCTACCTGGAGCTAGCGTGGAAACCGCGGCGGCAGCAGTGGAGGCGAAAGAAGAGAGAGCAGAGCAGCGGGCGGTGAATAGCAGTCGCACCGGGAATGAGCAGAGCAGCGCGCGGCACACCAGCAGCAGCGGCGGCAGCGAGTAGAGGTGCACCAGCAGCAGCGGCGCACCAGTAGCAGTGGCGACGATGAGCGGAGAAGCACCAGCAGTAGCGGCGGCAAATAGCAGTAGGGTCGTCGGGCGATTTTAGGAGAGCGGCGCTGAGTAGCAGCACAACAATATCGTGATGAAACAGGAAGAAAGGGGGAAGAGCTGGGTGATCAGGTTTATTAAGCTGGTCAACGACGTCGGTTATCTACAAAACTGATGCCTATTATGATTTAGCGTCGGTTGATAGTAAACAACAGACGCCCAACTAGACAACCTTTACCCTAAATTATTTGGCGGGAACCATTATCAGCGTCGGTTATCGAAGGATAACTGACACTGAAAGTGGGACTTTTCGCGCAAATTTCATTTTAAATAGGCGTCAGTGAATAGTTAAAAAACCGACACTGGAGGTGACCTAAAATGTTTTCGCTCGAAAATTGGATTTCACGGCGATTTTAGGCGTCGGTCTGTTATAACCAGCCGACGCTTAATACAAACTGGTACCCGTGTCTGGCTGGTCTTCGAATATAGACGTTGGTTTGCATAAATAACCGACGTCTAATATTATAGGCGTCAGTTTTCCTAAATAACCGATGCCCAGAAAAGTGACACTGAATGTTGTTTCTGTAGTAGTGGATTGACTCAAGGTCAGAGACTAGGACGGTCAGCAAGGGAGATCTATTCCTCATCTAGTCCATGATCAACAGAAAATAGGTAAATATCGGTAAAATATTAATCCAGCGTCTATCAGCGGAAGTAGGAGGGGATGTGGAAAACAAATCTACATTCTGCATGGGCGGATAGATAGCCATGATTGTTGATTACCTAATGGATGAAGGAGAGGTTCAAAAATATAAATAAATGGAGGGACAACAATGAATAGACATCAAGTCCCTAGCTAGCATAGGTATTCTGGGAGTGAAGGGAGAAAAGGTGTACTTCAAACAAAGAGGGTCAAAAAGACCACTCCCCCTTCCCGAAATGGTGTACTATGACACCCACAAGCTGCGGCCAACCGAAGATGACATAGAGAAAATGTACTCCGGGGCACTGCACGCCGGCACAAATGCAGATCCAATACATACTATGGGAGAAAGCAGTGCCCCAACTTTATTAAAGAAGAAGAAGAGCACAGAGCCACGGAAGAAATTGGAAGTAGAGAAAAATAAAACTGAAACAACTACTCTGCCAATCATAGGTGAGAAGGCTGTATCGCAAACCCTCCCCACGGCTCTACCTCAAGAAGACCTAGTGGAAGCCATAGAACCTACACCTCTCGAGCCACATGAGGAAGCAACTATTGTGGAGCCAGAGATGGGAAAAGAGAAGGGTACAAAAGCTGATCCATAGCCCAGCGGTTAATTGGAGGCAGAGCCAGAAGGACAAGGCTCTCAGGCCGTACCAGATACAGATACTGGTGGAGCAGACATGGACCAACCAGAGTAGCTGAAGGAGAAGGAATAAGGCCCACCACCACCGCCTCCACAACCCACGATGCCAAGTTCGTCAGAGACGCGCACGGAGCATCAGTTGCACCAACAGCACCACCACACACCTTCCTTCGAGGGTACCTTAGGTACAAGGTTTGATGCAATGTGGGAACACATGCATCAACCCAATATGATAAATACTACAATTTCTTCTTCATTATCAAACCTAACAATGGAGGTGCAAGCGTTGGATGAAAGAACAAAAGAACTCCCAGACTTCATCTAAGAAGTTCTAAACAATCAGTGGATTATGATGGGAATGCTTAAATAGATGCAGAACGAGATGGCAGACATGCGGAAGGAGAGGCAAGCCATCTAAGCCAACAACGAGCACATGCATCAGGGCTACGATGTTGTGATGGCTGCCCTTGAAGAAGAGCGTCAAAGCCTACAAGAAGACCGTCAGAAGCTCGAGAAGGAACGTAGAGAACTCGAGGACCGGTGGGAGAAAAAGAAGACATGGCACTCAGTGAGCCCCGCACACTCCTCAGCCAGCCCCTCCAGCCACGATGACAACGTGGGAGGACTGAGCACAGGAACTGGCACACCAAAAACTGGGAGTGCAAACACATGGGCATCACCCGCAGCTGAACCAAAGGGAAACCAGCCACCACAACAGTCGAGCTCCCAAAATGAAAACCAAATGAAGAAATATGTGACAACAACAAGGGGGCTCTACCTCAACTGTGACCCAGAGGAAGGCCTGGATGAAGCCACTAAAGATGATAGAAATCTATCAGAGCATCACCTCTCCCCACCAACAGACACTCTGACACTAGAAGAGTAGATTGTTGCTGCTCATCGGGAATAGGTGGTTGCAGAACTCAGCTCAGTAGGAGCAGCCGAGCTTGATCGAATGATAGATGAGTTAGGGGCCGGTTTTGAGGAGACTAGCGAGTTCCTCCTATTCCAGCCACACCATGAGCAGAGTGAATATCTTTATTATGGGAAGATGGAGGCAATGCTAAAAATGATGGTGGAAGCCAAGTTGGGGCAAACTTCTGAGAAGAGTCACATGAAAGACAACACAATAGTTGAAGCCTCCTTAGAAGTAGTTGAACCAATAGCCACTGTGCAACTGATGTATAAAGTGGTTGAACAAGTGGCCAAGTCCATGCCGACAATAGAAGAAGAAGTGGCACCCTTGGCACAGGAGGCAACGTCGAATGATGAGGATGGCAGACTGGAAACTTTCTTCACAAACAAACCTGCCAGGGAGCGGAGTGCACTGACTAAAGTAAAAATACCTACATCAGCTCCCCCTGTGCCCTACAAGATGAAAGATATGGACATGACTGTGGTCTCACGAATCTCATGCAAAGATATCCATGTCTTGGAAGATGTCCTTAATGACGATCTACCCGGGTCAGACATATTGTACAACAATAAGGGTAGACGTATGTCCAGAGACCACTTTAGGGGGATAATTCTGAAGAAAGTGTGAGTACACAAAAGGGTGTTCAAAGTACTCTACGCCACCCTCCTGGAAAAATTCTTACACCCGGACAAGCCATAGTCGGTCTTTAATGGGACAACATATCTAGCCAGCCTCCTGCATAATGAAGAGTAAATGGCGGCAGGTGTAGCTAAACTAAAGGTGGAAGTCCGACGGAAGGGGACAAGGTCTGTGGTGCTACCCATAAGAAATGTAAAGCATTGGGTACTAGTACTCGTCGATCTGCATGAGCGTAAGACAACGGTGCTCAATTATTATGCAGCTAAAATGGACAACACCTCACTAGTCTATAAGAGGAAGGAAGCCAGAGACACCTTGAAGATACCACTACACCTACAACGAGCAATCAAAGAGGCAGACAACAAATTTCAAGGGTCCTGGAAGCTTTTTTCCATCAACAAGAAAGTTCCCTAAGAAGAGGTTGGTTCGGGGGATTGCACCTTCATAATATTGTACATGATGGAGGCCATCAACAAGGGCATTCCCCTGGAAGACCTAGACACTGAAGACCTGCATGGATTGTGGAATATATACGCTATGGAAGTCATCTATGACCACTGATTCTTCAACGATTTGGCGATTTCTATAGAAGTTGTACCCCAAAGGCTTCACATGGGCATTCCCTTACCCGAAAAGGTCGCTTGGAGGGAATAGTTAAAAGCCATGTGGGTCGATCCAACAGAACTAGCTAGGGCTACAGCATGGAAAGCAGGATGGAATGAAGGCTCCGAAGAAGCTACAAAGCACACGCCAGAAGAAGAGCCACAACAACCTTCAGTAGCAGAAGCTCCTAAAAATCAACCTGCAAAACAAAAGCCTGCAGAAGGAGAGGTTGAAGAGGAAGATCTAGGGGATGATAGGCCAGACAGTCTGGTAGGATAAATTACATCTTCTTTCAAGAATTTTGAAAGATGGAGCTGCTTCATCCTGTTACTGGAAGAACTATCTCTTATTATGAGTTCTCTGAAAGAAGATGATTCACCAAGAGATGTCATCTTCGAGCGAAATGGCATCTGCGTGCTAAAAGACGACCTCTGAGAAACGTTGAAAATAGGGGGATACCTTTCTGTAAGCATGATGTCAGCCTACCAGGCGATACTAGGTGATATCATGCGAAGTACTCACATGGCATACTTCTTACTAGTAGATGACATTCTCAAGGACAAAAAGTCAGGACAGAAGGAGCAACTACAACAACTCCTAGAGATGACCCCTCTAGAGTACATCTTCCTTCCTATTCTTCCCGACAACCATTGGACTTTACTGCATGTCAACCTTCTCAAAAGGATTGTAATTCTCTCCGACACAGCCTTCACGCTCAATAAGAAGACCAATATGACAAAAGAAAAGACACCCACAGAATAAAAGGCAAACACATGCGCCAAAGCTATCATCGACATGATACGACAGCATTATAGAGGGTACGAATATACAAAAGGCAAGGACTTCAAGAAGACACAATTCTACCACAGATGCCCTCAGTAGGTACCCCTATCTAATGATTGTGGTTTCTTCTACCTATCATGTATGGTGGACATAGCCACTATTGGCTTCAAGGTGGAAAACATGCAGTATGAGCAATATCACACATTAAGGGGTATATATGCAAGCATGCTACTAGAGTCCAAGTGGGCCTCCACTACCAACAACAAAAACAAATATAGAAAGCTCTTTTATACATCTCACTCAAATTTTGACACCCCGAGATGGGGTGCAGGATAAGTTTGGGGGAGGAGTCATAAGTGGGCTACAGAGGTACATTTACCATCCTTTTTCCCTTTTAAAAACATTTACTTTCCTTTTTACTACTAAAATTTTGAAAATTTTGAATTTTCCCCTAAAATTTTAAAATAGAAATTTTGAATTCTTGTTACAACTAACTTTTTAGAAGCTCGCCTCCTCTCTTGGTAAATTTTTTGAATGTATTGTTTCATCCCTCTTAGAGAGAAATATATGAGCAACATATACAAGTATATACAAGAAAAACAACAGTCATAGCAATACTGCTATACCTCATTCTTGCAATAAGACATTGTAAATGTAACAATCTTAACTCATGAAACCCTCGGAGACTAGAGAACTTCACCTAGTCATACTCCTGACCAACCACTCTCACCTGACGCTTTTTGACCATAAAATCCTTATCTCTATAGAAAGGGAAAAAGTTGTCCTCTTCAAAGAATATCTAAAAGAGTCTTGGCCACCTAGAAGACCAAGTAAAACTCCCCAAAACCAAGCCTAAAAGGAGAGGTAAAAAGGAAAAAATAAATAAAGAAAAAAAATATGAGAGTTGTGCCCGAAAAGATGCTAAAAGTTTCTGCACGGCCGGTATATTGCAGCACTCATGAATGCAGATATGTCATGCCCATAAGTGGAATCTTGAAGTCAAGCTTACACACCTCCAATCCTGAATGGAATCTCACAAAGCCACCTGACTTAAAGTCAGAAGCCCAAAAAGGGGTAACACTGTTCTTACGATATTTGTGGGTGAGGAGTTCATGGGGAAGATAAAAACACCTAAAAGCCTTAATCCTACCCGAACACATTAGCATAGGGTCAGTTGAAAAATAAAGAATTGGTGTGAAAGCTACCCTTCGAAAAAGATTTGGCATTAGTATGGTCATTACCTAAGGGAGGGGGTAATAAGTTGAGAAGGAGGAGCCTTTTACAATTGAAGGTTATGACAGAGAAATGAAGTTATGCAACTCCGTTTGAGGGGGGGAGATTCATACCTAAGGGTTTGAGTACATACCACAACAGTCTTGATGCAAGAATGAGATATTTCAGTCATGTTATTATATTATCTTTTAAGATTGTTCATTCTTTCTCTCTCTGAGTTATTGAACCTATACTTAGCCTGAGGACAGGCTTGATTCTAAGTTTGGGGGAGTTGATAGCACTCTACTTTATGTACTTTCTATATATATTTTACACAACTTTTAGTATAACTTTCGTCAGCCTTTCACATTATTTTTCTATCTTTTTGACTAAAGCCTCACTTCCATGTTTTCAGGAACATCCACAGCTCAATATGCGGTTTTTGGGGACCGCAACCGCGGTGCACTTATTTCTCAACCATGACTGTGATTCCAGCGTACCCCAGAGATCTTGATCATCAGGCAATAAGGAAAGACTACGACAGCAATCACTAATGGACTCCTGAAGACCACGATCGTGGTTATCGCCAGACCGCGACTGCGGTTATCATAACACCGCGACCGTGCATACCAGAAGACCGCGACCAAGCTAGACCATGGCAAGAGATGAATAAGACTTAAAATGTTACCGTGGTCTCACCCTCACTTATCACAATGCCACGACCACGGTTCTAAGTCGATGGAGTGGTCCTATAAATAGCGCACCCATCTATCTTGTCAGGGGGAGATCGGATCGAGAGGACCACGAAGTGCTTTTGCATCCCAGATTCATCTTTGACCATCCCATCCATCAGTCTGTGATCTCCAAAGGTGGAAGCTGAGGAGAGAGGATATTGAAGATCCCTTCTTCGAGAGAAGAAGAGCATCCACACCATCCACGTGATAGATCTAGATCTAAAGAAGTAGTGTGTCATATCACATCTCTTCCTTTCTAGATCTATCATTCCATTCTGATGTACTTCCTCCTTCTCTTAGTGGTATCTCATGGATCTATCCTTCTGTAACGCTGTTATGATGTCCGCAAGCATGAGTGGCTTAACACCTTAACTTGGATTGGGAGTAGTCGCTAAGGCTCTCCTAACATGTATATTGTCTCTTTATATTGAATATACATATTCTTATCAAGATTATCTCCATGCACCTATTTTAATGCTTCACGTGTATGCTTAGCTTCCATCTTATGATGTTTGATTGTTGATATCTTGAGAGAGTACTATCACTTTTATCCCATGTCATGGAGTAGTATGAATGCACGAGGGTGTTGGAATGCTAAAGCTTTAACCATATGTTCTGTTGCAAAGTTTATGTGTGGTCCTCTTGAGAGAGAAGCTACTCCTAGACTTAGATCTATCCTCATCTTGAGAGAGAGTGGAATAGAGACTTTTGATGGTTGCTTGTAATCTTGATAAGAGTATGCGAGAGGGAGAGACAGTGATGTATGTTGGTGAGATACCTTAGTAGGTGAACCCCAACCCAAGTTTCCCTCCTTATACTTGTTTCATCTTATTTCTTTTGTTTCTTTTGTTCTTTCTATTCTTGTTTGTGTACTACTATTCCTTAGGGAACACCTTTCTATACCCTCTTTGGTTGGAGTATACAAGTGTTAGATTTCACATTCTTAACACTACCAACCTTGTCCTTGTGTTCGACCCCGATCGCTACATCAGACCCCGTTTATTGTTGTGGGGGGCTGAGAGTCGAGTTATTTCTTTAAAATTCTAACTACTTTAATCCACTTCTTTTGGACGTGCGATTCAGGCTGATCAGTTCTTCATTGTCAACTTCATGTGAAAGGATCCCTTCCATTTTCTGTTTGGTAACTGAGAGCTTCGATATGAATAAGTGACCTCACACATAAGGTTTGAGAATTGGTGGACTTGATAAATATTTCTTCAACTTGTCAAACATAGTTTGACATTGATTAGTGCAACTAATTTTATAATTCTTGTTCATAAGCTTGAAGAAAGGTTCACAAAGTGGTGTCTTCTTTGCATGAATCAACTATTGTATTGGAGTCTCCCAAGCAAGACTCTAGTCTGTTTCTCTATACAAGGAGTGAGAAACTCAATGACTTCTTAAGTTTCCCTAGATCAACTTCTATCTTGATAATTATATGGCCCAGTAGGTTGTCGGATGATATGCTAATGTACAACACTAGATTTAGTTTCAAGTGGAAACATCTTAATCCTTGGAAAAAATTTATCAAAATTACAACTGGTCATCTTCTTAATTTGGCTAGGTTGTCATGTCATGTACTTAGAGTTCAATTTTTGTTTTGTGTATGAGGTTATCAAAAAGTGCCAACATGGCTTAATGATAAGTTTCCGACATGTTATTCAGTACTAGCAACATAACTTTGCAACAAATACACCCATTCCACATTGAAGGTAGTTTTCTTCATGTCTAATGCCACCATCTTTATTATATTGTGTCTTAATAATCCATCCATGAAGCTAAAGATTTCATGTCTAGATTTATAGAATAGGAGAACAACAATGTACAATAATAGAGAATTGTCTTTCAGGAAGGATTTATCGAGGCCCCTATAGTTAATGAACATGAGAGAACCCAATCCTTCTTTGTGATAGGTATAATGTTAGTTATCTATGTCATATAGAGAAGATATTAAGACCATGCAAGCTCAATATCATATATTGACTCACATGAGCATGACCATGTATTTCATAGTCTCAGTTATCAAGTGGTTAGGATATGAATCCAATGGAGGGATAAATTTTATCTACATCACCCATATCACAAGTGTCATAGTGCACCCCAATCATTACCTATATGGAAACCCTTATTTAGATTCATGTTTTGTCATTTTAATGCGAACATAACATCATGTGAACATTATAGTGACTTCAGCTCTAAGGATCACAATCACCACTACCACATTGAGTTATGGATTTGCCTTCCATGACATGGATTCCATGTGTCTTTCTCAGAGTAGGTCTATCTAGTACAACGTGTTCTCTAACAAGTGCCCATGTATCTAAATTGATAACCAATATCAAGAATAAAGATCCATAGTCATCATTCAACATACACACTATTGGTATGCATTATAATAGTTTACAACTTGTTTTCTAACAAGTACCCATGTAATCAAATTGATATCCAATATAAAGAATAAAGATACGTAGTCACCATTCAACATACACATTTATATTATGCATTATTCTAGTCCTATAATATCAAAATTAATAATAGAATAGGGATATAAAAAATAATTACTCTAAATGTACACATGATCTCATTTAAAGGTCCTCAATCCAAACAATATGTCAAAGAGTCAATAGATTCTCATAATATTATTAGATTTATACATTATCACAATACTGAAAGAAACATAATATATGGAACTTCATTTATTATTATCAAATCATATATACTTGATCTCTTTTAAGATCATTAGATGAAACCTCTCCGGACATACAAATAACAACATCCCAATTGGACTATAGCTAATCACTCATGAATCAAATGCAAAGTGATCTAACATGACCATCATGCTTCTCCTGCAAACATGATTTTGTCAAGGGATCAATAACATTGGTTTTAATTGGTACTTTACAAGTCTTTATATCTCCTTTATGTATGATTTCTCATATGAGATGCTATCACTGTAGTAACTACTTGCAACATTGATGCAATCTTTTTTCCTTTGCATATGCATGGCTCTGTCATAGCCACTGTATATCTCTATTGCATCCTCAATTGTTAGAACCACTCTAATTTTAGGAATGAACTTCCTGATCCATACTACTTCCTTTTCTACTTTGGATGAATCAATATACTCAACTTCTCTTGTAGAATAGGCAATATCTCTTTCTTAAAACTCTTCCAATTAGTAGCTTTATCGTTTAGGAAAAACATAAATCTTAATTGTGATTGGTAATCATTTGTGTCAGATTGAAAGCTTGCATCAGTGTAACCCTTTACAACTATCTCTTATTTAGATCTGTATATTAAGAATTGATCCTTTGTTCTTCTCAAGTACTTCAAGATATTTTTCATTGCAATCCAATGTCTTTCACCATGAATCGACTAGTATCTACTCATCACGCTTGAAGCATATGAGATATTTGAGTGTGTGCATAAAATTTCATACATGATAGATAGACATACAAATGCATATAGAATCTTACTCATGTATGCATGATCTTCCAAAGAGAAAGAAAATTGGGATTTATAGAGGTTTATTCCATGAGATATTGGTATGTTACCTCTCTTAGAACATTGCATACTGAATCATTTAAACACTTAGTCAATGTATCATTTATGGTTTAGGCAAAGATTCCTTCTAGATATCTCTATAGATCTTGATTCCTAGAATATAGAATCTTTCACTTAAGTCGTTAATGGAGAAGGTGTTTCCTAGCAAATGCTTTACCACTGGTAGAATAGATATGCCATTTCCCATCAATAGTATATCTTGTTTGGAAACCCAAAATATCCTGTTACTTTTTAATTTTGTTTATTACAATACCTTTCTATAAACTTGGTATAACAAACTCTCACAAAGAATCAAAACAAATTAACTTGCAATTTAAAAAAAAAAGTATAAGAAAAACTGAATCACGCTAGCATTATCACTCATTAAGAAAAAGTAGACAAATTGACACGTATATGGATCAACTAGAAATCACTAGGATCCCCCATTTGGAAAACACTTCAAACTCATTTTTCACAGAAAAAGAGATATTCAGACTCCCATCATTAACTTTGAAGGTTAGTAGACAAAATAACTTGACCATCCATGCATACAAGAAATCACATGAAGTGGAACTGAAAGAGCCTGAATCCTCCAAGAAAAACTTCTCACAGAGAAAGCCATCAATAGTAGGGAATCCTAGAAACTAGAGGAAAGATAAGGAACAAAATTGTGACCCAATCACCAATTAGAGCAGCGTATGCATATCTAATCAACCAATAACCTAAAATCACTGAGAATGAATTCCTAGACTTTAGAATAAGGGATTTTTTTCATCATGAACTCTATATTTTGACTCTTTCTAGTTCCCATACATGATGCAAATAGAACATAGATGGACTTTTTTGTCATTAAAGAGAATGAGGTCAACCATACTTCCAGGTACATAAGAAAAAACATAAGATGCTTCTTTCCAAATATTAACATAAAAAATTCGTATTTAAAATTGCAATAGAGAGTGTCCTCTTCATTATCCGAACACAAGAAGCACACAGAAGGGGTAGAAATTCCCATCTTCCTAACATAGAAGGGGTAGAAATTCCCATCTTCTATGCATGAATCTGATATCTTCCAGGGACCTTATACTTCCATAACCAATCAAAGAAAGGAATGTGATTAGAACTATTCTGAATCACATTCCAAATAGTTTTAATCTTGATATGTTACTCACAATTGAAAATGCTTCTATCTTCAAATCTAGTAGGAGCACAAAGCCTTCATATAAGATCATAAAATGCTTGTGTAATCTAGTGTCATTGAGAATCCAATAATTATTTTCAATGAAACTACTAAGAAAACTATTAGCTTTAAAACCAAGACTTATAGATCTTTTCCTTCCATGGATCTAGAGATCATTCCAAATGAAAATACTATTACCATTATCAATAACAAAACTAATGTGTTCCTTGAGACTCTCTCTCATTAATATTTTTGTTTATATGACTAGATAAATTTTAATTCTTGTTCATTTTCCAAAAGGGAATTTTGGTGAAGTATTTCGCATGGAACCACTTCATCCATAGGGAATTATTTTTGTTAGCAATATTCCAAGGATTGAATAGAGAAGAAGCTTGATTCATGACACTGACATTGGAAATACCAAGACCGCCTTCCATCTTCAGTCTAGTAATCATATCCCATTTAACAAGATTTAGATTAAATTTAGTATTAGTCTTTCCCAAAATTAAATCTAAATAGATTTTCTTAATGTAATTAATAATAGAGCAAGGAAGATGGGAAATCAAAGTACAAAAAAGTGCATAGTTGAAAGAATAGAAATATTCCATCTCCAGCTGTCACAAAGGGCTCTTGGCTTTCCAACCATTTAGTCTAGAGTTAATGCTATCCAAGAGTAGACTACAATTCTGCCCAGAAAGCTTAGCAATAAAGAGAGGAATAGCTAGATACCTTTCGGTAAGATTGCCTTCACCTATATCCATGATACTTGAAATCTTCCTCCTGTCAGCGCGAGAACTAAAAACAATAGAACTTTTCTCCATGTTGATCTTCAACCAAGTCAGCAGATAAATGCCATCAAAACATTCCTTAGACAAAGAGCACTTTCCTTGTCATCTTCCATGAATACCATGAGATCATAAATGAATATAACATGAAAAACCTATATATTATAAGAAGTTGTAAGAGGTTTCAAATTACTCTTCATAGAAACATAAATTATAAGCTAAGTAAAAGTCTGCATAATGACGACAAACAAGTAGGGTTCCAAAGGGTAACCTCCTCTTACACCATTACTTATCTTGAAAGATGCAAAAGGCTACCTATTAATAATAATTTCATAAGAAGTGCTACAAAAATCTCCTTGAGCCAGACACTCCAATGAGAAGGGAAGTTCATAAGATTAATGATACAAAAAAGAGAATCCCATGAAAATGAGAATAGAAGCATGAATACTCCTATATTTGATAAATTACATTTATTATACCTGATAATAGAAGGAAGGAAACTTTGCAGCCTATTTCCCAGAACCTTGGTAATGGCTTATGAAGAACATTGCAAAGGGAAATAGGCCTTCAGTTTGTAAGGTCATGTGAATTATTGGATTTGGGAATCAGAGTAATTAAAATACAATTAGTTTTCCTAAGAATCTTGCTAGTATTAAAGGAATGCATAACTGCTTTGATGAAACCATTCACAACAACATCTTAACTATTGGGAAATATTGCATTAGATAAGGTGGTGAAAACAAAAATTTAACTTGCCACATTCCCCTTGAATAGTAGATCACGCCAAAAACTATGAGATGGGAAAGAGGGTTATAAGGTATATACCTAGTCCTAGAGCAAGTCCAAAGACTATTCCTTGGTGTAGCATGCTACATTCTTGAATTGCATCTGAACAACTATCATTGTCAGCCTCCTGGTCAGACATCAAATACAACGGTTGACAACGTCCTTCTAGCGGGGCAAATGCCTCTGCCTCTAGAGTAGTACATGCAGACTATTGGGAACTCCTATCGGTCTAGATGAACGAACAAGAAGGAGTGTTCTCTCCTAGTCAGCGTGCTAGCAATGACTTGCTCTCCCATAACTGTCTCTCCCTTGTTGTTCCTACCTTTGATGGATTGGTACCACAACTAGAGAATATAACAGTTGTTAGATCTTATTGTTGTGTCTAGGAACCCCCCAGTACCCCTCTATTTATAGAAGGGCTAGGGCCAGGGTTTGGATTCGATCTTGGAGTTGAAGAGATAAAATTTCATGAATTTTCATAACTTGTGAATGAAAAAACTGTCGGTTCAATAGTGAACCGATCGGTTGACCCATGAGCTGATTAGTTTAACTCTTGAACTGGTCATTTCACTATGTTTCCCAATCGTAATTGTATTGGTAATTAATATTTGATTAATGCATAACATGATGTTAGCATCAATCCTTGATCCAATCTCATCGATCAATGAAATGTCTAGTTCACAACCTAAGTCAATTGGTTCACTTGCTAAAATGATCATTTAAGAGTGCAGATTGGCAATGTTGTTTACATTGAATACCTAACACTTTAGTAATCAAGTTTAAACATCATTCATAAGTGAACTCATATTCCAAGTGTATTCCTATGTGTGTGACCCTACAAGTTCCAAGTTACATTGGCAGTGAATGTCCATAACTATTTTATGGCATCACAACCAATGATTGGTATCTAGCAATATATCATTGCTCCCCAAGTAATTCAAGAAGTTGGAGAAAAACGTCAATGTACAATGTGTGATTGGTGTTATAATGATTTTATAGTTCTTTTGTCTATGATATCCAAATTTAACTCGAGGCATAGAATCATCATTCTCTTCAACTATCAATCCATGTTCCTTCAACTAGAGCAAAGTGTCTAAAATATAAGTGATCAACATCCTATATTGATTTACATACACATGGCCATGCTTTTCTTAGTTTTTCTTATTAAGTAGCCAGGATATCAAACTACTATAGGAGGGACAAATCCCATCTACAACACTCATAGTCATTCCCCATGTGCTATAATGTATTTGAACATCACCTTTATGGAAATGCTTATTCAATGTCACGTTTGATGATAACAAATTACATCAAGCAACATGTGATTAGTGTAGTGATTTTAGGTCGATGAACACAATCACCACCATCACTATGAGAGATTATTCCAACTACCATTAAATGGTTTCGGTGTATCACTCTCAAGGTGGGTCTGTCTGATACACTGTACTCTAACAAGTATCTATGTGTTCAGTTTAATATCACATATCATCATTAATAAGATTCTATCATCAACCAACACACACTCTAGTCTTATGTGTTATTGATATATAGTTTGCTTCCAAAATTACATTCGACTAGTGACATAACAAGAATGTATCTAATATTATCATCCATATGATCTCATTGTTCAAGGCCACAACATGAAGACATATGTCATTGAGTAATATCATTCTTCAATAATTTATTATTTTACATCATTATCTCGTAACTGAATAAAACATAATAAATGGAAGATTGCCTTTATTATTAATCAAATTGTTTACAAGTTATGCCATTACAACCATCATATGATTGGCTCTTTGGGCATACACCCCAATAGACTCCCACACTTACACTTAGATCCAATCTCCCATGAACTTAATCCCAAGCGATCTACCATGACCTTCATACCTTTGTTATGAAAATGCTTCTGTAAAGGGATCAATGATATTGCATTATGTTGGTACTTTTTAAATATTCACATCTCCTTATTATATGATCTATCATATGAGATGTAACCACCTTTGTATGTTCTTGAAAACCTGATATGATATGGGTTCATTAGCTTGTTCTATAGCTCCATTATTTTCACAATATAGTTCAATTTCATTATTGATGCTTGGTTTAACCCCAAGTTTAGAAATGAACGTCTTGATCCATACAACTTCCTTTGTTGCAAATATTCACCCTTTGTTGTAGAATATGCAACTGTCTCTTTCTTAGAACTCTTCCAGTTTACAACAACATTGTTGAGGCAAAACACTAATCATGATTGATCTTTGTCAGTTTGGAAGCATGTATCTGTGTAACCTTTAACCACCAAATCTTCCTCACTAACATTAACAAGGAACTGATCCCTAGTTCTTCTCAAGTACTTAAGGATGTTCTTCATGGAAGTTTGGTGGTCATCATTGGGTTTTGACTGATAACTTCTCATCATGATTAAGGCATATGTGACATGTGATGAGTACATAACATTGCGTACATGATAGATCCAATTGTTGATACATATGGAGTCTTACTCATGCGTTCCCTTTCTTCACAAGAAGTTGGGCATTGAGCTTTAGAGATAGCAACACCATGAAACATGGGTTGGTTTTCTCTCTTTGAGTCCTCCATGTTGAACCTCTTCAACACTTTGTCAATGTATGTGTTCTGACATAGTCCAAGAAGCTTTCTTGATCTATCTCTATAAATCTTGATTCCTAGAATATATGATGCTTCACCTAAGTCTTTCATAGAGAATGTATTTTGAAGCCAAGTCTTTACCATATGTAAAGTAGGTATGTCATTCCCCATCAATAGTATGTCCACATACAATGTGAGGAAATAAGCATGCTCCCACTCACCTATTTGTAAACACATAGTTCATCTTTATTTTGACTAAAGCCAAACTCTTTGACTATTTTTTCAAATGATGATTCCATCTCTGAGATGCTTGGTTCAATCCATAGATTGACCTTTGTAGCTTACATACTTTATTTGCATCCTTTGGATTTAAAAAACCCTCAGGTTATGTCATATATACATCTTCAAGAAGATTTCCATTACGGAATGTGGTTTTAACATCCATATGCCAAATGTCATAGTCATGTTAAGCTGCAATTACAACCATGATCCTTATGGACTTAACCATGGAAAATGGAGAAAATGTTTTCTGATAGTCAAGACCTTGAACTTGGTTGAAACCCTTTGCAACGAACTGACCTTTGTAAGTTTGTGCATTACCATCCATGTCAGTCTTCTTCTTGAAGACCCACTTGCACCCTATGTGTTTTATCACTTTATGTGTATCATCCAAGGTCCACACCTTGTTGGTGTACATGGATTCCATCTAAAATCTCATGGCTTCTAGTAACTTCTCAGATTCTGGTCCCTTAATCGATTCTAGGTAGATAATTGGCTCATTATCAATGACCAATGCATTGCATTCTCGAGTCACTAGATAACGAAATGTTTTTGGATCAAGGCATCTCTTACTAGATATGTGAGGTTCCAATGTTACTTGAGGAATTTGATATTCCACAATGGTCTTTGACTCTCCATGTTCCTCTTGTACCTTTATAGGTTCAATGCTTTCTTGTTGGTCTCAAACTTCTTTGAGTTCTATTTTGCTCCCACTAATTCCATTGGAAATAAATTCCTTTTCTAGGATTGCAACATCCCTGGCAACAAACACTTTGTTGTTAGTCAGGTTAAAAATTAGTATCCCTTAGTTTCCTAGGAATATACAACAAAATAACATTTATCTGATTTAGGGACTAGCTTTTTAAGAAGAATTATCTTGACATAAGCTTCAAACCCCCAAATCCTCATAAAAAAACTTTTTGGGACGTTTCCCAGTCTGTATCCCATATAATGCCTTTTGAACCGATTTAGATGGAAGACAATTTAGTGTAAATGCTGCAGTTTCAAGATCATAACCCCAGAAGGAAGTCGAAAGATTAGAGAAACTCATCATTAATCGCACCATATCTAGTAATGTGTGATTCCTTCTTTCTGAATCACTGTTATGTTGTGATGTTCCAGATGGAGTCCATTGTGATAGTGTACCACGTTCTTGCAGAAGGTCTTAAAAGTCCTGGCTTAAGTATTCTCCAGCTTTATCTAACAAAGTCCTTTGATACTTATACCAAGTTGTTTTTGTACTTCGTTCATGAAATCCTTGAAATTTTCAAGAGTTTCTAACTTGTGTTTCATCAAGTAAACATAACCATACTTATTGAAGTCAGTTGTGAAGGTAATGAAGTACATATACCCACCTCTAACATTTGTTCTAAAAGGGCCGAATACATCAATATGTATGAGTCCTAATAGATCATTAGCTCTCTCATTGTTACTAGTGAAGGGATTTTTTGTCATCTTGCCCAACAAACAAGATTCACATGTCTCTATTGATTTGAAATGAAAAGAATCTATATATCCATCTTTGTGGAGTATAGAGAGGTGATTCTTATTGATGTGACCTAGACGATGATGCCAAAGGATATGTGTGATAGACTGATCTTTTGGAATTTATAGATACTAATTAGATAATGGAACTCATGTTTGAGTTATAATTCAAGAGTTTCAAATGCTTAGATGAAGTTTGGAGGTCATAGAATATGGATTGTATCCTTAATGTTCCTTGGTATTTATGTCTCTTTTGATGAATTAATTGACTAGTCAAGAAGTGACTTTTTCTTTAGTAAAATGAAGCTTGAGTTATAATAAAGGGATGGTTAAACTTTGGTAATGTCTCGATGTTCCTAGAAGAAATTATTTAGGCTTGAAAATGATTAAATATGTGTACATTGATATTTTGATTAGCAAAGTTCAGATCATTTGGAATAGGTCTTGCATTGTGGGAGATGTCACGCTGCCCTTGACATTGTGTAAACGGCTAGGCATTACTTTTTATGCCACAGATTCACTACGTGGCATTGTCTTAACCATGTGTATGGGTAGAATCCAACCACTCACAGTGTCCAGCTCTGACACTCATTAGTTGTGTAGTTGATGTGAGGAGGCATGAAACCACGATCGCTAATCTTGGGGTGATAGGGGTGGGGAACTTAACGTTCCTTGGATGACCGAGATGTCCAGCTCTGACACTCATTTCAGGTGTGTGGCAGCCGGAAGCGAGAGAAGGAGAAATGGAGGAGTCAGGAAAAGCTAGAAGCCTAGAAGGCGACATAGAAACTCTAGCAATCATCACCTTTTCACGCATGTTCTCCCACGGCAGTGAGACTAGGAGGAGGAGCCAATTACCTGTATCTCCACCCTACTGTACCATCGAGATGAGAGGGAGAAGAATAGGCAAGCAGTGTTTGATTGGGACTTAGTTTTGGAAACGCCTTGGGTGGTTGACGCGTCCTGCACGCGGCGGTAAACCGCCCGCACGCGTCCCCAGCTGGCTGGCCACCTAACGCCCGCACGCGTCCCCAGCTGGCTGTTGTCAGACGACTGAACCGGGAGAACCGGCCGGTCCCAACTACCACAATGGAACCGGCCCACGATTCCCCCCCCATATTTCCCCCCCTATTTCGAACGATACTCTCCCCCCAAATTTTCCCCCCAAAAACACCCGCCGCTGCGCCCACTTCTTCCCCCAAAACACCCGCCGCTGCGCCCAGTTCTTCCCCCGGCGACTTCCGCTGCGCTGCGCCCACTTCCGAGGCTGTGCCCACTTCCGACGTGCTGCGCCCACTTCCGACGCTGCGCCGCGCATACTTCTCGGCCGCCGGCGCCCACTTCCGCACCAACTCCTCTCTTTCTTAGCAAGTCGGCGCCTACTGTCTCACAGCAGCTCCTCCGACGCGCCGCCGCGCATGGATCCTTGCAACTCCGACGACGACTTCCAAGAGACGATGACCCTTGCAAGCGTAAAGAGGTCGCTGAAGCTCGTGGTAAGAAGAAAGCCAGCAACTACTCTGGCGCCGAGCTGTTCTACTGCCACAAAAGAAAAGGAAATTAGCGCCAAGCAAATTCGTGCGCAAACTGAAGAAACGAGGGCGCAAACTGAATAAATGAGGGCGCAAACTGAAGAAAAGAGGGCGCAAAATCAACAAATTAGGGCGCAAGCAAGAAACCCGTCAACTGCTGCAAAAAGAAGGCCACCAAATGCTGAATTGACACCCACCAAAGATAAAAAGAAGGCAAAGATCGTCCAGGAAAGTGTAGACGAAGAGGATGATGAAGGTGATGAAGATGATGAAGCTGGGGATAAGCTAAAGCTGGTCAAGTCAAGGTGTTCGTGGAAGATCTTCCACAAGAGTTACATGACCCTTACTGATGACGGAAAAAAAAATTTCGCAAGGACCCCATTCCAGTCACTCCTACAAATCAAGAGGATACCTATCAACGACGCAGTTCTGATACACGAGCTTGCTTCATGTTATAACAAAGATGAGGTTTCGTTCAGTTTCGGTCGAAGGACTGTGGAGTTCAAGGCAAGCCATCTAAGGGAGGTCCTACCTCTTCCCGTCAAAGGTAATGCCCTATTCAATGATGCAGAACAGCTGCTCGATGAAATGATCGTCTGCTTTTTCTACTATATAGTCTAATTTATCACTTGAAATGCAAGTAGGCGCATTTGTGTGTAACATTATGCTCATTTCTAACTACATTAGGCGCATTCAGATTATAAGAAGGCGCATTTAACATTAAGTAGGTGCATATATATCCAGGCTCAAGTACGAGCATTACAAGTAAAAGCGCATAAACACCCATATGTAGGCGCATTCCTACTGAAGTAGGCGCATTCACTCTCAAGTAGGCGCATTTCAGTTACAAGTAGCCATCTAAGGGAGATCCATTTCACATGTAGGCGCATTACAAGTAAAGGCGCATTAACATCGAAATGTAGGCGCTTTTCATATCAAAAGTATACACATTGGCACTCAAGTAGGCGCATTGCAGTTACAAGTAGGCGTATACGGCTAAGTAGGCACATTGACACTCAAGTAGGCACACTTCAGTTACAAGTAGGCGCATTAGCATCTCAAATAGGTGCCCCTAACACACTCACATCTAAAGTAGGCACACTACGAGTGTTCATCTAAAGTATGCGCATCTAAGTCTTGTGTAGGCGCATACACTTTTTATGTGGGAGCATATATGTCTAAACTAGGCGCATTGCCATCGATCAATAAGGTAGGCGCATTAGCATCTCAAATAGGCGCTTTCGTCTAAAGTAGGCACAAATAGGTCTATAGTAGGCGCAGTAACATGTAAACTATGCGCATTCATCTAAAGTATGTGCATCTACGTCTTATGTAGGCGCATATACGTGTTATGTAGGCGCATAGACGTCTAAAGTAGGCGCACTGACGGGTCAACTAGCATTTTCGACTAAAGTAGGCGCATAACATTAAGTAGGCGCATTGACGTCTTAAGTAGGCCCATTGACGTCTTAAGTAGGTGCATTTAACATTAAATAGGCGCATATATATACAGGCTCAAGTACACGCCCAAGTAGGCGCATTGACACTCAAGTAAGCGCATTCACTCTCAAATAGGCGCATTCCAGATAGTAGTAGGCGGGTATACGCCCAAGTAGGCACATTGACAATCAAGTAGGCGCACTCCACTTACAAGTATGTGCATATACATTAGAAGTGGGCGCATATACTTTAAGTAGGCGCATGCATGCACATCTAGGCACATTCACCCTCAAGTAGGTGCATACCCACTAAAGTAGGCGCATTCCCACTCAAGTAGGCGCATTCACACTCAAGTAGGCGCATCCAGATACTAGTAGGTGCATTCACACATAAAGTACATGCATTAACGTAATAGTTTGCTAACTTAATTCAATGGCGTCTAATATTTCAGATGGGAGGATCCATTTTAAAAGGTTCCTGACTAAGGCACCAAATTCATACATACGTCAAAAGTTTTTTGAAGGCGGCGATCCAAGACTACCCACAATTGTAGAGAAGTTCACCACCCTTCAAGCAAATACCGAAGAGTTGCGAAGGGACAGAGTTAAGTTGTTGTTAGTGGCATTGTTTGGCCACTTTCTGTTCCCTAGCGGATCAAGTCGAATAATGAACTGTCTATATCCTTATGCTGAAGATTTGGATCATATAAATGATTATGATTGGGTTGTTGCTGTCCAAGAACTTCTTTGTCAAGGATTTGAGTTTTTGAAAGAGCGGAAAGATAGAGGAGGATATATGAAAGGATGCACACTCATCCTCATGGTAATATTCAATGTTAAGTTTTAACTCTTACGAATGTGCTTGATAATTTGAACTGTTCTGAATTATGATCCGAAAACTCTTGTTGCAACCTTGGCTTTTGGAGATGCTGAAGTTCATTCCAAGAGATTACCCTGATGAAGATCTCATCATCAACAAATGGTGCTACAAGATGCGGATGTCAGTCATACTACGAAAAAAGAATATACAACTAGCTACAATGACGACTAAAAATTTGCAAAAGTCCACAATTGTGACATTTGAACAACACTTAGGGCAGCCAACTTCAAAAACTGCAGAACAGGTCCGTGAAGATGCACCAGAGGCTACTAACCAAATCCAAAGCCTACTTGCTGAGATTGCATCACTGAAGAATGAACTACTGATATAAAAACGTATCGCGGATCACAAAGAAAAACAGTACAAAAAAATGTTTATGAAGATGCAAAGTGATCTCGATGAACTTCACGACTATTGTGATGAGCTGCACACTGCCAAAATAGTGTTGGAGCACAGGCTTGTGGAGATTGACTACTCGCAGCCATTTGTAGAGGACAATACCAACCATGGAGAGAAAAATAAGCGGAAGATATACATATGGGATGAAGAATCTCCTCCACAGCCATCACAAGAAGTAAAAGATAATCAAACATCAGGTATATCTTTGCGCATTTTTCAATTTGTGCGCCTATTCACAATTAATGTGCGCCTAATGCCAATTTTATGCAACAGAATGTGGAAAATCACCCCATGTGCCAAGTACAACGGATACAACAGAATGTGGCAAGTCGACCCAAGAGTCTCCAAATCACAATGAACAAAATTTTACTGAAACATTAGGTATTTGGGTGCTCCTACCTAGTTACATTTCAAATGCGCAATGTATAACAATAGGCGCATTTCAAATGCGCAATGTATAACAGTAGGCGCATTCCATTTAGTAGTAGGCGCATATACATTAGAATTAGGCGCATATACATTAGAATTAGGCTCATTGAAGTTAGAAGTAGGCGCAAGTATGCGCGTATAAGCTCAAGTAGGCGCATTCCATTCAGTAGTAGGCGCATATACATTACAATTAGGCGCATATACATTAGAATTAGGATAATTGAAGTTAGAAGTAGGCGCAAGTATGCGCATATAAGCTCAAGTAGGCGCATTCCATTCAGTAGTAGGCGCATATACATTACAATTAGGCGCATATACATTAGAATTAGGCTCATTGAAGTTAGAAGTAGGCGCATATACTATAATTAGGCGCATAGACATTATAAGTAGGCGCATTCCATTCAGTAGTAGGCGCATATACATTACAGTTAGGCGCATATACATTAGAATTAGGCTCATTGAAGTTATAACTAGGCGCATATACTGTAATTAGGCGCATAGACATTATAAGTAGGCGCATTTCATATGGGAAGTCGGCTCATTGAAATTATAAGTTACTTTTTGCAATTCATATGTTCGCTTATTTTAAATTTGAATGCTAATTTTATGCAACAGAATGTGGTAAGTCGCACCATGTGGCAACTACAATGGATATCTCTCTATCACATCAAGGGAATGAAGAGGAGTCTCCAAATCACAATGAAAAGCATCCAGGAGAAATTCTCCAGCCATCACCTCAATCTCCACAACATCAAGAAAAATTCGTGGAAACAGCAGGTATTTCTACGCGCCTACTTTAATTTCACTTGGTAGTTATATTTTACTTGTGGTGCCTTTACTATGTGCGCCTTTATGAAATAGGATGCACCAAGTCAGACGATAAGCCCACTACAAGCGCCTTGGATATTGCCCTGTTGGAAGAATTAGCGCAATACAACTCACAAAGCGAACAGATGACACTTATTAATATATCAGAAGATTCACCAATAGGGAAGGACAAATCAGTAACTCATATTCATATCAAGCTAGATAAAACTGCAATAGAACACCTTGATGATGCAGATCAAAAGCTTCTACAAGAGATAATATCAAATTATACTATTGGTAAACCACTATGGTCGTATGAAGATGTTGGAGTGATGGCGGACGACTTCTTTCCAACACTACAATATCAGGGGCTTGTATCTGAAACGGTAAGAAATTTACTATGTTAACATGAAACTACAGTTGTATATTTCAAATCTTAAATAATCATTACTAACAATTCATTATTTTTTGGTGTACGTAGTACATACAATCCGTCATTCATATCTTTCAGAAAAATTATGTGGCAACTGCAGATCGTACTATGCCTGTAATATTTCATGTTAACACGTGTCGTGCAATAGTTAATTCTCATGAAGATTACATAAACATGTACTTCAAGAGAAGAATGGATGAGATAAAATGCACAGAAAAACTAGTAATGATGCTTCACTCAAACTTGCATTGGCATTTGATAGAGATTCGCATGAAAGAAAAGCTCATAATTCATTACAACAGCGCATCCTTAGTACGTGTTGTAAAGAAAAGATCATTGCCACACCTACCAAAGAATGTGCATGAGAAGCTGGCAATGCAAATAGTAAGTAGTATTGCACCATCTTGCTGTAGTGAGCCTACATCTTTTGGTAGTGTGCATAATGTGCGTATTGCTTGCAGTCTGACATTTGAACTATTTTTTTGTAGGCAAAATGGTTGAAAGATACTTTTAGCACCAGCTTGGACCACAATGCCAAAGATTGGAAATTGCAGTACTGCAGAAACTGTCCACAACAGCCTGTTGAAAGCAATGACTGTGGTTTTTTCACACTTCATTGGATAAAAAGACTAATGGATGGCGAGGACATTGTTGGTGATAAAACTACAGCCGACACTATCCACAGGATGAGAGGGACATTTGCAATTCAGATATTGAACGACGAATGTAGTACACTCAACGGCACTGATGAATGAGCGTAACTATCATGTAAACATATTTTGTAAGCCTAACTTTGGAAATGTGCTTAATTTGTAGTTGTACATTTAACCGGCCGCATTTAATGAATATGCGCCAACTCAACGACACTGATGAATGATCCTAACTATCATGTAAACATATTTTGTAACATATTTTGTAAGCCTAACTTTGGAAATGCACCTAATTTGTAGTTGTACATTTAACCGGCCGCATTTAATGTATATGCTCCTACTTGCAATATAAACACATCTATTTTAATGCTATATGCGCCTATTTTAATGCTAGATGAGCCTATTTGATCGACGGTATGCGCATTCAAACTCAAGTAGGCGCATTCAGACTCAAGTATGCGCATTCAAACTCAAGTAGGCGCATTCAAAATACTAGTAGGCGCGTATACGCTAAAGTAGGCGCATTCACACTCAAGTAGGCGCATTCCAGATACTAGTAGGCGCGTATACGATAAAGTAGGCGCATTAACACTCAAGTAGGCGCATTACAGATACTACTAGGCGCGTATACGCCCAAGTAGGCACATTCACACTTGAGTAGGCGCATTACAGTTACAAGTATGTGCATATACATTACAAGTGGGCGCATATACATTAGAAGTAGGCGCATGCAAACTCAAGTAGGCGCATTCAGAATCAAGTAGGCGCATTCAGAATCAAGTAGGCGCATTCAAACTCAAGTAGGCACATTCCAAACACTAGTAGGCACGTATACGCTAAAGTAGGCGCATTCACACTCAAGTAGGTGCATTCAAGATACTAGTAGGCGCGTATACGCTAAAGTAGGCGCATTAACACTGAAGTAGGCGCATTACAGATACTACTAGGCGCGTATACGCTAAAGTAGGCGCATTAACACTCAAGTAGGCGCATTACAGATACTACTAGGCGCGTATACGCCCAAGTAGGCACATTCACACTCGAGTAGGTGCATTACAGTTACAAGTATGTGCATATACATGAGAAGTGGGCGCATATACATTACAAGTAGGCGCATGCAGGCACATCCAGGCACACATTCACATACTTTAAGTGGGCGTAAGTATTACAAAATGGCACCACATACAAAATGGCACCACATATGAAACTAATGATCTGCAATATAAATTAATGCGATTTAGTTACAAAATTTCAAAATGGCACCACATACGAAAATATGTTTCCACTGCTTGCACTGTAAGTTAGTGAGCTATCACTGTATCTTTGTTAAGTATAATCTTTCTGTAATATAATCTATAAGTGTATGTGGTTGGGCTATCACTGTGTAGCTATTTGAAAAGACTATCACTATCTATCTATCTCAAAAAGACTTGAGCCTTTCTTCTAATTATATTGACGTTTCTATGTTTTGTGCATCCTTTCTTCAAAAGACTTGAGCCTTCTTTTACGTGGATGACCAACTTGACCAGCCATATTTGGATTTTTGATGCATCTATCAATATGTGCTTCATTAACCTAGAAGAAAATACGATTGTTGTTTATTATAATACAAAAATGATAGTTGTAAATCAAATACAACAAAATTTGTAAACCAAATACAAATTGGAATTACTTACAGTGTCTGCTAGACCAACGTCCCTTTTTACTTTTTCCAAACCTCTCATAATTTCATCAAATTTTTCTTCAGAAATGGCAGTTGCTTCTGCTAACAACTCAACGTTTTGTATAACAGCATTATACCGATTGACAGAGTTAGAGTAGTCAACAGATTCGATGGTATCAGGTTTGGTTACAATTCGCTTCACATCTTTTCTCCATCTATCAATCAAGTGGTACTCCTCATTCAATTTGTCAATTCCTAAGAAAATATAGACTGCAAACATGTGTCTACATACAATGCCTGATGATTCAAACATCAAACAATGGCAAATAGCTCCCTCGAGTTGAGTGTTAAAGACAACACTAAAAGACTTAGTCTGTGGCAAAAAAGTATTGGTATCAACAAGTATCCTTTTCTTTTCCAATACTTCAAAGCAAGTATATGGCCCGGATGAGTATGTTTTAGTTGTGTTGTAGTACATAAGTCCCTGTAGCTCTCTTTGAAATTTCTTCAAGATTTCCAGAGTATACCATTTAGCAATCTGTCCCTCCATTTCAAATGAAGTCCGCAAAACTGGAGTTTTATGAATACATTCATAGTCTGCTTCAACTTCTTTCTTGAACTTGGAACTTACAGCAAGTTCAAATTGTTGAACAAATTCCTTCAGTGAGGTTCTCTCTTTGAAATATCCTTTGAAAAACGCATTTATTGATTCACTCCTTTGCGTTGTAGACATTCCAGCCCAAAATGATAGTTTCACATAGCATGGCACCTACATATGACGGATAGGGTACATCCGTTGAACCCATCTATTTTGTTGTAAATTGAGAACTATTACCAATTCAGCCCACCTGGCTTCAAAATCAACAGCCGTAATAGAGTCATACACTGCTCCTTTAATAGCTTTTCGAGCTCCTTCAGAATTCTCAAACTTCTGGGGTAACTTTTTCATTATATGCCACAAACACAATCTATGTTTACTGTTGGGGAATACTTCAGCTACAGCATTAATAATTGGTTGTGCTTGGTCTATAATTATGCCTTTTGGATGCACACCTTCCATACATAACAACCAGGTTTTGAATAGCCATATAAAATTCTGAGTTGTCTCTTCACATAAAAGCCCACAACCAAGCAAGATGGTTTGCCCATGCTGATTGACACCAACGAAAGGTGCAAATGGCATCTTGTATTTGTTAGTGAGATACGTACTGTCAAAAGAGATAACATCACCAAAGTACTTGTACGAAGATCGTGCTCTTGAATCAGCCCAAAAAACATTCCTTAATACACCTCTGTCATCTACATCCATGACATAGAAAAAGTTCGAGTGCACATTCTGCATTTTTGTAAAATACTCTTGCATTGCTTTGGCATCTCCGTTCGCAAGATTTAATCTCCTAGCTCGGCTTAGAAAATTGCATGCATCGGTCTCTGTAAAACTTAGGTTGGAAACACCTCTGGCTTCAACAGCAAGTGCAGCCATTGACTGTGATGTTGATATACCAACCTGGTCATTAATAAGAAGCCTTTTCTGCTGCATAGCGGATACACTCCTCATGGAAGGTAAAAATCTTATATGGTCCTCACCAAGCATAACATGGTTATGATCATTACAATATTTGTCAATAATATATTTGTCATTCTTTAGATGAACAACTAAATAAGCAGGACAGTTCTCTCTAGCACTACACCTTTGGGAGAATGATAAGTTATCCTTGGCCCTATTACTCACTCCTTGTTTAACACAAACCATCTTCATCCTAGATATTTCACCATGAATATTCTTTCCGGAAGACAAAACTCTAACACCAAAACCATTTGATATGCCAAACCTTCTATAGAAAACTTTGACTTCATCAATTGAATCAAATATCATTCCTACGCAGGGGATACTTGCATCTACAAAAAATACAAAATATATTTTAAATGTATGAGAATGGTGAGTGTGTTAGGGGCACATTGTCCTATATCAATCAGATGGGCGTATATACCAGTAAAGTAGGCGCATTGACGTCTTAAGTAGGTGCATTGTCCTATATCAATCAGGCAGGCGCATTTCTAATAAAGTTAAGCACATTTCGCATTGAAAAGGCACACAAATAACTAAAGTAGGCGCACTGACGTCTAAATTAGGCGCACTGACGTCTCAACTAGGCGCATTGCCATCTATCAATAAGGTAGGCGCATTAGCATCTCAAATAGGAGCATTCTTCTAAAGTATGCGCATATACGTCTTATTTAGGCGCATTACCATCTGAAATAGGCGCATTTCTATTTAAGTAGGCGCACTTTCATCTAAAGTATGCGCATCTACGTCTTATGTAGGCGCTAAGACGTTTTATGTAGGCGCATAGACAGAGTTACAAGTATGTGCATTCACACTGAAGTAGGCGCATTCGTATAAAGTAGGCGCATTTCTATTTAAGTGGGCGCATTCGTATAAAGTAGGCGCATTTCTAATTAAGTTAAGCATCTATCAATAAGGTAGGCGCATTAGCATCTCAAATAGGCGATTTCGTCTTTAGTAGGCGCATGTAGGTCTATAGTAGGCGCAGTAAGGTGTAAACTATGCGCGTTCATCTAAAGCATGCACATCTACGTCTTATGTAGGTGCATAGACGTCTTATGTAGGCGCACTGACGTCTCAACTAGGCGCATTGCCATCTATCAATAAGGTAGGTGCATTAGCATCTCAAATAGGTGCATTCTTCTAAAGTATGCGCATATACGTCTTATGTAGGCGCATTACCATCTGAAATAGGCGCATTTCTATTTAAGTAGGCGCACTTTCATCTAAAGTATGCGCATCTACGTCTTATGTAGGCGCTAAGACGTTTTATGTAGGCGCATAGACGTCTGAAGTGGGCGCATTCGTATAAAGTAGGCGCATTTCTAATTAAGTTAAGCATCTATCAATAAGGTAGGCGCATTAGCATCTCAAATAGGCGCTTTCGTCTTTAGTAGGCGCATGTAGGTCTATAGTAGGCGCAGTAAGGTGTAAACTATGCGCGTTCATCTAAAGCATGCGCATCTACGTCTTATGTAGGCGCATAGACGTCTTATGTAGGCGCACTGACGTCTCAACTAGGCGCATTTCCATCTATCAATAAGGTAGGCGCATTAGCATCTCAAATAGGCGCATTCTTCTAAAGTATGCGCATATACGTCTTATGTAGGTGCATAGACGTCTTATTTAGGCGCATTACCATCTGAAATAGGCGCATTTCTATTTAAGTTAGCATCCGAAATAGGTGCATTAGCATCTCAAATAGGCGCATCTCAGCATCTGAAATAGGCGCATATACAGCTAAAGTAGGCGCATTTCTAATTAAGTTAAGCATCTATCAATAAGGTAGGCACATTAGCATCTGAAATAGGCACATTCGTCTAAAGTAGGCGCATACAGGTGTAAAGTAGGCGCACTTTCATCTAAAGTATGCGCATCTACGTCTTATGTAGGCGCAAAGACGTTTTATGTAGGCGCATAGACGTCTGAAGTAGGCGCATTCGTATAAAGTAGGCGCATTTCTAATTAAGTTAAGCATCTATCAATAAGGTAGGCGCATTAGCATCTCAAATAGGCGCTTTCGTCTTTAGTAGGCTTGCGTACGTCTATAGTAGGCGCAGTAAGGTGTAAACTACGCGCGTTCATCTAAAGCATGTGCATGTACGTCTTATGTAGGCGCATAGACGTCTTATGTAGGCGCATAGACGTCTACACTAGGCGCATTGACATCGATTAATAAGGTAGGCGCATTAGCATCTCAAATAGGCGCATTCGTCTAAAGTAGGCGCATATACGTATAAAGTAGGCACACTAACATGTAAAGTAAGCGCGTTCTTCTAAAGTATGCGCATAGACGTCTTATGTAGGCGCATATATGTCTTATGTAGGCGCATTAGCATCTCAAATAGGCGCTTTCGTCTAAAGTAGGCGCAAATAGGTCTATAGTAGGCGCAGTAACATGTAAAGTAAGCGCGTTCTTCTAAAGTATGCGCATAGACGTCTTATGTAGGCGCATATACGTCTTATGTAGGCGCATTAGCATCTCAAATAGGCGCTTTCGTCTAAAGTAGGCGCAAATAGGTCTATAGTAGGCGCAGTAACATGTAAAGTAAGCGCGTTCTTCTAAAGTATGCGCATAGACGTTTTATGTAGGCGCATAGACGTCTTATGTAGGCGCATTAGCATCTCCAATAGGCGCTTTCGTCTAAAGTAGGCGCAAATAGGTCTATAGTAGGCGCAGTAACGTGTAAACTACGCGCGTTCATCGAAAGTATTCGCATCTACGTCTTATGTAGGCGCATAGACGTCTTATATAGGCGCATAGACGTCTAAAGTAGGCGCATTCTCAATAGTATTTGAAAATACTACGCGGAACAAGGTTCTGGGAATTAGAAAACAGTTAAATGTTTTACCTTGATCATTAGGGGGTACTTCTTGCACATCTTCATCCTGGTATACTGGAACATTTAGATCAAATGCATTACCATGTTGCTCGCTACCATGGTTATCTACATCTTCAATAATTTCTTCGCAATGACTTCCATGCTCAAGTTCTGCGAAATCAGTTTCGACCTCTTCTTCTTCTTCTTCATCAGAGTATGTTAACTCGTAATCACTTCCGAATTCAACATCAAGATCTAACGACAGTGAGGGAACATAGGGTTAAAAACGTACAAGTAATATCTCTCAAACTACAAATAAATGAATATGAACTATAAATGTAGGAACTTTACACGAAATAAATGCATGGAAGTCCTACCATCGTCGAACTCCATTAAGCAATAAATGCAGCACTTTGCATACAAGCAAGTAGCTGGGATGAAAGCTTGAAAAAGACATGCTGTTAGTTGGAGAAGTTAATGATGTAGGATGAAGACTTGGGGAATAAAGCTTGAAGAAAACATGATGTTTGTTGGAGAAGTTAATGATGTAGGAGAAGCTGCAATTAATTCCCTCCAAAAATTTCGTTTGGTGCCCGACAGTTCCCTCCGTTTTGTCCCTCCATTTCATTCCATTCATTCCCATTGCATTCCATTTCATTCCATTCGTTCCCAATAGTTGCTACGGTGCATTAATTGCTCTCAACCACCGGCCTGCTACAGTGCTACGGTGCATTAATTGCTCTCAACTACCGGCTACAGTGCATTAAATGCAACCTCACCTACCGGCCTGCAATACCACCCGCTCCACTCAAAACCACCCGCAATACAGCCGCGTGCGGGACGCGTCAGGCCATAGCCGCGTCAACATACGATTTTCGATTCATTAACGAGTGGAGTCGCGCCCCTACAAAGGCCATGTGGCTGCTGCATATTGGCCAAAAGGTAAGAAAATCCCAGAATTACTTAGATCTTTGATAAATCATAGTAAATAGCCTGCTGATCAGAAAATTACAAACAATATACCAATATGTTAAAAAAAATGTATAGAACAACATGAAAGTATAATACCTGGCTTTTGATCACTAATCATAGTGATATCAAGCAAGATACATTATACTTGTTTTATAGATAATAAATAGAAAACGATGGCCTAAAATTATGATAAAATATCAATAAATTTATATTCATGTTTATAATCTACTTAAGGTTAGTGATTATGATGTTGATCCAGAAATCATATAATTTACTCTATATGGCTAATTAGAGCTTTTAACCCTAGATAAAATGCAATACATACATACATGCTCAATAAATGATGAAATTTACAGAGTAAGCTCATATAATTTTCTGAAACCTCATATTTAATTATGAGATCATGTTGATGCACGAAATTCAAGTTATATGAAGTTGACCCTTAATACATGGTTTGAAACCCTAATTTAGGTTAATGCATGTAACCTATGGTTAGTATGTGCAAATCATTATATGCAACACAATTATAAGTAAATAAACTATAATCTAGAATATGACATCAATAAGATTATTTCAAGACAAGAATACACATAATTATGAGAATATCCAAATGAGTTAAGTAAACCCTAAAATGGACATAACTAGGGTTAATGATGATGTGAATTTTATGATTGTATGTGATCTTATCTTTATCAGGGTTTGACCTGGGATACATAGTTGACATGAGGGATATCTGATGATTAGGTTTGTCTTGATCAAGGTACGTCATTACCTCTTACTTGGCTTATTATACAATATGCTTGCATTATATGTGTAGTAAAATACTTGGCATGTGGTATTGGATGAAATGATTGTTCTCATATGATATCTTGCTTGATTTTCTATACTTATGTCTATGAACACATGAAACATAATATATATGTTCCATTATATCTAAGCATGTCAACTCTTTGGTAGTCAAGTGCTGGAAATAAAGTACTTCAACTCTTCGGTAGTCAAGTACTTGAAAGTGATCCAACTCTTTGGTAGTCTGATCACATTATGAAATGATCCAACTCTTTGATATTCGATCATAAGGCCTTAATGCATTCAACTCTCAGGTAGTCAATGTATGGATGATATAATGGAAAATATGCCAAAAGATATGTGTTCTTTTTTGTTAATGAACATCTTTGTGCAAGTATATGATTTTTCTTATATTTCTTCATAACTACCAAGTATTAGTTTTATCTTATTTCCAGGATATGATGAGAGGTATATAAAAGACACATAGGCGTACTCAATACAATATTCTTGAATATTGTGTTGATGTGTACCACATGTAATCTTTTGTTTAGGTTATGGACATATGATCTTGAAGAACTAAGATAGTGTGAGTTGTATGACGAGCTGATGTACAGTTGGACCTGTTGTCTTAAGATCATGTAGTTTACTGGTGGTACATGTATATATAGAAGTTTGTTGTTCAATATGAAATATCAAATGTTGTAACAATTCATTATGTAATTAAATGTTGAATGGTGAACATGTGTTTTATGGTTTTATTATTGTTCGTGTACATGTGCTACTGTTGTTTCCTTCTGACTTCCTCTGATTTTCTCTTTATTAGCCTAGTGTGGGTTGTTTGAATTGAGATTCTCACTGAGGTGAGGGTTTCAATTTGGACGTCATACATTAGATTAAGTTTTAAAAAATCTGGGGTCATCACAAGTGGTATCAGAGCATGAACAATAGCAAAGCCTAAAATTTGCTCATTATGCAACTTGAAACTAAAGAAAACCTCGAACTTAGTAATATTTTAGGGTTAGATTCATTGTCTTTTAGAGACTAGATCTAACCTAGATTCTAGGTTAGCACCTAGATGTCCGAGAACTAGGTCTAGACTAGTACTTGTGGTATAGCAGGTCCTTAGATGTCGGTCTTTCCTTATAGTGCAGCGATATGGGATGTTGCATTATTTGGAAATGACGTACATTAAGGGAAGAGAAACCCTAGACATATGACGCTCGTTGTCTAGAGTAGCTACACTGGTCTACACCATGTTCTCACCCTTTTCACAAGTTTTTATGGCACTGTACTCTCTACTATGTGTGGGACACTCATTTTCTGGATTTGGTTTTTGATTCCAATCAGATCGATCCTCAATAGTTTTCTCTGACGCTTGTTTTATCGAAGAAAAACTACATAATATTTTATTATATATATGTATTACAAAAATGTGTCCCCACACATGTACGAGTAGGAGGTGATCCTGCAACCAAAGTGAAGTGTATGACATCAGTCTAGAAGAGAGAGTAGTTCTAGATTAGATGTCTAGAGCCTTGTTGGAATATATGATAGATGGGATAGATGAAATAAGTTTTGATGATATGATGTAGGTCTTATATAGATGATATAAGATGGTTTATGATGATATATGTTTGTCTTTGAGGACTTAAGTTCAGTTTTGAGGATGCAAGATAAGTTTTGATGATGCAAGTAACTGGGCTTTTTATGAGATAAAACTTGTTAAGTTATGATAAGATGTGGATCAACATGAGCCTCAAGATTTTTTACAAAGGAGGATCTCTAGTGTTAGGACCAGTTTAAGGGTTAACTCCAGAAAGAGTGAGACCCAGTAGGAAAAGGTCAGAGAACCTAAACTCCAAGATACAAGAATTATGAGAAATATGTGATATGATGTGTCCTAAACTAGAATACTCCTGAGTGATTGAGTTGAGTCACTTTATGCATGATTCCTATAGTCTTGTTGAACCCTAGATGTCCTTGGGAAGACCAAAATCCTAGAGATAGAGAGAGGTTGGTTATATATGTGCATGTGAATATGAATATGAGTACCTGCCATCTGGGTGAGGGAGAGAGATTCCCAAGACCCTGGAGGAGGTAATTGTGTTGGTTTTGATGAAGCCTCATGCTCATGTTGGTGGTTCCTTATAGGAATCTAGTGAAAAGAGAGTTTTGGGTAAGCATGATTCAGGGGTATAGAACCTATGAAGAGAATGTCATAGCATGTTTTAGTTTGTGCTTATGTGGCTAGATCTTGTGAAGTTAATTACTAGTGCCAATGAGTTAATCCGAGAGCCCTAGATCGAGAGGGAAGATATAGTTTGTGCATATGAGATACTAATAAAGTTGAGTGAGCTCAGAGAGACTGAGCATGGAACTACCCTCATGATATGGGTCAGGAGAACCTCAATTGGGCTAGATAAACCTTTGATATATGTATAATAAGCCACTCACATAAGTTTGTGTAGCACAACCATGATATAATATATGTAAATATGATCGTAATATGTGATCCAATCTCGATATGTGATGCATAGATATTATATGATGAAAACCAAGAGATGGTTTGATAGATCTCTATGTGGAAATGGTTAATCGTATACATGCATCATGATGATAATGTGATATATTATGAGCAATAAAAATAAGATCATATGAATGAATCAAGTTACACGAGGTGTTAATCTTAGTGCTTAATAAAGATGAAAAATATAGTATGACAGTTAGCACAACATAACGATGATGACACCTTGATATGATCTAGATGGATAAAGTGGGTTAACTTTAGTTAACTCCTTTAGAATATGGTAATATGATGTGGGAACCATAATGCATGGGTAAAGATGAGGATGCAACCCTAACATATGAGATATGTCGTGACTGAACATGAGTTTCCAAACCCTTTTGAAGGGGTAGTTCACCCTATTTGCTTTAATAGCCTCCTAGGAGTGGTACATATATGTTTTGGACATGATGTTTATGGGAATGTTGCACCTAGAGTAGTGCCCTACTTGTGTATGAAGACCTTTTGTTTTGTTCTTTCTAGACCAAGAGGATGGTTTAATTTTGAGGACAAAATTTCTTTTAAGATGTATATGATGTGATGGACTGGATTTCTAGTTTAATATTGAGGACAAAAATTGTTTTAAGGTGTGTAGGATGTTATAGACTGATCTTTTGGAATTGATAGATACTAATGAGATAATGGAACTCGTGTTTGAGTTATAATTCAAGAGTTTCAAATGCTTGGATGAAGTTTGGAGGTCATAGAATATGAATTGTATCCTTAATGTTCCTTGGTATTTATGTCTCTTTTGATGAATTAACTGACTGGTCAAGAAGTGACTTTTTCTTTAGTGAAATGAAGCTTGAGTTATAATAAAGGTATGGTTAAACTTTGGTAATGTCTCGATGCTCCTAGAAGAAATTATTCAGGCTTGAAAATGATTAAATATGTGTACATTGATATTTTGATTTGCAAAGTTCGGATCATTTGGAATAGGTTGCATTGTGGGAGATGTCACGCTGCCCTTGACATTGTGTAAATGACTAGGCATTAATTTTTATGCCACAGATTCACTACGTGGCCTTGTCTTAACCATGTGTATGGGTAGAATCCAACCACTCGCAGTGTCTTCTACTCTGTAGTTGTGTAGTTGATGTGAGGATGCATGAAACCACGAACGCTAATCGTGGGGTGATAGGGGTGGGGAACTCAATGTTCCTTGGATGACCGAGATGTGCAACTCTGACACTCATTTCGGGCGTGAGGCAGACGAAAGCGAGAGAAGGAGAAATGGAAGAGTCAGGAAAAGATAGAATCATCACCTTTTCACCCCTATTCTCCCACGGAGATGAGACCAGGTGGAGGAGCCCATAACCTGTATCTCCACCCTGTTGTACCATCGACAAGATGAGAGGGAGAAGAATAGGCAAGCAATGTTTGATTGTGAGTTCAGAGGTACTAGTAGAAGCTCTAGCAAAAGTTTTGAGTTTGGAAGCAGAGGCCCTGTTTCCCCTTTTACTCCGTCATGGCAGCACCGGTGGTGGCAGGCTCAGACGTGGGATGATCTTCGACCACTAGAGGATTGCACCCTTGCTGCTTCGAGCCTATGAGATTCCGAAGAGGTAGAGGCGTCATCATCATAGGATGAGGAGCAAAAGGAAGCGACCGATTTGATCGCTGGAGGAGCCTAGACACGACCGCGCCTGCGTCAACCAGAGAATAGAGCCCGACAGAGGCGGCGGCCTGTGCAAGGGAGAGCAACGGAGGCTCAGTTGGTGGCTCACCGGAATCTGACCTGGCGATGCTCATGCCCAGATCCTTGAAGCGGCGACGGGCGCGAGATCAGAGTCGTGTGGGATTGTACGCAAGACGCCAACCTGGCAATGGGTCGGATTTCTCAGACCCGACACGAGAACCGACCCGACCCGATTGTCTTAGGGTCCAGACCTGACCGGACCCGACGGAACTTTGTATTTTAAGACCCGAAAATACCCGACCTGTTTTTTGACCCGACCCTACCCGCAATACCGAAAATTTATTTTTTACCGGTATCTACCCGACCAGAATGTTAGACCCGACCAGATCTGAACAACAACATAATACTACCAGAATGTCATTTTTTTGCTAATGGACTAGAAAACAGGTTTATTTTAATTATTTCACCACGATGAGTCGAGCAATAAATTTAACATGAAACATGAAATGATTCAAAACCTCCGTTTCATATCCATTTTGTAAACCTCCATCAGTAAGCAATAAGAATTCATTTCAGACACAACAAACAGCCCTTTGGTATAAAATGAAAGTAACACGTCCTCCTTCAATACACCCTACTCGACTGGGAGTCATTCCAACAAACACCGTTCAGGCAGCTTTAGATTGGAAACCTTCAATTGCTTGCTGGTTTTGCTCCTCTTCTTCCACAAATCCATACCTTGTGCGCCCCCACGATGTCGATCCTTTGCTTTGCTCGTAGATGGCCAATTGGAATGACAAGCAATCCCACTGGGGACGGTGATTTTATTATGTATAGCAAGCAAACGCCTACACGATACAAGATCAAAATCTGCTGACTCTGTTGTACAACTAAGCGCAGCCGAAGAAGAATGAGGAGGAGAAGAAAAAGAAGGGGCGAGGGAAATTTCCGCAGACGACGACGTCGGAATCCGGCTGTTGGTTCCACTTCTGTTGAGACAAGCAATTCCAGTGACCGGCTTTTCCGTTGACCAAGTAGAGCACTTGGTGGCGGTAGAGTGATCCAATCCTCGTCGCCCCACGGAATACTTGAGACCTGCGCCGAAGATGTCGCAGGAAGGGCCAGTCGCCGGAGCCTCTCTGCTGCGTCCTCATTATCGGCCTCCTAGCCTGCTTCTGCCATCATAGCGTAGTACCCGTTTGCCTCTTCCTCTTCGTTGGTTATGGAGCTCCAGAAGTCGTCCTGGTCAAGTATGCACTTGGGCGACGGCCAGTTTGGGCTTCTTCTTGAGCAGTCAGAGTTACGGCACATGGGCGGCTGGGGGTAAGGGAGGAGGACGAGGAGGCGTTGATCTCGGAGGCGAGTTGGTCAGCTTGGATGGAGTTGGTGGCGTTGAGAGGATGAGGTAGGCACCCAACGAGGCCAGGCGGGCCGCGATCTCCCGGCTAATGCCTCTCGAGGCGCCGATGACGATTGCAACACGGCCAAGAAGTGGGGTACTCGTGCTGGCAGTTGTCGCCCGAAGTTCCTTCTCCTTACAAGCTTTCTGTCACCAATGATCGTCTCCTTGCAGGTTTGCGGCGGCTAGGGTTAGACGGAATGAGCGTGAGAGACTGAGAGATGGAATGAAAGGGTTTGAGGCTTTGAGTCTCGCGAGTCACTTTTAGCCAGGTTTAGTTGTGGGCGGGGCTACGGGTCTCCTCACTCCTCCTCAGTTCCACGATTGGGTCCTTCGGGTCCTTGGGTTTTACGGGTTGTAGTTGTGCCCGACCCAGGGTTAAAGGACCCGATCCGAGTCTTGCCCGAACTAGACCCAGACCCTATTTCAAAGTGAGAAGACCCTAATTTCGGGTCGGGTCGGGTCGGGTTGGGTCGGGCCGGGTCGGGTCGGGTTGCAGTCTTTTTGCCAGCCTTAGAGACAGAGGTCCCGATTCACGAGCAAAGAAGAAAGCATCAGATCTGGTTCGCCAGAAAATCGAGCCAAACCCAGCTAGATCGCTCGAATCACATGATTTAGTAACAAGTGGAGCTACAGAGGCCACGTGGCGGTTGCAGATTGGCCAGAAGGTAAGAAAATCCCAGAATTACCTAGATCTTTGATAAATCATAGTAAATAGGCTGCTTATCAGAAAATTACAAATAATATACCAATATGTTCAAAAAATGTATAGAACAACATGAAATCACAATACCAAGCTTTTGATGCACTAATGATAGTGATACCATGCACGATGCATTATACTTATTTTATGGATAATAAATAGCAAACGATGGCTTCAAATTATGATAAAATTTTAATAAATCTATATTCATGTTTATAATCTATATAAGGTCAGTGATTATGAAGTTGATCCACGAAATCATATAATTTTCTCTATATGGCTAATTAGGGCTTTTAAACCTAGATAAAATGTAATAAATACATACATGCTCAATAAATGATGAAATTTACAGAGTAAGCTCATATAATTATGCGGGACCTCATATTTAATTATAAGGTCATTTTGATACACGAAATTCAAGTTATATGAAATTGACCCTTAATACATGGTTTGAAACCCTAATTTAGATTAATGCATGTAACCTATGGTTAATATGTGCAAATCATTACATATAACATAATTATCAGTAAATGAACTATAATATGGAATATGACATCAATAAGATTATTTCAAGACAAGAATATAAGTAATTATAAGAATATCCAAATGAGTTAAGTAAACCCTAAAATGGACAAAACTAGGGTTAATGATGATGTGAACCTGATGATCATATGTGATCTTATCTTTATCAGGGTTTGACCTGAGATACATAGTTGACATGAGGGATATCTGATGATTAGGTTTGTCTTGATCAAGGTACGCCATTACCTCTTACTTCGCTTATTATACAATATGCTTGCATTATATGAGTAGTAAAATACTTGACATATGGTATTGGATGAAATGATTGTTCTTGTATTATATCTTACTTGATTTTCCATACTTATGGCTATGAACACATGAAACATAACATATATGTTCCATTATATCTAAGCACTTCAACTCATTGGTAGTCAAGTGCTGGAAATAAAGTACTTCAACTCTTTGGTAGTCAAGTACTTGAAAGTGATCCAACTCTTTGGTAGTCTGATCACATTATGAAATGATCTAACTCTTTGGTAGTTGATCATAAGGCCTTAATGCATTCAACTCTCAGGTAGTCAATGCATGGATGGTATAATGGAAAGTAAGCCTAAAAGATATGTGTTCTTTTATGTTAATGAACATCTTTGTACAAGTATATGTTGTTTCTTATATTTCTTTATAACAGCCAAGTATTAGATTTATCTTATTACCAAGATATGATGAGAGGTATATAAAAGACATGTAGGCGTACTCAGTACAATATTCTTGAATATTGTGCTGACGTGTACCACATGTAATCTTTTGTTTAAGTTGTGGACATATGATCTTGAAGAACCAAGATAGTGTGAGTTGAATGGCAAGCTGATGTACAGGTGGACCTGTTGTCTTATGATCCTATAGTTTAGTGGTAGTACATATATATATAGAAGTTTGTTGTTCAATATATAATATCAAATGTTGTAACAATTCAATATGTAATTATATGTTGAATGGTGAACATGTTATCTATGGTTTTATTCTTGTTCATGTACATGTGCTACTGTTGTTTCCTTCTGACTTCCTCTGATTTTCTCTTTCTTATCCTAGTGTGGGGTGTTTGAATTGGAATTCTCACTAAGGTGAGGGTTTAATTTTGGACGTCATACATTATATTAAGTTTTAGAAAATCTGGGGACGTCACAATATGTTTTATTTGAGTTATCGAGTTTTAATCTTTGATATTTACATTATAAAAATTTGTCTTAAGATCTAGTAAATAAAGACCATAGGAGATTGGGGCAATGCCATAGAAGATCTCATCTTTTGAAATAGAACGTGGCCATTCTTTATATGAAATTCATATCCATGCTTATCCATACAAGATACAAAAATAATGTTTCTATTTATTGTAGGTACAAAATAGTAATTCTTTAGCTTTACTACAAACCCTGTGGGAAAAGATAAATTATAGTTTCCAACTGTAGTGACAACAACTCTTGATTCATTTGTGATGTGCAATTCAACCTCACCCTTTTGTAAAGGCTTGCTTCTTTTCAGATCCTGCATATTCGATCATATGTGAGATCCACATCCAGTATCTAGTACCAAAGATGAAGAAATAGACAAATTTATCTCAATAACGTATATACCTAAAGTAGATATCTCTATCCCCTCCTTCCTTAGTTCCTCTAGGTAGAAAGGACAATTCCTCTTCCAATGTCCAGGATGGTGGCAGTGGTGACAATTGCCTCCCTTTTTCATCCCTCCCTTTGCTCTAGGTGTAGAAGACTTGGACTTCTAGCCAACTTTTAAACTCTTCTTAGCTTTGCATTTTCCCTTGGACTTCCCCTTTTCTTTGATGATCATCATCACATATTTGGGGTTGTCCTTCTTAATTTGTGCTTCACCAGTCCTCAACATGCCAAGCAATTATGACACTGGCTTGTTAAAATTGTTCATGTTGTAGTTCATGACAAACTGGCTCTATGACTCTAGCAGTGACTGCATAATCATATCTTTAGCTAACTTTTGACCCAAGGGAAATCCTAGCATAGCAAGGTTCTTCACATACCCAATAAGCTTGAGCACATTGGGACCTACTGGAACTCTTACTACCATGTTGCACTTGAACATCACCTTGGAGACATCATATCTCTCCCGTCTTTCCTGATCTTGATACATGTTCTTAAGATGTGTGACCATCTCAATAACATCTATGTTCTCATGGCCCTGATGGCTCGTAGGATATGGAAACCATGAAGCCACACGTTCCTGGTCCTATCAGCGTCTCCACACAGACCACCTCATATGGTGAAGAAAGGGGTCATTGTAGATTAATAGCTCTTGGACAGGATGAAGTTGATATGTACCTATAAAAATATTTAACCACCACTTATCAACAATGTCAAGTGAGTGGAACAAGTATACGGGAAAATAACCATTAAACATATTAATTAAATAATTTTAGAACAAGTCAAATATAAGTTCAAGTTGATATAAATGAATAGATGACATCGAGCTCCAGGAAACACGAGGGGCGACAACGGTGAAGGGATGACATCTAATTCACAAATCCCCACTGTCATTACCCCTCAAGTTACATCGCAGGTTCCAAAAGCAACTCTAAGGAATCCCTGAGGGAGGCATGGGATCTAGTGACCAAGGAGATGGTGTCCCAATCAGACCTGTTCAGAAAACATGAGTCTAATAAAAGAACACCAGAGCAATGTCAACTGGACATTGTGGATGATGTTGTCTGATAGTTGAAGGACATTGTATAGAGGAATCTTTGGAAGTGGAAGAACACCATTGTTGGGCATGTCATAGGTATGAAGCCCCATTAGCCTCCACTACATAAATACTTATCTATCATCTAGAAAGAAAAAGGGAAATTTAAGATCATTCCATAGGGAAACAAATTCTTTGTGATCATGTAATTGGTTGCAGGGTAAGAGAGTGGCACTAGAGTAGGGTCCTTAGTTTGTTGCAAGTAAACCAATGGTTTGAAGAGGTGGTAGAGAGGAAAATGTCTTGAGAAACTGAATTTATCATAGGTTTCGATTTGGGTCAAGATTCATGACTTGTCATTGAAGCTCTGGGATGAGGAAATTTTTAGCCTTATTGGGAGTTTGATTGGTACTCCATTAAGAATTTATTCACTAATAAAAGATCTTCATCTGTTTGATTTTTCAAGGATCTAGGTGTTGGTTCAATCTATATCTTTATTTTTGACTAAGACAAAACTTGGATGTGATAATAGGATTAAAGATGTTGTGATGCTTGATTATGAATGGTACCCATCATGTTGTAAGGCATGTGGTAGTTTTGGGCACAATCAAGGTAATTGTGCATGGATTGGTGTTAATAAGCCTAAAGCCAGACATGTATGGATTGAGAAAAGTAACAATAAAGTAGATATGTTCTACGATCCCTACCATTAGAGGTTAGATGTCTTCACAAATGCTTGAATCTTCCTTAAGTATGGATAAAGTTTTGGTCCTACACGAGAATGAAGAAGTAACTAATCCAGTGGCTTAAATATATTATCAAGCAATTATTGGATTGAGCACTCTTTATCTGACTTCTAACCCTTAGATCATTACATAGCATTGTTACCTAAGTAACAAGTAACCATTACCTCTAGGTCCTTAGACCAAGGTATTCATTTCACTGGTTGTACAAGTATTCTCACGGCTCACAAGGCCATCACACATCTTGTCACCTCTCACTAGGCAACAACTTATTCCCATGGCTCCCATAAATATTTCATGTGACATAAACATTCATTGAATAAAGACTACTATCAACAAATCATATAAAATTAATATATGTATGAAACTTTGGAACTGAGCTAAATTTAGGTTTCCATGCCATTCATTGGGATATCATGCATCAATAATAACATTGAATAAATAAAGTCTATCATATCAAGAAAATCTCTTCAAATGGATTTTACGATATCTATTTGCAAATATCCAACTTTCCTCGCATCTAGGGTTTCACCCTCTTCACTGAGATGCCAAACAAACACTACTCACTTTAAATGAAATACATGATTGTATCTGACATATATGTACTATGAATTTAGATAAACAATCATTCAAAACCAAGGGGATCAAGATGAGCAACTTTCTCTATTTACTTATACAACAAATTTCAGTCATAGACAAATTCCCTATATTTCAATTTACTCTTATAACCTCTGCAAATACTTAGGGAATTCTCATTAGAATGAATTGTATACATTTCTAATATGATTTTATCATTTTAAATTCATTCAAACAAAGGAAGAATCCATTTCGTATCATTTTGCAACAACTTAGAACAAATAGACAATTCAGGGTTTGTAGTCGTATATTAAGCAATTAAAGATTATGGTTGATTTAACCAATTTTTGCACAATATACTATTTAAAGGAAGTTCCCACTCAAACTAATGTTCGAAAATACCTTTAAAATGTATCACATATCTGAAAATACCGAATCCATATAAATTCCCTAGCAATTCACCCAATTCTTCTTCTTTTCAACTCGGAAACCCTAAAATGAGGGATTATGAAGAAAGAGTGAGAAAAGGGGAAGTTTCTATACCATTTTGGATCAAATCAGAGGAGGGACATAATTTTTACATGTGAGAAAAGATTCACCATGAAACTATATCCAAAGAAGCTAAACTTACATGATTTCATCATTCCTCAGACCGCAAAACCCTAGGTCAGCATCTCCATCAATTTCTCCTCTCAAACCCTAACTCTCTCTCTCTCTCTAGGATTTCGTTTCTCTAGATTGAATCAAGAATTATGATAGCTCCTTGTGTGTTAGGTTGACCATATAGAGTAATTGAGTTTCTTGGGCTAATTGCACATTGACCCCTCACTAAACTCTTTCTTATTTCAACAGATTTTCTGTCATAAAAAGGTTTCTGTGAATTCGTGTATTTTAGGGATCAAACCTTCTCCAAAAATTATTAGAATTTAGAATCTTGTGTATAATTGAGTTAAAAGTCTTCAGTAAAAATTTGAGATCATTCCAAACTTCCATTAAATAATTAAAAATAGAATAGTGCATTGCTATCTAGAATTCTGTAGAAATGTCAGTTAATGTAATTCGTCTACTGATAAGGTCTCACTTATAGTTCATTGAGAATACCATTAGCCACTTGACATCGAAGAAATCTTCAAAGTGCTTCTTGTAAGAATCTCTATTAGCCTTAGGCATAGTGGGGCATGTTCATCTGACTCTAATGTTTCCAGGACATAGATCTTGCACTCATTGGTGAGAAAAATTCTCAGTGTCTTGAAATAGTCATGGAAATTGTTCCCAATCAACTTGTTCTTCTCAAGGACTGATTGCAAGGAAAATTTGTTATTTTTCATCATTTGATTATATGAGAGAAAAGTTATAGTTCATCAAAAAACTTTTGATTGGATTTGATTTGATTAAAACTTAACGATATTTGGTTAGGCCTTTAATTAATTATTGCTCCCACTGTTTCATTCAAATTTATAACCATCACTTATCAATTTGCAAGATGGCATTATACAATCTTGTATTGAGCCAAGATCCATATTTCATCAAATCATGAGTCATCTTTGGTTGATTGACCACACCTTGACTATTTAGGTTGTGAACTTTTGCCAATTGCATCCAGATGCAACTCTTAGATAGATGGTGTGCACAACTCTTTTTCACAATCCATCTTCATGATTCTAGGTACTTAATTTCATTATGATCAACTAGTTAAGCCTGACCCAAAAGCCAACACGATATAAAATGCACCCTTCTTTGGAAGATCTACATATCTACCATCACACTTCTATGAGATGGACAACGCACCATGCTATGGCATGACCTACACCCGGTTGATCAGTTTTTCATGTGTGTTGCTTATGAAAAACATCTAATACTTAATATGATTGATTAAGGAATTTTATATTTATGTACATATACATATCAAACCACCACATATTTATAATACATATCATATACATACTATAACCACAATGAAAACATGGAATAATAAATATAAGCAATGTTTTTGCCATCCTATTGTAATTCCTTGGAGCCACAAGGAAGTACTACCATCTAAGGTCCAAATTATATGTAGCAACATGTTGTTGATGATGATATGTGTTGGAACCTGTTCGGGTCAATCAGTTCAATGCTTGAACCGATCGACCGGCCTCCTGGTTGGTCGGTTGGTCTCACAAACAGGTCATCTAGTCTTTGGTCCTTGTAACGTCTAGATTCATGTTGCCGGTCGGTTGGGCCACCAGACGATTGGTTAGTTCCTCCTATCATCATCATCCTAGGCCCTCCAATTGGTCGATTCCTCACCTGAACTGGTGAGTTCTTCTGGTGCAGAACGTACTTTTTTCCATAATAGGAAATAAATCTATCCTAATCATGTTAACATATTACATTGTAATTGGAAAACCTCGAGTACCATTTTAGGGGAGCATATGAAGGAAAGAATTAATAATTATACATATGAAAAGAAGAGAGAGGCTCATTATGCAAACCAAGATATAAACAATAACAACCATCCAGCCAAGCACAAAAGGTCTAGGGGTAAAGGCCATAACCATGCTTCCAAATACCATTAATTTTTTTTACGGCAATGTGTATTGTATATGTATCATATCATATATATAATGGGATCATATGTGGGACCTAATTAATATGTAGATTAATCATTTTAAGTATTCACAACAGTATGCAATAAATAAATGATAAAATAGAAATCTGATCGTATCGGTTAAATCCCAAAGAATAGAAATTTGACAAGGATTTGATACCATTGTTGGGAAATATGGCATCAGGTAAAATAGTGGAAATGAAAATTTAAATTTCCATATTCCCCTCAAATAGTAGATCGCATCAACAACAATGAGATGGGAAAGAGGGTTGCAAGGTATATACATGGTCCTGGAGAAAGTTCAACAACTATCCCTTGTTGTAGCATGCTACCTTCTCAAGTTTCACCTGAACAACTATTGTTGTTGGCCTCCTGATCGAACACCACCGACATCAGTTAACAGCATCCTCCTAGCAGAGCAAATACCTCCTCACCTCTAGAGTAGTCTATGCAAACCACTAGGAACTCTTATCATTCTAGATAAACTAACATGAACGAGTTGTCTCTCCTAGTTAGTGTGCCAATGTCGTCTTGCTCTCCCATAATTGTATCTCACTTGATGCTCCTCTATTTTATGGGTATAACTTGCTCGGGCTATCTTGGTTACCACAACTAGAGAATACAACAATTGTTGTATCTTATTATTGTGTCTGGGAAGCCCCCAATACCCCTCTATTTATAGAAGGGCAAGGGTTATGGTTTCCATTCAATCTGGGAGTTGAAGAAACATAATTTATTGAACTTTCATAACATGGAAAAGACAAAATGGTCAGTTTAACATGAATTGATTGCTTTGTACCTGAGCAGATCAGATCAAAGAAGCGATTGAATTCACTATGTTTCCTAATCACAATTGTATTGGAAATTGATATTTTATTAATGAATAACATGATATCAACATCAATCTTTGATCCAATCGCATCGATCAACCAAATGGCCGGTTCACAATCTGAGTCAATTAGTTCATTCGCGTAAGCCGACCGGTTCACTTGTTAAACCTATCATTTCAAACTATAGATTGCAAATGTTGTTTAAATTAAATGTATAAAACTTTAGTAATAAAGTTTAAACTTCATTTATGACCATACTCCTATTACAAGTGCATTCCTATGCGTGTGACCCTATAGGTTCCAAGTTACATTGGCAGTGAATGGCCATAAGTATTTTATGACATCACAAAAAATGATTGGTATCCAACAAGACATCATTGCTACCCAAATAATTCACAAACGTTGGAGAATAATTTCAACCTACAATCCATGATTGGTGTGACAATGATTATGTAGTTCCTTTGTATCTAATATCCAGATTGAACTCAAGGCATGAAATCATCATCCTCATCAACGTTCAATCCATAGTCCTTGAACTAGAGTAGATTGTTTGAGATATACGTGAACTCAACATCATATATTGATTCACATGCGCATGGCCATGCTTTTCTCAGTCTCTCTTATCAAGTGGTCGGGATGTCAAACCCTTATAGGAGGGACAAATCCCATCTACATCACTCACAACCATTACCCATGTGCTATAATGTATTTGAACATCACTTTTATGGCAACCCTTATTCAAGGTGACGTTTCATGATGACAAAGTACATCAAGCAACATGTTATCAATGTAGAGATTTTAGGTCTAAGAACCACAATAACCACCATCACTATGAGAGATGATTCTGAATACTATTTAATGATTTCCAAGTATCACTCTTAAGGTGGGTCTATCCGATACACTACTCTAACAAGTATCTATGTGTTTGGTTTGATGTCACATATCATGACTATTGATATTTTGTCATCAACCAACACACATTCTAGTCTTATGCGTTATTGTTGTCTAGCTTGCTTCCATAATAACTTTTGACAAGAGAAATAACAAGAATGTATATACTCTTAACATCCATATGATCTCATTGTTCAGGTCCACAACCTGAAGACATACATAATTGAGTAATATCATTCTTCAGACATTCATTATGTTACATCATTATCTCATAACTAAACAAAACATATTAAATGCAAGATTTCCTTTGTTATTAATCAAATAATTTCGAAATTATGCCATTACAACTATCATATGATTGGCTCTCTGGGCATACGTATCAACACCAACAAGACTTAAAAAAATTACCATGAAACTCACCAGGGGCTTGCCATTTATCAATGTTAATATGAGAAAAAAGCTCCTCAACTTCAACAATAGTGTCAAATTTGTCAAGGGAAATAATCTAAAGTCATCAAGATTAGGGAAATCAAGAGAGTTAAAACCATCTAAATTACACATGTGACCATTATTGAGAAACTTGTAATAGAAACAAGAATATCATTCTTGATATTCTCCTGGTTAGTGTAATGATTTGCGTTGATATCACACAATTTATTATGATCAATTTGTATTCTAACATTAGTGGAAGAATATAATTATTTGGAATTAGAATCCCCTTCATTTATCCATTTTACTTTGATTTCTACCTAAGAAGTGATTCCTTCAGCCTTCAATCCCGATGAGCTTCCTTTTTACTAAGAATAGGTTTGTGATGAAGGTCCGCATTCAAAGGATCACTATTAAGGTTGATTTGAGAAAGTAAAGCATTCTCTTGAGAGATCTTGCCTTTTCAGACAAGTTACTTACAAATTCTTTGTTCTAGCTAGAAAGAAGACATGAGGTTCCTCTTCTTAGAATAGACCACAAACATTTGGAGATCACCACAAGTAATAGTCCAACCTTTTCTAACTACATCAACAAAGTATTACTTATCATCCCATGCGTTGATGATCTAGATGAAACATTTGATCTTCTCTTCTCTTCTCTTCCAACTATAGCCTTGTCATCTTGTGATCACTAGCAATATTTGAATTTTGGAAACCAATATAGCTAGCATACTTAGACAAGAAATCATTTTCATAAAGAATTCTATCAATAGGAGAAGTGACAAATCTGTCAACCTCTGTATTATTATCCCACAAGAAGGTGGAACAATTCAAATTAAGATAAAAAGGCCATAGTTCAACAAAAAGTACTTTAGATCATCCGTAGACTTCATAGAAGGTGGTTTATTTCCTATATACCATTTCCCCCTAACAACATTACAGTCACCCATAATGACACATGAGTTATTTATAGATTGACTAATCTACTCAAAGTCAGATTAGAACCTACTCTAATCATACTTTAAGTTATGCCAATAAACAACTAAAATAAAAAATATATCATCATCTAACTTGACTTTAGGATGTATGTATTGGTTAGATTCCCAAATCTTATAGAATTCATAATATATTCCTTTGAAAGAACTACTACTCTCCCAAGGACATGATAAGCATGATTGGACATCCACCTATATCCTAGAAAGAAACTTTTAAGAAGCTAATGAATCTTCTTTTCCCTGACTTTAGTTTCATTAAGAATAATCAAATGGGGCTTAACCCATTTTAATTTTTCATGCACCGTAGGGGTTTTGATGTTAAGACCTCTAACATTCCAAAAAAGAATACTAAAGTCCATATTATTTATTTATTAAGTTTCCTTCCCCCAATTCTTTGTTGGCTACATTAGAAGCATCACCCTCAATCTCGCTTTCTAGGTTTCTGCATCTGGTACTCAACAACGATGGTGATGTGGAAGAGTAACTATTTATGATAGAACTTCTATTCTTTATCTTCTTAGTCTTATGCACTTTATGGAAGTATTTTGAACTCTGGGTTGACTTTATTTGTCTAATAACATCAGTAGAGTTGGGAGGCATAATAATATCAATTATAAAAGAAGAAACATTAGTATCCATATCTCCCTACTTCACTCTCTGTGTCAAAGTTGTTGTTGGTTCCATGAAACTCTTCATTCTCAGAATCTTCATCTCTAGCCTCCAAGATGGAAGAACTATTTGTATCAAATGAGTCAATCCCTATTTCTTTACTATTAAGATTAGGATCAAGCACCTCATCTATAACTACTATAATAATGTTCACTCTAAGATCAACCTCCTTGTCCACTAGTTTTTTTTCTACCCATATTATCTTCAATTTTGGAGCACCTTTATCCTTTATCCATTCATAATCAAACAGAAATCGATGTGGTGCTCCATCTCCGTTAGCAATATCAAGTTGGCCATGAAACTTTGAATCAGATGACATAAGTACTTGCATTCTAGAAAATTCAACCCTATAATTTTCATGAGTAAACCTATCAGTTCTTGAAGGAATTCCCTAGAAAGATCCAATCCTCACAAACATCTTCTTATCCCATATCTCTAGAGGTAAATAATGAATCCTAATCCATGTAAGAACATCAATCAACTTGAATCTTGTTAAGGATTGTCCTGGTCTTCACTTAATTAGTATCATTGGCTTTCCTCTTCCGTAATAAGCACATTCTGAAGATCTCAGAGCTCCAAAAACCAAATCAGAAAGACCCCCTGACCTTGAATCATTGCCTTGATCTTACCATTTAGAATCAACATATGAGAGAGAGATATCTCAGTGGTTCGAATGTGGGGCTTAAAACCCAAGTCATAACTTGCCAAGCATGAGTGTCATCTCTCCACACTCTTCATCTCCTCCTCCTACAGGTAGATCAACATTTGTTTTTTTTTACTTTGATACTGACCTTCTCTAAAGAGGTGTCTCCCAATTCTTTCTTATTGAGTAGATCACTCCACAAATAAGATGTCAGATCTATCTTTTCAGGAGTCATATTAGGGTACCATAACAAACCATCACCAACTCCATCACTGTCGCAAAAGAAGCCACTTCGTGACATCATTTCTAAAACTACACTATATGTGAAATCCATCAAAAGTATATCATCTACATATAATATGAGAAGTCAAATTATGATCCCACTAACCTTCTTTTATACACAAGTTCATATTCATCTTTGATAAAGCCAAACTCTTTGAATGTTCCATCGAAACAAAGATTCCATCTTCTAGATGCTTGATTCTAACCATCGATTTACCTTTCTAGTTTACAAATTTTATTATCCTTATTTGAACAATAAAACCTTTACACCGTGCCATGTACACATCCTCTAAGAGATTCCCCTTAAGGAAATCACTTCTAAATTCCAACTACCAAAGCTCATAGTCATGATTAGATGTAACGGAAAACATGAACCTGATGGATTTAACAATGGTAAGTGGTGAAAAAGTTTCATCATAATTAATATCTTGTACTTGTTTGAAACCTTTTACAACCAATCAACTTTTATAGGTTTCTACATTACCATCAGTGTTAGTCTTTTTCTTGAAGACCCATTTTTTTCTTATGGGTGCTACACTTTTCGGTGCACTCACAAAAGTTCATACTTTGTTGGCATACATGGAGTCCATCATATATCACATGCCTATTGAACTATACTATAATTGAGTACCTCAATGGACTAATTGTAGGTTGTTGGCTTATCATATATGAAAATCAAGTCATTTGGCTAAGGAACAAAAATTCCAAATCTCTTTGGACCTAGATGTGCCTTATAGACCTTTGGGTTCTAGTGTTACATGAGGAAATTTAGATTCCATCTTTTTTCCTCATCTTCCTTAATACTCTCGATGTTATCAAGTTGTCCTTGAATTCTTAAAGAACTATTTTCCTCACACTAAATCATTTGGGAATCAATTGCCTTAAAGTAAAACACCATTTATACCAATAAACACTTTGTTGTAAGATAAAATATAAAAGTTATAATTGTTAGTTTCCTTAGGGTATCCAGAAAAGAAATGATTATTCGACATGGTCTCCTAAATCTAGGAAAGTATGAGGCCAAAACACTCAACTCCTTGACCCGATCTCTGATCTATTCTGTAAAAGACCACATACCCCACACACTTGGACTTCTCTCCACCCACATGCCTTCATCATTTCCAAGTGTGATGTTGGCTAAGGAAGGATTAGACAAGCCCAACTGACCCTAAATATGCAATCATCTACACCAATTAAGATAAATCGCGTTTCCTAGGAGTACCAAGAATCTAGTTCGTATTAGTTATTAGGTCTCCCTACATTCCCTTTCATATATAAGGTTACTTAGGGGACATCCATGGCTTCCACAATACCAATCGACTATCAATTATCCTTGAGACTCCTTGAACCATGCCATCAAGCTCCACATTCCATCCTAGCCACCTCCATCCTCAACTTCAAAATCCATCATACCTACAACCAATTCCTTTGATGGGGGTCACCATGATGAAATGGTGGAGGAGTCATGATCATCGCAAGGTCACAATAGCTACCAGATGCTTCCCAATATCCACCATCAAATGTTGATGAGACAAACCCAGAGACCACATGACCATGAACATGGGGCACTATTGGATACTTTAACCTTTCCACAACCACCCTGAAACCTCACTAACCCTAGAGAAGGGCATTTCATAAGCTAAATACCTTCACTTCCAACTTCAGTTCATGATCACAATCTTAACATAGCCACAACTAGATAAGTACACCTCATCATGTGCCATAGAGATTTTCGAGTTTGGAGGAACATTTCTTAAAGGTTTAAAATCTATGCAGACTCCAACATGGACTTAGGTGGAGATTCAACAAGGGAGACGATCTCCCTGGTTGCTCCAACAAAGGCACGAGGAGGGAGATCCAATACCCATGGTATATAGACCCAAATGCCCTACCATGCATGACAACCTAATTCACTTTGCAAGGGGAACAAGGTCTTTATACCACTTAGCTTAAGACCATCTCATATGGAGAATGGTTCTTATGTGGCTTTTGCCATTGGCTAGTCCCAAACCTTCTACGAGTATAAATAGGATTATATTTGCTGGAATTGCATGAATACATTGGTCCAATAATGTTTAATTTGAAATCAATGCTCAAAATGATAGGTAGGTCGCATTATAGTGAACCTGTATACCAAATTGATAAGAAATATTGGTATTAAATAAAGTATGTGCAATGACTAATTCTGATCATAGTTCAAAAGTATGTATTAAGACATGTTACCCTAGGTTTTATGAATAACATCAAATTGATTAACTATGTTTATTTTGTTATATAAAGTCATATTGTTGAATAATCACGAGAACTTGATATATTAGAATGATAAATATATCTATGTGTGATTTTCTAATTGTTTGGGTCATACACATGTGAATTTGGGCTTTGAGTCGTAACCCTAATGTCAACCGTAAACCAAGAAACCTAAGGCCTAGAATACACCATGAGTAGATAATATGGATACATGGTGACACTTTAGGGTTTTTTGTAATTTTAGATCATGTTGATTTCTTGGATCTAAGCTATGACTGGTTGGCTAGCATATATATGTAAACTACCTAATTACAACCTCACCTCTTCTTCTTGAAAGAGGTATACATGGTTTATTTATGAATAATCAGGTCAATGGAAGAGCCGGACTCCACGACCACAGCCTCCTCATGGCCAGTGCATGATATCCAAAGTAGGACCACCGTCTCTTGCTTAAGTGACCTCAGTTACAGGGTTAGCTCTTGCAGGCTACCCTTTCCTCTAGCCTGCCTTGGTACAGGTCTCGGCGATAGCATAACTTGAGCCACATGCCTATTCACCGTGCTCCTTGAGCCATGAATGCATTCATTCTCTATCACAATGATCCATGGACCTATTCACCATGCTCTTATACATATCTAAGTCTACAACTGAAGTTGTACTCTATTCCTCTTATTTTCAGCTAGGAGAAACCTTGAATATTCAACAACATGCGCTCCGGGTTAACTCATAGGAGAACCCATTTCACTATCACCAACTCCTGACGATGATGGATCTATGGCAACATTCTCGATTGAGATGGGTCTAAAATATGAATCTAGGTTCTCTAGAGAAGTGTTCTTCGAGAGGAGGATGATGCGGCAATAGAATAAGCCTCAATGGCTCGTATCATGTTTGAAGAAGTCGAGCGTCATCTTCATGAAGTCATGTTTGATATACTCCCACATATGCACATAAAAGTCTACCGTGAATCCATCTAGCCCTAGGGCGGTGTGTGGATCCATGCTCTTTATGGTGTGCCAGACCTCGTCTACAGAGGGGGGAGCCATGAGGGCGATATTTTCTTTAGTAGCCAAGATTTTTGGTATATCCCGGATGAAGGGCTCAAGGTCTGATACATCAACTGGGGGTGGAGCATCATAGAACTTTTCAAAGTGTAGTGTTGCGGCCCATGCCATATGTTGGGGGGATTCAACTGCTGTTCCATCCGGAAGGTGAATCTGAAACACCCTTCTCTTCTTCCTCCTGTTCTTCACGATGGCATGGTAGAAAGTCGTGTTTCTATCTCCATCATTTATCTAGTTAGTTCTCGCTTTGCTCCTCTACAATGCTTCCTCGTGATCTAGAATCTTTTGTAGCTCCCTCTCCGGTTGTAGGAGGTTAGCCTCGTTCATATACGAAGGGTTCTCATCATAGGCTATTTGGGTGGTGAAGATTATGCCCTCCAGGTCTCTTTTTCTCTACTGAATGTTGTCGAACTGTTCCCTGTTCCATTTTTTTAGGGCGTCTCTGGTTCTCTTGAGCTTTTGGACGAACATCCAAGATGAGTGGCCCACTACCTCTTCGTACCAGGACCCGGATATGATCTCTAAACATGTGGGATCCTGAAGCCAAACAGAGAGGAAAGTGAACGGGGCCTTTGGTCGTGGAGGTGGCTGCACATCAACCCAAGTAATGATCAGACAATGATCTAATACCCTGAAGTGGGTCAGGTGTAAGGATTTCAATGATGGGAAGGTGTACGACCAAGCTTCTTTTATGAGGATTCTATCTAGTCTCTCCCAGGTAGTCAGGGTGTGGTATTGCTTATTCACCCAGGTATATTTGCTGCCGTCGAAGGGGACTTCGGTGAGCTTGTTATCCGCAATGAAGCCGTTGAATTCCCACATCTCAGGTATGTTCAAGCCATTTTTGCCTCTCTTTTCTGTCAGGTGTTTGACGACGTTAAAGTCACCCGCTATCTGCCATCTTGCCTCCCCTATACACCCCGCAAACTCCGTGAGGGATTCCCAGAGGTCTCTTCTCCTCGCTGCATCACAACTCACATAAAATGCTGTAAAATAAGTGTGCCTGCCTGCTGGGTCAAGGATGCGAAAAGTAACGTATTGGTTATGTGTATGTATGAGACACATATCAACTTACGAGGATTTTCTATGGTTTCTTGAAGATTGATTCTATGAAAAAATTCTTGGATGTTCATTTAATTCCATTTGAGATATATAATGCATATGTGTACCATATAAAGGAAAACTATGATATTCTCAATCGATGGTTAGGCCTATTAAGGGGTCGTTGGTACAAACCAAATGATGGCCATAGAAGTGAATACTCCCAACTTGAAAAAAAGGCACGGGTTAGGATACCTGAACAAAATGAATATACAAGTTATGTCATATTTTATTTAATTATTGATGAATATATGTTTGTATATGTACAGGAACACTTTTGTCTGCACCCAAGTACATAATATAGCAATATACTAGTTCTGATTTGTTTATTGGCATTTTATGTATCTGACTTACTTATATAAAGATATGAAAACATGGAGAATCTGAACATATTGAAGATCAAAAGTTTAATGTCTCAAGGTGGATTAGATGATTAAGATCTCTTTCCTTGTATAAATTATTTACATGTATTCTTTCTTTACTTTGAAGATTATATAAATTCCTTTAAAGACAAATTATCATAGTTATTTATAAGGAAAAAGTGTAAGAATTGAATTATTTTTCATTATTTGTTATTTCTTAAATCTAGTCCTAGAAAAATGACATGATGGTCATTGTCCCTATGGTATACCTTCAGTGGTGGATAATTGATGAGGGGGTTGTCACACTCTCACTATTACCAATGAAGGGTCCTTTGATCGCCATTCCCTATAAACAAGATTCACACCTCCATTGATTCAAAATTAGAAGAATCCTGATAACCATCTTTGTGAAGTCTAGAATTAACTTTTTGATTTATGTTCCCTAAACAATATTGACATGGGTAATTTTTATTTGAATCGTCAAGTTGTACCTTCTTGGTCTCTATGTTATATACACATATATCAAGATCAATTAAATAAAAACCATAACACATTGGGGAACTTCTATATAATGTCATATCTCTTGAAATAGAATTTTGACAATGAATTATCAGAAATTGAAACACGTTCTTCTTAAAACGTAGTATAAAATTAAGTTTTCTATTTATGCCAAGTACATAATAGTAGTTCTTTAACTATAATAAAGCCTACTAGGAAGAGATAACCTATACATGTCTAGAGTTATGGAAAGAAATCTTGCAGCATTAGCAACTCATGCATCAACATTTACTTTCATTAAGGGTTTAATTCTATTAAGATCCTGCATATTAGAACATATCAGAGAACCAAATTCGAAATCCAATACCAAAATATGAAGTGGAGATTTCTATCCTCTCTTCCTTCTTATTCTTTAATAACTCAAGGTAAAGAAATTTATTTCTTTTCCAATGTCTAGATAGGTACCAATGGTATCAATTACCTTCCTCGCCTACTCCTTTAGCTTTAAAGGAAAAAAACTTGGGCTTATAGCCTGCTTTATGACTCGTCTTATATTTTCCTTTTCCCTTTGACTTGTCCTTTAATTTTTTGAACACAAACTTTATCTAGTATTTTTTTAATGGAGTCTCCATAGTTCTCAACATGCCAAGCAACTCTAAAAAAGATCAAACTAAATTGTTCATGTTGTAGTTAATGACAATTTGACTATACAATTCTAGCAATGATTGCTAGATTACATCAACATCCAACTCTTGGATGAAGGTGAATCTCAGTCTCTCTAGGATTTTCACGTACCCAATACTTAACTACATGTGGCCCACATAGATAACCATAAATGGTGTAGTACTTAAACATGACCTTGGAGACATACCTTTCCTTCCTTCCTTATTTAAGTAAAAATATTCCATATATCCGTGGACATCTCTAGAACTCCCATGTTCTCATGTTTCTTATGAAGCTCATGTTTCATGAAAAATAACATGAGGCAGTTTACATCAATTGATCCATTTATATGCTTACGATAAGCTTCCCATTCCACTCTAGGTGCATTTAGATCTGACTCCTCAAGTTTTGGTGTTTTGAGGACATAGAGCTTACACACATGAGTGACAACAATTCTCAATGTCATATATACCACTCATGCAAGTTATTCTCATTCAACTTTTATTTCTCAAAGACTGATGATATTGAAAATGTGTTATGTGTGTTTTCCCTTAGATCTACAAATAAAGTATCAACACAGTACAATAATTTGGTTTGAAAATTAATTTTATTTGAAGATATTATTTTGGCCTTTAATTGATATGACCCCCACAATTTTTATCAAATTAATAGACAATTAATCCAAAAAAATATAGTGATAAATCTTCTAGTGAACTAAGATTCATAATACATTAAGGTATGAGTCACTTTAGCTAATCACTCACAAATTAACTATTTAGGGAGGAAATAATCACCAATTGAGTCTTATGTAACTATTTGATAAGTGGTTGCATAAGTCCTTGCCATAAATCATCTTATTAATTTTATGCCATCTTTATGCTTATATGTGCTTAATCATATTATGTCACCTAGTTAAGTCCAATCAAAAGGCCAATACAATAAGATATGCATCTTGTCTTAGCATACCAACATACTTATTATTATACTTCCCTAAGATAGAGAATGCATGACTCTGAGTGTTCCCACACGTAGTAAAATGAGAATATCATGTGTATTGCATAACAAAATCTCATATCCCCTATCTAAGGTTTGCAAATTGACAAATACCCCCTATATTTGTTCTCCTTATTTATCACACATAGTTTTGTTAGTGTTTTAATAATCTATTTAATTTCCATTGACTTTCCTCTTTACTTTTCCCTTCTAAGTCCGATTCTCCTTAGTAGGTGATCATGATACCTAGATTCCTAAAAGCTCCCAAGTCTTCTCCTTGCAGGAGAAACGAACATTATATCAAGGATGTTTAACACTTTTGGATCATTAATCTGCATTAGATTTTCTTAAGTTGGAAGTGGTTGCCTTAACACTAACTCAAACCTTAACTTGAAGAGATGAGAAGAGAGATCCTAAGGTTGATTAGATAGGTTATAGGGGGTTAGGATTGAAATGAGAAGAGGAATATGATAAAATGAGAAGACTTAGGGGGTTAATTATTTGTTAACTCCACAAGGTTTTGTTCATGTGGGGTTTTGACCATCACCTTTACGAAGCCCTAATAATAGACATGGCTCAATAGAGTTTTAAATTATTATCTTTACTAGATATTTATGAAAATCTTATATTCAATAAGAATTTAAGGGCTCCTACCCCCGGTAATCCCAAAAAACTAAGAACAAGGGGGGAAAGGTGGTTTCTCTACATATCACGATAAAGATTTACATGATTAAATCAAACAGATAAACTTATATTTTACAAAATGTTAATAGCTTAATAAAATGATAAAATGAAACCACCATTGTGGAGTTACGTAACGTGTGCTACTAACAAGGAAAGACCATTTTAAGGAAAAATTAAACTAATATGGAAAGGAAAGTATCTAATCCTCCATGGTTCTTAAAATAATCACAACCTTTAACCATCCTCTTATACCTTTGCCATGGGTATATACTAATCCAAATACAAACATACGTAGTATGTTGGTAGATGGGGAACACAATTCATGGAATAATAAAAGGACTTAACATTTTATTAGAATATTATGCTACATTCAAGAATAATACATTTTATATTATGCCTACCCTTTTTCAATATTCTACCATGGTGAATTTAAATAAATTAAAAAATATCTATGTTCAATATTTCCAAATACCTTAATTGATTTCAGATCATATTTCACATTTTCCTAGCGAGTTTTGTTGGTATGTTTCCAAGTTTCTGTTAGAATTTCCTCCTTTCCATGATTTTAACATTGGTTTCTCATCCTAGTGGGAATGGGTTTTCCCTACACATTCCCATGATTTAGGACTTGGGTTCCAATAGTATACATAGATGTTATAACAATAGTGCTTTTTAAAGATGAGATGAAATTGCAATGAATGAAATGTATCCTTGAAAATCCTAAGACATGATAGAATCCCAAACCTCAATAAAGGGATACCCATACATTCACATATATGTTGTGACACACAAGTAAATCTAAGTACATCCAATTGAACCAATTACTCTATAAATTAATTGAATAATGAGTTACTACCTTTCTAAAAAAGATTTAAAATAGGGTTTAGGGTTTTTTGGGTTTGGGGTCATCCAAGCTACTGCTAGGATGTGAATCAAATCTGGGGATTCAATACTTAATTACCACTCTTTGGGGAAAATAATAGATAGGTAGAGTATAACCCTAATTATAACCTCAACCCCTAACTTTAAAATTCAACATCTTTAACAAGGAAGAATTTGATAACATTATACAATTTTCCTCTTTTTATCGTAACCATGTTTTATCAACAGAGCAAGATCTTGACATGCACATACTTGGGAACCTTTAACCATGTTTTGAAAATCAGAATAATATATATAACTCAATTACCAATTAAGAAGAATAACCCATTTGAATTCATTTACATAAGAAGGGTTCCAAAATATGTTTGAAAATATGCCTCTCAAACTATTTTTATCATATTTTACATAATTTTCTAAATAAAACCACATGCACATTAATCTATATCTAACCAGAAAATTAATTTCCAATATTATTATAAGAAAATTATATTGAAACCAAAATCATAATTAGAATGTAAAGAAGAATTGGAGTTAACCTACATAGGTAAGTCATTTTGAGAATAGTGCATAAAGACCTTTTGTACCCATGTTTGTGAATCAATTTCATCAGCCACTATGGACACTACATTCAATTCCCTCCAACAATTGTCTTCCCCATCAACTCATTACATCTATATAACATCATGGGCCAGGTCAACCTGAGAGTAAACTCTTGGTTCCACATCTTGGTGGTGGTAAACAAAACCAATTTACTCCTTGACAAGATTCACTGAACCTGGCACATAAGCCCTCCCACAAGAAGGTCAGGTGGTGAAGGTTATTTTGGAAATATTGCAAATTACTTCTAGGGGGATATGTTCTATGAATTTGGACCAAAGGACAAATTTGAATGGAAATGAAAACACCCAAAAGAGTCATCGCATCTAAGGGGTAGTATCTATAATAAGAGATGTACCTAGTTTGATAGAATTTACTATAGTTGGGTGAATTAAAGGGGTCATAGAGTTTCCTTGTAGCATGATGAAGAAACTCCATAGTCAAGGTCACTCATGGTGACCTTGAATCCTATGTGTGACCTCCTAGTTACTACAGGGGTTGGAATAAAGCTCAAAACCTTTTCATTTTCTCTATTTAAAACCCATGATAGTAGAATATTTTCAATATCATAGTTACTGCCCAAATATCTCAAAATTTATCAGTATGTATATAAAGTCATTACCCCGCTGTATACAAAATATTAGAGTAAAAATGTACTATTATTGGAGGTTAACCATCACCCAATGTATATCGTAAAAATTATAATAATCTAAAAAAAGTCACGAATATAGACTATCTCAATATATGCAAATCATCCTATATTTACTTTATATATGATATATTAAGCTTATGCATCTAGTTTCTACAAGGATACACAAAAATCCATAATTTTATTATAGGGACATAAGAGTATGTAGCAAAATTAGGTTTCATTCAATTTATATTTTAATTAGAGATAGTATGTAACAAAATTAGGTTTCATTCCATTTATATCTCGATTAGAGATCCTAGTGCAAAATATATGTCATATAATATACTAAAGGGAATAAGAAGTTACCAAATCACATATCTTATACTTTACTAATACTACAATTAGTGAAAAGCAAGTTTGATCTCAATTTTTTTGCAAATTTAAATAAAATAATACCTTACTCTATGTCATGCCCAATTTCATTAAATTCATTGCTTTGACTTCAATGAAATAAAGTCATGAAATTATCAAAGTTGTAACCTAAAAAATAATGATAAAGAGTCTAATCTTGTAAATATTTCCACATCCATGAATTCTACTTTGAATCAAGCCTAATGATACATTTGTTGTTATTTCCTTACATTTAAATCAGATAAAAAATCATCAACAAATATGATCACACAAAAGTTTGAGTACATCTCATCGGTATATGTTTATATTTAATCACATATTTCCTTTATTGCATGGTTTATTCTAGATTAATGATAAATTAATAATAATGTTGTGCAATCATTAATTCATGAGTTTATATGTTATGGTGTGTCCTTTTACTACTACACAAAACATTTTTTACAACAATTCATTTTTCAATTTTACAAAAGGTGTTAACTGTTGTATTAGATCACATGGTCTTATGGGTAGGTGCTTTATAGAACATGTGATGTGTATGTTGTAATACATATATTTTATACCATAGTTGAAACATGTTGTCTTTCAATGAATGGCTCGTTGCAATATGGGTGTTTTATACAATATGTAATACACCTGTTGTAATATATATTATACAACAGTTGAACTATGTTGTCTTTCACTAAACACATCTGTTGTAATAGGGGTGTTTTTACAATATGTGGTGCACCTATTATAATATATATTATACAATATTTGAAGCATGTTGTCTTTCATTAAACACGCCCATTGTAATAGAGGTATTTTTTTACCACATGCAGTGCGCCTGTTGTAATGTATATGTTTATACAATAGTTGAAGCATGCTGTCTTTTGATAAATACATCCATTGTAATAGGGGTATTTGTACAACATGTGGTGTGTCTGTTTTAATATACACATTTTATACAACATGTTTTGCATGTTGTAGTTCACTAGATACATTTGTTGTAATAGGGGCCCATTTTCCAAACACACCCGTTCTAATAGGTGTGGTGTAACGTCCCACGATTTGAGGCCTCAAATGAAATGATCTTAAAAGGAATGATTGGACTACCCATATCACCAACGTGCACCTCCTTTTCAGGAAGCCCATCACTAAGAACTCTATAGTTAAGGGTTCTTTGCTTGGAGAAGTACTAGGATGGGTGACCAGTCGGGAAGTTGATCCTAGCTTGCACGTGAGTGTGGACAAAGCACCTTGTTAAGGCTAGTGGTGGCCTGTGGGCCCAGTCATCATTCCTAAAACTCTACTAGATCCTTGGGCAGTGGGTCCGATTGTTACAAATGGTATCAGAGCAATAACCCCTCTAGTAGGTGGGGTCCACATGGGCATGTGGCATGCTAGTCTTGAGCTGTGCGGTCCAGGCAAGTTGGAAAGGGCTGTCCATGGTGATGTAGCCACCCTTAGCTGGTATTCCGTGATCGAGAGCTGGGTGTACAAGGGCAATTCTGGGTTTGTACTGAAATGAAGCAATATTATGAGGCCATATAGTTGAGCCTTGACGAGGACATCAAGATTCTAATTGTAACATCTCAGGATTTGAGGCCTCAGATAAAATGATCTTAAAAGGAATGATTGAACTACCCATATCACCAAGGTGCAACTCCTTTTTAGGAAGCCCATCACTAAGAACTCCATAGTTAAGCGTGCTCGGCTTGGATTAATACTAGGATGGGTGACCAGTCAAAATGTTGATCCTGACTTGCACAGGAGTGTGGATAAAGCACCTTGTTAGGGCTAGTGGTGGTCTGTGGGGCTAGTCGTCATTCCTAAAACTCTACTAGATCCTTGGGCAGTGGGCTCGTTTATTACATGTGGATAACACAACTTGTGTTGTTTATTGTAGTATCACACCTTTTACAACATATCATTAACTATTGTATTTGATTAGAGTTTGATTGATCACATCAAACTGATTTTATTTATTAAATTAACTACATTTTAAAAAATATAATAAATATGAATTTATTCTTTTTTCATTTCACAAACAAACATAATTGAATAAAAATTTCCATCAAACCTTGAAAAAACTTGCACTGAATATAATAAATAATGAATCATCCATACAAATATTCTATAATATAAAGTACTGAGTGCGCACTCTAGAACCAAACTAAAAAATTAACTGCAAAGGTTACACACATTGGTCTATGCTAAAGAACATATGTCTCCCCCTCATGTCATATATACTCTAATGTGTTCTCCAGAACATACGTCATCCACTCATTTCGGACCTCGTTGATCTCTTCTTGGTTGAAGTAGCAACCAATATATTCCGAATAATACTACAATCATATGTCAAATATATCAATATATTTTCATTTATTCAGTGTATTTAGAAATTCAAAAAAACAAAAGTATATAATGATAAGTAGCTTACACATTCAGGAATATTTTATATGAATAGGGGATATTACTCTAGTTTAAGACAACTTCACTTATAATATCTATGAAGCCTGACTTGTAAATATACAAATAAATAATTTCTTCATTCATCTCATCAATGCATGCAATAAACTAGAAGTTCTTTCACATGAGATATTGGCACATACACCAATTTTAGGGATGCATCCCGAAACATGAAGTTGGGGAGGCATGGTCAAGTAATTGAACTTGAAAAAAAATTATATGCATAAGAACTATTATTCTGAAAACATTCTTACAACTAATTGTTTGAACTCTACTTTTTGATTCTTCATAGCATAAAACTCACAATAATAATATTATCAGACTAGTTATTCTAAAGGATACAACATAAGTGTGAGTTAACAAATAAATAATATATCAACAATAATATGTGTCCTAATGAGATGTAGCAATTTAAAAAAATTAATATAAAAAATATATGAAGATAGATTGTATCTTTTTCACTATTTAAAAAACTCAAGAAACTTGTTTGTCGATATATGTTACATCTCCACAATAAGTATATATGTAGTTGTTCCTATTTTTATCTTTGCCAATGAATGATACACTTTGAGAACATGACAAAAATGGCATATAACAAGGTCTATTTCTATTCATTTTAGATCTTGTGGCATACAATTTTAGACCAGTGGTGGTTTCTATACTATTATTTCAAATTCTAGGTCAGTTTTTTATACAGATTAAAAAGATATTTGGAAAGTAGAATGTAATAGAGAGACCATTTTTCCTTCAAAGAAAAAATTTGTATATACCATTTGTGTGCATGGAATAATTAAGGAGATGACTCCCCGTGGACCGTGTTCAACTAAGACCCTTTGAATTATAATTTTTTTTTGCATGTGAGGAAAAATTTGTATAAATTGTGCTAATAACTCACAAAAACACTTGTACATACCATATAAATATATTTTAACTTCCACACAAAACGTCGGTCTTGAATCCTGGGAAAGTTTTCATTAATAAATTTATTTTGAATTCATATATTAAGGATGCTTGAAATACATGAGGAGGGTTCTCAAAAAATTAAACAATGTCATCAATGAAAAGGTTATGATTGTTTTCTTGATTAACTAAGACTAGTAGCACTACAATTTAGTTTTGATTTTTATTGACACTTATGTTACTTCAATGTTAAAACTTTCTATCAAAAGTACATTTATTTGAATAGTTGTTGCTATAATATATGTATATTAGTAGATGAGAGAAAAGTATGATGAAAGATGAGACATGATTCAAATAAAAAGAAAAGCCACAAATGACTTTCTGGAAAGGAGGAACAAGAAAAAGAGAAAGATAATTAGGAATTAATTAAGTATAACTAATTATAATGTTTTAAAAAAAATTGAGGAAGCGAGCCCTCCCCGGTCCTTGCCGACCTTTAATAGAAGTGTGGACCTAAGTGATAGTCAGATCTTGCACATAAATAATAAAAATATGCTATTATAAGTCTTTGTTAGTATTCAACCTCATATCCATTCTACTAATGTAAGATGTTTCTTTCTTTGTTTACTTTAAGAAAATCTATTCATCAACACCATCATTATATTAATATGGGGAAAAGAAAGTGGGAGTAGTGGTGGCTGGAAGAAACCAACAAGTCATGAATTATTATTGGAGGAGTGGGGGCATGGAGATGGAGAGAGGAAGTTCTTCATGACCGGTGCAGGCTTTTATGTTTCAGGTGGGTTTACTGGAATTATTCTTTTGAAAGTTTAGAAAAAAATAACTTGATCATGTTTCCTTATTTTTTGTAGTGGTGGAAAAAGAGAGAAAGAAATGGACTACAAAGTTTGTTTTCATCTTTAGTGTAAGGTTGAAGGCAATATTGGGCCATTAGATCATGCACCAATGGATGATGTACACACCTTAAATGAAAGGGCACCTAAGATAGAAACTAGGGGCTCAGACAAATAAATGTTATGTATTAAATGAATCAATTTCTTACATAGGTAACTATATTCTAAATTTAAAAATTTAATATCTTCTAAATTGTAACTTCAAATGCATTCAAATTTGGGTATTGCTTCATATTAAAGCAATCTACATTATAACTGAAAACTAAATTAAATTAAAACCATTAGATCTCACAAATAAATTATGTATTATATTTTCCCTTGAAGGGCATAAAATAATTTATCATTATTCATTAATCTTCCAAATTCATCAAAAATCCAATCTATACTCAAAAGTCTCCAATATAAAAAATTTCCTCATTTGTATAAATAAAATATGATATATCAACTTTTCATTGTTTTATTGAAATAATGTAAATGACTTAAACCATTAAATTCAGTTCAAATATAGTTTTTGTATATTTTTTTGAACCATCAAACAAGCTCTAATTGGTATGAAATTTTATATCACACTTTAATACTACCGTAACAACTGTTCCTCCAAGTTTCATAAAAAAATATATTTGTTTAACCATCTAACTAAAATATCTCTGAAAATATCATTTTTGGCCCATATGAAATTTATAATTATTCAAATGATCTCTAAAAATTCTAAAATCTTAATCGTAGATTTAATAAATGACTGTAAGCTTCTTTGATTTTTTTTGGGTCATTTGAGTACACCAAAATGATGTCATCTCGATCATCATCTCCTTTGTGGGGCCTTTTTCATATAAAAAAATTATGTATTTATATGCGCATGATTAAATTCTCTATTAAGAATTTGGGTTCATGTCAGTTCCAAGTCAAAACATCTAACACATGGTTGTTCCACCGACTTCTCAAGAACTGACTCAGATTGAAAAAATTACATCCAGAATCGAACCCAGAGCCATCTTTAACAATTATTTTTAAGTAAAATTAATCATGAGGTTAAGGTCCATCTTATAAGAGTTGAGAATTTCAAGGATCATTACATTATTATTCGATGTTAGGTTCACTGGACATATGTTGAAATTGATAATGGCGTGAGGTACAAACCTAATTGTGATTGGGTGTTAGAGTGAGGCAAAAGAAAGATGAATTAGAGGGGAAGAGAGGACGTATTCATGGCATAAATAAAAAAGAAAGGAAGTCAAGGTGGCCAGAAGGTTTTGTAATTTTGTACTAAGGAGATTTGCTAAATAATGAGGATATAATGTGATTATGTAACAGGTTGGAGTCTATTGTGTAATTATGGTATATTACAACAAGTTGGAGTTTGTTGTACCATCTTGGTATATAACAACTGGTTACGATATGTTATGTGAATATGGTATTGTAAGACTCCTGACCTAGATTTATTCATAATTGTAATTACTTTGCACAATGAGATGCTTAAACCTTAATATAATCTTTTGAGATTTCTTAATATTATGTGACAAGCTTATATTTTCATTTTGGTCCAATTTAGTTGATGTTTGAACTACCTTTGTTATATAAGTTCTTATTTTAGACTAGTTTGCAATTTACCCATAAGTGAGGGTAATCTTGCAAATTGTCACATGTAGAGAATGATTCTTGTGCTTTAGCATCATTAGAGAGAAGATGACGCAATGGGGTACCTTGTTTGAATCATGTGTGGAGATGTGACATGACATGGTGATTCTAGGGTTTCTAGGGTTTGCTTAGATGATATAGTGATTGACTTAGGGTTTGATGTTATGACCCCTACACCACTTTTAGTGAGGGTAGCGACCAAAACATAAGCTTTGGATGTGTGGTCTCCACTGAGACAACCCATAGGTGAGGATAGTCAAGACAATTTGTCCTCTAGTGTCTCAACCATGCACATATGTGACCAAGGGTTTCGACCTAGACATGTATAAGAATGTGTCTCGATTGAGACAAGTAGTTGGAGGTGTCTCGATCGAGACAAAGGGGCAAACGTCCTAGTTGGTCGAGACACTTTTGCTGGAAAAATATGAACATTTCTATTTTTGCATGTGAGTGGAGAAAAGACTATCTCTTTGAAGGGCATGTGTCCCTTGCCGATCTATCTGGTTGATACTTCCAAAATCTTTTACTTCCCTCATCTTTTGGGTATATAACTGTAACGACCCCGCCTGCCGGTAACCCCCAATTAAGGGAGACCCGAAAGTTGGAATCGTTAATTAATTTACAGGATCAAAGGTTCAACATATAATCAACAATAATTATAAAATTCTACTAACTAAACTGGAATTGGGTACAAAAACTAAAACTTTTACTTACCTTTATAAAACTAGGAAATCTAACTATCTACAACTTGAAATACTCTATCTAATCCTCCTTGCACTTTATTTCTTAATTTCACGATGTGCCACTTCACTATTTGTGATTTTCAAGATAGTACCTAAAACGCCGACAAACAAAACATCGATCAGTAATTGCTGGTATGTGGAGGCAACCAAAATTTCACAATTAGGTCTAACAATTTAAGTATTGCAATCAAGGTAATTAACAAGTCAATTTAAATTTTTCCATGTGACAATCCCCACCGCTTTTTCCCTAACCCTGAATTTGACTTAAGGCCACCTTCTCAATCCCGAGCTTGGTGCCTGGGAGTCACCTCTCATGGTGCTCCTTAGTCTTGCCTCATCAATCACCTTCTCATTCCTGAGCTTGGTGTTTAGGGTCACCTCTCATGGTGCCCATTGGTCTACCCTCCTGGGCCTGACCTTTATGGCATCTTCCATCAGGGTGGCATGTAGGTGCAGGATTTACACATTTATATTAAATGGTGATAGTCCTAGTCACTTTATAATTGCAATATGAACATCCAAATAGTTTAGTTGCATTCAATGTGATTAAACATCCGGGAATCCATCGGGAAACTAAAGCGGTTATTCATAATTAACCACATACATGTTTTGCAGAATCAACAATTCCAAGAAAATAAGTAATCCAGAGTAAATCAAGCAAGCACAATTTCATCATGAAATATTCATCCAATATTTTCTATCATGAATCATGGTATACAAATCTAATAGGCCTAATCGTGACCTAGGGTTACTAGCCCTTTTTAGGGTTTACTTTGCAATTAGGGTTTTACTTCCCTCTACCCTAATTTTCTCATCTATACTTCACGAGAGTTATTCAGGTTACCTTTTAACAATATATATAACCTTAATTTTAGAAACAACGCATTTAATCATCAAATAAGTCCATTAAGCCTATTTTCATTAAAGCTATCATTTTATCCTTTCTAATCTATGACAAAGTCATTATGCTAGTTTATCATTAATTCATAGTTCATTATGGTCCTAATCACATATGAACTCGATTTGCTATTAATTCCACCTTTTATTCATGAGAAAACCCTAATTACTATATTTAGAGCATTTATCCACAAATTAGGAACTTAATGCTTGAAATAGCTTAGATTCAACATATTCCAACTTTAATCATGAAATTAATCAATTGAAGCCATTAATAGTCGATTTAGTCAACATTAGGGTTTCAAGGCCCATTAAGGTATATTCATGCATATGAAACTCTAAATTAACTAATTATATACAAAGTTCATCCTTTTTCTTCCTAATGTTCCTTTTATGATTAACAGGCTAATATCAACTTTAAGCATCTATTAAACCCTACTAATCACATTAAACATATCAAAATAGGGTTCTTTAAATATTAATACATTTAAAGTTGACATCTTCCATTACTTTTTGAATTTCACTCGGAATCAGGCTTCAATTATATTTTTAATGGATTCCTCTCATTTTTCTGAGTAACTTTCATATTTTATGCGTGCTAAATCGAGCTACGGATAATTATCTATGAATTTTACAAAATCTACTTACCCCGACCTATGAGAGGCTGCCACACAGGCCTTTCCATGCAACGTTGGCTGTTGCTTTGGGAAACATAATCAAATTACCAAACTGCCCCTGCGTAAGTTGTTTCTTCTTCTTTCCTCGGAGGGGTAGAATCGTCCGATGCACCCAAGTTCCTTCTTCATCCTCGCGAGCTTGCCAGGGCGCCAACCTGCAACCCTAGCCGCACACAGCGCGGCCTTCCTACCTCCTCCCCGACCCCGAAGGTCGCTAGGGAGGGTACTCTTCCCTCCGCCATACACCTACGCACCAGATGGTGCCCTCCTCTCGCAGCCAGGGCCGCTGGCCTATGCTACCTGGGCCTGCAACCCGCGGCCGGCCTGGAAGCCACGTTGCAGGTGCGGCGGGGTGGTGGCAGTCAGAGAAAGGTGAAAAACCACTTTATAACATTGGAGTTGCTTCGTGATTCCTCTGATATCCTTCTACCAAAGCTAGTTGCCCCAAGAGAACCCTAGGTGTTCTTGTTTAAGGTTTCAATATGCAAAGAAAAAGAAGAAGATGAGGAAGAGGGTGGGATCCGTGGGATCTCTGGAACTCGACCCAGATGGTCTACCCCTTAAATAGGGGAGGTCATGAGGCCCCCAGGTCGGCTATTTGTGAATCAAAGAGTTCCTTTCCAACTAGGAAACCAAATCCTTCAGTGAGAAATAGCCTTCTCTCTCTTCTTTATCCCCTTGATATTCCTTATGCTTTGGTTATTACTAAATTCGAGAATTATCACTTTTAATATCCTTGCCCTTGGATTTTAATCCTTTGGCCTCAAAATCAAGTTTTCCTTACAAAAAATACTTCCTTTTTATTAATATCTCCAAAAATCAGTAATAATTTATTATTCTTTTATTTTGCAAATTTGGTATTTTCTCTTTCCTCTTTCTTCATTGGGACTCCTTGGATCCCAAGACACTCAAATACTTCGAAATTCCTTTTTAAGGAATACTCATTATCCTTAAATGCATCAATATGCATTATTCTTCATTATTTCCTATTATCTTGTTTATTTCTTATTAACATTGTTCTTTTTGAGGATTTCTCTTTATTTCCTTTTTATTTTCCTCGTTGGTTTTCCTTTTTTACATTAGGAATCCTTGGGACACGAAATCCCACTAAGGATAAATCAATTGTATCTCTTTTTACTTATTTTCCACATATTACCATTATTTTCAATTTATTTCTCGATAAGGAAATATTTAGTTGATCTTTTCTTTTATTATTGTATTCTCTATGCCACCTTGGACTTCTTGGAACCCAAGGAATCTAATAGGCACGAAATCCCTCTTTGGATTTGCTTTCTAAAGGTTTCCACACTTTTCCTTTTTCTCTATTTTCTTCTTTACTTGATAATAGTGGAACTTCTTTTTATCCCTGTTATTGGGCCCAATAGCCAATAAAGCCCACAAACAAATTAACAAGGCTATTTTTTTAAAACAAAAACCAGGCATTCATTCATTATTTGTTCATTTATCTTTAATATGCGAAATCACATTTCTCAGTAAATGAACCCAAAATTTGGGGTTGTAACACCCTTCCCCTCTTATGAGAATTTTTCCCTCAAAATTCCATCAAGCAAACAAACAAACAAGATAAGCCTTTCATGTGTCCAGCATGGCTCTTATGTGGCTTCACCCTTTCCATGGTGCTTCCCAAGAACTTTCATCATCTCATTTTCTTCCATCTGAGTTCCTTGGTATATCGTACCCTCATAGGTGACTCAGGACATTCCAGCCTCAAAAGCTGAATAGGTTCAGGGCTCAGCACATGGCTTGGGTACCTCACATAGTGCTCTAGATCGGACTCATGCAACACATTATTTTATCCTGAGGGGTAAGGTTAAACACAACCATCTCTACCAATCCATCTCAAATGGACCCATATATCGGGCACTCATCTTTCTCAGCTGTAGCTTAGAGGTGTCGGATTTTCACATCACATATTCTCCCACAGTGAACTGCATATCAGTCTGCTTTGCATTAGCTCGTGACTCATGTCACCACTGGGCTCTCTTTCTCAGCCATTGCATGATCAAAGTGACTTCATCTGCACACACTTGTGGTTCTTTTCTGACCTTCACGAGGCCTCCTTCACCAACATCATCATAATGAAGTGGTGACCGACACAACCTCCCTATAGAACTTCTTGCATCCCGATAAAGGCTATGGTGGGTAACATCACATTTTAAGAATTGTCTCTATGTATCACCCTAAATGAGCACACATGCTCTCATCAGACCCTCTAGTCCGGATCATACTGTCCATTAGTATGGGGTGATAAACTGTACAAAAACTGAGCTCTTCATGTATCTACTTCCACCTCATGGAAGTGAACATTTAGGTCACCTCAATAACTTTTGAATTCGCATCATGGTGTAGTTGAACCATCTCCTTTCATATTTAGTTCAACCAGATCGGTCCCTTGACAAAACACTTCCTTTCTCATGTCATCTAGGTAAGGCGATCTACCGTAACCCATATTGTATCTTGACCTTCTTGGTCTAGGAGAAACTCACAACATCCATAATGATGAACTCCCATTCCCTCTCGGGAACTCTTTATACTTTATATCCATGCACTGGGTTAATGGTGTTCGTCCTTCACCTCCTGGCTTGCATGGCCACATGCTATATGCAACTTTGTTTTAAGCATCCAGAATTCTACCATCACTTACTATCTTTGTAGTACCAAGGTATATCATGACCTCCTGTATTGTTATGATTCCTCAAACTTGATACCTCGGAAACCCTAACCCACTCTCAAAAGGGTTTTATTACCTTCCTATCCAAAGAAGTGTATCTGAGGTTCTATCACTATCCTTTTACTATATCAAGGACTAAACTGGCTAACCAAACAATCCTTAACTTGTTCTACATATCTAGTTTTATTTGGGTGTTAGGCAAAACACATCCTCTTTCCAAACATAGGGTTAGTAGAACATCCTCGACTTCTTCTAGCTTCCAGCTAAACTAGGCAGCTATATCCCCACCAGAGCATTCATTACCACTTCTTATCCTTTGGTGTTAGGTAATGTCGAAGACATACACCTCTAAGCATTATACTTATCATCTCATCTCCAACTCTAAGTTTGTCTTGATCAAGAAACTCTGAGCTCATACTAATGGTGATCAAACTCAACTTTGTATCACTTGCAAAAACCACATAGCTCATGCTAAAAATATCCTTATAAGATGACTACCTTATCTCTTTTAGTGTTTGTAACCATCCATGTATTCTTCCTTCCACAAAGGTATGTTATCATCTCTATCCTCATACCTTGTAGCAACGTTCCAACTTACATCATCTTTATCCTTGGTGTATGGCATGCGTACTGTCCTATCTCTCACTCCCATAACAAGAAGAAATAAGTCTTTGGCGGCCGTCCAAATACAGAGTTCTTCACATTCCAAGAGTAGAGATGGTACATCCCACCTTGCCAGTACACCTTTAAAACTAAGTTGAAATGTGCAACTTATGTCTCTACTTCTCAGTCATCTTGACATCAAAATTAGTTTCATGGAAAATTGGTCTCGAACCTACTTGGGTCACCACACAATTCCTTGGTCATCTCCTCTAGGTCTGTAGGGTGCCGACACTTTTGGGGTCATCCCTCTTCCCTCATGCACCAGAGAGTGCCCTACTCATCTGCCCTTTGGGTCCCATGAGCTTATGAAGGTGATCAATCTCCTAACCCATGGTCCTCAGACAATGATAGCTGTTACCTCCCGACCCTATGGTCATGTGCAACTAGGGAATTAGGCAACTCCTTCTTCCTTCGGTCTTAGCCCTACCTAACCCTACGATAGACTTAGGATTCCATTATAGTTCAACTTAGAACCTTACCCAATCCTTCATCATCTCTCTGCATCCATGACTAACTTTTATCCCTTCATAGGGGTCATGGCAAACTGCCTACCTTGGTCAGGCCCCATATCGGTTACCTCCATGGTAACACATCCACATGCACATCGAGATGGTTATCTATGAGTCTTACAGGTTCATTCTCATACTATGTACTTTGCACTTAGCTTCTCAAGGTCCTATGAAACCTCTTTAGGTTACCTCAAAACCAACAAAACTGGTATACACCCTACCAAAGGGTCCCTCTCCCAGGATGGGAGGAAACTACAACTCTTGACAACAAGGTCACAACCATCCATAGGGTTTACATTCACATGAGCATGCCTAACCCAACAGCTACTAAGGTACATGCAGACCACCTATTAAACCATGCTAGGTCATACTTGTTTTCTTTCCTCAACATTAGATCAACTTAGTTGTGAGGGGTTCATCAAACATACCCTTAACTTAAGGGGTTTCCTTCACCTCTACACATGAGGAGTACCATGCTCGAAACTATAGAGACTCAAATCTCATCATGAGCATCGGATACACTGCTTCCCCTCTTAGGCCTAGGAACCCTAGGTTCACCTTTGGGTATTCAACTACATGCTCAACCTATTAACCACGAATCAAGCATGTCCAAGGTATGTCATGTACTTCCATGACCTTTCTACTCGAGCAACACTTCGGAGTTGAATCCTCTTCCAGGACGACCAACTAGGTATAAAGTCTCACAACTGGTTACTTAAACCTCCTCAGGGTCTAAAACACTCTTTATCTCATCCAACAGGTAACCACTTATACCATGGGTACTAGAAGCATCGTCCTCTCTCCAAGGTTTGGTTCCTCTAAAGGCAACCAAGATATCATTAGCCTCCAGGGGTCACGCATAAGGCAACCACTATAATCCACGTAGGTCACATCATCCTCAACTCCCCACTATTCCTCAAGTTTCGAGGTTTTGGGCTTCCAACCTCCTTGCCCGAGGTCTCCTCTCTCTGTAGAGCTCATCCTACAACCAACCTCTCTATAAGAGGTCCTTTCTTCATGAAGGATCAAGCTCATAAGCATGCCCCTACTTGAGTGAAGTCTATGCTCGAACTTATGTTTACCCAAGATTATCCATAACCCCATATGCTTATCTCAGAAGCCATCCATTATGATTCCTATCCAGGGTTTCATCCTACTACCGTACCACTGACGTACTCTGGGGGCATGATATCCCATACTTGCATAAGTAATAGGGTTTCTATAGGTCCTCCACTAACTTCATCCATGAAGGAGCTACTCTTTGCTCTAACATGCACAACCCTTTCTTGGGTTGCCAAAGGTGCTAGGTCATCCAACCTCGTATGTTAATCCAAAGGCATAACTATCCAGACACCCAGTCTACCATGACATCTAACTCATCATTTCATCTCTCTCTAACCTTCACTTAGGGTTAGGGTTAACATCATCCTCAAAGGATGTGCTAGGTCTCTACTTTTAATGGAGATCTCTAGCTCAAGACTAACTCTCTCTACTCATCCTCCTGCCAAAGAGGTCTATCCTCAAGTCTCTCTTGAGGGCAATGACAACTTCTGTCATACGACCTAAACATGTATCTATTCACTACTACAGAAATAGCATTCAATGTCACTTTTCTGGGCGTCGGTTATTAAGGAAAACCGACGCCTTATATGTTAGGCATCGGTTTTTTAAGCAAACCGACGTCTATATTCAAAGACCAGCCAGACACGGGTACCGCTTTGTATTCAGCGTCGGTGGTTTATAACAAACTGACGCTGAAAGTCGGCCGCGAAATCCAAATTTAGATTAAAAAAAAATAGTGTCATTGTCAGCGTCGGTCATGTAGGTATACACCGACGCCTATGTGCGATGAAAATTTGCGCAAAAAGTGTCACTTTCAGCGTCGGTTATCCTTTTATAACCGACGCTGAAGGTGGTTCCCGCCAAACAATTTCGTGAAAATATCGTCCAATTGGACGTCGGTTGTTGCAAACAACCGACGCTAAAGATGTTTAGGCGTCGGTGGATGCAAACAACCGACGCTATATGGGAACTTATACTCCGCGATCGCCCGACTCTTCCCCTTTCTTCTGTTTCATTGCGAGCAATTACCCTATTTCTCTGCTGCCGGCGATTTCTCTCCGGCGATTTCTTCTCCAGTGCCATTTCTCCGGCTATTTCTTCTCCGGCGCCCCCTTCTCCGGTGCCCCCTTCTCCACCACCACTCCTCCTTCTCCGCGCCCCCTTCTCCGCCGCCCCTACTGCCCGCCCCTGCTGCCTGCCCCTGCTGCTCCAAGCGCCTGAGGCCGCCGCCACGCCTGACTCTTCGGCGCCGCCTGGTGCTTTTCCACGGTCGTCGCGCCGCCGCAACCACCGCCAGAGCCACCGGAGCTGCTAGCTGCTCCTCCACCGCCGTCGCTGCTAGCTACTTCTCCAGCCAGAGCCACCGGAGCCTCTGCCTTCTTCCCTCTGACAAGGTTGGTCTTCCCGCTGCTAGCTGCTCTGCTTTTTTATGCATCGATCAAATTGTTGTGATAAAAATGCATGTAATGTATTTGATTAGAGTTAATCCAATCTGGATGTTCATAATAATGGTATGTTAAATATGATGATTAGGGATAAATATAATGTCTAGTACACAAATATTAGATGATATTCAAGAAAACCCTAGTTTGATGAGCATGTTGTTAATCATGTTAATTATGATTCTTCTATATATTCTGATGTCATTATATAATTATGTGATCCCAACATATTAAATTGAATTAGAATGATTTCATGAATTATAGGGTTTTAAAGTTGATAAACATGTACATGCAGAAATAGGGTTATTAAACCAATGGTTATAACATAGTATGATCTTAATCTGATCTGGATGTTCATAATAATGTAGTATGTTAAATATGATGATTAGGGATACATATAATGTCTAGTAAAGATTCCTAGACCTTTTGTTTGAAACTATTGATTTCTTGATTTATTATTTAATAATGCTCTATTGATTAGGATTAACCATGTTGCCTGTACTTTATAGACATTTATTATATATAAGAATGACAACACATGTATTTGTTGGCCTAGAAACCCGTCCAAGATTGGCTCATTAGGAGTAAATCTTGGATAGTCCCCGGTTTGGGACTGTTCTTGAACACCTAATCTCACTTAGGATGTAAGTGTATAATGTGTATTGGGTTTTCGAGAAAATTTCAGTAGCATTTCCCCGTTTGTTCTCTAAGTACATATGTACTTAGAGAACAGCGGGGAAATGCTGCCGAAATTTTCTTGAAAACCCAATACACATTATACACTTACTAGTGAGATTAGGTGTTCAAGGATGGGATAGGTGGTACACATTTATTATATATAAGAATGACATGAAATGTGTTTGTTGGCCTAGAATGTGAACAATCATTGTTTTTTATATTACGTGTACATTGATATAAATTAGAATGAACAATCACTAAATTATATACTGTTTGTATGGAGTCCGGCTTGATTGTAGATATCTATTATTGTGTTTGTTGGCCTAGAAACCCGTCCAAAATTTACTCATTAGGAGTAAATCTTGGATAGTCCCCGGTTTGGGACTGTTCTTGAACACCTAATCTCACTTAGGATGTAAGTGTATAATGTGTATTGGGTTTTCGAGAAAATTTTGGTAGCATTTCCCCGTTTGTTCTCTAAGTACATATGTACTTAGAGAACAGCGGGGAAATGCTGCCGAAATTTTCTTGAAAACCCAATACACATTATACACTTACTAGTGAGATTAGGTGTTCAAGGATGGGATAGGTGGTACACATTTATTATATATATAAGAATGACATCACATGTGTTTGTTGGCCTAGAATGTGAACAATCATTGTTTTTTATATTACTTGTACATTGATATAACTTAGAATGAACAATCACTAAATTATATACTGTTTGTATGGAGTCCGGCTTCATTGTAGATATCTATTATTGTGTTTGTTGGCCTAGAAACCCGTCCAAAATTTACTCATTAGGAGTAAATCTTGGATAGTCCCCGGTTTGGGACTGTTCTTGAACACCTAATCTCACTTAGGATGTAAGTGTATAATGTGTATTGGGTTTTCGAGAAAATTTTGGTAGCATTTCCCCGTTTGTTCTCTAAGTACATATGTACTTAGAGAACAGCGGGGAAATGCTGCCGAAATTTTCTTGAAAACCCAATACACATTATACACTTACTAGTGAGATTAGGTGTTCAAGGATGGGATAGGTGGTACACATTTATTATATATAAGAATGACATGAAATGTGTTTGTTGGCCTAGAATGTGAACAATCATTGTTTTTTATATTACTTGTACATTGAAGGATTGCTAATTGATAAAAGATCACAATTTTAGAGACATGTATGTTTATACAAATGCTAAATGTTTTCCTTATTCTAGTTGATACAAATGCTAAATGTTTTCCTTTTTAATGAAATTTTCAGATGGCTCACCATGATGAGAATGATGTCCATGATGAGCATGAAGTCCATGATGAGCATGCTGTCCATGACGAGCATGACGAGGATACCAACGTAAGTTCTAAAAACATATCCCGTATTTCTATAAAATTCATTATCTTCTAGTTATGTCATATATCCTGTATTTCTATATTGGCTTAATTCGGTGTGTTTATTTTTGTCAAATTTTAGGTTGATGCTGCACAGCTACCCACTGAAGCAATTGAGCAACTTGATGCGCAGCAACAAAAACTTAACAAGAAAAGGGGTATCACTCTGTTGAAAAAGTTACTTGCGCTGAGTGGCAGTGGATCCAAATTGGTTGTGGAGTTTGATAATGGAGGGAATGCAATTGGAGTGAACCGCAATAATTTTATAAACTATCTTGGGGTTGTCACTCGAAGCCATTGTGGTGTTAAATATGATAATTGGCATAAAGTTCCTCAGGCGAAGAAAGACTTGATATGGAAAGATTTATGCGTGAGTTATTATTATTTGCAATTCTATTTTGTAGATTACAAATTCTATTATTTGCAATTATATTTTTGGTACTAGTTAATAACATTTCTATTTTACAGAATCTGTTTGCATTGGATGAGATGTTGCATCGTAAAAGTGTGATGCAACGCGCTGGAAAGATGCTTAGGAATTACAGGACAAATCTGAACAGAGAATAGATAAGACAGGGTGATAAGAAGAAGAAGTCAGCCCTTGAACAATGGAACTTCTTGGACAAAGAAGATTGGGACAATTTTGTTGCTTCAAGAAAATCTGAAGAATTCAAGGTATTAGGCGTCACTCCCATTTTAATTAATATACATTGTATTCACCTATTCAAGATTAAGATTTAGTGCTACTAACGTAAGTATAAATGTGCATACTAACTAGGCCCTCAGTGACGCACAAAAAGCAAGGCGTGCACTGAATGTACATGACCATACTATGGGTCCAAAAGGCTATGCAAGCGTTCGCCAAAGACTACAGGCGGAGTCTGCGACTACTCAGGAGTCTGCGACTACTCAGGAGTCTGCAGCCACACCCTTCCCTCGCCATGATATCTGGATAGCTGGCAGGAAAAACAAGAAGGGTGAAATAAAGAAGCCCGAAACTGCTGAGGCGGCTGCAAAAATGGTAAAATACAACTCTTAGAGCAATCATTTGAATATTGATTATTTGTGGTGTTAACTTACCAATTTTTGTTTATGGTTATTAGCGGGAGCTGCACGAGCAGAGAAAACAAGGCACGTTCATCCCTCAGGGCACAAGGGATGAATTGACAGTTGCTCTGGGTAACCCAGAGCATCCTGGACGTGTTAGAGGTGCCGGCGCTGGTGTGGGCATCAAAGCATTCTTTGGGCCATCCCAGCGCAAACCCAGAGCGGGACTTTCTCAAGAAGAGGTAACATATATATTCTATTTTTATAATGTTACTGCAAAAGGAAATTCATTAATAAAAAGCTAATATTTGTTTTATCCATGTATAGGAGAATAAGAGAGTCGAGGATATAGTTGCTAAGAAGCTCAACGATGTGGTTGCTGAGAAGGTCAAGGAAGAATTGCTGCGGTGGCAGACATCTCAGGCTTCCAATCAGCCTATGCCGACCCACTCTTCTCCTGGTGCACAGACTGCAAGTAATCCTGGAGACCCATCGCCTAACACGTCTGCTGTAAGTATTGTTTATGACATTGTAGCTAGTCTTTTCAAGATGATATGTTTTCAAGATGATATGTATATATGTATAACATTCTTTACGTAAATTTGTAGGCATTGAAGCCATGCCGCTTAAGAATGGAAAACTATGTTGTTGCAGAGGCGCAAGCTTACCAGTCCCTTCCTGGGGCAACGTTTCATGGGAGTCCAATGCCATAGGGCTACATTCGTGTGAGCCCGATACATGTATTACCCGATTGGAGGGAAGTTGCGTTGCCATATGCCCACCCAGATATTGATACACTTGGTGACGCAGAAAGCGGGGTCATATTGTGGCCCAAAGCAGATGTCCTCTACACGACTGAAATTGTAAGATAAATTTACATTGATTTAGACTGTTAATGTGTATATATGATGTCAACTGATCTGAAATTATATATACAGGTTAAAAAGAAGACACCAGGAGCACCTAGGCCTCCACCTCTAATTCCCGCATTACCAACTTGGGTTCCAACTGACCTACAATACCCGTTAGGTCCTGCTTGTAGGGGAATGGCATGTTGGCTACGGGCACATAATATACTTTGCCCTATAATTGTTTCTTTAGATGCAGATTATGCAGGTCAATCATACGACAGCTCTTTATTTATACAAGATATTATTGAGCTGTTTATGTATGAATGGTTGAATACATCAATGATAGAGACATGGATAAGGTGAGATCTTGTTTATACATCCATATACCTTGTGTAAGATCCGGTGATCTAGTTTCTTATATATTAATGCATACGTCTATATGTTTTGCAGCTACTTAATCGAAGATCATTGCAAACAATTTGCATATGATCATGTGGGATTTTTGATTCCATCATTGATTAGTATGGTAGCTAAAGACCCTGATAGTGTTCAACAATACTGTATAGATGCTTTTACAATTTTTGGTCATCAAATGAAGACGATAATAATAGCTCCATTCAATGTCAAGTAAGTTTGCTTTATTTATAATTTGGACTTAAGAAAATTCCATTATTATTTTGCATTTTGAGTTATTAATTGTTAACTTTTTACCTCTAGTGGTAGACATTGGGAGTTACTAGTTATTGTCCCCGGGACGTTCACTGTTTATTATCTAGATCCCGCAGGAAGTACATTAAACACTAAAATTGGACACGTAATGAGAATGGCATTATTCTGGTGAGAAATATTTCATTTTTTATATCCGTTAACATCTTTTATTACATTACTATTTACTTATGCAACTTAGTGTGTTATATTAACATGTAGGGGTTTAGATGCATTCAAAAATGCTGGAGGAAAGGTCCCAAGGAAAAAGAACCAGCCATTGTCTTGGGAGAACGTAAAAGTAAGTTCCCGACTCCCCGACTCCAATGTATATATTATTGATGTGAATTGTGCTTAGTTGTATTAATTTGTATGTTTCAATTTATAGTGCGCTACACAAGACAATGGCTGGGCATGCGCATACTATGTGATGCGATTTATGCAGATGATTATCAAACATGCCGCATTGGACATCGATACCATACATGAGGTATTATATATAGTCTCATTAGTTAGTATGAAATATATCAATCTTATTTTTATATTATTACTTATATATATACATCATTCTCTTTGCAGGTGTTTAAAACTGACCACACTATAGGCAAACGCTTAAAAAATGTACATGCTCCATATACGAGGGAATCATTAAATGAAGTAAGAGAAGAATGGGCAATAGCTGTACAAACAGTGGCAACTGTAAGATATAATTGGGATGTTGATAGTGATGATGAATGATACTTTGTAAATGAATGTTTCTGAATGTTAAAACATGTATTTGAATGATTCTATATGTGTGAACGTGACAATTGAATTGATGTCTGAATGTATCTACTTGTGTGAATCTTTTTATGTTAATTTTGCAGGTTTGTGGCCTATTTGTAGGCTGATATCAATGGATGTCGTAAACCTGTAGTTCAGAAAACTGAACTGCAGGTTCTCATCCTGCTGACCAGCCACAGCAGGCCTGCAAACAGATTTATAAAAAAAAAATAGATATAGGCGTCGGTTATTTACCGATAACCGTCAGCACAGACTTACAGCGTCGGTGTTTTATAAAACACCGACGCCAAAAGTGTTCGCGCTACAGGAAATAAGAGTCATCTAGGACACTTTTCTGCGTCGGTGTTTTAGTATAAAACTGACGTAGAAAGCGTCCTAGATGACGCCGTTTTCTGTGGCGGGAACCCTTTTGGCGTCGGTCTTTTATAAAACACCGACGCCTTTATATTAAATAGGCGTCGGTTTTTTAACCGACGCTGAAGTGTCCACCCTTTTAGCGGCGCCCACATAGGCATCGTTCAGAAACCGACGCCAAAGGGGGTTAAACAACCGACACTAAAAGGCACTTCTGTAGTAGTGATTCCTTTACGCTTAATCTATTATGATTATGTCCATGGCATCTTATTTACATGCTTTTTATTAATTTGGTGGAGGATTCCTTAATCCTTATCAACCTTACCCATACCTCAAGAGGGTGAGGAAAAGAGAGAAAACCCTAATCCTTAAGGCCCTTAACAGAATTTTAGTTGAGAAGGGATGAACAAGATGAGAGAGTCCTAAAGGTATCTTATTTCGATTCATACCCTAAGACTTTGTCCAGGCAGTCACACGGGTCCGGGAGTCCTCGTATTCCGACTAGCGGTGCGAAGGAAAATATTGCCAGCCCCCGGTCATGATCCTTTTCTAGACACCTTGTCTTTCGGATAATCCTCTAATAACTCCCTTAAGTTCTACAGAATTTGTAAAATTTAATAATTATTAATGATTAGATGAGGAACCTACGCTCTGATACCAATTGTAACGACCCCGCCTCCCGGTAACCCCCAATCAAGGGAGACCCAAAAGTTGGAATCGTTAATCAATTTACAAGATCAAAGGTTCAACATATAATCAACAATAATTATAAAATTCTACTAACTAAACAGGAATTGGGTACAAAAACTAAAACTTTTACTTACCTTTATAAAACTGGGAAATCTAACTATCTACAGCTTGAAATACTCTATCTAATCCTCCTTGCACTTTATTTCTTAATTTCACGATGTGCCACTTTACTGTTTGTGATTTTTAGGATAGTACCTAAAACTCCGACAAATAAAACATCGATCAGCAATTGCTGGTATGTGGAGGCAACTAAAATTTCACAATTAGGTCTAACAATTTAAGTATTGCAATCAAGGTAATTAACAAGTCAATTTACATTTTTCCATGTGACAATCCCCACCGCTTTTGCCCTAACCCTGGATTTGAGTTAAGGCCACCTTCTCAATCCTGAGCTTGGTGCCTGGGAGTCACCTCTCATGGTGCTCCTTAGTCTTGCCTCATCAATCACCTTCTCATTCCCGAGCTTGGTGTTTAGGGTCACCTCTCATGGTGCCCATTGGTCTACCCTCCTGGGCCTGACCTTTATGGAATCTTCCATCAGGGTGGCATGTAGGTGCAGGATTTACACATTTATATTAAATGGTGATAGTCCTAGTCACTTTATAATTGCAATATGAACATCCAAACAGTTTAGTTGCATTCAATGCGATTAAACATCCGGGAATCCATCGGGAAACTAAAGGAGTTATTCATAATTAACCACATACCTGTTTTGCAGAATCAACAATTCCAAGAAAATCAGTAATCCAGAGTAAATCAAGCAAGCACAATTTCATCCTGAAATATTCATCCAATATTTTCTATCATGAATCATTATATACAAATCTAATAGGCCTAATCATGACCTAGGGTTACTAGCCCTTTTTAGGGTTTACTTTGAAATTAGGGTTTTACTTCCCTCTACCCTAATTTTCTCATCTATACTTCACGAAAGTTATTCATGTTACCTTTTAACAATATATATAACCTTAATTTCAGAAACAACACATTTAATCATCAAATAAGTCCATTAAGCCTCTTTTCATTAAAGCTATCATTTTATCCTTTCTAATCTATGACAAAGTCATTATGCTAGTTTATCATTAATTCATAGTTCATTATGGTCCTAATCACATAAAAACTCGATTTGCTATTAACTCCACCTTTTATTCATGAGAAAACCCTAATTACTATATTTAGAGCATTTATCCACAAATTAGGAACTTAATGCTTGAAATAGCTTAGATTCAGCATATTCCAACTTTAATCATGAAATTAATCAATTAAAGCCATTAATAGTCGATTTAATCAACATTAGGGTTTCAAGGCCCATTAAGGTATATTCATGCATATGAAACTCTAAATTAACTAATTATATACAAAGTTCATGCTTTTTCTTCCTAATGTTCCTTTTATCATTAACAGGGTAATATCAACTTTAAGCATCTATTAAACCCTACTAATCACATTAAACATATCAAAATAGGGTTCTTTAAATATTAATACATTTAAAGTTGACATCTTGCATTACTTTTTGAATTGCACTCAGAATCAGGCTTTAATTATATTTTTAATGGATTCCTCTCATTTTTCTGAGTAACTTTCATATTTTATGCGTGCTAAACTGAGCTACGAATAATTAGCTATGAAAATTTTACAAAATCTACTTACCCCGACCAATGAGAGGCTGCCACGCAGGCCTTTCCATGCAATGTTGGCTGTTCCTTTGGGAAACATAATCAAATTACCGAACTGCCCCTGCGTAAGTTGTTTCTTCTTCTTTCCTCGGAGGGGTAGAATCGTCCGATGCGCCCAAGTTCCTTCTTCATCCTCGCGAGCTTGCCAGGGTGCCGACCTGCAACAGTAGCCGCGCACAGCGTGGCCTCCCTACCTCCTCCCCGACCCCGAAGGTCACTAGGGAGGGTACTCTTCCCTCCGCCGTACACCTACGCACCAGATGGTGCCCTCCTCTCGCAGCTAGGGCCGCTGGCCTATGCTACCTGGGCCTACAACCCGCGGCCGGCCTGGAAGCCGCGCTGTAGGTGCGGTGGGGTGGTGGCGGTTAGAGAAAGGTGAAAAACCACCTTATAACATTGGAGTTACTTCGTGATTCCTCTGATATCCTTCTACCAAAGCTAGTTGCCCCAAGAGAACCCTAGGTGTTCTTGTTTAAGATTTCAATATGCAAAGAAAAAGAAGAAGATGAGGAAGAGGGTGGGAGCCGTGGGATCTCTAGAACTCGACCCAAATGGTCTACCCCTTAAATAGGGGAGGTCATGAGGCCCCCAGGTCGGCTATTTGTGAATCAAAGCGTTCCTTTCCAACTAGGAAACCAAATCCTTCAATGAGAAATTGCCTTCTCTCTCTTCTTTATCCCCTTGATATTCCTTATGCTTTGGTTATTAGTAAATTCGAGAATTATCACTTTTAATATCCTTGCCCTTGGATTTTAATCCTTTGGCCTCGAAATCAAGTTTTCCTTACAAAAAATACTTCCTTTTTATTAATATCTCCAAAAATCAATAATAATGTATTATTCTTTTATTTTGCAAATTTGGTATTTTCTCTTTCCTCTTTCTTCATTGGGACTCCTTGGATCCCAAGACACTCAAATACTTCGAAATTCCTTTTTAAGGAATACTAATTATCCTTAAATGCGTCAATATGCATTATTCTTCATTATTTCCTATTATCTTGTTTATTTCTTATTAACATAGTTCTTTTTGAGGATTTCTCTTTATTTCCTTTTTATTTTCCTCGTTGGTTTTCCTTTTTTACATTAGGAATCCTTGGGACACGAAATCCCACTAAGGATAATTCAATTGTATCTCTTTTTACTTATTTTCCACATATTACCATTATTTTCAATTTATTTCTCGATAAGGAAATATTTAGTTGATCTTTTCTATTATTATTGTATTCTCAATGCCACCTTGGACTTCTTGGAACCCAAGGAATCCAAGAGGCACGAAATCCCTCTTTGGATTTGCTTTCTAAAGGTTTCCACACTTTTCCTTTTTCTCTATTTTCTTATTTACTTGATGATAGTGGAACTTCTTTTTATCCCTGTTATTGGGCCCAATAGACAATAAAGCCCACAAACAAATTAACAAGGCTATTTTTTTAAACAAAAATTAGGCATTCATTCATTATTTGTTCATTTATCTTTAATATGAGAAATCACATTTCTCAGTAAATGAACCCAAAATTTGGGGTTGTAACAATAACCCATCTACTACATGTAGCTATTACAATAGGTGAATTCGTGTTGTGTGATTACGGTATATTATAATAGGTTAGTTGACATTGTGTTATGGTTGTCTATTACAATGATTTATCATGTTTGGCTGTTACAACAGATCACAAAATGTTGTGTAATTATAGTATATAACAACATGTCAGAGTTTGTTGTGTGATCTTCATATATAATAATGGGTTTTAACATGTTGTTATATTGTGGTCTATTACAACATATACCTATTACAATAGGTGAACACATGTTATGTGATTATGATATATGACAATGGGTTACTCTATGTTGTATAATTATTGTATATTACAATATGTTATCATGTGTGACTATTACAATGGGTCACCATATGTTGTGTAATTAATGTCTTTTACAACAAGTTAAGTATGTTGTGCTAGTATAGTCTATTATAATATTTTAGCCCCTATTGTAATATCATGTATACTACAACAGGTTTGGCATGTTGTATATAACTTTGTTGTATAAAATATACAATATACAACACACAAATAGGTTTGTTGTGATAAGTTTGCTAACTACAACACAACTAGAAGAATTGTTCTATTTCTCCCATTGTAAAAAGCATTTTCTATACTAGTGTTTGTAAGGTTTTTCTTTAATGAAAACTAGACTTTATGGACTTAAAATTGGTACAAAATGTAGTTTGACATCTAAAAATAGGATCAAGTAATGGTATGGAATAAATTGCTATGAATGATCAATATGCATGATAAGTTTGTGGGAACGTAGTGTCCTGACCCGACATAGAGAACAATGACTAATGTGCTTGGTGGACGTTGCACATCTTGGCCATTGCAATTGCAACATTGGTGAATGTGACATGAGGCCAAACTCATGTAACCCATTTTATGGTAGACAATTCTTTTCGAGGGGATTCCGTCATGTTTCGGTTGATGCAACAACTTTTTTTTTGAATCAGGTCAAGGGAGGCCAAAAAAACTATTTCTTGGATGAAATGATATTAATATGGTCTAAAATGTAATTTTCATTCAATACATCATATATAAATTTAACACTAATGATGCCTGTGCCACTTTTAGATCTTTTCAATCTACATGAGCTAGTGTGGAGGTTGAAGAATCTATTCTTGGTTGAGAAACCCTTGCATGTTGGAGATTTTGTAATATTTTCAAAAACCCAATCTCAAAATAACCTTCTTTACCACATAAAGATGAATTCTATGTAAGATTTTATATGTATTGTCATACTTTATTTAGTTATCTCTCATCTCTTCCCTCTTGACCTAAGTTTGTATCAAATCAGGGTAGAAATAATAGTTTTTCCAAATGGACTTTGCTTTTCTTCCTCTTTAGTCCCATGGATGTGTTTGATTGATCCTTGATGTAGGGTTTCAAGTTTTTTTGACTAGACTCCATGAGGTAAGTGATTAACCTCTATTTAGTAACATTTGTAGTGCAGTTCCTACCTATAACCTTCTAGTCTTACTAATTGTGTGTTAAATGGATTAAATATGTGCTGTTTAGGATGCTTCCTTATATTAAAAAATTACTTTATATATATCATATTTATCTATTATAATAGGAAAAAGGAGGATTTTCATATTTCCTTATAGCACAAAGTTAAGAAATTTACATTATCTTACCTAGCAAAATTTTGATGTTCTGGCAATCTTTGGAATATTGAATTCATATAAATGGAGTCTTAGAGAAATATTTAATAGCTGTATTCATACTAATGGATGATGATAATACTACTCCTAGTAGTTCCTTTTGATCACTATTGGAAATATGGAAAAGGTATGGTTGAAATAGGAAAAGTCTAACAACAACTGTGCATAGTACATTTGAATTAGGAACTGTGCATAGTACATTTGAATTAGGATTTTATTGTATCTAATTTGTAAAATTCACAATACATAGTACAATATTGTATATATTTATATTTTTAAAAGTTAATATGAGTAACTAGACTAATAATTTATTGAAATAGGAATCATGTATTTGCACTGTGCACCATATGATTACCTCATTGATGGGACGTTGAGAAACTGAATGGATATCCATCTACCAATTTGGGGAATGTGAAAATGTATATATAGTCATATGTTATTGAATATACATGTTTTACCACAATTCATATGAGGAATGATACCTGGGATCTCTGGTTCACCTATGTTTATGAATGCAGTGAAGGTTGGAACTCTTGTTGTTTATATGGAAGTCACCAACAATGTAACTGGAAAGATGTGAATATGATATGATACATGTGATATAGAGGTTTCAACTTTCATGACCTGAACACCCAATAAAAACTTGTTGTTTTGTTTAGGTTACATGAGCATGAACCTCTATCTTTGTATTCATACCAACAAAGAAATTGTGGGATCTTAACAAAACCAAATAATTGTAAGATCCTCTACATCGAGGTAGAAGACTTCATAGCCACAAGCTAGTAGTTCATGTTGTAAATTCCAAACTACTGAAAAAATACAAAAACCAAAGTAAAGTGTAATTACTAAGTCCTACAATAAATGTGACCTTTACCCTATAATTTAATAAAATACAAAATGATAAGAGTTTAGTTTATAAGAAAAATAAGATAGAGAACACAGCAATAACAAATGCCCTGATCACAATAGAATCCATCCAAGGATGTCTATACTAGGAAGGGTGAAGTAGACTATGTACTATAACATACAAAAGGAAGTATCTCAAGTATGTATATCGATTACTCAAAACCAACCAACTAGGTATTAATAGTATTCCATTTCATCAGAGTCCCCAAAAATAAGCGGTGAACTACATATTGTAGTCATGTAGTTTGGCGGGGGAATCCAACAATAGTTGGGCATTCATTGGTACAAAAGATAATAATAAATGGTGTGAACAACCCTTTTGGATCTACTCCTTCTAAGATTTACTTCATATTATGTGTCTGCCCTCATGGAACCACATTATGAGGAGATAGAGTGTTTTCGGATACCTTCTTGAGTACCCAGTCTAACATCCACAACTCTATAGGAGTTATTTAGCCAACGTCACGACTTACAAGGCAAACACAGAAAAGCTCAAGGCTATTTAATTAGTAGTCTTAAGATTCCATGACACGCCTTAATATTTGTATGGTAAATCACACAATAGTATTTTACTTGTATGCAACAATACAAGTGTGTCTACGGAAAAATTTAAAGAAAAAATTTGTCCATTTAATTTGAACCAGTAAGTAGTACACTTAGTCTGATCAGCCCATTTAGTGTAGTTAGTCTCAAAGAAATCAGTGTAATAGTCAAGGTATAAATAGTATTAATGAGGGATCAGAGATCGAAAAAGTTAAAATATGAGTTACATGCATGCATGTTACTAGTAATGCACATTATCAGTTTACGAAAAAGTTTATTTCTTTTTCTTTAATTTACATTAGTGATCTACCTTTAAGCCAATTCCTACGGTGGTTTCATTGCTTACTTTATGATTTTTTTACCACTTTTTGAATTACTCATTCAAAACTGAATGACTTACACTTAGTCAAACCTTTATATATATATATATATATATATATATGGAGATGATCAGGTGTGGTCTGCAGACGGCTTACGGACTTAATATTTTTCCTCCCGCTCCTGGTTTTATGCTCGTCCGTTCCTACTTCGTCACGACATTTGCTTTTCGTATTTCAATTTTAGTATACTCCACGTATGAAAACGCAACCTCCACTCTTAACATCCAGCCGCTCTGCCCACTCGTTAACTGGAAGAACCGTAGTCCATGATTAATTGTGGAAGAAAGAAAGATGAAAGCGTTGCATGGTCCGACTAACTTCTTTGCCTTTTTTCTATGGTAAGGCGATGTCGTCTGTGATCAAGCTTGAACGACGTCTTTTCATGCCCGCCGCCACGGCCAATAGTACTGTAAGGAGATGATCGGGTGCGGTCTACGGACGGCTTACGGACTTAATATTTTGTCTCCCGCTCCTGGTTTTATGCTCGTCTGTTCCTACTTCGTCACGACATTTGCTTTTCGTATTTCAATTTTAGTATACTCCACGTATGAAAATGCAGCCTTCACTCTTAACATCCAGCCACTCTGCCCACTCGTTAATTGGAAGAACCGTAGTCCATGATTAATTGTGGAAGAAAGAAAGATGAAAGCGCTGCATGGTCCGACTAACTCCTTTGCCTTTTTTCTTTGGTAAGGCGATGTCGTCTGTGATCAAGCTTGAACGACGTCTTTTCATGCCAGCCGCCACAGCCAATAGTACTGTAAGTCTCGTCTAACTCCGTCTTCCACATGTTGCACTCGATGGCCTTTGCCCAGACTGCAGAACATTTATGAATGAAGGACAAGAGTTCATGTAGTATCATGAATGCCTACCCCCATGGAAGCACAACATGTGTCGTCCTGGACTTGCTCCAGCTTTATCTTCATTGTACCATCTACGAAGGGCAGTTTGGTGGCTTAAACTGGAGGAGGGTTGATGCTTGACCATGCGGATAACGTACCATGTTGATCGAGATGGAATTTTAGTTAATATGTATATTCCATGTGCGTGTTGTGATCTATGGTTATAATTTGCTTAGTTTCTCTTGTGCAATTATGGCTGGCATGTTGATTCAATCTATAACTGTTCATTGAGCTGTTGCTTGGCCACCTGCATAATATTTCTCTTGAACACTATGAATTTCCTCGTTACAGGTGTAATAGGAGTAATATAGATAAGTGGCTTGTCGTTTAACTTGTCGGCCCTCCTAGACGTCGTTTCTATTTCCATAGAGTATATCACGAGGGCGCCCGTGTCCGTAAACCAGAGACAAAGTTGGTGTGTCTTCAAGTTTTATCGTGGATCAAGATGTTGTTGCCGTCCGGAGGGATCTTGAGATCACTGATCCCAATTCCTTGCCACCAGAGCCAGAACCAGTGACAAGGCAAAGGCCATCAAGTGGCGCCAGATGTGGAAGATGGAGTAGGACGGGACTTGCAGTATTGCTGGCCACGACGGCAAGCATGAATAGACATTGTCCAACCTAGTTCACTGACGGCATCGCCTTACCGGATAAAGAAGTCAGCGGAGTTAGTCGGACCATGCGGCGCTTTTAGCTTTCTTTCCTCCACAAAAATCATGGACTATGGTTCTTCTAGTTAACTGGAGTGGGAAGAGAGGCAACGGAGGTTAAGAGTCGAGGTTGCGTTCTCATACGTGGAGAATACTAAAATTGAAATATGAAAACCAAACGCGCGAGTGGGAACTAACAAGTGTAAAACCAGGAATAGGAGGCAAAATGTTAAGTCCGTAAGCCGTCCGCAGACCGCACCAGATCATCTCCATATATATATATATATATATATATATATATATATATATATATATATATATATATATATATATATATATATATATATATATATATGCATTTGAAAATTCTATGACACACTCATATGCGACATTAGTTTATTCTAGTCCGTTCTTGTTACTCTAGGTCCTTATATAGAAACATAATGAGTAATACATTTTAATGTGTAATATTATTTCATTATTACCGAGCTTTTATTCAACAATAAGACTTGTGAGAATGTATATGACTAGATGTAGTATTAAAGATGTAATCCACCAATTTGAGTTTAAAATCGAATAATATCTATCAGATTCACATTGTCATGGTAAGTTGTCTCATATGGTTGAATCGTATAAATGAAAGAGTTTTCTAAATGGAAAATCTTTTGGTGGTTTTTAGCGTGCTTAATCTCTATTTTATTCCCTAATCTCGCCCTTAGTAGAAATTCTGAGATGTGGGTTTAACACTTTCTTTGCGCCATTAAAAAAAGAAAAAAAAGAAATCTGTTATAGATATTTTCTATAAATTCACCTCAAATATAAAGAATTTTATGAGAAACTGTATTCCACATGTTGTTAATTACAACAATGGACAACATATTTTTTTCTTGTGAAATTGTAATGTAGCTTCGGATTTTGAAGAAAATAATTGTGTCAAGATATTAAATGAATTTTGTTTAATCTAATGAAAAGCCTCCTAAAAGTAAACATATATGAATACTTCTATTCTCTCAATGACATAAGGTGTAAGAGGAAAACCATTGATCCAAAAACATGGAGAGTTGAGTGAGTGGTTTTCAGGAGTTTGAGCCTTCTAACGAAGGATACTATCTTATCTTTACAACCACGTAACCTACTTTTTATTTTATGAATTAAAGGATAGCTATTAGACTTTATAGGTCAATAACTGGTGCAAGAAAAAGTACCCCACCGTGATGGATATACTTTGAATATTAAGAATAATATACCCAAGGTGGGTAATGACTTCTTGGCTAAGGATCAATGAAATCTCTGAGTTGCTAAGGAAGAATACATTTATATTTTTAATTTCAAAAAAGATCCTTTTAATATCTTTATGAGTCTTTACATGACCATAAAAAATAAGATATTGTCATCAATAGATAATATGCTTAAAAATAAAAAAGAGTATTGGAACTTTTCTATTTCCATAAATCCTTATCTCCTGTCGTTCTAAAAAAGGAAATGAGGCCTTCCATGAAATGAATAAACATAAAGGATGTAGGAGAACGAACCAGTCATTTTTGTTAGTTGGTTTCAACAAGTTAGTAAGAACTCCACTTCTATAAAGTTTCATTTTTATACTCGAGAAGATCTCTCTTGTCCAACTATTTAAGTATATTGGCATTTTCATTCTCTGGAGGATACAAACATATAAACCACTTTAAATAATAGAAGTGCACCAGTAAATATTCTTGACATTCTTTGCCTTCTTTCCTATTAAAATTATAAATCAGGTCATTTGGCAAGAGGACAAGATCACTAATATCTCTCCCTTTGAGAATGAAATTTGGTTGCTTTTAATAAGAGTAGGAAGAATTGGGTGAATAAAAAAAGTTGCACACAGGACTAGAAATCTAGTCTTTAATTTGCAAAGCATCTTTGGTCTTTAGGATAAGACCTAGAAACATGCAATTCATTTTCTTGTATTTTTTTATTATAAATTTTCGCCCTTTCCTTCTTGTGTGTTTTTCTATTACCTTTTTCTTTTTTTTTGAAAATAGTGGTGATGTTTTGTATCTCCATTTGCTGCATTTGCATTGGAAGCTCAACCATTTTGAACTTTCTTCTAAAACAAAACAAAAGTTTGATCAAGCCGAACGATTTGTAACATCCCTGACCTGGGTTATGAGTCAACCCTAGGTGTTTTGCCTAAATATGTAATTAAATCTTTGTGATTAACTCTGAGCATGTAATTAAGTTTCTCAGAAATGTATATTTCAGTATTTGCTCCTTTTTATTTAAAGTTGTAGCATTGTTTTGATATACAGGGACCTATGTGCAATTCACCCAGTTAAAAGGGTTAGCTTGCAAATTGCACATGTTGAGATGTTCCTCTGATGTTGAGACATCATGAGAATCTTTTTGGTAAAGTTTGAGGGATTTCCCAAGCTAGGGCACCAAGGTGCAGCTGTGGAAGCAATCCCGGTGCTTGAAACCCTAATTTGGGGTAAAATGCAAATTACCCAAATTAAGGAATCCAAATTGTAAAATATGTCATCTAATGTATCTTCTTAGACTCTTTCCATTATTAAGAGAAGAAATGATGAGGGAGTCACCTCAATTGAATTATCAAGTTATGAGATATGCCTTGTGATTGAATAATCAGGGTATATGTGCAATATTTCTTTATGTATGTACCTCATTATTAGCTTGCTCTCCTTTACCTTCTTTTCCTAAGACCTTAAGAGAAGGTTTGTCCTTAGAATAAAGAGGAAGGGACGATCAAGTAAAGAAGGAGGGACCTATTTGGAATTATGGACAACTTATGAACTAATGTTGAAAATCCTACCCCATGTATATAAGCTCTCCTTCCCTTAGTTGCAAGGGAACTTACCCTTCGTTCCCTTACTGTTTCATTTCACTAAAGACGACCAAGGACTGCCTTGGAGCTAAGGAGGACGACCAAGGGGTGCAAGGTAGGTTTAAACCCCTCTTCTTACCTAATTCCATGGTTAGAACTCGAATTCAAGGTCATCTTCATGGCTAACTCTTGAAACCCTACCTTTCTAGCCGTCTCTTTTCATCCTTCCTTGGAGTTTTCACCTTGGCCAACCTGTAAGAACTCAAGGACACCATTAGAGCTTGAAGCATGAAAGCTTGGAGCTCAAGAAGCAAGCTTTAGGCGGGTTTTATAACTCTAAACCCATGCTTTATTATGTACATCTCTATATGCGGTTTGATGATAGCTCTTAGTGTTTCCCTACTTTTCCCTGCTATTTTGCGAGAAAATCCATGGGATATTCGTACTGTTCTTGAGATAGGAGATGAAGGCGTGATTTCCAAGAAAAACCCACCGCTTTTCACTTCCTTAAACGGTCTCAAAAGTTTGCTCTCTCGGTCTCAAGACCGCGAGGTGAGCAAACGGTCTCGAGACCGCGACAGGGAAAACGGTCTTCACGATCGTTTTGCCCCGTTGACAGGGCATGGACCGTATAATAAACCTGTTCCTAATTTCATAGGCTAATTACCCTCAAAATTAGGGAGGCTAACTCCAAAGGAATCGGGAGATATGACCTTTTTAAGTAACAACTTTATTTGAATTTATTCCTGATTTTCAAACGGTCTGAAATTGCCTTTTTGGGCAAACGGTCTCAAGACCGTGTAAGGTCGTTGACTAGGCGTTGACCGTATGAGATTACTGTTCAAAATTATGTTAATTAACAACTAACCAAGTTTTATGGTCTAATTCCAAACGGGCTAAGAGTTGAAGGGTGAATACTAGGGCTAACCCTAGATGAAATCAGTACTGAAATTATGGTGACCTAATTAGGGTTTTTAGGGTTGATTGACCTAAACGGTCTCAAGACCGTTTGGGGGTCATCCAAACGGTCTCAAGACCGAGAGGGCAATCAACCATGACCGTTTGGAGGTCTGGGGTTAAGAATAGTTGACCAATTGAAGGTATAATTACACCAAATTACTTTGCAATTAAATATTGATATGATCATCAACTCAATAGGTCAGACCTTGATGAAATTGCACTAGAATCCAAAATTGGATGGGCAAACGGTCTCAAGACCGTTTGGAACTCATCCAAATGGTCTCAAGACCGAGAGGACAATCACCCAAGACCGTTTGAAGGTCTAGGGTTAAGTAATTTGACCAATTGAGGACCCAATTGCAAACAAGTTATCAATTTAACTAAAATTCTGTTTGTGGATCAATCATGGTTCAACCCCTATCAAATCACCTTGGACTTTGATGAAATCTTGAGAAAACGGTCTCAAGACCATGTGGGGTCCACCCACATGACCTCAAGACCGTTTGGGCCACGTTTGGGCCCAATTGGAGCTCAATTGAAGGGTTCAACCTTGTGTTGAGTCACATTCACTACTACAGAAATAGCATTCAGTGTCACTTTTCTTGGCGTCGGTTATTAAGGAAAACCGACGCCTAACATATAAGGCGTTGGTTGTTTAAGCAAACCGACGTCTATATTCGAAGACCAGCCAGACACAGGTACCGCTTTGTATTAAGCGTTGGTTGTTTATAACAAACCGACGCGTAAAGTCGCCCGCGAAATCCATATTTCGATAAAAAAAAATAGTGTCATTTTCAGCGTCGGTTATATACGTAGAAACCGACGCCTATGTGCGATGAAAATTTGCACGAAAAGTGTCACTTTCAGCGTCGGTTATCCTTGTAGAACCGACGCTGAAAGTGGTTCCCGCCAAATAATTTCATGAAAATATCGTCCAATTGGACGTCGGTTTTTTAAAACAACCGACGCTAAAGATGTTTAGGCGTCGGTTGTTTTAAACAACCGACGCTATTTGGGAACTTCATTACCCTCGATCGCCCGACTCTTCCCCTTTCTTCTGTTTCATTGCAATTTCCCTATTTCTCTACTGTCGCCGATTTCTCTCCGACGATTTCTTCTTCAGCTCCCCTTCTCCGGCGCCCCCTTCTCCGCCACCAGTCCTGCTCGCCGCCGCTCCTACCGCCGTTGGACACCTGCTCGCCGCCGCTCCTGCTCGCCGACGCCTATTGTTGCTCTGCGTCGCCGCCACCGCCGCCGCCTGCTCGCCGCCGCTCCTACTCGCCGACGATCCTGCTCCTGCTGCTGCTCTTCATCGCCGCTGCCGCCGCCCGCTCCTTCCTCCTTGTTGCTGCTCTGCGTCTCCTTGCTCACGCTCTAACTCTGCTGCTCACAAGGTACTAGCATCAAACCCTTCCTCTGCCATTCTTTCTAGGTTGACGCCCTAACTCTGCTGCTGTTTTAATGCTAGTGTCAGGGCTATCTATCTAGGTTGATGTATGAGCTATCCCCTGTATTTTTTTTCCTGCTCTCTTTGTGTGTATGAGCCTGTTCCTTGGTTGTGTATATATGGTCTTGCTGTTTGGAGATGTTTTGATCCCCTGTGTGGGATACTTTATCCTTTTGTTCTTTATGTTTGGTCAGGTGTGTTGTCTGTAAATGCCCAAAGTTTTTTTGGTATCAATAGTTGAGTGTTTTTCACAAAAAAAAAGATGGAGAAGTTAAATGGATACAACTCTGTACATAGGTAGGTGTAGTTCTCTAGCTAATTACAATAAGAACATGAAAATATGATAATAAACATCTACAACCTAATGCCACCTACCAAGACATATACTAATACCACCTCCTCACCTATCAAAATCTTAAGGTTAGACATATAAAGGAGGAAGAGTTGTGAAACATGTGTACATGAATCTGAAGCCACTATACAAACTCTGTTTGAGTGTTTAAGTATCAAGCATCGTTAGTCCAATACATAAGTACTAGAAGTATCCATGGGTTAAATAAGGTGAACTAGCTGTGTAATGTTAGGGTTTCTGTAGTAGTGGGTGCGCCTACTACATTTGGGGGTGCGCCTTATACTATTTGATATCCTTGATTTTATCTTCTATCCTAAATAAAATTAAGGGACCCATGATTAGAAAACAATTCCAAACTTAGAGAACAGCGGGGAAATGCTGCCGAAATTTTCTCGAAAACCCAATACACATTATACACTTACTAGTGAGATTAGGTGTTCAAGGATGGGATAGGTGGTACACATTTATTATATATAAGAATGACATCACATGTGTTTGTTGGCATTTCCCCGTTTGTTCTCTAAGTATATATGTACTTAGAGAACAGCGGGGAAATGCTGCCTAATCTTTTCCTAATATATACTTGTTTCCTAATATATACTTGTTTTCTCTGATCATAGAATGGATAGATCATGGATGTCCATTCGTAATCGTTGCACCCCAGAGTTTATATCTGGTCTTGATCAGTTTATTAGATTTGCCGAGGAACATAGGAAAAAACCTACAGATAGGTTCTACTGTCCATGTAGGCATTGCAAGATGATAAGAGTGTCGTCTAAAATAGTGGGGTCACTCTTCAAGCGTCGACTATGTACTTTTTAAGTGTAAAGGATAAGAGTCCACGTGAAGCTAAAATGTCATATTACGATGTCATTGAGGACATTTGGGAGTTTGACTACATAGATTTCAAAATTCCGCTCTTTAAATGTAATTGGGTTGATAACACCAAAGGAGTTATAGTGGATGAATTGGGTTTCACTTTGGTGAACTTTGAAAAGATTGGCGAGAAGGGTGAACCATTCATATTGGCATCACAGGCGAAACAAATATTCTATATCGATGATCCTGCGAATGATAAATGGTCAGTTGTTCTTCATGGTAAAAGACAGTTCATTGAAGATCCTATAGATGAAGAAGAGTACTATGATAAGTATGATGACTCCAGTCCATTCTCAGTTGGGTTGCCCACTCCACAAAATATTGAAGCTAATGATGACTTATATGTGCGCGGAGATCACAATGAAGGATTGTTAATTGATAAAAGATCACAATTTTAGAGACATGTATGTTAATACAAATGCTAAATGTTTGCCTTTTTCTAGTTAATACAAATGCTAAATGTTTGCATTTTAAATGACATTTTCAGATGGCTGACCATGATGAGCATGATGTCCATGATGAGCATGAAGTCCATGATGAGCATGCTGTCCATGACGAGCATGGAGAGGATACTAATGTAAGTTCTAAAAACATATCCTGTATTTCTATAAAATTCATTATCTTCTAGTTATGTCATATATCCTATATTTCTATATTGGGCTAATTTAGTGTGTTTTATTTTTGTCAAATTTTAGGTTGATGCACCTGTACCCACTGAAGCACTGGAGCAACTTGATGCGCAACACCAAACACTTAACAAGAAAAGGGGCATCACTCTGTTGAAGAAGTTATTAACGCTAAGTGGTAGTGGATCCAAATTGGTGGTGGAGTTTGATAATGGAGGAAATCCAATTGGAGTGAACCGCAATAATTTTGTAAACTATCTTGGGTGTACCACTCGGAGCCATTGTGGTGTTAAGTATGACAATTGGCATAAAGTTCCTCAAGGGAAAAAAGACTTGATATGGAAGGATTTATGCGTGAGTTATTATTATTTGCAATTCTATTTTGTAGATTACAAATTCTATTATTTGCAATTCTATTTTGGATACTAGTTAATAACATTTCTATTTTACAGAATCTGTTTGCATTGGATGAGAAGTTGCATCGTAAAAATGTGATGCAACGTGCTGGAAAGATGCTTAGGAATTATAGGAAAAATCTGAACAGAGAATACATAAAAGAGGGTGATAAGAAGAAGAAGTCAGCCCTTGAACAATGGAACTTCTTGGACAAAGAAGATTGGGACAATTTTGTTGCTTCAAGAAAATCTGAAGAATTCAAGGTATTAGGCGTCACTCCCAATTTAATTAATATACATTGTATTCACCTATTCAAGATTAGCATTTAGTGCTACTAACCAAATCATTAATGTGCATACTAACTAGGCCCTCAGTGACGCACAAAAAGCAAGGCGTGCACTGAATGTGAATGACCACACTATGGGTCCAAAAGGCTATGCAAGCGTTCGCCAAAGACTACAGGCGGAGTCTGCGGCTACTCAGGAGTCTGCCACACCCATGCCTCGCCATGATATCTGGATAGCTGGCAGGCAAAACAAGAAGGGTGAAATAAAGAAGCCTGTAACTGCTGAGGCGGCTGCAAAAATGGTAAAATAACACTCTTAGAGAAATCGTTTGAATATTGATTATTTGTGGTGTTAACTTACCAATTTCTGTTTATGGTGATTAGCGGGAGCTGCACGAGCAGAGGAAACAAGACACGTTCATCCCTCAGGGCACAAGGGATGAATTGACAGTTGCTCTGGGTAACCCAGAGCATCCTGGACGTGTTAGAGGTGCCGGCGCTGGTGTTGGCATCAAAGCATTCTTTGGGCCATCCCAGCGCAAACCCAGAGCGGGACTTTCTCAAGAAGAGGTAACCTATTCTTTTTTTAGAATGTTACTGCAAAACGAAATTCATTAATAAGAAGCTAATGTTTCTTTTATCCATGTATAGGAGAATAAGAGAGTTGAGGATTTAGTTGCTAAGAAGGTCAACGATGTAGTTGCTGAGAAGGTCAAGGAAGAATTGTTGCGGTGGCAGGCATCTCAGGCTTCCAATACGCCTATGGCGACCCACTCTTCTCCTGATGCACAGACTGCGAGTAATCCTGGAGACCCATCGCCTAGCACGTCTGCTGTAAGTATTGTTTATGACATTGTAGCTAGTCTTTTCAAGATGATATGTTTTCAAGATTATATGTATATATGTATAACATTCTTTACGTAAATTTGTAGGCATTGAAGCCATGCCACTTAAGAATAGAAGACTATGTTGTTGCAGAGGCACAAGCTTACCCGTCCCTTCCTGGGGAAAGGTTTCACGGGACTCCAATGCCACAGGGCTATGTTCGTGTGGGCCCATTACGTGTGTTACCCGATTGGAGGGAAGTTGCGTTGCCATATGCCCACCCAGATATTGATACACTTGGTGAGGCAGAAGGCGGGGTCATATTGTGGCCCAAAGAAGATGTCGTCTACACGACTGAAATTGTAAGATAAATTTACATTGATTTAGACTGTTGATGTGTATATATGATGTCAACTGATCTGAAATTATATATACAGGTTAAAAAGAAAACACCAGGAGCACCTAGGCCTCCACCTCCACTTCCCGCATTACCAACTTGGGTTCCAACTGACCTAACATACCCGTTAGGTCCTGCTTGTAGGGGAATGGCATGTTGGCTACGGGCACATAATATACATTGCCCTATAATAGTTTCTTTAGATGTAGATTATTAACGTGTATTTTACTACGCGCTAAAAACGCAAGTGTACGCGTCGAGTAATATAGTCCTTGTGAGGCCCGAGTCGAACTCAGGGATACGTGAATTATTGGAGACTTCTACTAACTAATCGCAATCAGCTAGACCAATTAACAAAGTAGGGTTTTGTTGTTCAAATTAAAAGAAAATAAAAATCAAACAAAGAAAACAATCGATTAAAGGTTAATTTAATCAATTAAAAGGGATATCTTTAGGATGGCGGTTTTACCGCGGGTCAACATTGTATTAGATTTCATATAATTCCTCACACTTCTCTCTCTATCCGGGTAGTGGCCTGAAATGAGAATTACCCACTGTCGTGGTGTAATCCACTACTTAGATTTAGGTTGATTCCATCGTCATAGTAATCATTCCCCTAAACTAAGCGCATTAAGATCGGTCCCTCAGTTCCCACCATTAATTTTACAACTCCTTTGTCAAGGGTTTTATTAATTAATGTAGAATTCGTCTCTTTTCAACCGTTAATCCTTCTGTCGAAGTGATTAAGGGCATTAAGTTATTATTATGGTGATCAAGCATAACAATAGAAATAGAGAAAACGAATTTATACCACGGATATGAGAGAAAAATATGAATTATCAATATAAAATCATCATACAATGTATCCCTGGGCTACTCCCGGTCCTAAAGATTGAGGGTTTTAGCCTCTCATGTTCATCTTACACGAATACATGGTAGAAATTGGGGAATTCATAAGAAAAACGTGAAATAAATGGGAAAACCCCTGAACGGAGAAGAACCGGTGGATCCTTGGCGTAGAACACAAGCTTTCCCCGCCTGTCGGTGGTGGAAATTGTCTTCGGTAGCGTCCGAATCACCCGGGATGAGCTTCTCGGCCTCCGTTCTCCTTTCTCTCCTCCTCGGCACTCGTGCAATCCAAAATGAGATGATGATCACGTCTGGGCGGCCGTCATTAGGTATAAGTCCCTAATTAGGTCGTCAAATAACAACAGCCGTCCGATCGAAATCAAAACAAATCCAACGCATATCTGCCGGCGTCGATACCATCGACGCAGGTCGATGGTATCGACCCAGCAGATTAGCGGCAGCTTTCCTTTCCTTCATTCTGAGCGCCTGTGGTGATCTCGATACCATCGACTTGGGTGTCGATGGTATCGACTCCTTTAGCGTCGGTTGTTGTCGTTTAGCGACGTTGTAGCTCTCCTCGTGTCGATGGCATCGACTTGCGTCGATGGTATCGACTTCATCCTCGCCAGCAGCCTGGAGACATCTCAATGCCATCGACATGGGTGTCGATGGTATCGACTCTGTATTGCTCTTCTCGGCTGACAACCTGTGGCTTGGTCGATGGTATCGACATCCGTCGATGGTATCGACGGATGTAGATACTTGTTTTTCTTGAAATTGCACAACAAGACCAAATAAATCCACACGATTTATGATAAGATGATCAATAATGCTTAAAATAATGAAATAAAGGGGATTTGATATAAAATGATGGCAAAGACCAAATAAAGTGAATTATGCAATAATATCCATGAAAATGAGTAATTAAGGCACAAAACACATATGAAATCAGTCTATAAATGCGACTCAAAATCATCGCATCAAACTCCCCTAAGCTTAAACATTGCTCGCCCTCGAGCAACTAATCCTTAGAATAGAATTGCGAATGTCAACTAACAATCAAAATACCAACCCACATCACAAATGACTCCCACTGGACGTTCTCAAACCGGCCTACCCTAATCACAGAACAGTAATTACCCTATAGGCGACAATAACCATCAATAAAAGAAATTATCCTTCAAACCGATGAACACTATCACATAAGGCAGTTAACATAATAAAGTTCGCCGATTCAGCCATGGTGCATCTTGTGATCGCCTAAACTACGTTGCTCGCCCTAACTACCATCTACATGGAAGCCGTCCTCCTTATACACATGAGTGAGGAGAATATCACGGTGGACTACCAATCCGAGAAACGGGTGGATGGAATGGGTGGTTCATGGGAGAATTTGGAAGTATTACACAGTTTCAAAATGCATATAACAAAATGCCCTAAATGATGCAAATGCACATTAAGAATGCCCTACTTCCTAAAAGTGGGTGGAATGATGCATGCACTAACCTTCTACCTCAAAATGAGATAGAAATCTACTTAAGCCACATCATGTACTCAATTCCCCTGTTATACAAGTGATATCATTCCTTTCTCCCTCTTATTCCTTTTCTTTCCAACTCTCCCTTTTTTTTTCTTTTTCTAATTTTTTTTTCTAACATTTTTCATGTTTTCAGAATTTTTTTCTTCTTTTTTTTCCTTTGCCCATATATCCATAATTGCTTAGAGATACATGTATAAGGCCATTTTCTTTCCAATTGGAGATCTTTGCTTTATTTCGAGGGTATGGAACAAATTAGATCACCTATTTAGGAAAACTGAGATACATGGTGTGCTTATGCATGAAAATCATGAAATTGTGAGTGCAACTACATGACATGCACCTAAGGGTAATATGCATGTATCACTATACATTTTTTCATTCTATGCAAAAACATGAAAATAACAATGCAAAACCTATCTACATGCCATGCACGCAAAAGAAATTGAAACTGCACTTTACTTCCAATTCTTGGGTGGATTATAGGAAATGGGGTGGAATGATCACAAGATTAAGTGACTGAACCTTAGAAGAAAAATATGTGTCCCTCCTTACTGACATGTGCAGTAGTTTAAAGGGTTCGTTCTCTTACATCTGATTAAGGTCTCATTACCATTTGATTAGGTTGGGCTCAAACAACCGTTCCTATCCACTTTCCATGAGTCAAAGGGGGTGTGAGTATGACATATTGCTTCAAAGTTGACATAATCAATCATTTTCATAGGACAAGTTCCCCAAGGACAACCAAGTAAAGCTATCCAAAAGACACAGAAAAATTTTAAATTCCCTTAATTTCCCCATGAAAACAGCAAGATGACAATTTTTAAGACATCCACGATTACACTAGATAGATGTGGATCCTAAATAAAAACTTAAAATTGCAAAAACAAATAACAAAGCAGAAACTAAAAACAATTAAAGAAAAAATAAAAGATAGAGCTGTTCCAGCCACCCCCCTAAGCTTGAATTTGACTATGGCCTCATAGTCAAAAACCAACTTAAGGGTGGAACAGTGATACCCTGATCAATCTTGCGGAGGCGGTGGTGGGTATTGTGGTGCCGTAGGATCCCAAGACGGGTACTCCCCCTGGAAGCTTGGATCATATTGGGTCCTCGGCGGAGGCTGTGGATAGCCTCCAAAGTAGTCTTGACTCCAGTAATGGTCAAAGAAGGGCTCCTGTTGCGTCTCTATCCGCTGCAATCGGTTGTGCATTTGTTCTTGGTTGGCGAGGATGAGCCGCTCGTTCTCGAACATAGCCCTTTGATTATCAAGCAACCGGCCCGTTGTCTCATGGATGCCGGTATACATACCCATGTGCTGCAGCTGAGTCTGCTGTATGTCCTGCAGCATGGTGTACATCCCTTGCATGGAGTAGGGATCCGCAGCTGGCTGCTCTTGCTGTGGTGATGGCGGCGGGGGCTGAGATGATGAAGATGCACCCGGGTGCATCCTAGGACGCTTCCGTGGTGCCACGCGTGCTCGAAGAGGAGTGAAAGCCTCCTCGTCTTCCTCGGCCTCACCTTCTTGGTCTTCACCTCCGCCTTCTTCTTCGGAGGACTCGATGGCTATGATGGGCCATCGGAAATGCTGCTTGCCCTCTATGTGGAAGACGTCGTCCGTCAGGGATGCCTCTTGGTAAGCTTGGTTGACGTGGCAATGAGCGTACGCCAACCCGTCCCGGATAAGAATGAGGTTTGAACGGTGCAAGTGTTGCACGTTCACCTTACTCCGCGTAGAAATCGGAGTCATGGACTGAAAGTTCAGCCCCAAGTAAAGCGCCAACTTGGTGACAAGACCACCAAAGTGTATTGGAGCCTTCCTTGTGCTCCGCTTCACCGCCATGACGCGCTGTAACCAGAATGCTCCCCAGTTGCACTCTTGACGTTTCAGGAGTGCATAGAGAAAGAACAGGTCACTCTCCTGAAACTTGCTCAAAGCAAGATCGCTCCGAGCGAAGAAGGTCAAGCTCAACATCCTATGCAAGACCCGGACGAACGGGTGCTCAAAATCCGCTACCGCGGCATTGTGGTAGCTCACGGTCTTCCCTGCCGGCACTGTAACTAGCTCGGCGAAGATTTTGTCATAGTCGGTGCGGGCGTCGGGGCGTCGGTGATCGTGGCGGCTGTGGTTCCAGTTGAAGATGTCGTTGAACTGCTTCAACGTGATGTTGTAATTGTTGTTGAAGAGTCGGAAGGACACCCTTCCCTGGATCCACGTCTGGTCCGATGGTACCACGTCATTTGGTACGACGCAGATATCAAGAGACGCCATGAACTCGGCCACCAGTTCCTTGTATGTGGGCCATTCACCGAAAAACGGCTGCCCATCCGCATGACAGTCCATCTCATAGAAGCGATTGGTGTGCCGCGCTTGCCCGGCCAACACATAGGCCAAGTTGGCCTCGAATCCCAGCTCCCTGATCATTCCCCGGTCCACATACCGGGTGGCCTCGAACTTCCGCTTCATTATCTCCTCGTAAACCTTCCTCACATCCATGTTGGCATGAATGAGGCGTGGACGAGGGATGGAAGCGGGTGGGGGAGGAACAAACTCCTCGATCTCCATGGGGTGCGCGCTTGATGAAGATGCTCCGCCCGTATGCACCATGATTGCGAGAAGAATGAGATTGGGAGAAAAAAGAGCTCGGTGAAGATGGAGAGAAATTCTCCGCTCGGTGAAGATCTTCGCTCGATGACGCTTCTCCGCAGGTGTAGAGGGCTCGGGGGAGTGCTCGGCGCAATGGGAGATACTTGCTCTGAGGGTGTGACGTCATATGACGTTGCAAGTCCCCTTAAATAGACTTGATCGGCGCCCCTGTTGACCCGTCGATACCATCGACGCGGGTCGATGGTATCGACACGTCTCGCGGGTAGTCGCATCTGTCGCTGGTATCGACGGCTGACGTTTGCTGGATCGAGAAACTCGGATCGCTGACGGGTCGATACCATCGACAGAAGTCGATGGTATCGACGCAACACCCGGATTGCTGACGTGGCTGTTGCGATCGTCGTCGATGTCTTCATGCGGATCGGTGACATGTCCGTCGATGCCATCAACGGGTGTCGATGGTATCGACTTGCTTTTATTGCGACACCTCCGTTTATTGCATTCAACCTGTGATGATATCGATACCATCGACGAGGCCGTCGATGGTATCGAGTTGACTGAGCAAAATTCGTATGAATATCTCCAGAGATCTCGATGGTATCGACTGGGGTGTCGATACCATCGACACTTTTATTGCGACCTGCCTGTGACCATGTCGATGCCATCGACGGGTCCGTAGATGGTATCGACGCAGTGCGATTTCTGCTGGTGTCAACCTGAACCCATGTCGATACCATCGACTGATGTGTCGATGGTATCGACCCTGCCTGTTCCTGCACATTTAACAAACGGATCAAGGTATCATTTTTAAACTAAAAAGTAAACAAAATAAAAGCAAACTACACCTAACATTAAACTATCCTAATGTACCAATGGTTGGGTTGCCTCCCAACAAGCACCCTTCTTTAGCGTCTTAGGCTAGACGGTGTGACAATCATCATCTTTTCACCTTGGGAACTGGGCTTAGAGGATCATTTGGTAATTTGAATTCGACTCGATCTCCTCCAATACCCAAGGACAAAGTCCCTCTGCCTAAGGCAGTCACAACGTCTGCCGTTGCTTGAAACGGTCTTCCAAGGAGAATTTCACAACTTTGGAGTGGTGGCATATCCATGACGACAAAGTCCACAGGGAATATGAATTTATCCACTTTGACGAGAACATCTTCACATACTCCATAGGGTCTCACTGTAGACCCATCTGCCAATTCAATTGTTGCATCCAACTTCTTTATCTCTTTTAACCCCAACTTTTGAAATGTAGCCAAAGGCATGAGATTTATACTAGCACCGGAATCACATTGCGCTTTAGAAACATGTTGACCACCTATTGAACACGGAATGTAAAAACCTCCCGGGTCCTTTCTCTTCTGTGGTGAACTCCCGTGAATCATCGAGCTCACCGTCTCATTCATCCAATAAATTTCATCGTCTTTTATCCGCCTCTTCTTATTAATGATTCCCTTGATGAACCTCCCATAGGCGGGTACTTTCTCGATCATCTCCACTAATGGAATATTGATGTGGAGTTTTCGAAATATCTCCAGGAATTTTTTAAAGTGACGATGCTCTTTCTTTGACTTAGAATTTACCGGATCTGAAACATCAGCTGCATCAACACGCCTGTGAGGTGGCACATAAGAGCTTTTCAGGGGTACCTCCCCTAAGCTTGCTTCAATTATTCCCTCGGACGTGGGCTTTGGCGAGACATCATCAATAGTAGCAGCTTGTTGTGGTTCCTCTCTCGCCTCAGATGTCTCCACATGTGCACAAACAACTTGCACCTGCTCCTCTTGCCTAGATGGAGATACCATACTCACAACTCTCTCTGATTTTCTGAAGAAATGGTTTCCGCCCGGCAATCTATAGTAAGTGCGTGGATACGGTATCGCCGGTGTTGCATTCACATTGAACGTCATTTTTCTTTCTTCTACAGTTTCTTGCACCTGAGATTCCTCATTTCTTACCACCGACATGTACTTAACCTGATGATGTGCTTGAGCCACGTTCGCATTCTCAGCTGGTTTCTGTTGATTGGCGTGCTTGATGGCCGCAACTTCATTTGAAATCTGTGCCACGGTGGTCTCTAATGCTCGCATCTGTGCTCCATGGCTTTGCAGCGTTTGCCCAAATTTGGTTAGAATGTCACCTTGAGATTGTAATTGTTTACCAAACATGGCCATCATCTCTTGGTTTTGCTGAACCATTTGACTTAGCAATTCAGTGTTCTTTTCCTCGGTTCTTTGCTGTGGTTTGGCATCCGGATCCTGCAGAAAATTATTCGGATCCTTCCATGAAAACTTTTTATCCTTTCTCCATGCATAGTCATTGTTTCTATAGCCCTGTTGTTGCATGAACTTTACTTGGGCTTCCTCATCCTTAGATGCATCCTCCTTAGTTAACACCTTCTTGGCTAGAAGATCTAACTTATCATTCAGCTCCCTCACTATTCTGGATTCACCAGCAGCCTTGACATGTTCCACGGCACCTCTGTCACCCCATGACTGTTTCCTAGCCATGTTCTTTAATATCTCCCAGCATCTTGTATCAGTGTTGTTCAAGAAAAATCCTGAACCGGCCGAGTCCAAATTGCTTCTATCATGCTCGGAGAGAGCAAAGTAGAAGATCTTCACTTGGGTTTCCTTGTCCAATCCATGATGTGGACATCTCCTCAACATGACTTGAAATCGCTCCCAAGTCTCAGAATAGGTTTCACCCGCCTGTTGGGTGAAATTGTGGATCTTCCGGATCATATCATTGGTCTTCTCAGGAGGAAAGAACCTCTCGAAGAAAACCTCCACCATGTGATCCCATGATTCAACAAACTCGTCGTCGAGGTTATGAAGCCACTCTCTTGCCACTCCAGCCAAGGAACTCGGGAATAACTTGAGATAGAGCACATCCTACGGAAATCGATCTATCTTCACCATATCGCAGTTCTCCACAAACTGACTAATGTGTGCCACTGGATCTTCATTTTTCAGTCCGTGAAATGCATTGGATTTGACCAAGTTAATCAGTGCTGGGTCGATCTTGTATGTAGGTATGTTTAGCCCCTGTTTCTTTATAGGCCCCTTTGATGCCGAGGAAGAAGACGCCTTGATCTTCTCCCATATTGTCTGTGCTTCAGCCATTACTTCTTCTTGTTCTGGCTCAGATTCAGAATATATATCACTGTGGTGTTCCTCCTCGTAGTAGTCCTCGTCCTCTGGTCCCGCAGATGGAACCTCAGGTGTGCGATTCACGTAGTCTCGACTACGTGTGTGCACCATGCAAAGTACCTGAAATATGGAAATAGGGGTTCAGTACAATGCTTTGAACGAGTCAACACAATTATAGAGAAATAAAGGAATTTTTAAAATTGTTTTAAAATTAATAAAAAAAAAATGTGGCCTAGAATGGCCGCTCTTAGCACTCAAAGTGCCAATAATTCGCCGTATCCCCGGCAACGGCGCAAAAAACTTGACGTGTATTTTACTACGCGCTAAAAACGCAAGTGTACGCGTCGAGTAATATAGGCCTTGTGAGGCCCGAGTCGAACTCAGGGATACGTGAATTATTGGAGACTTCTACTAACTAATCGCAATCAGCTAGACCAATTAACAAAGTAGGGTTTTGTTGTTCAAATTAAAAGAAAATAAAAATCAAACAAAGAAAACAATCGATTAAAGGTTAATTTAATCAATTAAAAGGGATATCTTTAGGATGGCGGTTTTACCGCGGGTCAACATTGTATTAGATTTCATATAATTCCTCACACTTCTCTCTCTATCCGGGTAGTGGCCTGAAATGAGAATTACCCACTGTCGTGGTGTAATCCACTACTTAGATTTAGGTTGATTCCATCGTCATAGTAATCATTCCCCTAAACTAAGCGCATTAAGATCGGTCCCTCAGTTCCCACCATTAATTTTACAACTCCTTTGTCAAGGGTTTTATTAATTAATGTAGAATTCGTCTCTTTTCAACCGTTAATCCTTCTGTCGAAGTGATTAAGGGCATTAAGTTATTATTATGGTGATCAAGCATAACAATAGAAATAGAGAAAACGAATTTATACCACGGATATGAGAGAAAAATATGAATTATCAATATAAAATCATCATACAATGTATCCCCGGGCTACTCCCGGTCCTAAAGATTGAGGGTTTTAGCCTCTCATGTTCATCTTACACGAATACATGGTAGAAATTGGGGAATTCATAAGAAAAACGTGAAATAAATGGGAAAACCCCTGAACGGAGAAGAACCGGTGGATCCTTGGCGTAGAACACAAGCTTTCCCCGCCTGTCGGTGGTGGAAGTTGTCTTCGGCAGCGTCTGAATCACCCGGGATGAGCTTCTCGGCCTCCGTTCTCCTTTCTCTCCTCCTCGGCACTCGTGCAATCCAAAATGAGGTTATGATCACGTCTGGGCGGCCGTCATTAGGTATAAGTCCCTAATTAGGTCGTCAAATAACAACAGCCGTCCGATCGAAATCAAAACAAATCCAACGCATATCTGCCGGCGTCGATACCATCGACGCGTGTCGATGGTATCGACCCAGCAGATTAGCGGCAGCTTTCCTTTCCTTCATTCTGAGTGCCGGTGGTGATCTCGATACCATCGACTTGGGTGTCGATGGTATCGACTCCTTTAGCGTCGGTTGTTGTCGTTTAGCGACGCTGTAGCTCTCCTCGTGTCGATGGCATCGACTTGCGTCGATGGTATCGACTTCATCCTCGCCAGCAGCCTGGAGACATCTCAATGCCATCGACATGGGTGTCGATGGTATCGACTCTGTATTGCTCTTCTCGGCTGACAACCTGTGGCTTGGTCGATGGTATCGACATCCGTCGATGGTATCGACGGATGTAGATACTTGTTTTTCCTGAAATTGCACAACAAGACCAAATAAATCCACACGATTTATGATAAGATGATCAATAATGCTTAAAATAATGAAATAAAGGGGATTTGATATAAAATGATGGCAAAGACCAAATAAAGTGAATTATGCAATAATATCCATGAAAATGAGTAATTAAGGCACAAAACACATATGAAATCGGTCTATAAATGCGACTCAAAATCATCGCATCAATTATGCAGGTCGATCATACGATAGCTCTTTATTTATACAAGATATTATTGAGCTGTTTATGTATGATTGGCTGAATACATCAATGATAGAGACATGGATAAGGTGAGATCTTGTTTATACATCCATATACCTTGTGTAAGATCCGGTGATCTGGTTTCTTATATATTAATGCATACACCTATATGTTTTGCAGCTACTTAGTCGAAGATCATTGCAAACAATTTGCATTTGATCATGTGGGATTTTTGATTCCATCATTGATTAGTTTGGTAGCTAAAGACCCTGATAATGTTCAACAATACTGTATAGATGCTTTTACAATTTTTGGTCAGCAAAAGAAGACGATAATAATAGCTCCATTCAATGTCAAGTAAGTTTACTTTATTTATAATTTGGACTTAAGAAAATTCCATTTTTATTTTGTATTTTGAGTTATTAATTGTTAACTTCTTACTTCTAGCGGTAGACATTGGGAGTTACTAGTTATTGTCCCCGGGACATTCACTGTTTATTATCTAGATCCTGCGGGGAGTACATTGAACACTAAAATTGGACACGTAATGAGAATGCCATTATTCTGGTGAGAAATATTTCATTTTTATATCCGTTAACATCTTTTATTACATTACTATATACTTATGCAATTTATTGTGTTATATTAACATGTAGGGGTTTAGATGCATTCAAAAAGGCTGGAGGAACGGTCCCAAGGAAAAAGAACTAGCCAATAAATTGGCAGAACGTACAAGTAAGTTCCCGACTCGAATATATATATTATTGATGTGAATTGTGCTTAGTTGTATTATTTTGTATGTTTCAATTTATAGTGTGCTACACAAGACAATGGCTGGGCATGCGCATACTATGTGATGCGATTTATGCAGATGATTATCAAATATGCCGCATTGGACATCGATACCATACATGAGGTATTATATATAGTCTCATTAGTTAGTATGAAATATATCAATCTTATCTTATTTTTATATTATTACTTATATATATATACATCATTCTCTTTGCAGGTGTTTAAAACTGACAACACTACAGGTAAACGCTTAAAAAATATACATGCTCCATATACGATGGAAGCATTAAATGAAGTAAGAGAAGAATGGGCAAAAGCCATACAAGCAGTGGAAACTGTAAGATATAATTGGGATGTTGATAGCGATAATGAATGATACTTTGTAAATGAATATTTCTGAATGTTAATACATGTATTTGAATGTTTCTATATGTGTGAATGTGAGAATTGAATTGATGTCTGAATGTATGTACTTGTGTAGAATTTTGCTTGTGACTTTTGCAGGTTTGCGGCCTGTTTGTAGGCTGATATCAATGGATGTCGTAAACCTGCAGTTTAGAAAACTGAACTGCAGGTTCTCATCCTGCTGACCAGCCACAGCAGGCCTGCAAACTGATATGAAAAAAAAAATATAAATAGGCGTCGGTTATTTATAGAAAACCGTCAGCAAAGACATACACCGTCGGTTATTTGATAAAAACCGCCGCCTAATAGTACAAACAACCCGACCGTGCAGGATAGCATGGCCGTGGTGTAAATGGTGTCGGTTATTCATATAAAACCGACGCCTATAGTACTAAACACAGCCGTGCAGGGAAGCACGGCCGTGTCGTCTTGAAGTACAGGCGTCGGTGGTTTAGTATATAACCGACGCCAAAAGTGTTCGCGCCACAGAAAATGGCGTCATCTAGGGCACTTTATGTGTCGTTTATCTACTAAAACACCGACGCTATATTCTATATAGGCGTCGGTTGTGTAGTAAATAACCGACGCACAAAGTGCCCTAGATGACGCCATTTTCTGTGGCGCGAACACTTTTGGCGGCGGTTATTTACTAAACAACCGACGCTTATAGAACAAATAGGCGTCGGTTAAAAAACCGACGCCGAAGTGTTCGACCTTTAGCGGCGCCCACATAGGAGTCGGTCGGAAACCGATGCCAAATGGGGTTAAACGACTGACGCCAAAGGCCGTTTCTGTAGTAGTGATTGTTGAGTGTTGATGGGTGAACATTGATAGACCCTAATTGAATCGACTTCAACCCTAATTGGTCAACAATTGAGGGTCTATTGAATGACCAAGTGGTCAAGCATAATATAAGTTAACCCAATCCATAAGTGGTCAACATGGCTCTGACCTTTTGAGGGCTTCAACATGAGTTGACATTAATGGTTGTATCTTTGAATCTTGTTGATGGTTCAAGCGGTTGAGACCATGTGAGCTCGCGGTCTCAAGGTCGTGAGGAGGCTCGCGGTCTCAAGGTCGTGAGAGGGCTCATGGTCTCAAGACCGTGAGGGGGCTCACGGTCTCAAGACCGCGAGGGGCCTCGCGGTCCTGAGGTCAAAGTGGGCAAACGGTCAACATCTCTTCGCGGTCTCAACTTCAATTCGATCTTCGCGGTCTTGAACCACTTGAAGGGCTTCGCGGTCTTGAACCACTTGAAGGGCCTCGCGATCTTGAAGCCTAAGGAGGCTCGCGGTCTTGAAGATAGAAGAGGGCTCACAGTCTTGGAAAGTCAAAGTGGGCAAACGGTCAACACTTTCAAACGATCTCAATTCGATTGAAGATTGATAATTGAAATCAATCAATGTGATTCAAGGTTGACTTCATTCAATCAATTGATGATATAAATGGTCCAATGTTGCCCTAATTCAACCCTAATGACAACCTACGATATTAAGGGGTCAATGGACTAAGGTTTTGACCATAATGATGATCAATGTGGTGAATTACCAAAATACCCCTAAAGGGTAAATTGAGTAATACCTTGATCAGATCGAACCCTAATCATGTGATGATGATGTTTTAGCCATGTTAGCCTATGATGACTTAATCTGACCTGATCTAGGGTGATGTTGACATCACCTAACCTTATGATGAGAGAGAAAGTACTTCTAGAGAGAGAAAGTACTTCTAGAGAGAGAAAGTACCCTTTTTAAGTGGAAACTCAATTAAAGCATCCCAATGCACAGGAATGAGCATAATTAGGGTATGATCCACCTGTGTGAGATCATAGAAACCCTAATTGTTACAACCCCAAATTTTGGGTTCATTTGTTGAGAAATTTAATTTCTCATAATAAAGATAAATGAACAAATAATGGATGAATGCCTGGATTTCATTTACAATAGCCTTGTTGTTTGATTTGTGGGCTTTATTGGCTATTGGGCCCAATAAAAGGATATTCGATTTATTAATGAATAAATGAGAATTTGTGATAAGAAAGGTTTGGAAACCTCTAGAAGGCAAATCCAAAGAGGATTTCGTGTCTCTTAGATTCCTTGGGTTCCAAGGAGTCCAAAGTTGCAAAGAAAGGGCAATAAGAAAAGAAAATAGCAATTAAGTATTTCCTTGTTAATAAAGAAATTAAAAACATTGATGAAATGTGGAAAATATGTGAAAAGAGGAATGAATGGGTAATCCTTAGTGGAATTTCGTGTCCCAAGGATTCCTAATAATAAAAGGAACACTAATGAGGAAAATAAGAGAGAAATAAAGAGAAATCCACAAAAGGAAATATTTTAATAAGGAATAAAACAAGATAATGAGAACAATGCATACTGATGCATTTAAGGATAATGAGTATTCCTTTAAAATAAATTTCGAATTCTTTGAGTGTCTTGGGATTCAAGGATCCCCAATAAATAGGAAAGAGAGAGAAACTACCAAGATTGCAAAATAAGAGCATAATGTGATATATTATTGATGAATTTTGTAATATTGAGAAAAGGAAGTATTCTCTATTAAAAGAAAATATAATTTCGTGGTTAATGGTTTAAAAGGCAAGAATAATGAGAATAAGAGAAAGGATTTCCATATTCCTATATATCCAAGTAATATAATATCAAAGAGATAAAGAAGGAGAGAGAAGATTACTCCTCATTAAAGGAATAAGGTTCCAATTGGGAAAATGACTTAGTAAATAATGGATGAACATCTTAGGGCATGGATACCCTCCCCTATATAAGGGGTAGAATCTCTGGGTCGAGCCCAAGAAGAGTCCCACGTATCTCTCTCTTCTCCTTCTTCTTCTTTCAAACCCTAGACCTTGTTAGCCGATCCTCTCACTCTTTCTTTCGCAAATCAAGAAGTATACAGGAAAGCGTGAGGATCTTCGAGTAGATGAAGTGGAAACGGAACCCTACTGGCATGGGAAATCATGCGGGAGCCTGGGGTGTCCCTGAGGACGCCAAAAGCACTCACCTTCATCTTCAAGGAGAAGTGAGTTCACAAGGGAGCCTTGTTGACCCCAGAGCATGGGGGAGGATACGAAAAGGTTACTACGGGTCTACCTTACCTAGACAGAGCGGGAAGGTGCTTGGAGAAGGTTTTCCATGGTTCCGAGGGTACGTCTACCTCTGTCACGGCCTGCGGACTTGGAGGGTGATCCAGGTCGCCGCTGATCACTAGCCGCAGGGCGGCTGTTATCTTCAACTCCGCGAAGAGGAGAGGCCCTCTTGGCCGTGCTTAGGGCCCAGGAGGACGAGGGATAGCTGGGCATGGAGTAGCCCCGCGCCCGTCGGCGTCTCTGCGCAGCGGAAACCCTGCGTCGCGAGGTAGAAGGCAACGCAGGTGGCTTTGGACGGTTATACCCTTCGGGGATATAAATGCCTAAAAACTTAAGCAGGGGCAGAATCGACTTTTGCCTATGTTTCCAAATCGCGAGACCTCTTTGCATGGAGGGAGTGACGTGGCGCAATCCTATTGGCCAAAGTGAGTATTTTTTTTACAAAATTCATAATTAAATATCCGTAGCTCGGATTAGGACGTATAATATATCAATTTTGCTCAGGAAAACGAGAGGAATCCATTAAAAATATAGTTGAAGCCTGATTCCTAGTGAAATTCAAAAATTAATGGAAGATGTCAACTTTAAATGTATTAATATTTAAAGAACCCTATTTTGATATGATTAATGTGATTAGAAGGGTTTAATAGATGATTAAAGTTGATCTTAGCCTGTTAATGATAAAAAGGATCATTAAGATTGAAAAAGGACGAACCTTGCATACAATTAGTTAATTTAGAGTTTCTTATGCATAAATATGTTTTAATGGGCCTTGAAACCCTAATGTTGACTAATTCGGCTATTAATGACTGTTATTGATTAATTTCATGATTTAAATTGGAATATGCTAAGTCTAAGTTATTTCTAGCATTAAAGTTCTTAATTGATGGATAAATACCCTAAATGTGGTAATTAGGGTTTTCTCATGAATCAAGGTAGGATTAATGATTAATAACTTTCATATGAATAATAGAGCACAATGAATTACAATTGATGATAAATAAGCATAATGATATTGTCATGGATTAAAAGAATAAAAATGACAGTCATAATGAAAAATAAGTTTAATGGGTTTAATTGATGGACAATGATGCCTTTAATTCTAAAACAAGGTTAAATGTTGTTAAGGGATAACCTTAATATCTTTTGTGAATAATTAGGGTTTAAAATAGTAAAAGATGAAAGGAAACCCTAATTACAATAGAAACCCTAAAAATGAAATAGTAACCCTAGGGCTCGAATAGGTCTATTAGACTTGGATACCATGATCCATGATAGAAGATATTGGATGTTTGTTTCAGGATCTTATTGAATGCTTGCTTGCCTTGTTGATTGGACTATTCTGTTTCAAGTCTTCTTAACAGGTATGTGGTTACGCTTATGAATAACCGCATTAGTTTCCCGCGTGGTTGCCGGATGATTGATCGCATTGACTGCAAATTATCAGTTTGGATGTTCATATTTGCAAATTATAAAGTCACTATGATTATCACATTAATAATAGAAGTATGGATTCTCGCACCTACATGCCACCCTGATGGATGATGCCAAAGGTCAGGCCTAGATGGGTAGACCAATGGACACCTTGAGTGGTGACCCCAGGAACCAAGAAGGTGGCCTATGATATTGCATGACTAGTGGGCACCATGAGTGGTGACCCCCAGGCACCAAGCTCGGGATTGAGAAGGTGGCCTTAAGTCATTGGCAAAAGGGCACCCTAAGGAGGGTAAGCCAGGGTTAGGGCAAAAGCGGTGGAGAATGTCATATTGAAAAGTGTAAACTGGATTGTTAAATAATTTGCTTGTGATTATTAAATTGTTAGCCATATGTGCAAACTTTTGGTTGTCCCCACATACCAGTATATTTCGATATACTGACCGACGTTTTGTTTGTCGGCGTTTTAGGTACAAATGAAAAGAACAAACAGTAAAGTGGCAAATGTGGAAATTAAATGAGAATTAACGTGCACAGGAGGATTAGTTAGAGTAGCATCTTCATGGATAGAAGTTTAGAAATCCCATCTTTTAAAAAGGTAAACAAAGTTTTATTTTATACCAGTTTTTAGCTTTAGTTGGTAAAGTTTATTTAATTATTATTGATTATTTGTCGAACCTTTGATCCTGTTAATTGAATAACGACTCTGACCTTCGGGTCTCCCTTAATTGGGGGTTACCGGGAGACGGGGTCGTTACACTAATTATGATAAATGATGAACCTTTAACTAATCCAAGAGCATCAATGAAGATGTTACTCATACATGATGATGTTATGAGTTTAATTCACCTTGATGTGAATAGTAAACCCTAATTCAAGGGTGAGGACATGTAATGTGAATAGTAAACCCTAATTCAAGGGAAATGGCATGCTTTTGAGTATTAAACTCTATTTGATGTGAATTAGAGATTTAACTCTTATGACAAGAGTAGGAAGTACATTCCTTATTGTTGTATTACCTTTATCAGATGTATATGAAGGTAATCATATCTAGGTATGGGTGATGATGTTATATTCATTAAAGGCATGTTGTTAGCCTTATGAATAAGTAAAGTAATCTGATGTCTTGACAGTGGCATCCTATACTGATAATGGGCTATGAGAGTCATGAATACCATCAAAGTCATGCCTTAGAGATGACTTGTGATGAGGATAATGAGGAATGATGACTGATATGAGTTAGGCCTATTACATTTAGTATTCTTCTTTTATAGCTGCTATGCTATTATTATTGTTTGAAGAACAATGTATGCTGTTAAAGAATACTGAATGTACCTAACTAATCAAGTATAATGTAGAGCCCTGATCATAGATCCATCATTGTCAGAGATTAAGTGATGGTGAAACAGGTTTTCCTCAGGGAACTCCTGGAGCACATACTTTTGAGTATGTGGGGTACATGGATGTGTAGAACCTTACATCCTAGTGTAGGAAAGTGATGTAGATGTGGAATCCATCCATCCTTCACTATATTTTCATACCGTATCAGTGGTAGGTAAACATGAAACCTCCTGATGACGAAGAAAGCATAGATATCCGTATCAGTGGTAGGTAAATATGGAACCTCCTGATGACGAAGAGAGTACAGAACGCCACTGTGACTCTAAAATAGTGAAGGACCAGTTTACCCTGGTGAGCTATAGTAGTAGAGACACGAGATGTCCTACAAGTGATCCTCTTACTGACTGAGGAAGGTGAAGGTCATGAGAATCCGGCTCTCTTAATGACCTATGTATGATACTGATGTGACTTCTCAGCGATCAGTTGGAGTATGAGTGGTAAGCCTCATCTCCACAGGGCATAATGTTGTTTGTAAAACATAATCAACCATGTAGTATAACTTGTTAGAGATGACTCCAAGTTAGTTGATTGATGTTACCTTACAATAATGTTTATATTCTCCACATCTCCTAAATTATAGAGATCTTGTTATACCTGCAACTGTTATAGAATACTTTGAAGGCTTTACTGCTTAAAATATTCTTTGATGTTATAATAAAGCTTCTGGTGAAGAGTTATAACTCTAGCTGGGACAATTATGTATAATTGTCTCACCCCATAGGCTTCAACTTTTTAGGTGGACGTCGGAGACGAAGGAACCAGCCTACAGGTGATCAGTCTCAGCAGCAGCATCAGGGGCAGCAGTAATCTCAGGTGGAGATTGTCCTGCCATATGGTGTAGTTAGAGTCAGTCCTATGTGTCCTCTGTACTCTCAGGTCTTGGAGTCTTTTGTATAGTGATCTTGAGATTTTGTATCTTGATGTATATAATTACTCAAGAAGTAATTATCCTGAGATGTAAACAGTTTATATCCCTTTATGAAAGAAGCTTTTATGGATTCAAGCTCTTGTCACGAAAAGTTTTAATTTCCCGTGATTTTTGCCTTCCGCTGATTACCGATTCGCTTCCGCTAAGTTTTAATCGTGTTTATGTCATGGTTTGGAGATCAGAGCCAACAACTAGTGGTATCATAGCTCCAGGTTCAGTCGAGTCTATAGAGGCATAGGACTTAGGATGTCGAGTCTACCTTTAGTACTCCTTCCTCATCTAATAGAATCTTCTGCTCCTCAGGAGAAGAAGATACATAAGAATGTCAGAACATTGTGATGAGCACGTGGCAGAGAGTAGTGCTAGTGCACCTCAAGGCAGTGCAAGAGTTCCGAGAATAGAACAACCTGCACCTGAGTCGCCAAGAGAGCCACCCCAGTTCGACCCAGCTGACATGAGTGATCCAGCTGTACAGACGATGTTCGGGCAGTTCAATACTGCCATGACACATATAACCGATAGGATGCCCATTCCTGCACCTAGGGCACCTGCCCAGCCTGAAGCACAAGGTATCGGTAAGACATTCGAACGACTTCGTTGTGTCAGAGCTACCGTGTACTTCGGAACTACCGACCCTGCAGATGCTGACTTATGGTTGACAGAGTTGGAGAAGGCTTTCAGGATTCTTATGATTCCGGAAGCTGAGAAGGTTAGACATGCTGTCTATCTTCTCAAAGGCAGTGCCGGTCACTGGTGGAACATGGAAGAGCAGAAGAGACCTGGAGTAGAGTTCTCATGGGAAGAGTTTCGTCTAGAATTTATCAATAGATATTTTCCAAAGACCTTCCTAGATGAGAAGATCTCTCAGTTTGAGAAACTAAGGCAGGGTATGATGAACATTAGTGAGTATGAAGCTAAGTTCATGGAGTTGTTGCGGTTCTGTCTGCACATGGCTACTACGGATGAGGAAAGAATCAGAAGATTCGAAAAGGGTTTGAATTATGATATGTCAACCCCTGTGTCTGCCTTAGAAAACAGAGAGAGATTCTCTACCTTCGTTGAGTCAGTCCGAAGGATAGAGGGATCTGTGGTTGAGAAAAGACAAACCCATAAAAGATATCCACAGTTCCAGGGTTCTTCATCTAGGGATTCCAAGAAACCTAGATTCTCTGCACCTAACCCTCCACCACCCAGATCGAGTTTTCAAACTCAATGGACACCAAGCAGAGGTCGAGGGCGGAGTTAACTGCTTCAAGGGACGCACAGTTCTGCATCAGTGTCAGTTACTGGACCACCCAGACCACAACAACAGGAGAAGAGTTGCTACAACTGTGGTAAGGTGGGACACTTGATGAAGGATTGCCATTCTAGGCCTGTCGGTGTGACACAACAAACCCCGAGACAGAATCAATAGGGATCTCAGAATAGACAACATCAAGGAGAAGCTCGAGGATGTGGACAAGCGTCTCAATCTGGATCATCATCACCACCTCAACACCAGGCGACTGCGAGATTCTATGCTATGAACCCACCTGAGGCAGTGGTCAATCCACGGGTAGTGGCAGGTCAGATGAAACTTTTATATTCTGATATGTCTATATCCTGTGATGTATCTGTTCTGATTGATCCGGGTGCTACACACTCTTTCATCACTCATGATATGATTCGTAACTGCAATGTGACTGTTAGTCATAGAGCAGATAATTTGTTGTTAGAGACTCCGTTGAGTGGGTCTGCCATTTTGCAAGAGGTATGTTCTTCCTGCATCCTTTTCTTTTCTGACCATCGCATTCAAGTGGATCTTATACCACTTGATATGCAGGGATTTGATATAATCCTTGGGATGGATACCTTAGAAAGGTATAGAGTTTTCTTGGATTGTGAGTCCAAGCTAGCTGTGTTTGCTGATAAAAGCAGCACATGGATCTTTCAAGGAAAAAGAAAGATTCTGCCCACCTGTCTTGTGTCAGCTATGGTTGCTGATAAGCTGTTGAGGCAAGGATGTTATGCATTCTTAGCCCATGTGGTAAATGTTACCAAGGAAAGTTCCAATCTTGCTGAAGTTTCTGTAGTCAGGGAATTCGAAGATGTGTTTCCTGAAGAACTTCCTGGTATACCACCACCTCGGGAGATTGATTTTGAAATTAATCTGATCCCAGATACGAAACCCATAGCTCAAACTCCGTATAGAATGGCGCCTGCCGAGATGGCAGAACTCAAGAAACAACTTCAAGAGTTACTTGAGAGAGGTTTTATCCGACCAAGTACTTCACCTTGGGGTGCTCCGGTCTTGTTTGTTAAAAAGAAAGATGGGTCAATGCGGTTGTGCATTGACTACAGACAACTCAATAGAGTAACAATAAAGAATAAGTATCCTCTGCCGAGGATTGATGATCTCTTTGACCAGTTGCGTGGTGCAACAGTCTTTTCAAAGATAGACTTGAGGTTTGGATATCATCAACTCCGTATTAAGGATAGTGACATATCCAAGTCTGCCTTTAGGACAAGATATGGTCACTATGAGTTCACGGTTATGTCGTTTGGACTAACCAATGCACCAGCTGCATTTATGGAACTCATGAATAGAGTTTTTCGACCTTTCCTTGATCAGTGTGTTGTCGTCTTCATAGATGACATTCTGATCTATAGTAAGGATGCTCAGCAACATGAACAACATCTTCGCCAAGCTTTGACCTTGCTAAGAGAACATAAGCTGTATGCTAAGTTTAGCAAGTGTGAGTTCTGGCTGCCGGAGGTATCTTTTCTTGGACATGTGATATCCGCCTCGGGAATTCGTGTTGACCCTACAAAAGTAGAATCTGTTCTACAATGGGAACAACCAAAAACACCGACGGAGATTCGAAGTTTCTTGGGGTTAGCTGGCTATTATCGAAGGTTCATTAAGAACTTTAGTTCTATAGCTTTACCTTTGACCAAGTTAACCCGGAAAGATGTTTCTTTTTCTTGGAGTGATAAGTGTCAACAATCTTTCCAGTTGCTAAAGGAGAGGTTGACAAGTGCACCTGTGCTAGTGCTACCTGAACAAGGAAAAGGATATGTAGTTTTCTGTGATGCTTCCAAGAACGGACTAGGATGTGTGTTGATGCAGGATAAACAAGTGATTTCTTTTGCTTCCCGACAGCTTAAGAAACACGAGGAGAATTATCCAACACACGATCTGGAGTCAGCTGCTGTGGTTCATGCTTTGAAGATCTGGAGGCACTATCTCTATGGAGAAACATTCCAGATTTTCACAGACCACAAAAACCTTAAGTATATCTTCTCTCAGCATGAGCTCAACATGAGGCAACGTCGCTGGATGGAATTAATCAAGGACTACGACTGTACAATTGATTACCATCCAGGCAAGGCCAATGTTGTTGCAGATGCCTTGAGTAGAAAATCAACAACATCAACCATGAATAGAGCACAACTAAACTCTTTAGTATGCTCTAGAAGAGATATGCTTATCTCTTTAAGGAAAGACAATGTAAAGTTGAAGGTGTCATTGTTAACCGGTTTGTTAGCTGAGATGCATATTAAACCTACTCTAAGGGAGCAGATTAAAGAGGCACAACTAGGTGATGCTGCAGTTCAACATATAAGATCTGAGTATGGAAATGAGAAGCAAGATGGTTTTCATGACTCAGAAGATCAAGTAGCTTGTTATAATGGAAGAATGGTAGTGCCAGATGTGGACAACTTGAGAAAGTTAGTCCTAGAAGAAGCCCATTCTTCCATGTATTCTATGCATCCAGGGAGCACCAAGATGTATCGGAATTTGAAAGATCTGTATTGGTGGCCTGGGATGAAGAAGGACGTTGCAGAGTTTGTTCTGAGGTGTTCCGTGTGTCAGCAAGTTAAAGCTGAACACCAGAAGCCTGCAGGAACAATGCAACCTTTACCCATATCACAGTGGAAGTGGGACCATGTGACCATGGACTTTGTTGTTGGCCTACCCAGGACAAGCAAAGGACATGATTCCATTTGGGTAATTGTTGATAGGTTGACTAAGACAGCACATTTCTTACCTGTCAAAACAACCTATTATGCTGAAAGGTTATCAGAGTTGTATGTTCAAGAGATAGTGCGTTTGCACGGAGTTCCTGTCACAATAGTTTCTGATATAGGTCCTCAGTTTACCAGTCGTTTTTGGGAATAGTTGCACAAAGCCTTAGGCACTAAGCTGAGGTTTAGTACGGCCTTTCATCCACAGACTGATGGACAGTCGGAAAGGACCATACAAACCTTAGAAGACCTGTTGCGAGCATGTGTTCTCCAGTTCACCGGAAGTTGGGATCTACACCTAAGCTTGATAGAGTTTGCCTATAACAATAGCTATCAACATAGTATTGATATGGCACCTTATGAAGCCTTATATGGTAGACGTTGTAGATCACCCTTGTGTTGGTTTGAGACTGGTGAGCACCAGTTGTTAGGTCCTGACCTTGTGCAGCAGACCACAGAAAAGATTAAAGTTATACAACATAAGATTAAGACTGCTCAGGATAGGCAGAAATCTTATGCTGACAAACGTCGTAGACCCTTAGAGTTCCAGGTTGGAGACAGAGTGTATCTCAAGGTGTCACCTTGGAAAGGGGTCCTTCGTTTTGGAAGGAAAGGAAAGTTAGCTCCTAGATATATGGGGCCTTATCCAATCATTGAACGGATTGGAAAGGTAGCATATAAACTAGAGCTTCCCCAGAATTACAGAGGTTACATCCTGTGTTTCACATTTCTATGTTAAAGAAATGTCACCCAGACACCGAGTCAGTTCTACAACCTATGGAGGTAGAACTGAATGATGACATATCCTATGAGGAGGGACCAGTGTCAATCCTTGATAAATGAATTAAAAAGTTAAAGAAGAAAGATATAAGTCTTGTGAAAGTCCTCTGGAACCATCGTGGTATTGAAGAAGCCACTTGGGAGTTAGAGGATGAGATGAGAAGGAAGTATCCTGCCCTTTTCTCGTAGTATGTTTTATCGATTTCGGGGATGAAATCCTTGTAAGGGGTGGATAATTTGTAACATCCCTGACCTGGGTTATGAGTCAACCCTAGGTGTTTTGCCTAAATATGTAATTAAATCTTTGTGATTAACTCTGAGCATGTAATTAAGTTTCTCAGAAACGTATATTTCAGTATTTGCTCCTTTTTATTTAAAGTTGTAGCATTGTTTTGATATACAGGGACCTATGTGCAATTTACCCAGTTAAAAGGGTTAGCTTGCAAATTTCACATGTTGAGATGTTCCTCTGATGTTGAGACATCATGAGAATCTTTTTGGTAAAGTTTGAGGGATTTCCCAAGCTAGGGCACCAAGGTGCAGCTGTGGAAGCAATCCCGGTGCTTGAAACCCTAATTTGGGGTAAAATGCAAATTACCCAAATTAAGGAATCCAAATTGTAAAATATGTCATCTAATGTATCTTCTTAGACTCTTGCCATCATTAAGAGAAGAAATGATGAGGGAGTCACCTCAATTGAATTATCAAGTTATGAGATATGCCTTGTGATTGAATAATCAGGGTATATGTGCAATATTTCTTTATGTATGTACCTCATTATTAGCTTTCTCTCCTTTACCTTCTTTTCCTAAGACCTTAAGAGAAGGTTTGTCCTTAGAATAAAGAGGAAGGGACGATCAAGTAAATAAGGAGGGACCTATTTGGAATTATGGACAACTTATGAACTAATGTTGAAAATCCTACCCCATGTATATAAGCTCTCCTTCCCTTAGTTGCAAGGGAACTTACCCTTCGTTCCCTTACTGTTTCATTTCACTAAAGACGACCAAGGACTGCCTTGGAGCTAAGGAGGACGACCAAGGGGTGCAAGGTAGGTTTAAACCCCTCTTCTTACCTAATTCCATGGTTAGAACTCGAATTCAAGGTCATCTTCATGGCTAACTCTTGAAACCCTACCTTTCTAGCCGTCTCTTTTCATCCTTCCTTGGAGTTTTCACCTTGGCCAACCTGTAAGAACTCAAGGACGCCATTAGAGATTGGAGCTTGAAAGCGTGGAGCTCAAGAAGCAAGCTTTAGGCGGGTTTTATAACTCTAAACCCATGCTTTATTATGTACATCTCTATATGCGGTTTGATGATAGCTCTTAGTGTTTCCCTACTTTTCCCTGCTATTTTGCGAGCAAATCCATGGGATATTCGTACTGTTCTTGAGCTAGGAGATGAAGGCGTGATTTCCAAGAAAACCCCACCGCTTTTCACTTCCTTAAACGGTCTCAAAAGTTTTCTCTCTCGGTCTCAAGACCGCGAGGTGAGCAAACGGTCTCGAGACCGCGACAGGGAAAACGGTCTTCAAGATCATTTGGCCCCGTTGACCGGGCGTGGCTCGTATAAGAAACCTGTTCCTAATTATATCGGCTAATTACCCTCAAAATTTTGGAGGCTAACTCCAAAGGAATCGGGAGATATGACCTTTTTAAGTAACAACTTTATTTGAATTTATTCCTGATTTTCAAACGGTCTGAAATTTCCGTTTTGGGGAAACGGTCTCAAGACCGTGTAAGGTCGTTGACTAGGCATTGACCGTATGAGAGTACTGTTCAAAATTATGTTAATTAACAACTCACCAAGTTTGATGGTCTAATTCCAAACGGGCTAAGAGTTGAAGGGTGAATACTAGGGCTAACCCTAGATGAAATCAGTACTGAAATTATGGTGACCTAATTAGGGTTTTTAGGGTTGATTGACCTAAACGGTCTCAAGACCGTTTGGGGGTCATCCAAACGGTCTCAAGACCGAGAGGGCAATCAACCATGACCGTTTGGAGGTCTGGGGTTAAGAATAGTTGACCAATTGAAGGTATAATTACACCAAATTACTTTGCAATTAAATATTGATATGATCATCAACTCAATAGGTCAGACCTTGATGAAATTGCACTAGAATCCAAAATTGGATGGGCAAACGGTCTCAAGACCGTTTGGAACTCATCCAAACGGTCTCAAGACCGAGAGGACAATCACCCAAGACCGTTTGAAGGTCTAGGGTTAAGTAATTTGACCAATTGAGGACCCAATTGCAAACAAGTTATCAATTTAACCAAAATTCTGTTTGTGGATCAATCATGGTTCAACCCCTATCAAATCACCTTGGACTTTGATGAAATCTTGAGAACACGGTCTCAAGACCATGTGAGGTCCACCCACATGACCTCAAGACCGTTTGGGCCACGTTTGGGCCCAATTGGAGCTCAATTGAAGGGTTCAACCTTGTGTTGAGTCACATTGTTGAGTGTTGATGGGTGAACATTGATAGACCCTAATTGAATCGACTTCAACCCTAATTGGTCAACAATTGAGGGTCTATTGAATGACCAAGTGGTCAAGCATAATCTAAGTTAACCCAATCCATAAGTGATCAACATGGCTCTGACCTTTTGAGGGCTTCAACATGAGTTGACATTAATGGTTGTATCTTTGAATCTTGTTGATGGTTCAAGCGGTTGAGACCATGTGAGCTCGCGGTCTCAAGGTCGTGAGGAGGCTCGCGGTCTCAAGGTCGTGAGAGGGCTCACGGTCTCAAGACCATGAGGGGGCTCACGGTCTCAAGACCGTGAGGGGCCTCGCGGTCCTGAGGTCAAAGTGGGCAAACGGTCAACATCTCTTCGCGGTCTCAACTTCAATTCGATCTTCGCGGTCTTGAACCACTTGAAGGGCTTCGCGGTCTTGAACCACTTGAAGGGCCTCGCGGTCTTGAAGCCTAAGGAGGCTCGCGGTCTTGAAGATATAAGAGGGCTCACGGTCTTGGAAAGTCAAAGTGGGCAAACGGTCAACACTTTCAAACGATCTCAATTCGATTGAAGGTTGATAATTGAAATCAATCAATGTGATTCAAGGTTGACTTCATTCAATCAATTGATGATATAAATGGTCCAATGTTGCCCTAATTCAACCCTAATGACAACCTAGGATATTAAGGGGTCAATGGACTAAGGTTTTGACCATAATGATGATCAATGTGGTGAATTACCAAAATACCCCTAAAGGGTAAATTGAGTAATACCTTGATCAGATCGAACCGTAATCATGTGATGATGATGTTTTAGCCATGTTAGCCTATGATGACTTAATCCGACCTGATCTAGGGTGATGTTGACATCACCTAACCTTATGATGAGAGAGAGAGTACTTCTAGAGAGAGAAAGTACTTCTAGAGAGAGAAAGTACCCTTTTTAAGTGGAAACTCAATCAAAGCATCCCAATGCACAGGAATGAGCATAATTAGGGTATGATCCACCTGTGTGAGATCATAGAAACCCTAATTATGATAAATGATGAACCTTTAACTAATCCAAGAGCATCAATGAAGATGTTACTCATACATGATGATGTTATGAGTTTAATTCACCTTGATGTGAATAGTAAACCCTAATTCAAGGGTGAGGACATGTAATGTGAATAGTAAACCCTAATTCAAGGGAAATGGCATGCTTTTGAGTATTAAACTCTATTTGATGTGAATTAGAGATTTAACTCTTATGACAAGAGTAGGAAGTACATTCCTTATTGTTGTATTACCTTTATCAGATGTATTAACCATGCAGGTTCTGATATGAAGGTAATCATATCCAGGTATGGATGATGATGTTATATTCATTAAAGGCATGTTGTTAGCCTTATGAATAAGTAAAGTAATCTGATGTCTTGACAGTGGCATCCTATACTGATAATGGGCTGTGAGAGTCATGAATACCATCAAAGTCATGCCTTGTAGATGACTTGTGATGAGGATAATGAGGAATGATGACTGATATGAGTTAGGCCTATTACATTTAGTATTCTTCTTTTATAGCTGCTATGCTATTATTATTGTTTGAAGAACAATGTATGCTATTAAAGAATACTGAATGTACCTAACTAATCAAGTATAATGTAGAGCCCTGATCATAGATCCATCATTGTCAGAGATTAAGTGATGGTGAAACAGGTTTTCCTCAGGGAACTCCTGGAGCACATACTTTTGAGTATGTGGGGTACATGGATGTGTAGAACCTTACATCCTAGTGTAGGAAAGTGATGTAGATGTGGAATCCATCCATCCTTCACTATATTTTCATACCGTATCAGTGGTAGGTAAACATGAAACCTCCTGATGATGAAGAAAGCATAGATATCCGTATCAGTGGTAGGTAAATATGGAACCTCCTGATGACGAAGAGAGTACAGAACGCCACTGTGACTGTAAAATAGCGAAGGACCAGTTTACCCTGGTGAGCTATAGTAGTAGAGACACGAGATGTCCTACAAGTGATCCTCTTACTGAATGAGGAAGGTGAAGGTCATGAGAATCCGACTCTCTTAATGACCTATGTATGATACTGATGTGACTTCTCAGCGATCAGTTGGAGTATGAGTGGTAAGCCTCATCTCCACAGGGCATAATGTTGTTTGTAAAACATAATCAACCATGTAGTATAACTTGTTAGAGATGACTCCAAGTTAGTTGATTGATGTTACCTTACAATAATGTTTATATTCTCCACATCTCCTAAATTATAGAGATCTTGTTATACCTGCAACTGTTATAGAATACTTTGAAGGCTTTACTGCTTAAAATATTCTTTGATGTTATAATAAAGCTTCTGGCGAAGAGTTATAACTCTCGCTGGGACAATTATGTATAATTGTCTCACCCCGTAGGCTTCAACTTTTTAGGTGGACGTCGGAGACGAAGGAACCAGCCTACAAGTGATCAGTCTCAGCAGCAGCATCAGGGGCAGCAGTAATCTCAGGTGGAGATTGTCCTGCCATATGGTGTAGTTAGAGTCAGTCCTATGTATCCTCTGTACTCTCAGGTCTTGGAGTCTTTTGTATAGTGATCTTGAGATTTTGTATCTTGATGTATATAATTACTCAAGAAGTAATTATCCTGAGATGTAAACAGTTTATCTCCCTTTATGAAAGAAGCTTTTATGGATTCAAGCTCTTGTCACGAAAAGTTTTAATTTCCCGTGATTTTTTCCTTCCGCTGATTACCGATTCGCTTCCGCTAAGTTTTAATCGTGTTTATGTCATGGTTTGGAGATCAGAGCCAACAATTACCTTTTTAACTCTCATTCTCTACTTCATTACTTTGGTATTCCGTCCCAACTTGTCCCTTATTGTTACACTTTTAGCAACTTTATATTTGACATCGATCCACATAATCCGTCATCCATTATCTTTAATCTTTTGCGGTTTCCTCAAGGATTTATTGTCATTTAAATTTAATTTCACCACCTCAATCAATACGAACGTAGTATATCCTCCTTTTTTTTAGCATATCTTCCTTTACTTTGAAAATCTTTCCTATCTTTCCATCATCCATTTCATCCTCGTGTAGTATATATAGCCCATAAGGAGGCTCTACAATCATATCTGAAAGGGTCCCGTATTCACCTTTGACAATTGTTCATCATTCATTGAAGATTTTTCACCAACTTTTATGAATTTCATGATCATAGTATGGTTATGGAGATATTTTGACACTCTATCCTTTTCGAATCTCTAAGTCTTTCAAAGTAAAGAACTAAAATTTGGTGGCGCTCCTAGTTGCACTAGAAAATTGCTCATTATTATGGGTTTTAAAAATACATATTCTCTAGGGAAACAATGTTATATGCTATTTCTATAAGAATCCACAATGGTAGAGATAACAATTCATGAATAACCTCCTCTTCTAGCATTACATCACTCAAATTGCAACATTGTCATATACATCCTTTAGTAACAAGTTGAGTAGTCACATGGATAACTTATCCGTTGTTTAAGAGGATATGATCTAGTGATGAATACTTGTCCAACTTAATCATGTACATGTTACTCACCTCTTATTGAATGTGTCCGACAACATAATCTCTGCAAGGATCCTCATGTGAGGAGACTCGTACTAATTCTTGAGATGAGTAAAACTCCATTTTAGAACACTGGTGTTGATACTTTCAAACTTTTTATATTAATTCTTTACAATTGACTTGGAATACAACTTAATGGATAAATTTACCATCCCTTTTTACAATTGAAAATGGATAGTTCTACATTATACATTCTTTTTTTATGACAAGAAACTCCTCCTAGAACCAGCCACTAATAGACTTCTCCTAACAGGTTAAATTCCGAGATCGGACATGTTGTGATAACTGTTGTGATAACTCACTCCTACGGCATACATGATAGTCTACTATGCCGTCGCAGTATTGTATGGCCGGAACATCTATTTGCTTTTTTTTTTTGCCCGGAGCTCCTTCCCAGTATTCAATCCCAAGCGGGCTGGCATGGAGGCGCCCTTCCTGACCAACTTACGCTCATACATTCAATGTTTTAGTCGCAAAATTGTAGAGTTCATTTGCTTGGAGTACCATCATGAAACACATTTATTCTGTTCCAAGTTCTTCACATATATGTCGGAAATCGTAGAATCATCTTTAATAGGCAATGTGCTTACTCTTCCATAGAGCACGTCCGAAATAATTTATCCCAAATAGTGTATATTCCCTAACATAACCTCTTGGGAGGTTTTTAAATGTAGAATGTTTGAATTAAAATGCCAAAATAACATTAACCAAATAATAATTGACAAAATTGCGAGCTTAATTTGTCAGAGCTTAACAAAAATAAACGATGGCATCAGTAAGACTAAGCCGAAGTCTTCATATCATATAACAGCTTTTACTTATTCTGGGAGGTATCTTTCTTGTATATAAGGGTTAATTTGGTTGGGTGTTAATATTGATGAGAAGTTTGATTTGCTATGTAAATCTACACCGCATATTCACAATCTTACACCAAATAAACTCACAGTTAATCTAATGAACAATGGGTTCAGATCCTATGTGAATTGAAATGGCAAAATAACATTAACCAAATAATAATTGACAAATTGCGAGCTTAATTTGTCAGAGCTTAACAAAAATAAACGATGGCATCAATAAGACTGAGCCGAAGTCTTCATATCATATAACAGCTTTTACTTATACTGGGAGGTACATCTTTCTTGTATATAAGCGTTAATTTGGTTGGGTGTTACTAGTGATGAGAAGTTTGATTTGCTATGTAAATCTACACTGCATATTCACAATCTTACACCAAAATAAACTCACAGTTAATCTAATGAACAGTAGGTTCAGATCCTATGTGCCCAGGACAATATGTCTTATAAATCTCGGCCGCACACTCTGGCATGGGGCCCACAAGTTAAGGGACCAGATGTTGTGGACACATAGATGGGCATAGATGATAGATACAGAAAATTTGGACCCAATCAACGACGGCCCTACATTGTTTGAAGTCGCCAAATGATAACATGGCTAATAGATGATGCCATTTTGCTTAGCATTTCTAGCTTCTTTTTTCAAGTGTCTTTCATTTTATTCAAAGATTTTACTGCTCATTTGTCGGTCGTTGCGTTTGTAGGAATCTCCCATGAAGAACAGACCGAAAAGTATATCGAGACCAATTTGCAGTCTTTCGTGTAACCTGGGCTCCTTGGCTTCATTTATTGGTGAGAGCGCCCAGCTTTCCTCATGACGGGTAATCAAGTCAACTTTCTTCGCGAGGTGGCAAAACTCCAGTTGTGGATTCGCAAGCATTAACCGGTGGACTTTTCTTAGAACTGATCCATTGGTATCCAGCTCAGATCTATATGAGAGCATCGTCATTGTTTCCCCTAGTACCAGTCGTATAGCTCAATTTCACAAATTCTGATGTCCAATTGACTGGTAACAGCCTAACAGTGTTTGCATTGTGGAATCTCGGGGAGTTCGTGAGTCACTCCATCGCTATCTGAAACGCAATATTGGCAAGCTCCTACTAGCTCTTTCCAGTGTGGTGGGGAAAAAAAGGTAAACGGCGGCCTAATTCTAGATTATCTCACAGCAAGGAGAGATCGGTAGTGGGGAATCAGTGCCTCCCATTCATGGTGGACATTCTCCAAACACAACAGCTGGCAAAATACAGTATGGTTATCCATTACCAACTACGAAAGAAAGAGAAGAGCCAAGGACACGTAAGGCAACTAGACAAACAGTGACGCTAAAGCAGAACATGTGTTTTATTAGTTATTATCGTTGAGTTTTATGTCCTTGATTTGCCTTTTGCTGAAGTTTGTTCTGTAAATTAGAGGGATGACTTCGGCTGAAGAACGTTAATGGTGCTCGTAGCCCAATGAGTGAGTGCAAAACATAGAAGAAGATGGTCTTGTTCTAGGGGTGTCGCTGTTAGCTAGGTTGTAATATTTTGTGCCATGCATTTAATTGCAAAACTGTCAAACCTCTGGAAATCAACATCAGCAGTCACCGACAAGTGCAGTGTCGTCTTCATGGTGGAGATTGGAATATCCAGATGACAGCAGCCCCGCCGGAGTCGCATCCCGATTATGTCTGACTCTCCTTTCCGATTACAACTGGATTCCTAACTTGCGAGGGTGCTTGGGCTATGGAGGGAATGCTTCGCGAGTGTGAACCCAGTCTTTTTTCTTCGTTCTTTTCTGCTTCCGGTAGTTTAATCACGTCTGGATTCAGCAAATTTGATCGTGACTCAAAATTTGTTGGTCACTCAAAATAAAAGTGGACGGAAGCGGTCTCTATCGGATTCTTCATCACACGTCTTCCCTCCTTATCCAACCGCTAGGTCCACGAGACAAACGTAGAGTTGATTTTACAAACTCTGTCTACATGTGAGTATAGTATCTATCATACTGTTTGCATTATATTTGTAAGGAACCTTCAGGTTCAATCATCCATAATTATATCCATTTTGATTGGTAGCCATTTAATCTACCATAAAGTTTCAACCTACCATCATAGTAGTAGGAGTTGATTGATTATACCTTTTTCCTACCTTGCTGACCTTTTTCTCATTGCCTTAATCATTATCTTTTTTACTGATTTATTCTTCTTTGGCTTCTCTTTCTTTGTTATCCCACCTTTTCTACGTCTCTGCACCCTCGATTCATCTATGGTTAGTGAGAACATGGAATTAAATACTCTTTCTCATTTTGGCCTCTTTGTTATCCACGTAGTGACAAAACCTTCTTTTCCCTACCGAAAATATGAAAACAATGCATCTATGCTCGTCCATTGTCCTAAATAAGGGTGATCATGAATGCCACTAAAATGGGAGACGGTAACTCGGTGGAGCGTGCCACATGTTTCTATTTTCTTCACCTATTGACCTCTCCTACTAATCTGTGCTATCAATTCCCAAAATGCTATGTTCATTTAACAATAATTTTTCTTAGTAATTCAGAGCTTTGCTGATACCAAGCAACCCCTTTGACTACAGAAGAATATCAAACAAGCCCTATGACCGAATGTAACCTCAAACAATCTCCTAGCTCTTCTAATACCAATGAACCCTTGACAATTATTTGTGTGCAAACTTAGAGAATTCCATGGAGCTTGATAAATTAGAGTATGGGATGGATATGATGGATTATGCCAAATATGATGGCTGTTTAATAAGACCCCGTGTCTAATAAAATATTATCATGTCGAGTTGGGTGGGTTAGTTCAACTATTACTCATCTCGTACGTACAACCCCAAATTTGGACACCCACACAAAGAATTTTTAATTTTTAAAGGAGATATGTACCTTTGTTGATCTAAGTAAAAATAAAAAATGAACATAGACATGCATCTATTCATGATTTTTTTCACTTTCTTTCATTCTCTATGCAACAACCATTGGCCCAACTATTGACACAATAGTTCAACAAAAACTATTTTTTCTCAATTCTGACTTTAGTACTTGAATTTTTTCTAAAAGTATACATATGAATTGGATTTAGGAAGCCATACAACATCTCCAAGATAAATTTATTTTTATACCCGATTGAGACCAAGAGTACAACATTGAAATGACAAAACAATTAGAATTGGGTAGTGTAATTTCTTATGAATTCCATATTTCTTGGACATAGAACCTCTTTGTGATGGAATCCCTCGTCAAGATTGTTCATCATCCATCAAGACAAAACTTTGGCTTCCCATAATTGGATTTGAGAAACAATTATAGAGAAACTACAAGACACTCTTCGAATAACAACCCAACATTGGGAAGTGCAATCCTCATATGAAATAAGAAACAGGTGTCTAGGGGTAGTGTTGTAAGTGGGTAGGGTAGGGTAGGGTAGGGTAGGGTAGTTAAAGACTTACCCTTACCCTTACTCACGTCAAAGTTGTAGGTTATAGATAGGGTAATTACCCTTTAACTTAAAACCTATACCCTACCCTCATATGCACCCTTTAACATGCATGGTAAATGGGTAGGGTAACATGTGGAATGGGTAAATCAACATTAAGATAGGAGTACAATATTTTAAACAATGCTTTCATATGATATTTCCAACATCAAACATAAGACACTTCTAAAACTAATTTTAGATAGTAATACTTATATTTTTGGTGATATACATTGAAAATAATTGTATTTAGACCAACACTTTCTTACAAACAAGGCCTAACCTTCTTAATATATTACTTATTTAGAAACTCATTCTTATCTCTTATATAAGATTATAAAAAGTTTGACATGCTACCCATTGTTTAGTTAAGTCTCATAAATCAATACAATACAAATTGAGAAAGTAACGATGATGCTTTCTGGGGTTTAAGTGGGCATAAATACATGTATTACAATACAAAATTATTGATTCAACTTAATGTTAGAGGGTAAATGGGTGAAGTGGGCTGGGTAAACCTTCTCCCTTATCCTACCATTTTTATATGTGGGTAAAGTAAGAAGAGGTAAATGAGTGGTTGGTGAAAAATATGCTTACCCTTACCCTACCCTACAAGGTATGGGTGATGGGTAAGATGGTAATAACCTACGCATTTACAACCCTACTAGAGGAAACCCCAACATAGTTTAAAGTTCTAAGGGATACCTAGATCTCATCATCCTTCATCGAGGAGGGTCAAATTACCTTATGTAGGGCTTGAGGATGCCAAAAAACCAAAAAAAGTAGGGCAATCCACTGCCTGTACCAAAACAACCAACAAACTAAAGAAAAAAGTCATCACAAAATAAGCAGTAAAAGGAAACAAAGGTGAAGGTTCTTATTTGCATTGGAAAGACCAAAAAAATAGAGGTATGAGTACTTGAGGATCCAACAAGGAAATGAGGACCCTCACTAACGCTTAGCAGCACAATAAAAAGTCGATCGTTCTTACTAAAGCTCATAGCTCCCATTCACATTTGAGAGAAAGATGCCCATGACCAGAAACCTAATGATTGTACTCTTGCATGAAAAAATGAAGCATTAGAGCCTCACAAACCTTAGTTACAAACACAAGACATGAGATTGAGGCTGATATGATTCCTTGGGAAAGAATTACAAAGTAGGATAATCTCACTCACTCCCTAGCATTATCAGTTGTGGTAGGATATCCATATCACTTTTCTATCTGCCATACATATGGGAGAGCGAGCTTTTTATTCACCTAATTTGTCTATATGATTCCCCAAACTTTTTTTTAAGTTGCTTCATTGTAATCAAAAGAAAACAACCACTATATTCATAGTTAACATGATATAATCAAGTAAATAAAATTTGTGAAGGTTGTTTGAATCTAATGGAGGACGATAAATGAATGCAAAAAATATTTTTATGATCCAATTGTGGGTATATACCCATACACATTTTCATTAGTTACAAATAAAAAATACTAGATACATAATAGGCTTATAAATGAGCGAAAACATATTTAGAATAATTTGAATAATTAGAAACAAGCCCAATATTTTAACACCCCCACAAAATATTTCTTAGATATTGTAAGGACCCATATTGAACTTAAGATTATGAAATACCTCCTTCAAAAGAGCTTTTATAAGAAGATCAACTAGTTTTCTGTTTAGGTTTCCTAACTTGATTGCAAGATGACCAACTGCCACCTTTTACCAAACATAGTGGTAGTGTAATTTAAACTACTTTATCTGGCATACACAATGGGATTGGGTGTGAGATATAAAGCACTCAAGTTATGATGTTAGGTGATGAAGGTTGGATGTTGAACAAACTAATGAATGAATAATTACTGGATAATATTAGGAACTAAGATTGGAATACACACACACATATATACATACACATACATACACACATTATATATATATATATATATATATATATATATATATATATAGGCTAAAAGAATTGTGTACCTGAGTACTTGTAGCTTATGTGTATCCACCCTCATTTATGATGATTGTAACATTCTACTGAATAATCCAACCTTATGGATGTGAAGTATACCCCTTATATAAGTTGTATAAAAAAAATCACCACAATATGATATTCATAAATCATCCAACCAAAGGAAATATATATTTTCTAATGAATGGTAAGATGTAGAAATTGCAGAAACTGTTCAATTATATATATATATATATATATATATATATATATATATTACACATAATTTTTAGTAACTTTGTGCTTGATATATCTTTTGACACATAAGAAACCAATTTTTAGCAGATAGATAGTAATACTCTGAGTACTATAGAGAGCAAAATGAAGTTTGTATACCTGTGTTGCCCACCTTGCTTCCATTAATCTTCAGTGCCAGTCGATCTTCTCTTAACGATTTCTAAGAGAAGAAATCCTTAGACTTAGACATTCTAGATCTCAAACTCCTTATCATTATCCTATAGCCTGATTGTCCCCACGGCCTTGCGCATTCCTTTGCTTAATCAGACTTTTTTGGACAATGGCCTCTGGGATAATCTAAGGGAGAGATGACTCTCGACATGTGAATATATATTAGAATTGGGGTGTAACAGGTTACACACAGATTTTCCTCGTCTATATTAGTGTAAGGATTACTATCATTCGCTAAAGTTGGTTTCTTATGATAAGGGAACTAGTGTACATGACACATTTTTTAGAATTGGAAAGAAATAGAGATGATGCTCTCTCTTTATTGAACTAGAACACTTAAAACATTTACATACTCTTTTGAGGCTCTATTCGACTTCTTCGTCGATGCCTATTACAATATGTTGAGGGTTTATATAGACCCTCTTCTCTTCGACATTCTTACAATGCATACATGATACTTTTCTTCTTTACATTACCACCAGACACTTGTTGTGTTGATGTGAATTTGCTTTTCTTCTTTCATTACAGTCGGACACTTGTTTCGTTGTGAGTGTTTTTCTTTGTAGAAGCTTCTTGTTGTCATGGCACTTGTCCCATCGGGGATGCTTTGATGTTATTGCTAACGTTTTGGAGTTTTCTGGAAGCCAATTTTTGCGACTACTACTGTTGTTGATGTATTTATCTATTTTGTCTTGGCATGCCGAGCATATTCTTCCTTCGTGCTTTCTGATCTGGTAGAATATTTACTGGCATCTACAACTCGATCTTATATGTCCAGTTTCTATTTTCTTTAGAAATCTTTCTAGATTATTTTTTGTCGATATGTTGGTTATTCTTGTGGTAGAAAGAATGATTATACTGTCTGAAGCTTTATGTAACCAGATTCGATTATCATTAATTAATTTTTCTATTACTTGACATAGAACTCTTAGTCCAAGATCTCTTCTGACTTCAACAAATTCTTTGTCAATTTTACTTCCCTTCAAATTCTTTTCATAAACATCCTTCTATTTCTTTGATGTAATCTAGAGAAGATACTCCAATTTGAATGCAGTGAACTGGACTGAACTTTTTTAATTTTTTCCAGTCTTTGAATGTTGAGAAGATTTTGACGTAAATCTCACTAGTAGGCTTTAATAGTGGGCTGTTACTTCTGAATTCTCTGATTGCTTTGATAAATTCTTGGGGAAGCCCTTGAATTTCTCCAAGATCAATACTTAGATATATTAGATTTGCCGCTCCAATTCTAAAGCAATCTTTGATAATTCTTGGATCTGCTCCTTTATCAAAGTTAATTCTGGGATAAATCCCTATGTGATCTGGAACACAAGTCTCTATTGTTTTGAGATTGTAAACAATCTCTAGTAGAGATCTGTATTCATTTTCACATTTTGTTGAAAATTCTGTGAGGCTCAATTTCATGTCATAATCCTGCTCAATCTGAGATACCCCAAATTTAAATATTTTTTCAAGCATCAATTTTATATTGTACTCTGTATTGCGGGGATCATTCTCTGAAGAGATAGTATTTTCTGTAGTTAGGCGGAAACTGTTCTTTGAAGAGATATCATCTTTAGCACTTAATCTTGTTCTTATAGTTTAAAAACTACTTCTGGACGTTTGGCTATCATTTTCTCTGAAGAGATAATACTTTCAGCCGTGAGGCTGGGTTTTACAGTTTTAAAACTACTTTCTCTTGCCATTAGGCTAGTACTGTCAGTAGGTTTTTACTACTGATTGAATCAGATATTTGGAGGGATATGTCGATTGGGCGTTTACCTGTCGCTTTATCCATCCACACTACTTATGTTCCTTTTTGCTATATTTCTTTTCTGAAACAATTCAGATCCGCAATAATACCTACAATATTTTGCTTGCTTTCTTCTATGTTGTCAACAATTTTATCTTATTTTTAGATTATTTCAATTAATTCTACATAATTTTCTTGTAGTAGATTACAATTATGTTGTAATCGAGCTTCTAGTTCTGCAAGTTTCTTTTCGACTTGCTCCATTATATTCTCTTGATAAGAAATATGCAAGAAAGTTAGTCTCACCTTTAATAACTTCTATATCAAAAACATATTCTACAAAAAATGTTTTCCATCTTCTTAATCTTTTATATTCTAGAGTACATGGTAAATTGATCTTAATGAAAGCTTTTAATTGAGTATTATCTACTCGTTCTAGAAAATTTTTAGGTAATAAAAAGTAGGAGAATTTTTTAATTCCCTTTTTTAGTGCTAACAATTCTTTTTCATTCGAGTGATACCTTTTTTATGTTTCTATGAATGTTCCAGAGGTATATCTATATATTTTTTCTTTTTGTTCATCTTTTTTCTTTAGGACTGCTCCCCAGAATTCTTCACAGGAATCCATTTCTATTATTAAATCATCTCCTTTTAAAGGGAGGTCTAATCTTGGTAGATTTTTACATTTTTCTTTTATAAATATGACATGATTTATAAGTTATTCTGTCACGAGGAAGATCATATTTTTCTTTAGTAGTTTTTATAGCGGGTTCCTTAGTTTTGCTAAGTTTTCTATAAATTGCTCTGCATAATTTAGACATCCTAAAAATCTTTAAAGTTGTTTTTTATCTTCTATTTTGTCTGGGAACATAAAATTTTTTTCTACAATATGTTCTTGCAATTTTATTCCGCTTGAGTCTAATTTTAGTCCTAAGAATTCTATTTTAGATTTACAGATTTCCATTTTCTTTTTAGAGAGTACTATTCCTACTTTTTGACATAGAAGGAAAAATATTTGCAAATGTTTATAGTGTTCTTCTTTATTTTTGCTGGCTATGAGAATATCATCGACATATACTAGACAAAAGGAATTATAAGGCTTGAATACCTTATCCATTATCCTTTGGTATATTTGTGGAGCATTTTTTAATCCGAAATGCATTACTCTTCATTCATAATGTCCCAGTGGGGTACTGAATGCCGTTAAAGGTATACTTTTTTCATCTTAGTCTTATTTGATAAAATCCTGATTTATAGTCAAATTTTGAATAAATGTTTTTTCCTCTTGTCATATTTATTAAGGTTTCTTTGTGCGTAAGAAAATATCCATCAAATTTTGTATATTGATTTAGTTGTTTATAATTAACTACCATTCTTGCTTTTCCTCTTTTAATTTTTGCATGGTTTCTAACAATAAATGCTGGACTAGAATGAGGGATTTTTGATTTTTGTATTAATTGTGATGTTTCTAATTCCTGCAATTGGACTCTAAATTCTTCAATATCAACATGATTATATCTCATAGGTTTTACTCTGATTATTTTTGTGGAGTCTATTAATTCTATTGTAGCCCATTCTTGGCTAATACCCCAGAGGGCTAATGGATTCTCACTATAGTTCTTTTCAAATAATATTTTGATGTTTTGCATATTTAATTGTGCAATGACATTGCCTTTGATTGGTTGTTGTTGTTTGTTATTATAATCACCACGTTTGCTGTGAAAAATAAATTTGTTTCTTTTATATGCTTTGTGGACTCTTTTTACTGTAATCTAGTTATCACAAGGTATATATATACATATATATACATATATATATATATATATATATATATATATATATATATATATATATATATAGACACACATACACATTGAAAAGAAGACATCCATGACTCTATTGTTGCTTGAACTTAAGAAAGTATATAAGGATGATGCAACGTCATTCTATTAAAGAAAGTAACGTTGGTTAAAATTAGACATCTAGGTGGAGGATGTAATAGAAAAAGAGATTTAACATTGACTCTTGGCAAAGAATGAAAATGATGTTACAAGCATTGTGTCAGTTACTATTACTCAATAAACTGACACAAAACATATATGCTATGTCAGTTTTATGAGCATAAATTGATGCAACATACCATAACTAATTATATATGAGACAAGTTGCCTCATTATTTCTATGAAAAAAACTAATGCCCCAGACCATAAATACAAAATAGATTCTACCTGTAGAGTCATGTCAATTTTGTGAACCAAAATCAAGGCCACAAGCTTTCTTATCGACAAAAGATTTAGATCTAAAGGAGGTATGTCGCATTGATTTTCCGTACTAGAACGATACTACAAATATGGTGGAGGTTTGTAGCCTCGGTTTCCTTTTCGAAATTGACATTTATATTTCTAACCAAAGTCTATTTTGTAAAATTTACTTGTAACACCATTTCTCTAATAAACCCATTGCTATGGGTTCTTTTATCATTAAATTTTTTTGATATGGAAGAGGTATTTAGTGTCGTTTTCCTTTCCTAAATTAAAATTATATTTTTGTTTGCTCAATTTTTAAATTAATTGACATAGTAAGTCTTTATTTTTGTAGGAGATTGTAAGTTTCTGACTTAGCTATTTTGCATCAAGCTCTCTATAACATGCAAAACCTATTGTAGAAAGTATACAACCACTACAACCAATATGCAAGACATTTTCAACAATTCACATCAACTTGCATTCACATCATGTAGAAAATCATATATTTTTCACACCTGTTTAGATTTTCCACTCTTCACATCACAAAGGGATTCAGAATTCACATAGTCACTCATTTACTGATTTTGACATCCGTTCACAGATTCATTATAAAAATTCTCATTCACATCATCATATATTTATCTATTTATAACAAATAGAATTTATAATAATCATGTAGTAAGCTAAATAAATGTCAAATTTATAGTCTTACCTACATAATAATGCAAATCAAGTTCAAAGTCAACTTCTATATTATCATGCTAAATCAAGTACAAACTCTTCTTCTTTTTGATAGTGATCTTCTCACTCTTCTGGTATGGCACCTAGAGTCTCCATTGGGTATCTTTGAATGTCTAAGACCTCTACAAGGTAAGATAAGAGTATATAAAGTGTGATTAAAAATCAAATAAAATAATAAACTACCGTAAGTCTTTATTCTTTTGTATATTTTAAATGTCATGTGATACTATTCTAGCAATGAAATCCAAAAATTTCATAACATAGTATCTGCACACCCAATCATTAGAATGTAAAGGACACTATAATTAATAGACACGTGAAAGGCTATAAATAAAAAGAGTAGAGTTGGAAAATAAGATTTAAAACCCTAAAACTACCTTAACCTTCATGCAAGATACATACTTTTTTCATTTATCTACAATACTTCCTTTGCTTGATTTGAAAGATTTTACATCCTTATAAGTAAATGAATAATATAGTTACTAAGTGGTCGTATCATGATGAATACATTAATGAATATGTTGATGGCTAAAGATTATACTTGCTTGATTATTATGAATTTTATTCTATGTCTATAAATGTTTCTACCCATTGCATCAAGATAATTGTCATCAAACCTTCTATTACCCTAAGTCCATACTCCTAATGGAAACATAGCCAAAGGCGAGTAGACTTGGGCATCCATCCATTGAATGGGACATGGTTTCACATAGGAAATATTGATGGAAAAGGAAATAAAAAGACTAAAGAGGTACAAGACACCAAATATGGATAAAAGAGATACATATCCTTTTCTATGTCGAGAACCCGTTGATGTTCCATTTCAAAGCTTAGATTCTTGAGTGCAATGGATCTTAATTCAACATATAAAAATTTGGGTAACAAAATATACTAATGCTAAAGCATTAATTACAATATGAAAGGGAAAGTAAACACAATTTAAGAGTAATATAAACATTTCTTGGCTAGAAACATGATCGTAAACAAGAAGAAGAAACAAGACAAGAAAACCTGATGTAATGTTTTTACAAGGGACATTTTAGATTACTTTTTCCATTATATCAACATAGGCCTTTGAACAATTCTAAAGGAGGGGTCCATGAGGGGCATTTGAGACTCAAAGCCTATATGTCTCCCTATTTATATATGAGGGACCTCAAGACTAAATTCACTGAGCTAACCCTATTCCAATCGTGCCTTATTCCCGTACCCTAAGAATTCAGACAGGTACACAAGGGTTATATAATGGATTTCTCTATATTATGTTGAAGGTTTATCAACAATATAATATGACATGAAAGTAGTATTCATAGGAGAAATAGCTCAACCAAGTAAATAAGTAACCAAGCATTCATATGAGCATTCATATAATCAAGCCAATACTATAGTAGGGCCAAGAGATTAAGTGTACCTTGTGACTAAAGAACAAGTTATAATTCTTTAGTAAGATTTCTAGATAGGGTCCAAATGCAAAGTGGACCTAAGATGCAAAAGAAATAGATAGGTTCTTAGACCAGTAGGGTCTTGATATGATAAACATCATAAAAGTCATGTGGATGTTCCCTTGGGTCTAGGTTTCATGTAGTTCAAACTTACTTCTAAAGTTCAAAACATGCATGCAATTATTTAACATACAATATCAATCCCTATGTCTAGGTGAACAATCCTCATTATTATAGTTACTAGATAAAGACACATCTCTAATTTGGTAATAGGGTAAGCATTGTATTTGGATTATTAACATGGTTTAAACATGCAAGATCAAAACTAGTTGTAGTAGATCCATTTCATGCAAGTCATAGAAGCATTAAGTAGTTCAAGTTAGGACTTAGAGATATTGTATGGTAATTCTATCGATTTGAAGTCATTAAGATAGCATGGATAATATTAGAGCATCATTCTTACAAGATTAGTGTTTTAAAAATTAACATGTACGTTTAGAGCATGCTAGGTGTCATATGTAGGTCATATGTAATCCAATAGAACATGAGTGTGTGGCATTGCAAATTGAGTCATAAAACATTTTAGGGTCGGATTTGAAGTTTATCATAGAGGTTGAACATTTTAGGATTAACTTTTACATAGGGATAGGTTAAGGGTCCAAGCATATAAGTACTCAAACATCACACATTAGGGCATATCAGGGTTAAAAGGGAGTTTTTACATCATATGAGTTGTACCATGGAAAGAGACATAAGGTTTTATTAGATCATGTAAAAAAACATAGTTTACTAATTTGGGGCTTAAGAGAGTCCACGGTGACAACTTAAGATAATGTCCTAAACTTGATCAATACATATCATGTATGCACATGAAAAAGTTGTTTTTGGATCAAAGGTAGACATAGAAGGTTAATATGTTCTTTAGGGTATATTTAGATGATACAAGACCTAAAACATAGAAAAAGTGAATAAAAGTTACTAATTTAGGGATTTGAAAGACTATAGGTTACTAATGATACATAGAGTGCATGATTGCTATTGATTACTTAATATAGATGATAAAGTGACTACATTTAAAAAATTAGCAAAGTTCTTAAAACTCTTTTTATCAGGTAGATCATGTTCTCTATATCATAAATCATTTATGGCATGTCCAAAAAGGCTTAGGAGTGATTATATATAATTTTAGAATGCAAATACCTCAAATTGGTGGTTCTGGATTCACAGATCCTGATCTAGTGGTAGTGGAGAGGATACAAAGTCCCTAGGTGAGGCACCACTAGGTTTGGGCTCGTGGCTACAGGGCCATGTGCTCAGTCTACTCTCCCCTAGTCACAGATAACCCATGGAAGCCACTAGCTCCTCTTCCTAGATAGCCATATATCATGGGTCCCTAAGTAATGTTGTGTACCACTCTTCAACATGCCATGATGTCGAGCACATATCCCCAACTGTTTGTGCTCGCCCAACAATGTCTTGCAAAGAATCACACCAGCGAGGCTTTAAGTCAAAGCACATGTGGTAATAGGAGGCCGCAAATTGGTCTCTAGGGATGGTGGAAGTTTGGTGGACTGGTGCATTCTTCCTAACCTTAGGTTACACCTAACCGATTGGGTTCTTGATTAGATAGACCATAAGGCTAAAACACACTAGGATCTTTCAAAATTTATAAGTACCTAGACTAACACTTCACATGCAAGCACATAGGGTCATGTTATAATATAGGCAATAGGAAAGATAAGGTTCATGTAGTCAGAAGAGAGGGGGCACTAGAGTTCGGTTAGTGATAGCTATGTTCCTAAAGAAAAGATTAGGGTTTTAGTGTTTAAACCTGATTTTGGGTTGATTACGTTAAGATGCAAGCAATTGAACAAGAAAAGCAGTAAGATAAGAAAGATAAGCAAACCCTACATTAACCCTAAACAAGTAAGTTTGACTAATAAAGAAAGGAACTACTTAAGCAAGATCTCAAGACTACACTAGACAAGAAATTATGACACTAAAGAAATTAGAGACTAAATTACACCTAACTAGATTAAGCAAGCACAAATATGCACTAACTACCCTAGCAAGGATTAACTACCAAGAAAAAAACATTGGAATCTCCCTAGAGAGAAAGTTGGGTTTTAAGCAATGTTAAGAAGATGTGGGTCGTTTTGGGGAATGATACTATGATACTAGTTGGGGGGACCATACCAAGAAAAATCTAACCATTCATTATAGATTTCTAAACCAAACAAGTATACAAATACAATGGAATCTCCCTCGACTATTGGTTGGCTATGGATAGAATAGAGTGTGTGAATAGGAACTACACCCTTACACACCCCATCTAGCCTTACGAGGCTCAATTGGAGAAAGGTTGGTGGGATTTCAAATGGATTTAACTAATCTAGTTTTCTAGGGACATAGTTCTTGATGTAATTGGGAACCAGAGGTAGGAATGGGGAGTAGAGGTGGGCGTAATTCACCTCACATTACTCATCTTGTAGCTTTTAGTAAACTCCTAAGAAATTACACTAAACAATCTTAAACTAGCAACTTAGATCTCACACCTAGAATTAGGGGAAGGGATATATGTGTGGAAAGATGGGGTGCTATATAGGGATACACTAACTAGACCTAGGAGAAAATCCCAAGATAGCCTCACATATGTCATCTTCTCCTAGACCTATATGGCTTCAAGCATGTAACAATAAGTATATCATGTTTTCAAACACGAACCATAATAAAAAAACATGGGAAAAAGAGATGTAAGTTGAAAGCAATAATCATTAAATGAAATTATAGAGTATACAAGAAGTTTTCCCCCAACATGGTATCAAAGTATCATTTTAACCCCAAACAACTCACCACAAAGTGCATAGGTAGTCATAGTGCAAAAAAGTGTAAAAGAAGAGGTAGAATAAGAAAGAAAGGCCATGGAGGTCGTAGAATATCCTTCTCTTCTTCACCTCCAACATCAAGATCACGTCCTTCTCCTCCCATGGTCATAAAAGCACTGGGAATAGGTGGTGGAAGTAGTCAAAACCCTAGAAAACAAGGGTTTTGAGGTAGTGGAAAGTGGAAATAGAGTGGGTGATTTATGGGGGTAGGTGAGAGATATTGAATGCTAAGGAAGGTGTAGGTGTGGCTAACCTTCATTCTACAACCACCATCCTAGTACACATAGATGGTGGGGAAGCACTAGGTTAAGTGGGGGTACAAATGGAAATGTAGTGGAAAAATTGGTAGGGTTTGGGTGGTCACCACGGCCTTTGGTGGATGGGAGTCATCCTGGTCATGGTGGAGTGGCATGGGTGAGGAGGAAGTGGTAGGTTAAAATGGGACTTTGGGGGGGGGGTCAGTGGCCATGGCCATGGCAGGAACCATGACCGTATTGGGTGAGTGGTGGCACAAGCATGCCATGAGGCACAAATGTGGTGGAAGGAATGGCCATGTCCATTCTACTAGGCACAATCATTGTCGATTCTTCTTTCTATAGGTATGAAAATCACCATGGGCGAGGTAGCTATTGGCCCATCTGCATGTTCTTGCTCCTAAGTCTATCAATTGGATGTTCCTTGCTTTGAACATATTTTTTCCCATCCATGAGATTCTTAGAGATCATCTAGGTCCAATCTCAAGGTGTAGAAGCCCAAGGATCCTCTCCTTCTTTCTCCTATTCATCCAATGCATGTGAAAATGCCAAAAAAACACACAAAAAGCATCCATAAGTGCATTTAAAATGAAATCACACATTAGGAGAATAACTTGCATTTAAGCATGTTTAGATGTGATTAAGATGAAAAAAGACACAAGATGGATCCCTAAAGTGCATTTGATATGAAATCTCACATTAGGGGAATAAATTGCATTCTAGTATGTTTAGATATGATTAAGATGCAAAAAGACACAAGATGGATCCCTAAAATAGGGTGACATCAACTCCCTAAACTTGTTTTTGGTCCCCAAAACTCCTTCTCCTTTTTTCATTTTTTTGTAAAAGTGTCTCTAAAAACTTATGTATGAAAGGAAAAGAAGAAAAAGAAAGGCAAATCATATAGGCCCAAAAAGACACCAACCCAAAAAGAAGATTGGCCAACAATCAAACCCAGTAACGGTAACACATCGAATAGATCTCTAGAAAAGGCTCTCCCAGTCCAGAAGCTCCAGAGGAACCAAAGTACAGATTAAAGATCAACCTCCAAGAAGAAACACTAAACATCAAAGCTTGTAGACTTCTAAAGGATCCAAGATAAACCCAGGCTAGAAGAAAAAAGCTAAAGATGTATATATCATAGAAGCAAAGTAGAAAACCTCCAAGGAACACTGTAGTCAGACCTCCAAGAGAAATATCTATACTCAACGCTAGCCAAAAAAAGAGGTTGCACCTCCTATACTGAAATACATATAAATAGAGGAAAGAACCAGGGCAGCCAAGAAAAGGAATCAACTAAACACTTCAACCTCATTCCTAATCACCTTCCATAGAGTTTCATGACTTCTATAACTATTTTCATGAACCCTTTTATTCCTTTCAATCCAAGAGTGATAATATATAAGAGAACAAGAAGATTTCTTTTTATCACCAACTAATAACAGAACATCATCCCAGGACTTAGGCATATTTTCATAGAAATTATCATTGATTGCAGACCCCAACACACTCCTCTTATAGGGACAATCAAATAAGATATGGTGAGTATCCTCATAACATTTCTTGAAAAGAAAACAAACGAAATCTAAAGAAATTCCCCTCCTTCTAGCAAGTTCTGAAGTAGGAATCTTGTTGTGAATTAGTTTCTAATCATGAATAATACATCCTTTTGAAGCTTTTAAGGACCACAACCATTTAAAAATATCCAAATCAAGTTCTTTACTTCTGATAGCCTCCCATACTACTTTGAGTCGAACCCTTCTCATATCACAAAAGGTTAGGTGATCTTCCTTGTAAAAAATAGAATTCAAGGAATTCAGAAAGCTAGATAACTCAGAGTTACTTCTGGATTCTGGAAGAAACCTAAAGTCATCTTTAATAATAGAAGAAAGATAACAACTCTTAAGGAAACTAGTTTTAATATGAATATCATTCCTAAAAACTCTGAGAGTTTACTCTTTCTTACCCAAGGATCTTTCCACATACAAATGGAATCCCCTTTACCACTCTTGAAATCAACATGCTGAAGAAGGGAATTTCTCCCTCGAAGGATGTTGTTGAGTAACTAGGAGAGATTAGAACAAACTTCAATAGACCAGAAAGAGACATAAGTTAAATATCTCTCACTAATCCACTTTACCCATAATGAGTCCTTTTTACTTGCAATATCCCATGCAGTAACGAGAATACAAGCTCTCACTACATCCCTACACTTCCTCAGACCTATACCACCTTCTTTTTTTGCTTGGTAACAACCTCCCATCTAACCAAGTGAAGAGGATTGTTAATATTAGAATGCCCAACAAAAAATTCCTACAGATTCTATCAATGTTACCGAGCACAGAACAAGGGATAGGAAAGGAAAAAGCCCAATGAAGGTACATGGTGGATAAAGTAGATTTCATTAACTCAACCCTAGCTGCCATAGAGAGAGTTTTTGACTTCCAAGAATCTAGTGTCACTTTTTTCTTATCAATAATAGTAGGATAGTATTTTTTCATAACTTCTCAATAAAAAGAGGAACTCCCAGATATTTCAAAGGAAGGGAACCCTCAAAGATCCCCAAGAGCTCATAAATTTTCATTCTGTTAGCATACTTTCTAAAAAACACATTACTCTTGTTTTGATTGATCTTCAACCCAGAGATAGTACCAATTAGCTCCAAAAAAGATTTGATACACATGACACTAGTCTCATCAGCTTTTTGAAAAATCATACAATCATCCGCCAAGATTAAATCACCACCATAAACATAAAAAATATTTGTCCTCAAATATCTCCAACTTAATCTCTCTTCATTTTCTTTCAAAAAATAAGAATGAGAAATGCATTGCAACAGATGATTATTGACTAAATGGGCTAAAAGGTGACTAAGTACATGTGTCCTGCCTCTCTCCTCTCCACATTCCCAAACCAATCATGGCTTGAGAATTGATAATACAAACTTCAAATATAGAGCTTAGAATACACAATCAATACATATGGCTTTCATGTAGCTCTAGGTAGAGCATTTCATGGTGGTGATAATCAGTGATGTGTAGGAGTGTTGTTTCACTTTCATGCATTCAATTTCATACTTCAAACCACACTATGTAACCCACAAGGCTACGAAAAAGGGTGAAGTGAGATAGCTCTGATGTTTCCTAGCTCAATGGGTATATAAATAGAAGAAAGGGTCGCCGTAAGAGATTGGAGTGCTATTACATAGGAGCACTCATGTTTTATTTTCTTTTTTACATTTTCTTTTATTTTTCTTCTCTTTTTTTGTCTTTTATTTTTCTTTGCACTTGGTGTAGTGATGGCATATTATGGTGAGAGTGAGGTGGGGAGATATAGATATGTCCACCCCAAACTTTTAGAGGTGGCCAAGGCAGAATATGTGTCTATGGAATCCTTTCATTAGGCAGAGAGGTAAGAATATGATGAAAGAAAAGTCAGGTCAAAGTGGGGTCACTAGTGTGGTTCTCAACATAAAATCTATTGCATGAAAATTATTCCAACACTTCATCAAGTAATGTCACACCACATGAGTGAACAACATTAAATTCATACTTCTATCATGTGATTCCACAAGGCCTAAGCGTTCATAGCTTGCTAAAATAACAATTCAATTGAACCATTCAAAAACATGAGAGAGGTGATTCACATGTAGAAAGTCAACAATTAAGACCATTTAGCAATAAAACATAGGAATGTAGAATGCATTTTTCATACATCAACACTTGCTTCTTGGGCAAGACATTCTAAATTTGGGCAAAACTAGCCAAAATAATGCAAATTTGCACTCATTCACATCTAGGCCTACATTAAGAAAATGAAAAGCATAAAGCGAGTAAATTCTAGCTAAAAGACACAAAATTACCAAAAAATTACATCAAATTCATAGTATCACATGAAAAGATTTTTTTTTTTGAAAAGTTACACAAAATGCCTGAAATTATACTACATGGTATGCATGTGTGTAAGCAGAATGAAATCTGCACTAGATAAGGTGATGTCCTCAATCAATCAAATGGGTAGGACATGGTGAAGCAGATATATCAAAATGAGAAGAGTGAGGGCACACACCAAACTACCATCCCAAACTTTTGAATCATGTTTTCCTCAGCATGAAGCTAAGGTTAGGGAGGGTAGGGTATGTGTCACTACTGTTGAGATGGGTGTAGTGGAAGGCCCCCTATAGAGGTGGAAACCTTGCATATGAAGGAGGGTCCTGTGGTGGTTGTGTTGCCTGGTGGAGATCTTCTTGTGCTGTAGGGTCGGCCTGATGAGGGATGTGTAAGTAATGATGATCCCAATAGTCTACCTACTGGGGAGGGTAAGTCTCTAGATATGTAGAAATGGTGCCCCAATAGTCCTACCCCCATTGGAAGTTCCTCTTTGTGTGTGCATGTTGATACTGGTACATATAATTGATCTAATAATGCATCTATTGCTGATCTTGCCATGTGTACTATTGAATTTGTTGCATGGTTTGTCGGGTCTATTGAATGCCTTCCATCTATTCCTATATGGTTGACATGTCATTGGCATTAGTTGTAGGCTGAAGTTGAGGTGATGCTTCTTCTTCTCTTCTTCTCACTTGGCAGGGGTTCCAAGCCCATGGAGGCATTATTGTTTGTAACTAAAGTTGACCCTCACCACGACCATGGAGGTTATTGAGCTCCACGCCCATGATGGTCCCCACGGTTACAATGATCCTTCCTCATTTCTCTAAAATTTCCCTATGGTGTTGGAAAATAGGGCTTTGCCCATGGCAGTGTACCACAACTGGGTTTTCTTCTTAGCTCCACACCTGTGGTAGTGGACATGCCCATGGTGGTTAGATGATGCCATGCCCATGGAACATGCCACAAATGTGGTATTTGTGGTATTTTCTTCTCGAATTGCATGTACTCCTTTCATATTACCACCATGGCCATTTTGTTGCACCATGACCTTGGTGAATCTTCTAAGTGCACAACTTTTTAAAAACTTCATAAATCTTCAAATTTCTCAATGCAATTGATGTGACACCACATTTCTGTCTCATTGAAGCTACTGTACTCATCCTCTCACTCTCTCTAACCTATCACCTTGCCACATCTCAAAATCTAAAGAAAAGCTATTAGATACAATGTGTTTGTGTATTTCTTGGAATGTGTAAAAACAACTAAAAAGTATCAAAATGTGAAGTTTGGATGCAAAAGATCCCAAACCGAGGTGGGTTTCCTCCCACTAGTGCTAAGCTTAGAGCCTTCAACTAGGTTTGTTGTTCTTTTCTTCATCAAGATTTCATGAACAAATTTTATAATCCGCCTCAAATGTGATCCTTTTGAGAGATCTCACAACAAGGTCTTCATCCCAAGGAACATGCAATGAGCAGTAATAGTTGTTTGCCCTCCAATATTCTCTGAAATTGCTATAGTCCAAGTTGGTACATAGATCTTCCTCACTTAATTTTTTCCTCTCCTCTTTGGTGAATATAAAGATGTCAAATTTTCTCCTATTGTAGGTGACTTTCATTGTCCAGTGTGTACCTTGATCTATGCATCAGCTGTAACAAAGAACAGTCTTCCCAAGATAATCAAATCCTTCTCATCCAATGCCTCAAAATCCTTGACTAAATAGTTGATTGGGTAAATAGTGTTTAATCTTTTATCCATTGGCATGGTATGATTATGAAAAATGCCTCTAGGAATCTTCATAGATCGATCTACAAACATCAGAACATAGTCTACGGGTTCCATTCTCTCTATGCCAACCTGCAAAACTTTGTTATAAGATATTATGCTCACACTTGAGCTCAAATCTTGAAGGGCATGCTTGATTAGTTTAAAGTTCATGTAACACTGGATGAGAGGTAGAACCGAGTCTCCTCTCTTTTTAGGGAATTATCTACCCAAAATGAAATTTACATGTTATGTAGCTATAATTTGCTTGGATGGCATCACCATTACTTTTCTCTTCCCTATACAAACATCCTTAAGCAAGGAAATGAATATTTTGATGTTTTTCTTTCCTCATTTTAGGGATTTCAAGAAGCTCCAAGCACCACCATGCCTAACTTTGGTGAAAAAGAAAAATTTCCCACTTTTATCAACATCTTCTAGAGTAGCTTGCAGGCCTTGGGGCAACATCAGGGTAGTTTTTGTCACATAGAGTGGAGCTTGGGATGATATCATCTCCAAATGAAGTGGCACATCAAGTGTCATTAGTTCAATAGAGGGAGGACGATGAGTGTTATATCTTCATAGAATGGTGAGAAACTAGATTTATGGTGTGATAACCTAGATTTTCAGATTCTAAATATTCAAATTATGTAAGATTCATATATAATATTTTGATCTAGATCTATGAATGGATACCTAATTTCTATAAAAAGGTTTTATCTAAGATCATGAATATATGCTGAAAGGATTTATAGACATTCATTATCATTTGGATACTTATGAGGCTACGGGATCCTATTTAATAGTCTCGATGAACTCAAGTGAAAATTTGACGAACCATGAGGTTATGAGGATCATAAAAAGTCTGTTGGAATTTAGTTGATGAAGATTCAATGATCAATTAAATTTTAGTTGAAGTTGATACATATATTTATAAGGTTAATTTAAGAATTTATTTACATGATCATATGATGGAGTTTTGGCCTCAAGCTTTTGTTGATGAGAAAGTATACAATATAAAAGTCATTTCTCAAATATCATGATGATTGGTGCTTACAATAAAGAGATATAATTGTTTGAAGATAAATATATTTAATGATTTTTAAATTGAGGAACTTTGGTCTTTTAATTGTTTAATACCTAGGCTGTGATAAATTTGGTGTCACACTGCCTTACTCTCTTTGTCTTAGGCACGAACCAAAGCTCGGCAACGTGACCCAATCTGACTGTAATCTCCTATATTAATATGAGAATGGAGATTGTGTCTCACACCTCCTGTTTCTGCGGAGGAAGTAGCCTCACCCTGTCCTAAAGATGTCCACAAATATTAGATTAAGGAACTGATTGCCAAATATCCTAGACTGACTATTTTTTCACAGACTACGCAGATCCGAAGGCCTCTCACATGACTTCAGTCCTGAATCTAAAGAGTCTGATCCCTCACTACCATTCCCTCTTCAATCATCGTAGGCTTCCCCTTTTCTTCTCCAGGCAGCGATGGGTTGCGGCAGAGTAACACTCAGCTCAAGCTCCTAAAATGCCTGAGGCTCACATGGGAGATGAACCCCTTCTCCACATGTACACCAACGGCATCTTAAGGATTGGGAACAACTCACAAGAGGTCGAATCTGAGGCGGTCGTGATGGAGGAGGCACCTTCATATATGTATGATTCTTCTGCGAGCCTAGGGTGGCTCGAGATCACCAATGAATCCAGCCGAAACAGAAGGTGAGAACAGCTCTATTTTGTAGAGTAAATAGAGCACCCCACAATCAAGTGGAGGACTAGTCACGTCTCAGCTATGTCTGGTAGACAAATCATCGATGCGTCGCTTAGATCTCTAATAAATCTGAAGTGTCTGTCCTTCTTCCAGTTTGGTGCTAGCAGACGAAGGATTCCTCGCCAAGCTTAGGCCACCACATCAGCTGCGGCTTGGGATCGACCCTACAGAGAAGACCCAAAGGGGGGGTGGCATCTATACGGGACTTGTAGACTCTCCAGACTTCATCTTCTGATCTATTCGAAGCCAACAAAGAGGTAGTAGCCTAGAATCACGAGATGTGTTAATGAGGGAGCAATGGCTCACAGCGGCAGACACGGGACTGGAGGACAAAGCTCCGCACACTGAGTTCGTGCAATCGGGATCGACGACTCGCAAGGAGCAGAAGAAGAGGGATACAGGTACCCATATCTGTCAATACATGGATCCCACACATAGTCTGGCGGTACTTTCCAACAAGTAGGACCCTTGCAGAGCCGGACTGGTTCAAGCTGGGCCAGCAAGGCAAACTAGATATCCTTGGAGTTACGTGGCATGCATCTGGAGCCTTCTAAGGCTAATCCAACGACCCTGCTTAATCCCAAAGAGGTAATTCTTAGTAAAATCCATGTTAATACCCTTTATCTTACAAAAATCATAGAAAATAGCTCCAGTGCCTAATAAATTCATGAAAATACCCCTAGACTCAGAAAATGATCCCCTATATTACTGAATCCTTAGTTCTGGATTTTGAAGCACAACTATTGACGATATTCAATTTAGGGTGAAATGCTTCTTTCAGGGTTCATTTAATTTGTATAATTAGCCAATGATGGATATAAAATACGAGAAAAATACTCTTGAACCCTAATACCACTTGGAAACCAAATATGGGTTCTGATCTAATTATTATGTTGAAATAATAGGTCTTTCCTCATTAATGACAAGTTATATGTTTTAACCTCATATTAGTTCTAGGAAATAGTTCGAGCATCAGAACAATATGAAATCTGAACCAGACCCTTAGAATGACATCTGGATCAGTATAAAAATACCAGAGACACATTTTAGATCAGTAACACCTAGATTTGACCTAAACCCTAACTTAGACCTAAAATATCAATGACATAATGGACAATGTATTAATGATGATTAATTTGTTATTAACTAGGTGATGACCAGATATCTAGATGAGCAAGAATGATTAGAAATCTCTGAACTCAGGTACGTGGGATTTATCTAAGTATATGACTAGTTTTCTTGTGTGCAATAGCTATGATGTATTGCTTGTCTTTATTTGAGAATATTGTTTGGATTTACTATGATTGTAGTATCTTCACCCTTTCAATAAGAATAACAAAGAATATAGATGGTTTGTAGCTACTAAGTCGATATATGCTCTCTCTCTCTCTCCCTAAATCCTCTCTCTCTTCCTCTAAATATAAGGTCGGCACTCGGTCCCCATAGCCCAAGGGGAGGGGAAAAATGAAGTGTGACATCTCTCTCTTTCCTCTAAATATAAGGTCAGCACTCGGTCCCCATAGCCCAAGGGGTAGAGAAAAATGAAGTGCGACACCACTTAGTAGTACAAACGCATAAAAAGACATCTAAAAATATGTGTTTACCTGATTATCACTTTAAACAATGTTTTCTTTTACTCTTTCTTTCTCAAGATTATTTCAATTATGCAAGCATATTAGTATATATCCTTCTACCCACGTGCACAATACCTTATGTGTTGATTCATTGTTTCACATATGTTTTAGGTTCATAGATAGCGTGGGATAAAAGATGGGAAGTGAGCAGTTGTCCAGGTTGTACCTATTGTGTAGATCCTAGTTTAGCATACATGTTCTTAGACTGTAGAATTTCCATTCAATATGTAATTGTAAATCATGTTGTAATAACTCACTTGGTAATATATACATGTTGAATGTTGAGAAATTTTTATGGTGTATGTTATGGTTTAATGTTCATGTATGCGCGTATTATGCTTCCGCATCGCTTTCTGATATGATTGGATGATGTTTTCGGATTCTGACATCTCACTCCCAATAGGGTTTGGAGAAATCAAAATCTGGGGACGTCACAGTTGGTATCAGAGCATGAACATTAGCTATACCTGACAATTTGTAACGACCCTCAAAATTTAGTCCCAATTTTTTTTGTTATTTAATAAAGGAGAAACCCTAAATTGAAAGAATCCATTTTTTTATATGATGACTTAAGTACAAACCATGCTTAATTTGTATTTCAAAATGAGCTAAATGTGCCAAGTGGACCTTGAATGGAATCATTTACATCAATAATTAGTCATATTAATGTCACGTATAATGCATGAAAACTTAACCCTAATTATGCAAGGGTGACTAGTTGGGATTTAATGATAGTTTGGATCTATATACATGTATAACGTGTCCCACATGTTAGTATATGAGTAGATATTAGAATTATAGAGCTTCCCTCGGATTTTGGTAATAAAATTCCCTTGCAATGATTATTAATGTGTTAATTACCCTAAGAAGCTAATAATGTAAAACACCTATTTCCCTAATTCATATCCAAAATCTGATTGGATAATTAGATTCCTCATGGTCGAATTTGCTTGCCCACCAAATTTGGTTGGATTTGGATAATCATAAATGCTCCAAAATATTTTAAGAAGAAAAGGGAAAGATAATATGAATTTATGACCTTGTTTGGTAATGTATATCATTATCCCGAAAATTTTGCCAATTAATAGACAACGTAGCGTCACACACTGCTTTAGAAAAACCCGACTCTTTGTGAGCTGTTCGATCTAGATCCGAGGGCAGGGACCTCATCCCCTACCTCCCGCTTTACCCGCACAGGGAGAGGGAACAGAACCCCCAGCTATCGCCAATGATTCCTTGACCCCTTCTCAACGGTTCCTTGTTATCTCGACGCTAATGATTTCGGGAGGTTATTGTGAGTTCAAAGATCCCCTACTCGAACCCTAGCTCTGCTCGTAGAGAAAACACCCAAAAACCCTCTCCCCCTAGTCCACGCTGCCGCCACCCCCAAGCAACTGGGCTACACTGGACTTACAACCAATGATCCAAAAAGATTCACTGGACTCAACATGACACTCCTCTATAGTTAATCATAGCCAAGATGTATTGAGAGGTCACTCCAGCTCCAGTTATCTTCTCCAATGTCGGTGAGCTCAGGGGAGGAGCTCGAGTTATTCCAGTTCAATTGCGCCTCAGGTAAGCTTCAAGAACCTCCGTTGATTGTTTCTCATATGCCCGTAGCCTCTCGACCTATCCCAGTTATGTACCCACAAACCCAATTTTAGGGTAGTGAAGCTCACCGCCGGCCAGGCTTATCAGCCACTTTTAGGTCACGGAAATCGTTGCCTTAGACTCAGTAGGCTTATGCGAAGAGAATTGTGCTCTTGGATTTCATTTGTGGTTGCCATGTCATCCTTTCCAAGTTTGGGAGTACATGCTCTGTAACTCATGGTTTGTAGAGAGCGTTGCAGGTTGTCTTGGTCTTCCTTCCATGGGGAGTCTTCCCCTAGGTCCGTTGAGTCACAGGGAAGATACCCAGCCCCTTATTACGAGTTGTAGGCTCTGCTCTCTACTTTCACTTTCTGAGTTCCTTCTACCATGGCAGAAAGGTCTTCAGTGTTTCCAACCACCTAAGTACCCAAGTTCGGAGTCCCTGACCCCGGCCGACCACGGTGAAGTTAGTGGCCATGTTCTCCAATACTGGCTTTCCATTAATCACAAGTTCATCCACAAGATTGCCGAACCTGCTCCATTGTTCCCTGCTTGGTCTGGGTAGGAGCATGACGACTGACGATTTAGAAATAGTGTTTTCGTCTTCGTTTTGATGTATCTCCTGGTTTGATCTCGAGTGAATTGACCACTGTACCCTGTCACTCACATAGAGTTGTGCTTGACATGTGAGGGAAGGGTCGTCTTTTGACAGGCTGAGTTTTTGTTTCTCAAGAATTTCCAGTAACATTTTATATGGTTTTATCTCGACTAGGATAGGTTAGAATACATCAAATCTTTAGAAATTCATAGAAAATGCTACAGGTGTCAGATGACAACGACCCATATATGGATTTTGCTCAGTTTTTCGAGATCTAGATGATGGATGAGGTTCCAATTCCTGTTTTGTCTTGCTTTTCACGAAACATCAGACTTAGTGTAATTAGTATTTAACAAGCCATTAAACTCTAGAAATGAAGTTATGGATTATTCATTAATGAATGATTATTGAATTAACAGGGTGATTAGGGTTCCATTAACCCAAAGAAAACAACTAAGATCTCTCCAATGAGAGAGGTAAGCAGATTCATGCACTTTGAGTATTTAATATAAATTTTCAATCGCTTTATGTTTATTGAATCATGATGATCAAGTTAAACTATGTGCGTAGCCATGTACTTAAATTGGGGTACTTCTTGCTATAATTTTATTATATGATTCTTGTGCTTTCAAGTTCTGTCTCCAAGAATTCATGTTATGGTTATGGAAATCCAATTAAAGTTAATTATGTCAAGTTAATGACAAATCATGTAATAGGTTGTATTCTGTTGTTCTCATCATGATAATGTTGATCCTACGTGCCTTATGAGCACCATTGGTGCAATTAATATCGAGGATACTATAATCAACTACCAAGATTTAGTTATGTGAATCCAAATCTATTGTTCAATTAGTATCATGTTTTTGTTTTCTTTTTCCCAATTATTATTTTGTCACAATAATACTCAATGCCGCTTACTCTAATGTGACTTTTATTTGCATGCATGGTTGGGGGCGTGATGCCCGCAGGTACAGAACAACTCCAAGAATAAATCAAATGAAGATCAAATCAAGAAATAGATCAAGGTTTCCAAAGGACACATATGGTGGGGTGCCATCTACAATAGAAGATCCTGATGTTATAGATAACTTTATGTATTAATTATTTTTAATCATGTATATCCTAGTTAGCTTCAATTCAGGAAACCAATTGTAAACAATGTATAAATCAATTTCAATATCAATGCATGATTATTGTTTACTTTATTTGCAATGTCTATCGTTGTTGTGGCATCCCTTTGAGCTATAGTAACCCATGTTATGGAAAACATGGGTATTGCTTCCGTTGACACATGTATGCTTAAGGGGGTGCTACACAATTTCTCATCATGAAACATAAAAATTAAATTTCACCTTTCACTTTAAATACTAGAAACTTAGTGAGTTGTTGAACATGAATTAGGTTCAACTTCGCCTCTAGGTTAGAACCTAGATGTCCGAGAACTAGGTATAGACAAGTGTCTGAAACCCTTTTCATTTAGAGCTCATATGTATTGGGTAGCTACACTAGTCTACATCTCATTCTCACCATTTCATTAGGTGACATGGCACTAGACTATCTATTGTGTGTGGGACAGTCGATTTTGCTGATTTGGTTTTGTTTTCCAATCGGCTTGAGCCTCGACGGTTTTCTCTGACGTCTTCCTTCTCGGAGAAAAACTATATAATATTTTATTATATATATGTAAATATAAAAATGTGTCCCTCACACTATAGAGTAGTTAGTGTTCATGCAACCTAAGTGAAAGGGAGTGACATCAGTCTAGAAGAGAGAGTAGTCTATATTAGATGTCTAGAGCCTTATCAAGATATGTGATAAATAGAGTAGATGATAGAATGATAGTTAGTATAAGCATGGATGATCTTATCTAAGTTCTACCTCTCATGCCATAAGTTGTTTTATGTGGATCTAAGTTGTATATGAGCTGAATCTAATTTTGAAGATTCTAAGGTAAGTCTCGATGATGAAAATATATTCCCTTTTCTTACTTAAGATGATCTAAGCTTAAGATAAAGTTGAATATGCATGAGCCTCAAGCTCTTTTACAAAGGAGAACCTCAGTGTTAGGAAAAGATATGTGGTGAACTCTAGAGAGAGTGAGACCCACAAGGAGAGGGTCATAGGACCTACCCCACAATATACAAAAATTATGTGATATATGTGAAATGGTGTGTCCTAAGCTGGGTTGCTCCTGAGTAGATGAGTTGAGTTTTTTTGCTTGATTCCTCTATTGATATAAATACTAGACGTGAGAGCTTGGTAAAAACAAATGATGGGTAGGTGACTCATAATGAGAAAGTCAATCCTAGCTTGAGTGAAATATGTTTATGAATCTCATCATTAGCGGCAAGTGAGGTGATATATGAACTGTGGTTACGAGAGTAAAATGCTTTTTGCATAAGATACTCTTAAATATTGTTCCTTCAACTTCTCTTTCTTCATATATGATGTTAGAAACCTCACTTGAGCTACATAGATGATTATACATGAGGAGTCACTCACAGAAACTTGACCTATTTTATATTCCCTTCCTATGTCATACATGTAATATCTAAGTTTGAAATCATGATAAGATTGGATCAGTGTATTCTCTTTCCCTTCATATCATTCATGAGACATATAAACCTGAAATCATGATCTTGAAATAGAGATATCTTTGGATCATATGTTACATGATAACAAAATAGTTCTTCACCTCAAATCTTCTCAAATCTATGCTTCTAGTTTGAAAATGCCTCTCATACCAAAAACTGAAACCCTAATGTGTATGTATATGAAAAATAATACCCTCTCACGATGAAATCCTAGGGTCATGTTGATCATAGACAACACTAATGATATTAAGTGTGATATTTCAAGTAAATAATGGCATGAGCTTGACTTTGCCTTGCATGATTTCATAGGGTGAAAGATGAAACCTTAAACAATGCCTCCTTGACTTCATAATTATGAATAAAATCCTTACCATTAAGGGACTATATGGATGTAAACCCTATAATATAAGAATGTCATCTGATGCCTAAGACACTAAGTGATGCTACAAATTCTACAAGAAAATGATGCTTCCACCTATATAGGGTGGGATGGGTACACCCTATATGCTCTAAATCCTAAGATAATAACCTAGGGTACATGTAATACTATGACATACTTGTAAGTGGTGACTTAGAGAATGTAGAGACTACTTGATATCACCTTAATTCTGAGATTAGTTGAATTTCGAAGACGAAATTCCATATAAGGTGGGGTAAATGTGATGACCTAGATTTTCGGATTCTAAATATTCAAATTATGTAAGATTCATATATGATATTTTGATCTAGGTCTATGAATGGATACCTAATTGCTATAAAAAGGTTTTATCTAAGATCATGAATATATGCTGAAAGGATTTATAGACATTCATTATCATTTGGACACTTATGAGGCTACCAGATCCTATTTAATAGTCTCAATGAACTCAAGTGAAAATTTGACGAACAATGAGGTTATGAGGATCATAAAAAGTCTATTGGAATTTAGTTGATGAAGATTCAATGATCAATTAAATTTTAGTTGAAGTTGATACACATATTTATAAGGTTAATTTAAGAATTTATTTACATGATCATATGATGGAGTTTTGGCCTCAAGCTTTTCTTGATGAGAAATTATACAATATAAAAGTCATTTCTCAAATATCATGATGATTGGTGCTTACAATAAATAGATATAATTGTTTGAAGATAAAGATATTTAATGATTTTTAAATTGAGGAACTTTGGTCTTTTAATTGTTTAATACCTAGGTTGTGATAAATTTGGTGTCACGCTGCCTTACTCTCTTTGTCTTAGGCACGACACAAAGCTCAGAAACGTGACCCAATGTGACTGTAATCCCCTATATTAATATGAGAATGGAGATTGCGTCTCACACCTCCTATTTCTGCGGAGGAATAGTTCTCACCCCATCCCAAAGATGTCCACAAATATCGGATCAAGGAACTGATTGCCAAATATCCTAGACTAGATATTGTTTCACAGACAACACAGATCTGAAGGCCTCTCACATGACTTCAGTCTTGAATCTAAAGAGTATGATCCCTCACTACCATTCCCTCTTCAATCATCGTAGGCTTCCCCTTTTCTTCTCCAGGCAGCGATGGGTTGCGGCAGAGTAACACTCAGTCCAAGCTCCTGCAATTCCTGAGGCTCACATGGGAGATGAACCCCTGCTCTACATGTACACCAATGACATCTTAAGGATTGGGAACGACTCACAAGAGGTCGAATCTGAGGTAGTCGTGATGGAGGAGGCACCTTCATCTATGTATGATTCTTCTGCGAGCCTAGGGTGGCTCAAGATCACCAACGAATCCAGCCGAAACAGAAGGTGAAAACAACTCTGTTTTGTAGAGCAACAGAGCACCCCACAATCAAGTGGGGGTCTAGTCACGTCTCAGCTATGTCTGGTAGCCAAATCGTCGATGGGTCGCTTACATCTCCAATAAATCTGAAGTGCGCGTCCTTCTTCCAGTTCGGTGCTAGTAGACGAGGGGTTCCTCGCCAAGCTTAGGCCACCACAGTAGCTACGGCTTGGGATCGACCCTACGGAGAAGACCCAAATGGGGGGTGGCATCTATACGGGCCTTGTAGACTCTCCAGACTTCATCTTCTGATCTGTTCGAAGCCAGCAAAGCGGTAGCAGCCTAGAATCATGAGATGTGTTAATGAGGGAGAAATGGCTCACAGTGGCAGACACGGGACTGGAGGACAAAGCTCCGCACACTGAGTTCATGCAATCGGGGTCGACGACTCGCAAGGAGCAGAAGAAGAGGGATACAGGTACCCAAATCTGTCTATACATGGATCCCACACACAGTCTGGCGGTACCTTCCAACAAGTAGGACCCTTGTAGAGCCAGACTGGTTCAAGTTGGGCCAGCAAGGCAAACTAGATATCCTTGGAGTTATGTGGCAGGCATCTGGAGCCTTCTAAGGCTGATCCAACGACCCTGCTTAACCCCAAAGAGGTAATTCTCAGTAAAATCCATGTTAATACCCTTTATCTTACAAAAATCATAGAAAATAGCTCCAGTGCCTAATAGATTCATGAAAAATACCCCTAGACTCAGAAAATGATCCCCTATATTACTGAATCCTTAGTTCTGGATTTTGAAGCATAACTATTGATAATATTCAATTTAGGGTGAAATGCTTCTATTAGGGTTCATTTAATTTGTATAATTAGCCAATGATGGATATAAAATACGAGAAAAATACTCTTGAACCCTAATACCACTTGGAAACCAAATATGGGTTCTGATCTAATTATAATGTCGAAATAATAGGTCTTTCTTCATTAATGACTAGTTATATGTTTTAATCTCATATTAATTCTAGGAAATAGTTCGAGCATTAGAAAAAAATGAAATCTGAACCAGACCCTTAGAATGACATCTGGATCAGTATAAAAATACCAGAGACACATTTTAGATCAGTAACACCTAGATTTGACCTAAACCCTAACTTAGACCTAAAATATCAATGACATAATGGACAATGTATTAATGATGATTAATTTGTTATTAACCAGGTGATGACCAGATATCTAGATGAGCAAGCATGATTAGAAATCTCTGAACTCAGGTACGTGGGATTTATCTAAGTATATGACTAGTTTTCTTTTGTGTAATAGCTATGATGTATTGCTTGTCTTTATTTGAGAATATTGCTTGGATGTACTATGATTGTAGTATCTTCGCCCTATCAATAAGTGTTGGATAAATTGGACATTATGATAAATCCCTTTGTTTCGATGATGACAAACATTTCATTCTTATTATTCTAACGAGCTACTTGAGTGTGCAGGATTATGGTGGATGACAAAGCAACTAGGGAAATCACGAGCTTACATATTTACTTTCATGCAATGTAATCACTATTGTAAAAACTTGTACAGTTATATAATGTACAAGTACTTAGATTGCATGTAAATCAAGCGTTAGATCTTCCCTAGCTACACACCATAGTTAGACAAGTCATCCCTTCCAAAAGGATCACATTATGCACACTCATAAACACACTTAGTGGTTTAATTAAAAGATTGAAACAGAGTCAATCTCGGTCGACCACACTCCTCGACCGAGACACTCTCGGTCGACAAACTTCTCGACCGAGATTGACCAAAAGTAGCCGTTAGACACAGCAGTTGACAGTTGCAAATAAACGTTAATCCAGAGAGCCTGTCGGTCGACGAATCCTCGACCGACTGGGCATCTCGGTCGACGAGTCCTCGACCGAGATGGTCTCTGACAGCAACTGCAGAATTAATTAACTAGCCGTTGCTAATGCGCCTAACTTATTCCTAACGGCTAGTTAAGCACTAGGAACCCCCTAGAAGTTGTCTAGAACGTCCTTAAGCACACATAGGTCATTCCTATAAATAGGACATGCCTTAGGTCACCAAAGATCATCCAAGATATACTTGTGCTATACTTGAGCTTGAATACACACTTGCAATCTGTTTTAGAGCAACAGAGCAATTCCTACACTTGCCATTCATTCCTATTGCTCCCATTTCGTGCCCTATAGGCTAGTATCTCCTATCCACTACAATCACATTGTCATACACATTGGTTAGGAGATTTATACGCTTGATATAGGCAAATCAAGCCTTGTGCTTAAAAGGATAAGTTGTAATTTCTGTTTTCCTTTCTTGTTCCTGTTTATCTTTTGTACTCTCCTTGCTACTCCTAGGGTTGGAGGCTGCGGATTGGAGAGGGTTGACTTCTCAGGTGGAGAAGGGGACTTCAAGCTACTTCAAGAAGGCTATCGCACGGGAAGCTACTTCAGAAGGCTGGTGCAACGGGAGTTGGTGCATCTACTTCAAGGGAAGGCTGCTCCGAGTTGGGCGATTACTTCTAGGTGAAGGCTGCTTGAAGGGTTTAGGGAAAAGAAATGTATTTTATGTAAAGTCCTTGCGAGGTAATAAAATAATTTCTTTTCAAATCCCGGTTGGGTAAGCAACCGGGTAGTGGACTGACTACCTTAGTATTTGCTAAGGCTAGGAACCACTCTAAACCCTTGTGTCTCCTTGTCCAATCTTTCTCTGTGGTTGCTTGAGTTTAAATTAATTTAAAATTATCATAAAACTCTATTCACCCCCCCTCTAGAGGTTTTCAATAAGAACAACAAAGAGTATAGATGGTTTGTAGCTACTAAGTGGATATATGCTCTCTCTCTCTATCTCTCTCTCTCTCTCTCTCCCTCAATCCTATCTCTCTTCCTCTAAATATAAGGTCGGCACTCGGTCCCCATAGCCCAAGGGGCGGGAAAAAATGAAGTGCGACATCTCTCTTTCTTCCCTCTAAATATAAGGTCGGCACTCAGTCCCCATAGCCCAAGGGGCGGGGAAAAATGAAGTGTGACACCACTTAGTAGTACAAACGCTTCAAAAGACATCTAAAAATATGTGTTTACCTGATTATCACTTTAAACAATGTTTTCTTTTACTCTTTCTTTCTCAAGATTATTTCAATTATGCAAGCATATTAGTATGTATCCTTCTACCCACGTGTACAACACCTTGTGTGTTGATTCGTTGTTTCACATATCTTTTAGGTTTAGAGATAGCGTGGGATAAAAGACGGGAAGTGAGTAGTTGTCCAGGTTGTACCTATTGTGTAGATCCTAGTTTAGCATACATATTCTTCGACTGTAGAATTTCCATTCAATATGTAATTATAAATCGTGTTGTAATAACTCACTTGGTAATATATACATGTTGAATGTTGAGAAATTTTTATGGTGTATGTTATGGTTTAATGTTCATGTATGCACGTATTATGCTTCCACATCGCTTTCTGATATGATTGGATGATGTTTTTGGATTTTGACATCTCACTCCCAATATGGTTTGGAGAAATCAAAATCTAGGGACGTCACATATGGTGCCCTTGGAACTTCTACAAAGTGATGGTACACCTACTATCATTACTGCATCTGGATGTTAGAAACATGGTGTTTTTTCTCAAGCAATGGTAGGACACTTGGTGCGGGAAGGAAGGACTTTGGTGCTCTTTGAATTCTTAAGCAAAAACCGCACAAAAAAAACTTTGGTGCTAGTATGATATCCACATGACTTTTTCAACGATGGTTCTTTGTCATGAACCTTGGTCACCCTCTCCTCCCTTTCCATGAGTTTCTCAACAACCTTCTTCCCCCATATGAATAACACCATGCTCGCTCATGAGGAGGAGGGGAATCTTGTGATGATGATGATGGTGGTGGTATTTGGTGTGGTGGAATAGGATTTTGGAGGATGTAAGTTGGTTGTTGTAGAGGTTGTTGTTGTGGTGGATGTTTGGAGGTGGCTGATAGTGAGGAGAGGTTTGTGGCTAGGAAAGTGGTGGAGGTGGAGGGTATTTATATTTGTAGTTGGTTTGTAGGGGAGGGGGATCATTTGGATGTGGAGGTCCTTGGTATTGTTGCAATGATGTGATTTTCCCTTGTGGTGTGACATAGGCACCTTAAGGAGTGCTCATATAACCACCATCACTTTTCGAGTTGGCCATGGTTTGTGAAGGGATTCTTCCCTCCTTGTGGTGGGCAAGTGAATAAGATATTTGTTCCAACCTTTGGTTGAGGCGGCTAATTGTTTGCCAATGGGAGGACACATCCCTCTTCATTTCATCCAGATGTCACAGTCTCCCAAGGACTTATTCCTCAAACATTGAACTATTTCTTGGCCCTTAGTGTTGCCTTGTCTTCCCTTGACCTTCATCCCCTTTCTTCCAAGAAAAACTAGGGTGATTCCACCATTTGAGAGTATAGGAGTTAGACATTGGTCCTTGATTGTTGCGGTTGCCAAAAGATTGAAGAGCTTGAGCCTCCTCACAAATAGCTTCCACAGATTTGGTTGAGTGGATACAAGACTGTCTAGCTTGATTCTTCATCATGTTCATCATGTCATCTATAATCTTCATCACTTGGGGATTTTAATATTCCCTAGCTCTAGGAGGAGAAGGTGGAGGTGGAGCCCAGTTTCTATCACAATGCACTCACATGGTAGAAGTCTGGTGATAGAAATTCTCAACTAAGTACTCAAAGAGAGGACATGACTCTTCCGTTGGATTTTCCATAGAGGTTCCACCACAAGAGGAGTCAACCACCATTTGACCCAATTTAGACAACCTGGTGTAGAAGGAGTGCACCCATTTCTAGATAGGAACCTCATGGTGAGGTCAATATCTAAAAATCTTCTAGAATCTTTCCCAAGTTTCATGGTAAATATCATTCTCCTTTTGAGTGAATGAGTTGATGTACCTCTTCGTTTGTGTCAGCTTCAAGATGGGTTAGAATTTCTTCAAAAACTCATTCTTGAGTGACACTCAATTAAGCAATTCTGGATTGAAGATGTACCATTCCTTATCTTTATCCTTGAATGAAAAGGGAAATAGGGTCCTTCTAATGGAATCATCTATGGCATTTGGAATGCAAAAAATGGAGCATGTCTCATGGAATGCATCAATGTGATGGTAGGGATTTTCATTTTCAATCCCGTGGAAACTAGGGATGAGTCTAAGGAGGGCTGGTGGAATGGAAAATTGGTTACCTGACATTTGGTCAAGAAAGGTGGCAATGGGAGAAGTGTAATTCCATGGAGTGAAGTACAACTGGAGTGGCTTGGGTGGTGGTTGAGCCCCTGGAGGGATGTGTGATTCCTCCTCATTGTGTTGATCATTCCTATCTCCCATTTTGGCTCCTTCATGTTGTCTATGCCAGTGTTGATGTCTCCTTCCACCAATCTCAAGATCAAGTGGAATCAAGTATGTAGAAGTTGAGTGTCACCCAAGCATGCACAAATATCACCAACACAAGGCACAAACAAGAAACAAGAGCTAAGTTAGAAGGCAAGTATACAAAAGTAAACAAAGAATGAAGAATAGAAATGATGAGGGCAGTAGGAAAAGTGAAGCTATATAACTATCTAGGCCGAGTGCCTCTATTCTCGACAACGATGCCAATAAGCTTGGTGTGTTGTTCCAAACCTTAGGTTACACCTAACCAATTGAGTTTGATTAGATGTGACCCTAAGGCTTGAACAAATTGGGATCTTTCAAAATGTATAACGACCTAATCTAACACACTCACTTCGACCAATCACACTTCACCTGTAAGTACACGGGGTTGTGTTATAGTATAGGAAAGAGGCAAGATAAGGATAAATACATAGGGTGAGATGGGGCACTAGAGGTTAGTTAGCGTGAGCTATGTTCCTAAAGTAGAGATTAGTGTTTTTAGTGTTTCAACCTGATTTGGGATGATTACATTAAGATGCAAGAAATTGAATAACAAAGGAGTAAGACAAACATGATAAGAAAACCCTACTTTAATCCTAAATAAGAATGTCTAACTAACAAATAAATCAACTACTTAAGAAGGAGCTCAAGACAACACTAGACTGGCAATTAAGACACAAAAGCAATTAGAGAGCTAAATTACAACTAACTAGATTAAGCAAACACAATGAATCACTAACTACCCTATCAAGCATTAATTTGTTGGGTTTTATGGAGGCGACATGCACAATGGAAACACCAACAAAATTTCTCCAAACATATCCTACTAGAAAATCTCGTCGATAACAACGTATTTAGAAAGAGGGTTAACAGTATATACCTTGTCTCGGAGCAAGTTTGGTGACTTCCCTTCATGTAGTGATGTGTGTAGAATCTCACGTGCTCAGAGGTCATCATTGACGTCCTCCAAATGCATGCAACTTAGTGTCTGCATCTCTACTTCGTCCATGTGGATGGAATGGAACTCCACGTCGCACTTCAAAAGCCAGAGGGAAGGAGTATCCTTTTGCTAAACGGCATGCTAATGTTGGTGGCACTCCTTCTCTCTCACTTGGCGATGATGGAAACTAGGGAAACGTATAAGAGCATTATCTTAATGGTCCTACCGTCATGCCCCAATAAGTAGGAGACAAAAGGAAGAAGTGTTTCCCAAAACCCTTTGGTAAACAAAAAGGCCTTGGTTGCAGTTCAAATGAGCCACTCATGAGATATTAAAAGAATATTCTAGAATGAATTAATTAATCAATTATTTATATTAATTAATTAACTAATTTTCATTACACAGCTTTACTCAATCACTCTGGATTACCAAGCCGACATAACATAGGAATCTAAGTAATTGGCTTAAACACTTTACCCAATTAAATCAGTCAATATTCTAATATTAATCTAGCAGATTGCGTAAATGTTTTAGTAATCAATTTGATTCATAACATTTCCAACCAGGTCCATAATTATATTCCTATTCCAATACTTCATATGTGTCTGACCCATTAGGATAAAAATTACATTGGTAGTGATATTTATAATCGAATTATGATTTCACAAGCAATGATTAATATATATCAAGACTTTATTGTTATCCAAGTAATTGAAGAAGTTGGAGAACAATATCCAACTTGCAATCAGTGATTTGTGTTATAGTGAATGTATAGTTCCTTTGTCTCTGATATCTGGATTGAACTCAAGGGCATGGAATCTTCATCCTCGTCAACATTCAATCCAGCCTTGACCTAGACCAGACTGTCTAAGATATTTGTAAGCTCAATATCACATCATGATTCACAACAGCATGGTCATGCATTTCTCAGTTCTCGCTTATTAAGGGAACAATTTATCAAACTCCTATAGGAGGGAAAAATCCCATCTACTTCACTCAAATTCATCCCAATGTGCCACAGTGCACCCAAGCACCGCCTTTATGCCAACCCTTATTCAGGATCACTATGTATAATGTCAAAGTACACTGAGTGACATGTGATGAGTGTAGTGATTTCAAGTCTAAGAACCACAATCATCACCATCCTATAAGAGATGACTCTAAGTACCAATCATTGTTCCATGTGTCACTCTCAAGGTGGGTCTATCCAATACACTATTCTCTAACAAGTATATATGTGCTTGGTTTGACATCACATATCCTGACTAATGAGATTATGTCATCAACCAACATACATTCTAGTCTTATGTGTTAATGTTTTCATTATTCTTCTACAATAACATTCGACTAGGGACATAAAAAGGATACATATACTCGTGACATCGCTATGATGTCATCGTTCAGGTCCTCCACCCAAAGACATACAACATTGAGTAATATCATTCTTTAGACATTTGTAATGATTGATCATTATCTCATATCTGAATAAAAAAATAAGTTGGAACATTGCCTTTATTATTAATCAAATCATTTACAAGATATGTCATTATAATCATCATATGATTGACTCTTTGGGCATACATATCAACACATCTACCAAGAACAAAGCAATTGACTAAGGATCAATTAAAGCAATCAAGTAAACTTGCATGAACAAGTTAAGAGAGAAAGATGGGTTTTCAACAATATTAAGGATAGGTAAACCATTTGGTGGAATGATACTAAGATACTGGTTGGGGGAGCATACCTAGAAAAACCTAATCATTCATTCTAGATTGTTAAACCAAGAAAATATTCAAATGCAATGGAATCACCCTTGAACTATTTCTTGTCCATGGGTAGAATAGAGTGTGTGAAGGGGAACTACACCCTTGCACACCCCATCTAGCCTTACGAGGCTTAATTGGACCAAGTTTAGGTGTAATTGCAATTGGATTTAACTAATATTGGTTTCTAGAGTGAGATTGCTTAATGTAATTGGGATCTAAAGGTGGTAATGGGGAGTAGAGGTGGGGGTATTTCACCTCACATTACTCACCATATAGATTTTAGTAAACTCCTAGACAATTACACTAAACAATCTTACACTAGGAGTAGGGTAAGGGATATATGTGTGGGAAGATGGGCTGCTAGCTAGGCATCCACTAATTGTACTTAGGAGAAAATACTAAGATAGCCTCACATATGCCATCTTCTCCTAGACTTTGGTGGCTTCGAGCACTGAACAACAAGTAAATCCAAATGTACTTAGGAGAAAATAGCAAGATAGCCTCACACATCATGGACCCATGGCCACCACTGGATTTGACCAAGATGCCACGAAGACGAGATGCCCAAAATATCTCTTACAGGGGCGCTGGTCAATGAGGAAGAAAAATATGGCTAGTGGGTGGTAGAGTTAACAAAATAAGAGGAAAAGAAAGGAAAATGAGTTAGGGGAGGAGTTTTATAGGAAAAGAGTTGTTGATTGGGGAAAAGAAGGCACAAAAATTGGTCTTAGGGTGGCTCCATTGGATGAGGTAGGTGGTCGCATCACCACATTTGTCAACCTCAGTACAAAGGTAGGAGTAGGGACGATATCCATCAGATCAAAGGAGAAGGATTAGTGGGACATAAATTAAGGTATCATATCGAGCAACACAAACAGAAGTGTGAATGAAAAAAATACATATGGGACACACACCTAATAATATAGACCAAAAAGGGTATAAATCATATAATTTTTATTAAATCAAAGTAAATTGACTGAATCTTTATTTGTCCATAATATGGGCTCTAGATGTCCAATTAAGGTGATTTTTGTGCTTGGAAAGATAGTTGGAATATCTAAAACTTTACAAACATTAGATAGTAAGTATGTGACATTGATTAGGCTTAAAAATTGGTTTAAAAGATTGTGACATATCAAGGATTTGAAACTTAGGTCTAAAAGAAAATTTAGTGTCACCTCAAGACGCATGCACACAAGTTAATTCAACTAAGCATCGAGACATATTCAATCATAAACTTATAGTTAAGAGTGAGAAAATTTAGTAAGGATGAAGTTCATAGTACATGTATGAGGAGAGATAAAAAAAATTCCAAGTTATCACAATAAGACACACTTAATAAGCTAGGCATGATTACTAAAAAATGCCAATGTCTATTCCAGTGAAAGCACAATGAAAAAAAAATCAAGTTCTAAAATGAAGGTAATTCATATGTAAAAATTAAAACCGAAGAAATAAAATTCAATAATAGAAATATCATTGGCATTAAAAGGAGTTAGAAATAAGTCTATTTTTATACTAGTAAAGAACTTAAATGAAGATGCAAAATATTTATTAACTACATTTTTTTTCTCAGTCCAAATTTCTAACTAATGAAGGGGCCAGATGTGTATGTCTCCACTCCATCATAAAGAAGTTGGATAGTATCATCAAGAATAGGTAAGTAGTGTACCATGCCACCACTATGAATACCACACACATTGTTACATTACGACATACGAGCTCAAAAACTACAATTTGGCATGTTGTAGCCATCTAAAATTTTGAATAAAATTATACCAACAACACAACATATATATTGAATTGACATAGTAATTTATCACTGAGAAACTTACATCAGGATGTCCTGGAGGGTCCACGGAAGTACTTCCATGACCTTCTAGTACCTTTTAGAGGATTGTTGTATGACACATATAATATGAATAAGCTAAACATGTTGAGAAGACTAAATTTGCTCCATGCTTTAGATAGTTACTCACCTATAAGAACTTATACTTCCTCTTATGAATACCACCAACTTGAGTAGTTCTGCATGTCAATTAGAAATAGCTAAGATACGGTCTCATCCCTACACTATACCCTACTCCCTAACACAATCAAGATGCTCTTTAGTACCTAGAGCAATTGTCAATTCATCCCTTTGGCTCTTAGGGATGAACATTACATCTTTTATTTTCTCATAGAGATCTCTATAATCATAATAATAAAAAATATTTAGTAACATTTACAAATTATAAAAAAATAATTGTGCATTGTGATTTTTAAATTTCACCAATTTTTAGTTCTAGCTTAGCAGTTGCGGATTTGGGAATTAATCCTGAGTGTTTTTTTTAGCATTTATACACTCCTCATGTCATATTGGATGTGAACTTGGATCCGTGCTTGATTCTTCCATAGATGAGTCTTTTTCATAGTTTTGGAATAAGTCATAACCATAAGGGCCCAACCAATAGTTATGCACATTCTTCATATGCCATTATTTTTAAGATTCATTAGATCAACTCAACATGTATATTATATTATAAGAAATATTCATAAAGTAGATGAAAATATCTATATTCTTAGATAGACTTCATATCTAGAACTAATTTTCCTATCTAGAAGAAAGAAGTTTTTCCATGGCTCAGGGTTTATAAAGGTGTTTTTCTCTATAGTAGGGTTTTTCTTATTTTAATTAGTTATATACTCCCTATTGAGAGTGGAGTGAAAATTCTTCCACTTATTGCCATACCATCGTAGCACGTTTCTATGACCAGTTTACTATTCTAGATGATAAACTCCTTGCACATTGAAGTATATATACTATTCAAAACTTAGCAAAAAAGAAAATTTCAAAATTGATAAAGTACATGTTAATGTATATTAACTCACATATATGTATTTAAACATGAGATCATACATGGAATCTTGAAATATATTCCAATAATATGTAATGGCACCTCGATGTGCATAATGAACCCTAAATAGTGCTTAAAAATAGTGTCCTCCTTGATTGGGGCTCCTCTAACTATAAATTGATTGTACAACTTCTCTCCTCCGACCTTAATGTTTTTGCATCCTATGCATGAGAGTGAGAACTCTAGTACTACATGAAGCTTCAAGTTTTCTAGAATACTCACCACCAGTCCCCTCAACACCATCTTAATCAACACTCGATTGATGAACATCGACTTGCTCTATGTGCTCAAGCTTAGAGTGAATTTGGTCAGAGGCAATATCTATAAAAGACAAAAAATATTTAGAAACATACAATGCTAGAAACATGCTTGTCAAATATATTTAGAAAGAATTATCATAAAATAGTACGAATGATTACAAAGTGTATTCGTTGCACTATAAAAGAAAAAGTAAGAGAAAAAATTCACGCCTCCAATATTAGTTGGATCGTTCGTCAACTAATATCCTTCTATGTGATCTCTATGCATATAATATTCATCACTATTAGACTCAATACTTATACTAGACAAAAAAATGAGTATGGAGTGGACTCATAAAAAATGTCATGGTACTTGTCTTCATCTATTGGATCTGCTTGAAACTTCATTTTCCAAAGAAGAATAGAATCCATTTTTCATTTTCAATGGCCGATAATTCTCACTAGTTTTTCAAAATTCAATGATTTGAAACCAAAATCATACATTACAACTCCTTTATTGTTAGCAACCCATTACACCTAAAGAAGGGAACTCATAACTTTGTATATTCAAATTCCCATATGAATTGAATGACACCATAATATGTCATACTAGGCATGGTGGACTCTTATCTTTGCCTTAGAAAAATATAATAGGAATGCTTGTAGAGACATGGAATTATTTTGGACTACATTACTATCATTTTGATGCATTAAGTATAATGTAAATCCATTTATTTCATACACTTCATGTGATCTAACATCTATTTTTTGTTTGAAGATGAGCCATTTCATGTTCTCATCAATATCATTTGGTGTTGTAAGATAGTTAATGGAAGACTTTATCTTCAAACCACATAATAAACATTTGATTATGCTCTTTAAGATACCTCTTTGTCTGGTCATAGTAGCCCGAGTGGTAAGAGCTCGGTAAGTCCCAATGAAGGACCCATGTTCGAACCTCACCGAAGACACTTTGCGAATGGCAATCCATACTAATTAGGCACAGTAGGGGGTGACCGGACCACACCCTCTCATTCCTTGAGATTTTACCATGTCAGGCTCACCTGGGGTGGGTTCTCTCGGTCACCAAAAAAAAGATACCACATCGAACTAGATCAAGGATATTTTATTGATAAGTTTGGTGTGTTTGCTGTTATAAATACCCACTTCGTCAATCTTGTGCAAAATGTAAAAGTGTGTTCGTTCCAATATTTCAGACTAGTCCTTTTCACTTGTTTTCCTAAAGTGTCCTTGCCACAATATATATCAATCATATAGGACTTTAGATTGGCACATGTTCATTTCAATTTATAAAATCATTGAAAAAGTCCATTACAATCCTAGACACGTAACCCTAAATAATACTCCCAGGCCGATAACAATATTTAACATCACTTTTAGACATGTACCATTCAAAAGGATTCTTGAATGTAAGAAAAATAGACCCAACATCTTCACTTTCTATGACAAAAAGATGATCCATGATATCAAATAATAAAGGAGGAAAATGAGTCTCTAGATGGCACAATATATCAATGATTTCATTTTGCAACTTATCAAGATGATCAAGAATAGTAATTATTTTGCATATTTTGTTGAAGAAGAAACAAATCCTTATGATTTCAAACCTTGCATACTTAAGAATTATACATTGAATGAACACATAATTTTTTTTCTTAAGGGTGACAAGCACAAAATGTAAGACTTGTCGATTTCAAATCCTTCATTTATAGTAATATATAAAATTGGAAGAGTATCTGATGTGGTGCGTTAACATTAAGAAATCATTCATAAAATTGTTTATTTTCTTATCAAAACAATGTTTAATAATTAGGAGGTAATTTTTTGCATTAGGATCTTATACCCTCTACTATTAATAATTTCCATATATCCATTTCTTATAAGTCCACTCTAGATTTGATTCATCTTTATTATTTCCTATATATTTATCTTCATAACGATGGAACTTTCATAATCATTTTTCTGACATCCATGTCATTAGTACAATGCCTAATTGTCAAAAAATCCAATAAAGAAGATTCTAGAATATTGATCTCTTCTTACATTATTTGTCACATTTGGGAGTACTACATGATCTCTAACCAAATACATTGATGATGGGTTTCACTCTTTCAAAAACATCCTTACCTGATATCAGTTTGGAGGCGCTTTTATCCTCAACTAAGCTAATGAATGGCCTAAGTAGCCTTCCATAATGATGCACTTTTGGGACAAATATCCGATGAACAAGATATACATTCTTTCTTCCATATTTCAATCATATTGAATCAAAGCTTTCCTTACAAAAATGACATACATTGATCCTTTTATATTGTATCCAATCAAATTCCATACACTTGAGTCAATAATTGTACAAAAAAAATACATTAAAATGAAAGGTATATCCACATGAAGCATCAACAGTCATAATTCTTTCTTTTCAAAGTTTCTTTAAGTCATCAATATAAGGTTAAAGGTAAACATTAATATCATTTTCAGGTTGTGTGGAGCTTGATATCAACACAGATGAGATGACATCATTATTTTTCATACACAACCAAGGAGGAATATTTTATATCACAGTTATATTTGGGAGATGTGTTGGCTTCTTAATGAATCTTATGGATTCATCCTATCAGTATAAAGTTCAAGTCTTATATTGCTTTATTTTTTTCAAAGATGAGAGTACAAGAAATAAATCTTCTTCCATTTTGGTGACCAGACGAATGTAGTAGCCCATCATTGTTTTCCATTCCCTCAACATGTCAAGATAAAATTTGAAAATCTTCCAAATTAGCAAATAAGCACTAAAACTGGGGTATTATAGGTAGATACCAATGGCCTGGGTAGGAGAGTCATTCTTGGTCTTACCTAAAGTCATCACTTTATACCTCGACACCCCACATTTTGGATAGTCTTTCAATTCAACAAAGTCTTTCTAAAGTATCACACATTCATTTAGGCATGAATTTATCTTCTTATCCTGTATTCACATTGGGCATATAAATTTTTTCTTATTCTTACATTGAGATAGGAATCTTGTAATCTTTAGGAATAATTTATTTCAACAAAGAGAATGGTCACATGAAACACTGGTCGCCCCACCTATTGGTAGCCTTTAAAGTATCAAGTATAACACATCTCTCAACCTAGTAAACTTACTAATATATTAATATAAATGTTTTTAAGCATCATTTTGAAGTTATCTATTTTTTTTAGGAAGGATAGAGGATCCTATGATTGGGATACCCCGTCATCTATTAATTAAACTAAATCAACCATAACAAGGTTTTCGATACATGGAGGAAAACTCTGAAAAAAGGAAAACCTATCTACTTGCCCTCTGTGTGCCATAGTGGCAGCTTCGTGAGCTACTTTGTTACACATACGACTGACAAACAAAACACTACAAAAAGAAAACCACTACTTCAAAGTAACAATATCTTCTGTTAGAATGCCCAGGTAGTCTCTACTTGATGTGGCATCGCCACATGATTGAACGACCTCAAGAGAGTCTATCTCTGCTTCCACATGTTCAACGACATGACTGCTCGCCCACAACAGTGTTGTCCTCATGGAAATGGCTTCTACTATTGTTATCCCCATGCCGCTGCTGATCTTCTCGCCCGCAACACCTATCAATCCACCCTCTCTATCCTACATCACCACCCAATCACCATCACCCCATTTTCCCCGCAAGATGCATCCACGTTGACCTTTAATATTCCTTACACTAGCCTGTTCCACATGGGCGTCGCGCTGTTGCCCGGTTGGACATTACTGCTCTTCCGTGCACATTGCTCTCCACTTGCATGCTTGATCATGGCCAAAGTTGATCGAATTAAAAACCCATTGTGTACCTCACCATCTTGAAATACATGCATGTTGCACCCTCTCCAGACAGCCCACATAGCAGCAACGACCGCTTCCCTATCTTTTCTTTCCATTACCACCCTCATAGTGACATTGATGTCCGCATCCTTGTAGTCGTCCTCCCACTTTTGGACTCCATGTTCCATTTGTTCGCAGATTTCTGTCACATTTGGGCAGCGGAATAGTATGTGGGGGATGGACTCGTTTTCTGACATACATAGTTGACAAGTTCCATCCGTGGTGCAATGGCGATCAAACAACCTTCCTTTTATTGCTAGGCCACCGGTGCACACTCTCTAAAGGAAGTGAGTAGATGTAGGAACCCAACTAGCTCTCCATATATTCTGCCACAACCAATCTCCTTACTGTCCTGGGTGTTGCCGAACTTCCTCTCTCCCAAGAATTCCAAGCCAATACGCTGATCGGACTGTGAACACCCCTTTCTTAGCTGGCCACCATGACCATGTGTCACTCTGGAGTCGTATGTTAAGGGGGATGACACATATCCTCTCTACATAGTCTGTCAGGAAGCATTCCTCTAGCCTTGCAGTGTCCCAACTCTTCTCCTCTGGGCTCATGAGATCATTCTCCTTGACATAGGGTGTCTCATCCAAAATCTTGAAGCGAGCAAGGGTGTCTTCCTCTCTTGGCAGCCATGTGTCCTACAAGATGTTGATGTCTTTTCTGTTGCCTATCCTCCATTCCACCCCTTCTTTGAGTAGCACCTTAGCTCCCCATAGACTCCTCCATGTGTAGCTGGGGTTGTAGCCTCTCCTGGCTTCCCAAATAGATGTTCTGGGAAAGTAGCCTTCAACACTTTATTGACAAGGGAGTTCAGATTCACAACTAATCTCTAGATTTGTTTTGCTAGAAGAGCTTGGTTAAAGATGTGAAATTTTTGAAACCAAGCCCTCCTGATCTTTTTGGCTTGCACATATTTGTCCAACTCATCCATGCTATATTCCTCTCATTGTCCTTTGACCCCACCAAAATCTTACTATTATGCTTTGGATCTCATCAAGTGTACCTACTGGGATCTGGAATATACTCATCACATATGCTGGAATAGCTTGTGCCACCGCCTTGATGAGGACCTCTTTCTCGGGCTTGGACAGCAATTTCTCTGACCATCCTTGTAGCTTTTTCCATATTATCTCCTTTATGAAACTAAAAATCTGCTTCTTTGATCTACCAATGGCTGTTGGAGGCCTAGGTACTTTGCGTGCCGATCAACCTCCCTCACTTTCAGCAACCCCTTTAGCTCCTCCCACTTTGTGGCAGTCGTCACCTTGCTGAAAACTACCTCTGTCTTGGATAAATTAATCTGTTGTTCAGATGTCTGTTCGTATTGGCTGATAATTTCAGCTATCTTCAAGCATTCTGAAGAGGTTGCTCTAGCAAAAAAGATGTTGTCATATGCAAAGAAAAGGTGAGAGATATGTGGCGCCCCTCTATACGGCATGATACCGTGTATAAGTTTCTCACATGCAGCAATGCCTAACATGGTAGAAAAAGCTCCACCACACATAAGAAAAAGGTAAGGAGAGGGAGGGTCACCCTAGCAAAGTCCTTATGATGGCCTCATTCTCCTGGTCCGGTCTACGTTGATGGCAAACATGTGTTGGATAGATGTAATACAGTCATGGATTTTCTCCCTCCATTTCACCACAAAGCCCATTCTCTCCATAGCATCGCTAAGGAAACTCCACTCTACCCTGTCATAAGCTTTCGACATGTCCAACTTCAGAGTAAGGCTACCTTTCTTTCTTCCTTTGTGATGAATGCATATTCATCTCTTATTTTTGCTTCATTTAGAATAACTAATTAGGACTTTTTTATTAATTTTAGATAATTCAAAAATAAATAGCACCTTTATCTTCTTGATATACTTTTCCTGAATTCTTATGATATTTTTCTTAATTTTCAGGAATTATCTAAGTAATTAAATCGAGAAAATAAAAGATGAAGATGTGAGGCTTTCCAAATATTCCCGCAGTGCCTGAGATACTCGTCACAAAAATAGCCATATCTTTTACGTATAAAGGCGGAATTTCAAGATAAATTATGGAATGAAAAAAGAATTTTATTGGATATAAAAAAATATATATTTTGCGGCAATGTTTGTGTTTATTTGGCTGTGCAATTAACCAGTGAAGTAGCCTTACGTTTTCCCGTAGAGTCTGATTTCAGTATATACCTTTCACCAAAATTGGTATAACGCCCACATCCCAAGGCGGAATTTATTGTGCAAGTATGCGTTGGAAATATAATTCAATTATCTACAGGAAAAATATATTTTTGGATCGCTTCCGAATTTTTGACTGACCCAAAAATACGTTCGAAATCGCTATTCTAGGAAATTATTGTAGAAAGAATGTAAAGCAAGCAATTATTTCCTCTATTGATTAGATCCAGAAAGTTAGCAGCCGTCGTCGGCCATTTCTTTTGTCCTAAACCTAATGTATACCCCCCTCCTTGTCCTATAAAATTAGGGGTACTTCCTTCTCATTGGGGCATCTCTTTTGCACCAAAATTCTGAGTATCTTATTTCTTGTATTCTTCTTTTAGTTCTGCAATAAAGTAAATTTTCTTGAAGCATTATTCTTTCTTAGTTTGTTCTTGGCGCTTTCATTCTGCTTTAGTTCTAGATCTTATTTTCTTCATTATTTAGTTCTAGAGCAAGGAATTAAGAACCTGGCCGTTTCATTGTCTCTAGCATAAGGATTAACTTCCTAATTTTGGGCTAGACTATGGCCAAAGTACTTTCTTCCTCCGTCTCCCCCTTCTCCTCAATCATGAGCGACTAGTTCCATATCGAGGCAAGGGGAATAACCCCTTAGCCATGGTTTGATTGAATAGAATTTAATCGACTTCTTTAGATGGCGATTGGTTTATTTAATCGATGATCTAGCGAAGTAATTACTCGCTTAGATATATATGTTAACTCGGATGGAAATGACCATGGAAATTCGGGTTTAGAACAACTAAACCAATTCGCATAGAGATTCTGATGTGATCGTAGATTTATCTCTTTTCGGATGACGAACTAGGAAACATGAGCACCAGGATCAATGGGCTCATGTGGAGTTCATCTTTTGTGGGTTTGTATGATTCACATGCCGTCACCTATTTGTCGATTAATTGTTAATTCATTTTCTTGTCATGGCTAAGGTGGTGAAAACCCCAAAAGCCTCAATTCTCTCCCTTTGATTTCAAACATCATTTTATTCACTTTCTTTACTTCCAAGTCTTTCCTTTCACAAGTTTATTTGTGCTAACAATCATATCATTTTTCCTTGTGACTGGGGCACAATTTATTCTTGTTGGTTACAATATTATCTTATGTTTCTTTCTTGCATAAGTGTAATCAATCAAACCCCCAACCTGACTTTTACTTTCCATTCTATATCTGAAAATATAAAAAAAATAATAAAATAAGTTATTCAAGTAATTGGGTTTTTAAGAAACAATCTTTAAAAGTTGTCCTTTGGAATTCGACCCTTTATATACTAGCCTTAACCAGAGAGTTAAGAGGATTAAACTCTAGGATTTACAATCTTAGTGATTGATGTGTTAAGCGACACATATCAACTTGGCGTCGTTGCTGGGGACAACAGATTGTTTTCTCGAACCCCCAAAAATCTTTTGAAAAACTTTTTTTTTATTTTTTTTATGCCTTCCGAGTAACATTCCGGAAGTGCTACTCCTCCTTCTGCCGAGTTTCCATTCCGGCAGTCTATTTTTCTGCAAATTTTCTAGTTTGTAAAAAATTGTTAGTTTTGTAATTTTTAACCTTGTGTCATAATCCCTTAGCTTTTCCTTTTAATTTATGGTCTTGTACAAATCTTTAGTTCTTTTTTGAATTGTAAAAAAAAGCTTTCCAAATGGAGTGGGCATCCCAATATCCCCCACAATGTTATTATTGTGGTCTTTACAACCATGCATTTCTTGCATGCCCGATTCTACCCTATGCTTATGATAGCACCCCTTTTAATTGTGAGCCCTTTCATCCTGGTGGGTACAGTGTGAATCCACATTTTTCTGAGAACCATAATGGGGAATCTTGCTATCCATATTCTAATGGGGATATGATCACCAAAATTTTGTGGGGTGTAACCAACAAAACCTTGGGGGTTATGAACATGTTTATGAAACCCAATATAATCCTAAACAAGAAGAGATACTTCGTGCCCTAGAGAAGATAGAAGTAGAAGGAGAAACAAAACTAAAAACCAGCCAAGCTTTCTTAACCGCCCTGCCAGAAGCCCAAACCCAAAATATAGATTGTTCAAAAATATTTCCTCATGAATTTGTGACACCTTATAATATTGAATCTTCCTACCAAGATGGACGCAATGGAAATTACAATCCACCATCTTTTGAAGATTATTATGAGGAGCAACACCACAACCAACATAATGGGTACCATGACCAAGATCCTTATGGGGAGAATGGTGAGGATGGTAAATGTTTTGGGTTGTATGAATCTAATAATGAAAATCAACTAAAAGAGAAACTTGGGGCTTTAGAAAAAATGGTAGTAGAAGGACCGAAAAAACTAGAAACTAGACAAGCCCTTTTAGCTACCTTACTAGAGGCCCAAGCACAAAAATTTGTGGAGGACTTAGAAAAACCTAAGATGGTTCTTCCCGAAGATGATGATGATGATCTAATTTTTATGGCATATACGTCGGATTCTAAAGAAACAATACATACCATGGGGTCATATTTCTTGCGCGATGAGGACGTCGGCATTCCTACCCTTCCCTTGGAGACTTTATTAATCGAGTATGAAAAGTCAATCTCAGAGAGTCATCCTAATGACCCAACAACATTTCCTATCATTTGCAAAAGTCCAATTGTTATCGACGACCAATCCCCTCTGGTAGGATCTATTCTGGATAATGAGCAACCAACCTCCATTGATGAAATGATTACTCCCATTCTACCACAACCAATTCCCATTCTACATAAGGATGATATAGAATGGGAGAACTCCTTAGAAGAAATCCATATACCCCCTTCTACTGGCTGCAAGGAACATAACCCCATTTTTATCCTTCAAGAACCCTTGGTAAATCCTTGCATAGAGGAACTATAGTTACCTACAATATCAACCATGAAATCCATCTGTCCCAAGGTTGATTGCATGAATTTTGAGGAGAGCCAAAATATGTATGATGCTGGTTTAAATTCATGTGTCCCTTTCATATTACCACCAATTTTACTATATGTAGATCAATATGACAGAGGGAAACCAATGCATGATCCCCCATCCGATGTTGCAGAGTCGGCACCATATGTGCCACCCACTGAACACCCGCCAATCCCCCTCAAGTCACTCACATTTATGACATTTACTTTACTACTAAAGGAAGATGTGTGGATCCTTTTGGAAGGAGTGCGAGGCAAAAGACATTGTGAAATCCTCTTTCAGCCTCTATGATCACCCATCAATTGGGTGTACCATGAAGCTCCTTTGTTTAAATCTACAACCATCATCAACATCCCCTTCAGCTAGACATTTTTTGAGCTACCAGGACCTCCCGGTGATCCCAGTGATTTTCTTCCCTCCATACTAGATCTGTGTTTTTCTTAGGATGAGAAAAATTTAAAGTTCGAGGTAGAGGTGGGTGGTACATACTCCTTCCACCTACACTATCTTATTTTTATGAAATTTTTCATTATGTTATATAATTTAGTTTTAATTTCCTTAAAAAATAACAAATTTTCAAAAAATATTTATTGGCCCATATCTAGTCGGCCTTGATATGATCATTTGTCAAAATACTCCCCTTAATGATATAACTGCCTTGCAACTAAAATTTTAAAACTTTCATTACTAGAAATCCTCCTGTCACTTAGGACCTCAAATAATAATCACTCCTTGGAAAAGATGGCAAGTCATAGAGGACTGATAGGATTCAAGAGTGATGCTTTCTTATCATGTAGAACTTGTATAAATTTTCTTGATTTTTTGCATGATTCAGTAATAGTTGAACCAATGCATGGTACTCTAAAAAAAGTTGAAAAAAAAAGTTGCACAAGAACAATCACTTCTACTCTTCTTCCACCACTTCCAAATCTTTCCATTCGTCAAAAAGAAAAAAGCCAATAGTGCCAAAAATGCTAAGTTTGGGGTGGCACCCCTTCCCCCTCTTCCGCTTCTTCCATACCCACGTAATTGGGTGTATCACCAAAAATTAAAGAAAAAAATGTGGTCAATGTAACTGCATGTCCACTAAATAAAAAGGTCTCGAGTCGAATAGAGGAGAGAATGCCTTCTTCCATACCTCCTTCACTCCAATTTCTACCCAGGGGAAAACTACAAAAACCCCAACCATCCAAAATCAGCCCTGTTCTTGTGTAAAACTTTAAAAAAAATTAGAGTACCAAATGCAAAGGTGAAATTAAAATATCTTTTATTGCAGGTCTTGAATAAATGCAAGTTTGTGAAGTAGGAAATATAAAAGTCACTTTTTCTGAATTCAGGAAGTCAGGGTCGCTTGGCCATATTTTGGTGGAAGGAATCAAGTAGTTGTTAGGAGAGTGAGGATGATAGGTTGAGAGTATGTCTTGAAAGTATTTCTAGATTTTAATGATGCTCGGGATGAGCAAAGTTTAAGTTTGGGGTATTTTGATGAATGCATATTCATCTCTTATTTTTGCTTCATTTAGAATAATTAATTAGGACTTTTTTTTATTAATATTAGCTAATTAAAAAATAAATAGCACTTTTATCTTCTTGATATACTTTTCCTGAATTCTTATGATATTTTTCTTAATTTTCAGGAATTATCTAAGTAATTAAATTGAGAAAATAAAAGATGAAGATATGAGGATTTTCAAATATTCCCGCAGTGCCTGAGATACTCGTCACCAAAATAGCCATATCTTTTGCGTCTAAAGGCGGAATTTCAAGATAAAGTATGGAATGAAAATATAATTTTATTGGCTACAAAAAAAGAAATATTTTGTGGCAATTTTGGTTTTTATTTGACTGAGGTGGTGATCTAATTATTAATTCATTTTCTTGTCATGGCTAAGGTGGTGAAAACCCCAAAAGCCTCGATTCTCTCCCTTTGATTTCAAACATCATTTGATTCACTTTCTTTACTTCTAAGTCTTTCCTTTCACAAGTTTATTTGTGCTAACAATCATATCATTTTTCCTTGTGACAGGGGAAAAATGTATTCTTGTTGGTTACAATATTATCTTGTGTTTCTTTCTTGCATTAGTGTAATCAATCAAACCCCCAACCTGACTTTTACTTTTCATTCTAAATCTGAAAATACAAAAAAAATAATAAAATAAGTTATTCAAATAATTGGGTTTTTAAGAAACAATCTTTAAAAGTTGTCCTTTGGGATTTGACCCTTTCTATACTAGCCTTAACCGGAGAGTTAAAAGGATTAAACTCTAGGATTAACAATCTTAGTGATTGGTGTGCTAAGCGACGCATATCACTTTGTCCCACTTCATAGCATGGAAAAGTTCATATGCAATAATAGCATTATCAGTAATCATTCTCCCAAGGACAAAAGAACTCTGGTTTTTTGATATGATGATGTCCATGAGCGGTTTCAATCTATTTGTCATCACCTTTGATGCGATTTTGTATAGAACATTGCAAAGACTGATAGGTCTGAATTCCCCTACTATTTTGGATTTTTCGATTTTTGGGATCATCACCACTAGTGTGTCGTTTAGCACCTCCATGCTTCTTTCACCTTTCCAGCACCCCCTAATGTAGTTTGCCACATCCTGACCCACAATGTTCCAGTATTTTTTGTAGAACATAGCTTTCATTATGTCTAGTCCCGGGGCCTTATTTGGGTGCATCTATTTTAAGGCTGTCCAGATTTCTTCAATAGTGATATCTCTTTCCAGATTTTCTTTCTGCGACTCATTAATCAAATTCTAAATACCCTTTGCTTCTTGTTCAAAACCTGTAGGATTACTAGTTTGGAAAAGTTGGGAGAAGTAGTTTTTGACGATGGCTGATATCTCCCCTTCATTTATTCTAAACACTCCCTATTCTTCTTCAAGGCAATCAATCAAGTTCATGCACCTCCTGTTGGTAGCTTTTTGGTGGAAGTAGGCCATGTTGTGGTATCCCTCTTTTAGTTCTTTCACTTGTGCACACACTGTCCAGTACTCCTCGTCCTTCTGAAGCCAGTATTGGAGTTCTTTTGATTTTTCTTCAGCCTTTTGCATCATATCTTGATCTAGGGGGAGAGATTGTATTCTCTTTAGTTCATCTTCAAGTTCCTAAACCTTCTTCTTCCTATTCCCAAACTTGTTTGCAGCCCACTTTTTGAGATTATGTTTGCATGCATTCAACTTTGCCTTTAAATCCCTACTTCTTGTGGATGTCCATGCTTCCTTAATAGTATGTTCACAGTCCTCCTCACCAGCCCACATGGGCTCAAAAGAAAAGTAGTTTCTCCTCTTCCTCCCTTATCTATCTCTACTATCAGATGTCAGATGATAGGTGCATGATCCGACTCATAAATAGACAGATGGATAATCTTGTAGTAGTTGAAAAAATCTCTCCAACTTGGCTCAGGTAGGAACCTATCAAGCCCTTCCTATACTAGTGTCCTTTCTGTTAAACCCCTTTTCCACATGAATATATTTCCTTCAAAGTCGAGGTCCAACAGCCCACAGTCATCTATGGTGTCTCGGAAATTCTGCATGAACTTTTCATCTTTTTGTGGACCCCCTTTCTTTTCCGTATTAGAAACAATCTCGTTGAAATCCCCAAAGAAAACTATCAGCTCTTCAACCTCATTATTTAGCTTCCTCATCAAATCCCATGTCTTTTTCTTACTTTTCTAGTGCACCCAGTCATATATTCCAATTGCACGCCATATGACACTTACAATATCATCTTTGACAAGGCTAGTCACATGTCTGTTGGAGTCTCCACCTCTGCATCTTTCCACCAGAAACAACCACCCCCTGCCCGACCGTTGCTAGAAACACACAAGACATCTTTGAAACAACAACTTCTTTGTACTACTTCTAGTTTCTTTCCTGCAATCATAGTTTCCATGACGAAAACTATATTTAGACGCTCTCTCCAGCACCATGATCGGAGATCCTTGCACGTGTCAGGGTCGCCCAAGCCCTGACAGTTCCAACTGAAGATTTTCATTGTCCTTCGTGGGATTTGACACCACCAATCTCTGCTACTTGGGTCCCAAAGACCTTGTCTACATCATATCCTCCTCCATTGATTTGCTTTGATTTCTTCTCTCCAGTTCCAGTGGTTGATTGGTCATCAAGCTCCATGTCACACCATTCATAATTTCTATTCCTCTTCCCAATCGTTTGTTCCCATACCACCTCATCTTCTGGAATGCCAAGATGTACACCACTACTTATCTTGTACACCCAAGGATGGTTCTTTTGCTTCTCTCAGTTTGAGCTAGCACCTTGATTTGTGTTCAAACCAACTGCTTTCCTTCTTTGTAATCTTGTTACTGCACAACCTTCACCCTTTAACTTTGAGGGGTCACAACCATCTGGGTGCAGCGGCTGACTAGGCGTCATCCCCGTCTGGTTGTAACGCTCCTCAGGTCATTACGCTCCGGTGCCTTATGTCATATGTGAGTGTCCTACAATTCCCCCATTGTCCCCCTTCTCCTCCTCTTTTGGTGCCTACTCATCAATCTTGCCCATCTCATGGAGTGCAAGGAGGTCGTCCCTAGAGAAACGCCTCACTCGATGGATCATTTTGGTCCTCGATGGATCTGGCTTGTCCCCTGTTTGCAACGCCCTATCGTGTAGCATTATTGTAATGTCTACTGCTGTTATCTTCCAAACAAATGACTCACCCTCCCTCACTTGCCCAACATCTTCCTCTACCCCGTTCGATTGTTCTGTCTCACTCATCTCGTCTCCGACGCCCCATTTGTGTACGTGTTGCGATGTGCCGTCCCCACCATCATGGTGTCAGTGACCACTCTACCCGTCATTTGTAATGCTTTGCTTTGTGCTCTCATATTGGGATGACACCTCTTGATTGTCATTCCTAAAAGTTAGGTTGTGCCTTGTCATCCTCGTGTTCCCAGAGTTTTCCTAGTCCAACTGTTGTTGCCTCTAGGGAGACGCCTGTAGCCAGTTCCCCCACCATTGCACCTGATCACTCTCAGCCATTGCGGACTGGCAATCCTTGTCACTGTGCCCTAACTTCCTGCACATGAAGCAAAAATTGGAGAGGCATTCATATTTCACCTCATCCTTGACAATGTTTTCCCCTTTAACCCTAATCTTCAACACCCTCTTCAAGGGTTTTGTAATGTCTAGCAGTAGCCTGACACGGATCGACGAGTCCCATCCCGTGCCATCAGTATCGACTTGTATCACCTTGCCCACCCATGCTGCTATCTCTCTAATAGTGGCGTCCCCTCTATATCCCAGAGGGATGCCATACATTTGTATCCAAAATTGGCTTCTATTGAAGACTCACCCTGGTTCTTCTTCTTTACAGATCTCCTTGAACATTAGTAGATGCCCATCAAAGTTCCACGACACCCCATCGATTACACTATGTCTATCCTACCAGTGCATAATTGGATAACAAAGATGTCCCGCTCAAGCTACTTGAATTCTGCCTTCTCTCTCAGACTCCACTCTTGGGTCAGTATGCATTCCATTGCTTTGAATTTGAATGTTCAGTCCGTCAATAGCCTCCCTACCAGAGACAATTCTTGTGTGATCTTCCTCGTCGCCACTACCTATCAGTTGGACGTCAATAGGTTCCTCTTCCTAATCTGTCAACCGAAGACCTACATACCTATCTGCCAACTCTGCCACCATCCTGGAGAGGAGACCAGAAGAAAGTCGATCACTTGAACCGGCAAGAGATGAAACCCTAGAAGGGTGGAGGAACGTCCACGACTTGTAACCCTAATCACCAGAGCGACGAGATGCAAGGGGATGGGAAATGAATTTGAAGTTATTTAAATAAATTAGGTGGATCAATATGATTTATCCCACATATATATATATATATATATATATATATATATCATCCCATCCACCATATAATTCTGAATCAATTTCATTTACATTAATATCGTTCACAATTTCTTCTTCAATACAACTACTGTTATCGGCATTTAAATAACTAGAATGTAGGAGTTCTCCATGTTAATACCATTGTATAGACTAGTATAATCTCTTTGCAAATAGCATTATTTTTTTCCTCAACATTATCAAATTTCAAGTTGTTTCCACAATTCATACGTGGGAAATATAACCTTTGTTAAGGTCCTCTCCTATGTTCCTCCACAAATATTATAAATTAATCAAGATCAATTCTAAACTCTACAGTGTATTTTTTTGAAATTTACATCCAATAACATCCCATTCCATAGAATATTTTAGAATAAATTATGTTTGAATATTACTACAAATAATATATATGATGCATATTGATGAATGTGTACCACCTCTCCCTCTCTTGAACACTTAATCCTACTAGTAAGCGTATAACATGTCTTTGATTTCAATAATAGTTCATCTCCATTTCCTCACAGTTCTCTAAGTACACTGATGTAGATGGGAAAATATCTACCTACACATATACTCAGAGAATAAGGGGGTAAACAAATGTAAAACTATTCTTCAAAACCAAGCACACATAATAGACTTTCATATTAAGTGATATTAAGTGTTCAAGAACAATCCCAATCCTAGGATTGTTCAAGATTTTCTCCTAATGGGTAAGCCATAGATGACTTTCTATGGGATTAAGAGAGAAATATTTCTCCCCCCTCCCATGCCCGTGGTGGAGGCCGAACACCCAGGAGGGTGGTACATCAAGGTGGCAACTGGGATTCAAACCCGAGTCCCTTTGTTAGGGGACACCGTGTTTGACCACTTGAGCCACTCCTTATCGTCCATAGATGACTTTCTAGATGAAAGAAATATATGTTTTTCAAATTGAATTGATTAATCTATGCCACCTATTCCATTTTTAAATAGTTAGTCTCACTAGTAAGTGTATGACACATATTTGATTTTCAACATATTTTGACAACATTTTCATGCAATCTTCAAGTCATCAATCTAAATGGGGAAAAAACCACCTATGTATGAATGACACTACACACTGATTGGGCATAAGAGGGGGGAAATGAGACCATACCCTCTTAGGACTCAAGAGTTTACCATGTCAGGCTGGGTCTATTTGTGGCCCTATCTGGGGTGGGTTCCCTTGTTAATATAGAAAAACAACTTGCACATGAACTCAATGAATAAACATGGAAATGAATTTGAAGTATTATTATTGAAAATAAAATACAAACTATACACTCACACTTAAGTGACAATAAGTCTTCAAGGATACTCTCAAATTGTGGACTATACAAGATTTACTCTTAATGAGTAAATTTTATATGTTTCCAGGACAACAAAATACATGTATAGTTATCAAATCTGAACACATATAATTTGGGTTAACATACCTATAATTTTAGTCTAAACACAATTGATATAGTAAATTCATGTCAAATTCAATATATTGGTAGGTATGGTTATTTATCTATACAACAATCATCAATACGATTGGGGTCACTCTCTATGCCATATATCTTGATCATTTATCCATTCAACATTCAAATTACTAACATTAAACCATATGCAACATAGATAATAAATGATCATTAATTAGTATTTCCGTACCAAATATGCATCATGATAGAAAACATAATTTATAAGTTTTAGATAACAATTATAGATAAACTAAAGGAGAAATGTACATGTGTTTTCCAAGATTAAATTTTCAATCCCAATCAGATAAGCAACATATATATAGTCTAAGATAAAAAAACTAATAAGAAATAACAATCAAATGTATATGCATCAATGATTAAGGATATAAGGAGAAGAAGGAACTCAAGCTGTCGATGAGATTCTTTTCCGTCTCTTACACTACAACGAGTGCTGTAAGTAGGCACAAGTTGCAGAAATCAAAGACATGTCACTTTTTGGCTTTTCTAGGTGGGAGGATAGGAGAGAGTGCACCTAAAACAATAAGAGATATAGGAGAACTAGCTATGAGCTTACTCTAGCGAAAGGCGAGCTTTCTCTATTGGGGAACTTCCTCTGACGAACAAACAAAGAAGAAAAAAGAGAACAAAAAGAGGAGGTAGCAAAGATGAGTGAAAGAGGTGGAGGACAAGACTAGTGAGTGATGAGGAGTAGGGGCAATGACCATCAGCTACAATGGTAGGGATCATAGATAGTAAGCAGACCAATGGAAGTATTAGGGTCATGATAGATAGACTAAAGTTTTCATAAAAGTGAGACAGAGAGAATTGGGAAAGATATAATTTTTGGGTGTTAGTTGGTGTATAGCATTAGTCTTTAGAGGAAAATCAATTTAACAAATAATAGATACTTGAGTTTCCAATTATTCTATTATTTATAGTAGAAACAAACAATCTATTATTTCAAATGCTAATTTTTGCCAAGATTGTAGAGTCAATTTCTCTAGAGAAACTAACTAAGTATGTATTTTTGGGGGTATTTTTTGTTGGGTTGAATTGCAGAAATATACTTACGTTGGTTCCATATCAAAACATCACCCAAACAAAATTTGAACAATGGATTTTTTCCAAGATCTACGCATCAAATTATATGAAAAAAATCACAAAATATGTCCCTGTGGAAGTATTTTTCCTCCATCATCATTTATCATCAGAAAACTTAATATCTATTTTTGTTAAATTATCGTCCATATATCATGTAAAAAACTTTTCTTATATGCAAACCTATATCATCTATTTCTTTGAGAAACCAAGAAAATATTTTTTTATGGGGGGAGCATTTATTTCATAACTATCATCATGATATGCCTATGATGTCAGTTTAAAAAAATCAGTACATTATTTTCTAGTCAAAAGGTTTTCTTACAAATGAATTTTTATGGGCTATCTATGGCATCAGTTTTGTCGTGGCCAACCGATGCTATGTTATAAGTGATACCAAATTTTTTTCATGAAGGATAAATATTGGTTTTAAGAGACTTGTTATTACAATCGACAGTAGAAGTTATTTGTTTCACCTTTTTCTTGAAAACAACAATTATTTTTGTTATGTCATTGCCTAAACTTGTATTAGTGGTAGCCCAACATGCTTTCACATTTGAATGCCCTAAAAATCCAACATAATTTATAGTTTGGTGAAGAAAAAAATCAACATAGTTGTTACCCATTTAAATGCTTAAAACATAATATAACTTGCTCAAGTATCCTAGAGACAATTATTTCCCAAAAAAGTAGAAATGATTGGCAATATATCTTCAATTCCAATTTGATAGAAATCATTGACATTGAGAATCTTATACAACATTTTATCTTGCAACATATATAAAAGTAGATATGACTTAACAACAATAGAGAAAAATCTCATACAACAAGGAAAATTACTAATGTCTTCTAAGCACCTTTTTGGGGTTTGATTTAGCTCATATTGCATTTATGTAAATTGTAAAAAAAACAAAGATTGGAAAACTGACAAAAGATCCCATGTGATATATGTACCTTATTCTATATCCAGTATGATCAATAAAGCCATTGCACACATCATTTTTCTTCTATACCACCTCTTAGGAACACAAATTAATAGAATTGCCTCGATAGTTGGTGGTGAAAGTTTGAAGATAGTTCATGTTTTCTTTTTTATTAAAAGTTTTGTAGCTAAGTTTTTGTTAGACTATGTAGACCACCATCATATTTTACTTTAGTTTTTCAAACACATTTGCATTTTATGATAGGATGTGGAAGTCTGTTAACTAGATTTCCATGACATTTTCCATTCAAGGCAATGACAGAAACCATGCATGATTATTTCTACTCAAAAGTTTGTATGGTAGTTCTCAATGTCTTAGGTAAAGTTGTAACAGTATAATCTATGACAATATATTTTGTAGTAGGCGTAGGCATACTAAAACAATTTTCTTGTAATCATAATATGAGTGGTAGGAAAATTATTAGTTTTATACTAATAAAAAAATTAATTCATTCATATGATGAATAATGGTTGCTTCCGTACTAAATTTAACAATGTTGCAAATGACAACCATGACATGAGAATGAAATTGAATACTTGTTTATAATAGGTGTATAAATATTATAAGGACATGAATCTTTTTAATTTTATATCTTGAATATTATTATTTTTACTGAGAGAATAGACATTTTTAGCTTTGCCGAAAGAGTTTTAGCTTTGTCAAAGTTGCAGATGTAAGTTGTATGCTAATAGTCAGAGGGTATTGTCAATGATTTATCACTTATATCATTTATCATATCAGAAGAAAAAATATTGGTTTATCACTAAATAAGTAAAATCATACAAGATTACATCAAAAATAGTTGAGATAAAGTCAGACATATTTTCTTCATTGAAATGTATTTTTAAAACATATGTCTTTATTTTAGAAATATGATAACATTTGCATCCTTTGTACTTTGCATTATATCCAATGAAGGTAAATATAAGGAACTATATCCATTATATCATTAGTTTAATATCTATGGTAGGAACAAAATAATGTTAAAAAAAACTCCCAGACAATGATGATCTGGAGTGTTATTGTATAAGCATCGAAAAGATGAGTTAAATATTGATACAAGTTCGGTATTCTACTTATTAAGTATGTGGTGACAAAAAAAGATTATGTAACAAATTACTTTTATGGTTAGAATTAAAATGAGGAGCTATTCCAAGTTTCTACTACATGTATATATTTTCTTTCCGTCACCTGATTCTTAAAGGGTTATGGGGGAGGAATCTTATGTGTAGTCTCTTTAGAAGACATAACCACATTTCACTGGACCCCCCACCACACAATCATTTGTTATGATTCTTAAAGTTAATTTGAGTCTATAAGATTTACTAATTGAAATAAATAAAACAAAGAGTTCACTTTTACTCTTCATGGATAGATTCCAGCTAATCTAGTATAGTCATCAACAATGAGAACGAAATATTAAAATCCATTATGGTAAGTAACAAGAGAATGATACCATACATCACATGTAGAGCATGAAATGGTCACCTAATATGTCTATGAGTAAAATGTGAATTTTTTCATCTAAAAATTCTATATTATAGATGTGATGAAATTAAGACATGTTATTTACTTTATTGTCTTGTATCAATTAAATTAGAATCTTATCAATTGGATGAACATGTATTCTATGACACAATTATCCTGAAACTACATTGGACCTATTTAAAACTAAGACTCTAGGTTGAATATAATTAATTAAATTAAGATATGTAATTTACTTTTTCATCTCATATAAAGAATCTTCAAGATATAATGAACATGTATTCTATGCCGCAACTCTCCTCGAGCTATATTCAACTTATTTAAAAATAAGATTCTAGGTTGAACACCACCATTAATGTATGATATATTTCTAGTCATCCCCTTGAATAGATTATTTTTGGTATTTAAATCCTTCACCTATTCAGTGACATTAAATAAAAAACATAGTATTGAAATCATGAGTTTGACCTTGAAATTAATAGAAATTTCATGTTTATCTCTGTAACAATAAGTATTTGACTCTTAGGAATATAATAAAGTCTCTTTATATATAATTCACCTTAATGTGAGATAGAAGTTATGTCTCCATTTCCCACCATCATTAAATTTGGTCTATTTTCGACCTTCCAATGAGAAAGAATACCTACATTTTGACCAACATGATATGTGTCACAAGATTCAACATGCTAGTTTGTCACATAAATTTAATTAGTTCTTGGGGTACAAAAGAAGAATATATGATTAGAAACTAAGGCCATTGGTGATTCAGTGTTTTGATAAGAGTCATCAATAGTGTATGAAAAAATTAAGAGAATTGTGTTCAAGTTTCCAAGATATCTAAAAAATCACATGCCTTCTCATTTTCTAGTTACCCTAGTTGAAAGTATCTTGAACTTGTTGTCTTGATTAATAGAAACCCTACCTTGATAAGTAAACCCATCTAGTGAGTCATTATGTCCACTTCCTAGAACATGTTGAATGTAATCATAATCAGAGTTATATGCATTGTATTCTTCTTCCTCATCTAAAGAATTTGATTCTTCAAGTGTATGTGATATATCATCAAATAATTGCTACCTATTATCATTCACTTAACAAACTTGTGCATCAATACCATACCTATTTGTATATGCAAAAATACAATATTATTTGATGATATGTGTGACTTTCTTCATTCGATGCTTTGAACAAGTGACACATGTTTAGTATAATCTAGAAAACGTGGTGTTAGCATTCAGTTCACAAACTCTTCATGATCATTGTTAAAAAATAGAGTTAGCGGACTAAATATTTTTCCTTGAGATCTTACTATATAAAAAAAGAATTAGGATGATCACACAAAGCTATATTTTTTTTAAAGATTCTCTGTCTCTTACTAAGTAAATAGGAGAGAACTTTTTTTGTGGAATGAACTTTTTCATTTCTTGGATATCTATTTAGATAGATAGATTCAAAGCTCAAGGACTAGAATGTATTTGAGTATATTATGCTTGTACGTTAATTATGAGTTCATCTTGAATTGTTTTGTGCACTTATAATGTTTATTTTGGAATTAGAATATTCATAGACAATTACAACTAATAATGACAATTAACATGGGATGAGCTTATAAAGAGAGATTTTGAATCTCTACATCTCAATCAAAATATGGCCCATGATAGAGCTGAATGGAAATGAAGGATCCATGTAGCTGACCCCAACGTAGTTGGGATTGAGGCTTAGATGATGATGATGATGATGATGAATGGCCATTGAAGAGTTAAATGATCATAAAAATATGTTTCAAGAGCTTTGCTGAGATCTTGAGGTTGTAGGATATGGATTTTATTTATAATCTTCTAAGTATATGTGCCTCTTTGAATGAATTAAGTGAATGATCAAAAATCATTTTTGGCACCGAAATTTACTTGAATATAGATTAAGTGATTATAAAGATTTGTATAAAGTTTAGTAGTATTTGAGGATTCTTAGAAGAGATTAATTAGGTTTGATATTTGTGATATTGTGTGAAGTTTTTATTATTGATTGACCTAAGATGGTTTTATCTAGTGTCACATGCCTCTTGGTCTTGGGCTGGGTCTTTTTGGCAAGCTTCTGGAACTAGATATCTAATCCATTGTCTATCACCCTAGAAGTGGAGAAGCCAAATATTTCCATGTGTGGACATTGGCTATTAGCCCTTGTATGTTATCTGGAGGTTATCAGTTTGCATCCTACATTATGGTTAGAGAAAGGTAATGAAAGGATCATGCCTCAACCATCCCCATCGCCATTCACACAGATTGTGGGCCAAGACAGAAATCTAAGAGACCAATTGATGTGAGATCAGTTGAACAAGGAGTTGTCTAAGTGGGGTAAAGTAGATCTGGGGATCATATGAGTTGACCCTACATACTCTTAAGTCTTGCTGAGGTAGTCATGTTGGTCAGCAAGGTGGACCTTGCCAAGGTTGATGGTGGTCTTGGAAGTGGTTGCAATTCCCCCCCCCCACTATATTTTAAAGAAGTAATAAAGTTTACAGAGGTGTATAGGTTCTCCTATAATCTTTAGATAGGATGTTGGTATTGTAGAGGCATTTTGCCTCCTTTTCTCCTCTATAGTAGGACCCTATGTTTGTGACTCGTGGGGAGAATTTCTAGAACGACATCCATGCAATAGAGTAGATGTAGAGGATCCTACAAATCAAGTGAAGTAATAGGAGGAGGAATCATACGACAACGAAGATTGAAAGGCAAGAGATGGCCCACTAGAGAATCTTGTGAAATGACACTCATTCTTCCCAGAATAGAGATAATGTGCAACACACAGGAAGACACATTGAGTGTAAATTAAGAAAGGAATGAGAATGGAGACTAGAGAAGACCAACTATGAATGGACAATGAATCATCCAGATCAAGCAAAGAGTATGTCAATTCGTGGACATATGGTGGTTTCTATGTGGCCAAAAAGGTAAATAATTCAATAAATATCTAGACATACTATAATTTATAGTAATTAGTTCAACAATATATAAATTATGATTGAATATAAAAATTCATAGAATAAATTATAGAACATCATGGAGAAGTAAAATTGGTAGATCGATGTTTAAACTCAATGAAATTTTGTAATATGTATTAAACTCTTTGCATCATAAATCTATGGCCTAATATTATGGTAACATGCCATTAACTCTGTAAACATGTCTGGATACCATTTGATGTCAAAATCTATAATTTTATTTTATCAATTCATGTAATTTGCTTCAGAGAGCTTATTAAGGCTACTAACCCTAAATAAAAGGTATCAATACATATGAATAATAAAACAAGGAATTAAAAAAAACCATATCAACAATTGAAATCTAAATGTAACTCTATGATCAAAATGATTCACTTAAATGATGGCATATTAAGTGTTCATATAGTCGTAAGAAACCCTATGTTGACATGCATGTAGTAATTTGGGTGAATGATATATATATATGAATTAAGAAATTGAGATGTAATGTATAGAGAATCTATCACATTTGGAACTAAAATTTAATGCCAAGAAAATGATATAAGGAATAAAGAACATATCTCATAGACCTAAGCTTAAACCTAAATAGTGTTCACTCTAGATTTGATTAGAATCTAACACATGGTGTATATGTTGTCTTATTTTTTAGGGGTTCACAAGGATATAGTTGATATCGGGAATGTGTGATTAGGATATCACGACTTAAGGTAAGATTTAACTTTTGTTTGACCTACAATATAGTATGGTTGAATTATATGCATGCAAATTACTTGGAATATGATATTGGACATAATAATTGTTCTTTTATGTCATTTTTTATGTATATATAGTTCTAAACACATGAAATTTTATGTGAACACACTAAAATATTTGATAGTACTATGCTTGGAAGTGACATACCTCTTTGGTAGTCAGTCACATTATATATATGATCTAACTTTATGGTAGTTGCTCATAAAGGTCTTGAATCTTGAACTGATGTATCAACAGAGTGTATTAAATGTTTAATGTTTATGCATGGATATATAATAGAAATGTTTTTAAAATACATGTTTACTTTCATTAATAAAGATCACAGTGACATTTATGGTTTTTTTATTTATATTAATGCCAAGTCATAAATTTATCTTATTGTGAAGTCATAGTTGATAAAGAGGTATATGATGCTTTTAGCACACTCAACAAAACTATATTATGTTGATGTACCACTTGTAATATTCTCTTTCGGTGATGTGGATATATGATCTTCATGAATCACAATAACTTAGAGTTGTGTGACAATAATATGTATAGGTAGACCTATTGCCTAGATGATCATGTTCTATACATTGTCTATGTATATGTAATTGTTTATTATTCAACATATAATCTGAAAAGTTGTAATAATTATTTTTCTAAGTATATGTTGTATGGTTAGATTATTTTGTATGGTTTTCTTTTGTTCATGTGCAAATACTACCTTTATTCCTTCTGACATCATCTAGGTTTATTTTACTTGGCCTAGTGTCGGTTTTTTATATTGCGATTGTCACGTAGACGAGATATTTAATTTGGATGTCACACATTCAGTTATGGTGTTAAAAATATATTGACGTTAAAAAAGTCCTATTTTTCTTTATGTAGTAAAATATAACTAAACATGCCTTATTTCATTTCAATTATCATATTATTGTTTAATAGTAATTAACAGTCAATGTTTCATGTAAAAAACTAAGTTCTTTTTGCTTGAATAAATACCATTTTTATTATCTATAGTTTAGAACATAGAGAATTTTAACAACTCAAAAAGAAGTTGATAATTACAATTCATAAATAAAAAATTTGTTATAACCTCATTTTTCCCATATAATATACAACGAAAATGCAATTATTTAAATAAATGTGACATATGAGTTTTTTATTTTTAAAAATTGCAAATTTCCCTTAGATTATTCGTTTCATGATTTGTACTGAATTACTAATCCAATAATGAATAAAAGGGAAAAAGGAAAGAAGAAAATCCCATAATAAGCAAAAAGAAAAAGAAAAATAGATAATAATTATATGTGAGGCTATATCTATATAAGGACCTTGCGCACTCTTTGCAATACGTAGAGAGGTGCAAGGAGACACAAAGTAGTTCAAGGAACTCTCTTGTGCCTTTGATTCACTCAAGGGTTAGCACATTATTGTGTTCCCTATTCTTCCCTTAGCACCGCTGACTGACTTGTGGTCTGCACTGAATTAACCACTTCTTCTCACAAGAGAAGGGTCAGTTGACTTTGGAGGGTCTGGCGAAAGATGCCCGTAGAGGAAATTGTGTCGATAGGTCTCCAAAGTAGAGAGTCAACATTGGATTTGACCATTATGCACAACAAATAGGGGCGGGAATCCACTCGATATGAGGAAGAAGAAAGGGGGTGGCAAAAAGTGTTGGATTTTAGGGGAGGCAGAGAAGGCAGCAGAAACAAAAATTTTCTCCTCCCCAAACCCAGAACAAGGAAACGGGTCAACGTCTAGACAATAGGAAAGGATGGTTTGTGGAATCATACCTTGTCCCGAGGCTTGCTCGGTAATACCTCGTGACTTGCGTGGTCTTCACCTCTGGTCTTGGACGGTGTCTGTGCAGCTCCTGGTCGCACCGGGACTGACGACTCCTGATCTCACCGGGACTGTCGGGATTGATAGTTGTCCGCCAACCGGCAGAAATCTCCCGCCTCTGAAGTATTCCACACGGACCACCTAGAACTCCAATCTCCTTGTCTCACAAGGAATTGGAAGGAGTTTTACCCTCCTATTAGCGTACTAGTCACTGACACACTCTCCTACCACCAGTCGCTTTCTGCAGTTGTCTTTCCCTTGTTGTGCCTCCCTTATCGGGTAGCACTTGCTCATGCTCTCTTGGTTACCAAAACCAGAGAGAACGACAAATTTATAGAGAAACGGGTTGCACTGAGTTGTCCTTTGAGAAGCCCCCAATACCCCAATATATATAGGAGGGTTATGGGACAGGGTTATCTATCCCGGGCAATGTGGGACTAAAGCAGGAATAGAAGGGTTCGAGTTTTTCCACAAAAACAACCAACTGCGCAACTTGAACCGATCGTTTCATTTCTGAAACGGTCGGTTGAGGACCTGAGCCGGTCGGTTGACACCTCAACTGATCGGTTGGGACCCATGAAATGGTCGGCTCACTTCTGAACCGGTCGGTTCGTGGTCCTGATCAGTTCCCGATTGAATTTTCTTCTTTTGTTTCTAATTGGTACCAAATACCAATCCTTGTTCCAATCACATTGGGCAAGTGAAACGAAAAGAAATTTCTCACCAAACTGACTTTCCCAACTTGCTCGATTGGACCAGTTGAACCGATCGTTTCAACACTTGAACTGATCATTTCACCCTGTCCATGAGCCGATCGACTCACCACCTGAGCCGATCGGTTCACCAAGCTCAGTCGATCGGTTCATCACATGAGCCGATCGGTTGGAAGTGCAAATTGTGCAGAAATAGTCAATTACAGTTTCAATCATTCTGATACTCTAATCAATCAATCCAATACCTTGAACATTATGATACTGAGCTATCAATTGATTGAGTGTTTAATTGAACTACTAAACTCCTTTAGTAATCAATCTAAACATTATTTGTGGACAAAACTCCTCTTCCAGGTTAAATCCGATGTGTGTGACCCTGTAGGTCCATTTCACGTTGGCAGTGAAAGTTCGTAACACTTATGACCTCACAAGCAAAGAGTGGTGCCTAGTCACACATCAGTGCTACCCAAGTGAAAAAGAAAGTTGGAGAACAACTTTTGATCCTACAATCCGTGAATGGTGTTACAGTGAATGTATAATTCCTTTGTCGCTGATATCACGAATGAACTCGAGGCATGGAATAATCATCCTATCAATGTCCATTCACTTTCTTGATCTCAAAGTAGATTGGAAGAGATATATATGACATCAATATCACATACTGATTCACACATGCGTGCATGCCTTTCTCAATCCTACTCATTAAGTGGCCATGGATATCAAACTCCCTCAGGAGGGACAAATCCCATATCTATCACTCACCCCTCATAAACCCCATGTGTCAAAGCCACCCAATCATCACCTTTATAACAACCCATGTTTCAAGACTGCGTTTGATGATGTCAAAGTGTGCCCAACGACATGTGTTGAGTGTAGTGATTTCAGGTCAAAGAATCACACTGACCACCATCACTGTGAGTACTGACTGTGACTACCATGTCATGGTTCCATGTGTCAAACTCACGGTGGGTCTGTCCGGTACACTTGTTCTCTAACAAGTACCTATGCGTTTGGTTTGATATCTCTATATCATGACTAATGAGATTATGTCATCAACCAACACCACAATATAGTCTTGTGTGTCATTGTTGTCTATATACCTTCCACAATGACATCTGACTAGGGACATAATAAGAATGTGCAAACTCTTAGCATCAGTATGATCTCATAGTTCAGGTCCTCAACCTGAAAGCATACGTCATTGAGTACTGTCATTCTCTAGACATTCAATCTGTTCTATCAATATCTCATATGACTGAACCAGAAAGAATTGGAAGCTTGCCTTTGATGTTTATCAAATCAATCTTAATGTATCCCACCAATCATCCCATGATTGGCTCTCAGGGCATACATACCAACAGACTCCCACTTGCACTGCGAGACAATCACCCTTGAATCATATTCATAGTGATCTTCAAACATGTCCCATATGTTACTGTGCTTTAGTGTGAACATAGTGAGTAATGTCAACACTTTGCCAAAGTCAGTATAAATTGCATGTCTCACATCTCTTCATTGTACGTCACACGTATGAGATGGAGTTGCCTTAATATGTGATCCAGTATTCCTTTGCTAACCTTTAGCCACATTGCATGATCAAGGATTCCATACTTGTCATCAATGAGCGGAATATCTATAAGTTCATCTCATGAACTTCTAGATCCATATAGTATCCACTGTTGTTCTCTAACTCATAGATACTCGGCATTTCCTTTTAAATGGTTTTATTGGAACACTTCCAATTATCAACAAACTTTCACTTTTATATATCCTATATATATTTTGTGATTAATTTTCTGTCCTTTCGGAAGTTCGCATCAGTGTAACTCTTTACATTGAACTCTTCCTTATCTCCATAAAACTAGTACTTCACAAGTACTTATCAAGTTCTCATGGTATTCCAGTAACCCTTACTGGAAGTAGACAGACATCCACTCGTCATGTCCCACATACGAGTTATCAGGATGAGCACATCATATTGCCATGTCCTACATACAAGATGATGAATGCATTTTGTTCTTGCCATGTCAATACATGCAAGATAATGGGATGATTACATACATGATAGATCCATATCTATTCTTAGTGTTTCCATTCTTCATATGAATTGGACACTTGGCCTTGGGATACTAACTCCATGTAACATGTAAAAGTTTTCTCCTAGTGAATATTGAACCCTTCAGTATAGATTGCCAATGTATGCTTTCTCTTTTTAGGTCAAGAGGTTTTCGAGAACTATCTCTATAGATCTCTATTCCTATCACATAGGAAACATCTCTATCTTCCTTAAAGATAATTTCCACTTTTGGATTTCCATTCTAGAACATTTCCATTTCACATCAACATGTGGAATGTGAACATGCTCCCACTAAATCACATATCCCTTCTTTATCTTTGACATATCAGTCAAACCCTTTGACTATATCATCAAAGTAAAGATCCAATTCTGAGTTGCTTGTACTCAATCAATCACATTGATTAGTCCATTGTAACTTATAGACTTCATTTTCATTAGTGGATTCATAAACCTTATAGGTTGTGTCACATACACATCCTTGTTTTATTCCTCATAGGAATGTAGTTTTACTATCCATATGCCAAATTTCTTAGTCATTAAGTTGCAATCAACAAGCATCATCCTTCTCAAAATGTTATCCATGTGTCTTAACACTTAAGATTCATTTGCACTTATGGATTTCATCCAATGGGTGCTACCATCAAGGTCATACCTTATGGTTCACATGGATGTCATTTAGGATGTAACAGTCATAAACCATAACTCAAAATTCGGTTCCTCATATTCATCTAGATAGTTGACTCAACACATGAACAACTCATCACTTAGATAAACGAGGTGTATCCGTCAAGGATATAAGAACTTACAACTCCTTGTGATTCTTAATGTCCTTTATTAGTGTGGGGTATTCTTTTATTAAGAAGAATTCAGTTATTTGATAATCATTCTCTAACTCCTTAGAGTATGATTCCTCCTTGATTTAGACATCACCATGCCTTAATCATGAGTTCACTATGATACACTATCATAATCACTCATAAGGATCTCAAACATTTGGTCCAAGTATTTCATTCATTGATCTCAACAAGATTTAACACTTTACCAAATTTGCACTTCATCTATGATATTCTTGAACACTTCAAGATGTTCATATTGGTATTTCTCTAAACACCACTTGAAGTATTAGCATTTATTCCAATAGGTATGTAAATGCATCACATGTATTATACCTAATAGGATAATCATTCTCACACTATCACTAGTGAAGATTGATTAATCATGTCCAAGATATTCATGTCTCTTACTAGTTCTCTAACCAAAAGAGTCTAGATTTATCCATCATATGGAAACTATATATGAATTTCTCATGATTTATGCTAATTTGATTGCTTGAGTCATCAATAAATTTAGGTGTCATTTTATCTTATGCATATCAAATACCACAAGATAAACAAGGCATTGCCATAAACATCATATCTTTGAGATTGAAACATCAACTTTATTAATTGCCATCATTGTCACACAATATGCAAAAATAAAGTATTTCTATCTATTGGCAAATGTGAAGTAGCAGTTCACAACTCTAATTCGTGCCCTTTAGGCTAAAATAAACTGAAAGGTACTCCTATCTATGGCAACAACACTTGCTCCAATGATGGGTACTCCTTTCTTGGTCCTTTCACAAAGGCCATCACTTCTTTGTAGATCTTACATATCACATATATCAGATCCATATCTTGGTATCATATACCTTATATAAAGAAGAGGTTCATTTCATGATACCTTAGGTGGAGATTTCCATCCCCTACTTCATCTTCTTTTGTTCTTCCAGATATGGAAGGCACTTTCCTTCATACACCCTTTCCCCATGTGCCTTGAGGTTGAAGACGGCTTGGGCTGCTAGCTAGCATCATAACACTTCTTTGCTTTTCCCTTGCCCTTGCCCTTAAGACTTACCTTTAATTGATCTCATCAAAGATTAGGGTTAGTCTTTCTTCATATTTTCCTCTACTGTCCTCAACATGTTCAACAACTTTGTCAACTCTTGTCAAAGTTGTTCATGTTGTAGTTTATCATGAACGATATAATTCTCGCAACATTTGTAGTATCATACCAATATCTAACTCTTGGCTCAGAGGGAATCCTTCTTAGTCAGGTCTTTCCACATACCCAATCACATTGAGTGTGTGAATACCTTACTAGATCTCCTTCTATCATGACATACTAGGACAGTGTCTTGGAGACATCATATGTCTCATGTTGTCTCTGCAACTCATAGTTCAGGGAACACAACATCAAGCACTCCACATCAATGCCATCCTCAGTATGCTTCCATAAGTGAACACAACATCAAGCACTCCACATCAATGCCATCCTCAGTATGCTTCCATAAGCATACTTTCAGCCATTGGTATGGTGGGATCGAGTTCATCTGATTTTGGTATAACTAGGACTTAGAGCTTTCACTCTTTGATTGAGAACACTTCTCATCATCTTAACCAGTCGTGGAATTATTCCCATTTAATTTTTTGGTCTCAAGGACCGATCGCAAATAAAGTGATTATTGTTTGTTGTCATTTGTTCAACAAAAGGAAATATGCAATTTTAGTCCAAAAACTCATTTTTGACTTATTTGATTGATTTGAAAAGTTGAAGATATAATTAGGCCTTTAATTAATTATCGCTCCCACAATTTTACTTCAAATTGATAGCCCTCACCATCAATTCGGAAGATTGTAGCGTACAACCTTCTAGTGGGCCAAGATTCGTATTTCATCAAGTCATGAGTCAGCTTTGGCTGATCGCCCACAATCTTGACTATTTAGGTAGGCCATCATGCCAATTGCATCATATGCAACTCTTGATGAATGAACATGCGCAACACCTTGCCATGAACATTCCTTGCCTCTTGGCTTAGACGCTCTAAGAATCACCAGTTAAGTCTAACCCAAAAGCCAACATGGTAAACATGCACCCTGCTTTGGCAGAACCTACATGTCTACCCTTCACACTTCCACAAGATAGACGACACACCATGCTTTGGCGTAACCTACGCTTGGTCGATTGGGTTTTTCATGTGTGTCGCTAATGGAAGGCATATAAGACTTAATATTTTAATGAGGGAATTGGTTTTTATATACATATACATATTGAATCACCACAATACATAGTACATATCATATACATGCTATATCCCACAGAAAACATGTGAAATGATAAAAGCGATGATTATGGCCATCCTAATGTGATTCCTCGAGCCAAGAGGAATCACAGTCATCTAGGTCTACATCACATGCAACCTGTACAAGATGAACTTTGTGCTTTGCCTTTCTGGGTTTGATCAACTCATCACATGACTGATCGACTCACCATCAGGCCAGTCGGCTGGGTGCCACCAGGCAATCAGTTGGCTACTCCAACCGATCGGTTCACCTGGTTTTCGTGCATCTCATCATGGCCGCCACCCACTCATCTTGCTCCTCAAACCAGTCATCAACTGATCGGCTCACTCCTTGAACCGATCGTTTCGAACGTCAACCGATCGGTTCATGCCTTGAACTGATCGTCTCAGCTGTCGTCAGGATGTCCTCCGTTCTTTGACATAATAGGAAATAAAATTCTATCCTATTTTACAATTTAAAAAGAGAAACCTCGAGTTACATTTGAGGGGAGCAAAGGTAGGAAAGAAATCTCGAAATATTTCGAGTTACATCATGAATAGGAGAAGGAAGATCGGTGCGCAGACCGAGATGCAAGCAACCACATACAACCATACATAGATAGGGTTTATTGGCCATAACCACGCTATACATCCACCACAAAATTCATTTAAGGGCGACGCGTATTGAGTGCATTCATAATACATATCATATATGTAAATTGGGATTTGTGGATTTAGGATTGGACATGCATAAAGCCAATTTTATTCACATCGTATGCAATAAATAAAGGCAACAAACCAAAATCAATCATATCGATAATCCTAAAGTATAGAGCAGTTGACGTGGCTCTGATACTACTATTGGGTTTTAGCGGAGGCAGAGAAGGCAGAAATGATCTTTGAATGAGCTTTCCTAAGTGGATATTCTTTCCACATGTTTGAGATTAATAGGAATTGGTTAATCTTATGTAGCTCTTGGCTTCAGGACTGCAGGTTCGTCCTGGTTCAGCTGGGAGGATGCATTACTGGGATCTAATGACTCCTATTAACAATATGATAAGAGTAGACTATAGATAAATTAGACCCACATCATAGTGAGAATGTACATACACTAAGATGTTGAAACTCCGTAATCGAGAGGTCTATTGGGGGTATGCTTTTAAAGAGTCCAGCTAGTTATGAACAACATGGTAGACAAAAATGAGTGCTGACATTTAGTATGGTAGAATAATATATATATATATATATATATATATATATATATATATATATATATATATATATATATATATAAGTTTGAGATCATGTGTTGTCTTTAATCAGATATGCATATAAGAAATTTAGGTATTCACATCGTATGTAATAAATCAATAATGAAAACAAAAAATCCAATCATATCGGTTATCCCAACATATAGTAGATTGACATGGCTCTGGTACCACTATTAGGAAATATCAACATCAGATAGGCAGTTGAATAAAAAAAATTTGTCTGTATTCCCCATAACAATAAGATCACATCAATAAGTATGCAAAGGGAAGGATGGTTTAATGACTTCATACCTGGCAGTGAAGCAAGTCCATGGACTATTCCTCATTGTAGTAGTACAACTCTCTTGGTTGCACTGGGACGATATCTGCAGCAACTTATGGCCTCCACCACGGACAACATAATACTAGAGAACCAATCATTTCTCCTATTGCATGTTGCAAAAGATCCTAAGATTTTGGTCCCCTCTACTCCTACATAGATTGGGAACCCTGACCCTGACCCTCCTATAAATATAGGGGTATTGAGGGCTTCCTAGAACTACAACTCAATTTCCTCTTACAATTGTTGTCCTCTCTAGTTGTGGTAATCAGTAGAGAGATTGATCAAGTCCTACCTGATAAAGGGGGAGATAGCAAGGGAGAACATTTATAGGAGAGGAAGTTCATGACTAGTACACCAATAAGAGGTACAACTCCTTCCTATCTGTTCTAGTAGAACAACATGACTTCTAACCAGTTCATGTGGACTACCATAGAGGCAAGGATACATTTCCAACTAAGAGATCAGTGGGTATCTTATTGCTTCGTGATCTGTGTAAACCTTTACTTTTTCCTCAATCAGATAAGACATGAACTTGTCAAAGGTTAAGACAATAGCAAGCATTTATTTCTCTGTGCTTGTGTAATTTATCTACACTTCATCAAGAGTGTGGATAGCATAGCAGATGACATGGTGTTTCTTATCTTTCTTCTGCCCCAGGACCGCTCCTACGGCATAGTCACTAGTGTCGCACATCAGCTCGAAGGGTAGCTCCCAATCTAGAGCTTGAAGAATAGATGGGGTTACAAGCGCTTCCTTCAATGTCTAAAAATCCTTCAAACAATCATTTGTAAAATCTAATTGGGCATCCTTGATAAGCAAATTCGACAAGGGCTTGGAAATCTTAGAAAAATCCTTTATAAATCTTTGATAATATCCAGCGTGACCAAGAAAACATCGTACCCTAGTCACAGACTCAGGTGGAGGCAGTCTAGAGATAGCCTCAACTTTGCTGATATCCACTTCAATTCCTCTTTTAGAAACCTTGTGGCCTTGGACAATGCCTTCTTGTACCATGAAATGGCATTTCTGCCAGCTGAGAACTAAGTTCTTCTCCTCATAGTGCTGAAAGACCAACGATAGGTTCTTCAAACAACCATCAAAATCTTTTCCGTAGATAGAAAAATCATCCATAAAAACCTCCACAATATCCTCCAGAAAATCTTAGAACATCAAAATCATGCAATACTAGAATGTTGCAGGAGCATTGCACAGTCCAAACGACATTCTTCGGAAACCATAGGTGCCATATACACAAGTGAAGGTAGTTTTCTCCTGGTCGTCGGGTAAGATAGGAACTTGGTAAAACCCAAAATAACCATCTAAAAAGTAGAAGTATTCGTGATACGCCCGTCTTTCTAGAACTTGATCGATAAAGGGTAGCAGGTAGTGATCTTTCTTCATTGCCTGGTTTAGCTTTCGATAGTCTATACACATTCTCCACCCGGTGACAGTCTGGGTGGCTACTTCATCTCCTTTCTCTCCTTTCACAATAGTAATCCCCCCTTTCTTTGGCACAACATGATTAGGGCTTACCCAATTGTTGTCTCTAATTGGGTATATAATGTCTACGTCTCTTAGCTTAATGACTTCCTTCTTCAGAACCTCTTTTAACATTTGATTTAGATTCCTCTGGGGTTGAACTAGAGGTCTTGCATATTCTTCCAAATTTATGTGGTGCATGCATACGGCAAGATTAAGCTCCTTGATATCATCCAAGAAATAGCCAATAGCTTGCCTATGGAGCTTTAACACCCTAAGAAGTCTTTCCATTTGATCTTCAGTTAGTTTAACATTAAATATAACATGGTTTCTCTTTTCATGATCTAGAAATTCATACCTCAAACCTTCCGACAGCTGTTTCAGTTCTGGTTTGGGTTTAGGCGCCTTCTCTTCCTCACTGTGGTATCTTCTTTCACTTCTTCACAATATTGATTGTAGCTATCCATGAAGTAGGAAGATTCGATCAGAGACGGTCCCTTCATGGAGTCTTTTACCTTGAAGTCAATGTAGTCGTTCCCGACCCTCAGAGCTATGATGCCTATAAAGACATCAATCAGAGCCCTCTCGGTTGCCAAGAAAGGGTGACCGAAGATGATAGGGCACTCAGGATCTTCTACAATATCAATGACAACAATATCACACGGGATGAAGAATCTTCCCATGCGAATCAAAACAACTTCAACTACTCCCAGGGGCATTTTAAATGTGTGGTACGCTAACTCAATTCTCATATTGGTCCTGACCATATCATTCAGTCCCAATCGTTGTGCAAGGCTTAAAGGCATTAGACTAATGATAGCCCCCAAGTCAGCGAGACCTTTTCTTTCAATGTTATCTCCCACAACAAAAGGTATATTGAAGGCTCCAGGGTCCTTCTTCTTGGTACGTAACTCTGCCTTTACTAAAGTAGTTGACATACTGGCTAGGTGCACTATTTCAATTCTTCCTCCTCTTCTTTTCTTTGTGATTAGGTCTTTGAAAAACTTGGCATACATTGGCATTTCTTCTAAAGCATCCAAGAATGGTAAATTGAGATGGAGCTTTTTCACAGCATCCATAAACCTTTCTTATCTCTTTTTAAGATGTGCCTTTATGAGTTTGAACGGAAATGACACCCTTGGAGAAAATGGACTCCTTTTGGTGAATATGTCCTCAATAGGGGCTGGTTCTCTAACTTCATCTTGTTGTCTCTGTCCTTTAGCTGACCTCTCAAGAATAATTTCTAGCTCAGGTTCTTCAAGTCTTGTCGCCTTAGGGTGCTCTATCGTCTTTCCCAATCTATGAACCGCCATCTCGGCAGACTCGGTGTAAGATGGTATCTTCCCTGAAGGGTTCTTTACTAGCTCAGTCAAGTGCATGAGCTGTTGGTCAATCTGGCGTTGATGCATTTGTATATCCACCATTTGGACTTGCATCGTATTCAGAACGCCAGAGTTGGACAATGCACTTTGTGCTAGTTGATTGTTCACCATATCCTACCTCTTGACAAAATCGAACATTTGAGTTACTAAGTCAGGTTGACTGTTATCCTTTTCCTGACCCTGTCCTTGAGCTTGTACTTGTCCTTGACTTGTGTTTGCCACTTGGCATTTTTGATACTTCCCCTGACCTTGAAAGTTGGCCTTGTTTGTCTGGAAAGTACTTGTTCTGGTATATTGAGCTTGTCCTCCTCTCTTCTCATAACCCAGTGGCTGTTTGGGTAGATTATTTAGCTGATACGAATTCTCCACGGTGTCTTTGTTGCCATAACTGAAACCTAGGTGATCAGGTCTCTTAAAGTTAGCATAAGAGACATTTTCAGCTTCCTCCTCCCCAGACTCGATTTTAGTTTATTCTTTCTGTCGGGTGTATATGCAATTATATATTATGTGCTAACCTTCTCCGCAAGTGACACATTTCACCACTTTTTCAATGTGCTTCTTTCCCTTTCCCCCTAATTCCTTTAGCTGTCGGACATCAGTGGCTATCTTTTGTATCTGAGATGTGATTGCTTGAGAGCCTTTGATTCAATTGACAGCCCTTCATTGGTGGCCTTTTTGGCACACCCTCTGTCGGTCCTGTCATAATCAGTCCCAGATTGTAACTCAACCATATTTTCGATGATTGTCTTGGATATACTGGGCTTTTTACCGAGAAAGTTGCTTCATGCTACTGTATTTAGCGAGACTCTCTTGTCTGGTGTTAAAAAATTATAGAATGTCATTATTAGGGAACCCTTCTTATAAATATGGTGAGGGTAATCTCTCTGATACTCCTGGTACCTTTCTCAGGCTTTGTACAGATTCTCACCTGGTTTCTGCATAAAATACGTGATGTTCTTCCTATTACGAATAGTCTTCTCTGTGGGGGTAGAACTTGTTCACAAAAGCATCAACCAATGCATTCCATCCATTCAAATCTTGATGCGATAATCCAAGGTACCAGGATAGTGCCTTGTCCTCTAAGGAGAAAACAAAACCTTTGCAATAAATGACCTCTTGCGGAACTCCCTGCATCTTGATGGTGTCGTAGATATTCTTAAAAGCATCGAGGTGATGATAAGGTTTATCATTCTTTGAACTCCCTCAAAAGCTTTTGTTCTGGATCATAGAGATTACGCCTGGCTTCATCTTGAAGTTCACTCACTACTACAGAACAGGCATTTAGCGTCGGTTAATTAAGGGCTTTAGTGTCAGTTTCCAAGTGACACCCAAGTGGGTACCTCTAAAGGTGGACCCCTTCAACGTCGGTTCCCGACTGACGCCAAAAAGCTTCCCGCCGCCAAAAATGTGCCAACAAAGGGACTATAGGCATCGGTTTATTAAGAAAACTGACACTATAGAATGGTTACAGACGTCAGTTATTAAAAGAACCGACGCCGCAACGCTTCCTGCCTCCGAAAATGCACCAGCAAAGGGCCTATAGGCATTCGATTTGTAATATAACCAACACCATCTCCCCTGCCACCACGACTGTGCTGGTTCCTGGCCATATCAGCTGAACTGACGTCGGTTTTGTGCTAATAACTGATGCCATATCCCCTTCCTTCCACCATGGTTGTGCTTCCTAGCATGACCATGGTTCTTGGCCACATAGACGTCAGTTTTTTGTCAAAAACTGCCGCCATATGTCTTTGGTGTCAGTTTTGTTCAAATAACCGACGACTATGTTTTGATTTTATTTTTTTTCATATCAGTTTATAGGCATGTTGTATGGCTGGTCAGCAGGATGAGAACCTGCAGTTCAGTTTTGAACTGCAGGTTTATGATCCATTGATATCAGCCAACAACAGGCCACAAACATGCAAAATTAACAAGATGAACAATATTATATATATGTGATTTACACACATGTATAAGCACATGTAATTCATATTATTTTTTCATCACATACATGTAAAAACCAGTAGCAACCTACAGTTCCATTCATTTAATCTCTTTTCACATTCAGACACATGTAGAAACATTTATGTATTGATCATCTTCACACACATATGACAATTCATAAAAAAATCATTCACATTCACATAAAAATAATTATGAGAACAAAGTTATTCTTTATTCATCATTGTCATCATTGTCATTAAAATTATATCTAAAAATTTCCACTCTTTATAGGGCTTTTGCCCATTCTTCTCTTACAACATCTAACTCATCTCTTGTATAGGGAGCATGTACATCGAAACACTTTCCACATGTGTTGAAGTCAGCAGTTTTAAAGACCTACAAAGAGTGACATATATATATAATTAATAATATATAATAAGATTGATATATTTTATATTATCTAACGAGACTATGTATAATACATGTTGTATCTTATCGATTTCTGTTATGGCATGTTTGATGATTCGGTCCATAAATAGCATCACATAGTAGGCACATGCCCATCCATTGTCTTGTGTAGCACACTATAAATTGAAACATACAAAATATTCAAAAATAAAAATAAGTATAGTTCACATAAATAATATATACATTGGAGTCAGGAAATTACTTTCACATTCTCCCAAATTAGTGACAGATCTTTTTTCCTGGGGACCTTTCCTCCAACTTTTGTGTACTCTTGTAAAGCCCTACATATGTTAATATAACCCATTAAATTGCATAATTAAATAGTAATGTAGTAACAGATGTTAATAGATATAAAAACATGAAATATTTCTCACGAGAATAATGGCCTTTTAATTGCATGTCCATATAATGTATCCAACTCATTCCCCGCAGGATCTAGATAATAGACAGTGAACATCTTGGGGACAATAACTAGTAACTCCCAATGCCTACCACTATAGGTAAGAAAGTTAAAAATTAATAACTCAAAATCGACAATAAAAATGTAATTTTCTTAAGTCCAAATTATAAGCAAAGTAAACTTACTCGACATTGAATTGAGCTAGTATTACTGTCTTCTTATTTTTACCAAAATATTCAAAAGCATCATAGTAGTATGAAGTAACTGAAGAAGGGTATGTACCTACAAGACTAATCAAACATGGAACCAAAAATCCCACATGAGAAAACCCAAAATTTGTACATATCTTGTGTAAGTGGCTGCAAAACATGTATTATGTATGCATTAATATACAAGAAACCAGATCACCGTATATAAAACAAGGTATATGGATGTATAAATAAGATCTCACCATATCCACAGCTCTATCATAGATGTGTTCAGCCATTCATAACCAAACAACTCCAAAATATTTTGTATAAATATCTTGTTTTTGTATGATTGACATGTATTAATACCTATGCATTAATATGTATGTATGCAGAACTTGTATTACGTATGGATTAATACGTATGCTAAACTTGTATAAATAGATTGTTATCATATGATTTACCTACAGCATCCTCCGAAATAGTAACAATTATAGGGCAATTTTATCATGTTCGCCGATCCATACTACCACACCCCTACAATTAGGACCTATAGAGGTTTGTAGGTCCCTTGGAAGCCAACTTGGTAGTCGAGGAGGTAGAGGCCGAGATGTAGTGGGTCTCGTCTTTTTGACCTGTACATTTAATTTCAGATCAACTGACTCATATATAAACACTAACAAATTACAGTAATGAAAATTTATCATACAATATCAGTATAGAGGACATACGCTTTGGGCCACAGTATCATTCTGCCTACTGCCTCACCAAGTGTTTCAGCATTTGGGTGTGGATGAGGCAGTGCAAGATCCATCCAGTCGGGGAATACATGTATCAGGCTCACACATACCACACCATCTCGTACTAGATACCCATGAAACATGCACCCTTTGAGAGGTGGGTAAGCCGATGCCTCTGCAATGATATATTCTTGACTTTTTAGTCGGCATGGCTTCAACCCCTACAAATTTACGTAAAGAATGTTATATGCATACATACACAAACATATCATCTTGAACAGACTAGCTATTATGCCATAAAAATACTTACAAAGGATGTGCTAGGTGGTGGGTCTACATGATTACTCCCAACCACTTCTACAGTAGCAGAAGAGCGGCCCGCCACAGGTACTGTCTGAGTGGTAGGCTGAGACGCCTGCCACTTCGACATTGCTTCTTGGATTCTCTTCTCAATTAATGAATCTAATTATACATGGATAAAAGAAATGCTAGCTTCTAATTATTGAATTCCCTTTTGCAATAACATTCTAAAATAAGAATAGGTTAGCTCAACTTGTGAAAGTCCCACTTTTGGGATAGGTTTGCGCTGGGATGGCCCAAAGAACACTTTGATGCCCACACCAGTGCCTGCACCCCGAACACGTCCAAGATGCTCTGGGTTACCCAGAACAACTGTCAGTTCATCCCTTGTACCCTGAGGGATGAACTTGCCTTCCTTCCTCTGCTCGTGCAGCTCCCGCTAATCACCATAAACAAAAATTAGTAAGTAAACATAATAATAATCAATATCGATTGACTGCTCTAATAGTTGATTTTTACCATTTTTGCAGTCGCCTCAACAGTTGCGGGCTTCGGTATGTCACCCTTCTTTTTTTGACTCCTAGCTATCCACATAGCATGGCAAAGAAGAGGTGTGGGAGCAGTAGTAGAGGACTCTGCAGTCTCTTGAGTAGCAGTAGGCTGAGCAGACTCAGCCTGTAGTCTTTGGCAAATGCCTGCATATCCTCTTAGACCCATTGTGTTGTCGTGCACATTCAGTGCACGCCTTTCTCTTTGTGCCTCACTGAGGGCCTAGTTAGTTAGCACATTGATTTGGTTAGTAACACTAAAGGTTAATCTTGAATAGGTGAATACATAAAAATGTATATTAATTAAATTGGGAGTGGTGCTTAATACCTTGAATTCATCTATTTTTCTTTGGGTAACAAAATCCTCCCAGTCTTTGGGGTCCAGGTAGTTCCATTTCTTTGTGGCTTCCTTCTGCCTAAATTTATTTTTTAAAGATAATACAAAAACAAATTATTAGTGTAGAGTTAGTGAAATAGTGATCAATGTCTAAAATTGGAAATCAATCAAGAACCTCTTATCAGCATCGCGTATGTAATCTCAGGTGAGATTGGTCATATAGTTCCTTAGGACCCTCCCACAGCGTTGCATCACATATTTATGATGCAGCTTTTCATCCAGATCAAATATGCTCTACAAATTAAATAGAATTGCTATTAACTAATATCATAAAAATTTGTAATCTACACAAATAGAGTTGCAAATAATAATAACTCATGCATAGTTCCTTCCACATGTGGTCTTTCTTCCCCTAAGGAACTTTATGCCAGGATTCTAGGATAGGACTGCAATGGCTACGAGTAAGAACCCCAAGATATGAATCAAATGAGTTGTGGTTCACTCCATATGGATTTCCTACATGATTAAAATCCACAGCCAATTTGGGTCCATTGCCCCTTTTCTGTATTAACTTGTTCATCATTGTGATGCCCCTCACTTTCTCAATTTTCTTTTGCTGCTCATCAAGTGTTGTAATTTCTTCAGGGGGTACATCAGCAACCTAAAATTTGATAAAAAACACACACTTACATGATATAATTATAAATGAACATATAGATAGAAACCTCAGGGATATATTCTTAAAACTTACATTGTCAGGCAGCGCAAGCACGTACTCACCCTCACGGTGATCATCAGCACGGTCATCATGGGAATGCTCAGCCATCTGAAAGTTCACATTCAAATTATAAATTTCACATTGTAAAGTAACACTAATTGTGAAGTTCACATTGTAAAGTACACATTCACATTGTAAAGTAATTCACATTATAAAGTTCACATTCACATTGTAAAGTTTGCATTCACCTTGTAAAGTCCACATTCACATTGTAAAGTTCACATTCAAAAAAATAAAACATATACAAAATATAAACATTCATGCCTCTAATATTGTGATCTTTTATCAATTAACAATCCTTCATTGTGATCTCTGTGAACATACAAGTCATTGTGATCCCCAACTTCAATGTTTGGTGGTGTTGGCAATCCAACTGAGAATGGACTGGAGTCATCATACTTATCATAGCACTCTTCCTCATCTATAGGATCTTCAATGAACTGTCTTTTACCATGAAGAACAACCGACCATTTATCATTTGAGGGATCATCGATATAAAATACTTATTTCACATGTGATGCCGATATGAATGGTTCACCCTTCTCGCCAATCTTTTCAAAGTTCACTAACGTGAAACCCAATTCATCCACTATAAATCCTTTGTTGTTGTCAACCCAATTACATTTAAAGAACATAATTCTAAAATCTACATAGTCAAACTCTCATATGTCTTCAATGACACTGTAATATGACATTTTAGCTTCATGTGGACTCTTATCCTTTGCACTTGCAAAAACAATGAAGATGCTTGAAGGGTGACCCCAGTATTTTGGATGACACTCTAATCATCTTGACGCTTTGTGTAATACGAGAATCCATTTATGTCCAACCCTTCATAAGACATAACATTCAATTTTGGTTTAAAGGCGAGGCATTTGATGGTTTCAGTAAGATTATCTGGTGTTTGAGATAGTTGATGTAAGACTTTATCTTCAAACCACTTAATAAATGTCTTGTTATGCTCTCTAGCAAGCCACATTGAATTGGATCGAGGATATTGTCTCTAGATGAAATTGGTATGTTCCTCGATATAAACACTCACTTCGTTGATGTTGTGTAAAATATACAAGTGACCTTGCTCCAACTGCTCACGGCTGATTACTTTCACCCGTGATCCTAAAATTCCTTTGCCAAAATGCTCCTCAATATTCTTGTCATTCACAGGAGCGTCATTAGCACTCAGAAAGTCATTGCAAAAATCCATAACCTCTCTCGCCACATAACCCTCAATAATACTCCCTTCAGGCTAATAACGGTTTCGAACATCACCTTTAAAAATGCTCATGTATCCTTCAAAGGGATACATCCAATGCAAGAAACAGGTCCCAACATTTTCACTTCCCTAGTCAAGTGGACAACAAGATGTACCATGATATCAAAGAACGAACGAGGAAAATACATCTCAAGCTGACATAGGGTTACAACCATTTCTCTTTACAATTTATTGAGAGTATCAAGTTCAATAACTTTGCGGCACAGACTGTTGAAAAAGAAACAAAGTTTGGTGATTGCAAACCGTACATGCTTCGGAAATATAGATCGAATTGCCACGGGCAATATTTGTTGCATTAGAGTGTGACAATCATGAGATTTAAGACCTATCAACTTCAGATCTTTCATTGATACCAATGTACGGATGTTGGATGTGTAACATTGTGGCACCTTAACATTTACCAAGCATTCACAAAAACTTTCTTCTCCTTTATAGACAACGTGTAACAAGTGGGAGGTAAGTATGTTCTCTGATCGCTACTAACCACTTCTGTTAATTCTGTACTTATTCTCATTTCATGTAGGTCCATTCTGGATTTTATCCCATCTTTAGTCTTACCTGGTATATTCAACAAAGTACTGATGACACCATCACATAAATTTTTCTCAACGTGCATGAATTCGATACAATGCCTGACTGTCAAAGAACTCCAATAAGGAAGATCCCAAAATATTGACTTCTTCTTAAATAAAGACTTGTTACTCCATGTGGCCATTGTACATTGTGATCTCTTACCAAATTCATTGGCGATGTGTTTTACTCTTTCATAAACATCCTACCTCGATATAGGTTTAGGTGCACTCTGTTCCTCATTCCATCCATTGAATGCTTTGCACAACCTACGATACAGATGAAATTTTGGAAGAAACCTTCGATGAACAAGATATACAGTCTTTCTGCCGTATTTTACTCGTATTGAATCAGTGTTCTCTTCACATATAGGAAATGCTTTAGATCCTTTGACACTATATCCAGATAAATCCCCATATGTTGGAAAGTCATTCACAGTGGAAAACAACATAGCATGAATACAAAATGTCTCTCTTCGTGAAGCACAATAGGTCATCACACCTTCACCCCAGAGCTTCTTCAAGTCATCAATCATAGGTTCAAGATAAATGTCGATATCATTTCCAGGTTGTTTAGGGCCCGATATCAAAGACGATAGCGTAACGTACTTATTTTTCATACACAACCAGGGAGGAAGATTGTATATAACAAGCATAACTGGCCAAGTGCTATGTTGGCTACTCAATGTCCCGTACGGATTCATCCCATCTATACAAAGACCAAGTCTTAGATTCCTATCTTCTTCACCGAATTCAGGGTACAATAAATCATTCTTCTTCCATTGTGGGGAATCAGACGCATGTCGTAGGATCTTATCATTATTTTTCTTAACATCTGCATGCCACCTCAAATTCTTCGTATCTATAGGATTGGAGAATAAGTGTTGAAACTGTGGTATTATAGGTAGATACCACATCACCTTGGCAGGAGAACCAGTTTTGGACTTCCCCGAAGTCGTCAATTTATACCTTGACACACCACATTTCAGACAATCTTTCAAATCCACATAGTCCTTTTGAAATAATACACAATCATTTGGGCATGTGTGTATCTTCTTGGCCTCCATTCCCATTGGGCTCAACAATTTCTTTAACCGGTATGTTGAGATTCACAGCTCATTTCCTTCAGGAAGAATTTCTTTCAACAAAGACAACAATGAAGTTAAGCTTTTGTCACTCCATCGATTGTTATCTTTCAGTTTATACAATCTCAACACATTGCTAAGCTTCATAAACTTACAACATGTGTATAATGGTATCTCAACATCATGCACAATGTTTCTAAACTTGGGAGGTGGATCGGTGTGCTCTACCCCACAACTATCCAACATTGCATCAATGATGTCTACTGGAACTGGTTCGTTCACATCTACGTCATCGAAGGTAATTTCTTCTTCCACACAAGCCCTACTATCGACATCCACTGATTTTAGGTTTGAAATCTCTCCATGCCAGTGTCATTCTGTATAGCCTTGTACAATCCTGTTGCACATGACATGACTTTTGATTTTGTCACCAGTGCTGACTTTCAAGTTTTTACCGCAATGCCTACATGGATAGTAGAACCTATCTCTAGGTTGTTTCCTATGTTCCTCGGCAAATCTAATAAACTGGTCAAGACTAAAAATAAACTCGGGGGTGCAATGATTTGGAATGGACATCCATGATCTATCCATTCTATGATCAAAGAGAAAACAAGTATATATTAGAACAAGATTAGGGTTTAGGGTTAAAAGATTAGGGTTTATGGTTAAAACTTTGGGGATTAAGGTCTTATATATAATTAATGGTTCAAACATCCTAAGTGAGATTAGATGTTCAAGAACAGTTCCAAACCGGGGACTATCCAAGATTTACTCCTAATGAGTAAATCTTGGACGGGTTTCTAGGCCAACAAATACATGTGTTGTCATTCTTATATATAATAAATGTGTACCAACTATCCCATTCTTGAACACCTAATCTCAATAGTAAGTGTATAATGTGTATTGGGTTTTCAATAAAATTTCGGCAGCATTTCCCCACTGTTCTCCAAGTACATATGTACTTACAGAACAAATGGGGAAATGCTACCGAAACTTTCTTGAAAACCCAATACACATTATACACTTGCATCCTAAGTTAGATTAGGTGTTCAAAAACAGTCCCAAACTGGGGACTATCCAAGATTTACTCCTAATGAGTAAATCTTGGACGGGTTTCGAGGCCAACAAATACATGTGATGTTATTCTATAACATTGATTTCAACATTTCGAGTGTCCATGCATGTTCATCATCAAGATAAAGATTACACATAAATTAGTATGACCTAGGGATGGAGAGATTCATAATTGATTTCAAAATTTCAAATTAACTCATGCATTATCATCAATCTACATCATACAACAGGGATTCATGTAGATGTTAGGGCGACACATCCATACAAAATTAGAGATTTATCATTAGGGTTTTAATATCTTAGATAGATTGATCACAAGATTTTAGCAATATAGTTAGTTCAAGATTATGGTGAAATGTGTATTAGGGTTTTAATATCTTAATTCAACATGCATCAAAATTTACAGAATTAGGTCAAGCATTAGTATTCAATTGCAAATGTATATTCTTCTTCCTGATCCCTCCTTTCCAAATGGATAAAAGCAAGGCACGACCTGTGGGCTGGACACGACCATGGCTGTGTTGGCCAGCATGGCTGTGGTCAGCCAACACAACGACTTGTGTCCAGCCCATAGGTCGATCATGCCTTGCTTTTATCCATTTGGAAAGATTGGAGTAGGAAGAAGAAGAGGTGGAGGAAGAAGTAGGGGTGGAGGAAGAAGAAGAGGAAGCGACCTACCTGTCAGTGGCGTGGTGGAAGAAGAAAGCAGATAGGCGTCCCTATCATCGGTGGTGGTAGTGTGAGTTAGCGGGCAGGAGGAAGAAGAAAGAAGGGGGCGGCAGCGGTTGTGTGAGGAGCAGCGGGTGGCAGCGACGAGCAGGGTAGTTGCTTCGGGTGGGGGCTAATTTGCGGTGATGAAATAGAGATCTCAGAATGGGGCGGAAGAAGTGATCTGTTTCTCGATCGATCGGGGGTTATTAAGTTAACAAAGGTGTCAGTTATTTAAAAAACTGGCACCTATTATCCATCAACGTCGATTGCCAGAAAAAACTGATGTCCATTGGACAATCTTAACCCTAAAATTTTTTTGGGGGACGGCGCACGAAACCTTATCAGCGTCGGTTTTTCCACAAAAACCGACGACCTTTGGAGGTAATTTTTTCGTCGTTAGGCCTCAGTTATTAGTTCAAAAACCCGACGCCGTATGTGAAACTTTGGGGGTAATTTTTTTTTCACTTGAAAATTTGGATTTGGCGGGCTATTTTAGGCGTTAGTTCATTATAGGGAGTCGACACTAAATAAAAAGCAATACATGCGTCTAGCCAGTCTTTAAATATAGATGTCGGTCTCTATAATTAGCCAACGTTGTAGGGTTTAGGCATCATTTTTCGGTAATAACTGACACCTCTAAATGTGACATTACAAGCTATTTCTGTAGTAGTGGCTGCATCAAATCTTAGGATGATCACAGGGCATCTTGAGTTGTTGTCTCTTGTAGCTACCAACTCCCAAAGAGTCTTGTCCTCCTCCTCATCGTCTTTACTATCACTATTCCTATGATTGCACTCATGATTGTTATGGTTTCCTATGTGCCTGCGACGATGGCGATGCTCCTCATAGTGACGATCATCCTCTTCGTGTTGCTCTTCTTGCTCTTGATACTAATGGCCGTCATTGTAACAGCCACCTCTATCTTCATCAGTTGCTGGTGGAGGTGGGTGTTGTTCATTCCTCATGTTCCACTCATTGCCTAAAAGGGTAACGTCCACACGAGGCGGCATGGCGAAAAGGAGTAAAGTCGAACAAGTTGCTTCTTCTTGGGGTACCTGAATAGATCGTACAGTCAAGTTAAGAAGTCGAACTATTCCAAACGAACTACTCTACACAAACCCAAGTTAGCAAACTTAAAGTAACTGTGTTGTCAAGCTTATTGCTAAGCTTGAGGTACGGGAGTATTGTAAGCGGACCCAGGTTCTTAACAATGTCATTTTTCCTTGTCCCCAACAACGGCGCCAAAACGTTGACCGGCCTAAATCGCACGTCCAAAAGAAGTGGATTAAAGTAGTCAGACTTTTAAAGAAATAATCCGACTCTCAGGCCCCCGCAACGATAAACGGGGTCTGATGTAGCAATCGGGGTCGAACATAGGGACAAGGTTGGTAGTGTTAAGAACGCGGAATCTAACACTCATATACTCCAGCTAAAGAGGGTATAGAAAGGTATTCCCTAAGGAATGGTAGTACACAAATAAGAATAGCAAGAACAAAAGAAACAAAAGAAACAAAAGAAATAAGATGAAACAAGTATAAGGAGGGAAACTTAGGTTGGGGTTCACCTACTAAGGCATCTCACCAACATGCATCACTGTCTCTCCCTCTCACATACTCTTATCAAGATTACAAGCAACCATCAAAAGTGTCTATTCCACTCTCTCTCAAGATGAGGATAGATCTAAGCCTAGGAGTAGCTTCTCTCTCGAGATGACCACACATAAACTTTGCAACAAAACATATGGTTAAAGCTTTAGCATTCCAACACCCTCGTGCATTCATACTACTCCATGACACGGGATAAAAGTGATATTAATCTCTTGAGATATCAACAATAAACATCACAAGATGGTAGCTAAGCATACAAGTGAAGCATTAAAACAAGTGCATGGAGATAATCTTGATAAGAATATGTATACTCAACAGAAAGAGACAATATACATGTTACGAGAGCCTTAGTGGCTACTCCCAACCCAAGTTAAGGTGTTTAGCCGCTCATGCTTGCGGACATCATAATGGAATTACAGAAGTATAGATCCATGAGATACCACAAAGAGAAGGAGGAAGTACAACATGATGGAATGATAGATCTAGAAAGGAAGAGACATGATACGACACACTACTTCTTTAGATCTAGATCTTTCACGTGGATGTCGTGGATGGTCTTCTTCTCTCAAAGAAGGGATCTTCAATCTTCTCTCTCCTTAGTTTCCACCTTTGGAGATCAAAGACTGATGGATGGGATGGTAGGGGACGAATCTGGGATGCAGCAACACTTCGTGGTCCTCTCGATCCGATCTCCCCCTGACAAGACAGATGGGTGTGCTATTTATAGGCACATTCCACCGACTTAGAACCACAGTTGCAGCATTGTGATAAGTGAGGGTGAGACCGTGGTCGTGGTTTGTTCCTTATTCATCTCTTGCCACGGTCCAGCTTGGTCGCGGTCTTCTAGTATCTGTGATCGAAGTATTGTGATAATTGTGGTCGTTGTCTGGAGATAACCGTGATTGTGGTCTTCAAGAGTCCATCAGTGATCGTGGCCGATGTCTTTCCTTTTACCTGATGATCAAGATATCTGGGGTTCACTGGAACCGCGGTCATGTTTGAGAAATAAGTGGACTGTGGTTGCGGTCCCCAAAACTGTGACCTGAGCTGTGGATGTTCCTAAAAACATGTATGTGAGGCTTTAGTCAAAAAGATAGAAAAATTATGTGAAAGGCTGACGAAAGTTATACTAAAAGTGGTGTAAAATATATATAGAAAGTACGTAAAGTTGAGTGTTATCAAGAACATGCCATCTACTCATCTACAAGAAATTCATGGGACAAAGGGGAGATACACCCTGGTTAAGAAATATTTCCATATACTAGTTAATGATACAAAGAAGCTACCATGATACCTGATGTCTTAAATTGTACTCTTAATAGCACATCATCAACCATTACGTTACGTAATGTGATCATCCTACCATGATTGGATGATGAAACAAATGGAAAGTTCTATTATGAAAATTTGATGTCATGCGTATCCCTATGAAGGCGGTAAAGTCCATGCATTAGTAGATTAGCTAGAACAAAATCTCACATCCAATCCAATAGATGTGGAATTTGTTAGGTTTTGTGGATGAAAAAAATGTAGTAGAAACAACAACAAAATTTCTCCACATACCATACTAGAGGATCTCGTCGACAACAACGTATTCGCAAAAAGAGGGCATGCGAGATATACCTCATCACATATCAAGTCTGGCAATGTCCCTTTGTGTAGTTATGTGTGTAGCCTCTCACGTGCACAACGGTCCTATTTGATGTCCTCTGGAAGTAGGTGCTCAGTGTCTGTGTCTCTACTTCATCCACACAGATGGAATAGAACTATGTGTCGCTCTTCCTAAGTCGGTGGGACAGAGTAGCCTTCTGTTTGACAATGTGCTAGTGTCACAATTGCTCTCCTTTTGTCACTCTTGAGGACTATGATGGCTATGGTTCACATACTATATCTTTTCCCAAATTCTGATTGTCATGCCCTATAAATAGAAGAGGAAAGGAAGTTGGGTTTCCAAAAACCCTTTAGAAAACAAAAGGCTATGATTCCATTTAAAATTAGCCACTTCTAAACTATTAAAAAAATATTATGGAATCAATTAATTAACCAATAAATCATATTAATTGATTAATTAATTTTGTCATTGAGCTCTAGTCAATCGCTTAGTATTAACCAACCAATTTTGAATCTAATTAATTGGCTTAAACATTTTAACCAATTAACTCAGATCATATTCCTACATTATTCTAGTAGATCACCTAGACGTTTTAGTAATCAATTTTAATCAGAACATTTCCAATAACATCCACAATTATACTCCTATTTCAATGCATCCTATGTGTGTCACTCGGTAGGCTCCAAATTACGTTGACAGTGATATTCTTAATCATATTATGATTTCACAAGAAAAGATTGTATCTTGAAAGACTCCATCACTACCCAAGTAATTGGAGAAGTTGGAGAACAACTTCAACATACAATCTCTGATTTTTGTTATAGTGATTGTAAAGTTCCTTTTTCTTTGATATCCAGATTAAACTCGAGGCATGGAATGGTCATCCTCTTCAATGTTCAATCAATGCTCCTTTAACTAGAGCAGACTGTGTGAGGTATGTGTAAGTTCAATATCACATGTTGACTCACACCAGCATGGTCATGCATTTCCCAGCATCGCTTATCAAGTAGCAATATATCAAACTCATGTAGGAGGGACAAATCACATCTACATCATTCACAGTCATTCCCATGTGTCACAGTGCATCAGACCACCACCTTTATGGAAACCCTTATTCAAGATCACAGTGGATGATGTCACACTACATCAAACAACATTTGATGAGTGTATTGCTATCTGGTCTAAGAACTACAATCACCACCATTATTATGAGAGATGACTCTGACTACCAATCATTGTTTCCATGTATCACTCTCAAGGTGGGCCTATCTGATACACTGTTCTCTAACAATTATATATTTTCTTGGTTTAGTATCACTTATCATGACTAATAAGATTTTGTCCCCAACCAACATACACTCTAGTCTTAAATGTCATTGTTATATATTAGCCTTACACAATAACATCTAACTAGGGACATATCAAGAATGCATATACTCTTCACATTCATATGATCTCATCGTTAAGGTCCTCAAACCAAAGACATATGTCATTGAGTAATATCATTTTTTGACATTTATTATTTTTCATCATTATCTTATAACTGAATATTACATAATAAATTTGAAAATTGCCTTTATTACTAATCAAATCATTAAAAAGATATCCTATTAGAATCATCATATGATTGTATCTCTAGGCATACACACTAACATATTTCAATTTCCATTAGCATCGACATGATCAATGACATAATAGCTACCATATTCAATCCTGATGACAGATGTACCATGATCTTTCCTAGCACCTCAAGACAATAGGTAAATAGAGTAGTAGTTCTCATCAACTGAGTCAGGGATTGAATTTGTATTTTTGTATGACTACGGTTGGACACCACCAACAACATCACTTGACACAAATCCTACATTTTAGGCCAATGAATAAACATGATGTGGGGTATCTAGAAGGGCTTAATTTCATTGGACATCCTATGTACATTGTGTCACAAGTCAATTGTGAGTGGAAGACAAAGCAAGATCGTCTCAGTTAGTATCGACAAATTATCTCAAAGAGTGCTAAAGATTTTGACAAGATCCAATTCATCCACTATAAGAGAGATGAGAATGGATACATTGATGCTTTGGAAACATTGGTATCATGGGTTGATATCCCAGATATGAACATATATTCAGTCACATGAAAGACTCTGCATTGACCAGGTTATGGCATGAAAATCAAAGGGAGCCAGTGGACTTCAGAGAACTATTGTTCTACAATATCCCATAATTACTCATGCGGGCACCCATTCCCTAAAGGCACCCCTAGATGTGATCACCAGACAATCTGAAACTTGGAGATCAACTACATTTAGGAACTTGTGTAATGTACTGACTTTTCACCAGTCATATGCTACTACATTGTCTCAACAAAATATAATCCAAGGACACCATGTGTGAATTCTATGAATGCATTTGTGGCAGAGACGTGGTTGATGTCACCTTACCAAGTGTATCGAAATCTTGGGCAAATGCAAACTATAGAGGGTAAATACTCTAATACTTGTGCATGTTAAAATTTCAAATAAAGAACGAGTGAACATAATATATATCCTCCACATATTGACATGAAAAAGAAAAGTCAAATAGGCATCTTACCATTATAAAACAAGAACAAACATACATTCAATAAACTCTAATAAGAAAAGATGCTCCACAACAAGCATGTATTATCATGACAAGTCAACATATACATAAATGGATAAATACTCTACTCCCTAAAATGGGTGAAGCAACATCGACAACAAAGGTGAGCAGATAGTCTTCATACTCCAAGCACATGAGAACAATTAGATGTTCTACACAAACATGTTGATATGGAAATATGATGTAAGGAAAGATATATGCTCCATTTCTATAGTTATGGTGAGAATGGGAAGACATATAACACAACTAAAATAAGAAAATTGTGCAAATGTTCAAAATAGGCACTCAAAATTTTGCAGCAATTGAGAACAATCACATGTTTTGGTAAACAAGAAGAACAAGCATATGCTTATATTAGGCATGTTGGAATGCCACATCAAGCTATAACAAGTAGATGTTCTACTAGAAAGAATGGAATATGTCTAATCCAAGCATTTCAAAAATCCACTCACAAAAAAGAACAATCATATGCTCCAAGAAGCAAAAAAAAGATTAAAAATTGATAGGTGTTCAACAAGGAAAATACATATAGGAATAGACAAACTGTCATTAGGCCTTTCGTAAAAGATAAAACATGATGAGCTTGATGAAACAAGAGTAGATAGACATTTCTTAGGCCTGGTGGTGAAGAGAAAATGATGAAAACATATAGGGATCAGAAGACTTTTCTTTGGTCTTTTGGAAATGAAATAGATTGTGGGCCCAATGCAAATAGGAACAGAGAAACCTTCTAAAGGTATGGTGAAAAAAGAGATAAAACACAAATTTAGGCACTTATGTTATGTATTTTGTCTATATTGTTGAGTTGTTATAGCCTCAATATGGCCAAAAATAACTCTAGACTCTTATCATTTAGTAATTCATATCTTTTTAAAGATAGAGTTGCTCAACTGGTCAACTTTGGGACTTGTACGAACTGAACCCAAGAAAACATCAATTCTCCAGATTTTGCCCCATCAAGAATTGTGTTATGCGCACCAACTTAGGAGATGATGGTCCCAAGAAAATTTTGATATCTTGGACCCATATTTTGATGGAAAGCCCCTTCATTCATGATCCTCCTCATCGGTCAGAAGTTTCATCGATGCAGGCCCGTTGACCTATAGTAATACCCCCGGGTGGGTTTGTTACTAAACAACATCATTGGCAATCGTTGAAAATCTCAGTGACCAACGACCTTTGAAATATCAGTGACCACCAAGATCTTCCATCATCAGCAACCACTGAGTTCTTCCATCATCAATGACCATTGAAATCTTCCATCATCAGCAACCACTAAGATTTCATATCCTAGTGACCACTGAAGCCTCTACATATCCTAGCGACTGTCGAGATTCCCAAATGATTAGTAACCACTAAGAACCCAATAATATCACCGATCATTGGGACCATATCTTGACAACCGTTAAACCTCTTCACCATCAGCAACTGTTTAAGACCATCCATCATTAGTGACCACCAAAAATTTCTATTCCTATAAATACCCACCCCCTGTTACCTTGAAAGGGGTTTGGTTGGTTCCTATTCCTTATTCTGGAAAACATCAATTCCCAGAGCTTTGTGTCAAGGCTCCAAGGTTTAAAAGGGATGAAGAGCACATCCTATATCCACCCCTTCAGTTTTCCTCCATCCACCATCATTTTCCAACTTCATCCACCCATTTCCATCCATTCCTAGCCACCTTCCACCTCCATATACACATCCAAGCTACTATTTGGGCAGGAATCAAGGAAAAAGAAGGCCTCGGAGTCAAGAAGTTTAATGAGGACGACCCAAGAATGAGATCCAACCTTCCTGGAGGCTAAAGAGCATGAACAACCTCACTTCCACGGGATAAATCTATTCTTCAACCTCTTTCTTCTACTTTTCTCCTTTGTTTGTGTACAAATGATGTTCTTCCATCTTTGTTCGCTACCAACTATGCTTGTCCATGGCTAGTTGTGCTCCTTCTTGTCTATATAGCCTGTTTTGATCATGTTTATGTACTTTTACCTTATGCAAGTAGTTTTATTTCAGATCTAGTATGTTTTATGTTCTATCTTTCTTTCCAATAATGATTGTTGGTTTAGTTGATCTATTTCTTTCTTGAACCTCCATTTCTACCATGATTGAGAGATTAGTTGCAGAAATGGATAAGAGAAGGTAGTTTAGATCAAAATATGAGAAGAGAATATGTAAGAGAGGACCAATACATAACACCCATTGGAGAGATCTGACCTAAACCTTGAACCTGGTCGTGTTTATCGAAAACAACCTGGGTTCACGGTCTATGTTTTGTGCAAATTCTCTATTTTTCCCAAAATCTTTGAATATGTGGACCCAAAAGGGTATATGGGATATTATGAGATATATTATTCTTGAGAGAGTTTTTGAATCATTAATGGGTTTTTAGTTATGCTGCGTGAGAGAAAGTGGGATGACCCTCACAGGAGCATCTACCATGATACATGCTATGTTTGGAAGTTAGTTTCTTGTTAGGATGTTCTAGGGTTGTCTACGCCTAAGAACAGGTGCATTGTGTTGGGTTTTGTGGAGAAAACATGCACGGCAGAAGCGATAAAATCTACGCAACCCGAAATAGGATCTCATCGACAACAACGTATTTGGAAGGATTGTTTGCGGGATATACCTTATCGCGGAGCAAGTCCGGCGATGTCCCGCTGCACGACGGTGCAACGTTGCTTGTCGACACGGACGGAACTTCTCTCCCGTTCACTGTCACAGGTTGATCCGGCGGCGCTTCTTTGCGGCAGTGATGTCCGCCGCTCGTAGCGCGTACAGGTGGTCGTCGACGTCCTTCGAACGCAGGCATCAATGCGTCTGCGTCTCTACTTCATCCACACGGATGGACGGAACTCCACGTCGCGCTTCCTAAGCCGGCGGGAAGGAGTATGTCTCTGTGGCGGCGTGCTAGCGGCGCGTTGCTCTCCTTTCTCTCCTAAGGACGATGACGGCTAGGGTTTACGTGTGTGAGTGTAAACGGAAAAGCCTCTCTCTATCTTATATAGATATCGACCGTCAGTCCTCCTTTAAACAGGATACGAAGGGAAATAGGGTTTCCTAAACCCATCGGTAAACAGAAACGTTGCGTTAATTAAAACGCCTGTGGATTAATTAGAATATTCCGGAATTCATTAATTAACCAAATAATCGCATTAATTGATTAATTAATATCCGACTCCATGCAATCGCTTGGGATGGCTCTATGGGCATACATATACCAACACATTGAATTCCCAACTTCTGGATATATATCTAGGAAATCCTTCTCCTGATTAGTAGGATTTGATGAACTTTGTTTTGTTTACTTTTCTTTGTTTTGCTTCATATAGTTTTGCTTGACTCGTTCTAGTTCTCTGCATATATCAACTACCAAATTTTCTTAACTGACATAAGAGCATGATCTTAAGCACCCTAAATGTCCCACGTCCCTGTGTTTGACCCTATATATCTACTTCAACCCCGTATTGAGTTTTGGGGGTCCTTCAATGTTTTAGGTTATAAATTTAGAAGTCTGATTCACCTTTTGGACAATGCTTCCTCTTTTGGGAGTGTTGTCTCAAGGCTGATAAAAAAGCAAACGCATTACATGGGAGAAACAAATAGAAAAGGAAGGACATATTTTAGGCCTACTACAAAGTGAAACCATGAATGGAGTGATCATATGTTCTATACTATGCGTCATACCAACTTGAAAGGGATAGAAATATATTTAGCAAGGATCCTAACTCCAATTCTTATTGAGATGAAAACAACTTCATGTGTCATAGAGAATAGTACAACTTTAAGTCTTACTAAGGTGAGTTCATTTTCAAGTCTCCCCATGTCACAACCATCTCCATTATCACTATATTAAGCTTGACTCCAAGTCTCCCCACATGAGCACTATCTTAAGGTTCACTATTGTGAGGTTGACCCCAAGTCCCACTAATGTGAACATGAAACCAAGACTTGCAGAGGTAAGACTAATGATAACACTCATTGAGGTAAGTATGAAGATAACTCTAAGTGAGGTGGGCTTGGAGACAAGATATATGTAGGTAAGCATTATGAGACTCATTGAGGGGAGCATGATGACAAAACTCATCTATGTGAGAATGATGATAAGAGTCATCGAGGTGGGAATGATGAAAAGAGTCATTGAGGTGAGCATGATGCAAGACCCATTGAGCTAAGCATGAAGACAAGACTCACTAATGTGGGAAATATGCTAAGAATCACTAAGGAAATAATTTCCAACAATATATGCCAGTGAGTCTAAAGACTTATGCACACATAGTTGTTGGGCCAACCATATTGTGGACCTTGTCTTGGAAATGAAAATGAAAATGAAAATGTTGACACTCCATTTGTGGTCCTTTGAAGTATTCAATTAATGATCCAAGTCTTATCCTTGATTAGTGTCACGATCTTGAAATCATATAATCGATTTCAACAATGGGAACGTTGTCAACTAAGGCAGATATACAATGGATGGAAAGTTTTGTAGACCACCTTACTTGAACACTACTATGGAGAATGGTAGTTTCCCAACCTATAGTCCAAACATGTTAAATAATTTCATCAAATCCCACCTCAAATTGCTAACCAAAACATCCAAATTCATGGACACATACTCCCCACATTCTGTATCATCCAACCCACCCATGGAACCCCTCATCCATACAAAAGTTCAAGACAAATAGAGATTTTTTTAAGTTTGATACTCAACTCTCAAGGTGGGGCGACCACTTGGTGCATGCATGCCTTGTTCTCCCTTAAAATCTCACAGATCTAAAAGCACATATGCCAAATAGGAGTCTCAAAGATTGAGCTCAAGTGATTTGTATACTTGGAACATGCCACCCTTGGAGTTTTATTATAGCCCCGTGCCCACCACCCGATGCTCTAGTACTTTTTGGAGAATGATGATTGGCCCCAAAGACCACCACCGACCTTGGTTGAATACTTTGTCCTCACTAACGCACAACCAATGGCCAACTTCTTGGTAGGTTATCCATCTTAGTGCTACTTTAGGTAAAATACACTTTAGAATTGAGTTCTTAGTGATAGGATTCCTGAAAAGGATGTGCACGTACCTGGTGTTATGGATAGTCAAGTCATCCTTTCTAAGATCATTTAATCCAATGGCTCAAATCCTATGATGTTACAATCTTCGCCACTTTTACTTTTGACATCCTCATCAGGGCTTTACTATAAGGCCTCACATTCATTCTCCATTTTAGTATAGACCTAAAATGGCTCATGTGCACCTAGCTCCCAATCACTGCAAGAGTGCAAGGTGGCTAGATCACCACAAATACCCCTTTCCAACATTTATAGACCGCATATTATAGACTGATATGCAACAAGCCATGTCAAACTCGTCTTCTAAAGGGTTTTGGCTCTAATACCATTTTTAACACCCAAACCCACCACCAAATACTCTAGTAGAGTTTTGGAATGACAATTGCATGATTTTTAACATCCACTACTATTAGTTGCATGATTTTTCCTCAATCATGCACAACCGGAAATCAACCTCTTGATAGCTCATTCATCCTAGTCCTACTCTAGGCCAAGCATACTTAATCACAAAATTCTTTGTGATGGGGATCCAAGAAAAATAGGTGCACCATGGTGATATGGGTAGCCGAATCATTCCTTTTTATATATTTTAATTTGAGGCCCTAAATACTAGGATGTTACATCTTCACTCTTCACAAAGACTTCATCAATTTAAAGTAAAGGAGAATACCCAAAAAGTGGGCACCTACAAGCATGCGCACCTCCCCCCTCCCCCTACTTTGGGCCCACCATAGCCCTTCATATCCACATTAGGATTCCTCTAAAAGGAAGGATGCCAACCTGGCATGCACCCCTTTTTCCCCATATCTCTCCCCTTGACCAGTCAACTCTACATTAATGAAATTCACCTCAAAAGCCTCTAAAAGGTAGGGAACACACTCAACATGTGCCACCTGCATTCACTACCCCTCCTTCCTTTGTTAGTCAACTCTGTGTTATCCAAAGACATCCCAAAATCCTATAGAAAATGGGGTTCCCACCTGGTAGGGGCCTAGATTCTAGCATTGATTAAGTTGATTGGACCACATCATGGAAGACTCTAGAATGAGGGCAATTTCCTATCTTGTATCTAGCTTCCTTCTTTCCTCATTTTGACTTCAAAAAGGCATTCCAAACCAAATCCTAACCCTACATGCAATCCTAGACACTATAAATATAGCACCCCAACCACCATTTATAGGGTCTAGTATTGGAATTGGCTATGGTTTTGAGGATTTATTGCTAAAAACAATTTAGAGATGTGACAACCTACTACTTCCAAGTTTCCATTGTAAAAAGTGGTTAGCCAACCCATTGAGATAGATAAAAGAACCAACCTTTCCCCTTTCTTTTTAGAAGAAAGACAATCATCCCTAGTAATAATAATCAAGCAAGGTAAACACAAGGACTAGACATATTGTAATCTATTCCCTCCTCCATTTTTCCAGCCCCTCAGTGGTGTGAGAATATATGCACCAAGGACCATAACTCATATACTTTCATTACTTATAATATTAGTTATTTTTAAAACTTATTATTACTTATTTCTCCCCTGCACATGCAATCCCTATTGAATGAAAACCAAATATTATTACCTTTTAGGAATTTACGATATCTCATGGGTGTCATTGTGGTGACTAACACCTTACTCACTGATAACTCGATGCCTTATATATTTCCCTAATTTCCCTATTTTCGTTACTCACACAATTTTCCAAAGTGTTTTTTTTTGCGGTTTTCCTTGTTTTCCACATTAACCTGGTGGTGAATTTATTTTAGCAACCTTTCAATCGACATCCATCCATGAGCTCCTTCACTTACCGTAACTACACATGTTCTTAAATACTTTTTCAAGCATTCAAGTAGTTTTCTACTATATTGAATTCATTTCAATTTGAAGTATGTTTTATCAATATGAAGGTACCATTACAAATGTTGAGGTAATATGTAAAATATTAGAAGTACTTTAATTATAACAGGAATACATAAGGTTGAGATACTAAAGGTATTATGATTATTGTTAATGTTAACTAGGCATATTTACAATGTTTTAAAGGTTTTACCTTTTTGATATAGTAGGTGTTTCTTTTCTTGGAAAACTAATCCCAATTTCTTATCAATAAGAAAGGAGTTCATACATGAATTGAACTAAGCTTGAAAGTAAAATCAATAGAAGATAAAAGTGTACTTTGCATGCATAGAAATGGCATCATATACGACATTATGTTTCATAGGTAGATATAACAAGATTGATGGGGTAAAGTTATAATTTAAGATGTCAATGTATCATTTGTACATTTGAAACTTTACACCTATCTCTTCCTCCTATTAGCATATAGAGATAGATTTCTTGGAGTTAGATATGACTATAAAATTTAGAGTTTCATTTGTTTGTAGACAACTGCTGCCTTAATGGTTTCTTGAATCTCGACCCAAAGGGCACCAGAAGAATGGCTAGGATTGTCAAGTCCATGAAAACAATCACCATTGTTCATATTAAAGAATTTTAATTCAAGATGGTGCTTGTCTTGAGATGGGGAGGATTGTTAACCTATAGTTTTTTGATTGTGTAGGATATTTTAGAAATAAACTTCATTAAGTTTGATTGTGGTTGTCTTTTTCCATAGTGAACCTCTTCATTATGTATTCTTCATAAATGACAACATGAAACAATAGTGGTGACATTCTTACTGAGTTTTTTTTATTATGAATGATATTTAATAGTTCACATTCAGGTTGAAGAATTTATATTCATGTACAAGGGCCATTTATACCTTGGTGTTGTCGTTGCAATCCCTAAGGCAATGTTGAATAGATTCAACAACATTTTTACATTGGGAACACATTGTTGACATGTCTATATGTATTTGTTCTATTCATATTAGTCATTAAGGCTTGATGTAAAAACACACTTAGGAAGATCTTTATTCTTGTTGGTAGTTTGAGCTTCAATATACTCGATAATGTACTTCTTTTTATTTAGATAGTGCTCAGTATGCTGATCTATAGGTGATCATTCCATCTTGTCCAAGAATCAAAGCCAATCTATCATCTCCAAAACAAGGTTCTGGCAGAGATATTCCAACAATCATATTCCATGATTTACTAGGAAAGTGAGATTGTATAAAGTTCAAGTACCATGCACCTTTAAGTGCGATCATGGAAGATACATGTGGTCTTCTAGGCCTTAATGAGGGGTGAAGTTTGATGTAGATGAAGTACACTACAATTATTGAGCCAATCATCAGACCAGTCATTGGTATCATGCCCATTCTTAAATTATGCATGTGATAGTGGCCTTGATATTTGAAATATTCTTTCTAATAAAGCCTAGAGTCAAGGATCATGGACCATTCTTCATGGATGAATGATTCGAGGTTTCCCTCTACAAGCTTGGAGCTATAACTTCTCTGGGTTGTTGAGATAGGCCCATACATGTTGAAGACTCCGTGCATGGTTTTGATCTTGTGTATCCTTGATGCCTAAATTATTAATTCCTTTGTTGGCCATTAATTTTTTCCATGACTTGACATATAGCTTCTTATGTTCTCCACAACCAACACAATGAAGTTTTTTGACATGTCTATTTATGTCATCACTTAGTTAGGGAGATAGACACCTAGATTCCATTGTATGAGGGAATAGCTTCCAATGTAGATTTGTCCACAGATACACACCCAACAAGAGACAAGTGTGATATCAGCTAGCTATTCATCTTAGATTTCACAATTTCAAGGATTCTTTCATAATTATTTATGTTAAATTTCTAGTGGATGGTAGGTACACTCAAGTAACGACCCAAGTAATTAGTGAAAAGAATGCACATGAGTCTAGTGATTGCCTTATTGTCATCATATTATGTATTTGTAGAGAGATAATATTGCATTATATTACGATACAATATATCTTAATACTACTGCAAATTCCATTGGAACTTGTTTCATAATCCTAGCTCATTGCACTGAGTCTTCATCTAGAAGAAGTACATCATTCAAAAATCACTTATGTTTTAGAGGTGGATCATTTCTAGAGAGAACCATGGGTTTCTACTTACCTTTAGGATTTTAGTTAGTTATATATTGCCTTAGGTGTTCCATTCATAACACAAATATATACAAACTAATAGGGTCACACTTCCTAACCCCTTAGTTTTGTCTTGAAAGATGGAAGATGGACTTTTTCCCCAAAGAATGGATTAAAAACTTGAGGAAATATTTATAATCATGACACTAATAGCCTTGTTAGGAGGACCAACTTGAATGAGGTTGTTGTGGATGAAGCTCAAGCTCATTATGTCAAAGGACTTTCACAAATCTATCTTCATTTTGATCCACTTCTTATTACTTTTTTCACATCTCATCAAATCAATTTCTTCTTACACTGGCATAATGTTGTCTATAATTTTGCTTCCCAGGATGAAACTAGACTATGATGGAGACATGCAATCATTGAGGTAGGGTTTGATTTTTTCAGCAAAGATCTGAAAATAAGCTTACAGAAAGTATAATTTAGAGATATTGGAAGCAAATAAATGTATAACTACATAGATCTAGACTTCAAAATAAGCATCATTTAAGTATTTACAAATCTACATCAATAGTTTAAGTAGTGAGAACATTCTTAATTGTTTGTATTACTAATTCACCAACATGGTCCTAGTTATCTTGTTGGAAATAGTTATGAACACTATTAGGTCATGTCTTCTTGGATGGTTACCTCATAAAGGAAGTTAACATATATCAGAAATAAAGTATCATCTCTAAAGGAACACAAGGTAGAAATAAGTCCTACAAAGGCCCCCACATACTGAATGGAATTTTTTAGCATATTTGATTAGTTGGATAAGGCCCATTGGATTTCCATTTTCTTTCTTAGCTCATGTAATCTCTAGATCGTATATATACGATACTCAACTCTATGTTATTGACTACTAAAAATCCATTTACATTTGGTTCTAACCCTACCCTGCTCCTTCTCTTTCCTTCATCCCTCCCTCTACCCACTTGGAGGTTAACACCCACAATAGCCTGCCACCCGCACCCCCCTCATCTCCCCTCCACCCCACTACCATTTCCCCCCTCCTCACCTCCCTCTCCATTGACCTGCCCTTCCCTCCCCCATCCACCCAACAAGAACCAGAAGCGAGAGAAGCCATCCACCACCACCAGTCGATGTCTAATAGTAGCCATGACTGCAAGGCTTTAGTAGGCGAAGCTAGCAAGGGCTAACCATAGGGCTAATTGGGATCCAGTCCAAGACACCATAGGCCATGGTCTCTATTCTCCGGGTGCTTTAGAAGGCTTCTAAATTCTTCTCCTCTCTACTTACTTATATTTTAGTTCTACTTATTTCTATATATGCTAAAAGAGAGGAATCAAAAGACCATGTGATGATCTATAAAGAACCAAAACAAACAAGGTGCAAAAAATGACTTACTCTTCCTCTCCATGTGGTTTCCTACCCTACATGGCTGAGTGCTTTTACTTGAATTAGGTCTCTTTATCTCTCTATCACAATACCTATTATTCTATGATTCTTGTTGTTGTATCCTATTGTGCTTTTAATCTGGTAGGCTTCGTTTTTAATTTCTCCTATCATGTCAAAATTCCAGTAGTGCCTCGATATTCTTCTTGTATTGTTCTTCTTATTTTAGCACCACTATTGTCTTATCATGTGTGATGCCGCCAAGACACCGCATACTATTATCTATAATGATATGCCACATATTATTGTTGACAAACTCAATGATGAATTTTTTTTCTATGGTTGAATGCTATTCAAACTTTCTAGAATCATAGGTAAACTCAAGTATATCACTAATGATGCACCTATCACGCCTGATAGTGCAAGCGCTACTGGAAACAACCATGTTCTCTCCTAGATTTGGGGTGTATGGAGACTAAAGTTGCAGTCAAATACATATGCCAAAGGAACGCAAAGACCATGTGGAAAGAAATGAAGTATTTATTATCCTAGGAAGACAACTACCTACACTTCTAAAATGCCATGGACAAGATTTTCTATAAGAAGCAAGGGGATTGTCCCTTGTCAATATACTATGATGTAATGAAGGATCTTTCAAACTAGTTGAACTTTTTCTCTCCAAAAACCTCTAACAAGGTCACAAAAGAGAGAGAAACTTTTCTCATTAGATTCTTCTTCAATGGGCTTCACTATCAGTATACAATAGTCCTACAACTCCTCCTTGTTGGTGAAACCCTCCCGTCAATGGACCAATAGGCATGCCTATCCCAGTTTCAGATGCTTCTTACTTGTGTCTCCCCCACTACTACATTTGATCTTCCACCAAACATTGGTTGTGACATCTAGAGGACATGGTTGTAGATGAGGCCAATAACCAAAGTGTACTTATTGTGGCAACTTGGGCCACAATAAATGGTCTTTCATTCCAACCATGGATACTGATTCCACTATAGAAGAGGAAATGGCAAACGCTCTTAATATGTCACTGAAGAACATGCCCACTTCACATAATCACCTACCCACTTCATCCTAGCACTTGCCCCACTATGGGAAAGGACATGGGAGAAGTGATTCTTCTTACTAGAGAAAATGGCTACATGCAACAACCCCCGAGATTTGTTGAGGAAAATCTTTGTATAAATCTTATAGCCTTCAATGATCCTTGTATGGTCTTAGGAAATCTTTGTGGACATGGTTCAATAAATTAAGCACCATTCATGAGAAACTTGGCTTCCATAGATCAGCTATCAATCATTCCCTATTCTTTTCAAAATCATCCAAAGGAAACATTCTTATTGTTATTTATGTTGATCATATAGTGATCACTGGAAATGATAGAATTTCTCAACTGAAACAATCCTTACATGCACATTCCTACATGAAGGACTTGGGCACTTTATCATACTTTCTAGGCATATAAGTCCTTCACTCAACTGCAATGATCAGCTTGTTTCAGAGATGTTATGTCTTTGATCTACTTCACGAGGGTATATGCATAGAAGCCAAACTTATCTCCAATCCAATGGAATGTCGCACAGCTCTCACATGATAGGGACTCTTTGATAATTCATAAAAATATCTATGTATCATTGGAGAACTAATCTACTTGACATTAAACCGACCTAACACTACATGTGTTGTTGGGATAGTCAGTCCACATATGAGTGCACCACTCTAGGCTCATTGGTCCAGTGCTCAACGCATTTGTTGGTACCTCAAAGTAGAGGATTGTTCTACAAACGTCCGACCACCAAGTCAATCTCTATTTTTGGGTATACGAGTGTAGATTGGTCAAGTGATTTCTAGGATCATCAATCCACCTCTAGTTTTTGCAACATGACAGACAATGAACTGATTATATTGAGGAGTGAAAAAGTGAAAAACAAGATTTGGTGGCTTGCTTGAGCACTGAGGTGGAATATCAGGCTATGGCCCACGCATGTTGAGATTTATTGTGGTTCTTCTCCATATTAACTGAGTATTGTCACTTTGTACAAGACTTTCTTAAATCTAAGAATATTATAACCCCTTGTATATAGAAAGAGATCAAGTTGTAAATATTCTCACCAAATATCTTACTTCTACCTTATTCAAGTATATGGGATGAAGTTGGGACTTTACAACATTTACTCTCAAGTTTGAGGGGTGTGTCAACATAATTGATTAGTTGATCTTAGGTCCGTTGTATTTCCCTTTTCTCTCTTAGACCATGTATCCTATGGCTCCTATATATAGGAGAACTAGTGTTATATTATTTAATAATAAAAAATGTTTATTAAATTATTATAAATGGTTGGTCAAGCTAAAACAAGAAGCTTACAAAAAAAATTACAAATAAGTTTTTTAAGGATGTTAGTGTCAAAGATCCAGTTACCGGTGGAGGCTTGAAGTAGAGAAATTTTGTTGCATTGACACCTTGCACAAACATAAGAGTGGAAGAATGTAGTATTGCCATCGCCTAATTACAACAACTCCTAATGGGCTTTTTGTATGTAGTTTACCTCCTTGTGATTGAGGATGCTCTGGAGCTTTAGCAATTCCTCAATACATCTTAGTTCATTCATATTATGGGTATTTATATGAAGGTTTACCTGGATTTTGTAAATTTCACTAAGGATATATGTCGTCTTGGGGCATTGTTGCTTCATGGAGGAAGAATCTTTATGCATAATAGAATTTTGAAAGGCTTTTTATTCTTCAACGTATGGAACTATGTTGTTCCATTTTATTAGGATTTCAATGTTGAAATCTAGTTTACTTTTCCAGTTGGAGTGTGTTCTCAAGGGAAATTTACTTCACATGGAGGGATTATTTTGTGCTTCCAACAAGGCATTGTGATTTGTATGTATGTGACGGAGGACTCATACATTTGTACATGCATTATCATCTAGACATTCCTCATATATAATCATAAAATAAAGTATTTTGAATAGTCCCTTATGTTGGAAAGTAAACCAGTTTTTATTAGGTTTGACATCCGCATGGCTAGTGGAAGAAGGATATTGTTGAACTTATTACTCAAGCTATAGTTGATGTGGTTACTCCCTTCCTTCTCATAAGTTTAAAGTAAGGTGTCAAAATCTCTGGTGACAACACAAGTGTCGTTGTTGGTTTTTGAAATCTCAACCAATCTACTCCACATGAAACTATGTTGTGTTGGTTTTAGGCTTCTAAAGACAAATGTAATGCATGAGATATGGTTAATTATACAATGAATGAATTGGTTGTTGTTTAACAACACTTCTATTATGCATTGTTGTTGATCCAAAAGTATCCAGATACCACCTAAGAATAATGTTAGCTTTGACCCAGTGGGATGAATTGAACCTCATCTCATTAATAATGTATTCAGATTGCTTGCCACTACAATGAGGTTGAACAACATGAGGAGAGACAGATGATGACTCCTTTTCAATAAATGCATATAATTGAGTTTTTCATCAGTACGTGAACCGTATATATTCCAATAGAAGTAACTCGTTCATAGAAATCCAATTTGTGTTGGGCTCTTATGTTTAGTGAATGACTATTTGCAGTCAACGACTAGTTAGATTCTAGGTCATGTTCTTCCTCTACTATCTTCTCTTTCATCTCCTTTGTAGATTAAGTTCACCTACACAATTAATGATTCCACTCTCTTTAGTGACTTTAGCCCTGTGCTTGGGAACTTCTACCTTGCCTTTTCTCCTCACTTGATCTGGGCTAATAAGAATGATTTGGTAGAAAATTATTCTATTCCTAAGGATCACACCACCTTCACCAATTTTATATTTTGATGAATCTTTTTTAATATTTTACTTTGACAAGCCAAAGTCATAGTAAAATTCGAAGTGAGGATCCTTTTGATGATCTTTCTCACATCTTTCCATAGTCTCATACCCATACATGTTAATGAAATTATTTTCATAGGTGTTATGTTGTTGTCTCTCATTTGCAGTAGGAACGGACTTGATTTGTTAGGGAGTCCATTCCCTCAATTACCGATCACAGATTGAGGGTTATATTATGTTGCCTTCTATTTTGCACTATGTTATAATTACCAACTCTCATATTTTTGCTATTGCCTAGCATGCAACTTGTTGTATTGGATACATCCACATTATCTTGATTCATGTTCTTGATGGCCACTCCAAAAATGTTTCTATCTTTCTTCTATTTTGGAGGTCTCCTCTCATGTATCTTTGCATGCATTACATGGAGAAGCAACACATACTTGATTTTCTATTGTTGTAGGAACAATGATGCTTCTTGTCATCAGTTTTAGCACATGAGTGCAAGAATCCTCATCATGGTCCAATCTACCACACCTCATACAGGTAGTAGGAAGGTTCCCATATTCTATCATCATCATCATCATCATCAACTAAGCCTCAATCCCAACAATGTTGGGACCGTTTACATGGATCCTTCTTTTCCATTCAGCTCTATCATGGGTCATATTCTGGTTGAGATGTAGAGAGTTAAAACACTCTTTATAAGCTCTTCCTAGGTTAATTTAGGGCTTCCTCTTCTTCTATTAATTGTGCTTACCTCAATAGTATTTCTTCATATAGGCACATTAGTTGGTTTGCATTGCACATGTCCATACCATCTGAGTCAGTCCTCACACAACTTGTCCCCAATTATCACCACCACCACTTTATTCCTGATATAGTCATTTCTCAACCAATCTTTTCTTATCATCCCACACATCCATCTCAACATATGCATTTGAGCCACGTTCATCTTGTTGACTCCTTATTTCTTCACCGCCCAACATTCACTCCCATAGAGCATGGTTGGTTGTATAGCAGCTTTATAAAACTTGCTTTTTAGTCTGAGAGGGATCTTCTGATCACATAATACTCCAGTTGCACTCCTCTATTTCAACCATCCTATAGTGATCCTATGACAAATGTCATTTTGGACATCGTCATCTATTTTAATGATAGAGCCCAAGTAATGAAATTTATCACATTTTGGTATATCTACTCCGTCCAACTTGGCTCCACCATTCACACTGTGAGATTGGCTGAAATTGCAATAAATATACTCAGTTTTTCTCCTACTAATCATCAATCCATTTGACTCTAGTACCTTTCTCCAAAGTTCAACTTTATCATTCAAACCATATTTAGTTTCATCAATCAAAACAATGTCATCAACTAATAACATACACTAAGGAACATCATCATGAACATTCTTTGTCACCTCATCCATAACAAGAACGAATAGATATGGGTTGAGTGTGGATCCTTGGTGTACCTCAACTGTGATGGGAAATGTTGGTGTCTCACCTCTAGGAGTCTTCACACTTGTTGTAGAGCTACAATACATGTCTTTAATCAAGTCAATGTATTGGATTGGCACACCCTTTTTCCTCAAACCATCCACAACACTTCTCTGGGTACTCGATCGTAAGCCTTTTCCAAATCTATAAAAACCATGTCAAGATATCTTTTTCTTTCCTTATATATCTCCATAAGCCTCCTTATCAAAAACATAACATCAGTTGTTGATCTACCAGGCATGAAACCAAATTGGTTTTTTGATATCTGCGTTATAGATCTTAGCCTCTGCTCAACTATCCTCTCCCAAACCTTCATTGTGTGACTCATCAACTTGATACTACTATAGTTTGTGCAACTCTAAACATCACCTTTATTCTTGTAGATGTGGACTATAATACTATTTCTCCATTCATCCAACATCTTCTTGGTCTTCATGATCTTTTTAAATAAATTTGTTAACCACATAACTCCTTCATCCCCCATACTCTTCCATACATCAATGGGAATACCGTCTGGTCTGCATGCCTTTCTCATTTTCATCTTTTTCAAGGCATTCTTGATCTCAAAATGTGAAACTCGTCGTGTGTAAATGATATCTCTTGTATCCCTATTACACGAGTCTCTAACATGATTTATAGTATCTCAATTAAAAAGCTTATGGAAGTAATTTCTCCATTGGTTCTTGATATCATCATCCTTTACCAACACTCTACCATCTTCATTCTTGATGTACTTTACTTGAATCAAGTCTCTTCCTTTCCTTTCTCTTATACGAGCCATTTTATATACATCTTTTTCCCCTTCTCTAGTGTCCAGCTTCTTATAAATATCATCAAACTATCTAGACTTAGCCTCCTGAACAACCTTTTTGCTTCTTTCTTTGCTTGCTTGTATCTCTAGAACATTGCATCATCTCGAGATTAGGGAAAGCTCCTATAGATCTCACTTTTCAGTTTGATAGCCTTCTGTACATCATCATTCCACCACCAAGTCTCTTTTTATGGAGGCCCACAACCTTTGGACTCCCCTAAAACCTCTCTAGTAATTTTTTTCATGCAGGTGCTCATGTTATGCCACATAGTGTTGACATCAGACCCTAAGTTCCAAGTTCCCTCCTTGATGAGTTTATCATGAAAGCTCAATTTCTTTTCTCCTTTAAGATTCCACCACTTGATCCTACTATCTTGATTTTTGTAATTCTTTCCTTTATTGATCTTCATGTTAATATCCAAAACTACCAACCTGTGTTGGGTCATGAGTTCTTCTCCAAGAATCACTTTATAGTCCTTGCATACTTTACGATCCTACCACTTTGTAAGGAGGTAATCAATTTGTCTACAATTGTGCCCAGTCTTGAAAGTAATCTTATGAGATTATCTTTTCTCGAAATGAGTGTTTGCCAAAATCATATCATATGCAACTATAAAATCTAATATCCTCTCTCCTTCTCCGTTTCTACTGCCGTATCCAAAACCACCATGAACTCTCTCATATCCATCATTGCTACTCCCCACATGGCCATTTAAATCACTCCCAATTATGATCTTCTCCTTTGTCAGTATTCCTTGCATCAATTCATCCATGTTATCCCAAAAAACCTTCTTAGCCTCATCGCTGAGCCCAACTTCGGAGGAATACGCGCTAATAATGTTGAAAATATTTCCCTAAAGAACGACATTAATAGCTATGATTCTATCACCCATCCTAGTGATCTTGACAACATCATCCTTCAACATCTTATCAACAATAATACCTATGCCATTTCTATGTTTATCAATGCTTGTATACCAGATTTTCCCGTGTCTCCAATCTCTGTACAATGTTCCCGTGTCCATTTAGTTTCCTATAAGCAAGCTATATTGACTTTTCTTCTCATCATGGTATCTACTATCTCCAAAGATTCTCCTGGCAAAGAGATAATATTCCAGGACCCAACTCTAAACCTTTTTTCTTGGACTTGTTCTTTACCTCACTTCATCGAAAATGTTGCCCTTGCACATTTTTCATAACATCTGGGTGATGATGCAGCAGGAGTAGCTACTTTACCCACACTCGTCCAACATGTGAAAACACTTGCACATTTTTCACTACATCTGGGTGATGATGCAGCGGGACTAACTTCTTTACCCACACTCATCTAAGATGTGGAAACCCTTGCTTGTCCTTCAACACAACCGAGTGTCGATGTGTCAAAACCCCTTGTATATTTATCATTGCACTCGAGAGCTGATGCAGCATGTCACTAGGTAGGGAGGCTTCAACAATTTTTTTATAAGGATCCATATCATATGAAAGAGTGACAAAGTTTTTATGGTTGGCTGTCAGCCTACCACCAGCCCTCCTCCTTTAACCCAGTCTTGGGACCGGCTACATTTGCACAACATATGAAAACATAGACGGAGTTAAGGTTCCCATATTCTATCTTGAACATTTTTTCAATGATGTATATTATCTAAAATAGAGGTTTATTCATATCTACTTCAACGAAAAATTTGCAATGCTTTCCTTCATTCCCCCATTAACGTGGTGGTGTCTATTTTAATAGAATTGTCAATGATATTGCCTACACTGAATAGTTGATTTCGTTATAGATGCACTGGAAGATCAGGAACCTAATCCAAACAAAATGTTGTGGGTATTGGATCAAAGTGAGGAATATTAGGAGACCAAGTGTTACAATATGGTTTCTCACATATATTTTCATATATGAAATGCAATTATTTGAACAAAAAGGACCTATTAGAAACTTGGTGTTCTTTATTTTAAAAGCATGATTTTCTTTTACAAATTTCCATTTTCTATGAATTTCATTGTTTCTACTATTTTCAATAATCTAATTATGGACATGGGGAAATGAAAGAGAGAAAATCCCAAAATAAATGAATTACTAAATGTAATGCAAATAATATGGAATGGTTTGGAATTCTCTAGAAAATTGGTATTAAATCCATTATGGGTTGGTTTCATTCCACATTATTTCTAATAAGAAAAGCTTATCAAAATAGGAGATATGGAAAAAGGTGGAAAAAGAAAAGGATCAATTTGATGCTTAAAATGTGCATTATAAAAGGAAGACTTGGATACTAAGAACAATATATTTTATTTTTTTGTTTTGGTCTGAAACGTTGCCCACACTTAGAGAAAGTCATAAAGGACTTTCCTAAAAAATTTGGGATTAAAAGGATTTACAAAATAGGAAATATGGATTTTCAAGAAATCATAATGTGAAAGAATTTTGGAAAATGTGCACTAAATGTCACAAATCCTTTTTACACTTGAACTATATCTGGATAATTCAATTAGTTATGCACCTCACCAACCATAAGATCTAGATATGATGATCAAGAGATCATTGATTAGCTCGAGGAAACAAGAAGTAGGTAAACTGAGAATTCCAAATAATTTTGTTTACAATTCAATGCACGAACAAGTTGGGAAACCTATTTACTAGCTTTGTGTGGTCAATACGAGCTCATGTATCCTAGGTTGTTCCTATCTTGGTGGGTTGTAGAATATTTGCCCAATTTTCTATCCAAGATGCAACTCTGTCGATATGGTTAAGTATACATAGAGGGCTAGGGTCCCTGTGTAAAACTATACTTTGGATTGCAAATCTCTACTTGATCTTATGCATCTTTCCCTGCCCCAAATCTCTCACCAAACCCATCCTTCACCTATGACTCCCTCTGCCATCTTACTGGAGATACTCTCTTCTCGTCCCACCTACTGTGGTCATCTCCAGTGAAATTGAAGCTCACATCGATTTTGTTAGAGCAAGGAGAAAGTGATAGTCCGCTTACTTGTTGTGTAGAAGGTTGGAATCTCAGGGTCAATTGTCGTCTTTGACCACCCATTCTACTCGCTAATGTAGCAGGGTTGAAGACAACCTTGGGTGCAAAAAGACCTATCTACCCCGTCTCCTGTTCAAGGAAGGTGAGGACATCTTGGTCCATCTCCTTATTTTTAATTTTTTTAGCGCACTTCCATGCCAACACGCCAACCTAGGTGGGGGAGTCAATTGGTCATCTTAGCCTAGTTGGAAAGGCTGGGACCGGGGCACGCAGCCTAGCTGGTGGCCTGTAATTGGTTAGTATATATTAATCTTCTAAAAATCACAATAATTAATAGGATGGTCCAATGATGACTTATAATCTATGAAAAATGATCAAAAAATGTGGGGAATGCAATGAAAATATAACCAATACCTAGTTCTATCATAATTCTATAAGTGCCTAAAGTTTCCAACTTTAATGTGTTTAATGTGTAAATACCCTAATTTCGAGGTTTTGATGATCTTAATATGTTTAATTTTTCTTAATAGTGAAAGATTGATCTTTTTGGATTAAAAGGGTATCTTGAATCTAATTTGAGATTAATAAGTCATAAGTTCACCAAATAAAGTTTTATTGAGTTAAAAATGCATATGATGATAAAATTCAGGTTTGTGAACGAAAAAGGCATGAAAAGTGATAATTAGGGTTTGGGAAACCAAAACCCTAATGAAAACCTAATTTGACCCCAAAACCCTAACTTGGACCCCAAGTCAATCTTAATGGTAGATTTTGGATAAAATAATAATATATGTATAATGCTTTAATTTCAAGGTAGTTTCTAGATTGGTTGCTCTTGTTGCCTTTTTTTCTTGGACATTTAGTACTCCTAAGGAAGGTATGTGGTTATTCATATCACTACCCAACTTAAAAACTTTTGTGGTCTTCTTAGGTTTGTTGGATTAATTGCAAATAAATTGTTTCTTGTTTACTTGATTCATGCAATCTATAAAGTCACTATGGATATCAAAGTACAAAAATGTAACATGTTTAAACCCTATAACATCTATGGTGAGTTAAAGAGCACATGGTGTTTAATGTCATCATGGGGATGACTAGTGATCATGCCCATAAAGGAAGAACACCAAGGCCAGGCCCGTAAAGGAAGGCCTATGTATGAAACATAGCTCGGTGAGGGAAGGTTGTGAAATGTCCACTGTAGGGACCAAAAACTTTAAAGAAGGTTCCCCATAAATAGGACCCCCTTAGAGAGGGCACACCATTGAGATAAAATGATAAGGGTGGTACGGTTCAAAAAAGAAAATGCTTATTCAATTTCACAATCATAGTTGTTTCTATTACTAATTATATTGTTACTCCTACATGCGAATGTTTTGTTTACCCCCACATACCAGTATAACTTGTTATACTGACCATGTTTTTGTTTCACGGAATTTTAGGTTATCATTTGTTATTCTCCAAGTATGATGAAAAATGGTCATCCAGGGAAGAAGGAACCAAAAGAAAAGGTTTGATGTAATTCTAAAGGATATAGATAGATAACTTATATTGCTTGTTACAAACAGTAGTTTTCCCTTTTAAGTGTAACTTCTTAGTGGACAATCTATATTTTATATTGTTCAAACTCTTTACTATTTAGTGAAAATTTTATAATTATTCCTGGTTATTTGATAAACCATTGATCATGTATTATGATAATGGCCCTTGCCCTCTTGGTCCACCTTAATTGGGGATAAACAGGGGGACGGGGTCATAACATTTGGTATCATAGCATGGTTTACCATTTAACCACTAAAATTATTAAATTTTAAGAGTTATGTAGAACCTAATGGAATTATTAGAGTACTTTCCAAAGATGATGGCGTCTAGAAGGCACCACGATCTAGGGGTTGGACAAATTTTCCTCCATATCGCTAGTAAGCTTACAAGGACTCTCATACATGTGCATCTTTCATGGACATAGTTATAGGATTATACTCGAAATTAAATATCTCTAGAATTTCTCATCTATTTTCATCGCTTCTCTAACCTTTGCTTCACGCACTAAACCCCAGATACCTATAACTGCTCTCTTTATCCCTTTCTGAGTACTAGGGTAATGGATATTAGGGATTAAGGCATACTCCACCAAATCATAAAATGCATGTAAATAATATTTAATGGACATAACTTTCATGAACCTTTAATACCCTAAGTATGAAATTGATGTAAATAAAGTTAATTTATGTGAAACAACAAGGCCCACGTCAAGGACACTGTCATCCGTGATGAATACCCCAAATTGAGGCCCTCCCATAAGAAGAGACCCTCCTCTAAGAAGAGAAGGTCCATGGAGGTTTAGTTCTCTAAGTAAAGGAAAAGGGAAGTCAAGGCCTCCATATAGGCAGACCTTGAACTTGAAACAATCCCCTTCAACATGCCAAATCATGAGGATGGGCCTATGATATAAGATGAGCCTAAGAAAGACCTCGGTCATGCCGCTGACTCTAGACTGGTGGTAGGACAAGTAGTGGTCAACACTCTGGATGCTCTTTGGATGGAACAACGGAAGAAGCTAACTTAGGCCATTAGTGCCATGGCCCTCAAGGATGTCTCTAGAGATGAGAATAGTGAACCTCTACCTATCTTCCCTCATCCTGGATACACCATAAAGGACTTCATCAAGTTGAATATTGAAAAGTTTTGGGGTGAAGATAAAATTGAGGTGGTTGACAAAGAAGACGCCTAGCTCCTAGAAGTGGAAAATGGTTTTCATATGCTAGAAGTAAAACCAAACAAAAAGGTCTTATTCTCCAATCACCTTCTGGAAGGAGCCACAAAGTTATGATGGGAAAATCACATCATGGGCCAAGACCTAAATGAAGAACCAATGTCCTAGGTGGATTTTTGTACTATTTTATCAGTAAGGTTCATACCCACCTCCACTAAGAAAGAAAAAGAAAAGTAATTCACGTTCCTTATTCAAGGTAAAATTTCAGTGGTGGACTTCGCTCGAAATTTCTACCTCTTGGAACATTTTGGTTATATGTTGACTAAAGAGCACCTAGTAGACCATTTTGTGGAATTCCTGCACCCACAAGTCAAGTCTCGTATTATGGCAAGTAAACCTGCAACCTTCACTGAGGCCCTTAAATTTGTATGATACATGGAAGCGAGGTCATGCCTAAACAGAACCCACCCAAGGGGTACTTGGGTTTCATAGAGGATACTTCTACCCCAAGGAATGATAACAAGTAGGGGTAAGGATGAAGAAATGGCAAGGGAAGGAATGGAGGAAGACGGAAACCTCGTTAGGAAATTCATCACCCTGAGTGTCACACCTATGGAAAGGAGCATCTCAGAAGGTGTTTTCATGAAAAGAAGGACTGCTTCTTATAAGGCCCCTGAACTTGAATAATCAGTTGAATAAGCTTAATTTCCATAATTTAATTATTATAAACTTAATATAACCTTGTGATATGCTTTGAAATAATAATACAAGCTTAAGTTTCAAATTTGGTCCAATTTGGATACTGTTTGAGCAAGTTATGCAATTTTATGCACATTTTGGACTTTTCTACAATTTACCCAATTGAGAGGTTTTATTTGCAACTTATCACTTGCATTATGTTCCTTGGATATTATCTCATCATTCTTGAGCTTTTTGAGCCATGTAAAACCTATTTAATCCTTGGTTTGAAGGTGTTTTCTCTAAGGGTATTTTAGGATTTACCCCTTCACGGATTAGCTACCTTTGGTAGCTATCAACTAATGAATTATGTGATTGGCTGGGAAATTCGAAAAAGTAAATCTAAGCAGGTCTATAAGGATGGTGGGGGAGATTCTTATGTGTGTGCTTGTATATTCTTAATAGTTTGGGGAAGCTACTTTTACACCTCATGCTTGTTCCCATCCTTTTCCATGGGCTATATTTACCACTTCCTTGCCCAAGTATGAAACTTTGCTTTCTTTCTCTTTCCTCTAACCTGGAGCAACGACTCCACTCTGTGTTTCTATGTAACCAAGTGCTCAAAGGTAGAATACAACCTCTTTTTGGAGAAGAAAGTCTCCTAGAGCTCCATTTAGACCTACCTATGGTTTCCAAGGTCATCTTCTCGGGATTTTAACCAAGGTAAGTTATTTTATTCCTTCCTTCTCCATTTCTCTTTCTCTTATCCTTCCTCAGACCTTCCTCCAGGTCTAAACCTTGCTGTTACATGGTATAAATTGCTCTAAAACTTTAAAACCCTACCTTTCTTGCTCCTTATGCTTAGGGTTTCCTCATTTGATGAAGAAAAGTGCTAGATGGAAGAATTCATAACTTATTCTTGGATTTTCTACCCTACCTGCTCGAGTTTTCTTCCGTGTGGGCTTTCATCTTCTCATTAGAGGAAATTTTTATAACTTGGTTCACGTTTATTTCTAACCATAAGCTTTCTAGATCATGTTCTTGCTTGAAAATGATGATCCATGCACTAAAAAGATATGCTTGACTTGGATTTCAATTTGTATAATGTTCCATATTCTTATTTTAGTTATAGATGAACCCGTGATCATGTTTACTATATTACTAAGGTATAATATGACTTGGATAACGTTGGTTTGACAACCTATGGTGCTAAGCACCTATCAACCAATGGTCAATTTTAGGGTTTTAAGTTGATTTCTTCTATAAACCCATGACCCGATGATGGTACCATTAAAACAACCCTATGGTGTTGTCTTCATGACAATTGATGGTGGTAACCAAGGGTGTCAACTTATGTTCACCCCTTATGTCATGTTTTGGCCTAATTATAAGCCTAGTGATTAACAATTAAGTACCCTACCGAAGTTATCAATCAATGATGACATTAGCTTGATATTTGATGTTGATTAATGAATATAGTGTTGATCTAACAACCTATGGTGATTTAATGATCACTAATGATGGTGGATAAGGTCTCTACAACCTATGGTGAGTAAATAATTGTAGTTGTAGCCTCAATTAAGCCTTAGACCAATGGTTTCTTGGGTCACTTGATGCAATGGTCGAACCTATACTGTAATTGATGGTTTCAACATGTGAACTTGACCAAATGGTCAACATCTACTATTTATTCCTCCAATAAAGTGGAATGATGGCTAATATAATATTTTGGTCCTAATAATGTGATTTATATGGTTTCCTTTATATGATCAACTTAAGGAGCTTACTTGTTGACAATGGATGGCTTGTTATAAATGAACAATTGATTGTGGGTTTTACCCTACTCTTAATGGAACTGTTTGTGTTGTTGATCAAGGGATGTCTAGGGTTAGATGGTGAATATTTATAGAGAAAAAATCAAAGACTTCATAGGTGTTTTATCCAATGTGTTTACTTATGTAAACAACCAATGGTCTTACCTTTTAAACATCCAATGGTTCTGGGTGGCATTGTGGTATGGTGATATGGGTTGAATAATGATGGAACAAATGGAGGGTTACCCTTAATAAGGTAGTATTACCTATTCAATCATATGAATTGAAGGGATGATAATCATATTGTGTTGATATGTAACCCTAATAACGTATAGCTTGTTATACCTAGCTTTAATATAACTAATGATGGTAATTGGGTATGAATAGTCCTTGAATGACTAATACAATCATGAAGTACTATGTTAATGTTGTTGAAACCCTAGTATGCTATAACCCAATGGTTACACCTTGATTTATGTGTGGGTTCATACTTGAGAATAGTACGAAATGTGATGGTGATGATTCACCTTATGCATCCATGATCCAATGGGGATGCCGTGAGTTAGGGTTTGGGTATAAGTGCTAATTAGTAACATTAATATAATAAACTTGTTGAACCTAACTCTAATGCAAATAGATAAAGATGATTATTCATGTTTAGCATTCTTATATGATGGAATGATGGTGAAATAATCTCCCTTAACATGATCATAACCTTAATGTGTTAATTGGTGGTTGTCATATCCACATGGCTGATACTTGCTTATGCAAAACACGTACATTATGAATATGATGAGGGTTAATCATATCTAGATTCCTTGCATGTTGATGTAATAAAGGAATATTCTTAATGTTAATATAACCCTACTCTGATTGTTTATGAATATCGCCTAGATCATTAATGGAATTTTGTGTTGATCTAGTGTATTATATGTAATTGATGTTGTTGAGCTTTGTTATAAAGCATGCAAAGATAATGATGATCTTTCTGGGAATAGTCTGATGGTCTTAATGACCTTTGGGCATGGTTGAGCCCTGAATGAGGTGTAATCCTCTTATGTTGATAACGGTTGACACCCTGTGATATTGTGAAAAGGATTTATATCGTGTGACAGTATGATGACTAGTGTGGTCTCATGAATGGCAAGTGAATAGTACCATGTGATGATGAGATGAGAAATTATGTTACACACATTTTATATCTTTTCAAAGATGTGATATTTATATGCTTTCTAGAACTGAATTAGGATTTGTATGTACACTTGTATGATGCAGCCTTAATTCACCCAATTGGCATAACTAATCAAGTGCAACACTAACCATGTAGTGCCCTATGTCGTAGAACCATCTTCAGTGTCAGAACTTGATGGATGGTGAAATGAGTATTCCTAAGGGAAATTCAGAGTGCATATTGTTTAGTATGTGGGGGTGGCCGGTTGAGGATATATCCTTGTCATCCAAAATGCAGATTGTAGAGGTTGGCTATGGTCATGCCTCATACATCTGATGTGATTGAGAACGGATACGGTCGTGTCTCAGTGATTATAACATGATGTGATTCGAGGACAACTATGGTTGTACCTTAGTGATTGGGTTTGAATACCCTATATGCTAGTGTGGTGAACTGTACCAAGGTGGACTAGTTACAGGACTATATGTCGATGTGGTGGCAGCTTTGATTGATATGTCACTGTCTTTTACTCATACCGACCGAGGGGAAGAGATCTTAGGATACTGGCACTCCTAGATCTTGTATGGAACTGAATAACCCTTCGCAAGGGTCGGTTGGACTTTGAATGGTATGATTCAAATTCCCTAGGGCATGATAAAAGATGTAATACAACCATGTAGCATACTTCTTTAGGGTTATAAATGACGTTTCACATTGGATGATAACCCTTGTTTGTTATCTTTACATAAAGATGATGCGTAGTGCAATTAATAGATAGTAGATATACTTATGTTGTGGATATGATTAAGATTGTAGATGCGTACATACAGTAGCCATGCTTATGTTGATAACTATACTGCTACTGTTGATTATAATCATGATGCTAGATATCTCATGTTGGTAGTTATGTTTAGCATGCTAGCCATGACTTTGTAACTAGAGATGCATATACTGCTAATCATGCTTATCCAGATAGTTGTGCTTATGGTTTTAGCTCTTTTTATGATGTTGATATGTTCAATCAATTAGACATGCTCATGTTGGTAGCTATGCTACGTTACTATACTTGCTCATGATGCTAGATATGCATATGCTACTGAATTGCTTATATTGTCAACAAGATAAAGGATGATAGTCTGGCTAATGATGACAGTTATTATCTGCTCCTTTATGTATTTTGTTAATCATCAGTACTGCCGATCTTATTTGTTATATCTGACTAAACTAATTAACTGTTTAATTACTTAAAAATGTTGTAATCAATAAACATTGTTGGAGGTTATATCTCTTGCTGGGACATGGGTCTCACCCTTGTGGTTCGCCACATATTTTTTTAGGGTAATCAAAGGTGATGAAAACAAACATGTGGTAACAAAGAGGAGCATTAGTAATGAATCTTTGAGGAAGTTGATTAGATGTATAATGTGTCCTAGAGTCATCCTTGTACTCTGAGGTCCAGGCAAGAAAAGTTTGTATATGGTGTTTCAAATAAATCAGACTTTTGTTAGCATATTAATGCTTTTTTGTGCGGCATATACAATTATTGTTCTCCTGTATATATATGTTGTGGCTAAGATGGTAGAACTATTTGTATCAAATTCTTGGCATAGTATGGATACAAGAAAGATGTTGGGCTCTTATGAAAATATTTTTGAGTGGGTGTTGATGTTGAAATCAGTTTTAATTTACCCATATTTTTGGGTATGTTATTAATTAGTGATTAATTGTGTTTTATGTTTTGAGTAATCTTGCTTAGTGTAGCAGGTTCTCACAAGTTGGTATCAGATCTTTAGGTTCACTGAGTCTACAGGGACACTAGGACTTAGTACTAGGATAATGTCTAAGTTAGGAATATGACATAAAGATATAGTTCATACTGCCTAATCTCAGTATTTGGGTACCCTGGCTAGGTATTCAATTATTGAAGAAAAGGTAAGTATGGAACTCTTAGATTGTTATCTTTGTGATTACTCTGATCAAGTAGTCATTTTGAGACAATCTAAAGAGCATAACGAATAGGAAATCATGATGTGAATATATCAATCCTACCTTAAAGAAGATGAGACTTGCATCATTATCTATCAAAACTTGAATGTTTGGTAAATATAAAAGAAAGATACAACACCATGTAATCTAAATCTGAATACAAATAAGGAAAAGAGGAGTTCTTGAAGATGTGATTCATGAAAATAATAAAGTAAACGAAAAACAAGTCTATGATTATAAAGTGAATCAAGGTATGAAATCCTCATAAGATAGAGAGAACTCCTATAACAAGTACAAAATGAGAAGATGAATGGGAACAATGACAAAAAAATAAGGTGGAACCTGAGTTAATCTCAGACCAATCTATGTGTGTAAGAAAGTGTTAATGAAAAATCAGCATGGCATGTGAAAGAAATTAAGGCAAATGATCCATGTTTAATGAAGAAAATGTGGAATATGATGATTTACCCGTTGATAAGTGGCAAAAAAATATAATAAAATAAGAGAACATACCCAAGTGTGATAAATAGTCATCAAGGAAGGAGTGATGAGATATATTAATCATGATGATTCCTATTCTAATGCAAGGAACCCAAAATGAAAAAGGTAAATTGATACATAAGAAGTTGTAACCTGCATAATGAAAATAGAATTGGTTACCTTTTTGCTAGTGGCCCTTGAAAAATACTACTATGGTATGGGAAGTGTGTTTCACTTTGTGTCTTTTCTTTCCAGGGCACAACTTTCAAGTGGATCATTTCCACTTGGTATGTGTGGATTCTTTGTAAACATGAGCGTGGATAGCTTATGATAGCATAAGGTTGTTTAACCTATGGTTCTAAGTTCATAAAGTTTGTGATGATTTTTCTTTTGAGCCTTCCAATAATAAGGAAGACTCCTCTTATATGTCTTGATATTTGTTATGTTGGTAAAAGTAGATGATATAAGGATGTGAGTTACTTATAGCACATGAGGTGGATACCAAGGTAATAAATCCTAGTATCCAAGATGGATTAATAATATGAGAAATATGTGAAGGTTGGAGATGTTTATTAAATGAACATTCCAAGTATTCCTCTTCCGTAGAGAGAGAGGGAGAGAGAGTTGATGATGACCCTCTAAATGTTGTTTGGAAGGAAAAAAAAGTGATTCTTAATGTTGTGTATGGTTCAGTGATAGCTGGGAAAGACCACTATCAAGGATAGATGGTTTGTTGGTTAATAGATATGAGATATCGTGTTCCTTTATGATAAACATATGATCAAATATCAATGTATAAGAGTTATATTGGATGACATAATTCACATGACCATGATGAGTTTAGAGTTATGTCCTTTAGACTAACCAATGTACAAATAGAATTTATGAATAGAAGGAACAGAGTGTTCCAGTCATGTCATACAAGTTATATCAAGCTTTGAATGATGACATGACAACGTATTTCAAATATGGTAAAAAATATGATCAATATTTCTTCAAAAACCTTAGGGTTGCCAAAGAAGCAATAGATATGAGATAAGTTGAACAAGAGTGAGACAGAGTTGATTAAATTTCTTTATGGGATCATGATATGTCTTTTAAGTAGGTTGTGTAAATCCTACTAAGGTGAAGATAGTGTTGTTGTTTCACCCCTAACAAGGTTGACTAGGAATTATGTTTCCTTGTATGGAATGATAGGTTCCAGAGTCAACATTTCTTCTGATGCTAAAAAAGAACTAAGAAGTATTCCAATGTCAGTGTATCTAGAAAAAAAAGGATGGATACATCACCTTTTTTAATATGCTTCATGGAATTGTATGGGACACATGTCATGATTGGTAAGAAGCTAGCAAGTATGACTTTTGGGTAATGTGTTGGTACAATAGATATAATTTTAGGATGATAGCTAGAATTTAAAGTTGAACATTACTACTAGAGTTGTACAGATGACACAACAAGTTTCTACATTCCATATTGAGAATGTCTTCTTAGGTGGGGTTTTTTGTGTTGACCCAAGAGGATATATGTATGAATGATGTGGCATTACCATGATATTAAAGTAACCATGTGAAGGTAAAAGGATGAGGTGTAAAGGAAGTACCCATCTATGTTTACCTTGGATTTTAGGGGAAAAATCCATTTTAGAGGTTTATAGTTGTAAGGCCCCTAAACTTGCTTAATGAGTTGAATAAGAATAATTACCATAATTTAATGCTTATAACCCTAATATAACCTTTTTATATCCTTTTAAATTATAATACAATCTTAAGTTTCAAATTTAGTCCAATTTGGACATTGTTTGAGAAAGTTATGCAATTTTATGCACATTTTGGACTTTTCTACAATTTACCCAATTGAGAGGTTTATTTGCAATTTATCACTTGCATTATGTTCCTTGGATATTCTCTAATCATTCTTTAGCCTGTTGAGCCATGGGGAACCTATTTAATACTTGTTTTGAAGGTGTTTTCTCTAAGGGTATTATAGGGTTTACCCCTACACAGATGAGCTACCTTTAGTAGCTATCAACTAATGAATTATGTGATTGACTGAGAAATTTGATAAAGGAAATCTAAGCATGTCTATAAGGAAGGTGGGGGAGCTGTTTGTATGTTTGATTGTATATTCTTAATAGTTTAAGCCCATAGACACATGGGGAAGCTACTTTTACACCTCATGATTGCTCCCATCCTTATCCGTGGGATATATTTACCTCTTTCATGCCCAAGTATGAAACTTTGCTTTCTTTCTCTTTCCTATAACCTGGAAAAACGAGTCCACTCTGTTTTTCTGTGGAACCAAGTGCTCTAAGGTAGAAGACAACCTCTTTTTGGAGAAGTAAATCTCCTAGAGCTCCATTTAGCCCTACCTAGGGTTTCTAAGGTCATCTTCTAAGAATTTCGACCAAGGAAAGTTATTTAATTTCTTCTTTCCTTCTCCATTTATCTTGCTCTTATCCTTCCTTAGACATTCCTCTAGGTCAGAACCTTGTTGTTCCATGGTAGAAATTTCTCTAAAACTTTAAAACCCTACCTTTCTTGCTCCTTATGCTTAGGGTTTGCTCATTTGATGAAGAAAGGTGCTAGATGGACGAATTCATAACTTATTCTTGGATTTGATACCCTACCTATTCGACTTTTCTTATGTGTGGGGTTTCAAATTCTCATCATAGGCAATTTTTATAACTTGCGCCACGTTTATTGCTTACCATAAGCTTTCTAGACCATGTTCTTGCTTGAAAATGATAATCCATGCAGTAAAAAGCTAAGCTTGACTTGGATTTCGATTTTTATAATGTTCGCTGTTCTGATTTCAGTTATATATGAACTTGTGATCATGTCTACATTATTACTAAGGTATAATATGATTTGGATCAGGTTGGTTTGACAACCTTTGGTGCTAAGCACCTATCAACCAATGGTCAATTTTAGGGTTTTTAGCTGATTTCTTCTATAAACCAATGACTTGATGATGCTACCATTTCAAAAACCCTATGGTGTTGTTTTCATGACAGTTTATGGTGGTAACCAAGGGTGTCAACTGACTTTCACCCCATTGGTCATATTTTGGCCTAATTATAAGCCTAGTGATTAACAATTAAGTACCCTACCAATGTTATCAATCAATGATGACATTAGCTTAATATTTGATGTTGATTAATGAATATAGTGTTGATGTAACAACCTATGGTGATTTAATGATCACTGATGATGGTGGATCAGGTCTATTCAACCTATGGTGAGTTAAGCACTGTATTTGTAGCATCAGTTAATCCTTAGACTAATGGTTTTTGGGTCACTTGATGCAATGGTCGGATCTATACTGTAATTGATGGTTTTAACATGTGAACTTAACCCAATTGTCAAGATATACTATTTATTCCTCCAATAAAGTGGAATGATGGCTAGTGTAATATTTTGGTCCTAATAATGTGATTTATATGGTTTCCTTTATATGATCAACTTAAGGAGCTTACTTGTTGACAATGGATGTCTTGTTTTAAATGAACAGTCGATTGTGGGTTTTACCCTACTCTTAATGGAACTTTTTGTATTGTTGATCAAGGGATGTCTAGGGTTAGGTGGTGACTCTTTCTAGAGAACAAATCAAAGACTTCATAGGTGGTTTATCCAAGGTGTTTACTTATGTAAACAACCAATGGTCTTACCTTTTAAACATCTAATGGTTCTGAGTGACATTGTGGTATGGTGATATGGGTTGAATGATGATGGAACAAATGGAGGGTTACCCTTAATAAGGAAGTCTTACCTATTTACTCATATGAATAGAAGGGTGTTGGCTAAATGGACATCTAAAAACCCCTTTGTTTTTATTATGACAAACATTTCATTCTTATTAATCTAACGAGCTACTTGAGTGTGCAGGATGACAAAGTAACAAGGGAAAATCCAAGAGCTTACTTAGTTATATTTTCATGCAATGTAATCAATGATGTAAAAATTGTACAAATATATAATGTACAAGTACTTAGAATTGCATGTAAATCAAGCGTTAGATTTTCCCTAGCCAAACACCATAGTTAGACATGTCATCCCATTTAAATAGGATCATTTATGCACACTCACACATATAATTAGTGCCTAAATTGAAATCTTGAAACAGGATCCTTCTCGGTCGACAAACTCCTCGACTGAGACACCCTCGGTCGACAATCTTCTCGACCGAGAAAGATCCAAAGTAGCCGTTAGACACAACAGACAAGTTAGTTGGCAGTTGAAGAAAGACGTTGCAAATCACTTGTTCCAGAGAGCCTGTCGGTCGACAAAAGTTCGACCGAGTAGGTGTCTCGGTCGACCATTTGTCGACCGAGATGGTCTCTGACAGCAACTGCAGAATAAATTAATTAGTCATTGTTAAAGCAACAACTTTGTACCTAACGGCTAGTTAAGCACTTAGAAACCCCTAGAAGTTGTCTAGAACGTCCTTAAGCATACTTAGGCCATTCCTATAAATAGGACAAGCCATAGGACACTAGAATTCACTTGTTACACTTGAGAATACACTTGAGCATACTTGAGCAATCTATTGCAAGCAATTTGAGCACTGTGATCATTAGTCTACATTCTCCTTAGCTCAATCTCGTGTCCTATAGGCTAGATTCTCCTATCCACAGCAATCACAAGTTCACACACTTGGCTAGGAGATCTATATGCTTGATCTAGGCATATCAAGCCTTGGGCTTAAAGGATAAGTTGTAATTTCCTTTTTCTTTCTTGTTCCTTTTTATCTTTTGTACTCTCCTTGCTACTCCTAGGGTTGGAGGCTGCGGATTGGAGAGGGTTGACTTCTCAGGTGGAGAAGGGGACTTCAAGCTACTTCAAGAAGGCTATCGCAAGGGAAGCTACTTCAGAAGGCTGGTGCAACGGGAGTTGGTGCATCTACTTCAAGGGAAGGCTGCTTCAAGGTTGGCGATTACTTCTAGGTGAAGGCTGCTTGAAGGGTTTGGGAAAAGAGATTGTATTTTATGTAAATTCCTTGCGAGGTAATAAAATAAATTTCTTTTCAAATCCCGGTTGGGTAAGCAACCGGGTAGTGGATTGACGACTATAGTATTTGCTATAGTTGGAACCACTCTAAACCCTGTGTCTCCTTGTCAAATATTTTCATTGTGGTTGTTTGAGTTCAATAATTGTTAAATTATCTATAAAACTCTATTCACCCCCCCTCTAGTAGTTTTCAATTGGTATCAGAGCAAGGCTTCAAGGAACCCTAACAAGGTCTTTAAGAAATGGGTGATGGAATGCTCAACAACCTCAACATTGAAGGGACTCTTGCTGCTAGGCCGCCGGCGTTTGATGGAACAAACTACCAATACTGGAAGAGAAGGATGCAGTTCTACTTCCAAGGCGTCAACTGGGATCTATGGAGAATGGTATCTACTCCTTATGAATTCCCTCAAAATGACTTTGCGGAATGGGATGCAAACACGTTAAAACAGGCCCAAATGAACGCAAAAGCTGTAAGCATTTTATATTGTTCTATTTTTGTAGGAGAATTTAATAGAATATCAAATTGTGATACAGCGTATGATATTTGGCATAGATTGTCCATCACTTATGAGGGTACAGCCCAAGTCAAAAATTCCAAAATTAGCCTGCTTAAAACAAAACTTGAACATTTTCGTATGGATCCTAATGAATCTATTAGTGAAATGTATTCAAAATTCTCTACTATTGTTAATGGTTTAAGTGCCTTAGGAAAACCTGTCCTTGAGGAAGATCAGGTATCAAAAATTCTTCGATCACTTCCTCCAAAATACAAACCAAAGGTGACAGCCATTGCAGAAGCAAACGACCTCACTCGCCTCAAAATGGAACAACTCATTGGTAATTTAGAAGCTCATGAAGCAGATCTAGAAGAGGAAGAAAGAAGAGAACGTGAACACCAAAGTGGGAAGAAGAAGGATGTGGCTCTCAAAGCCTCAAAAGTCGTCACACAAGAAAGTGAGGAGTCAAGTGAAGAAGAAGAAGAAGCCTTAATCGTCAACGGTAAGAAGTACAAAAGGTTTAAATCTAACAAAATTTCTAGTTCCTCTACTCCCAGGTGCTTTGAATGTGGGAAGAAAGGGCATCTCAAAAATGAATGTCCCAAAGCAAAGAAGGGAAAGAAAAGCTCACATAAGAAGAAAGGAGAAAAAGCCTATAAAGCTGCCTGGGATGAGTCAAGTGACAGTGAAAGCGAAGAAGAGAAGGTGGAATGTCTAATGGCAAGAGAAGAAAATGAAGACTCTCAAGAGGTAAGCCTAGTTGATCTTCCTAAAGAAGAGTTAGTTACTAGTTTACAAGAAACTCATGGTAAGTATGTTGATGCCAAGAAGAAACTAAAGAAGGCTATAAAATCAAATAATGAGCTCATTGCCAAATTAGATGAACTTTCTTATGAAAAGAACAACATTGATCTTGAAAATGTATCTTTAAAGACATCTTTAGATGATTGCACTAGAAAGCTACTCAATTTGAAAACAAATGTTGATCTTCTATCAAAAGAAAAGACTGATTTGCTAGCTAAACTACAAGATTATCAAACTCAACCTATCTTGTGCAACCATCCAGACTATGATAATATTGTAAAAGAAAAGGATTCATTGTTTTCTGATTTAGACCAAGCAAGAAAAGATATACATAAGAAGATGAATGACATTGCTACGTTGCAAAGAGAACTTTATGAGTTAAGAAGAAAAGATATTCTTGATAACATATTGAGAGTTGGTACTGTCTTCAATGGAAGAAAAGGTTTGGGATATGTTCCAAAGAAAAACCAACCCAAAAAGACCCAAACTATGTTTGTACCCAAGAACACAATGGATAGAAAGAGAAATGAAATTGACTCTATTACTTGCCATTTCTGCTTACGCCTTGGACATTATTGTTTTTCATGCCCCTACAAGACTAAGGAGTCCGACTTAGTTTGGATCCCAAAACCCCAAACTTAGAAGAATGGAATGTAGTTGAGATATGACCAAATGCTTACTTTTGCTATTTATATTGTCTTATCTCAACAAAAGGTGCCATGCTTATTGTTATTATTTTTCTGCATTACTGTACTGAAACAGAAACCTTGTCGGTCGAAGTATTGTCGACCGAGCTCTGGGTCGGTCGAAGTATTGTCGACCGACTGGATGTCTTTAACAAATAAAAAATTTACAGCACCTATTTCGGTCGAAAAGCGGTCAACCGAGAACTTTTCTGTGTTTTTGCTTGTAATACAGTAACCTGCTCGATCGACAAATTGTCGACAAAAACAGATATCGGTCGAACAATTGTCGACCGACTGGTTTTCTGTATCAGAACTTTTATATACATAAGCACTTAAAAAGTTTCTAACCATATCAGACCATCACATGGGTACCAAAATCTACATTCTAATGCAGGAATGGGTAGTTGACAGTGGCTACTCCAAACATATGATCGGGAACAAGGAGGCATTTCAAACTTTTGAAGAAAAGAAAAGTGGAACGGTCACCTTTGGAGACAATGGTAAGGGCAAAATCGTTGGAATAGGTAATGTTGGAACAAATCTCGAAATTAAAAATGTTCTACTTGTTGATGGATTGCATCATAATTTAATAAGTGTAAGTCAACTATGTGATAGTGGTTATGATGTGTTATTTAACAAAACCTGCTGCAAATTATTGATAGAAAACACTACAAATGTCGTTTATGAAGGAAATGGAGTTGGAAATCTTTATATCCTTAAACCAAACTCTATGAAATCAGTAGTAGGTAAATGCTTGCTTGCAAATGAAAATACCTTACAACTATGGCATTAAAAGCTGGGACATGCTAGTTCACATGCTATTAAAAAGTTAGTGAAATATGATCTTGTTCGTGGATTACCTGCTTTGTCTTTTGATCAAGTTGAAAACTGTGAACCCTGCACAATGGGAAAGCAAACCAAAACATCTTTTAAATCAAAACATGTACTTAGCACCAGTAGATCCTTAGAATTAATTCATATGGACTTATTTGGACCAATGAGGACACAATCTATTGGTGGTAAACGATACTGTTTTGTTATTGTTGATGATTATAGTAGATATACATGGGTACATTTTATTGCAACTAAAGATGATACTATTCATGTCTTTATGCAATTTTGTTCCAAGATTGAAAATCTTTTACAACATAAAATATGTACCATTAGAAGTGATCATGGTGGCGAATTTGAGAATCATACATTTGAGACCTTTTGTACATCTCAAGGGTATACTCATAATTTTTCTGCTCCACGTACCCCACAACAAAATGGTATAGTTGAACGGAAAAATCGATCCCTACAGGAAATGGCTAGGACCATGATGCTTGAACACAACACACCTAAAACCTTTTGGGCTGAAGCTGTAAACACTGCTTGTTATGTGCTTAATAGAGTAACTGTTCACTCTCATTTGAAGAAAACTCCATATGAAATATTACACTCTAAGAAACCTAGAGTTGACTACTTTCATACTTTTGGTTCCACATGCTACATTTTAAATACCAAAGATGATAGAGACAAGTTTGATTCTAAATCACCCAAAGCATTCTTCTTGGGATATTCCACTTCTAGAAAAGCCTTTAGAGTATATAACACTATCTCTAGAAAAGTTGAGGAATCCATTCATGTTTCTTTTCATGAAGAATCGAAGTCTGAAAATCTAGATATCATTGATCTCACTAATCAACTCGAAAATATAACCATTTCCAATGATAGTGAGAAAATTCCTATATCCGATCCCCAAGTTGAAACACAACCTACACCTAGGCTTATCAAGGATCATCCCCAAGAACTAATTATTGGAGATCCAAATGATAAAGTCAAAACTCGGTCTTCCTTCAAAGATGTTGCAAACATGGCTTTTGTTTCTATCATTGAACCTAAGAAGATATCCGAAGCTCTTAAGGATGATTATTGGATAATAGCCATGCAAGAGGAGTTAAATCAATTCACTAAAAATGATGTATGGGATTTAGTTCCTAAACCACAAGATAAAACTATCATAGGAACTAAATGGGTGTTTAGGAATAAGCTCAATGAGGCACGAGAAGTCATAAGGAATAAAGCTCGGTTAGTAGCACAAGGATATAATCAACAAGAAGGAATAGATTTTGATGAAACATAAGCACCCGTAGCCAGACTTGAAGCTATTAGGATGTTACTAGCTATTGCTGCCCATAAAAACATTAAGCTATATCAAATGGATGTCAAAAGTGCATTTCTAAATGGCATCATACACGAAGAAGTTTATGTTGCTCAACCACCTGGCTTTGAAATACCAGAAAAAGGTGACCATGTTTATAAACTTAAAAAGGCACTTTATGGTCTCAAACAAGCACCTAGGAATTGGTATGAACGACTTAAGACATATCTTTTTGATAATGGTTTTTCTATTGGAAATTCAGATTCTACTTTATTTTTCAAAACATATGCATCTGATTTCCTAGTTGTGCAAATATATGTTGATAACATTGTTTTTGGAGCTTCTAATGATTCATTATGCACACAATTCAGTGACATTATGCAAAAAGAATTTGAAATGAGCCTCATGGGTGAACTAACATTCTTTCTTGGTTTTCAAATTAAGCAAACACCTGCAGGAATTTTCATAAGCCAAGAAAAATATACTAAAGAACTTTTAAAACGTTTTGGGATGGATCAATGCAAACATGCTACTACTCCTATGGCTACCTCTATCAAAATTGATAAGGATGAAAATGGGGAACCTATTGATGATTCCTTATATAGAGCCATGATTGGTAGTTTGCTATACTTAATTGCTTCTCGACCGGACATTATGTTTTCCATTGGTCTTTGTGCTCGATTTCAATCCCAACCTATGCAATCTCATTTTCTAGCGGTTAAACGAATTCTTCGATATCTAGCTGGTACTACCTGTTTTGGTTTATGGTATCCAAAAAGACAATCCTTGGATTTTAAAGCATATACTGATGCGGATTATGCTGGTTGTTGACTTGATCGCAAACGTACTAGTGGTGGTTGTTTCTTATTAGGGAGAGCCTTAGTATCTTGGTTTAGCAAGAAACAAAATACGGTTGCCCTATCTACAACTGAAGCTGAATATATGGCAGCCGGGTCTTGTTGTGCTCAAGTGCTTTATATGCAACAGGTATTAAGCGATTATGGTTTTAATCTTCCCTCTACACCTATTTTTTGTGACAACACGAGCGCCATAAACTTAGCACACAATCCTATTTTACACAGCCGGGCAAAACACATTGAAATCCGTCATCACTTCTTAAGGGATCACATCTCAAAGAATCATGTTTCCCTTCATCATGTTGATACAGAAAATCAATTGGCTGATATTTTTACAAAACCGCTTCTACTAGATCAATTCAACAACATTAGGAAGCAATTGCTTATTACTCCTTTGGAAGATGTTTTCTTTGATATCTGCGGTTCTTAAAATGAATACGTTTACTTGTTTCATTTTGGCTTTTCAAATGGACATCTTTTTCATTAGATTTGACGCGATATCTAATTAAGGGGGAGTTTTTATTAAAATGGTTATCTTTTTGAAATGACAAAGGGGGAGAGATATATAAAACTATAACTTAGTATTTATGAAAAACTCAATCAATGAGTTTCATAAATATACTCTTGGCTTTACATTGAAAGTTGCTATATTCCCAAATGAACTGGATTTCATGTTCCATAATTCATTGGGAATAATAAGCACACATTTTATAAACAAGAGGAAAAGCTACATAAGGCAATCTAAAGGTATGAAATTCATATGTTTTACATTTCCTTATTTATGTTTTGGAAATGTTTGTCATCTTCAAAAAGGGGGAGATTGTTGGCTAAATGGACATCTAAAAACCCCTTTGTTTTGATTATGACAAACATTTCATTCTTATTAATCTAACGAGCTACTTGAGTGTGCAGGATGACAAAGTAACAAGGGAAAATCCAAGAGCTTACTTAGTTATATTTTCATGCAATGTAATCAATGATGTAAAAATTGTACAAATATATAATGTACAAGTACTTAGAATTGCATGTAAATCAAGCGTAAGATTTTCCCTAGCCAAACACCATAGTTAGACATGTCATCCCATTTAAATAGGATCATTTATGCACACTCACACATATAATTAGTGCCTAAATTGAAATCTTGAAATAGGATCCTTCTCGGTCGACAAACTCCTTGACCGAGACACCCTCGGTCGACAATCTTCTCGACCGAGAAAGATCCAAAGTAGCCGTTAGACACAACAGACAAGTTAGTTGGCAGTTGAAGAAAGACGTTGCAAATCACTTGTTCCAGAGAGCCTGTCGGTCGACAAAAGTTCGACCGAGTAGGTGTCTCGGTCGACCATTTGTCGACCGAGATGGTCTCTGACAGCAACTGCAGAATAAATTAATTAGCCGTTTTTAAAGCAACAACTTTGTACCTAACGGCTAGTTAAGCACTTAGAAACCCCTAGAAGTTGTCTAGAACGTCCTTAAGCATACTTAGGCCATTCCTATAAATAGGACAAGCCATAGGACACTAGAATTCACTTGTTACACTTGAGAATACACTTTAGCATACTTGAGCAATCTATTGCAAGCAATTTGAGCACTGTGATCATTAGTCTACATTCTCCTTAGCTCAATCTCGTGTCCTATAGGCTATATTATCCTATCCACAGCAATCACAAGTTCACACACTTGGCTAGGAGATCTATATGCTTGATCTAGGCATATCAAGCCTTGGGCTTAAAGGATAAGTTGTAATTTCCTTTTTCTTTCTTGTTCCTTTTTATCTTTTGTACTCTCCTTGCTACTCCTAGGGTTGGAGGCTGCGGATTGGAGAGGGTTGACTTCTCAGGTGGAGAAGGGGACTTCAAGCTACTTCAAGAAGGCTATCGCAAGGGAAGCTACTTCAGAAGGCTGGTGCAACGGGAGTTGGTGCATCTACTTCAAGGGAAGGTTGCTTCAAGGTTGGCGATTACTTCTAGGTGAAGGCTGCTTGAAGGGTTTGGGAAAATAGATTGTATTTTATGTAAATTCCTTGCGAGGTAATAAAATAAATTTCTTTTCAAATCCCGGTTGGGTAAGCAACCGGGTAGTGGATTGACGGCTATAGTATTTTCTATAGTTGGAACCACTCTAAACCCTGTGTCTCCTTGTCAAATATTTTCATTGTGGTTGTTTGAGTTCAATAATTGTTAAATTATCTATAAAACTCTATTCACCCCCCCTCTAGTAGTTTTCAAAGGGATGATAATCATATTGTGTTGATATGTAACCCTAATGAGGTATAGCTTGTTATACATAGCTTTAATATAAATAATGATGGTAATTGGGTATGAATAGTCCGTGAATGACTAATACAATCATGAAATACTATGTTAATGTTGTTGAAACCCTAGTACGCTATAACCCAATGGTTACACCTTGATTTATGTGTGGGTTCATACTTGAGAGTAGAATGGAATGTGATGGTGATGCTTCACCTTATGCATCCATGATCCAATGTGGATTTCGTGAGTTAGGGTTTGGGTATAAGTGTTGATTAGTAACATTAATATAATACATCTTGTTGAACCTAACTCTAATGATAATAGATAAAGATCAGTATTCATGTTTAGCATTCTTATATGATGGCATGATGGTAAAATAACCTCCATTAACATGATCATAACCTTAATGTGTTAATTGGTGGTTGTCATTGCCACATGGTTGATACTTGCTTATGCGAAACATGTGCATTATGAATATGATGAGGGTTAATCATATCTAGATTCCTTGCATGTTGATGTAATAAAGGAATGTTCTTAATGTTAATATAACCCTGCTATGATTGTTTATGAATATCTCCTAGCTCATTAATGCAATATTGTGCTAATTTGGTGTATTATATGTAAGTGATATTGTTGAGCCTTGTTATAAGGCATGCAAAGATAATTATGATCTTGCAGGGAATAGTATGATGGTCTTAATGACCTTTGGGTAAGGTTGAGCCCTGAATGAGGTGTAATCCTCTTATGTTGATAAGGCTTGATACCGTGTGATATTGTGAAAAGGATTTATATCTTGTGATGGTATGATGACTAGTGTGGTCTAATGAATGGCAAGTGAATAGTACCATGTGATGATGACATGAGAAATTCTGTTTCACATGTTTTATATCTTTTCAAAGATGTGATATTTATATGCTTGCTAGAAGTGAATTAGGGTTTGTATGTCCACTTGTTTGATGCAGCCTTAATTCATCCAATTGGCATAATTGATGTAGCCCTATTTTAGGGCTCCATCCTGTGCCATTTTGTACTTAAATCACGTCTAAACATGTTAGATTACAAGATATTTCCCCTAATATGTTTATCATTGCAAATGCACTTATGGATGTTCTTTGCACTATTTTTAGGTACTTGTACATGCCTTGGATGGATGAGAGCTCCTCCACTCATGGCGTTCAAGAGCTCCTCCACTCATGGCGGGGTCCAAAGAAGGCCTTAAAAGCTCCCTCAACCTACCCCCAATGGCCAAGCGTCATCATCAAGCAAACAAATCCATGAATGATGATGTTTGAAGGTCAATTAATTGATGCAGACCCCAACACAGCTGTGGGCATAACCCCACAGTCATGTCTTTTTTGGTGAAGAAGTACCCAATTCAACAAGGAGCTACCCCAACTTACCACAGTTGTGTCCCATCACTAGAGTCGTGGCCCATTGAATATACTACGACCGTGGCCATCAGCACGGTCATGGCCAGCAGAGGAGAAGACGACCGGGGCCCCCCACAACGGCTGTGGGAATTTAGCACAAGAACCCCAGAATCAACAAAGAGTCGCACCCAATTTGCTACGACCATGGCCACTAAAGGCCAATTCGCCCATGTTGCTGCCCTACAACCCAGTCCTCCTCCTCCAAAACGGCTATGTTACCCAACACGGCCGTGGTGTCTCTCACCCAACACGACCGTGGCACTCCACCATGGTCGTGGCCACCTCCTACTTAGCACTTTCATCAACCTTCCACAACATGCCCGTATCCAAGATCCACGACCATTCTCATCTGCCCCTACCACAGTCGTGGTTCATCAGTACGACCATGTTGCCAGCCAAAACCTACCACTTTCTGCATTTCTTTTACCACAATACCCCTACTTACCCTAGTGCTTCAACCACCACCTATATATACATGTGTGGTGGCCACAACACTAGGTTAGCTCCCCACAGCTGCTCCTAGACTCCATTACTCCTCTCCATATACTCCTTGAGCATTTAGTGCATTCCCCTTGCATTTATTCTCTCCACCCACCATTTCCATCTCCATTTCACCTTAGCAACCTAGATTTCTAGGTTTTCCTCCATAATCCCCCATATCTTCATGCTCATCTACACCCTTGGAGGAGAGAGGATGTCCCCATCAGAAAGGAGGTGAAGAAGAAGGCTACTTCCCCGAGCTCCATGGACTTTCTTCCCTTTATTCCCCTTTCATTTTCCATTTCTTTGACTATGTGTAGCTAAGCTCGTAGTGGTGGGTTGTTTGGGGATAAAATGTGACTTTGATACCATGTTGGGGGAATTTTGGCTTGTAATGAACTCATTTTTATCTATGACGATTGCTCCATGCTTTTGTCTCTTATCTCATTGCCATGCTTGTGATTTATGCTTTTTGCTATTAATTGCTTGTTTGATAGTGCTTGAAGATACCATGATTTTAGGAGAATTGGGATAAATGTAGCATTCATAGGTGTGACTCGTATGTCCCAATAGGGCATCCCTAGCTAGTCTCCTTTGTTCCTACATGCCTAACCCCTCTCCTACTACTTGTTATGAGACCTAAGTTACTAGTATAACTGGGATTGATGTGATTTCTTAGGGTGTTCTAAATGCTAGAATGGCTAGTGGCATGAGATCAAATGATTAGGGTGTTCTAAAGGCTAGAATGGCTAGTGGCATGAGGTCAAATACCCTCATCTCTACTCCCATATCTACCATCAACCCTCAATTTCTCAATACCACTTATGCTAGAAACCTAGATTTGGCTAATCCTATTAGAATTCCACATAACCCTAGTCTACACTAGTAGTATAGGGTACATTCTAATAGCATTTGCCTTATTGTTTGGTTTGGTAATCTAAATGAAAGATGAGAACCATGATTGTCCAATAACCTCCCCCGGCCAATATCAAACTCACATCCCCAAATGGCCCACCTACCTTAATCATCTTGTTTAAAACTAAACTTGCTTTGTTTTATTGCTTGTGCTAGTATATCTTAGTTGTTCTTGCTTAACATAGTCAATTGCTCATCTTGGATAGTTAGGGTTAATTTGGATCTTTTCTTGCATAGTGGTTAACTTAGTCGCTAAATTGCTTCTTGGTCCTCTAGTCTAGTGTAACTTACCTTTGATCTTGCTTAGTTGGTTGGTTAACCTAGATTGTTCAACTTGCTTGCTTAAGATAACTTAGGTTTAATTTTTCCTTTCTTGCCTATTCATTTAGATTAATCACCAAAAAAACCCTTTTAAAAAACTTCAACCCTATACTCCGCATTAGGAACATAGAAAACACTAGTCTAGCTCTAGTGCCCCCTCTATCCCTGAGGACCGACCCCTATTCTTGCCAATTACCTATACTACAAACCCCGTACACTAGCGGGTGACCTGTTTGGTTTTGTGGTCAACTTGGTTAGGGCCAATACAAATTTCAAAAGTTTCTCACACATGTGTCCTCCCTTGAGGTTGCATCTAGCCACCTCTAGTTGGCCAGTGTGTAGCTGTTGGGTTTTAGGGGAGGCAGAGAAGGCAGCGGAAACAAAAATTTTCTTCTCCCAAACCCAGAATAAAGGAATCGCGTCAACGTCTATACAATAGGAAGGATGGTTTGTAGAGACATACCTTGTCCCGAGGCTTGCTCAGCGACATTACCTCGTGGCTTGCGTAGTCTTTACCTCCGGTCTTGGATGGTGTCTGTGCAGATCCTAGTCACACCGGGACTGTCAGGATTGACAGTTGTCCTCCGAGCGACAGAAGTCTCCCGCCTTTGTAGTAGTCCACACGGACCACCTGGAACTCTGATCGCCTTGTCGCACAAGGTACCAGAACGAGTTGTACCCTCCTGTCAGTGTACTAGTCACTGACACACTCTCCTGCCACCAGTCACCTTTCTGTAGTTGTCTTTGCCTTACTGTGCCTCCCTTATTGGGCAGCACTTGTTCGGGCTCTCCTGGTTACCACAACCAGAGAGAACGACAACTTTGCAGAGCAACTGGTGTTCTATGAGTTGTACTTTAGAAGCCCCCAATACACCTCTATATATAGGAGGGGTCAGGGTCAGGGTTCTCAGCCCCGGGCAATGCGGGACTAAAGCAGGAGTAGAAGGGTCCATAATTTCCACAAAACAACCAACTGCGCCAGCTGAACCGATCGTTTCAAGCATGAACCGGTAAGTTGGGGACCTGAGCCGATCGGTTCAAACCTAAACCGGTCGGTTGGGACACCTAAGCTGATCGGTTCACTTCTAAACGGGTTGGTTCACTGTCCTGGTCAGTTCCCGATTGACTTTTCCTCTTTTTGTTTCAAATTGATCCAAATACCAATCCTTATTCTAATCAAATTGGACAAGTGAAACAAAGAGAAATTTCTTGCCAACCTGACTTTCCCAACTCACTCGGTTGGACCAGTTGATATGATCGGTTCAACCCTTGAACCAGTCGATTCAGCCTATCTTGAGCCGATCGGTTCATCACATGAGTCGATCAGTTCACCTACCTGAGCCGATCGATTCATCATATGAACTGATCGGTTGGGAGTGCAGACTGTGCAAAATCAGTCAATTGCAGTTCCTGCTTGACTTTTCCTCTTTTTGTTTCAAATTGATCCAAATACCAATCCTTGTTCCAATAAAATTGGACAAGTGAAATGCAGAGAAATTTCTTGCCAACCTGACTTTCCCAACTCGCTCAGTTGGACCAGTTGAGCCGATCGGTTCAACCCTTGAACCGGTCAATTCAGCCTGTCCTGAGCCGATCAGTTCATCACATGAGCCAATCGGTTCATTATATGAGCTGATCGGTTGGGAGTGCAGACTGTGCAAAATCAGTCAATTGCATTTTCAATCAATCTGATACTCTAATCAATCGGTCCAACACCTTTAACACTATGCTATTAGCTATCAATTGATTGAGTGTTTAATTGAACTACTAAACTTCTTTAGTAATTAATCTAAACATCATTTGTGGATAAACTCCTCTTCCAGGTTAAATCCTATGTGTGTGACCCTACAGGCCCATTTCATGTTGGCATTGAAAGTCCATTACACTTATGACTTCAGAAGCAAAGAGTGGTGCCTAGTCGCACATCAGTGCTACCCAAGTGAAAAGGAAAGTTGAAGAACAACTTTCAATCCTACAATCCGTGAATGGTGTTACAGTGAATGTATAATTCCTTTGTCACTGATAATCTGAATGAACTCAAGGCATGGAACAGTCATCATGTCAACGTTCATTCACTTTTTTTATCTCAGAGTAGACCAGAGGAGATATGTATGACGTCAATATCACATATTGATTCACACATGCGTGCGCACACCTATCTCAATCCTACTCATCAAGTGGCCATGGATATCAAACTCCCTCAGGAGGGACAAATCCCATATCTACCACTCACCCCTCAAAAGCCCCATGTGTCAAAGCCACCAAATCATCACCTTTATAACAACCCATATTACAGGACTGCGTTTGATGATGTCAAAGTGTACCCAACGACATGTGTTGAGTGTAGTGATTTCAGGTCAAAGAATCACACTCACCACCATCACTGTGAGAACTGACTGTGACTACCATGTCATGGTTCCATGTGTCAAACTCACAGTGGGTCTGTTCGGTACACTTGTTCTCTAACAAGTACCTATGTGTTTGGTTTGATATCTCCATATCATGACTAATGAAATTCTGTCATCAACCAACACCACAATCTATCCTTGTGTGTCATTGTTGTCTATCTACCTTCCACAATGACATCCGACTAGGGACATAACAAGAATGAATAAACTCTTAGCATATGTATGATCTCATCGCTCTGGTCCTTAACCTGAAAGCATACGTCATTGAGTATTGTCATTCTCAAGACAATCAATATGTTCTATCATTATCTCATACGACTGAACCAGAAAGAATTGGAAGCTTGCCTTTGATGTTTATCAAATCAATCTTAATGTATTTCACCAATCATCCCATGATTGGCTCTCAGGGCATACATACCAACAGACTCCCACTTGCACTGTGAGACAATCACCCTTGAATCAAATTTATAGTGATCTACAAACATGTCCCACATGTTACTATGCTCTAGTGCTTACACATTGAGTTATGGAAACACCTTGCCAGAATCGGTATTAACTGCATGTCTCTCATCTCTTCATTGTACGTCACACGTATGAGATGGACTTGTCGTAATATGCGATCTAGTATTATTTTGCTAACCTTTAGTCACATTGCATGACCAAGTACTCCTTACTTGTCATCAATGACCAGACTAACTATAAGTTCATCTCATGAAATTCCAGATCCATATAGTATCCACTGTTGTTCTCTAACACACGGATACTCAGCATTTCCTTTTAAAATGGCTTTATTGGAATGTTTCCATTTATTAACAAACATTCACTTTTATATATCTCATATATATTTTGCGATTAATTTTTTGTCCTTTTCGAAAGTTCGCATTAGTGTAACTCTTTACAGTGAACCCTTCCTTATTTCCATATAACTAGTACTTCTCAAGTACTTATCAAGTTCTTATGGTATTCCAGTAACCCTTATTGGAACTAGACAGACATCCACTCGTCATGTCCCACATACGAGTTATCAAGATAAGCACATCATATTGTCATGTCCTTTATACAAGATGATGAATGCATTTTATTCTTGCTATGTCCATACATGTAAGATAATGGGATAGTTACATACATGATATATTCATATCTATTCTTAATGTTCCCATTCTTCATAGGAATTGGACACTTGGTCTTGGGATACTAACTCCATGTAACATGGACAAGTTTTCTCGAATCTGTGCACACTGGACCCTTTAGTATAGATTGCCAATGTATGCTTTCTCTTTTTAGGTCAAGAGGTTTTCGAGAACTGTCTTTATAGATCTCTATTCCTATTACATAGGAAACGTCTCTATCTTCCCTAAAGATAATTTGCACAAAGGATTCCGTTCTAGAACATCTCATTCCTCATCGACATGTGGAATGCAAATACACTCCCACTAAATCATAGATCCCTTCTTTATCTTTGTCATATCAGTCAAACCCTTTGACTATATTATCAAAGTAAGATCACAGTTCTGAGTTTCTTGTACTCAATCAATCACATTGATTAGTCCATCGTAACTTATAGAGTTCATTTGGATTAATGGATTCATAAACCTTATAGGCTGTGTCACGTACACATCCTTGTTTTATTCCTCATAGGAATGCAGTTTTAGTATCTGTATGCCAAATCTCTTAGTCATTAAGTTTCAATCAACAAGCATCATCCCTCTCAAAATTTTATCCATGTGTCTTAACACTTAAGACTCATTCGCAGTATGGATTTCATCCCAATGGGTGCTACCATCAAGGTCATACCTTATGGTTCACATGGAAATCATTTAGAATGTAATGGTCATAAACCAAAACTCAAAATCTGGTTCCTCAATATCATCTAGATTGTTGACTCATCGTATGACCAACTCATCATATAGATCTTTGAGGTGTATCTTTTAAGGAATTTGAGAACTCACAACACTTTGTGATTCTTAATATCCTTTATTAGTGTAGGGTATTCTTTATTTAAGAAGAACTTAGTTATTTGATAATCATCCTCTAACTCCTTAGAGTATGACTCATTTTGATTTAGACATCACCATGGCTTAATCACGAGCTCACTATGATACACTATCATAATCACTCATAAGGATCTCGAACATTTGGTTCAAGTATTTCAATCATTGATCTCATCAAGGATTAACACTTTACCAAATTCGTACTTCATCTATGTATTCTTAAACACTTCAAGATATTCATATTGGTATTTCTCTAAACACCGTTTGAAGTATTAGCATTTGCTCCAATAGGTATGTAAATACATCACATGTATTATACCTAATAGGATAATCATTCTCCCACTACCACTAGTGAAGATCGATTTATCATGTTCAAGAGATTCATGTCTCTTACTGGTTCTCTAACCAAAAGAGTCTATATTTATCCATCATATGGAAACTAGAAATGAATTTCTCATGATGATGCTAATTTTTTGTTTGAGTTATCAATAACTTTTAGATATCATTTTATCTTATGCATACCAAGTACCACAAGATAAACAAGGCATTGCCACAAAGATCATATCTTTGAAACATCAACTATATTGATAGTCATCTTGTCATGACAAGATGCAACAATAAAGTGTTTCTATTGGCAAATTGAAACAGCAGTTCTCAACTCTATTTCGTGCCCTTTAGGCTGAAATAAACTGAAAGGTACTCCTATCTATGGCAGCAACACTTACTCCAATGATGGGTACACCTTTCTTGGTCCTTTCGTAAAGGCCATCACTTCTTTGTAGATCTTACATATCATATATGTCATATCATATATGTCATATCATATATGTCATATCATATACCTTAGAAGTGGTTCATTTCATGATACCTTAGGTGGAGATATCCATCCCCTCCTTCTTCTTCTTTTGTTCTTCTAGATATAGAGGGCAATTCCCTCATTCACCCTCCCATGTGCCTTGAGGCTGAAGACGACTTGGATTGTTGGCTAGCATCAGAACGCTTCTTTTCTTTGCCTTTGTCCTTGCATTTAAGATTTACCCTTCATTGATCACATCAAAGATTAGGGTTTGTCTTTCTTCATCTTTGCATCTACTATCCCCAACATGTCCAACAACTTTGTCAATGCTTGTCAAAATTGTTCATGTTTTAGTTCATCATGAACTGTATGATTCTCACAAAAATTGCAGTATCATACCAGTAGCCAACTCTTGGCTCAGAGGGAATCCTTCTTATTCAGGTTTTTCACATACCCAATCACATTGAGTGTCTGAATACCTTACTGGATCTCCTTCTGTCATGACATACTAGGACAGTGTCTTGGAGACATCATATGTATCATGTTGTTTCTGTAACTCATAGTTCAGAGAACACAACATCAAGCACTCCACATCAATGTCATCCTCGGTATGTTTCCAAAATCATATTTTCAGGCATTGGTGTGGTGGGATTGAGTTCATCTGGTTCTGGTATAGCTAGGACTTAGAGCTTTCGCTCTTTGATTTAGAACACTTCTCAATGTCCTAATCAGTCGTGGAAATTATTCCCATTAGTTTTTTGGTCTCAAGGACCGATCACAAATAAAGTGATTATTGTTGATTAGCCATTTATTGTACAAAAGGAAATATATGCAATTTAGTCCAAAACTCAATTTTGGCTTATTTGATTGATTTGAAAGGTTGATGATATAATTAGGACTTTACTTAATTACCACTCCCACTATTTTTGTTCAAGCTGATAGCCCTCACCATCAATTCGAAAGATTGCAACGTATAATCTTCTAGTGGGCAAGATCTTGAAATCCTCTGAGTCATGGACCAGCTAGGGTTGTCTTCCAGGTAGGCAACTTTTGCCAATTGCATCATATGCAACTCTTGAAAGATGTCATATGAAACTCCTTGCCATGATCACCTCCATGCCTCAAGGTTCTAGATCCTATCTAGGTCACCTTGTTAAGTCTGACCCAAAGCCATCATTATGAATATGCACCCTGCTAGGACAGACACACATATCCATCCTTCACGTTTCCATGAAATAGATGGTGCACCATGCTAGGGCATGCCCACACTTGATCGATCAAGCTTTTCACATGTGTCGCATTTGGAAGGCATCTAAAACTTTAATATTTAATGAGGGATTTGGTTTTATAGGTACATATACATATCCAATCACCACAATATATAGTATGTATCATATACATTCTATATCCCACAAAAAACTTGTGAAATGATAAAAACGATGATTATGGCCATCCTAATGTGATTCCTCGAGCCAAGAGGAATCACGATCATCTAGGTCTACATCATATGAAACCTGTACCAGATGAACTCTATGATTTGTCGTTCTGAGTTTGATCAACTCATCTCCATGATTGATCATCTCGCCATCAGGCTGGTCGGTTGGGTGCCACCAGTCGATCAACTGGAGCCTCCAGCCGATCAGTTCACTGTTCATCATGCATCTCCTCAGGGCCGCCACCTGATCATCTCGTTCCTCAAACCGGTCATCTGGAATGCCAACCGATCGATTCATGCCTTGAACCAATCGTCTTAGTGGTCGTCAGGTTGTCTACCGTTCTTTGACATAACAGGAAATAAAAGATCTATCCTATTTTACATTTTATTTGAGAAACCCTGACTTACATTTGGGGGGAACAGAGGTAGGAAAGAAATCTTGAGTTATCTCGAGTTACATCAGGAAAAGGAGGTATGGAATCGGTGTGCAGACCGAGATGCAAGCAACCATATTTAACCATACACAGACATAGGGTTTATTGGCCATAACCACACTATACATCCACCAGAAAACTTGTTTAAGGGCGACACGTATCGAGTGCATTCATATTACATTACATATATGTATATTGGGATTTGTGGATTTAGTATTGGACATGCATAAAGCCAATTTTATTCACATCGTATGCAATAAATAAAGGCGACAAACCAAAATCGATCACATTGATAATACTAAAGTATAGTGCAGTTGATGTGGCTCTGATACCACTGTTGGGTTTTAGGGAAGGCAGAGAAGGTAGTGGAAACAAAAACTTTCTTCTCCCAAACCCAGAATAAAGGAATCATGTCAACATCTATATAGTAGGAAGGATGGTTTGTAGAGACATACCTTGTCCCGAGGCTTGCTCGGCGATGTTACCTCGTGGCTTGCGCAGTGTTAACCTCCGGTCTTGGACGGTGTCTGTGCAGCTCCCAGACACACTGGGACTGTCGGGATTGACAGTTGTCCTCCAAGAGGCAGAAGTCTCCCGCCTCTATAGTAGTCCACATGACCACCTGGAACTCTGATCGCCTTGTCGCACAAGGCACTGGAAGGAGTTGTACCCTCCTGTTGGCATACTAGTCACCAATACACTCTCTTGCCACCAGTTGCCTTTCTGCAGTTGTCTTTCCCTTGTTGTGCCTCCCTTATCAGGTAGCACTTTCTCGGTCTCTCCTTCTTACCACAACCAGAGAGAATGAAAACTTTGCAGAGCAACTAGTGTTGTCTGAGTTGTACTTGAGAAGCCCCCAATACCCCTATATATATAGGAGGGGTCAGGGTCAGGGTTCTCTATCCCGGGCAATGCGAGACTAATGTAGGAGTATAAAGGTCCAAAATTTCCACAAAACAACCAATTACGCCAGCTGAACCGATCGTTTCAAGCATTAACCGGTCAGTTGGGGACCTGAGTTGATCGGTTCACACCAGAACCGATCGGTTGGGACACTTGAGCTGATCGGTTCACTTATGAACCAATCGGTTCACTGTCCTGGTTAGTTCCTGCTTGACTTTTCCTCTTTTTGTTTCAAATTGATCCATATACCAATCCTTGTTCCAATAAAATTGGACAAGTGAAATGCAGAGAAATTTCTTGCCAACCTGACTTTCCCAACTCGCTCAGTTGGACCAGTTGAGCCGATCGGTTCAACCCTTGAACCGGTCAATTCAGCCTGTCCTGAGCCGATCAGTTCATCACATGAGCCAATCGGTTCATTATATGAGCTGATCGGTTGGGAGTGCAAACTGTGCAAAATCAGTCAATTGCATTTTCAATCAATCTGATACTCTAATCAATCGGTCCAACACCTTTAACACTATGATATTGAGCTATCAATTGATTGAGTGTTTAATTGAACTACTAAACTTCTTTAGTAATTAATCTAAACATCATTTGTGGATAAACTCCTCTTCCAGGTTAAATCCTATGTGTGTGACCCTACAGGCCCATTTCATGTTGGCATTGAAAGTCCATTACACTTATGACTTCACAAGCAAAGAGTGGTGCCTAGTTGCACATAAGTGCTACCCCAGTGAAAAGGAAAGTTGAAGAACAACTTTCAATCCTACAATCCGTGAATGGTGCTACAGTGAATGTATAATTCCTTTGTCACTGATAATCTGAATGAACTCAAGGCATGGAACAGTCATCATGTCAACGTTCATTCACTTTTTTTATCTCAGAGTAGACCAGAGGAGATATGTATGACGTCAATATCACATATTGATTCACACATGCGTGCGCACACCTATCTCAATCCTACTCATCAAGTGGCCATGGATATCAAACTCCCTCAGGAGGGACAAATCCCATATCTACCACTCACCCCTCAAAAGCCCCATGTGTCAAAGCCACCAAATCATCACCTTTATAACAACCCATATTACAGGACTGCGTTTGATGATGTCAAAGTGTACCCAACGACATGTGTTGAGTGTAGTGATTTCAGGTCAAAGAATCACACTCACCACCATCACTGTGAGAACTGACTGTGACTACCATGTCATGGTTCCATGTGTCAAACTCACGGTGGGTCTGTTCGGTACACTTGTTCTCTAACAAGTACCTATGTGTTTGGTTTGATATCACCATATCATGACTAATGAGATTCTATCATCAACCAACACCACAATATAGTCTTGTGTGTCATTGTTGTCTATCTACCTTCCACATTGACATCTGACTAGGGACATAACAAGAATGTACAAACTCTTAGCATCTGTATGATCTCATCATTCATGTCCTTAACCTGAAAGCATACGTCATTGAGTACTATAATTCTTTAGACATTCAATCTGTTCTATCATTATCTCATATGACTAAACCAGAAAGAATTGGAAGCTTTCCTTTGATGTTTATCAAATCAATCTTAATGTATCTCACCAATCATCCCATGATTGGCTCTCAGGGCATACATACCAACAGTAGCCTTGGTGGGAAACACACCAAGCTTTCTGGCACTGTTGTCGGGGACAGAGGTGCTCGACCTAGCTAGTTAGTTTAGCTTAGCCTTTCCTTTTGCCCTTGTCATTGCTATTCTTTATTCTTTGTTCATTTTTGCATACTTCCATTCTAACTTGGTTTCTTGTTACTTGTTTGTGTATTGTGCAGGTGACAGTTGTGCATGTGCCACACGCGTTCCACTTGTACCGACTTGGTGTTGTATGACCCCGAGATAGGTAGAAGGAGATGCCAAAGTTGTCTCAACCAACATCGAGAGGCCGAGATGGTACAAAACAACCCTCATGTGGATGCTCAACCACCTCTACTATAGCACCGCCCACTCCATGAGTATTTCACCCCAGGGAACTACAATTCCCCTTTTGCCACCCTAGTTGACCAAATGTCGGGTCAATAGTTCTCCATTCCACTCACACTCCTTGGACTCCTCCCCATTTACTATGGGATGGAGAATGAGAAACCCTACAATCACATCGATGCATTCCTTGATATGTGCTCCACTTTCCATACCCCCCCCGCCACCGACGACTCCACCTGGAGAACCCTCTTTCCGTTCACCCTAAAAGGAAAATCTAAAGAGTGGTATGTCTCAAAGCCTGATCTAGTAACCTGGAATGAATTCCCCAAGAAGTTCTTCAATTTCTAAGCTATCTTATATGAGAAGATGCATCACTTTCTTTACCCAGAAAGAGAATGAACCCTTCCATGAGGCGTGGGAGAGGTTCCAAAAACTGCTCTGTGACTACCCTCACCATGAAGTGCCATTGTGGCAACTCATTCAAGCCTTCTACACTGGGCTTGAAGAATAGAGACAAAACAACGTCGACTCCTCCTGTGGAGGTACTTTCATGGCAAAGCCACCTGAGGAATTGTGGCCTTTGTTTGAGCATCTTGTTGAAAACTCATGCCATCACATTTCTAGAAAATGGGAGTATTGCGACCAAAGCTACATCCCTCCACCTTCTTCTGTGGATCCAACCCACAATGTTGCTGACTCCGATATGATGAAAATGATGGCAGATATCATGAAGGTGATGAAGAACCAAGTTGGTGGTTCTCCTAAACAACCCACCATGCCAGTTGATTCTGTTGATGAAGAAGTGAATGCTTTACACTCCTTTGGCGGCCGAAACAATCAAGGCCCTATGTCCAACACCTATACTCCCGAATGGAGGAACCATCCAAATTTCTCTTGGAAGCAACAAAATGAGGATGGGACAGGACAAGGGTAGTAGAGGCCATGCTATAGTTTGAAGTTTGAAGAGGAGGTGTTTGGAAGGTTAAGAAGTTTGGATGTTGTGAAGAAGGATGTGACCTCACATGGGCAGTCCATCTACCGCCTTGAGAAAATACTGGACCAGATCTCTCTCTCTCTTTCTAGGAGGGAAGAAGGAAGACTTCCATCTCAACAGATGTCCAACCCAAATAATGATGGTACTTTCCTAGGGAACACTCCAAGTTCTTATGCTCCTCTGTTATACCAAGCATCGTCGAACCCCTATGCTCCACCACCTCCGCAGGAACCTCTTAACTACCAATATGCTCCACCTCCACCTCATTCATACCAGCAACCACCCATGCAATACCACCCCCATCCACAACAACAATAGCCACCACAACAACCACCACCACAATTCATCCTCCAAAACCCAAATTCATCTCACCAAAGGCCACCATCACACCAACAGCCACAACCACCTCTACAAGCCTCTTCTTCCACTACCCATGAGCATGTGAAGGCAGTGACTATTCTGAGGAGTGGTCGAATGTTAGAGCACCCCCCATCATACCGTTGTTGTTGATAGAGGTGATATTGAGACTGGACAAGTTGATACTGAGATATAGCCTGAGGATACTATGACGAGAGCCAGGGTTGATACTGTGATACAGGGTGTTGATACTGTGATTCCTGTTGATGATATTGTTGATCCAAACCATGTGGGATCCCAACTCCCCCCATTTCATGAGGCTCTTAAGGATCCCTCTCCTGAGAGGAGAAGAAAGAAGCATACTGTAGGCATCCTTGAGACTTTTAAACAGGTGAAAATCAACATTCCTTTGCATGATGCAGTCAAGCAAATCCCTTCTTGTGATAAGTACTTGAAAGACCTATATACCTTCAAGAGAAAGAGCATGGGGAGGACCCCAAACAAAGTCAAGCTCATCGAGCAAGTGAGCTCAATTTTGTAGCATACCATGCCAAGGAAAAGAAAATATCTCGGTGCTCCTATCATCTCATGCTACATTGGGGCACACCACATAGACCAATACCTCCTATACTTTGGCTCTAGCATTAACCTAATGTCGTATACTGTGTTTGCAGAGCTACAAATGGGGCAGTTGAGTCTGGCTCATTGTACTTTACAGTTGGATGATAGATTAGTAAAGATGCCTAGAGGGTGTGTGGATGACGTGCTTGTGAGGCTTGATGATGAGATGTACACTTTCTTCCCTGTCGATTTCATTGACTTAGACATGGAAAAATACACAAGGAGGGTTCCTATCATCTTGGGGAGGCCTTTCCTAGCCACAGCAGATGCGGTAATTCATGTAAGGACTGGTACGATGTATGTGACATTCATGCACATGAAGATACGGTTGAACATCTTTAAATCTTCAGCCACAGCCGAGGTAATAGGGGCCACTGAAGAATATTGCTATCGCATTGAGTGTCTAGATGAAATTGTAGAGGAATGCCTACCTATGTGGATTCAAACTGCCACTCAAAGTAGAGATCTAGAGCCAATAGTTGAGTTCCCCGATGATGATGATGAAGTTGGTGAAGAGAATGAGCTAGCCTTAGTGGCTGTAAATGAAGACCTTCCTTCTATTTCTGAACCATTAAGGAACTCCCTTGAAGAACCTCCCACTCTTGAGTTGAAGTCACTTCCAGAAGGATTGAAGTAAGCTTTTCTAGGTGCAAATGAAACTGTCTCAGTGATCATTTCCTCCATTCGCTCACCAGAACAAGAGGAGTCATTGATGAAAGTCTTGAAGAAGAACATCCAAGCCATTGGATGGTCTATAGCTGACTTGAGGGGTATTAACCCCTCCATCTGTGTACACAGGATCTATCTAGAGGATGATGTAAGGTCGACCCGAAAAATGCAAAGGCGGTTGAATCCAAAGCTGAAAGAGGTGGTGACCCAAGAGGTTGTGAAAATGCTTGATGTTGGAATTATCTATCCTATTTTTGATAGTACATGAGTGAGCCCCATCTAGGTAGTACCAAAGAAGGGTGGGATCACTATAGCAGAAAATGTAGACAGTGAACTTATGCTGGTAAGAGAACAATCAAAGTGGAGAATGTATGTTGACTACCATAAGCTCAATAAAAAGACCAATAAGGACCACTACCCTCTCCCATTTCTTGACCAAATTCTAGAGAGGCTAGCGGGGCAAAGCTTCTACTGTTTCCTTGATGGGTATTCTGGATACATACAAATTGTCGTGCATCCTGTAGATCAAGAGAAGACAACATTCACCTGCCCGAGTGGTACATTTGCCTATCAGAGCATGCCATTTGGGTTGTGTATTCCCCTTCTACATTTCAAATATGTGTGACCTCAATTTTTGTAGATATGCTTGATTCATCTTTAGAAGTGTTCATGGATGATTTTTTAATTTTTGGTAAGACATTTGATGAGTGCTTTCTACATTTGGCTGTTGTTCTTGAGAGATGTGTGAAGGTTTGTCTAGTGCTATCTTGGGAAAAGAGTCACTTCATGGTACCCAAAGGCATAGTTTTGGGTCACTGGGTTTCAAAGGATGGAATTGAAGTTGACAAGGCCAAGGTAGGCCTCATTTCTACTCTCACCATTCCTTCCACCGTAATACATGTTCAGTCTTTCTTGGGACATGTAGGTTTCTACCGCCGGTTCATCAAGGATTTCAGTAAAATCTCAAGACCTCTATGTCACTTGCTTGAGAAGGATGTTGAATTTTAATTTGATGACAAGTGTGTTGAAGCTTTCAACCACTTGAAGGAAAGACTAGTTTACGCTCCTATCATGTAGCCCCCAGATTTCTCTTTGCCATTCAAGATAATGACCGATGCATCCAACATGACAGTGGGGGTTGTGTTGGGCCAAAGAGTTGGCCGAATTCTACATGCTATCAACTACGCAAGCAAAACTCTAGATGAAGCCCAAATAAACTACACAACCACTGAGAAGGAGTTGCTTGCAGTCATCTTCACTCTTGACAAGTTCTGATCATATCTTTTACAAAACAAAGTAGTGATATACACAGACCACACTGCACTAAAGTACCTCATGTCAAAGAAAGATTCAAAGCCAAGGATGATCAGATGGATTCTATTACATCAAGAGTTCGATGTGAAGATTGTAGACAAGAAGGGAGTGGAAAATGGTGATGCCGACCATCTCTCCCGAATTGATGATCCCTTTGATTATACAAGTTGAATCAAGGAAATGATGCCACATGAACAACTCTTCCTACTCTAGTCCACTGAAAGGCCATGGTATCAACACATAGCCAATTTCTTGGCTAGTGGGAGGATACCTAGCAAATGGACAAGGGAGGAAAGTAAAAGGTTATTTGCCATGGTCAGGAATTATGCTGGGGATGACCCTCACCTCTTCAAATATTGTCTTGATCATCTCATAAGGAGATGTGTTCCGGAAATAGAATAGCAAGAAATCATATCAATGTGCCATTTTGGAATATGTGGAGGTCATTTTGGAGGAAAATGCACAGATGCAAAGGTTCTCCAATGTGGGTTTTGTTGTCCATCCTTGTTCAAAGATTCACATGAATTTTGCAAAAGTTTCTTGAAGTGCCAAAAAGTGGGCACTATCTCCAAAAGGGACGTGATGCCTCTATCACCCATTCTTGTGGTGGAGGTATTTGATGTAAGGGGAATTGACTTCATGGGTCCTTTCCCTCCTTCCTTTGGGTATGTCTACATTTTGGTCGTCGTGGACTACATGTCAAAGTGGGTCGAGGCTATTGCAACCCAAACGAATGACCACAAGGTGGTGTGTGACTTTGTGAAATCCAACATTTTTAGCCGTTTTGGCATCACAAGGGCCATGATTAGCAATGGGGGAAGTCATTTCATTCACCGCACTTTTGAAGGGTTGCTCAAGAAGCATGGAGTAAACCATCGAGTAGCAACTCCATACCACCCTAAAACTAGTGGCCAAGTTGAGTTGGCCAATCAAGAGATAAAGATCATTCTAGAGAAAACAATGAGACTAGATCGAAAGGATTGGTCATTCCATCAAAATGAAGCTTTACGGGCACACCAGACTGCATACAAAGCCTCGATTGGCACTACACCATTCAAGCTCATCTATGGAAAAAGCTGCCATTTGCCTGTTGAAATGCAACACAAGGCATTATAGGCTTTGAAAACTATGGATCTTGATGGAGAAAATGTGGGAATGAAAAGGAAGTTTCAACTGAATGAGTTGCAGGAAATGTATAAGGAGAAGATTAATTTTCTTCATGATAAGATTATCAAAAAGAAGGAATTTGAGCCCGACAAGTGGGTATTGTTGTACAATTCAAGAATGAAGTTATTTCCCAGAAAACTCTGATCTACATGGGAAGGACCTTATCTTATCAAGAAAGTGTATCCATCCAGGGCTGTTGTGATATGTGAGAAAGAAGGAGCAAAAGAGTTTTCCATCAATGGACAAAGATTGAAACCAGTGGTGGAAGTAGGGCCGGACAAGGCCAATCAAAGTTTTGACATTGTGATTCTTGTAGAAGAACAACAATCTGATGAAGAGATGTGCTTGGTAGTAGATGAGAAAGAGATATACTACAAGGATGCCTTGAGAATCCCAAAGAATTGAAAGAAGTCAAGAATCAATAAGCCCAGCTGAAGGCATAAAATTTAGCACTAGTGGGAGGCAACCCACGTGGTTTGAGATTCTCAAACCTTACTTTTTGATACTTTTGTTTTATTTTCCACAAATACACACACACACTTGTGTCTAATAGTTTTTTCTTTGAGTTTTGATGACACGACATGTGTTAGACACTAGAGAGAGAGGATTAAAGTTGATTCATGGTCATTAAAAAAAATTTGTGGCAGAATGCCAAAGACAAACAAAGTTCTTGTTTTTTTTAATTGAGAAAACTAAAGGATTTCCTGCAGCACAGCCATGGGTTTTGACCACGGCTGTGGGTCTTGACCACAGCCATGACAAAATTGGATGACCACAGTCATGGCCTCCTGCCACGGTCATGGGTTTTATTTCATTAAAGTGGCCAAGATGTCAGGTTCTTTTAGATGAATGGCAACGACCGTGTTGAAGATGCATGGCCACGACCGTGGCGTCGGACCACAACCGTGACGTCGGAACACGACCATGGCAAGGTCAAAGGGAAACGTTCATCATCGACAACATGATTGTGGCACTCTACCACGGCCGTGCTACAAAGACCAGGCCATGACTGTGGCCACCTGCCATGACCGTGGCCACCTGCTATGACCGTGGACTAACCCAATCCAGAAAAAAATATAGCTCTTAAACATCAAAACCCGACCCCCCTCTTCATTTCTTCTTCTTCTTCCTCAGTTGCATGACCGTGGCAGTGCACAACTACCTTGCCCTCCACTGTTTTCCACCTCCAACACCTCAAAACACCCCCAATCAACCCCCAATCAATACTAAATCATTCCCCAACCATCCCCCTTCCATTTCCACCACCTTTCCTCTCTTAATCACCCCTCCATCTCCACCTTCATCTCCAATCCCCCCAACAGCCCCCATCCCCAAAACCTCCACATAAACCCTCCATTTTTTGCCCAAATCCACAGCAAACACCATATCCACCATCTAAACCTCATTCTCCTTCCATCCTACACCTAAATCCACATCTACACCACCCCTTATACCAAAATCCATTTTCCAAAACCCTTTACCAGCCCAACCATGAAGAAAATTGGGAAGGCAATAACCAAGTGGGCCAATATTATCACTGGAGGAAAGCGGCATTCCAAAAACACCTCCTACAATGTTTCTATACCCTCACATACCCCCTCCCCAACCACCTCCACATACCAATCCCTCCGTCGCTCACAATCAGTGAGTGCATCCCACTCCCATTCCTCCAACAAACACCACATCACTAATGCCACGTATGAGGGAGATGATGAAGAAGAAGAGGCGTATGAGGAAAATCTGGATGATTTGATTGATGAAGTCGAGCTGGTGATTCCAAAAAAGGGCAAAAATCAAAAGCAACATCGTCATTGTCAAAGTGCCCACCAAAGCCTATGCCTGAATGCCACTCGATGTCTCACACGTCGGTGGAGCATAGTGAGCAGCCGCAATCTACACGGTAGTTGCGTCAGGATGAAGAACAATATGCACATTGGTACAACCTTGAAATGAGTTTGGGGTCCCAATCTTACAGAATGGAGGAAGATGAAGATGATAGTGATGAGGAAGAGGTAGAGTTGATGCCTAAGGAAGACGATGTTCTGGCACTTTTGGAGGCAGACAAATTGAAGGCCTTTGGAAAGGCCCCTGTAGGAGTGTCCTATGGAAGAGGACACATGCAAAGAAAAATCTCTCTCACATACCCAGAGTGCATGACAAGGAGAGTCATCCCCACTAGATATGGGTGTGAGAAAGTCATTGATGACCTAGGGATCAAAGAAGAGGTGGAAGGAAGTTTAAAGGAAATGGGGCTGTAGAACATTCTTTTCACACCCCAAAAGACTTACACCACCTTGACTTGGAAATTCTTTGCCACACTTGAGAAGACAAAGGTGAGAGGAAATGAAGCTATCAAGTTTGCCATGATGGGCAACATGCACACTCTCACATCAACAGAGGTGATTTATGTTTTTGCTGCCAATCCAGAAGAGGCCCAAAAGATGGATGGTGGCCTACTTAAAAAGGAAGTTGATTTCAACTATGTACAATTTCTGGAAGCTTCTGACAGGCAGCGAGGACTACTATGTAGGGAGATCAAAAACTACTGCCATAAGCAAACCGCTGTTCCATTATGTGCAAAAGGTCTTAGCCAACACCATTGTGGGGCAATATGACAATCAAGGCTTGATTTCACATAAATATATGTTTGTCTTGATAGCAATGCACCGCAAGTGGTTTATAAAACTCAGAACATTGTTGATTGATCATATCAGGATCATACCCATCAAAATTAAAACACATTTTGTTATGGGTGGGTTGGTAACCTTAATTGCACATGCTTTGGGGTATGATCTTTTTGGAACGGAGGACACGAGTGGGATCGATCTTGTTGACTTGAACTATCTAACCCGCTCCCACACTATTAAAGTCATGGATAAAAGGATGATCTATTATACAACTAGTGTCCCCAATTTTGAGCTTCAGTTTCCTTACAACATTATACCACTACTTTCTGTGATGGGGATCCTCCATAAACTGGAGGACAAATTGTTGAAGTGACAACAAGACAACCCAAGAGAAACATATACTAGGGGAGCCATTGCTGCATAACAAGAGATGGCTGAATCAAATGTGTAAGGGTAGGAACAAGAAAGTGAAGAACACAGGAAACCCCAAAGGACAAGAAGGAGGGATGAAGGAACATCCCAGCTACAGTAGCCCTCAGTAAATGCCTACGACATGTCCACCATCTAGGCACAACTTGAGGGTATTTAGAAGACAAAGAGCGAGATGTAGCTTATCCAGCAATACATGTGGTAAGACCAACAACAAATGCACCTCCAGGTCAACTACTTGTATCACTACCACCATGCCCAAGCAGCGAGAAACCCCGAATGGGATGGAGATTTTTGGGGTGGCATAGCTGGATATACAGAAACATACCCTCCACCGTAGGACAAGTACTAGGGACATTACTACCAAAATCCTCCCATAGGCTTAGCTCCTCCCTCATCTCCTCCTCCAAATCCTCCTCACTCATCTGACCAGCAGCCACAATAGTCGTGACACTTCCCCTATCTACCCTACTCTATAGTTTCATGTTGAGGACAACATGATTCTAAAGTTTGGGGTGGGTAGGGTGGTACGCACCACCCTCTATCTCTCTATGATTTTGTTCCACCTATGCTACCTAGTTTAGTTTTTCTTGCTCTTGTTTGTTATTACATCTTTGCATAGTATGTAGTTGCTTTCTTGCATTTGTTCTTAATTTTTCAAAAAATTTGCTCCTTTTTGCCATGCATTGCATATCATGTAGATTTTTGGTAATGTTTGCGTGTTTTAGCTAGGACTTTCTTGTTTTACTATTTTAAGTTCAATAATGTAGGTTAAGATGTGATTGAAGGAAAATTGGCACCATTTTGCCCAATTTTGCCCAAGCTTGAATGTTCTTGCCCAAAAAGCATGTTATCACTTAATCTCCACTATTTGAAATGAAATTTTTAATATTTTGACAAATGCATGTCATTCTCTTAGATTTTACTACTATATGGCCTTATTTGTTGACTCTGTAAATGTGCACCACCTCTCTTAAGTTTGTGAACGTTTTGGTTGTTTTTTTAATTGAGCAAGCAACAAACGCTTAAAGCTTATGGAATCACTTGGTAGAAATGTGAATGTCATGTTTCTCTATCAAGCGGTGTGATATCATTTGATGAAGTGTTGGATTAGCTTTCATGCGGGAAATCTTATGTTGAATATTACACTAATGACCCCTCTTTGAAATTACTACTCTTTCACCATCTTCATACCTCTCCACCTCATAAAAAGATGCCAAAGTACACATAGCAACTGTGGCCACCCCCAAAAGTTTGGGGTGGCCACATCTCCACCTCCCCACTTAACTTTATCCACCATATGCCCTATTTACACCAAGGTCAAAGAAAAAGAAAAGCAAAAAAAAGGATGCTCATGTTTAAGAGCATTCAAATAAAGAAAAGACGAGCGTGTAAAAGCTCTCCAAATCTTACCACAATCCTTTCTTCCTTTTTCACACCCATTGAGATAGAAAACATCAAATCTAGCTCACTTCACCCTTTTCTATAGCCATGTGGGTCATTTGGTGTAGTTTGAAGAATAAGAGTGAATGCATGAATGTGAAACAATATTCCTAGTCATCTTTGATTAACACCAACATGAAACGGTTTACCCAGAATGACATGAAGGACATATGGACAACTTGTGTTTTCTATGTTTTATATTTGAAGTTTGTATGCTTAGTGCTCATTTCATGATTGGTTTGTGAAAGAGGAAGGGAGAGAGGTGGAACACATGCACTTAGTCACTTCCAAGACCATGTAGTCAATAATTTTCTGTTGCTATGCATTTTCCATTCTTGGGTATTGATTGAAAATTGAAAAGAGACATTAAGTTAAAGCATACTTGAGGGCAAGTATGTTTTAAGTTTGGGGTGGTGATGTAGCCCTATTTTAAGCTCCATCTTGTGACATTTTGTACTTAAATCACATCTAAACATGTTAGATTACAAGCTATTTCCCCTAACATGTTTATAATGGCCAAATGCACTTATGGATGTTCTTTGCACTGTTTTCAGGTACTTAGACCATGCCTTGGATAGATGAGAGAGAAGGAAGGAGTTTTAGGGATCCTCCACTCATGGAGGGGTCCAAAGTAGGCCCTAAAAGCTCCCTCAACCTACCCCCAATGCCCAAGGGTCGTCATCAAGCAAAAAAATACATGAATGATGAAGTTTGAAGGTCAATTAACTGATGCAAACCCGAACACGATCGTGGGCATAACCCCACGGTCGTGTCTTTTTTGGTGAAGAAGTTCCAGATTCAACAGGGAGCTACCCCAACTTACCATGGTTGTGTCCCATCAGCACTGTCGTCGCCCATTGAAGATACCATGACCATGGCCATTTACACGGTCGTGGCCAGTAGAGGAGAAGCGGTCGTGGCACCCCACAATGCATGTGGGAATTTAGTGCAAGAACCCCAGAATCAACAGAGAGTCACACCCAATTTGCCACGACTGTGGTCGTCCACTACGACGATGGCAACTGAAGACCAAATCGCTCGTGTTGATGCCTCATGACCCAGTCCTCCTCCTCTAAAATGGTCATGTTACCCAACACGGTCGTGGTGTTTCTCACCCAACATGACTGTGGCACTCCGCCATGGCTGTGGCCAACTCCTACTTAGCACTTTCATCACCCTTCTACAACACACTGATGTCCAAGCTCCACGAACATTCTCATCTACCCCTACCACGGTTGTGTCTCATCAAAACAGTCATGTTATCACCCAAAATCTACCACTTTTTGCATTATTTTTCCCCCAATACCCCTACTTACCCTAGTTCTTCCACCACCACCTATATATACATGGGTGGTGGCCACAAAACTAGGTTAGCTCCCCACAGCTTCTCCTAGCCTCCATTACTCCTCTCCACCTACTCCTTGAGCATTTAGTGCATTCCCCTTGCATTTATGCTCTCCACCCACCATTTCCATCTCCATTTCACCTTGGAAACCTAGTTTTCTATGTTTTCCACCATAATCCCCCATATCTTCATGCTCATCTGCACCCTTGGAGGAGAGAGGACGTCCCCAGAAGCAAGGAGGTGAAGAAGAAGGCTACTTCCCCGAGCTCCATGGACTTTCTTCCCTTTCTTCCCCTTTCTTTTGCCATTTCTTTGACTATGTGTAGCTAAGCCCCTAGTGGTGGGATGTTTGGGGATAAAATGTGACTTTGATACCAAGTTGGGGGGATTTTGTCTTTTAATGAACTCATTTTTATCTATGATGATTGTTGCATGCTTTTGTCTCTTATCCCATTGCCATGCTTGTGATTTACGTTTTTTTGCTATTAATTGCTTGTTTGATAATGCTTGAAGATACCATGTTTTTAGGAGAATTGGGATGCATGTGGCAATCTTAGGTGTGACTCCTAGGTCCCAATAGGGGATTCCTATCTAGTCTCATTTGTTCCTACATGCCTAACCCCTCTCCTACTACTTGGTATGAGACCTAAGTTATTAGTATTAGTGGGATTGATGTGATTGCCTAGGGTGTTCTATAGGCTAGAATGACTAGTGGCATGAGGTCAAATACCCTCATCTCTACTCCCATATCTACCCTCAACCCTCAATTAATCAATACCACTTATCCTAGAAACCTAGATTTGGCTCATCCTATTAGAATTACACCTAACCCTAGTCTTCTACTAGTAGTATAGGGTACATTCTAATAGAATTAGCCTTATTTTTTGGTTTTTTAATCAAGATGAAAGATGAGAACCATGCTTGTACAATAACCTCCCCCAACCAATATGAAAGTTAAATCCCCAAATGGCCCACCTACCTTAATCATCTTTTTTAAAACTCAACTTGCTATGTTTGCTTGCTTATGCTAGTATAGCTTAGTTGTTCTTGCTTAACATAGTCAAATGCTCAGCTTGGATAGTTAGGGTTAATTTGGATCTTTTCTTGCTTAGTGGTTAATTTAGTCTCTAAATTGCTTCTTACTCCTCTAGTCTAGTGTAACTTACCTTTGATCTTGCTTAGTTAGTTGGTTAACCTAGATTGTTCAACTTGCTTGCTTAAGATAACTTAGGTTTAATTCTGCCTTTCTTGCCTGTTCATTTAGATTAATCACCAAAAAAACCTTTTAAAACCCTACAACCCTAGAATCCACATTAGGAACATAGAAAACACTAGCCTAGCTATAGTGCCCCCTCTATCCCTGAGGACCGGCCCTTATTCTTGTTAATCACCTGTACTACAATAGTACCCAATGCGCTTGCGGGTTCTCTGTTTCATTTTGTGATCGACTTAGTTAGGGCCAATACAAATTTTGAAATTTTCTCACACGTGTGTCCTCCCTTGGGGTTGCATCTTGCCCCCTCTAATTGTCTAGTGTGTAGCCTTGGTGGGAAACACACCAATAACTAATCAAGTGCAACTCTAATCATGTAGTGCCCTCTACCGTAGAACCATCTTTAGTTCCAGAACTTGCTAGATGGTGAAACGAGTATTCCTAAGGGAAACTTGGAGCGCATACTATTGAGTATGTGGGGGTGATAGGTTGAGGATATATCCTTGTCATCCACATAGCAGATTGTGGAGGTTGGCTATGGTCCTGAACATCTGATGTGATTGAGAACAACTACGATCATGTCTCGATGATTAGAACATGATGTGATTAGAGGACAACTACGGTTGTACCTCAGTGATTCAGTTTGAATACCCTAGATGCTAGCGTTGTGACCTGTACCAAGGTGGGCTAGTTACATGACTATATGTCATTGTGGTGGCAGCTTTGACTTATGTGTCACTGCCTTTTACTCATACTGACTGACGGGAAGAGATCTTAGGATAATGGCACTCCTAGATCTTGTACGGAACCAAATAGCCTCTCGCAGGGGTTGGTTGGGCTTTGAATGGTACGATTAAAATTCCCCTAGGCTTAATAAAAGATGTAATACAATTGTGTAGCATATTTGTTTAGGGTTATACATAATATTTCACATTGGATGATAACCCTTGTTTGTTATCTTAACATAAAGATGATGCTTAGTGCAATTAAGAGATAGTAGATATACATATGTTGTGGATATGCTTAAGAATGTAGATGCATACATACATTAGCCATGCTTATGTTGATAACTATACTGCTACTGTTGATTATAATCATGATGCTAGATATCTCATGTTGACAGTTATGTTTAGCATGCTAGCCATGCATTTATAACTAGAGATGCATATACTACTAATCATGCTTATCCAGATAGTTGTGCTTATGTTATTAGCTCTTCTTATGATGTTGATATGTTAAACCAATTAGACATGCTCTTGTTTTTATCTATGATATGTCACTAGCCTTGCTCATGATGCTAGATATGCATATGCTACTGAATTGCTTATATTGTCAACAAGATAAAGGATGATAGTCTGGCTAATGATGATAGTTATTATCTGCTCCTCTATGTATTTTATTAATCATCAATATTGCTGATCTAATTTGTTATACCTGATTAAACTACTTAACTATTTAATTACTTAAAATGTTGTAATCAATAAACGTTATTGGAGGTTATATCTCTTTCTGGGACATGGGTCTCACCCATGTGGTTCGCCACATTTTTTAGGGTAATCGAAGGTGACAAAAACAAACATGTGGCAGAAAAGAGGAGCTTTAGAAATGAATCTTTGAGGAATTTTATTAGATATCTAGTGTGTCCTAGAGTCATCCTTGTACTCTCAAGTTTGGGCAAGAAAAGTGTGTATATGGTGTTTCAAATAAATCAGACTTTTGTTAGCATATTAATGCTTGTTTGTGTGGCATATACGCTTATTGTTCTCCTGTATATATATGTTGTCACTAAGATGATAGAACGATTTGTATCAAATTCTTGGCATAGTATGGATACAAGAAAGATGTTGGGCTCTTATGAAAATGTTTTTGAGTGGGTGTTGATGTTGAAATCGATTTTAATTTACCCATATTTTTGGGTATGTGATTAATTAGTGATTGATTGTGTTTTATGTTTTGAGTAATCTCATTTAGTGTAATGGGTTCTCACACTTATGATGTCAACGAGAGGGATATATCAAGTCCAACTCTCCTTTCCCTGACCCTAGAGGTCCAGTCCTAGTAGCATCCCAATCCATGGCGGCACAACCTATAGTTGCAGCACCCCAGGGAGCAGCCCCTCCCATAGGAGAACATAGGTAGGCATGAGTCTTCACCATTGACAACAAAGAGGCTCAGGCTAATGTGAACTGACTCATAGAAGGTAACAAACCCTAAATGGACATTACTTATCCTTTACTATAATGTACATAGTTTGACTGTCATAAAAATGATGTAGGTATGCTTGATATAATGGTTTAGAATATTAAAGCATTATTTGAATCCAGTTCAAAAAATACTTTCATTTTGGGAAATCTCTCAATTATACTTTATTTGGACTTCAAGGACTTAGAATATGTCTTTGAAGTCACTACCCTGAGTGGTCGTATCTTTTCATCCCTCCTTAAGATGCCAGTTATACCTATAAGATACAAGAAAAATGAACTCTGTATTGACTTTATCTTACTTATATGAATGACTTCGATGTCATTATAGGAATGATTTGGTTGTATAACTCTAATGCAAAGATAGACTATAAGGAAAAGAAAATAAGAATTGAGAGACCCGGTCATGTACCCTTTACCATTATAGGTAGGAAAGATGCTACCACCAGTCTATATGTGTCAGAAGTGAAAGCAGAATAAATGGTAGATAAAGGTTGTCAAGCATTCCTAGTAATGGTCACAGAGCTAGAGCTGAAGGTGCAACCCTTAGAGGAAATAGTGGTGGTCAGGGACTATACTTATGTGTTCCCAGATAATTTTTTTGGCATACCTTTTGAGAGAGAAGTAGGACTCTTAATAGAGATAGTTCCTGGGATGGACCCGATTTCCATGGTAATGTATAGAACGACTATCACTGAATTGCTTGATTTGAAGAAGCAATTGCAAGAATTGTTGGATAAGGGTTTCATCTGACCCAACACATCCCCATGGGGAGAACCTATCCTCTCTATAAAGAAGAATGTTGGATCACTCTGAATGTGCATAGACTGTAGAATGATAGATCAGGCTACCATTAAGAATAAGTATCCCTTACCCAACATAGATGTCCTTTTTAATCAGTTCAAAACTACTCGAGCCATTTCAAAGATCAACCTGAGGTTCATTTACCATCAGTTCTAATTTAAGAGTGAGGATATCCCAAAAACCACTTTTCGAACTTGCTATGACCACAATGAGTTCTTGGTTATGCCTTTTGGGTTATCCAATGGTCCAAGTGTGTTCATGAACCTCATGACTAGTGTGTTTCAACCCTTCCTCAATACCTTTATCTTATTATCCATAGATGACATTGTGGTTACTCTGATGACCTAGATGAACATCATGAGCACTTAGCCAAGGTCCTTGATATCTTGAGGAAGAAGTTTCACGAGAAATTCTCAAAGTGTGAGTTTTAGATAGATCGAGTTATGTTCCTCGGGCATATTATATCTGGAGGAACCTTTTTGGGGAACCCTGTCAAGGTAGCGGCCATTTGTGAATGGCCAACTCTGAAGACGCATCTAAGATTTGTAGCTTCTGGGGATTGGTCGGGTATTACCTGTGATTCATCAAGGATTTCTTCAAGACTTCCTTGCCCTTGACCAAGCTCACTCGAAAAGATAAGAAGTTCATCTGGTCCAAACTATATGAAGCACAATTCTAGGAGTTGAAGGAAAAGCTTACCTCTGTCCTCGATTCTGACTATGTCAGTGGGTAATGAAGGTTTCATCATTTTTATTAATGCATCAAAGATGGGCTTAGGATGCGTGGTAGAATAGAATAAGCATGTTGTTGCCTTTGCTTCACGATAGCTCAATCCCAATGAGTTGAACTATCCAACCTATGATCTGGAACTTGCATCTATTATCTATGCCTTAAAAATTTGATGAAACTAGATGTATAGGGATACTTTTGACATCCTCACCGACAATAAGAGCCTGAAGTACATGTTGAAATAGAAAGACCTAAACTTATGACAAAGACATTGGATGGAGTACTTGAAAGACTTTGATTTCACCATAGCTTACCATCCCGACAAGGCCAATGTGGTTGGTGATGCTCTTAGTATAAAAGGTCTTAGTTGTACAGCTAGACTGGTTAGCTAGAAAAAGAAACTAGAAGACTTTGATCAATGTGCTCCATAGCCATTGGAAGATGGAATTCATGTTTCCTATATTCAGATCAAACCTGACCTATTTACAAGCTTGTATCAGCCAGTTAGCTAGCCCAGAATTGGAAAATTGAAGGGTTTGTTGTAGAAACCTCAAGCACACCTTTCAGTGAGTGTGGATGGTGTAATACGATACAAGAGTTGTATTTGGGTTCCTGAGGATTCTCCCATAAAGACTCATATCTTGCTAGAAGATCATGGGTCTAAGTATATAGTATGCCCTGGTACCCCAAAGATGTTTAAGGACCTACAATGATACTTTTGGTGGTCAGATATGAAGAGAAACATAGATTTACATGTGGATAGTTGTCTCACATACCAGATGGTGAAAGTCCAACACTAGTGACCCGGTGGATTGCTATAATCAATTGATTTTGTAGAGTGGAATTGGGATCAGATCACTATCGATTTTGTGGTAGGTCTTCCCAAGACAAAGAAAGTTCATGATGCAATATGGGTTGTAATGGATTTCCTAACTAAGTCTTCATACTTCCTTTACTTAAAGATACTGTCAAGGTGAAAGACCTAGTTGAACTATATGTTAGAGAGATAGTTCGTTTACATGGTCATATGAGTTTGATTATTTCCTATCGTAGCCCTAAGTTCACTTCAATGTTATAGAAATAAGTGCATGAATAACTCAGTATGAGGTTGAAATTCTGTGCAACTTATCATCCTCCGACTAATGGATAGTTAGAAAGGATGATTCAAACCTTAGACAGTCTGTGGAGAGCATGTGTGCTTGATTGGGGTGGCTCATGGGAGTAGTACCTACCCTTAGCTGAGTTTTTCTATAATAATAGTTATGAAGCCAGTATCAGGATGTCTCCGTATGAAGCTCTTTATGGGAGGCTGTGTTGGTCATCACTTTAATGGGATGAAGTTGGTGACATAATCTTAATGAGGTCATAGGAAGTAGGAGTTGTATGATTAAAAGGCTGCTTTGATCAAGAAAAGAGTAAAGAGAGTCATGGATCAATAAAAGTCGTATGCTGACACAAAGTGGACAGATTTGCATTTCACTATAGGTGATCATGTGTTCCTAAAAATTTGACCCCTCTGAGCTACATCTAAGAAAAGAGGTAAGTTAAGTCCCCGATACGTGGGTCCATTTGATATTTTAGAATGGATTGGTGAAGCCGATTATCATCTAGCTTTACCACCATAGTATAATATGATGCATGATGTGTTCCATTTGTCCAATATGAAGTGCTATGTGAAGGATCCTAGCCATATGTTGAACATTAAGACTATTGAATTCCAAGGGAGATTGACATATCTTGAGTCACCTGTGAAGATAACAGACTTCAAGGTGAAAGAGCTCAGGAATAACAAGATAGAGATGTTAAAGGTTCTTTGGAAGCCCCGTGGAGAGGATGAAGCCACATGGGAGTTGAAGATGGACATGTAAAAGTCCCATACTGAACTTTTTATATAATTAGTTGAATTTAAAGGGAAAAATGTTATAAGAGGGAAAGGATTTTACAATATGGTTTTTCACATGTATTTTAATAATTGAAATGCAATTATTTGAAAAAAGGACATATAAGAAACTCAGTGTGCTTTGTTTTAAAATTATGGGTTTCCTTTGGAATTCAGTGTGCTTTGTTTTGAAAGTATGGTTTTTTTTTGCAACTTTCCATTTTCTATGAATTTTGTGGCTTCTGCTATTTCAAAAATCCAATATTGGACAAGGGGAAAAGAAAGAGAGAAAATCCCAAACTAAATGAATTATTTAACTGTAATGAATAAATAATATGGAATGGTGTGGAATTCTCAACAAAAGTGGCATTGAAGGCCACTTATGGATTGGTTTTGTTCCACATTATTTCTAATAAGGAAAAGTCATCAAAATAGGAGATATGGAAAATATGGAGAGAGAAAAGGATTAGTTTGATGTGTAAAATGTGCTCAATAACTGGAAGACTTGGTTACTAAGAAAAGTATCTTTTATTTTTGAATTTTGGTCTCAAACGTTGCCCATGCTTAGAGAAAATCATTAAAGACTTTCCTTTAAATTTGGGATTAAAAGGATTAATAGAATAAGAGATATGGATTCTTATAGAAATCCTAAAGTGAAAGAATTATGGAAAATGTGCATTAATTGTCACAAATCCTTTTTACACGAACTATATCAGGATAATTCAATTTGTCACATGTCTCACCAACCATTAGATATGGATCTGACGATCAAAAAATCATCACCTAGCTCGCGACGAATAGGGAACCAAGGAGTAGGTAAATTGATATTTCCAAATCATTTTCTTTGTAATTGAACAAGTTGGGAAACCTCTCTATTGGTTTCATGAGGTCAAGACAAACTCACCTACCCTAGGTTTTGCCAGTCTTGGAGGGTTGTAGAAGTTTTTCCCAATTTTCCATCCTAGAGGCAACCCTGTCGACATGGTTAAGTATATATAGAGGGCTAGGGACCCTCTACAAAACTAACTTTGTCTTGCAAAGCTCTACTCAAACTTGTGCATCTTCCCAGCCCCCAATTCTCTCACTAGACCCCTCCTTCTCCTCTACCTCTCTCTAGCATCTCTTTGGAGAAACTTGCTTCTCGTCCCACCAACTCATGTAATCTCCAGGACAATTGAAGCCCGCGTCAAGTTCGTCGGAGCAAGGAGAAAGCGATAGTCCCCTTACTTGTTGCATAGATGGTCAAAATCTCAGATTCAACTATCATCATTGACCACCCACGCCACTCGCTAATGTAGCGAGGTTGAAGACAACCTCAGGGGCGAAAAGACATGTCTACCTCGTCTCCTCTTCAAGGTAGGTAAGGACATCTTGGTCCTTTTTCTTATTTTTCATTATGGCTAGTGCAGTTCCATGCGAGCGCACCCAACCTAGGTGGTGCTAGCCCATTGGTCAGCCCAACCTAGTTGACAAGACCGGACCGAGGCGCATTGTCACAGCATGTGATTGGTCAGTACATATTAATCTTCTAAAAATCACAATAATAAATAAGATGGCTCGATGGTGACATATAATATATGAAAAGCGATTCAAAAAATGCGAAGAATGTAATGAAAATATAACCAGACCTAGTTCTGTCTCTAACTTTGTAAGTGCTTAAAGTTACCAACATTAATGTGCTTAACGTGTAAAAACCCTAATTTCTAGGTTTTGATGATCTTAATATGTTTAATTGTTCTTAATAGTGAAAGATTGATCTTTTTGGATAAAAGGGTATCGTGAATCTAATTTGAGATTAATAATTCATAAGTTGGCCAGTTAGGGTTTTCTTGAGTTAAAAATGAATATCATGATAAAATTAGGGGTTGTTAACCAAAAAGGAACAACAAGTGATAATTAGGGTTTGAGAAACCCGAAACATAATGGAACCTAAATTTGACCCCAAATCCCTAACTTGGACCCAAGTCAGTTTTAATTGTAGAATTTGGATAAAATAATAATGCACGGATATTATGCTTTAATTTAGGATGGTTGCTTGATTAGTTTCTCTTGTTGCATTTTTTCTTGGACACCAGGTACTCATGAGAGAGGTATGTGGTTGTTCCTATGACTACCCGACTTAAATGACTTCCATGATTTTTTGAGATTTGTCAGATTGATTGCAAATGAATTGTTGCTTGTTTATTTAATTCATGCAATCTATAAAGTCACTATAGATATCACAATATATAAATGCAACATGTGTAAACCATGTATCATCACTGGGGAATTAAAGAGCATGGGGTGATTAACGTCATCATGGGGATGGCTAGTGATCCAGCCCAGAAAGGAAGGCCTATGTATAAAACCTATCCCATGTGAGGGATGGTTATGAAATGTCCACTGTAGGGACAAACACTTTTAGAGAAGGTTCCCCATAAATAATCTCCCCTTAGAGAGGGAACACCGTTGAGATAAAAGGATAAGGTTGGTGAGGTTAAAATAAAAAAAATGCTTGTTCAATATTGTAATCATAATTGTTTTTATGGTTGATTCTATTATCACACCTACAAACAAATATTTTATTTTTCCCACATACCAGTATAACTTGTTATACTGACCATGTTTTTGTTTCACTGCATTTAAGGTTAATCAGTTGTTATTCTGCAAGTATGGTGAAAAATGGTCATCCTGGAAAGAAGGCATCAAAAGAAAATAATTAATGTAATTCTGGAGGATATAGATAGATAGTTTTTATTTCCATTTATAAATCATAATTTTTTCTTTTCGGCGTAACTCCTTAGTGGAGAGTTTATCTTTTTTATTGTCCAAACTCATTTAAAAAAAAACTCTTTACCATTTAGTAAAATAATTATAATTATTTTTGGTTATGTGATAAACCATCAATCATGTATTATGATAATAGTCCTTGCCCTCTTGATACATCTTAATTGGGGGTAAGAGGAAAAGGGAGTCGTTACACCATGACTAAACAGAAATATAATTTTCAAACATGGTCCAAGGTCCTCTTTTCATCACTTTGACGCAATCATCATTAGTGAAGAGTTGCACTACGTAGTAACCCATGCCCATACCAATAATACAAAAGTGATCAGTTGACCCCTTTGTGGGGAAATTTGTTATTATTACAAGATATTTTATGACTGTGATTATGTGTTATTTTAACATTGCAGTGTGTTTTATTTGGGCTATAATGCAATTGATGTTGATATTGAGATATTTTTGTTGAATATTTTAGTTTTCGATGCATATAGAAACAATGTATTTACTATCTTAACTATAGCTATATCTTTCCGTTTATGAGTTGGACTGTCTGAAACCGTAACCCTTTGATAGTTTGACATATACTTTTCACTTCTATATAACATATAGGAACGAAAGCGTCCTTAAGATTCCACTCGGCGTCATTATGTAGGAAGTGATTTATGGTAAAGAGGTTGCTAGTGCTTTCATGTTGAGTCTCTCGCAACGGTAGGTTAGAAGGAGAAAGCTCCAACTTCTCTCTAGAAAATCTTTCGGTCCTTCACCATCTCTAATCGGTGCCATCTACCACACTCGGCGCGCTCCCTCCACCTCAAGCTTCTGCTCGGGCATGTGGCAGCGACGATCATCCTCACTTTACCGGCGTCCGATTCTCCCCATTCAGGTACCAACAACCGTTCTCAGGTAACAACCATTCTCAGGTAACTTCATCCCTCGACCATCTCTCTGCATGTTGGTGATGGTTGCCATCTTTCCTCTTTGCGACCCATTTTCCATCATATGTGTGCTTGCTCCTTGCCGGGCTTCAGTGCTTTCGAGCTTACACTAGGGATTCACAGTTTTGATAACTACTCTCGCCTCTGCTTTTTCTGATTTTTCTCTCCTGTGATTCTGATTGAGTGTTTTCATCTCCTACCTCCTCAAAGTTCCGCCGTCGGAACCCTATTCCAGAAAAGGCCTCTTCATTACCTACATCTATCTACAATAAATTCCGAGAATATCAACACCCTTTGCAACTCACCTCGGGTACCACAAACGGCATACAAATACATGCAGATGATATCTCATTGATTTCGCCTTTTACACCTTTAGAGATCGTGTTTTTTACCCTCGAGCTTCATACCAACTCAGCAAAATCTCCCTCATATAAAAATCTCGTTTTCAAAAATCAAAAATCCTATTCTCTCTACCAGCCACAACACTCCTTCCCTAGAACACCTTTGGTAGTCAGATCAAATCAGCACAACAGTTGGTTCAGAAATCAGCAATAAAGACCCATCAAACGATCTGATAACACCATGAGAACAGGAGGCGTGCTCACCCTCGCCTCATGCATAAAATCACCTTGCATGCATAGATTTGGCATGACATCAGCCTTCCACCGAGCTCTAAGGAAACAAAAACCCTTGGTGTCTAGCGGAAACACAAAAACTCCACCATCCCCAGCCAACATGAACTCCCGTTTCTCCTTCATAGAAATCCCCCTCACAGACCCATCCTTTTCTATGAGCATCCCTTTACCTTGAGCATGGATCTACTGCAAGTTCAACATCTTGCCTGGCACCAGCATGATAAACATCGGTCACCGCTCCTTCCAGGTGAAAGTATCATGGTCAACCCCCACAAATCCAACTTGGGGCAAAAAAACTCCCTTCCTCCTCATATCAGAAGGCTGGAGCGACATGCGTGAAGAGCTGAATCTAAAGCATGAGTGGTCGATTTTCATACAACCGATGGAAAATCACACTTTCCTTGCCTGGATGCGCGACTTTGTCCACGACACTCCTCCAGAGCTTGGCTATCTTTACAAAAAACATGATCAAGACAACTCTTCATCATCCAACTCGGCGAATCAACTCTTCGTCAGAGATGAATACCAACCCCCCATTGGTGCAAAATCTTGGCCTATCTCCATCTCTTCAGGCTCTGAGGATGACGATGATGCAGTCACATCTCATATGGATCAAAAACAATGTTCTATCATTGAAAGGTACAAGATTTTCACCTTCCCATTGTATAAGGGAAAAAAAATAAGCCCAATCTGTCATCTTTATATAAAACCCTAATCCCTCGACCCTCCCTGGTCGAGGATACCATCCCAAAGGACATTTTTCGCCTAAACTTTGCCTTTCCTGTCCTAGGTCATGCAAAATCATCCCTCCTCATAAACAAAATCCTAGATAAAACCCCCACCGCCCATATCTGGACTCTGATCCCCCCCAAAAGACGTTTTAGAGCTCTGCAATGTTCCCTTTGCCACCATAACAACCACTCAACATCCAGATGTTTTTCTCGACGCATATGTTTTGGATGCCACCAGATAGGGCACATAAAAAGGTTATACAAATCTCACCTCCTCCTAAACTAGGACAAAAACCATGCAGATCCCACCTCCTCCTCCATGCACTCTCGCTCGATTAAAATCCCGCCTTTTCACAAAACCTCCACTGTCCCAAAAAAACCCTTTTCAGATCTCTGGCACAACACACATCTCTCCCAAGATCATTATCATTCAAAAAACCCCTTTGCATGCCTCGCAAATCTCCCGCATGAACATGCAGACACTACCCCTTCACGCCATCCAAACACAAGCTCTTGGAATCCTCCTATATCTAAACCCTTTCACAAGCCAAAGAACCTATCTGCCACAAAGCACAAACCACAATCCAAAAACCCTCCTCCTCCATCCCCCTCACAAACCCACAACGTAAACAATCATACTACCTCACCAAACATGAAGGTCCCTGACCACCTGGAATATGCGATCGCCCTTGACCTTCCAGCCAACTCAATGCGTCTTCTCAAGGTCTTCACCCTTAGAAGTATTCTTGTATCTGTTGAAAACAACCTGGACAACAACCCCATAAATGTCCAAGACATTACCCGTGCCTTAGCCCTTCTCCTTCCTAGTCACACCATCCTTAAACCAAAAATTTTCTCTCCCACCCAGCTCATCTATACCGTCCCAGAAGGTACAAAGATAAATCACCTCATCAACCAAGTTATCACCATACCATGTGGATCGAGCTTCATCATGGCCAGACTATCAAAATGGTCTGCCCATTTTGGATCTTTCCCTGCCCCTGTAGGTGGCTCTGACTGGGTCGCCATAACGAATCTCCCTCCTCATCTTTGGGAAATAGAGATCCTCAGAGGCATTGCACACTCTATCGGGGAAACTCTATAATACATCAGCCCCGAAACCTTACACCCATCTCAATACATCAAAGCATACTATCTCTTTTCTGTCAAAGCTGCCATATCTCTTCCTCCATCCATCAATATAAGAATTGGTGAATCCATCTACCATTTAAAACTTTCTGCTGAACATCCTACCATTAACAGCACCGCCTTTTCTGACCTCACAACACATCCACCATCTTGGTTTAGCCCAAACAAAGATAAATTAACTTCCTTGCATTCCAGGGCATCAAACGACCAAAACCATGTTTGGATCTGAAAAAACTCAAACCACTCCGAAAACTCTTATCTCCTTCTAAGCAAAAAAAGAACAAGATCTCCTTAACCTTCTCTCCATGTTAACAAATACAAACCTAGAAGCCCCACATTCCCATCTCCTTCCTCTACTAAGGAAAGTTGCCCATCTCAAAACAAAAACCATCAAACAACAAAAAACCAAGCCTCATCTCAGCTCAAGGATGAAAATTCTTTACAGAGTTTGGAGCAGGAGAGCCCAAAACAAAGGCTCACTTCCAGCTACCTCCAGAAGATCATGCAGCCAAATCATAAAGACCCAAAAGGTTCTATCATCATCAATAGAGTAAAGAAAGGTACTTCTCCACATTTCTCTCCCCGCTCTTTTAGTGATGTTACTTATGCTACTTCTTTACCATCTACTCCATCTTATAAAGACAAAAACAAAGACTTAGATTCTATCAAGGATTTAGCATCTTGGTCTAACATAAATAGCTTCACTTCCTTTGCAAATAAGATAGGTTTCCAACTAGAAAATGAAGTTGATGCCCATAATGTTCTAAACAACCTAGAAACCTTTATGGGATGGACAAAGAAAAGACTCGCTCCTGCTGACACCAAAACAGTGACCATCTAATTATCCCTTTTAGCACTCCTCATCCCTAGTTTTTAAATATGAAGATTTCTTCTTGGAATATATGTGGAGCTGCAAATCTCCAAAGAAGAAAAAAAATACGCTCTCACATATACAAAAACAAAATCGATCTTATTACCATTCAAGAAACAAAAACCTTTCTTTCCCCTTTTGCTCTCAAAATAATAGGAGGTAATAGAATCACAAATTGGATCCAATTACCTCCTGAGGGTTTCAAAGGAGGCATCATTGTTGATTTTAACAACCAGACTCTAGTTTCACAAAACACATCCATCCTTAACTTCTCTATAACCATTGAATTCAAAAACCTTTCCGATGGTTCTCTCTGGTCATTCTCTGGTATCTATGGGAAACCTGGATACAACAAATCCCACTACCTTGAGGAACTAAACCACCTCATTACAAATTTACACTTGACTCCCTGGGTTTTGGGTGGAGATTTTAATCTGATCACCCAAATCACAGATAGGCTCAATTCAAATCTCTCCCCACAATCGATGTCAGCAGCTGATAAAAAATTTTGTCAGATGCTTACAAACCACTCTTTGATCGACATCATACCCTCAAACGCTTTATACACCTGGTCTAGAAACCAGACATTTTCCAGACTTGACCATTTCATTTGCACAAACCTTTGGGAAGATAAACACCCTCTCTCATCAGTTCATATCTCCCATCAAACCATATTTGACCACTTCCCTCTAATCCTTGACACATCTTCTACCTCGTGGGGCACACAACCTTTCAAATTTGAAAACGGTTGGCTCTCCGTAGACAACTTCTCTAGATCATGTCTAGAATCTTGGATTCTTGCCGACTCACAAACAACAAACATTGGTCTTCATATCCAAAATAACACAAAAAATATCAAAACTCACATCAAAAAATGGAAACTACAAAATCCTTTAAACTTATTTGATTTACAAAAAAATCTTGAAGATCAGTTCCTCTTTGTGGACAAGGACCCAAATGCTGACCATGCTCTTGTCCTTACCATCAAAGCCGAACTTGACCACATAAATAATTGTATTGACACAAGATGGAGACAAAGGGCTAAAATCACTTGGGCTAAAGAAGGGGATAAAAACACAAAATTCTTTCACAAAATTTGTAACCAAAACTTTCGACATAATGTCATAACCCATCTAACAATAAATGGCAGACACACATCTCACAAACAATCCATCATAACCCACATAAAAAACCATTTTAAAAATATCTTCAATAACAACCACAATCCCATATGTCTCAATAACTTATCATGGAATACCATTTGTCATAAAAACATAAAAAATCCTCATTAACTCATCAAATCCTTCTCACTCGAAGAATTGCAAACTGCTATCACTGACCTTGGTAAAAATAAATCTCCCGGACCTAATGGACTTAACGTGGAATTCTACTTGGCAAATTGGGACCACTATAAAAATGATTTCATAGCTTTTCTGTCTTCTTTCCATGCTAGTACAAATCCACATAACATCATCAAATTCATAAATTAAACTTTCATCACCCTGATAAAAAAAATAGTCAACCTGAAAACATATCTCACTTTCGACCCATCAGCCTCATAAATACCTCATATGAAATCATTGCTAAAACTCTAGCAAACAGGATTAAACCACACTTGGAGGACATCATCCCTCGTAATCAAACTTCCTTCCTAAAAAACAGAAGCATTCAAGATGCCTTCCTGATGGTAAATGAAACGATTCATCTTTGCCACAAAAATAAAACCCCCCTTCTAGCCATCAAACTAGATTTTGAAAAAGCCTTTGACTTTGTTAACTGGCAATGTCTTTTAAAAACTCTTAAGGGTTTTGGTTTTCCCGACATTTGGGTTACTTGGATCCATGCTTGCATATCAACAAACCATTTCTCTACTATCATTAATGGTGTTCCATTTGGTTATTTCCATAACTCAAATGGACTTAGACAAGGGGACCCTCTCTCTCCTTACATGTTCATCATCCTGACTACAATTCTCTCCCACATGATCAAATTGGGAAAACAAAATGGTCTTATCATTTCTCCTGATGAATGTAAGGAGAATATCATTCAATTTGCAGATGATACCATTATCTTCTCCTCCCCAGATGAATCCTCCCTTCAAAATATCTTCAGGATCATTGGCATCTTTTCATATATCTCTGGGCTAAAAATAAATATGCAAAAATCTTCCATCTTTGCGGTAAATATAAATCAATCTACCATGGAGCACTTTAGAGACCTCTTAAAATGCAAGTCTGAAGTTTTCCCTATCAAATATCTGGGTCTCCCCATCACTCCATACAACATTACAAATGCTATATGGACCCCCATCATATCAAAAATAAACACTAAACTCACAAACTGGACAAATAACTTCCTTAACCTTTCGGGTAGACTTACCCTTCTAAACAGTGTCATTACTCCTATCACTACCCACTTCCTGAGCTGCATTCCCCTGCCCTCAAAAACAAAATCCATTATAGACAAAATCAGGAGAGATTTTCTGTGCAACAACTCCCACAAGTTGGATAAACCAGGGAAACATTACCATCTTGTAAATTGAAACCATATCAGCTCCTCTCGATCAAGGAGGTTGGGGAATCATCAACATTGAAACTCACTCACTCTGCCTTATAGCAAAAATCATTGATAGTCTGCTCCAAAACAAATAAAAAATCTGGACCCAACTCATCAAATACAAATATTACCAATTTTCTCCACCCTGACACCAAATCCCTAAGAAAACAGCTTCCCCACTTTGGAAATTCATCAACAAAAACATCCACACAATAACACAAATCATTAACACTCCCCCTAACTCGCACAAAAATATCTCCTTTTGGTTTGATCCTTGGTTCGAAAGCAACTCTGTCATAAATCTTCGACCAAATTGGACTATTCTAAATAAACTCCTCAACATAAAGATTGACAAAGCTCTACCACTTATTACCAGCAATAGATCAAATTCCCTTAAAAGATGCATTCTTTCTCAGATCAGTCAAAACGAATTGAGACATCTAACTCTCTCCCTGGAAAATAACACCTCAAATATTATCACTTGGAAATGGGGCAGAAAGTATTCGGTTAAACTTGCCTACACCTACCTCCCCTACAGAGGACTTTCCCCATCTTCATCAAAGATATGGAAACAGATATGGCCTCAAAAATACAAAACATTCATTTGGCTTCTGCTACATAACAAACTTCTCTCAGGTGAAAATATTACAAAAAAAGGTTTCATTGGCCCTTTCAGATGCTCACTTTGCGAAAAAAACAGTGACTCGGTTGACCACATCTTCTTCAAGTGCATTTTCTCTCAAAATATCTTCTCACATTTGACAAGAAACTGCCTTCCTGACCTCAAGGAAGCCACTTTTCCCTTACAAACAACACCAAATAGATTTTACAAAAATTTTAAAAGTAGTGATTTATTCACCACAATCAGTTGGAATCTATGGAAAGAAAGAAACAACAGAATTTTCAACAACAAAAAGAATCTGGCCCAAAATATTATATCACAAATAGATGCAGATCTTTACATTCTAACAAAATGCAGGTAACCTAGCAGATGGGGGACTGGATGAATCCGAGGAAGGTGAATCTGAAGTGGCTTTTCTGTGTGATCTCAAAGCAATGGTTGACGATGAGGCTGGTGTCAGTTTGGTTCAGCAACAACTGTGATTCCTCTTTCAGGCGGATGTCTTTTTCAAACAAACTTGGGTTCATCATCTTCATAACATCTAGAGGCTTGTTATGGGGTGCCTCCCCCACATTACCAAATCATTACTTTTTCATTTGATCTGCATGCTTTTTCAGTTATTAAACTTTCTGATACATTTCCAACATTCTGCAAGTTTTTCACATAAGCAAGTTTTGGTTGCTTGATGTGCTATCAATATATGACATAACCTTTCCTTCAAAACAAAAAAAAATGTTGAGTCTCTCGCTGGTTCCGGACGGTGTTATTTCAAACAAACCCTTAATCAATGACGGTGGCAGTCACAGTTCGCAAGGCAATTTCTCCTATGTTTGAAGACCACGGTTACTCATAAATCGTTCACAAATTACGCGTTAACTTCAACTTCAACCTCGTACGTACTCCATGCCGACCCCGTCTCGGTTCTAGCTCCACCTGTGTCGTAGACGTTTCGATCTCCACTCCACCGTGTCGTTCACAACGTCGTATGTACTGTGTACTCGTCCAGCAGAATAACATTAGCAAGAAAGATGCAACTAATCTAGAAGACAAAACCCCTCGACCGCGCTACTCCAACGAGTACCGTCGCGCGCCGTCGCGTTTGCATGGCTGCAAGCTGCTCTCCCCCGTCTGACCGTTCAACTCGTGCCATTCTGCTTTTTCCCTTTGTTTTCTTAGTTTTACCCTCCCACTGTCTTGTTTTGTCCGAACACCCTTCAATGATCAGATATGGCAGGGGGCATTTTAAAGCTAACGGATCAACATAAGATTTGCTGTTTTCATTTTATATCTTAAAACTCTCTTCTGATCACCATGGGATCTTTTTGGGCATCTTTTGTATGCATACTGTCCCCAATCTCTATAAACTACTTTTCCTTTTGGTATCTCTAGCATTAGTATGAAAGAGACATAGAAGCTTCAGATGTGGAGTTACGTCTTTCGCACTCTACCCACTGTTGTCTATGGTAACTCTTGGTGCTAGTAGCTTTGAAGCAGTCGTCCATGTTCTTTCTTGCTTCTTTCCCTTAAATGGCTGGTCAGATTCCGTGATGTCATCCTCCTCTAGAATATATGTCATCAGAATACACAGCTGAGGAGGGGAAATACGATCCTCCTCGAAAAGATCCTACCTACTCTCCAATAAAATAGAAAGGATATCGACCATAGGGATGCTAAAGCATTAAAAGCAACATCATCATCACCTTCATTATCATCATCAAGAACAACCATTAATGTCCTAAGACTTGGTCTCAGCCATATTATTAGGCACCACAAAACTGTCCTTTCTATTCAACCATATTAAGAAATAATAACATCAGGTCGGTTTCCATCAACTTTAAGGTTCTAATTAGTTTGCCGTAATTGGTCAAGAAATTTCACAAATTGGAGTCCCTTATACAGTTATTGATGATTGGTTTTACGTGAGTGCTGAAATTTGACTTCTTTGACTTCCTGAGACTTACAAACTGACGTACAAAATACAATTTCCGAATTGCCTTTTAAGACAGAGCGAAAAATGAAACGAGATTAAGAGTAACAAAGACCATTCCTACATTATTATATTCTTCATTTTTCATGAATGTCATATAATATATTAATGACTTGGGATGCTAGCAGTATGGATATAGTTTATTTCCAAACAATATTGTAACAAAATATTATACAATATAATCACACTATGTTAAATATTTTACACTATAACCATCATTATCAGTATTATTTATAAAAAAAGGTGCACTATGAAAAAATAATGACACCGTACAATGTGATAAAAAAATCTAATTTTTGTAATATTTTTTTAATCTTCTTGTTTAAGTAATTTGATGTGAAAAACTGATATTGAAGTAATTAGTATTTTAATTTTTATGTAACAGACACAATCCATATAGTTGTCTGGAGTCTCAGGCATGTTTGATTCACAAGTATGCTTGAGTCATAGGCATGTTTGAACCACAAGTTTGTAAGTATCCCCTTCTACTATATATAGGAAAGAGATTTCTCTTATCAATAGATATCGACTAGCTTCTTTTTTCTTCTTTATGTGATATTAGAGAAGTTCATCCTGAGACCCTAAATCCACGTGAGAGAGAGAACTAAGAGGAGTGCCCCTTTGCGGACGGCCACCATTCTTGGTAGTTCTTGACTGCCACCAGGGATGATATCTCCTACTTCATCTTTGAACGTTTCTCATGACCGCCTTCAACACACACAAAAATAAGCGATGATGTCTCTATGTTTCTAGATCTTTCATTTCTAGTAGTCTTTTTTGTTTGGCCATCCTCTCAAACCACCGCTTATATTGCAAGATAGATCTATATAGGAATGACTCAGACTTATCAACTACCCTCCATATATATTTTTTAGATATCCATTTTCTCCACCATTATTTATGACTTTTACCGCAACCACTCTCCTATTTTTTTTCATGGTTGGAGTGATGAGGAGAATAGTAGAAGAGATTATTTACATGATAGGAAATGAAGAACAAACAAATGTAGAATTGTAATGTTGCAACTTTACATCTTGAAGTAACATGTTGCTTGCTAATCACACAAGAGATTTTTCATTATGGCTACACCGCCTCTGCTCTATCTCTATTATCAGTAATTGTGCATGTTCACTACTTCTTGATTTGTACCCAACACTCTATGGAGTACCAGTTGACGCTGGTGATAGAGATTAATTTTGGCTACGTTGTCAGTACTCTCAATCTCTCTTGTTTGTGCTTGTGCATGCTGACTTATATTGTATTTGGGACCCAAAACTCTCTGGAGTATTGGACGACAATAGCGACATATATTAATTTCAAATACATTTCCATTACTCTCAATCTCTCTAGAGTACGCTAGCAACTGAGATGATGCCACTTGCTTTTACTTACCATTTCTCTAGATATCACTTATCTTTATTCAAATAAAGTGACTCTTATAAATTGATTTTGACCTTCTTGGAGCATTACAGAGTTGCTACTCAAAGATTGTTTGAAGACATATTTGATTATCAATTTAAGGAGGAGAATATATGATTGTAATATTGAGGGAAATTAATATTCTTATAAGGGTGTACTTTTTTATTCTATTCTAGCCTATATGATTGCAAGATGACTTGAGACTCTCCCAAGTTCCATCTTGAGGGGGCATTAAAGTAATTAATATTTCATTTATTATGTAAATGAGACAACCATGATAGTTGTCTTGAATCCATGTATGCTTGAGTCCCAGTATGCTTGAGTCATAGATTTATTTGAGTCACAGGCATGCTTGAGCCAAAATTTTATATGTAACGACCTCACTTTTCAGCAACACCCAATTAAAAAAGGCCAAAAGAGTGAGAGTCATTACCTAAACTTTTACCGAGGATCTAGATTTTAAATAAATAATAACAACAGTAAATAATTTTATTTAATTCAAATATATTGTATACAAGATGTTACTCTAGAACTTATATTACTTTCCATCATCAGACTTGTGTATATGAGAAGAAGTATCTATCAAATCCTCGTAACAAGTTAATTTCAATGTTTTCATGTAATTTCATCTATACATCCTATCTTCATATATTCATAGTTAAGAATGTACCAAAAATGCCATGAAATCAAAAGCACGGATCAGCATATCAAAATATATTATGTGTGTGGAGTGCATGAAAAATGTATGCAAGTACATAACAATGTATAAATTGTCAATTACTTGCAAATAAAACTAGCATTTTACTCACATAATCTTTCTTAATGTGATAATATGAATGGCATTATAACTGAGAAGGATGTAAATAAAAATCCAACAGTTTAGTCATTCAATCCTTGAGAAACACTCGCCAAACTCCAAAAAACTGATGTGGATTGTTACAACCCCAACTTTTGAGTTCATTTGGTGAGAAATGTAATTTCTCATATTAAAGATATTGGCACAAATAATGATATAATTTGTTTTGAATACATTAGCCTTATTGGTTGTTTTGTGGGCTTTATTGGCTATTGGGCTCAATAACAAGGAAAAGACAAAAGAAACTCCATTATTTGAGTAAATAAGAAAATGAAGAAAAGAAAGATGTAGAAACCTCTAGAAGGCAAAATAATATAATCCAAAGTTAGATTTCGTGCCTTTTGGGTTCCAAGGAGTCCAAAGTTGCAAAGATAATGCATCAAGAAAAGAAAAGATCAATTAAATATTTCTTTATTAAGAAATAAATTGAAAATAATGAAAAAATGTGGAAAATAAGTGGAAAGATGTATAATTGAGTTATCCTTGGTGGATTTTCGTATCCAAATGATTGCTAATGTTAAAAGGAATATCGATGAAAAAAATAAAAAGAAAGATAAAGAGAAATCCTCAAAAAGAGATATTGTAATAAAGGAATAAATAATATAATGAGAAATAATGAATATAGATGCATCTAGAAGGATAATAAGTATCCTTAAAAAGGAATTTTGAAATATTAGAGTTTCTTGGGGTCCAAGGAGCCCCAATAGAGAAAAATAAAGAGAAAATACCAATAATGCAAAATAAGAGGATAATGTGATACATTATTAATTATTTTTGTGGTATTGTTAAAAAGGTGGTATTTTCTTCTAAAAGAAAATATAATTTTGTGGCCAATGGATTACAACGCAAGTACAAAGAGAATAAAAGAGGTAATTTTTAGAATCCTAATATCTAAAGAATAAAGAATGTTACAGAGATAATTAGGAGAGAGAAGCTTGCTTCCTAATGAAGGAATTTGATTCCTATTGGGAAAAGGCCTTGTATCCTTGTGGATAAAAATGATAGGGCATGGATACCCTCCCTTATATAAGGGGTAGACCCTCTGGTTCAAGTTCAAGAGGGTTCCTATGCAACACCCACTCTTCTTCTTCATTATTTTCATTCAAAATCCTTGCAATGGGGGTAGTGCGACCCCGGGCAAATAAGGAGCCATGGGCTGGAGTTCGGTCGAGGCATGATACTCCCACGACACCACGGAGGAACGCATCCATCTTTCTCGTGCTCTGACACTTATGTTGTAGCCACTGGAAGGCTGCAAGTGATCCGCGGTTGCAAACATTGCAGGATGAAGTTCAGCCACCGTAGTCGCATTGGAGGGTGAGTTGGGTGGCGCCTGAGGCACGATGGAGGGCGGCAGAGGCTAGGCACCAGTTAGTGGTGCCCCTCGGGCCTTGGAGGTGGGAGGAGAACTCCCCCAAGCAGCTAAGTTCAGCGCATCTAGGGTTGCGTGAGGAGGAAGACGACCCATTAGTCGTTGGTTATTTTTGCCCCTCTGTGGGCTGAAGAAACCACCAACATAACTGAGGGCGTTTTCATCATTTTGAAATGTTTTCAACTAGCCGAGCAACGTTGCATGGAGTAGGCGACGTGGCATCCTCTGATTGGTCCAAAAAGGTAATACTTTCAAAATTCATAACTAAATAATGATAGCTCGGATTGGTACATATAATATATGTATTTTGCTTAGAAAAATGAGAGGAATTCATTAAAAATGGTTTTAGAGGCTAATTCCTCTTGAAATTCGAAAAGTAGTGTAAGTTATCAACTTTAATGAATGAAAGATTAAGAAACCCTATTTTTAGATGATTAATGTAATTAGTAGAGTTTAATGGATGATTAAAGTTGATATTAGCCTGTTAATCATGAAAAGATATATTAAGATAAAAAAGGATGAACTTTGCATGTAATTGGTTTAATTTAGAAGTTCATGTGCATAAATATGCTTTAATGGGCCTTGAAACCTTAATATTAGTAAATGTGACTCTTAATGGTTTTAATTATTCAAAATTGTGAATAGAGCTAAGATATGATGATTCTAAGCTATTTGGAGTATAAAGGTTCCTAATTGTGAATAAATATCCTTAATATGGTAATTAGGGTTTTGTAATGGATAAAATGTAGAATTAGTAATAAATGGACTTCATAGGTGAATTGGACCACAATAAACTATGAATTGATGATAAATGAGAATAATGATCTTGTCATGGATTAAAATGATAAAAATGGTAGATTTGATGTAAAAGATGCTTAATGGACTTAATTGATGGCTAATTGTGCTTTTAATTCAAAAATAAGGTTATATGTTGTTAAAGGATAACCTTAATATCTTTTGTGAAGAATAGATGAGATAATTTAGGTTTGAGAATAATTGTTAAAAATTGGGGTTTCAAATAGTAAAAATGAAGTGAAACCCTAATTTCAATGGAAACCCTAAAAGTGGATTAGAAATCCTAGGTTATGAGCAAAGTTTAATAGGTCTTGATGGTATGATTAATAATAGGAAATTGTATGCATATTTCAGGATCTCATAATGTGCTTGCTTGCCTATTTGAATTTCTTGATTGGATGATTCTATCTCAAATCAGCGTGACAGATATGTGGTTACGCTTATGGATAATCGCTTTAGTTTCACGGCGATTCCCATACATTTTTATCGGTTGCCTGAAAATAACTACTTGGATGACTTTTATTTCATGCAACTATAAAGTGACTATGATTATCACTATAAATATATATATAACTGGCTTAGATCCGGGTCTTCCTCTGTGGCTTTGCAAAGGCTAAAAAAAAGGGTAACCTAGAGCAAGGTCTAGGTTATCAAGAGTTAGAGATTGGGCTACCTACGTGTAGTGCCATGCAACTCTTTAGCGCACCATGAGTTAAGGAGTGGGCTACCTACGGGTAGTGCCAAGTGACTCAACCCTAGAAATTGATTCACCTATTAGGTAGGATCACGAGGGGTTTAATGGGGATCTACCATAAGAAAGGTAGCATCCAAGTCCACTGCAGGGACAACACAGAGGATAGGGTATGTATGGATCGTGCATTTATATTTAAAATGTAAAGTTGTTTATTAAACTGTAATTGACTGCAATATGTTGTTATGGTTAATTAAATGATTATTATTTCCCCCACATACCAGCATAATTCATTTATGCTAACCGACGTTTTGTTTGTCGGTGTTTTAGGTTCAAGTGAAAAGAACAAACAGTAAAGTGGCATATGTGAAATTAAATGGGAATTAAAGTACAAAGGAGGATTAGTTAGAATAGACTCCAGATGTGGATAGAAGTAGATATCCAAGTTTTTGAAAAAGGTATGCAAAGTTAATTTTTATTATAGCCTTTCAGTTTAGTTTAGTAGAATTTGATAATTATTATTGATTATTTGTTAAACCTTTGATCCAGAATTTGGATAACGGATCTAACCTCTTGGTCTCCCTCAATTAGGGGTTACTAGGAGGCTGGGTCGTTACATTTGGTATCAGAGCGTAGGTTCCTCATTTAATCTGTAATAATTATTAAATTTTACAAACTCTGTAGAACCCTAGGGAGTTATTAGAGGATTTTCCGAAAGATAGAGGTGTCTAGAAAAGGATCACGTCTGAGGTTCTGGCAAGATTTTCCTCTGCACTGCTAGTCAGAATACAAGGACTCCTGTATTAGTTTGACTGCCTGGCCAATGTCTTAGGATTTGACTCAAAATAAGATACCTTTAGGACTCTCTCATCTTGTTCATCCCTTCTCAGCTCAAATGCTATTAAGGAATATAAGGATTAGGGTTTTCTCTCTTTTCCTCACCCTCTTGAGGTATGGGTAAGGTTGATAAGGTTTAAGGAATCCTCCACCAAATTAATAAAAAACATGTCAATAAGATGTCATGGATATAAGCTTAATAGATTAAGCGTAAAAGAATAGATACATGCTTAGGTCGTATGACATAAGTTGTCATGCCCTCAGGAGAGACCCGAGGCTAGACCTTCTTATCAGGAGGATAAGTAAAGAAAGTTAGTCTTGGAGGTAGATACCTCCATTAAGAGTAGATATCTGGCACATCCTTCGAGGATGGTTCTAACCCTAACCCTAAGTGGGGGGGGTAGAGGGAGAGATGGCATGATGAGTTATATGTCATGGTAGACTAGGTGTTTGGATGGACATGCCTTGGATGCCATATGAGCCATGAGAGGTTGGATGACCTAGTGCCTTTGGCGACCCAACCCTGGGAAAGGTCATGCATGTTAGAACGAAGGATAGCTCCTTCTTTGATGAGGTTAGAGAAGAACCTATGGAAACCCCATGATCTTATATGAGCATGGCATAGTAGGCAACCATAGTATGTCAGTCATGCTAAAACCCTGGCCAAGGGAGTATGTTGGGAAGCTGATGAGATAAGCATAAAGGGCTAGGGATAATCTTGAGCAAACATAAGCTTGAACATAGGCTTCACCATGTAGAGGTATGCTTGTTAGCTTGATCCATATTCATGGAGAGAGGACCTTTAGTATAAGGCTGGTTGTGGAGTTAGCTCTAGAGAGAGAGAGCAGGACCCAAGCAAGAAGGATGGAAGCCTAGACTCTGAGATATGAGGAAAAGTGGGGAGTTGAGGATGATGCGACCTAAGTGGATGATAGTAGTGGCCTCATGCTTGATCCCTGGAGGCTGATGATATCATTGTTGCCATTAAAGGAACCAAACCCTAGAGAGTGGATGAGGCTTCTGGTACCTAGGTGCCCATGGTGTAGGTGTTTACCTTCTGAGATAGGAAGAAGAGTTCCTTAGACCTGGAGAGGTTTAGTAACATGTTGTGAGGCCTTGTACCTTATTGATTGTCCTTGAGAAGGACTCAACTCTGAAGTGTTGCTCAATTAGAAGGATGACAGGAATTGCAGGTCATGCCTTATACATGCATGATTCATGGTTAAGAGGTTGAGCATGCACTTTACACCCAAAAGTGAACCTAGGGTTCCTAGGCCTAAGAGGGGAAGTGGTGTACTCAATGCTCATGATGAGATTTGAGTTTCTATAGATTCGATCATGGTACTCCTCATGTTTAGAGGAAAAGGGAAACCCCTTAAGTTTAAGGTATGTTTGATGAACCCCTCACATCTACGTTAGTGACATAGGCAGGTATGACTTTGATCCAATGTTGAGGATGAGAACAAGTGTGACCTAGCATGATTTAGCAGGTGGTCTTCTTGTGCCTTAGTGGCTTTCTAGGGTTAAGCATGCTCATGTGGATGTAAACCCTAGACATAAGGACGTTTGTGACCTTTGTTATCAAGAGGTGTAGTTTCCTCCCATCCTAGGAGAGGGACTCTTGTGTAGGGTGTATACCATTTTTGCTGATTTAAGGTAACCTAAAGAGGTATAATAGGATCTTGAGAAGCTAAGTGAAAAGTACATAGTATGAGAATGAACCTGTAGACCCATACATAACCATCTTTAAGTGCATATGGATGTGTTACCATGGAGATAACCAGTATGGGGGCCTGACCAAGGTAGGCATGTCACCATGACCCCTATGAAAGGATGAAAGTCAGCCCATGAATGCAGAGAGAGATGATGAAGGCTTGGGTAAGGTTCTAAGTTGAACATGTACTATGTTAGAATCCTAAGTCTATCATAGGGTCAGGTAGGGATAAGACTGATGTAAGTAGGAGTTTCCTAATTCCCTAGTTGCACATGACCATAGGGTCGGGAGGTAACAACTATCATTGTTAAGAGGGCCATGGGTTAGGAGATTGATCACCTTCATGAAATCATGGGGCCTAAAGGGAAGATGAGTAGGGCACTCTCTGGTTGCATAAGGGAAGAGGGATGACCCCAAAAGTGTCAGCACCCTATAGGCCTGGAGGAGATGAACAAGGATTGTGTGTAGACCCAAGTAGGTTTGGGACCAGTTTTCCATGGAAGTAACTTTGATATCAAGATGATTGTGATGTAGAGGCATAAGTTGCACGTTTCAACTTAGATTTAAAGGTGTACTGGCAAGGTGGGATGTACCATCTCTACTATTAGAACAGGAAGAACTTTGTATTTGGACTGCAGCCAAATGCTTATTTCCTCTTGTTATGGGAGTGAGAGATAGGACAACACGCATGCCATACACCAAGGATAAAAGATGACGTGAGTTGGAACGTTGCTATGAGATATGAGGATAGAGATGATAACATGCCCTTGTGGAGTGAACGATACATGAATGGTTTATAAACACTAAGAGAATAAGGTAGTCATATTATGAGGATGTTTTTATCATGAGCTATGAGTTATACAAGGTTGAGTTTGAAAAACCAAGAGAATAAGCTCTGAGTTTTCTTGATGAAAATAGACTTAGAGTTGAGATGAGATAATAAGTGGAATACATGGAGGTGTATGTCTTCAACTTTACCTAACACCTAAGGATGTGAAGTGGTAATGGATGCTCTGGATGAGATACAACTGCCTAATTTAGATGGAGGCTAGAAGAGGTTGTTAGGTTAACCCTCAGTTGGAAAAGAGATAAGTTTGGATAACACTCAGATGTAACAATATCAGTTGATCAAGTTAATGGTTGTTTGGTTAGCCAGCCTAGTCCTTGATGCATGAAAGGATGGTTTTAGAAAATTAGATGCACTTTTCTGGAAAGGAAGGTGATGAAACCCCGATTAGAGTGGTTTAGGGTTTCTGAGGAATCAACCTTAAGGAATCATGACAATACAGGAGATCATGATTTATGATTACCATATACCATGGTACTACCAAGATAATAAGTGATAGTAGTACTTTGGATGCCTAAGATGAAGTTGCATGTGGTATGTTGCCATGCAAGCCAGGAGGTGAAGGACGAACACCAGTAACCCAGTGTATCGATATAGAGGATAAAAGAGTCCCTGAGAGGGAATGGGAGTTCATCACTATGGATGTTGTGGTAAGTCTCCCCTAGACGAAGGAAGGTCAAGATGCAATATGGGCTATGGTAAATCTCCTTACCTAGATAACATGAGAAAGAAAGAGTATTGTCAAGGGATAGATCCGGTAGAACTACATAGGAGAAGTAGATCGTTCAACTACACCATGATGTGAGTTCAAAAGTGCATGAGTATAACCCAAAGATACACTTCCATAAAGTGGAAGAAGATACATGAAGAACTCGATGTTAGTATAATTTATCACCCCTAACTAATGGTTAGTGTGATCCAGACTAGAGGGTCTGATGAGAGCATGTGTGCTCATTTAGGGTGACACATGGAGATAGTTCTTGTCTTCAGTAAGATGTGATGATAACCACCACAACCAGTATCGGGATGTAAAGAAGCACTGCAAGGGAGGTTGTATCAGTCACCACTTCATTAAGATGATGTTTGTGAGGGGACCTCACGAAGGTCAAGAAAGGACCACAGAGTGTGCAAATGAAGTTACTTTGATCGTGCAATGGCTGAAAGGAGCCCAGGGATGACATGAGTTGTAACTTGATGCAAGGTAGACTGACATGTAGTTCACTGTGGAGGAATATGTGATATGAAAATCCGACCCCTCTAAGTTATAGCCAAGAGAGTTGAGTCCCTGATGCATGGGTTCTTTTGACATGGTTTGGTGGAGAAGGTTAAGTTTTCCCTTACCCCTTAGGATAATGTGATGTGTGATGAGTTCCATGCGTCCAATTTAGAGAACTATGTGAGGTACCTGGACCATGTGCGGAGCAATGAACCTAGTGAACCCCAAGGGAGGCTGAAATGACCTGAGTCACCTATGAGGTTTATAGATGCCAAGGTGAAAGAACTCAGAGAAAAGGATATGTGATGATAAAGGTTCTTTGGATGTACCATGGATAAGGTAAAGCCACATAGGGGCCAATGATGGACATGGAAAAGTCTTATCCTGAATTGTTTGTTTGCTTGATGGAATTTTGAGGACAAAATTCCTATAAGAGGGGAAGGATATTACAACCCCAACTTTTGGGTTCATTTGGTGAGAAATGTAATTTCTCATATTAAAGATATTGGAACAAGTAATGATATATATATTTTTTAATACAATAGCCATGTTGGTTGTTTTGTGGGCTTTATTGGCAATTGGGCCCAATAACAAGGAAAAGACAAAAGCAACTCCATTATTTGAGTAAATAAGAAAATGAAGAAAAGAAAGATGTAGAAACCTCTAGAAAGAAAAATAATATAATCCAAAGTTGGATTTCGTGCCTTTTGGGTTCCTTGGGTTCCAAGGAGTCCAAAGTTTCTAAGATAATACATCAAGAAAAGAAAAGATCAATTAAATATTTCTTTATTAAGAAAGAAATTGAAAACAATGATAAAATGTAGAAAATAAGTGGAAAGAGGTATAATGGAGTTATCCTTGGTGGATTTTCGTATCCAAAGGATTCCTAATGTTAAAAGGAATGTCAATGAAGAAAATAAAAAGAAAGATAAAGAAAAATCCTCAAAAAGAGATATTGTAATAAAGGAATAAACAAGATAATGAGAAATAATGAATATAGATGCATCTAGAAGGATAATAAGTATCCTTAAAAAGGAATTTCGAAATATTATAGTTTCTTGGGGTCCAAGGAGCCCCAATGGAGAAAAAGAAAGAGAAAATACCAATAATGCAAAATAAGAGGATAATGTGATACATTATTAATGAATTTTGTGGTATTGTTAAAAAGGTGGTATTTTCTACAAAAAGAAAATATAATTTTGTGGCCAATGGATTAAAAGGCAAGTACAAAGAGAATAAAAGAGGTAATTTTCGAAATCCTAATATCTAAAGAATAAACAATATTAAAGAGATAATTAGGAGAGAGAAGCTTGCTTCCTAATGAAGGAATTGGATTCCTATTGGCAAAAGGCCTTGTATCCTTGTGGATAAACACAATAGGGCATGGATACCCTCCCCTATATAAGGGGTAGACCCTCTGGTTCAAGTTCAAGACGGATCCTATGCAACACCCTCTCTTCTTCTTCATCGTTTTCATTAAAAACCCTAGCAATGGGGGTAGTGCGACCCCGGGGCAACAAGGAGCCATGGGCTGGAGTTCAGTGGAGGCACGATGGTCCCATGACACCACAGAGGAATGCAGTTGTCCTTCCCGTGCTCTAACACTTGCGCAGCATCCACTGGAAGGCTGCAAGTCATCCTTGCAGGCTGAATTTCATCCACCATAGCCATGTTTGAGGGAGAGCTGGGCAGCGCGCCAGGCACCACCGAGGGCGGCGGAGGCTGGGCACCAGTGAGCGGTGCCCCTTAGGCCTTGGAGGTGGGAGGAGAACTCCCCCCGAGCAGCTAAATTCGAGGAGGAAGACGACCCATTGGTCGTTGGTTGTTTTTGCCCCTCCACGGGCTGAAGAAACCATCAACTTAACCGAGGGCATTTTTGTCATTTCAAAATGTTTTCAACTAGCCAAGCAATGTTGGATGGAGCAGGCGATGTGGCATCCTCTGATTGGTCCAAAAAGGTAATCCTCGCCAAATTCATAACTAAATAATGGTAGCTCAGATTAGTACATATAATATATGTATTTTGCTCAGAAAAATGAGAGGAATTCAATCAAAATGGTTTTCGAGAATAATTCCTCTTGCAATTCGAAAAGTAGTGTAAGTTTTCAACTTTAATGAATTAAAGATTAAGAAACCCTATTTTGAGATGATTAATGTAATTAGTAGAGTTTAATGGATGATTAAAGTTGATATTAGCCTATTAATCATGAAAAGATACATTAAGATAAAAAAGGATGAACTTTGCATGTAATTGGTTTAATTTAGAAGTTCATGTGCATAAATATGCTTTAATGGGCCTTGTAACCTTAATATTAGTAAATGTGACTCTTAATGGTTTTAATTATTCAAAATCGTGAATATAGCTAAGATATGATTATTCTAAGCTATTTTGAGTATAAAGGTTCCTAATTGTGAATAAATACCCTTAATATGTTAATTAGGGTTTTCTAATGGATAAAATGTGGAATTAGTAATAAATGGAGTTCATAGGTGAATTGGGCCACAATAAACTATGAATTGATGATAAATGAGCATAATGATCTTGTCATGGATTAAAAGGATAAAAATGGTATCTTTGATGTAAAAGAGGCTTAATGGACTTAATTGATGGCTAATTGTGTCTTTATCTGAAAATAAGGTTATATGTTGTTAAAGGATAACCTTATTATCTTTCGTGAAGAATAGATGAGATAATTAGGGTTTGAAAATAATTGTGTAAAATTAGGGTTTAAAATAGTAAAAATGAAGTGAAACCCTCATTGCAATGGAAACCCTAAAAGTGGATTAGAAACCCTAGGAAGCGAGCGAAGTTTAATAGATCTTGATGGTATGATTAATAATAGGAAATTGTATGCATATTTCAGGATCTCATAATGTGCTTGCTTGCCTATTTGGATTTCTTAATTGAATTATTCTATCTCAAATCGGCATGACAGGTATGTGGTTATGCTTATGGATAATCGATTTAGTTTCACGGAGATTCCCGTACGTTTTTATCGATTGCCTGAAAATAACTGCTTGGATGACTTTTATTTCATGCAACTATAAAGTGACTATGATTATCACTATATATATATATATATAACTGGCTTAGATCTGGGTCTTCCTCTGTGGCTTTGCAAAGGCTAAAAAAAAGGGTAACCTAGAGCAAGGTCTAGGTTATCAAGAGATAGGGATTGGGCTACTTACGTGTAGTGCCATGCAACTCTTTAGCGCACCATGAGTTAAGGAGTGGGCTACCTACGGGTAGTGCCATGTGACTCAACCCTAGAAATTGATTCACCTATTAGGTAGGATCATGAGGTGTTTAATGGGGATCTACCATAAGGAAGGTAGCATCCAGGTCCACTGCATGGACAGCGCAGAGGATAGGGTATGTATGGATCGCACAATTATATTTAAAATGTAAAGTTGTTTTTTGAACTGTAATTGACTACAATATGTTGTTATGGTTAATTGCATGATTATTATTTCCCCCACATACCAGCGTAATTCATTTATGCTGACCGATGTTTTGTTTTTCGACCTTTTAGGTTCAAGTGAAAAGAACAAACAATAAAGTGGAATATGTGAAAGTAAATGGGAATTAAAGTACAAAGGAGGATTAGTTAGAATAGACTCCAAATGTGGATAGAAGTAGATATCCAAATTTTTGAAAAAGGTATGCAAAGTTAATTTTTATTACAGCCTTTCAGTTTAGTTTAGTATAATTTGATAATTATTATTGATTATTTGTTGAACCTTTGATCCAGAAATTGGGATAACGGCTCTGACCTCTTGGTCTCTCTTAATTGGGGGTTACTGGGTGGCGGGGTTGTTACATGGATAGTCATAAGTGTAACCATGTACCTCTTGTAGAACCATGCGGATTATCAATTCACACTTTAAGCATATTATCCAGTCAAGCAAGCAAAGAAGAATCTAATCATTTAATATGCATGTATGTAAATCCTAAAGTGTCACCATCATTAAACGGATTGTACCCTACTAAGGTCCTAATCTAAGATTTTAGGGTCTGAGTGAGGAATAATGCTATAAAAACTATTTCCATCGCATATTGATTATTAGGTGAAACCCTAATTACTATATCCAACATATCCTCTCATTTTTTTATCATTCCAACATATCCTCTCATGACGATCACTTTGATCTGATTAGATTCGTTAACAACATAGCAAGTTTATCATTAACCCTAATTCTTCATATTCATGATTATCTTGATTTCTCATCTTGTTCAGTAATATCATCTAATAGAATAAAAGAAATGTTCTAATCTTTTCAATTTGTCAATGTTCAAATTTAGGGTTTTTAGACTCTAATAACAACTGAATCACATATTAGCATGACGTTGAGAACTACAAGCATAATTAATCATTAGAAGTATCATATTTGGATTCTACACATTTTTCAATTAATTTGGTAAATAATTTTCCTATTTTTTTATTATCCTAGAAAATATCACAATATTTTGTATTATCAAGGAGATTACCTCTTAAGTGGATGATGTAGTCGATCCTTATTGGGCCACACTGCCTAATCCACGGCCCAAACTCTCATGCTTCTTTCCTGTGTTAATTGAGATTGGCAATTGATTAAGCTGCTAGTTTAGTACTTGAAATGAGCATCTAGAGTCCAGGAATCGATTCAACCATCCTGTCTTGCTCCAGGTCCTGTCCTGGTGAGGCAATCCTGCCACCCCTTCCTCCTCCACATTATACTCTCCCTCTCTGTCAGTGCCCCTTCCCTAGCTCCCCGGCTCCTAAAGTGGCCCTCCTGCTCATGATGCACAACCTCATGAGGGTCCTGTGTTGTGAGGGCTCCACTCTAGAACAGGTCATCTTCATTCCATTCTTTACCTTCGAACCTCCCTTCGTTAGTGTTAGGGTCCCATGGATGGGATCCCATAGTCCAAGTCTAGCAGTACGACTTGATCCTCGTAAGGCAAGTCATGTTGCACTTGATGTTGCCAAGCATGTAACTAGACCTCAAGGTGGGATGCATCCTCATCGAAGACCCATCCATGTTCTTCCCTTCTTCCTAAAGAAACCCTTGCCACCCTCCATAACCATCATAATAGGTTGTAGCTATAGGCACAAGAATCCTCTTCCGCTTCATCAAAGTGTCATCAAAGAAAGGAAGGTGAGGAGGAAAGAAGATGGTCTGTAGAGAGTTTTTGGGGAAAGGGAGTAAGGTTTGTCGAGTATTTAGAAGTTAGTTGCATCAGACCCATATACACACACACACACACACATATATATATATATATATATATATATATACATATACATATATATATATATAGTCACGCTAGAATACACTCGAGTGTACATGTCATGTCGTGCACCCCAATGGTGTTTGCCTATCTAGACCATGTTTTTCCAAAATAAAATCCATTGATCTTCATGGTTACAATAATAATAGGTTACATACAAATTTTGAACTCATTTGGATGAGTGTAATTCACTCATCCAAGGACAACAAAATTGATGCACAAAACTAATTTGAAATACATGATTTTTGCCTCCTTTAGATGCACAACCTATAAGTGTTCAAATGAGCTAAAATTTATTATGTAGTATGTTATTATGATAATTAAGAAGATCAACAGTTTAGATTTTTCAAAAATTCATTGCATCTTAAAAAATGGCTGGGGTGTATGGTGCCTCTGGTACACTCAAGTGTACACTAGCTTGACTCTCTCTCTCTCTGTCTCTCTCTCTCTCTCTCTCTCTCTCTCTATATATATATATATATATATATATATATATATATATGTATACGCCAAAGTGCATCTTTAGGTCTAGGGGGAAAAGCCAATGGGAAAGAAATGGGTTAGGGACAGAGACTTTCTATCTTTCCGTATTGATTACTTTCCAACAATGTGGTTCAATGTTATACACAAAACTACAATACACATTGTTATTTTACCCTATTATTTTTTATTTTTACTAAGTTCTTCCTTTTTCTCATGGTTACTACCAAAACTCATGGAAGTACATATAATTGTACCAAAAGAGAGCATTTAATAGATTTCCAATAGGGTGACTTATATATATCCATTTATGTCCTTCAAGTGTTACTTCAATTAAAATACAAACTTCACATAAAAAGCCATAAAGGAAAAAATATTGCACTTTATTAGATAATTTGATCATTCTTTCTCTCACTTTTTGATAACTTCCTCAAAATAAATATAGGAACTCATAAAGATATTTCCCAACTTATATCTAATTGTGTGATTTTATTGGAATATCTTTCATATGCAAAGCTTGTGCCTTTTAACATTATTTAAAATAATACCATTATCTCATGTATTATCCTTCTTCTCCCAATTTCTATAATTCTCCTTTTTTCCTTATTATTTTCAAGTACACAAAAGATCAACGACAATATTCTTGTTTGATGCCTCAATATGGTGTTGTCAATCTTGGCTAGACAATTATCCTTTAATTATCTAAAATACCATAAATATTATTTTATTTTAGAAACTTTCTTATTATTTCATTCACCATATCATAAGGCCATTATTATTTATTCATGTACAAATTTATTTCATTTATTTATCTTGTGCCACAAGCACGCATGCCACCAAGGTAACCAATATTATTATTCCACTAATAATACCATTGGGGAAAATTTATTAATCAAAACATGTTATATATTTAATAAATTCAATTTCAAAAAATTGAGGATATTATAGTAAGTGTCCCCTTCTCCTATATATAAGAAAGGCATTTCTCTTATCAATATATCGACTTGCCTTGTATTTTCTTCTTTATAAATGGTATTCACTATAATGCAACACCTCTAAATTAGTATTGTACATTGTGATAAATAATAATGAACTGAACACTTATATTTATGAGCACATAGCACATATATATTATTACAATACATATACAAAACTGAATAAAATATTTTGATGTGATTTTAATGATAATGTTTTTATTACAATTACAATTGTACTACACTAAAATATTTTTAAAGAAGCAACGTCCACACCATGACCACTAGTTGAGGTTATTATTCTTGACACAATATTAAGGTTATTTGTGGATATAATTTTTTCTTTACAACTTTCTCATCCTTAATTATTGTATGTTACAGAATAAAAAGGAATAAATATTTTTTTGACAATTTTCATATTTACGCTTACAACAAATCAATAATATGGAAATGAATAGAATTTAAGTTTCAAAAATGGAAGTAATGTTTCTAGAAAATGAGTTCTGCATAACTTATGACACACTAAATCAATTGTAGAATATATGTGTTACCATAAATGTATGGGACAATTGAATGAATACATTATTGGGAGTTTCTTAAAGGAAGGGTATCAAGATGAAAGCAATACAAACCATGGTTTAGTTCAAAAATAACTTAGGACATGAGAAATACCACAACTGCATCATTTAGGTGAAAACACCTTATATTTAGACTCCTACTTTATACTATGTTGTGATGGTACTAGGAATGAATCATAAATATGTTGGATGTATACATTTTCTCCCATGAAAAGCTTTATGCAGATTGATACATAAGTAGGGGTGATGGTTGTTGTTGTGTGTTAGCTCAACTAGACTGTTTGTTGATCCCAGCAAATATTGAATTGTAACATACACAATCTTGACAGTTCCCTAGAGTATGTATTGTTCAATATGATTTTCCATTTGTTTATGTATGAATAGTTGTATTGAACCTCAAACATAATATAATTGATTAAAAAACCTAGATGTGACCTTCATATCTATGTTTGATATGATACTTACTAGGATTATGTTCAGAGTGAACACTTCATCTATGCATACATTGGAAAGTCTTGGAGCATCCCATTTGATTTGAGAGGGAAAAAGTGAAAAGACTCGGTAAATATATGCTTAGTCACCCATATTGAATCAATGTTATGTGATGACCTCGACAAACCTAACACAAAATCCTTTTTCATGTGTTCTCACTTCCACTCAAGTGTCAGGAGTGGTTCCAAGGTTCCTAGTGGCTTCTGATGCTTAAGTTCAACCTATGATAACACACCAAATGTGGAAAGATGCTTAGATGCATCTTTCTTCATCTAAGTCACCAATACAACTCTTTCATATTACATTAAATCTTTGAACTATCTAGATGGAAGAAAAACATCAATGAATACAATCATCATCAAGAATCTTATATTCATATGAATTTCTATAGGAAAACACAAAATGTTTTGAAGGTATAATAGCCTGAAAGATGTACATGGAAACTCCCATTTCTTTCCCTTAATCATTCAGTGAATAAAGTGAACTAAATGTACATATTTATATTGCAATTTTCTAATCCTATCGTACAAAATGGGTCTAACCTACATATATTATGGGAAATCAAAGCACTCATATCTCTGACTCACTAACACAACTCTTCTTGCAAAATTCATGGGAAATATTTTGTCAAAGGTTTATGTGGAAGACTTCCTACTCAAAGCATATCCTTCCATGTTGCTTTACCAGGATGTTAATTAATAGTGACATGATATTCCTTAATCAAAAACCATTATCACTGGATCTGGTTGAATTCTTTCTATGTAAAAATATATCAGATGGTCCTCTGGTCTACTAAAATGTTACATGTCTCATCGTACAGATAGTAACACCAGCTCCTCAAGGAAGGTAACATTGTTGCTAGTCCAAGATCATACATCAGATAGTTTGTTTATTGTTTTTTATCTTCTGTGACACTTATGCTATCACCTTTCTTTCATGTGTCGGCACACATTCATGACTTTTACTAGATGGATCACATGATACTATGTTTCCTCTATCATCTTTGGGAAAATTCGAAACCTTTAGTAAGGCCTACCTTTCTTTTAATTACCAAAAACTTCGTTAACATGCATCTAACAATAAGTATGCCAAAAAATTTAAAAAACATATAGAAGCTTGATTCAATATGAACTAGACTCTCTTTATGATAAATATGCCAAACTTTATGTAAGGCCCCAAAACTTACTTAATGATTTGAACAAGCTTAATTATAATAATTGAATTCTTATAGCCCTAATATAAACTTGTGATATTATTTGAAATGATAATACAAGCTTACATTTCAAATTTGGTCCAATTTGGATACTGTTTGAGCAAATTATGAAATTTTATGCACATTTTGGACTTTTCTACAATTTACCAAATTGAGAGGTTTTATTTGCAATTTATCACTTTCATTATTTTCCTTGGATATTCTATCATCATTATTGATCTTGTTGAGCCATGGGGCTCCTATTTAAACCTTGGTTTGAAGGTGTTTTCTCCAATGGTATTTTAGGGTTTACCCCTTCACGGATGAGCTACCTTTAGTAGCTATCAACTAATGAATTATTTGATTGCTGGGAAATTAGAAAAAGGAATTACAAGCATGTCTATACATAAGGTGAAGCTTCTTGTGTGTGTTCCTGTATATTCTTAATAAATTAAGGCCATGGACACTTGGATAGATATTAGCCTTCAACTTTTTATTTTTCTTTATCTTAAAGTTTCATATACTTATCCCCAAGCACCAGAACGAGCCATTTTCTCTCCACCACTTCCCTCCTTCTCCCATAATAGTTCTCCCTATGTGCTTCTGTGAATTTTTATGTCCAAATAAGAAGAAATTGGGGATCTTCATGGAAAAAGGATCTAGGGTTGCAATTGACTTCATTTTAGGGTTGAAAAGGCTTCCTTCTAGTGATCTTGTCCTAAAAGAGTAAGAATTCCCTTCTTTCCTCCGTCTGTTTCTTTTTTATCCTTCCTCCTAGCTTTCTCCAGGTCAGAACCTTTTTATTATATGGTATAAATTTCTCTAAAACTCTAAAACCCTACCTTTCTTGCTCCTTATGCTTAGGGTTTGCTCATATGATGAAGAAATGTGCTAGATGGACGAATTCATAGCTTATTCTTGGATTGTCTAACCTACCTTCTCAAGTTTTCTTCTATTTGGGATTTCATTTTATCATTATAGGCAAGTTTTATAACTTGCTCCACGTTTATTGCTTACCATAAGCTTTCTAGATCATGTTCTTGCTTGAAAATGATGATCCATGCACTAAAAAGCAATGCTTGACTTGGATTTCGATTTTTATAATGTTCCATGTTCTGATTTCATTTCTATATGAACCTATGATCAAGTGTATGTTATTCCTAAGGTATAATATGACTTATATCAGGTTTGTTTTACAACCTATGGTTCTAAGCACCTATCAACCAATGGTCAATTTTAGGGTTTAAAGCTGATTTCTTCTCTAAACCCATGACCCGATGATGGTACCATTGCAACAACCCTATGGTGTTGTCTTCATGATAACTAATGGTCAAGATCAAAGGTGTCCGATGATGGTGACAACCTATGGTCACCCTCTTAGGTCAGGTTTTGGATCAATTAGAAATTCAATGATCAACCAATAAGTACCCTACTGATGTTATCAATCAATGATGACATTAGCTTAATATTTGATGTTGATTAATGAATATCGTGTTGATCTAACAACCTATGGTGATTTAATGATCACTAATGATGGTGGATCAGGTCTCTACAACCTATTCTGAGTTAAGAATTGTAGTTATAGCATCAATTAAGCCTTAGATCAATGCTTTCTTGGGTCACTTTGATGCAATGGTCGAACCGATATTGTAATTGATGGTTTTAACATATGAACTTGACCCAATGGTCAAGATCTAATGTTTATTCCTCCAATAAAGTGGAATGATGGATAATTTAATATGTTGGTCCTAATAATGTGATTTATATGGTTTCCTTTATATAATCAACTTAAGGAGCTTACTTGTCGAAAATGGGTGGCTTCTTTTAAATGAAATGTCGATTGTGGGTTTTACCCTACTCTCAAGGGAACTTTTTGTGTTGTTAATCAAGGGATGTCTAGTGTTAAATGGTGACTCTTTATAGATAACAACTAAAGGACTTCATAGGTATTTTATCCATGGTGTTTACTTATGTAAACAACCAATGGTCTTACCTTTTAAACATCTAATAGTTCTAGGTGACTTTGTGGTATGGTGATATGGGTTGATGATGGAACAAATGGAGGGTTACCCTTAATAAGATAGTCTTACCTATTCACTCATATGAATAGAAGGGATGACAATCATATTGTGTTTATATGTAACCCTAAAAAGGTAAATCTTGTTATACCTAGATTTAATATAACTAAATGATGGTAATTGGGTATGAATAGTCCTTGAATGACTAATACAACCATGGAGTACTCTATTACTATTGTTGAAACCCTAGTATTCTATGACCCGATGGTTACACCATGATTTATGTGTGGGTTCATACCTGTGAATGGTAAGGAATGTGATCGTGATGCTTCACCTTATGCATCCATGATCCAATTGGGATGTTGTGAGTTAGGGTTTGGGTATAAGTGTTGAGTAACATTGATATAATTTATCATGTTGAGCCTAACTCTAATGCAAATAGATAAATATGAGTATTCATGTTTAACATTCTTATATGATGGAATGATGGTGGAATAACCTCCTTAACATGATTATAACATTAATGTGTTAATTGGTGGTAATCATAGCCACATGGTTGATACTTTCTTATGCTAAACTTGTGCAATATGAATATGATGAGTGTTAATCATATCTAGATTCCTTGCATGTTGATGTAATAAAGGAATGATCTTAATGTTAATATAACCCTGCTATGATTTTTTATGAATATCTCCTAGCTCATTACTGCAATATTGTGTTGATCTGGTGTATTATATGTAAGTGATGTTATTGAGCCTTGTTATAAGACATTGAAAGATAATGATGATCTTGCAGGGAATAATATGATCGTCTTAATGACCTTTGGGCATAGTTGAGCCTTGAATGAGGTGTAATCCTCTTGTGTTGATAAGGGTTGATACCCTATGATATTGTGAAAAGGATTTATATCTTGTGATAGTATGATGGTCTTAATGACCTTTGGGCATGATTGAGCCATGAATGAGGTGTAATCCTCATGTATTGATAAGGGTTGATACCATGTGATATTGTGAAAAGGATTTATATCTTGTGATAGTATGATGACTAGTGCGGTCTCATGAATGGAAAGTGAATAGTACATTGTGATGATGAGATGAGAAATTATATTTCACACATTTTATATCTTTTGAAGTTGTGATATTTATGTGCTTGTTAGAAGTGAATTAGGGTTTGAATGTCCACTTGTTTGATGTAGCCTTAATTCACCCAATTGGCATAACTAATCAAGAGAAACTCTAATCATGTAGTGCCCTGTGCCATAAATCAATATGAGTGTCAGAATTTTCCAGATGGTGAAACAAGTATTCCTAAGGGAAACTCGGATTGCATACTATTGAGTATGTGGGGGTGGCAAGTTGTGGATATATATGTGTCATCCACAATGTAGATTGTGGAGGTTGGCTATGGTCATGCCTCATACATCAGATGTGATTGAGAATGGTTGCGGTTGTGTCTCGGTGATTATATATGTGATAAGATTGGAGGACAACTATGGTTGTACCTCAGATGGTAGGGTATGCATACCCACATCCATTCACTAGTGACATGACTTGTACAAAGGACAGACTAGGTTATTAGTAGCTTGACATTATGTGTCGCTGTGGTGGACCTATACTGACCGGGGGCGGAGAAGATCTTAGGAGTCTGGATCTTCCTAGATCTTGTATGGCATTGATTTCGACTTAGCAGTGGTCAGTTGGATTTTGAGTGGTATCCTCAAATTCCTTAGGGAATTATAAAAGATGTAATACAGTCGTATAGCATATATGTTTAGGGTTATACACAATGCTTCACATTGGATGATAACCCTTATTTGTTCTCTTTCCATAAATATTATGCGTAGTGCAATTAAGAGATAGTAGATATACTTATGTTGTGGATACATTTAAGATTATAGATGCATACATACAGTAGCCATGATTATGTTGATAACTATACTACTATTGCTGATTATAATCATGATGCTAGCTATCTCATGTTGTTAGTTATGTTTAGCATGCTAGCCATGCCTTTGTAACTAGAGATGCGTATAATGCTAATCATGCTTATCCATATAGTTGTGCTTATGTTGTTAGCTCTTTTTATGATGTTGATATGTTCAACCTATTAGACATGCTAGTGTTGATAGATATGCTTATGCTATTGAATTGCTTATTTTGATAGAGATTCTATGTTACTAGACTTGCGCATGATGTTAGATATGCATATGCTATTGAATTGCTTATTTTGTCAATAAGATAAAGGATGATAGCCTGGCTAATGATGATAGTTATTATCTGCTCCTTTATGTATTTTGTTAATCATTAGTGCTGCTGAGCTTATTTGTTATATCTGATTAAACTGTTTGACTAATTAATTACTTAAAAATGTTTTAATCAATAAACGTTGTTGGATGTTATATCTCTTGTTGGGACATGGGTCTCACCCTTGTGGTTTGCCACATTTTTTTAGGTAATCGAAAGTGACGAAAACAAACTTGTGACAGCAAAGAGGAGCAATAGTAATGAATCCTTGAGAAAGTTGATTACATGTCTAGTGTGTCCTAGAGTCATCCATGTACTCTCAGGTACGGGAAGGAAAAGTTTGTATATGGTGTTTCAAATGAATTGAAATTTTGTTAGCATGTTATTGTTTGTTGTGTGGCATATACAAATATTGTTCTCCTATGTATATATGTTGTGGCTAAGGTGATAGAACAAATTGGTATCAAATTCTTGGCATAGTATGGATATAACAAAGATGTTGGGCTCTTATGAAAATGTTTTTGAGCAGTTGCTGATGTTGAAATTGGTTTTTATTTACCCATATTTTTGGGTGTGTAGTTAGTTGGTGATTGATTGTATTTTATGTTTTGCGTAATCTCGTTTAGTGTAACGGGTTCTACCAAGTTGGTATCAGAGCTTTAGGTTCACTTAGTTTATAGGGACACTAGGACTTAAGACTAGGATGATGTCTATGTTAGGAACATGACACAAAAACATGGCGGATACTTCCTAATCTCAGTACTTGGATGCCCTGGCCAGGTATTCAATTATTGAAGAAAGGTAAGTATGGAATTCTTAGATTGTTATCTTTATGATTACTCTGATCAAGTAGTCATTTTGAGACAATCTAAAGAGCATAATGAATAAGAAATAATGGTGTGAATATCTCAATCCTACCTTAAAGAAGATGAGAATTGCATCATTATCTATCAAAACTTGAATCTTTGGTAACTATAAGAGAAAGATAAAACACCATGAAATCTAAATTTGAATACAAATAAGGAAAAGAGAATTTATTGAAAATGTGATTCAAGAAGATAATAAAGTAAAAGACAGATAAGACTATGCTTATAAAGTGATTCAAGGTATGAAATCCACATAAGATGGAGAGAACTCCAATGATAAGTATAAAATAAGAAGATAAATGAGAAAAATAACAAAGGAATAAGGTGGAACCTGAGTTAATCTCAGACCAAACTATGTGTGTAAGAAAGTGTTAATGTAAAATAAACATGGCATTTGAAAGAAACTAAGGCAGATGATCCATGTTTGTTGAAGAAAATGTGGAATATGATGATTTACCTGTTGATAAGTGGTTGAAAAACATAATAAAATAAGAAAACATACCCAAGTGTGATAAATAGTCATAAAGGAAGGAGTAATGAGATATGTTAATCATGATGATTCCTATGCTAATGGCAAGGAACCCAAAATGAAAAGGGTAAAATGATACATTAGAAGTTGTAACTTGTATACTGAAAATAGAATTGGTTACCTTTTTGCTATTGACCCTTGAACAATGTTGCTATGATGTGGGAAGTGTTTTTCCCTTTGTGTCTTTCCTTTCCAGGGCACAACTTTCAACTGGATCATTTCCACTTGGTATGTGTGGATTCATTGTAAACATGAGGGTGGATAGCTTATTATAGCATAAGGTTGCTTGGATTACGGTTCCTGGATCATAAAGTTTGTGATGAGTTTGCATTTGAGCCTTCCAATAATTAGGAAGACTCCTCTTATATGTCTTGTGATTTTATTATGTTGGTAAAAGTAGATGAGATAAGGATGTGAATTCCTTATAACACAGGAGGTGGATACCAAGGTAATGAGTCTTAGTATCCAAGATGTATCAACAGTATGAGAAATATGTGAAGGTTGGAGATGTTTATTAAATGAACATTCTAAGTTTTTCTCTTGCTTAGAGAGAGAAAGTGAGTTGATGATGACCCTCTAAATGTTGTTTGGAAAGAAGAAGAAAAAAAAGTGATTCTATAATGTTGTGTATGGTTCAGTGATAGCTGGGCAAGACCACTATCAAGGATAAATGGTTTGTTGGTCAATAGATATGTGATGATGTGTTCCTTTAAGATAAACATATGATCAAATATCAATGCATAAGAGTTAGATTGGATGACATAATTCACATGACCATGATGAGTTTAGAGTTATGTCCTATAGACTAACCAATGTACAAATAGAATTTATGAATAGGAGGAACAGAGTGTTCCAGTAATGTCATACAAGTTATATCAAACTTTGAAAAGGATGACATGTCAAAGTATTTCAAATATGGTCAAAAATATGATCAATATTTCTTCAAAAACCTTAGGGTTGCCGAAGCAACAATAGCTATGAGACAAGTTGAACAAGAGTGAGATGGGGTTGATTAAATTTCTTAATGGGATCATGATATGTATTCTAAGTAGGTTGTGTAAATCCTAGTAAGGTGAAGATAATGTTGTTGTTTCACCCCTAATAAGGTTGACTAGGAATGATGTTACCTTGTATGGAATGATAGCTGCCAGTGTCGGCATTTCTTTTGATGCTGAAAAAGAACTGACAAGAGCTCTAGTGTTAGTGTATAAAAAAAGATGGAAACATTGCCTTTTTTTATGCTTCAAGGAATGGTATAGGACACATGGAATGATTGGTAAAAAGCTAGCAAGTATGACTTTTGAGTACTGTATTGATACAATAGATATAATTTCAGGATGATAGCTAGAATTTAAAGTTGAACATTATTGTTAGATTTGTATAGCTGGCACAACAAGTTTTTGTGTTCCATCTTTGCAAATCTCTTCTTATGTGGGGGGTTTTGTGCTGACCCAAGAGGAGATATGTATGAATTATGTGACATTACCATGATATGCAAGTAACCATGTGAAGGTAATAGGATGAGGTGTAAAGGAAGTACCCATCTTTGTTTACCTTGGATTTCAGGGGTGAAATCCCTATTAGGGGCTTATAGTTGTAAGGCCCCTAAACTTGCTTAATGAGTTCAACAAGCTTAATTATGATAATTGAATTATTATAACCCTAATATAACCTTGTGATATGCTTTGAAATTATAATTCAAGCTTAAGTTTCAAATGTGGTCCAATTTGGACACTGTTTGAGCAAGTTATGCAATTGTATGCACATTTTGGACTTTTTTGTAATTTACCCAATTGAGAGGCTTTATTTGCAATTTATCACTTTCATTATGTTCTTTGTATATTCTCTCATCATTCTTGAGCTTTTTTATCCATGGGGTTCCTATTTAAACCTTAGTTTGAAGGTGTTTTCTCCAAGGATATTTTAGGGTTTAGCCCTTCACAGATGAGCTACCTTTAGTAGCTATCAACTAATGAATTATTTGATTGGATGGGAAATTTGACAAAGGAAATCTAAGAAGTTCTATACACATGGTGGGAGATTTTTTTGTGTGTGTTCTTGTATATTCTTAATAAATTAAGGCCATGGACACTTGGATAGATATTAGAACTTCAACTTTTTTTTCTATATCTTAAAGTTTCATATAATTATCCGCAAGCACCAAAATGAGCCATTTTCTCTCCACCACTTCCCTCATTCTCCCATCCTTTTTCTCCCTCTATGCTGCTGCAAATTTTTCTGTCCAAAGAAGAAGAAAGTGGGGATCTTCTTGGAAAAAGGATCTACGGTTGCAATTGACTTCATTTTAGGGTTGAAAAAGCTTCCTTCTAGTGATCTTGACCTAAAAGAGTAAGAATTCCCTTCTTTCCTCTGTATATTTCTTTGTAATCCTTCCTCCTAGCTTTATCCAGGGCGTAACCTTTCTGTTCCATGGAAGAAATTGCTCTAAATCTCTAAAACCCTACCTTTCTTGCTCCTTATGCTTAGGGTTTGCTCATTTGATGAAGAAAGGTGCTAGATTGATGAATTCATAGTTTATTCTTGGATTTTCTACCCTACCTGCTCAATTTTTCTTCTATGTGTGATTTAAACTACTCATTAGAGGCAAGTTTTATAAATTTCTCCATGTTTATTGCTTACCATAAGCTTTCTAGATCATGTTCTTGCTTGAATATGATGATCCATGCATTAAAAAGCTATGCTTGACTTGAATTTCAATTTTTATAATGTGCTATGTTCTGATTTCATTTTTAGATGAACATTTGATCATGTGTATATTATTCCTAAGGTAAAATATGACTTTTATCAGGTTGGTTTGACAACCTATGGTGCTAAGCACCTATCAACCAATGGTCAATTTTAGGGTTTAAAGTTGATTTCTTCTATAAACATATTACCCGATGATGGTACCATTGCAACAACCCTATGGTGTTGTCTTCATGATAACTGATGGTCAAGATCAAAGTTGTTAGATGATGGTGACAACCTATGGTCACCCCCTTAGGTCAGCTTTTGGATCAATTAGAAGTTTAATGATCAACCATTAAGTACCCTATCGATGTTTTCAATCAATGATGACATTTGCTTAATCTTTGATGTTGATTAATGAATATAGTGTTGGTCTAACAACCTATGGTGATTTAATGATCACTAATGATGGTGGATCAGGTCTCTACAACCAATGGTGAGATAAGCATTGTATTTGTAGCATCAATTAAGCCTTAGATCAACGGTTTCTTCGGTCACGTGATGCAATGGTCGAACCTATATTGTAATTGATGGTTTTAACATATGAACTTGACCCAATGGTCAAGATCTAATGTTTATTCCTCCAATAAAGTGTAATTATGGATAATTTAATATGTTTGTCCTAATAATGTGATTTATATGGTTTCCTTTATATAATCAACTTAAGGAGCTTACTTGTTGACAATGGATGGCTTATTTTCAATGAACAGTCAATTCTGGGTTTTACCCTACTCTCAATGGAACTTTTTGTGTTGTTAATCAAGGGATGTCTAGAGTTAAATGATGACTCTTTCTAGATAACAACTCAAGGACTTCATAGGTGGTTTATCCAAGGTATTTACTTATGTAAACAACCAATGGTCTTACCTTTCAAACATCCAATGGTTCTGGGTGACTTTGTGATATGGTGATATGGGTTGATGATGGAACAAATGGAGGGTTACCCTTAATAAGGTAGTCTTACCTATTCACTCATATGAATAGAAGGGATGATTGTAACACCCCAAATTTCACAAACTAAGTAGAAGCATACATCTTATTGGGATGTCACAAACATGATCATCATTGCATCAAAATAAAGTTTAATTAACCATCACATGATACATAATTTGCAATTGTCATATCTCAAGTTCCATGACACAAAAACTTAAACTTCAAACTAAATTAAACTAGTACATATTCTCAACATTGATTGAAAAACTAAACTAGATGCCATATGATAGTTGGCACCCCACCAGGTATAAACTCTTAGTTTGTCCTTGAAATGTATGTTCCTTGCTTAAGCTCCTTGCTTATTCTCTCCTCCTATAGACATCGCATCCCCAGCCATGCATTCAAAACATAAAACATGTTAGAGTAAGTGGCATTGAGTATTGTTATAATATCATAATAACTGGGAAATAAGAAAAGTCATAAAAGTAATTGAACAATAAATCTTTGATTCACATAATATGCTCTTAATTGGTTAATTATAATGTCTTTTACTCTTATGCACCAACTATGCTCATAAGGCACATAGGCTCAACTGATGTTCCACTTGAACTCATGATTTGCACAAACGTGCCATAACTATGCTCCACTTGAGCTCATGATTTGCACCTGAGTGCCATAATATTCCATTTGAACTCATGAATTGCACATAAGTGCCATAATGTTCCATTTGAACTCATAAGGCCCGAGGGCTCAACATTAACATAATAGGGACAAAATAATGTAATCAGTTACATGATTAATCAATAACTTCACATAATGATCATTTACTGGGATTTAACATGAACATGACATAGATTCTTGAAATCAGAAATTTAAAACATAAGGATCTTATGATAACTTTTGGAAGCATTAACTTAAGACTTTCTGAAAATTTAACACATAACTATCATATGGTTTAACTTGATCATCATGATACAATAATCTTAATATGATTGAAAACCATTACTTAAATACTCAAAAAGCATGGACCTGCTTACCTATATTGGAGCAAGCCCTAATTATTCTCCCTAATTCTGAGTCACTCTTATATTCTTGAAATTATATGATTCATATTAATCACCATCATTAATATGCATTAAACCCTAAGTTTATCCTTTTAAGGAAACGAGGTTTGATATTGTATAACTAGGGTATGAAGACACTGAAAACATGTTCCTTGTCGAAAAACCTTTCCAACGAATATTTTCGGGTATTTTTCTAATAAGCAGTTGATTTATCGTGAATTTCTAAACAATTGACCAATTAGAAATCTTGGAAAATCCATGTGGGCTTGGGGCCCATATCTAGTTGGCCCAATCAGGGCTGGCCGTGCAAGCAAAGATGCCTCACTGGGATGGACCCGCAGCCAACAATGCAAAACCCCAAAACACCCCTGGACCAAAAATCACTTGACTAGCAATGGATGGGCATGATGGTCTTCTTCTGACCAGGCTTCTTCTTCATTTGTTAGAGAAGAGATCAGCAACAGCCGATGGAAACGGTGAAGATCCTTGTTCCACTAATCCTCCAAGTCGAAACTGTACAAGAAACCAAGATTAGAGGCGAATCTGTCGCAACCTAACGAAGGGAACGAGCCCTGAATAGGGCTGATCAGTGGTCAAGGAACCCAAAAACACCATCCCGCCATGGCAGGGATAGGGACAAGCAGGGATAGCGGTAAGTACCACATCGCAATGACAACCAATCACACAGACTGATCTGAGACACCTTCACAAAGTCGGATACAGCCGTAACAATGTCCGAGAAGCTGAAAGTGCTGACATTGTTTTTGGGTATTAGACGGAAGATGAAAGAGGGAAAGCAAGTTGAGTACCGTTTTGGATGAAATTGCATATGCGGAAGCTCCGTGGAGGTCCCCTGGTTCACGACGATGTTCCAGAGAGGTTCAAAGTGCCATCTACTCTCATCTCAGACCGCCGCTAGGGTAGAGGGAGAGCTAGATATCAGAGGTAGGGCTACGGGAAAAATGAAGGCAAAAGGGTTCACAACTTTGTTTCCAGGTGCTTCGTGAAGATTTTCGGGGGCATACTTATAGGTTTCGAGGCGAGAGGGAGATAGATTTGCTTGTGGTGAAAGAAATAGGGGAACCCAGATAGAGTCCTAGCCGACCCAGGGCCCTAGGGCATGAAACCCTATCGTGTAAGGGGTCAGAAGGTTCGATATGGAGTGAGGATTGTGAGGGGGTGATTGGTTTGCAGTGGGAGTCAACAGAGAGGGAGATAGGGAGGGCGGCAGCCAGCCACCACTGCTCCAGTCTGAGTAGGACTTAGACGGGTGAGAAAGATGGCCACGGACCGTCAGATGGGTCTGCATGACCAATGATTAAAGGGGGGTCATCCGATAGGGTGAAATAAAAAGGAAAACTAGAAAAAAAACAGTGTGACAGCGTATTAAACCAAACTTTAGGATAGATCATCAAATCAACTAAATACTTGTTAAAAACTATAGATAAACTTCCTAAATTCATTAGAGGGGTCAAATGAAGCCTAAATGACTTCAAATTTACCCCACAAGCTAATTAGAGGGTCTAGAATCTCTCAATCTAATTGGATTTGCATTTTGTTGCTCTTTTGTTCATCAATTTCATATAGGTTGCTAATTTAATACATGCATTATAAAAATGTGACATTGATAGTATTATCGTTTACTAAATGAGATATTTAAGCCAAATCTAGGTTTATGACATTATTTCATCATATATTTTCCTAAGAGGTCATTGAATTCCATTTTGTTAGCTAAAAGCTTAAACTTGCAAGCTAGGGTTTCACATTAAGGTACATTAATAGATCTAGGATTTTTATGATGTTAAAGTGATAATCATATTGTGCTGATATGCAAGCCAAAAGAGGTATAGCTTGTTATACCTAGATTTAATATAACTAAATGATGGTAATTGGGTATGAATATTCCTTGAATGACTAATACAATCATGGAGTACTCTGTTACAATTGTTGAAACCCTAGTATGCTATAACCCAATGGTTACACCATGATTTATGTGTGGGTTCATACTTGAGAATGGTAAGGAATTTGATTGTGATGCTTCACCTTATGCATCCATCATCCAATGGGTATGTTGTGAGTTAGGTTTTCGGTATAAGTGTTGATTAGTAACATTGATATAGTTTATCATGTTGAACCTAACTCTAATGCAAATAGATAAATATGAGAATTCATGTTTAACATTCTTTTATGATGGAATGATGGTGGAATAACCTCCTTATCATGATCATAACCTTAATGTGTTAATTGGTGGTTATCATAGCCACATGGTTGATACTTTCTTATGTTAAACATGTGCATTATGAATATGATGAGTGTTAATCATATCTAGAATTTTTGCATGTTGATGTAATAACAGAATGTTCTTAATGTTAATATAACTGTTATGACCCGTTTCAAAGTTAACCCATAAGTATCATGATTAGTCCATAATTAAGTTAATTGAGATAAGTTAAGTGCTCATGTGATGGTTAGTGCATCATCAGGTTGATTAAGTAGAATTAAATACACAAGACACAATTAGTGCATAATTAAGGTGATTTAGGTTCAGTTAAATGCTGAGATGCAATTAGTTATTTGATCAAGTGAGACAGTCAAATTAGCATGATTATTCGCTTTGAGATTGTAGTGGATTTTGTGCTTGACATTTTGTAAGAGAAATCATCTTAATCGGATACTCGAGGCGAGAGTTATAACATTTCTTAGAAACTTGGACCTAGGATGCAATTTTTCCAGTATTTGGCTATATTATCTTTTCCCTTTCCCTTTCTTCTTTATCTCTTCTTCAACGATTATTTCGTGAACCGACAGAGCGGCCGGCGCCCAATCTACCCGATAGAACAGCAGCAAGAGGCGAACGGCTGGGCGATTTTTCTCTCGAGCCTCAGCTAGATTCCACGGCGCCACCTCCGTCCATCCTTCTTCTTCCCTTCCCCTTCCTCTTCCTGCCAACAGATCGCCCGAGCTGCTTGGGCAGCCGGCGGCCAAGCTGCAGCGCAGCAACTGCACGGCTCCGACCAGGAGCCCTAGGGCATGAGTAGAAGCATCAAGACGGCTGCCCTAACTCCGCCTTGGTGATCCGAACTTGATTTCGTAGCTTCCCCACCTCCATCACGCCACCTGCGCTCATCTAACCAGGGGTGATACCCCGCCTAGCAACAGCAACAGTAGCTGCACGAAGTAGAAGCCATGGAAGGCTAGGGCATGAGCAGCACCACCTAGCATAGCTTTGAACTCCGCTGAGTATTCGGAACACGAATCCACAACTCCAGCAGGCGCTGACGTATCCTCCTCCTTCCTAGCTCCTCGGTGGCGCCCCAACCTGCTGGGCAGCACCCCCGAGCAGCAGTAGCTGCGTTTACAGCCAATAGTCATCGTGGGCACAAGGCAGCACCACAAATTGGGTTCGTCCTTGAGGTCCAGACAACAAACCAACAGCCCTAGTCCTCGATTCAGCTTTAATCGAGTTCATCTTCAATGAGTGTATGGTACTCTTCCATTGCAACAGGTTCTAAAATTTGGGTCTATTCCAAGGTAGAAGACGACTGACGTATACCCAAAAACTGGTCCCTGGACGTGTTCCTGGATGGATCCGGACGAATTCGGACATTCCGAATTGGTGAGTGGCAGTTCATTCAGAAATCATTATTTAACTCAATTTAAGTGCTTAATTGCTTCAGTATCAGTTGGTATAACTCCTAAACAGTGTAGCACATACAATAGAGTATGATAGATTCATTGGAACTTGAAATACGTAATATGATTGATGAAAATAATAGAATTTCCTGTATTACAACTGCAATGTATACGTTGAGCATAAAATGGATGTTTAGCATCGAAACTGGATAAGTTGATACTGAGTCATGTTTAAAGATGAAAAATGATGTATATGTGTTTTCAAGTGATGCTCAGGATATGAAATAAGTATGAAATGTGATATTCCTGTTTAAGTGTTTATATGTTAATCAGTTAATAGACTTAGGTGCCCTAACATCGTAGAACCCCTTTGAGAGGTATGCACCTTAGCGGTGAAACTTGTGTCCAACATCAACCGGTTGAGTAATTCTGGTGGCACGAGGGTTTATAGACAGTGTCCAACACCAACCGATTGAGTAATTTCAGTGGCACTGGGGAAAAATAATAAATAAAGTAAAGGGTTATCCAACACCAACCGGTTGAGTAATTCTAGTGGTAACCCAGTGTTGACTCCCTGCGCCTGTGTGCTCAGGTTAGAGGAGGAGTCCAGAGCACGCATGGTGAGTGCAGAGGAGGCCAGAGAGCCTGTGGGTCCTGTAGCAGACCAGGACGAGAAGTTAGACTTAGCATTTCCCGGGTGTGTCGCTAAGTCTTGTACGGTGAGATCGTAGTTCGCTACAGATCTTTGTATGCAGAGTACACTGCATATGATTAGGGCATAATAACTAAAATGTAATCATATAGGATCACAGTAAATTTAATATGTTAAGAGATTTGAACTTCTGTGCCAATTCTTTATAACTGTTTATTTGTTCAAAATATCTGTTGTTGCATAGAAATGTGATTATTATCTGTAAATCTGCTATGTCATTAGAACTGCCCTGCTTAGTATTGCACTTATGCTTTAATTCAATTTATATATCTGACGAGTTGTTTAGTGATAGCTAAATGAAATGCTATTCACTGAGCGAGTAGGCTCACTCCTCTACTCAAACATTTTCAGGACAGCGACAGTTCCAGGAATCTGAAGGATCTTACCACCCAAGTAAGTAGAAGGTATATGTAGTTAGTTAGATAGTGGTCTCTTAGTCCTTTCCCCTCGGTCCTTGGGACATGGTGTGGATGAGAGAGAGTATGTATGGCGAATGTGTAAAAGATGTAAATTAACTGTTATGTTTACTTTCTGTTAAACAATGTTACATGTTGTAAACTCTGTTTATGTTCTCTAGCCAGTTTAATTGAAATGCTTCCGCAATAGTTTATTATGTTTTAGTTTATAGCAATAATCCGGATATCATTACGAGGTTTTAAAAAGAAAAAGTTCTCAGTGATTTGTTTATGTGATTATCCCTCCGTCGCACCCTAATCTCGTGATTAGTGGTTAGTGAGAGATCGGGGTGTGACATCTTGGTATCAGAGCATGGGTTGAGTACATGGTTACTCTAAGTCAAGGTCAGGGGACGATAAGAGACCAATAGGATTAGGACTTAAGTGTCTTCCATCTAAATGCAATTTTCTAACAGGAAGTGTTCTGTTATACTATTGCAGATGGTAGGAAGAGGACGTGGTCACGAGAACCAAGTAAAGAGTTTATGTTAAATCGTCAGGGATCATTAGGGTCGAAAGATAGAGTTATAAGTGAGAAAGATACGAAGTGATGTGTCTTTAGCTCTGGGAAGTTTGAGTATTTAGGTACCCTGGCCAGGTATCTGAGTACTTAGATTGACTAGTATCAAGCTACTCTGTCCATTCTTCTCTGGATGCCCTGGCCAGGTATGCAGAGGAAGGATGGGCTAGAGACAAACCCTAGAAATCTTAGGGTTAAGAAACTGGAAATTTATGCAGGAGTAAGAGATTAAACATAGGATGCGATGCAACTCTTGCTTTATATTGCTTATTTGATTGGAAATCATTAGAAATGCTCTTATATGTATGGATTTAGATTTTCAGTTTATAGAATAAATATGATTCTTTTATATTGTTTTGTGTCATGAAGTGATTTATTTATTGTTTATATTCTTTGTATTAAGTATACCAGAAGTTATGTTTAAATCAGTTTGCCCTAAGTGGATATTCTTTCCACATGTTTGAGATTAATAGGAGTTGGTTAATCCTGAGTAGCTCTTGGCTTTAGGACTACGGGTTCGGCCTGGTCCGGCTGGCAGGATGCGTTACTAAGATCTAATGACTCCTATTAACAGTATAATAAGAGTAGACTCTGGATAATTTAGACTCACGTCATAGTAAGAATGTACATACACTAAGATGTTGAGATATAAGAGAAAGATTAGAACAACTAAGAATTAGTTGGAACTGATATCGGAGACCCAACATTGGGACCTCATATGAGCAATCCTTAATTAGAAATAAAGGAACACAATAAGGTTCAGATTAAATTTAATGATTACGTGAGAGATACCCTTAATGGTACTAATCAATAATGCATAACAAATGCATGGATCCAATACATGATTAGTAAACCCTAGTTGAGGGTGTATCCTTATAAACCCTGGTTGAGGGTGTATCCTTGTGAAACCCTAGTTGAGGGTGTATCAGTGCGATTGTTTATAGGCAACTTTATAATAAAGTTTTGCCTTAAACTAAGATAAGTCCATATCATGTGAGATAGCTGGACAGTTCTAATGTGTGGCCTATGCATTATATGCTAGGGGTGAGTATTCTGTGATGAAATGCATTAAGAGGGGAAATACCTTAATACAAGATAAAGTTGGTTAACTCAAGAGGGTCTGAATTAATGAGAAATGGGGAACCCTAACCCTAATTTGGGGAAAAGGGAATGATAAGCCCTGTTTGATAGTGAACCCTAATTCCTGGTTAAGGAATGATGATGTTACTATTGTATCACATTATGTGATGAATATCTTGTATGACTGTTATCATGCCTAATAACCATGCAGGTATGATGAGATGATGAATATAGCCAAGTTTGGGTTGTGACATTTATATAATAAATGTTGATTGGCTTTTGTGTGTTGATGTTGTTGTTGCTTAATAAAAGTAATAATGTGTACGGATTTTATGAACCATGTGAATAAGTTGCTGCTTAGTGAGAGGTGACAAGATGTGAATGGCCTTATGAACCATGTGAATAAGTTGTTGCCTAGTGAAAGGTGACAAGATGAGAATGGCCTTGTGAGCCATGTGTGATGCTTGGGTAACAAGTATCATGTTTATTTGTAGCATTTGTGTTAATATGTTATGCTAGAGAACTTGGCTGATGTTACATTTCTGTTATATATCTATAGTTCATTGATGATTATTCATATCTGTTGTATTCATTACAAGTAGATGGATCAACTTATGAGATCTAAAGTTTGATTTCAAACTAAGGAAGCAAAGTCACACCACAATAATTCTATGTTACTGATAAGGACCAAACCCTAGAATGTTTAGAGTTGAAGTAGTTCAAGGGATGTCGCTAGTAATTTGACCTTGAATACTAGCATCTCTATAAAACAAAATCATGAGATTTACACTATGAAAAGTAAACTAGTATTGATAGTAATCCAGGGTTTAAAGGTAGTTAATCTAAAAGGTAGATAAACAATATGAAAATGATTTAGAGAAAAGAATAAGATACCAATTTGAAATGTAACAAATGTGTTTGAAACAAAAGGAGAAATACAATATAAGTGAAGTGCGGTATGAAATAAATTCTTACAGTAATAATAAGAATGAGGAATAATCTATTCTTACCTTGTGTGTTTCAATTTTTTTGGGATGTTTATTCTATATGATCAAAATGAGAAGGATAAGTAACAAGAAGTAAGTAGCATAGAATGAGGAGAATTACTCGTGACATGATCTGGAATTAGTTGTTGTAGTTCATGCTCATAAGACATGACGTTACTATCTTTATGGTGAGGCGTGCTAGGTGTTTATAGATCATAAGAGCTTGAAATATATCTTTACCCAGAAGGATCTGAATTTTAGACAGCGGAGATGATTAGAATTGATTAAGGATTATGTTGTAATGATAGATTATCATCCTGGAAAAGTGAATGTGGTAGCAGATGCCCTCAGTAGGAAATCAAGTTCAACAACTGATGCATTCTCTATGGCATGTTTTAATAGAGACATGCTAGTAGAAATGTGAAAGTTGAACTTAGACTTAGGGGTGATAGAACAGAGTGGTTTGATTGCACAGATGCAAGTCAAGCCTACTTTTTATGATCAAATTAAGGAACTTCAGTAGAATGATAGTGAGTTACAAAAGATCACGCATGATATGACAAAGGGAAAAAGACTAGAGTTCAAGTTTTCAGATAATGGTGTGTTGTATCAGCATGACAGGTTGTGTGTACCTCGAGATAGTAATTTGAAAGAACAGATTTTTGAGAAAGCACATGCATCGGTGTATTCTATGCATCCAGGCAACACTAAGATGTATATGAATCTCAAGGAGTCGTATTGGTGGCTTGGTGTGGAAAGAATGTAGCTGAGTATGTGGTTAGGTGCAATGTGTGCCAGCAGGTTAAGGCTGAGCACCAGAAACCTACATATACTTTGCAATCTTTTCCTATACCAGAATGGAAGTGGGAACATATCACAATGGATTTTGTGATAGGGATTTCCCATGACACCTAGAGGTTGTAACTCTATATGAATGATTGTGGATAGACTAATTAAGTCTGCTCACTTTCTTCATATTAAGTCAACCTTTGATGTCCCAAAGTTGGTTAAAATATATGTTGGTATGAGGTAGGTGAGAAGCATATTCTTGAACCTGAGATGGTGGATTTGACCATCGAAAAGATTGCAGTGATTAGAGAACAGTTGAAAGCTGCACATGATAGATAGAAGACTCATGCCGAGAAGAGGCGTTGACCTCTTGAGTTTGAGGTTGGTGATGAAGTGTATCTGAGGGATTCACCATGGAAAGAAGTGTTGAAGTTTGGTATAATAGACAAACTAATTTCTAGGTCCATGGGCCATATCCTGTTGTTGAAAGGATTGGACCTATAGCCTATAAGTTAGATTTGCCATCCGAGTTGGCTAATCTACATGATGTATTTTATGTATCGATGTTGAAGAAATGTTATCCTAGTATAGAGAGGATAGTGGATCCAGAACCTGAACAGATGAGAACAGATGTGTCCTACGTTGAAGGTCCAATACAGATAGTTCATCAGAGGATCAAGAAACTCAAGAATCACGAGATACCATTAGTGGAAGTTTTGTGAGGAATCATAACTTAGAAAAAAAGCCACGTGGGAGTTTGAGTCTGAGATGCGTAACAAGTTTCCTTTTCTCTTTTAGGAATTTCGGGATGAAATTCTTATAAGGGAGGGAGATTGTTATGACCCGTTTCAAAGTTAACCAATAAGTATCATGATTAGTCCATAATTAAGTTAATTGAGATAAGTTAAGTGCTCATGTGATGGTTAGTGCATCATCAAGTTCATTAAGTAGAATTAAATACACAAGACACAATTAGTGCATAATTAAGGTGATTTAGGTTCAGTTAAATGCCGAGATGCAATTAGTTATTTGATCAAGTGAGACAGTCAAATTAGCATGATTATTCGCTTTGAGATTGTAGTGGATTCCGTGCTTGACATTTTGCAAGAGAAATCATCTTAATCGGATACTCGAGGTGAGAGTTATAACATTTCTTAGAAACTTGGACCTAGGATGCAATTTTTCCAGTATTTGGCTATATTATCTTTTCCCTTTCCCTTTCTTCTTTATCTCTTCTTCAGCGATTATTTCCTGAACCGACAGAGCGGCCGGCGCCCAATCTACCCGATAGAACAGCAGTAAGAGGCGAACAGCTGGGCGATTTTTCTCTCGAGCCTCAACTGGATTCCACGGAGCCACCTCTGTCCATCCTTCTTCTTCCCTTCCCCTTCCTCTTCCTGTCAAAGGATCGCCTGAGTTGCTTGGGCAGCCGGCGGCCAAGCTACAGCACAGCAGTTTCACGGATCCGACCAGGAGCCCTAGGGCGTGAGTAGCAGCATCAAGACGGCCGCCCTAACTCCGCCTTGGTGATCCGAACTTGATTCCGTAGCTTCCCCACCTCCATCACGCCACCTGCGCTCATCTAACCAGGGGCGATACCCCGCCTAGAAACAGTAGCAGTAGCTGCACGAAGTAGAAGCCATGGAAGGCTAGGGCATGAGCAGCACCACCTAGCATAGCTTTGAACTCCGCCGAGTATTCGGAACACGAATCCACAACTCCAGCAGGCGCCGATGTATCCTCCTCCTTCCTAGCTCCTCTGTGGCGCCCCAACCTGTTGGGCAGCACCCCCGAGCAGTAGAAGCTATGTTTGCAGCCAATAGTCACCGTGGGCACAAGGCAGCACCACAAATTGGGTTTGTCCTTAAGGTCCAGACAACAAACCAACAGCCCTAGTCCTTGATTCAGCTTTAATCGAGTTCATCTTCAATGAGTGTATGGAACTCTTCCATTGCAACAGGTTCTAAAATTTGGGTCTATTCCAAGGTAGAAGACGACTGACGTATACCCAGAAACTGGTCCCTGGACGTGTTCCTAGATGGATCCAGACGAATTCGGACATTCTGAATTGGTGAGTGGCAGTTCATTCAGAAATCATTATTTAACTCAATTTAAGTGCTTAATTGCTTCAGTATCAGTTGGTATAACTCCTAAACAGTGTAGCACATACAATAGAGTATGATAGATTCATTGGAACTTGAAATACGTAATATGATTGATGAAAATAATAGAATTTCCTGTATTACAACTGCAATGTATACATTGAGCATAAAATGGATGTTTAGCATCGAAACTGGATAAGTTGACACTGAGTCATGTTTAAAGATGACAAATGATGTATATTTGTTTTCAAGTGATGCTCAGGATATGAAATAAGTATGAAATGTGATATTCCTGTTTAAGTGTTTATATGTTAATCAGTTAATAGACTTAGGTGCCCTAACACCGTAGAACCCCTTTGAGAGGTCTGCACCTTAGGGGTGAAACTCGTGTCCAACATCAACCGGTTGAGTAATTCTGGTGGCACGAGGGTTGATAGACAGTGTCCAACACCAACCGATTGAGTAATTTCAGTGGCACTGGGGAAAAATAATAAATAAAGTAAAGGGTTATCCAACACCAACCGGTTGAGTAATTCTAGTGGTAACCCAGTGTTGACTCCCTGCGCCTGTGTGCTTAGGTTAGAGGAGGAGTCCAGAGCACTCATGGTGAGTGCAGAGGAGGCCAGAGAGCCTGTGGGTCCTATAGCAGACTAGGACGAGAAGTTAGACTTAGCATTTCCCAGGTGTGTCGCTAAGTCTTGTATGGTGAGATCGTAGTTCGCTACAGATCTTTGTATGCAGAGTACACTGCATATGATTAGGGCATAATAACTAAAATGTAATCATATAGGATCACAGTAAATTTAATATGTTAATAGATTTGAACTTCTGTGCCAATTCTTTATAACTGTTTATTTGTTTAAAATATTTGTTGTTGCATAGAAATGTGATTATTATCTGTAAATCTGCTATGTCATTAGAACTTCCCTGCTTAGTATTGCACTTATGCTTTAATTCAATTTTATATATCTGACGAGTTGTTTAGTGATAGCTAAATGAAATGCTATTCACTGAGCGAGTAGGCTCACTCCTCTACTCAAACATTTTCAAGACAGTGACAGTTCCAGGAATCTGAAGGATCTTACCACCCTAGTAAGTAGAAGGTATATGTAGTTAGTTAGATAGTGGTCTCTTAGTCCTTTCCCCTCGGTCCTTGGGACATGGTGTGGGTGAGAGAGAGTATGTATGGCGAATATGTAAAAGATGTAAATTAACTGTTATGTTTACTTTCTGTTAAATAATGTTACATGTTGTAAACTCTGTTTATGTTCTCTAGCCAGTTTAATTGAAATGCTTTCGCAATAGTTTATTATGTTTTAGTTTACAGCAATAATCCGGATATCATTACGAGGTTTTAAAAAGAAAAAGTTCTCAGTGATTTGTTTATGTGATTATCCCTCCGTCGCGCCCTAATCTCGTGATTAGTGGTTAGTGAGAGATCGGGGTGTGACAATAACCCTGCTATAATTGTTTATGAATATCTCCTAGCTCATTAATGCAATATTGTGTTGATTTTGTGTATTATATGTAAGTGATGTTGTTGATCCATGTTATAAGGCATGGAAAGATAATGATGATCTTGCAGGGAATAATATGATGGTCTTAATGACCTTTGGGCATGGTTGAGCCATGAATGAGGTGTAATCCTCTTGTGTTGATAAGGGTTGATACCCTATGATATTGTGAAAAGGATTTATATCCTATGATAGTATGATGGTCTTGATGATCTTCAGGCATGGTTGAGCCCAGAATGAGGTGTAACCCTCTTGTATTGATAAGGGTTGATACCTTGTGATATTGTGAAAAGGATTTATATCTTATAATAGTATGATGACTAATGTGGTCTCATGAATGGCAAGTGAATAGTACCATATGATGATGAGATGAGAAATTATATTTCACACATTTTATATCTTTTGAAGTTGTGATATTTATGTGCTTGTTAGAAGTGAATTAGGGTTTGTATGTCTACTTGTTTGATGCAACCTTAATTCACCCAATTGGCATAATTAATCAAGTGAAACTCTAATCATGTAGTGCCTTGTGCCATAAATCTATCTGAGTGTCATAATTTTCCAAAGGGTGAAACGAGTATTCCTAAGGGAAACTTGGAGTGAAACTATTGAGTATGTGGGGGTGGCAAGTTGAGGATATATCCTTGTCATCCACAATGCATATTGTAGAGGTTGGCTATGGTCATGCCTCATACATTTGATGTGATTGAGAATGGTTGTAGTCGTGTCTCGGTGATTATATATGTGATAAGATTGGAGGACAACAGTGGTTGTACCTCAGATTCTAGGGTATGCGTACCCACCTCCTTTCACTAGTGTTGTGACCTATACTAAGGATAGACTAGGCTATTAGTAGCTTGACCTTATGTGTCATTGTGGCGGACTCGTACTGACCAAGGGAGGAGAAGATCTTAGGAGTCCGACTCTTCCTAGATCTTGTATGGCACTAATTTCGACTTAGCAGTGGTCAGTTGGATTTTGAGTGGTATCCTCAAATTCCGTAGGGCATAAGAAAAGATGTAATATATCCATATAGCATATTTGTTCAGGCTTATTCACAGTGCTTCACATTAAATGATAACCCTTATTTGTTCTCTTTACATAAAGATGATGCTTAGTGCAATTAAGAGATAGTACATATACTTATATTGGGGATATGCTTAAGATTTTAGATGCGTACTTATAGTAGCCATGATTATGTTGATAACTATATTGCTACTGTTGATTATTATCATGATGCTAGCTATCTCATGTTGTTAGTTATGTTTAGCATGCTAGCCATGTCTTTGTAACTAGAGATGCATATAATGCTAATCATGCTTATCCATATAGTTGTGCTTATGTTGTTAGCTCTTTTTATGATGTTGATATGTTCAACCTATTAGACATGCTAATATTGTTATCTATGCTTATGTGGCTAGACTTATTCATAATGACAGAGATTCTATGTTACTAGACTTGCTCATGATGCTAGCTATGCATATGCTACTAAATTCCTTATAATGTCAACAAGATGAAGGATGATAGCCTGGCTAATGATGATAGTTATTATCTGCTCCTTTATGTATTTTGTTGATCATTAGTGATGCTGAGCTTATTTGTTATATCTGATTAAACTGTTTAACTATTTAATTACTTAAAAATGTTGTAATCAATAAACATTGTTGGAGGTTATATCTCTTGCTGGGACATGGGTCTCACCCTTGTGGTTCGCCATATTTTTTTTAGGTAATCAAAAGTGACGAAAATAAACCTATGACAGCAAAGAGGAGCTATAGTAATGAATCCTTGAGAAAGTTGATTAGATGTCTAGTGTGTCCTAGAGTCATCCTTGTACTCTCAGGTCTGGGAAGGAAAAGTTTGTATATGGTGTTTCAAATGAATTGAAATTTTATTAGCATGTTAATGTTTGTTGTGTGGCATATACAAATATTGTTCTCATGTGTATATATGTTGTGGCTAAGGCGATAGAACAAATTGGTATCAAATTCTTATCTTAGTATGGATATAAGAAATATGTTGGACTCTTATGAAAATGTTTCTGAGCGGTTGCTGACGTTGAAATCGATTTTAATTTACCCATATTTTTTGGTATGTGGTTAATTGGTGATTGATTGTGTTTTACATTTTGAGTAATCTAGTTTGTGTAATGGGTTCTAACAATTTACATACTCACTTGTGGTTGATAGGACATAACAACATCATCCTCTAAGATCCCAATGTCGGAAAGAGGTTTCATGGGCACTATATTATCCTACTTTGTAGGGAATCATAAGGGTAAATTAACCTTATATGCTTGGGTTCCCTTTTCACATGACATATTTGGTCTCACTTCTTCATGTAACTCACAAAAATATTAGCAAATTTGATCATACTCTAAATAATTTGTTTAATAAAGAGTCGTATCTTTATTTTGTGGCAAGTACAAATTCTTGTACATTAGCGTTTTGTATTTTTGGCTTATATGATTGGAGTGCAATCAACGTTATTTTCTAAAACAAAAGTAGTAAATAGAAATGTTACTGATGTATGTATTTGATTGTCTGATTGGATTAATTTTGGATCTTAGGTGACACATCCTTGGCCCTAAATGTGATTATTGTTCCATAAGCCTTCTCCTTCACACAAGAAGAAGTATATCTATTCTTATTAGTTGAATAAACTTTGAGAACAATGGCGAGCACGTCTCTTCGATTGAGAACCATATGTATCCCTGAGTTGGTTGAGTCTCCCTTGTTGTTTGAAGGTTTTCTTGTTAAGTCTTGGATTGTTTTCGTGACATGTTGTTAGTCTTGTCTTTGCTAGTGGGTTTTTCTATAGAAGAGATCATCCCAAATTTATTACAGACTATTGTTATGCGTATTCTAAATTGAGTGTCCATTCTCTAGTTATGGATTGTTTTCTCTTAAGGAAACCACCCCACTGTCCCATCTTTCTCAATGATGGGTGCTCAATCCCTGATATGTGGGTTGTATGATGAGGGGAACCCGCTCCTAGAGTTGTTTGGGGCACCTCGAGTGCTCCTTGTTACATGTTAGTACCCTTTGTGACTTCAACAGTGTATGTGTTAGTATTTTTTTGAAGAGACAGAATCCACTTGTTAAACATAAATGAACCTGCATGGATAGAACTAAAAAATATAAAGGTAAACATAGTATTATCAGTACCATTACAAATACGTTCTCGTAACTTTCTGGTAGACATTAAGTCTATCTTTCTCTCAAACCCTTGAGAGTAGGTATGTTTTTTGGGGTGAAATTTCACCAGGCATCTAGGGGCCTGGTCGGCTTCACGAGCCATGTGAAATATCACCAGCTTGAAGGAGAAACACTTGAGTGACCTGCTTGTTAGATTCATAATCATATATATGATTATATTGGATTATCAAGCAGCCTTCAGTGACCTCTTATCTCGACCTGGTCCTCTTGGTTCTTGCGATTATTCGTTAAGTTGTGATTAACTATACTAGGTTGTTTGAACTTAGATCACTTCCTTTGACACCCCTTCCTTTCTATTTGTGTTTTCCATGCTGTTGAAGTTTTAGGATCATCATTTTCGGTCACGCTCACTTCAAACACATCATGCATAGGTATACCTTCAATGACTTAATCTTCGTCGGGATGAACTACGGTATGCATCATATCTTTCACTATAGTGACATGTGTTTCTTCTTTTCCTTGTTTCTTTTGGAACTCTCATGTTGCATATCCAATTCTTAGTCAGTCTTATGGGAGGTCTTCTTCCTCTTCCATACATTCAGACCTCTAGAGACAATAATGGAATTGTCAGGATTGGCAGTCCTTTGTGAGGTGTTCTTCATCTCGCCTTTCTCCTTAGGATCAACTATGATGGGTCTGAATCGGTTTCCATCAACATGTTTGGGAGCCCCTTTCTCTTTATCACGTTGTCGCCTTTTGACATGAATTCCTTTGGGGTAATATTTCTGCCATTTCCCCTCTTCATCAGACCATTTCACCCCAGCCTCGATTGGTTCTTCAACCACATGTTCCTTAGGACTAGGGTTTCAAAATTTTGAGTTATGTCCTAGTTTGCCACAGTTTAAGCAAAGGTGAGGAAGCACTCCGTAATCGAGCTTATACTCCAACCCATTGACGAGAATTGCAGGTTGAATCGGTTTTGAAGTATCCAACTCAATTATAGGTCTCGTGAAACGGCTTCTCGTCTTCTTCACTGTATTATCATCCACCTTAACAAGTGTACCTAGAGCTCGACCCACTGTCTCAAAGATCGTTGGCATATACAAATAGAGCGGTAGGTTTAGTATCCTTACCCAGATAACTATGTGTTGCGGAAGGCCCTCTGATGGTTGGAAGTTAACATTCCATTTTTAAACCTTCAGGCAACTATTGAACATTGACCAAGGCCCACCGGTGATTGCAGGTTCTTCATTCGTCCTGCAAGAAAATTGAATAGCACAGAAGTTCACATTCAGTTCTTACATCTTCATTCGCCCGACTAGTTTCCATAACAAACACAAACGATCTTCTGTCACCATGTATCCCACACTCTTGCCAATCAGCTTTATGATGACTGCGAATTTTCATAGATGTAGCAAGAGTTCCTCTGCATCTGGGTTGATGTGCAGCTTTGGACACTCCATTTCCTTAGCATGTACTTTTTTTATCTAGTAGTATGATGATCGGATTATATTAAAGAAAATTGGTATAATCTTCCGTCTGCGAATTGGACCGTAGAAAACGATCCCATCCATCATGGTATGCTATACCTTTTAATGAAATCTTAAAGAGTACACTGCGTCATTATGTATGACGCCATTATGGTGAAAACAGTGTTCGTCCTTTGATTTTGAGTCCTTCGTTGGTTCCAAACAGTGTTATTTCAAAGTAACCCATAATTAATGACGGACGCGGTCACTACTCGCCAAGCAATTGGCACGGTCGCCGATTAGTTGTCAGTTTTTTTTTTCGTGCACATTAATTACAAAGTAATTGCAAATGAATTAACTCCTTGCAGAAGCTTCACAACCCCAAAGTTTGTCCCCACTCCTTTATACACTCCGGATTTTCGAATATTTATTTTCTGTTTTGTAACTTCTCTCTCTCTCCAGTTCCATTCCACCTCACCAGCATTCTCGTATTAGTACAGTGGGTCTCGTGTTGTACGTCCCTGCAGTTCCATTCCACCTCACCAACATTCCCACACTAATACGGTACGTCTCACACTGTATTTTAAATATATAGAAAAAATAGTCTCGTATTATACGTCTTGTACTGTATGTATCGTACTGTGTGTCTCGTACTGTACGTCTCGTACTGTAAATCTTAATGCATTGTCAAAATGATGTTAGTATTGTATGTCTCGTACTGGAGTATTGTATGTGGTTTATGAATGTATTGTATGTGGTTAGTACTGTACTTCTTGTACAATGTGTTTGTTAGTAACATACTTCTTCATGTAACAAATATCTGATGGGAAGTGATAACAAAAATTGACATATTCATGTAACACACGGTTGTTAGTACAGTACATCTTGTACTGTACATATTGTACATCTTGTATTGTACATAAAAATTGAGTTTAAAATGATAATATTTATGCATGAACAAATATTGCAATATATAATGTTGTGTAAATTATTGTATATATGATTAAAATTGAGAGTATATTGTTATACATATATAACAATATTAGATGCAACATATAAATAAGTTGCAAAAAAAGTTATCAACAAATGTGCGTACAGTATTTACGTTTTTATGCATGAATCTGGACTGCAGACAATTAGAAGACAATAAAATATTTTGAAAAAATAAATAAAGGGACTAAAAATGAAAAAAAATTTAAATTTGAATAATTTTCGTGATTTGAGATTGAGTTAGATATCGCAAATAAAATATGTGAGAAGTGAATGCAATAAATTGCAGTTTGCATGACTTTGCGTGAGGTTTACGTAGACAATAATACCAAAGGACAGGTACAAATGAGATAATCTGTAGGATGCATTAAATTTTATTTTTTTGCCATAGGATAGGGAAGTTAGTGTGACTAGAATTTTCCTTTACTTGATGGGTAGTCAGAAATCGTTCGCGTGTTAAGCCTCACATTCGACCTTGTGCTGCACGCCAATTCAAAATCCCGTGTCGGTTCTGACTCCTGTGGTTTACTTGACGTCGCCGCGTATCCAGCTTTCGACATCCACTCCCGCGCCGCATTGCAGCACCAGAAGACGGACGATTCACAACGCCGTTATGTAGTATTTACTCGCTCGGCAGACGAACAGGCAAGATGCAATAAATCTAGAAGACAAAACCGCACGGTCGTGCAACCCCAAGGCGGCGCACCGTCGGTCCGTCGCGTTGCGTTGCATGGCCGCAGGCTGCTCTCCTCGGGCCGTTTAACACGTGCCCTTCTGGTTTTCCCATTGCTTTTTTCCCTCCAACTTTACTATTTTGTCCTCACTCCTTCAATTATTAGATATGATTGGATGCATCCTAAAGGTAACGGAACAACATAAACATTTGCTATTTTCAATTTCCTTCCAATTACCACAAGTTCCTGTAGGGCATCTTTGGTATAAATAATATTACAATTCTATGGGTATCCCCAGAAACGACTCTCCTTTATAGTAGATGTAGTGTACTAGTGGGGAAAACCCATGGAAGCTTCAGATGTAGAGTTATTTTTTTCGCACTCTATCCCACTGTTGTCTACGGCAACTCTGCAACAGCGGCTCTGAAGCAGTCGTCCATGCATGTTGTTTCTTGTTTCTTTCCATTAAATGGGTGGTCAAATTCGGTGATGTCATTCTCCTAGATTATATGTGACCAGAATACATGACTTATGAGGGGAAACACGATCCTCCTCCAGAAGTTCCTACTATCCAATGGAAAAAAAAGGAAAAAAAGATTGACAGGGCCATGTTGAAGCATTAAAAGCAACTTCCTAAACGTCGTTTTCGTTATCATCGTCAAGAACAGCAGTTGAAGTTCTAAGACTCGGACTCAGCCATATATTTGGGCAAATCATTTATGTTTAGCTATATTAAGAAATATCTCTAGATTGGCCATCAACTCTGAGAATACGCGTTACCAAGATAATATTGGACAACAACGGCTATATTATTAAGAGTGCCGACAAAACCACGACTAAGGCTGCAAGCAACACCAACCGTGGTTCGGACAAAAACTAACCTAAGAGGTCAGAAACACTAACAAGTACATTCTTTAGTCGAAAGCCCCTATCTCAGTACTATTTCCGGCTTTGATGTGATAGTATTAGCCTATTGGGACTGAATCAGAAACAAGGTGGAGATTGTGAATGCAATTTAGAAGACGAAGTGAGCAACATACATAAAACCAGGCTAGAATGCACTTGATTGTATTGACCACACTGTACACTCGAGTGATATTTACATATCAAGATTATCTTTTTGGAAAACTCGCGCTCAAACCATTAGCATTCGTTGTTGTAACAAATATGCAATACATGTAAAATTTAAGCTCAGTTGGATGTTTGTAATGTTGGTAATAGGAAAAAGATCTGGGTCATGCCTAATTGGATTTGGACTTTAGTAGGAGTTGGCTTATGCTACCAATCCCAATAGGATTCAGATCTAAAAGGAAAAGAAGATGGTTTCCTATGTACAACATGAAGTTGAACTCGGAGTTGGACTCAGAGTTGGACAAGGATTCCTAGTTGTATCCACATGCCGTGGAGGCCTATAAATTGAGGTCATGGCGGAATCCATTGAGTCATCCACCGGTTGAGGTATGATCCCTCCAGTTGTTTTTTAGTTCCTTCTGTTGTAGAAGAGCTGGAGAATAAGAAGAACTAGAGGAACTCTCTTGGTTGAATAAGAAAGGGACAACAATTTTTCCTGGAAGCGAAGTAGCGATTGACAGTCAGTGACGCATTGGGTGCACTGATAGAGCAACTCTCTTGATTGATAAGAGATGGCTAGTGACTTTACCTTGAAGCAAAGTAGTGGTTGACGGTTACAGACGTAGTGTTGCCATAGCGGCAACGGTCCAACTCAGTCAGTGGTCACATCGGCATCAAGCAGTCCCCAGCAACGACAGTGGCCTCGTGAGGAGATCAAGTAAAGAGGGAGGTTTTGTACACACTGGGTGTGATTCTCTACTTCCTCGTCTTCGTTCTCATGTGGGGAGAGCTATACGGATTTAGAGATAATTAAATCTGGATGGTGTGAGTTGTAATCTTGATTACATAGTGCTTGTTGACCGGTATTGCCCCGTGGTTTTTCTCTCCTTGTCTTGAAGAGAGATTTCCACGTTAAATATGATGTTTCTTCTTTGGATTTATACGCTTGTCGGTAATGCTTTCGCAATAAGTTTTTAACACATCTGAGACTGTATCGGTACAACATCTCCAACAAGTAGAATCAGAGCACACGCAGCAGATACTGGTCCAGATGGGGAAGGATGAAAATGCGACGATGATAAAGTTGACAAACACAAATTGGAAGATTTAAAAACCCAAGATGGAGGATGTTCACTATTTAAGTATTTGTACGATCTGATAGAGGGACAAAACCCATAGTTTGATGCAGACTGGAAGAAATTAAATAGGAAGACCATTGGAACAGTTTGAAAGTGGCTTGACATTTCAATGTTCCATCACGTCTCAAAAGAGACCAATGTCAAATATATGTGGGAGAAGCTCAAGAAGTTATATGAGCAGAAAACTGCCACAAATAAAGCTTTTTTTATTAGAAAGTTGGTGAACCTCAAGAATCGGGACGGTACAAGCATCGTCGAGCATATGAATGAATTCCAAAGTCTTGTAAATCAATTGGGGTCCATTAAGATGCTTCTTGATGATGAACTCTAGACTCTACTTCTTCTGGGATCATTACATGACAGTTGGGAGATGCTTGTAGTGATAGTTAGCAATTCTGCATAGGAAGGCAAGTTGATACATGACCAGATGAAAAGCAATCTAGTGAATAAAGAGACACGACAACAAGCCTCAAGTAGCAACAGATCAGAGGTTCACTTCACAAATAGCATAGGCATTGATAGAGCGAGACACCGTGGTAGAACCAAGAGTTCCCAGAACCGCAAGAAGTATCGTGGTAGATCCAAGTTGAAGATTAGTAGAGGGTGCTTCCATTGTGGCAAGTCAGGTCATTTCTAAAAGGGTTTGGAAAAAAAACATGGGTTTGAAGCCAAAGACAAGCAAGATGATGACAAGAATACTACAGTAGCAATATTAGATCATAGGGACGATGATAATGATGTGGTCTTAATAGTCTAAGAGCAGTGTTTGCATATTGAGGATGATAATTCTAAGTGGGTGGTGGATACCGCAACTTCTTATCATGTTTCACCGAGTAAGGAATTATTCACTTCATACATGAGGGGAGACTTTGGGAGTGTGAACATGGGAAATTCCAACTTCTCCAGATGTATCGGGATTGGAGACATTTGTGTTCAAACAAGTGTCAATTGTGCGCTCACACTAAAGGATGTTTGTCACGTTCCAAATTTGTGGCTGAGTTTGATATCTAATTCATTCTTTGATAGAGAAGGCTTTCATCTAGATTTTAGTGGTAGGAAATACAAGATCACGAAGGGGCCTTTGATTATTGTACGAAACAATTGGTGCCGCACATTGTACAAGACCCATCTTAAGGTGATCTGTTATAACCCCATTTTTTTTCTAAATCATATAATGAGATTTGTAAATCTTCTTTTAAGAAATAAATGAAATCAATGGTTGATTTAATGGTTTGATTTGAATGGATTTTGTGTATGATAGCCTTGTATGTTTTCTTAATGGGCCTTATTGTCTATTAAGCCCAATTATAAGAAAAAGAAAAAGAAAAGGAAAAGGAATCATATTGGATAAAGGAATAAACAAGAAAAATAGATAAAAGAAGAATAAAAGGCTAAGGGATATTTTCCAAAATGGAATTTCAAGATATTAAGGTTCCTTGAGGTTTAAGGAACTCAGGATAATAATATAATGGAAAAGGAAATAGAAAATATGTGGAAAATATAAATAAATAAGTGTTAACTTGCAACTGAATAAAAGGACTCATTTTCTTTATATAATGATCCCAATTTTTGCATGATGAGAGATAAAAGCATAAACGAGATTCTCTTAAAATTTGAGATAAAAAAGAGTTCTAATTTGGGAGTTATTGCTTTTTCAAGTTATCCTCAAATATGGATTTAATTGGGAAAAAGGAAAATATTTCCTTTCTTTTTGGTTGAGCGCGTGTAATGTTGGCCGTTGGATCTTGATCCAATAGGCACTGCTTATCGTCAAGTCCCAGTGGGACATGGACTGTGGACGAGACACAGGGGGGGGCTTTCCCCTTTGATTCCGATTGCATCAGTACATGTGCACTCATGGGAGGTGTCCCATTGTGTTCGGGAGAGAGAGACGAAGGTTCTCGACCCTAGGTTGATGAGCTTTTATCGAGTCTTCATGAAACACCCAATTGGGCTGAAGATCAGATTAGCGGAGGAATCAGAAACCCTAAAGAGGACCCACCATATCCTATAAATAGACCCTCACCTGCTCCCTCACACCTTCACGATCCCGAACGGCTACTCCCTGAGCCCCAGAACCGTCTATCTCTCTCTATTGCTAGTTCTTCGGTGAAGAACCACTGCGGCACTGCCGTATCATTTTGAGAAGAAAGGGAGGAAGACGAGAAATAAGGACTTTTGGATTAGGGTCCATCATGGACCTGAGAAAGATCCAACGGATCGACAGAGGGGGTGTGCGCACGATCACGTTAGTGGAGGCACGTATCAAGGATCGTCTGATCCTGTATAGTCCAAGCGGACCACTGATCGAACGATGGCGGAAATTTGGTAATTCTCTATCTCTAATTGAAATTATAGAAAAAGGTTTTTCCTTGCTAAAATCATAGAAATAGCTAGGAATCTCGGATGGAAAAACTTTGTACATGAAAGTTGCATAGAAAAATACGAGGAATATGATAAAAATGATTTGGTAACCTGGTTTTATCTCGTTTTGAAAAAGTACATTAATTTGATAGAAAAATTTATTAAAAGGTAATTAGAAACCCTAATTGTATATAAAGGGTGAATCTTGGTGGATTAATAGGTTGATTAGAAGAATATTAACCTGTTGATTATTAAGATAGAGTTTTTCATTCATTTTGAATATAAAGTTGGCTAATTTAGGGTTTTAATATATACATGAAGGATGATGCATATAGAAACCCTAATTTAGGGTGAAAAAGAAGAAAAACCATGTTTATTTGGGACTAAGGAAAATAAGAAACTAAATAATGATCCTAAGTATGATTAGGAGTAGTAAGGTGAGAAATTTAGGGTTTTTATATAGTTTTGCTAAATAAGGATTCATAATGTTAAATGTGTTGATAAAACCCTAATTTCCAAGGAAACCCTAAAATTGGAATAGAAATCCTAAGAAATAAGATGAGTTTGGATAAATATTGATAAAAGGAAGTTTATATGTTTATTTTAGGATTTCTGTTCCTCTTTTCTTGCTTGGTTGGGTTTCCCTGCTTAATTGATTCCGTCACCAAGACTACCATTATAGGTATGTGGTTACGTTTATGAATAATCTCTTTAGTTTCACAACGATTCCCGAATGTTTTTATCGATTGCCTGAAAATAACTGCTTGGATGCCTTTTATTTCATGCAACTTTAAAGTGACTATGATTATCACCATAAATATGTGTACATGACTGGCCTAGATCCTGGTCCTCCTCTGTGGCTTTGCTAATGTTGAAAAGGGTAACCTAGTAAAGGGTCTACTTGTTAAGTGGGACCCTCAGGTTATTAAGAGTTAGGGATTGGGCTACCTATGGGAAGTGTCATGTGACTCTTTAGCACACCATGAGTTAGGGATTGGGCTATCTATGGGTAGTGCCATGCAACTCAACCCTAGATATTGATCTACCTGTTAGGTAGGTTCATGTGGGGTTTAATGGGGATCTACCATAAGGAATGTAGCATCCAGGTCCACTGCAGGGACAACGCAGAGGCTAGGGTATGTTTGGATTGAGCAGTCATGTTTAAAATGTAAATTTTGTTTGTTAAACTGTAATTGATTGCAATATGTTGATATTAATTACACAATTATTGTCTCCTCTACATACCAGCTTTATGCTGACCGACGTTTTGTTTTTCGGCATTTTAGGTACAAACCCAAAAGGACAAACAGTAAATTGTCACATTGTGAACACATGAATTAAGATACAAGGAGAATTAGTTAGACTAGAATTCATAAGTGGATAGATGTTTAGAAATCCAAACTTTTCAAAGGTATGCAAAATTTTATTTATTACAGCTTTTCAGTATAGTATGGTAAAGTTTGATAATTATTAATGTTTATTTGTCGAACCTTGATCCGGAAATTGGGATAATGGCTCTGACCTCCTGGTCTCCCTTAATTGGGGGTTATCGGAAGGCGGGGTCATTACATTTAGTATCAGAGCCAAGGTTCCTCACTTAACCATTAATAATTATTAAATTTTACAAACTCTATAGAACCCAAGGGAGTAATTAGAGGATTATCCGAAAGATCGAGGTGTCTAGAAAAGGATCACGATTGGGGGCTGGCAATATTTTCCTCCACACCGCTAGTCAGAATACGAGGACTCCTAGATCTGTGTGACTGCCTGGCCAAAGTCTTAGGGTATGATTCGAAATAAGATACCTTTAGGACTCTCTCATCTTATTCATCCCTTCTCATCACACATTCTATTATGGATTTTAAGAGTTAGGGTTTTTCTCTCTCTTCCCCACCCTCATGTGGTATGGGTAAGTAAGTTAAGGATTAAGGAATCATCCATCAAATTAATAAAAGATATGTAATAAGATGTCATTGACATAATTATAATTAGTTTAAAGGTATAGACTAAAGGGTCTATGTGTATTCTTATGTAGATGGCTCGCGTGAAGACAATGGTTGTCCCGGATGCCACTAATGGTGGTGGACCTTCACGCAAGGGAAAGGTGTCTTCCGAGAAGAGGAAGAGGAACCATGGTGGAGATTCCTTAAACAAGAGAAAGAGACCTGAAGAAACCACTCATGAGGTCCCTAATCCTGACCTGATACCCTTCAACAACCTTGATCAAGAAGAAGACCAAGGGTACGAGGAGCAACATGAGTATGAGGAGGTGGCCCAGATGGAAGAGGACCAAGCTGGTGGTCCCGAACCAACCATGATAATCCACACCCCTGATGCTTTGTGGATAGAACAACAAAAGAAGCTGACAGAGGCCATTAGCGCTTTGGCCCTCCGAGACTTCGCTAGAGGAGAAAATGGCGAGCTGCTTCCTATTCGTCCTCGACTGGGAGCGACCATCTTGGACTTTGTCAAGCTGAACATTGAGAAGTTCTGGGGAGAAGATAAATCTGAGGAAGTCGGCAAGGCAGATGCTTGGCTTCTTGCAGTCAAGAATGGATTTCACATGCTTGAAGCACAGTCGAGCAACAAGGTCCTCTTTGCTACTCACCTCCTGGAAGGAGCAGCCATGATATGGTGGGAGACACACATCTTAGGTCGAGATCTGACTGAGGAACCAATGGCATGGGATGACTTCAAGACAATCTTCACCACCAGATTCATCCCTGTTTCAGCTAAGAAGGAAAAGGAAAGGGAGTTCACCAACATGACTCAAGGAAACTCATCCGTGGCAGACTTTGGGCACAAGTTTCAAATCTTGGAGTGTTTCAGTCATATGATGGATGAGGAAAGCAGGGTTGATCACTTCATAGAGCATCTTCACCCTGCCATCAAGCCCCATGTGATGGCAAGTAAACCCAAAACCTTCGCCGAGGCTTACAATACTGCTTTAGACATGGAGAGGACAGTGATGCCAGTTCAGAATCCACCCAAGGGATATTTGGGTTTCACTGAAGGAACTCAAGGTTAGAAAAACAACCACAGGAAAGGTCAAGGACATCATCATGATAAAGGAAGACATGGAGGAAAAGGGAAACCCTGTCAAGAGAACAACTGACCTCGATGCCGCACCTGCGGGAGGTGGCATACTGGTGAGTGTCACAGTAAGAAGAAGACATGCTACCGATGCCACCAAGGTCACATCCAAGCTTTTTGTCCTCTGCTAGATCCTAGAGGACCAGGATAGGTAGCAACCCCACCAGTAGCAGCTCCACCTATAGCAGCAGCACCACCTGCTGGAGAGAGAAGACAAGCTCGGGTGTTTGACATTGATAATGAGGAAGCTCATGTTAATGCTAATTGTTTGATCGAGGGTAATAACCCTTAGAATTTTCTTTTATGTTTTAAAGTTAAGCATGTAATAGTCTAATGCATGATGAAAAACAATGTAAGCATGCTTGAAGTCATGGGACATAATGTAAAACCTTTGTTTAACTCTGGATCTACTAATACTTTCATTTCAAGAAATCTCACAACTATGCTTTGTTTGGATATCAAGGACTTAGGGTATGTCTTGGATGTTACAACCCCGAGTGGTCGAATCTTTACATCCCTTTTAAAAACTCCGGTGATACCTTTGAGATATCGAGATCATGAGTTTCCTACAGACTTTATCCTTCTTGATATGAATGACTTTGATGTGATCATTGGTATGGATTGGCTTTATACTTATAGGGCTAATATTAACTGTAGCGAGAAGAAAGTGATCATTAAGAAACCAGGTCACCCACCTTTTGTCATTAGGGGTAGGAAAGATGCCACCACCAGCCTATATGTGTCAGCCTTGAAAGAAGAGAGGATGATGAGTAAAGGGTGTCGAGCTTTCCTAGCAGTAGTCACCAACTCAGAACCCAGGGTACAACCATTAGAGGAAATAGAGGTAGTTAGGAGATATGTAGATGTTTTTCCAGATGATCTACCTGGGATTCCTCCCGAGAGAGCGGTAGATTTTTTTAATAGAGATAGCTCCTGAAACAAGCCCTATTTCAAGAGCACCTTATAGAATGGCGCCTGCGGAGTTGCTCGAGTTGAAGAAACAATTGCAGGAATTGCTAGACAAGGGTTTTATCTGCGCTAGCACATCACCATGGGGAGCACTAATTCATTTTGTAAAGAAAAAGGATGGTTCGCTCTGAATGTGCATAGACTACCGGATGATCAACCAGGCTACCATTAAGAACAAATATCCTTTACCCCGGATAGATAACTTGTTTGACCAGTTGAAGTCAGCTCGAGTCTTTTCCAAGATCGACTTGAGATCGGGTTACCACCAGTTGAGAGTTAAGAGTGAGGACATCCCGAAAACAGCTTTTAGAACACGTTATGGCCACTATGAGTTTGTGGTTATGCCTTTTGGGTTGTCCAATGCACCCAGTGTTTTCATGAACCTTATGAATAGTGTGTTCCAACCCTTCCTTGAATCATTTGTCATTATTTTCATAGATGACATACTAGTTTATTCAGATGACTTAGATCAATGCCGAGACCACCTAAGTAAAGTCCTTGATATCTTGAGAAAGCAGAAGTTTTATGGGAAATTCTCTAAATGTGAGTTTTAGATAGACTGAGTCATGTTCCTCAGATACATCATCTCAGGAGGAACGATCACCGTAGATCTAGCTAAAGTGTCGATAGTACGAGATTGGCCTTCACCGAAGAACCCCTTCGAGATCTAAAGCTTCTTGGGGTTAGTAGGATACTATCGACGTTTCATCAAGGATTTCTCAAAAATTTTCTTGCCTTTGACCATGTTGACTCGGAAGGGTGTTAAGTTTGTATGGTCTAATGTGTGTGAAGCTCGTATTCAGGAGCTGAAGGAGAAGCTGACCACTGCACCAGTTTTGACTCTACCATCATGTAATGAGGGTTTCATGATTTTCACCGATGCATCAAAGATGGGACTTTGCTGTGTGTTGGAACAGAATCGGCATGTGGTTGCATATGCCTCTCGATAGCTCAAGTCCAATGAGGTGAATTACCCGACGCATGACTTAGATCTAGCTGTGATCATCCATGCATTGAAGATTTGGCGGAATTACCTGTATGGTGCTACTTTTGAGATCCTCACTGACCATAAGAGCCTGAAGTACCTCCTGACACAGAAAGACATGAACCTACGATAGCAATGATGGATGGAGTACATGAAGGATTACGAATTCACCATCGCTTATCATCCAGGAAAGGTGAATGTCATAGAAGATGCTTTGAGTGGGAAACAGCTCAGGTGTGCAGTTGTTTTGTCCAGTCAGTAGAAGAGTTTAGAAGAACTGGTAGAATGGTATCCCCAATCGTTTGATGATCGAGTTCATTTGGCCAACATCCAGATACAGTCAGCATTGTTGGGTGAGATTGTAGAAGAACAGTTAGCCAGTAGAGAACTTGACAAGATGAAATGCTTGATAAAGAAGCCTCAGACCCATCTTTCATTGGGAATAGATAGAGGGATTAGATTTGAGAATCGCATATGGGTTTTTGAATACTCACCGTTGAAGGGACGTATCCTACAAGAGGCTCACGGTTCTAAGTACACGGTGCACCCGAGAACAACCAAGATGTTTAAGGACCTGCAGAGGTTTTTCTGGTGGCTAGGAATGAAAAGAGATATTGCGGCATATGTGGCCAGTTGTCTTACGTTCCAAATGGTGAAGGCTGAACATCAACGACCCGACAGACTTTTATAGTCTATAGAGATTCTAGAATGGGAATGGGAACAGATCACCATGGATTTCATGGTGGGTTTACCCTAGACCAAGATGGGTAATGATGTGATATGGGTTGTGGTAGACCACCTTACCAAGTCAGCACACTTCCTTGCCCTGAAGACCACCTCCAAGGTGTCAAATTTAGTTGAGTTGTATATCCAAGAGATAGTGCATTTGCATGGGGTACCCAGTTCCATCATCTCTGATAGAGACCCAAAGTTTACTTCCAAACTGTGGAAGCAAGTTTAAGAAGAACTAGGTACAAGGTTGATGTTCAGTATTGCTTATCACCCCCAGACAGATGGTCAGTCAAAAAGGACAATCCAGACCCTAGAGGATCTACTGAGAGCTTGTGTTCTTGATTGGGGTGGATCATGGGAGCAGTACTTACCATTAGCTGAGTTTGCCTACAACAATAGTTATCAAGCCAGTATTGGGATGCCCCCGTATGAAGCTTTATATGGGAGACTGTGTCGGTCACCACTTCACTGGGATAATGTTGGTGAAAGGACCTTGTTGAGGTCAGATGAACTCCAAGTGTATGCTGATAAAGTTACTTTGACCGGGAAAAGGCTAAAGAGAGCCCAGGATCGACAGAAGTTGTATGCTAATGCGAAGCGGACTGACGTGCATTTCATTGTGGGAGAACATGTTTTTCTGAAAATCTGATCGCTCTGAGCTATAACTAAGAACAGAGGGAAGTTGAGTCCCTGATACATGGGTCCGTTTGAAGTACTAGAATGGATTGGTGAAGCCACATATCATTTGGTGTTACCCCCTCAATATAGTATGATGCATGATGTGTTTCACGTGTCCAATCTGAAGCGATATGTGCAAGATTCGAGCCATGTGTTGAGCATTGAACCCATTGAGCTTCAAGGGAAGCTAAATTATCTTGAGTTGCCTTTGAATATTCTAGATACCATGGTAAAAGAGCTCAGAAATAAGAATATAGAGATGGTAAAGGTTCTTTGGAAGCACCATGGAGAGGATGAAGCCACATGGGAGCTGAAGACGGACATGGAGAAAGCATATCCTGATTTGTTTGTTTGATTATTGAATTTTGAGGGCAAAATTCCTGTAAGGAGGGGAGGATGTTATAACCCCATTTTTTCTAAATCATATAATGAGATTTGTAAATCTTTTTTTAAGAAATAAATGAAATCAATGGTTGATTTAATGGTTTGATTTGAATGAATTTCGTGTATGATAGCCTTGTATGTTTTCTTAATGGGCCTTATTGGCTATTAAGCCCAATTGAAAGAAAAAGAAAAGGAAAAGGAATCCTATTGGATAAAGGAATAAATAAGAAAAATATATAAAAGAAGAATAAAAGGCAAAGGGATATTTTCCAAAATGGAATTTCGAGATATTAAGGTTCCTTGAGGTTCAAGGAACTCAGGATAATAATATAATGGCAAAGGAAATAGAAAATATGTGGAAAATATAAAATAAATAAATAAGTGTTAACTTGCAACTAAAGAAAATGACTCATTTTCTTTAGATAATGATCCCAATTTTTGCATGATGAGAGATAAAAGCATAAACGAGATTCCCTTAAAATTTGAGATAAAAAGGATTTCTAATTTGGGAGTTATTGCTTTTTAAAGTTATCCTCAAGTATGGATTTAATTGGGAAAAAGGAAAATCTTTCCTTTCTTTTTGGTTGAGCGTGTGTAATGTTGGCTGTTGGATCTTGATCCAATAGGCACTGCTTATCATCAAGTCCCAGCGGGACATGGACTGTGGATGAGACACAGGGGGGAACTTTCCTCTTTGATTCTGATCGCATCAGTGCATGTGCACTCAAGGGAGGTGTCCCATTATGTTCGGGAGAGAGAGACAAAGGTTCTCGACCCTGGGTTGATGAGCTTTTACCGAGTCTTCGTGAAACGCCCAATTGGGCTGAAGATCAGATTAACAGCAGGATCAGAAACCCTGAAGAGGACCCTCCATATCCTATAAATAGACCATCACCCGCTCCCTCACACCTTCACGATCTCCAACGGCTACTCCCCGAGCCCCAAAACCCTCTATATTTCTCTATTGCTAGTTCTCCAGTGAAGAACCACCGTGCCACCACCACGTCATTTTGAGAAGAAAGGGAGGAAGACGAGAAACAGGGACCTTTGGATTAGGGTCCATCGTGGACCTGAGAAGGATACAACAGATCGGCAAAGGGGGCGCGTGCACGATCGCATTAGTGGAGGTGCGTATCAAGGATCATTTGATCCTGTGTAGTCCAAGTGGACCATTGATCGAACAACGGTGGAAATTTGGTAATTCTCTATCTCTAATTGAAATAACATAAAAAGGTTTTTCCTTGCTAAAATCATAGAAATAGCTAGGAATCTCCGATGGAAAAACTTTGTACATGAAAGTTGCATAGGAAAATACGAGGAATATGATAAAAATAATTTGGTAACCTGATTATGTCTCGTTTTGCAAAAGTACATTAATTTGATAGAAAAATGTATTAAAAGGAAATTAGAAACCCTAATTGTATATAAAGGGTGAATCTTGGTGGATTAATAGGTTGATTTGAAGAATATTAACCTGTTGATTATTAAGATAGAATTTTTCATTCGTTTTGAATACAAATCTGGATAATTTAGGGTTTTAATCTATACATAAAGGATGATGCATATAGAAACCCTAATTTAGGGTGAAAAAGGAGGAAAAATCATGTTTATTTGGGATTAAGGAAAATAAGAAACTAAATAATGATCCTAAGTATGGTTAGGAGTAGTAAGGTGAGAAATTTAGGGTTTTTATATAGTTTTGCTAAATAAGGATTCATAATGTTAAAAGTGGAGATAAAAACCTAATTTCCAAGGAAACTCTAAAATTGGAATCGAAATCTTAAGAAATAAGATGAGTTTGGATAAATAATGATAAAAGGAAGTTTATATGTTTATTTCAGGATTTTTGTTCATCTTTGCTTGCTTGATTGGGTTTCCCTACTTAATTGATTCTGTCACCAAGACTGCCGTTACAGGTATGTGGTTACATTTATGAATAATCGCTCTAGTTTCACGGTGATTCCCAAACGTTTTTATCAGTTTCTTGAAAATAACTGCTTGGATGCCTTTTATTTCATGCAACTTTAAAGTGACTATGATTATCACCATAAATATGTGTACATGAGTGGCCCAGATCTTGTTCCTCCTCTGTGGCTTTGCTAATGTTGAAAAGGTTAACCTGGTAAAGGGTCTACTTGTTAAGTGGGACCCTCAAGTTATTAAGAATTAGGGATTGGGCTACCTATGGGTAGTGCCATGCGACTCTTTAGCACACCATGAGTTAGCGATTGGGCTACCTATGGGTAGTGCCATGTGACTCAACCCTAGATATTGATCTACCTGTTAGGTAGGATCATGCAGGGTTTAATGGGGATCGACCATAAGGAAGGTAGAATCTAGGTCCACTACAGGGACAGCACAGAGGCTAGGGTATGTATGGATTGAGCAATCATGTTTAAAATGTAAATTTTGTTTGTTAAACTGTAATTGATTGCAATATGTTGATATTAATTGCACAATTATTGTCTCCTCCACATACTAGCTTTATGCTGACCGACATTTTGTTTGTCGGAGTTTTAGGTACAAACCACATTGTGAACACATGAATTAAGATGCAAGGAGGATTAGTTAGACTAGAATTCATAAGTGGATAGAAGTTTAGAAATCCAAACTTTTCAAAGGTATGCCAAATTTTATTTATTACAGCTTTTCAGTATAGTCTAGTAAAGTTTGATAATTATTAATGTTTATTTGTCGAACCTTGATCCAGAAATTGGGATAACGGATCTGACCTCCTGGTCTCCCTTAATTGGGGGTTACCGGAAGGCGGGGTCATTACATGATCAAAGGAGGCCATATATATGCAATTGAGGATCACCATACAGATCTATGGTACATACGTCTAGCACATATGAGTGAGAAAGGATTGAAGCTTTTATCAAAGAAAAGATTGATTCCTTATGGCAAGGATAGTGGTCTCATTTTAGATGCATGTCATAAAGGAAAGCATCAATGTGTTTCTTTCAATACAAGATCAAAGGTGAAGTCACAACTTCTACAGATGGTTCAATCAGATGTCTCTAGTCCGTTTGAGGTAACTTGACTGGGTGGCAATAGGTATTTTGTCACATTCATTGATGATGCATGTAGGAAGGTGTGGGCCTACTTGGTGAAGACTAAGGATCAGGTCTTTTAGTGTTTTCAGAAATTTTATGCCATGGTGGAGCGGGAGATAGAGAAAATGTTGAAGTGTCCCCGCATGGATAATGGAGGAGAGTAAACCTCTAGGGAGTTCTAGGATTGCTGTGCGCAACACAGAATACAACATGAAAGGATAGAGCCTGACACACCACAACACAATGGTACAACTGAGAGGATGAACTATACCATAGTGGAGAAAGTTAGATACATACTGAAGACTGCAAAGTTAAAAAAGACATTTTGGGGCGAGGCACTGTCTACTTCCTACTATCTAATCAATTGATCTCCATCAGTTCCATTGGGGTTTGATATATCTGAGAAGGTATGGACATGCAAAGATGCTTCTTATGCTCATCTGTAAGTATTTGGGTACAAGGCTTATGCACATGTTCCAAAGGAAAAGATGTAAAAGTTGGATGATAAAGCGATGTCGTGTATCTTTCTTGGCTATGGATATCAATATTTTGGCTAAAAGTTATGGGACCCCATGAAAATGACCATGAGAAGACATAGAGATGTGACATTTGTGATAGTCGGATAGTTACGATGCCTGAGAGTGATGATGTAGATGTTTCAGAATCAGGTGAAAGTTCCTTTGATGATGAGTATGAGGAAGCTTCAACTTCCTCATGGATGTAGTCTTCAAATGATGAAGAAGAGCAATAAGATTACCCTGAGTAGCAGAGTGAGAGCACATCAAGTGTTCATGTTCCAAATGTGCAGTTGAGTGATTCAGACTCACAATCAGAGAATTTTGGGTAGGGGGAGAAAGATCATCACCAGGCAGAGTCCTCAGAGAAGTAGTTGAGGAGGTCTAACAAAATTTTTCATCCTTCATCCAGATATTCAACATCTCAATATATTCTCTTTACTAATCAGGGGGGCTAGAGACTAATCATGAGTGACAAACTCATAGAGATAAAGTACAGTTGCATCAGGCGATGTAGGAGGAGATGCCTTCTTTGCAGAAGAATGATACCTATGAGCTTGTGGAGCCTCCCAAGGGTCGGAAAGCACTAAAAAACAAGAGTGTTTATAGGATGAAGAAAGGACACTACAGTGGATTTTCATCTGTTGCATCTAGATTGGATGAGCATCATCAGAGGGTTTCTACACCTTGGTACATAAGGTCAGAAACAAGGTTTTCATCCAGGATGGCTTGACTTATCAGTCATGGGGAGCCAACAAAGTTCCATATGTGGGCATGGAGAGAGAAGAATCACTTCCAGGATACTTCTTCTCAGTTGCATGGAAATAGAGTGAAGTCGGGATTGGACTTCAAGTAGATGGGAGAAAATGACAGGATGCTGACATGTCTGAGGAGAGTGAATCCATCATAGGTGGTGATGAGGTACACAAACTACTCCAGGTAATTGCTAAAGACAATGTCTCCCTCATGGGATGGAGGGGGAGATTGTTGGTAATAGGAAAAGGATCTGACCCATGTCTAATTAGATTTGTACTTGGATAGGAGTTGTCTTATGCTACCAATCCCAATAGGAGTGAAATCTAAAAGGGAAACAAGATGGCTCCCTATGTGCAACATGGAGTTGGGCTCAAAGTTGGATAAGGATTCCTAGTTGCATCCACATGCCATGGAGGCCTATAAATAGAGGCCATGGTGGAGGCCATTGATTCATCCATCGGTCGAGGTGTGATCCCTCCAGTTGCTTGTTGGTGCCTTCTGTGCTATAAGAGTCGGAGAACAAGAACAAATGAAGGAGTTCTCTTAGTTGAATAAGAGAGGGTCAGTGACTTTGCCTAGAAGTAAAGTAGCGGTTGATAGTCAGTGACACATCAGGTGCACTGACAAAGCATCTCTCTTAATTAATAAGAGAGGGCCAACGACTTTTCCTTGAAGTAAAGTAGCGTTTGGCGGTTATAGACGCAGTGTTGCCATAGTGTCAATGGTCCGACCCTTTTATCGGTCATAGCGACATCAAGCAGTCCCCAGCAACGATAGGGGGCCTCGTAAAGAGATCAAGTAAAGGGGGAGGTTTTGTACACGCTAGGTGTGATTCTCTTCTTCCTCGTCTTTTTTCTCATGTGGGGAGAGCTATTTAGATTTAGGGGTAATTAAATGTAAATGGTGTGAGTTGTAATCTTGATTACATAGAACTTGTTGGCTAGTATTGCCCCATGGTTTTTCTCTCCTTGTCTTGTGGAGAGTTTTCCACATTAAATTTGGTGTTTCTTCTATAGGTTTATACGCTTATCGGTAATGCTTCCGCAATAAGTTTTCATCACATCCGGGATTGTATCAGTACAACATCCCCAACATGCAAGTCATTCATCTAAGAATAATAAAATCATAAAATATAATAATTTGAAGTGCACCATTTTTTTGTCTTTGCATATATAACCTATAGTCTATATATAATATAGTCTATCCATAAGATATTTAATAAGATCAATAGTTTAAACTTTCTAAATAACTATTGTTTATTAGAAAACAAACTAAGTGTACAGAAACTCCAGTATACTCAAGTATATTATAGTCTCTCTCTCTCTCTACATATATATATATATATATATATATATATATATACATATGTACATATAGATGTTTGTGTGTGTATATATAGAGAGAGAGGGAGGCTAGAATATGAATCAAGTGAGTCCCAAATACAATAGACTTTGTAGTCATTGGATTAGGATTTGATGAGATGAAGGATTTAATATAAACATTCCCACTCATAGCCCTATCGTCAAAAAAAATCCACCCCACTAACATTTGTATTCTGGTGATCTCTCTTTCTGATACCCGAGCCTATTCAAGAGGAGAGTTCACGTGGTTGTTTTCTCCTGTGAGTTCCATCTCACTGTTTGTGACAGTAGTGCCACCACCAAGCTCCTAAAACTTCAAGTGTGACTAGTATCATCCATTGGTGAGTAGCACCATCACTAGTTGGCAAAGCCACGATGGAAGACAGCATCGGGGACTTCTCTATCATGTAACTTCCCATCTAGGTAACTTAAATGTTTTGGTGGCCATAACTTGTTGTACCCGACCCAAAAAAATCCAATACATCCTACAATCATGGGAAAACCAAAACTCAACGAGAAAATGATAAATCGTTAAATCTTTAAGTCACCATTTTGGTTTTATATGGAATACAAGGAAAAAATGAAGATAGGTGTTTAATCAGGGGAAAACACATAAAAATCCAATTTTAACTCCACCCTTAGGCGGATAAGAAAGGTAGTGAAAAATTGGACCCATTCGGTCCTATTATGAGTGGGGAAGGATTAACACCTCGATAATGTTATCGCAACCTTTTTAGTCATCTATGGATAAAAGTAGTGGTTTTCAAGGTATTTGTAATGACCCCACCTCCTGGTAACCCCCAATTAAGGGAGACCAAGAGGTCAGAGTCATTATCCCAATAAACAAGATCAAAGGTTCGACAAATAATCAATAATAATTATAAAATTCTACCAAACTATATTGAAAGTTGGAATCAAATAAAAATTTGCATACCTTTTAAAAACTTTGGATATCTAACTTCTATCCACAGCTTCAATCTATTCTAACTAATCATCCTTGCACTTTAACTCTTATTTTCATAATATGCCACTTTACTGTTTGTCCTTTTCAATATTGTACCTAAAATGTCAACAAGCAAAACGTCAGTCATCATAAATGAATATGTCGGTATGTGGGTACAACCAAAATTTCACATATATGGCTAACAATCTAAATATCATAATCAAGTTAATTAACAAGCCAATTTACGCTTTCAATGTGACATTCTCCACCACTTTTGCCCTAACCCTGGAATACCCTCCTTAGGGTTTCTCTTTTTCCATTGACATATGGCCACCTTCTCCATCCTAAGCTTGGTGTCTGGGGTCACCTCTCATGGTGCCCATTAGTCATGCAATATCATAAGGCCACCTTCTCTATCCTGAGCTTGGTGCCTGGGGTCACCTCTCATGGTGCCCATGGGTCTTTCCTCTTGGGCTTGACCTCATTGCATCTTACATCAGGGTGGCATGTAGGTGCGAGAATACACACTTATATCTTAATTGTGATAATCATATTGACTTTATAATTGGCATATATGAACATCCAAATAGATAGGTTGCATTCAATTCGATTAAACACCTGAGAAATCTTCATGAAACTAAAGCAGTTAACCATAAATAACCACATACTTGATTCAGAGCAACTTGATGTACAAGCAATAATATTCAAGAACAATCAAACAAGCAATCAACAATATCCTGAAATTAATGCATAACATCCAAGTGTCATTGTTTTATCTAAATCATTTTCAAGATAGACTTGGATTCCACCTTAGGATTTCTAGGCCAACTTTAGGGTTTTATTAGGGTTTTAACCTCCATAAAGCTTTTATCACATTTAATGTTCTTTCAGTCCAGAAACCCTAATTTTAACATCATAGGCATACTTGAATGTCAATTAAGTCTAATATATCTCTCTTACACTAAAACTACCATCTTTATCCTTTCAAGTCATGTCAAGATCATTAAGCCCAATTATAATCTTTGGTTTCTTTCAAATTGACAACTCATATTTCATTATAGTTCAATTCACATATATGAACCCTATTTATCACTAATTCCACATTTATCCACTAGGAAAACCCTAATTACCAAATTAAGGGTATTTATCCACAATTATAAACATTTATACCTAAAATAGCTTAGAATCATCATATCTCAAATTTATTCATGGATTTGAACAAATAAAGCCATTAAGAGTCATATTTACCAAGATTAGGGTTTCAAGGCCCATTAAAGCATATTCATGTACATGGAACCTTAAATTAATTAAACTATGCATAAAGATCACCCTTTTAGATCTAATGTGTCCTTTTATAATCAACAGGTTAATATCAACTTTAAACATCCATATAACCCTTCCCAATCATTAATCATCATAGATTAGGGCTTCTTAAGCATTAATGCATTGAAGTTGATACCTTCATATAATTTTCGAATTACAAGAGGAATTAGGATCTGAAACCATTTTTAATAGATTCCTCACATTTTTTTGAGAAAATTACATATATTATATGTACCAATCCGATCTACCAATAATTAGATATGAATTTTGTAAGAATCCACTTACTTGGACCAATTGTTATAGATACAACTGATAAAAATGATAACAAAGCATTTTTATTGTTTTCAACCTTTTGAGAGTGGAGATGTCCATGAATTTTTCATCATATCCCTAAAGGTCAAGGTTTTAGGTGTTTTGTGGAATCAATCGCCTCAAGATCTCCCACGGTAAAAATTCATCACTAGTGGTTAGGACCGATGCGTAGGAAGAGAGGGAGAGAGAAGCAAGAGAGATATATTCAATGGAGCAAGATTAGATCTTTAAAAAAGATCATATAGATATAATAAAATATGAACAGATCAGACAAAGCATCAATTACTAATACGGATATAACAAAAAAAGCAATGGCTATTGTTGCGCAGCCTACCGGTGTTATATATAAGAAAAAAAGATCCTCTGATCACATGTAGAACATAAAAAGGGGAGGTCGTCTTTTTTATGGGTTCAGGAGAGACGAGAGGGGCCTAGATTATGCTGGGTGTGGGGCTATATTTATAGGATCGGTGAGTGTTTGGGGTTTCTAACTGGAAGGTTTTGGAGAGGAGGCTGATCACATTGATGCGCGTGAGGCATGGCCGGTTGATCGAGGCAATCTGCGACGTTCACTAACGAAATGTTTTGATCCACCTAGTGGCCCGAGCATGATAAAGTTGATTTTACTAATTTATAAATGTTTCAGGAATGTTCTGGAGAATATCATAGAAAACTTGCATGGAAAGATAAATCAGAGTTATTTGTTGAAATTTTTTGGAAACACACTTGAAAAAAAGGAAATATTTATTTTTCAGATAATTCAACTGGCAATTAGTGAGAAAAATAGCTACTTAAGTAAGAATTGAAGGACAACTACACACATATATGTCAGAGTTATCTCTTATATTTTCCAAGAAAGACGGTTGGAAAGGGAATATTCAATTCAGGACAATTCAACTGGGCAATTTGTGAAAAATACCTTATTTAAGGTAGAATTCAACAATAATTGCACTTTCAGTCTAAAAGATAGTGTTGTTGTTTCACCCCTAACAAGGTTGACCATGAATGAAGTTTCCTTGTATGGAATGATAGGTTCCAGCGTCAGCATTTCTTTTGATGCTGAAAAACAACTGACAAGTGTTCCAGTGTTAAAAAAAGGAAGGTTGGATACATTGACTTTTTATATGCTTTAAGGAATGGTATGGGACACACACCATGATTGTCAAAAATCTAGAAAGTATGAATTTTGATAGCTAGAATTTAAAGTTGAACATTACTACTAGAGTTGTATAGATGACACAATAAGTTTCTACATTCCATATTGAGAATGTCTTCTTAGGTGGGGGATTTTGTGTTGACCCAACATGAGATATGTATGAATGATGTGAAATCACCATGATATGTAAGTAACCATGTGAAGGTAATAGGATTATATGCAAAGGAAGTACCCATCCTTGTTCACCTTGGATTTCGGGGGCGAAATCCCTATTAGGGGTTTATAGTTGTAAGGCCCCTAAACATGATTAATTAGTTGAATAAGCTTAATAACCATAATTGAATGCTTATAACCATAATATAATCTTATGATATTCTTTTAAATCATAATAAAATCTTAAGTTTCAAATTTGGTCCAATTTGGACACTATTTGAGCAAGTTATGCAATTTTATGCACATTTTGGACTTTTCTACAATTTACCCAATTGAGAAGTTTCTTTGCAATTTATCACTTGCATTATGTTCCTTATATATTCTATCATTGTTATTGATATTTTTGAGCCATGGGGCACCTATTTAGACCTTGGTTTAAAGGTGTTTTATCCAAGGGTATTTTAGGGTATACCCCATCACGGATGAGCTACCTTTAGTAGCTATCAACTAATGAATTATGTGATTGGCTGGGAAATTCGACAAAGGAATGCTAAGTAGGTATATAAGGAAGTTGGGGGATCTGCTTGTGTTTGTTCTTGCATATTATTAATAGTTTAAGGCCATAGAAACATGGGGAAGCTACTTTTACACCTCATGCTTGCTTCCATCCTTATCCATGGGCTATATTTACCTCTTCCTTGCCCAAGTACGAAACTATGATTGCATTCTCTTTCCTTTAACCTGGAACAATGACTCCCCTCTGTTTTTCTATGGAAGTAAGTTCTCTAAGGTAGAAGACAACCTCTTTTTGGAGAAGAAGGTCACCTAGAACTCCATTTAGCCCTACCTAGGGTTTCCAAGGTCATTTTCTAGGGATTTCGACCAAGGAAAGTTCTTTTATTCCTTCCTTCTCTATTTCTCTTGCTATTATCCTTCCTTAGACCTTCCTCCAGATTGGAACCCTACTGTTCTATGGTATAATTTTCTTTAAAGCTCTAAAACCCTACCTTTCTTGCTCCTTATGCTTAGGGTTTGCTCATTTGATGAAGAAAGGTGCTAGATGGAAGAGTTCATAGCTTATGCTTGGATTTTCTACCCTACTCGATATTTCTTCTGTGTGGGGTTTCATGTTCTCATTAGAGGCAATTTTTATAACTTGCTCCGTGTTTATTGCTAACCATAAGCTTTCTAGATCATGTTCTTGCTTGAAAATGATGATCCATGCACTAAAAAGATATGCTTGACTTGGGTTTCGATTTTTATTATGTTCCCTATTATGATTTCAGTTTTATATGAACCTGTGATCATGTGTAAGTTATTCCTAAGATATAATATGACTTGGATCAGGTTGGTTTGACAACCTATGGTGCTAAGAACCTATCAACCAATGGTCAATTTTAGGGTTTTAAACTGATTTTTTCTATAAACCCATAACCCATTGTCACCCCCTTAGGTCAGGTTTTGGATCAATTAGAAGTATAATGATCAACAATTAAGTACTCTATTGATGTTATCAATTAGTGATGACATTATCTTAATATTTGATGTTGATTAATGAATATAGTGTTGATCTAAGAACCTATGGTGATTTAATGATCACTAATGATAGTGGATCAGGTCTCTACAACCTATGGTGAGTTAAGCATTGTAGTTGTAGCATCAATAAACCCTTAGACCAATGGTTTCTTAGGTCACTTGATGCAATGGTCAGACCTATACTGTAATTGATGGTTTTAACCGATGAACTTGACCCAATGGTCAAGATCTAATGTTTATTCCTCCAATAAAGTGGAATTATGGATAATGTGATATGTTGGTCCTAATAATGTGATTTAGATGGTTTCCTTTATATGATCAACTTAAGCAGCTTACTTGTTTACAATGGATGGCTTGTTTTAAATGAATAGTCAATTGTGGGTTTTACCCTACTCTCAATGTAACTTTTGATGTTGTTAATCAAGGGATGTCTAGGGTTAAATGGTGATTCTTTATAGAGCATAAATCAAGGACTTAATAGGTGGTTTATCCAAGGTTTTTACTTTTGTAAACAAGCAATGGTTTTACATTTCAAACATATAATGGTTCTGGGTTACATTGTGGTATGTTGATATGGGTAGAATGATGATGGAACAAATGCAGGGTTACCCTTAATAAGGTAGTCTTACCTATTCACTCATATGAATAGAGGGGATGATAATCAAATTGTGTTGATATGTAACCCTAATGAGGTATAGATTGTTATACCTAGCTTTAATATAACTAAATCATGGTAATTGGGTATGAATAGTCCTTGGATGGCTAATACAATCATGGAGTATTCTATTACTGTTGTTGAAACCCTAGGATGCTATAACCTGATGGTTACACCTTGATTTATGTTTGGGTTCATACTGGAGAATGGTATGGAATGTGATGGTGATGCTTCACCTTATGCATCCATGATCCAATGGGGATGACGTGAGTTTGGGTTTGGGTATGAGTGTTGATTAGTAACACTAATATAATTTATCTTGTGAACCAAACTCTAATGCAAATAGATAAAGATTAGTATTCATTTTTAACATTCTTATATGATGGAATGATGGTGGAATAACCTCCTTACTATTATCATAAACTTGATATGTTAATTGGTGGTTATCATAGACACATGGTTGATACTATCTTATACTAAACATGTGCATAATGAATATGATGAGAGTTAATCATATCTAGATTCCTTGCATGTTGATGTAATAAAGGATTGTTCTTAATGTTAATATAACCCTGCTATGATTGTTTATGAATATCTCCTAGCTCATTAATGCAATATTGTGTTGATTTGGTGTATTATATGTAAGTAATGTTGTTGAGCCTTGTTATAAGGCATGCAAAGATAATGATGAACTTGGAGGGATAGTATGATGGTCTTAATGACCTTTGGGCATGGTTGAGTCCTGAATGAGGTGTAATCCTCTTGTGTTGATAAGGGTTGATACCCTGTGATATTGTGAAAAGGATTTGTATCTTGTGATAGTATGATGGTTAGTGTAGCCTCCTGAATGGCAAGTAAATAGTACCATGTGATGATGAGATGAGAAATTTTGTTTCACACATTTTATATCTTTTGAAGTTGTGATATTTATATGCTTGTTAGAAGTGAATTAGGGTTTGTATGTCCACTTTTTTAATGCAGCCTTTATTCACCCAATTGGCATAACTAATCAAGTGAAACTCTAATCATGTAGTGCCATGTTCCATAGATCCATCTGAGTGTCAAAACTTTCCAGATGATGAAATGAGTATTCCTAAGGGAAACTCGGAGCACATACTGATGAGTATGTAGGGTGCTTGTCATCCTAAATTCAATTGTTTAGGGAGGATGACTGTGGTCATACCTAGACCTTAGTTTGAGAATGATTGTGGTCGTGTCTCGATGATTATATATGTGATGAGATTGGAGGACAACTGTGGTTGTACCTCAGATGGTAGGGTATGCGTACCCACGTCCTTTCACTAGTGTCATGATATGTGCCAAGGGCAGACTAGGCTATTACTAGCTTGACCTTATGTGTCGTTGTGGCGGACCCGTATTGATCGGGGGTGGAAAAGATCTTAGGAGTCTGGCTCTTCCTAGATCTTGTATGGCACAAATTTTGACTTAGTAGTGGTCAGTAGGATTTTGAGTGGTATCCTCAATTTCCTCAGGGCATAATACAAGATATAAGACAATCGTGTAGCATATCTGTTTAGGGTTATACACAACGCTTCATATAGGATGAAAACCCTTATTTGTTTTCTTTTCACTAGGATCATGTATAGTACAATAAGAGATAATAGATATTCTTATGTTGTAGTTATGCTCATGTTGTAAATATACTTATGTCTTCAAATATACTGACACGGATGGTTAAGATGAAGTTGCTAGCTATGCTTAATATTGCTCGCCATGCCTTTGTAACTAGAAATGCATATACTGCTAATCATGCTTATCCAGATAGTTGTGCTTATGTTGTTATCTCTTCTTATGATGTTGATATGTTCAACCAATTAGACATGATCATGTTGTTAGATATGCTATGTTACTAAACTTGCTCATGATGCTAGATATGCATATGCTACTGAATTGCTTATATTGGCAACAAGATAAAGGATGATAGTCTGGCTAATCATGATAGTTATTATCTACTCCTTTATGTATTTTGTTAATCATCAATACTACTGATCTTATTTTTTATATATAATTAAATTTCTTAACTATTTAATTACTTTAAAATGTTGTAATCAATAAATGTTGTTGGAGGTTATATCTCTTGTAGGGACATGGGTCTCACCTTTGTGATTCTCCACATCTTTTTAGGTAATTGACAATGATGGAAACATAATTGTGGAAGTAAAGAGGAGCTATAGTAATGAATCTTTGAGAAAGTTGATTAGATGTCTATTGTGTCCTAGAGTCATCCTTGTACTCTCACGTTAGGGCAGGAAAAGTTTGTATATGGTGTTTCAAACAAATTGAACTTTTGTTCCAATGATAATGCTTGTTTGTGTGGCATATATGAATATTGCTCTCCTATGTATATATGTTGTGTCTAAGGAGATAGAACAATTTGTACCAAATTCTTGGCATAGTATGGATACAAGCAATATGTTGGGCTCTTATGCAAATGTTTTGAGCGGGTGTTGATGTTGAAATTGGTTTTAATTTACCCATATTTTTGGGTATGTGATTAATTAGTGATAGATTGTGTTTTATGTTTTGAGTAATCTCTCTTAGAGTAAAGGGTTATCATAGATAGGGTTGGGCACCAGACAAAAATTTAGATTTAAGGTGGCCTTTTTGACCAGAGGATGTATTCGAGAATTTTATTCTCCCTAGATTATCTCTTGAATAAAAGATGGTTCAGCTTGATAGGAGCAAGATTTTCATATTATATGTAGGGCTTTGGTCGAGGTACCAATTTGTTTATAGTGCTTTTGTAAGAATTGACCGCACGAATGTAGGGTCAGGTGCACCTACCTAAATGTAGGGCATGTGGGATGTGTTTACTTGAATGTAGGGTAGATACTGAGAAAATGCCTATTAAGGATAGGGCTTGGCTATATGCCTACCTGAATGTATGGATTGCAAGATGTGCCTACTTGAATGTAATGTTGGAAATATGGGCTCAGAGTACAACAATGGAAACAAAATTTTATCTATTTGTATTCTCTTAACAGCAAGATCGTATCAACTACTATGAAATAGGAATGATGGTTTTAGCGAGTTATACCTAGTCTTGGATCAAGTCCAATGACAAAAATCACTTCTTTGCCATGGCTAACAAATTGCTCTTAGATGGTGGTTGAGCAGCTCCTGGTCTTCACCACGAACAGTTGTCTGTGCAGCCTCTACAGTGACTCCAGTGGTCTCTCCATGGACTATAGATTGACTTTTCTCTCCCAGAAGCAACTGAAGGATTCCTGCCTCTAGAGTTGTCCACATGGACCAACTCGAACTCTTGGTGTTCACTAAGAACAAACAGGAAGGAGTTGTCCCTTCTGCTGGTGTACTAGTCACCAACCTACTCTCCCACAACTACAACTTCTCATTTGTTCTCTCCTGTTGGATATCCCTCCCTATCGGGTGGGACTTGCCTGGGCTCTCTTAGTTACCACAACCAGAGAGGATAATAGTAATCAGAGGAACTAATTCTCAATTATCTGTGTTGTGTCTTGGGAAGTCCCCAGTACCCCTCCTTTTATAGGTGAGGTTAGAATCAGGGTTCCCAGTCTGTATGTGATCGCGTGGGAGTGGAAGAGACCATAAGAACTTGAACTTTCACAACCTATGAGATGCCAAGAGGACGTATGGAACACCCATATGGTCCTCTAGTGTGTGAGATGGTCATCTCACACTGCCAAACGACTGCTCGACAGTTTCCCAATCACACACGAATTTGACAATTTTGATTTCAATTAAGATCACATATTAATTCCTTGTACCGCAAGTAAAGTACAATAAAAACTATTAGGGAAACATACTGAACCTTCATTCAGCCCAACCAATCCATCTCACCCAGGTGAGATGCCCATCTCGCTCACCCAGATGCTCGTTTGGTGAGTTGAGATGAACCGGTCAGTTCAATCACATTGAGTCGGTCAGTTTAAGAGCAGAACTTAGCCAATTCGAACTATGATTATCCTAACAACCCAAAAGACCGTCTCAACACTTGAGACACCTGTCTGGTTGCCCAAACGACCATCTCACTCAGTGATATGATCGTTTGGTAGACCAGTTAGCCTATCAGTCGATCTGTTGCATGAATTGAAACCTAAATAGTTTAGTAATCTATCCACTTGTCATTCAAGATCAAACTCCTCTTCTAGATAAGTTCCTATATGTGTGAGCCTATAGGTCCCATATCAAGTTGGTATTGAATGTCCATAAGTATCTTATGGCATCAGAAGCAAAGAATGGTGCCTAGTCACACATCAATGCTACCCAAGTGAATGGAAAGTTGGAGAACAACTTCAACGTACAATCTATTTAAGGTGTTGCAGTGATTGTATAATTTCTTTGTCACTGATATCTATGATGAACTCAAGGCATGGAAGGTCATCCTCCCAATGTTCAATCTACGTTTCTTGAACCAAGAGCAGACTGTCTGAGATAATGTGACCTCAATATCATATATTGATTCACATGTGAATGCGCATGCATTTCTCAGTCTCTCTTACCAAGTGGCCATGATATTATACTCCAGTAGGAGGGACAAATCCCATATCTATCACTCATAGTGTGACACCTTGTAACACTAAATGAGATTCCTCAAAACACAAAACATGATTCACTACTAATTAATCACATAGTCAAAAATGTGGAATAATTAAAACCAATTCCAATAATGTAAATGAACTCTAGAGCATTTACAAAAGGTCCATCATTCCATTCTCATATACTATAACAAGTATTTACATATGGGTCCAAAGATCTCAATCACATCATGTATACAAAACATATTTCACATGTACATGTCATATATTTACAAACATTGGCATGCTACCAAAATCTCATGTCGATACGAGTATATCATCTAGAAAACTCATCCCATACATGGACCTGAGAGTACAGGGATGACACTAGGACTCTACTACTAACATCTAGAACTAAACAACCTTCTAAATCTATTGATCACCAGGTTGGTTCTCTTCCACAGCGTGACCTCGACCTCGTTGCCCGCGACCACCTAAAAAAATGTGGTGACCCACGGGTGAGACCCAATCCCAGTGAGAGATATGATTCTCTCCAACATATATTGATTATAACATATTAATTAACAGTAAATATACATTGAGCAGTTAGGGTATTGAATAAGCAATATGAACAGATTGAACAACTTAAGCATACTAACTAGTTAAGCAAATAAGTTGTAACATCAAGTAGAATTACACAATTTTCATAAGTTTGCATCATGTAAGAACTATGTAGTGTAAAGACAAGATAAGGGTTAATCAACCAATGTGATACGTATTAAACCCTAGCAATTATACTACATGGTTGGTGTTATATCTTTTATTATTATGCCCTAGGGAGTTAGAGTCGTATCACTCAAAGTCCAACTGACCACTGCGAAGTACTATTCAGTTCTATATAAGATCTAGGAGTGTTGGTATCCTAACATCTCTTCCCCTCGATCAGTATAAGTAAAATGCAGTGACATACAAGTCAAACTGCCAACAGTGACATATAGTCAACTAATAACAACTAGTTCGTACTTGGTACAAGTTACAACACAAGAAAATAGGGTATACAAAACCCTCTAATCCGAGGTACAACCGCAGCTATCCTCAATCCCATCAAATGTCATGGGCATGACCATAGCCATCCTCCATAACCTACAATTGTGGATGACAAGGATATATCCTCAACTTGCCACCCCCCATATTCAACAGAATGCACTTTGAGTTTCCCTTGGGAATACTCATTTCACCATCTAGTAAGTTCTGACACTGAAGATGGCTCTACAGCATAAGGCTCTACATGATTAAGGTTACACGTGATTAATTACTGCCAATTGAATGCATTAAGGCTTTATCATACAAGTGGACATTCAAACCCTAATTCTTTTATAACAAGAGTATATGTATAAAACCTTCAAAAGATATAAACATTTGAGATATAAATCTTAATCACATTACCACATGCTATCCTTCATTGCAAATTAATGGACCACACTTATCATCATACTATTACAAGATACCAATATCTTATCACAAGTTCTAGGGTTTTAACCCTTATTGGGACATGAAGAGGATTTCACCTTAATCGTAGCTTCAAACATGCCCAAAGGTCATTAAGACCATCACATTATTCATAGTAAGGTTATCATCATCATTCCATGCCTTAAACAAGGCTCAAAAGATCATTAGCACATATATGTCCATAGATATTAACACGGCAAGGCACTATGATATTCAAATAGTACTACATTGTGGTTTCAACACAAGAAGAGTGTAATTCATTATCACATTAATCATTCAAGAGGTCTGATTATAACCAATCAAAATCATATAATTACATATCCCTTTTTGTGCACATATAAACCCTAGGTTACATCATTAACCTAGATTAGGGTTTTATAACATGTATCAAGATTCATCTTCATATAACATGGATTTTGTTCATCATTATGATCTCATAATTAAAACTGAGGTTCCATATACTGATATAAGCTTTCTCTGTAAATTTCATCATTTATAGAGCACGTATGTATTTATTACATTTTATTTAGGGTTATTAGCCCTAAGTAGACATATAGAGTATATTACAAGATTTCATGTATCAACATCATGATTACTGACATCAGATGGACTAAAGATATGATTTGTGACTTAGTGGTATTTTCTCATAATTTTAGGCCATCACTTGATATTTATTACTCATGAAACAAGTGTAAATCATCTTACATGATGTCATAGTGTTTTAAGCATAAAATTCCTGATATTATCATTCTAATGTACTCTACACATTTTTCTGAGAAGTTTGGTACCTTACTTGTATTTTTCCGATAAACGATCCATTTTCTCTGATTTATAAAAGAACTGAACATTTATGAATGGATTTACCATTTTGACCAATTGTCGGCTGCCACGTAGCACTTTGTGGGTGCACTTCTGCTGTTGGTTTCAAGTGAGTCGCCGGTTCACCTATGAGTATAGGTTGGTTTATTTGCCGGCTTTACAATTGGGTCAACCGGTTTAAGCAGGATGTGGCCCGGTGTCTTTCTCTCCCGATCTCACACAATGCAAACTCCGTGATCTGCCGCACGATGTTGCACCTGCGTACCACAGTCGCCGCCGCCTGGATCAGACCTCGGTGAGGGATCCTCTGCCTCCTGGTCGCTAGGGCGCCACCGCACAGCTGCGTGTGTGGTCTGTTTCTTGCGTGAGGCCCGTAACCACATGCGTGAGCGCCGCCGCCAGCCGAAACGAGCGCCGCCACTGCAAACCTCAGCCCCAGCATGTGCCGCTGCAAGCCTCTTCTCCGGAAAGCTACAAGCATCTCTACCACGGAATCATCTTCTTATGCCCTTGGCGACGCCTGAAGATGTTCTACTAGAAAACAGACGCCTCCACGAGGAATCATCTGCTAGTCCTGCAACACGGTGTCGCGGCAAGGCTAGGTCTGCTCTGGCGAGCCATCGTTGTACTCATCTCCTTTCCAGACCTCTGCTAGCACCTCTGTCCACCTGGATTAGTGTTGGGAGCTTGAAGAAGCAAGGAATCAAAGTTCCTCTGCTCATTGGAAGCCTCCCAAGTGAGGCCCGCTGCCGCTAGCCTTGGCAGGTTGCCTCCCAAGTGAGGTCCGCCACCGCTAGCCTTCTCTGCGTTCTCATGAGCGTTTGTCTATCATCTGGGATCTGCTGTGTTGCAGGTGCTGCCGCTAGGCTGGGACGCCGTTGACTCCTCAAGCTCACTGTGTTACATCCCCCTGACCTCCTGCTCACTGTAATGGAGGTACAACGAGATATAGGGGCTTGTTCTCCCTGGTTCCCTTACCCTCTCACCTCTAATTAAGGAGGGGTCACAAAGTGTCCCTGCACTACCAAATGCAACTTTCCATCTCTCTCTCCTTCCATCACACGATCATTGATCGTGGATGTGTCATGTGTGGAACGTGCTCGTTTCCATGTTCCATGATCTTGGGACAGTTTGAGGAGGAGAGCACCTTACTGTCGTATGATCACTCCCATCCAAGGGCTTTATGCAGAGAGCCGACTAGGCCAATCCGTGGCACTCTTCAAACGAAAGGGCAGGCTGTCCACATGTTCACTATACTCGTTTGATTTGCAACTTGGTCTAAGACTGTGAAACCTTGTTCATCAATCACCAAAAGAATACCCAAAATTTCACCATTTTCAAGTCAACTTATCTCCTATTAGGAGCATACAAATATTACCTATTTTTGGACATAAATTCCTCATCACTCAAGCTACATTGGATCCAAATTTGGTAACAAGGATCAATTATTAGATCATCCAACTAATATCTCAAAATACCCATAAACATGGGTATCATACATGACACTAAGATCAGATGATATCCAAACTAGTTAATTTAGAGCATGAATTCACTTATCTCATTGGACATTTAGGGATTCCAAAATTCCACTCCATCACATCCTACACACCTTAAGAGAAAGTTCGTCCTAGAAATTAAGCCAGAATCCACTTTATCACATCATATACAACCTAAAAGAAATTTCATCCTCAAAATTAAACCATACTCGTACTCCAAGGAAAACTAAGCATGTCTTCATCCCCATATATAGTACTATTCTAGGAGCATCATTCCCAGAAACAAAGCTCCATTCAAGGTTGAACCCAAGGTTTAGAAGCTTAGGTTATGTCATGGCATATCTCATATTTTAGGATCAACATCCTCACCTTATCCAAGAAGCAAGATTCCAACATCATATGACCATGTTCTAAAGGAGTTAACTAAGGTTAGCCCATTATATCAAGGTGTCATCAACATATTATTGAGATAATTATTAGTACATGTTCAACATTACATAAGCCTTTTAGGAGGAAGTTAACTATAGTTAACTCACTTTATCCATCTAGATCATATCAAGGTGTCATAATTGTTATGTTGTGCTAACTATCAACTATATCTTTCATCCTTATTAAGCACTAAGATTAACACCTCATGTAACATTTTTCATTCATATGATCTTATCTCATTACTCATAAGTGATTTCAACATTTACTAGTGATTTTATCACAAGATTAACCAACAATATCACATAGTTGTCATTATGCATGTATATGGCTAACAATTTATGCATTGATATCTATTAAACCATTTCTATATTTTATGTCATTAAACCATCTCTAGATTTACATTATATCATGTCCATATATCACATCTTGAGATTAGATCACGTCCTTACATATATTATATTATGGTTTTGCTAACAAACTTATACAACTGGCTCATAAAACATGCATCAAGACTTTATATAGTCCAAATGAGGTTCCTATAACCCATACCACGAGGGTAGTGTCATGCTCAGTCTCTCTGAGCTAACTCAACTTTATGAGTATCTCATATGCACATAATTTATCTTTCCTCTCTTAGTCTAGGATTCTTAGATTACCTCATTGGCACTAGATGATTGCTTTACGAGATCTAGCCACATAAGCACAAACCAAACCAAGCTACATCATCCTCTTCATAGGTCTCTACCCATGAAACATGCTTACCCAAAACTCTCTTATATACACCACTAGATTCCTATGTGGGGAAACCACCAACCCGAGCATGAGGATTCACAGAAACTAACATAGCTACCTCCTCTAGGGTCTTGGGGCTCTCTCTCCCTCACCCAGATGGTAGGTACTCATATCCATGTTCACATATACACATATAACCATCCTCTCTCTATCTCTAGGGTTTGGTCCTCCCAAGGACATCTAGGGTTCAAGAAAACTATAGGAATCATGCATAAATCAACTCATCTCAATCACTCAGGAGTAGTCTATTTAGGACATCACATATCTCATAATTCTCATATCTTGGAGTTTAGGTTCTCTAACCTTCTCCCAATGGGTCTCACTCTCTCTGGAGTTAACCCCAAAACTGGTGCCAACACTAGAGGTCCTCCTTTGTAAAAGAGCTTGAGGATCATGCTGACTCACATCTTATCTTAACTTAACATAACTTATCTTAGAAAAGCACACATACTTTCATCATGAAAACTTATCTCAAAACCTCAAATCTGAACTCATGTCCTCAAAGACAAACATAGAACATCATAACCATCTTATAACAGCTATATAAGACTTGCATTATATCATCATAACTTATTTCGTCTATTCCATCTATCATATATTCCAAACAAGGCTCTAGACATCTAATCTAGAACTACGCTCTCTTCTAGACTGATGTCATTCACTTTCACATAGGTTACATGACCACCTCCTACTCGTACATGTGTGGGGACACATTTTTGTAATACATATACATAATAAAATATTATATAGTTTTTCTCCGATAAAACATGCGTCAGAGAAAACTATCAAGGTTCGATCCGATTGGAATCAAAAATTAAATCCAGAAAATGAGTGTCCCACACATAGTAGAGAGTACAGTGTCATGAAAACTAGTGAAAAGGGTGAGAACATGGTGTAGACTAGTGTAGCTACTCTAGACAACGTGCGCAATATGTCTAGGGTTTCTCTTCCCTTGATGCACGTCATTTCCCAATAGTGCAACGTCCCATACCGCTGCACTACAATGAAAGAACGACATCTAAGGACTTGATACTCAACAAGCACTAGTCTAGACCTAGTTCTAGGACATCTAGGTGCTAACCTAGAGGCTAGGTCAGATCTAGTCTCTAAAAAATGACTAATCTGACCCTAAAGATTATTAAGTTCAAGGTTCTTTAGTTTTGAGTTGCATAATGAGCATATGTCAGGCTTTGTTATTGTTCATGCTCTGATACCACCTGTGACGTCCCCGGATTTTCTAAAACTTAATCTGATGTGTGACGTCCAAATTGAAACCCTCACACAAGGATAAGAAGAAGAAAATTGAGGGAGTCAGAAGGAACATACATCAGTAGCACATGTACATGAACAATAATAAAACCATACACACATGTTCACCATTCAACATATAATTACAACCTGAATTGTTACAACATTTGATATTACATATTGAACGGAAAACTATACATATACATGTACTACCACTAAACTACAGGATCTTAAGACAATAGGTCCACCTGAACATCAGCTCGCCACACAACTCACAACTATCCTGGATCTTCAAGAGCATAACCACAACCTAAACAAAAGATTACATACGGTACACATCAGCACAATATTCAAGAATATTGTACTGAGTACGCCTACGTGTCTTTTATATACCTCTCATCATATCTTGGCAATAAAATAAAACTAATATACTTGGCAATAACAGAAGAATATAAGAAAAACATATACTTGCACAAAGATATTCATTAACAAAAGAGAACACATATTTTAAGCTCATTTTACATTATATATCCATGCATTTGCCACCTGAGGGAATAATGCATCATCTCTGTTACCAACGAGAATGAGATGTAAGGCCTTATGATCTACTACCAAAGAGTTAGATCATTTTACAATGTGATCTGCTACCAAAGAGAATGATCACTTTCCAGCACTATGCTACCAAAGAGAATTAGTGCTTTCATATAATGGAACAGATATACTATGTTTGATGTATTCATAGCAATAAGTATGGAGAATCATGCAACATATCATACAAGAACAATCATTTCATCCAATATTATATGCCAAGTATTTTACTACAAATATAACACAAGCATATTGTATAATAAGCCAAGTAAGAGGTAATGGCGTACCTTGATCAAGAACAAACCTAATCATCATATCCTCATATCATCTACATCTTGGTCATCTCTGATTAAGACAAGACCACATACTATCATCAGGTTCTCATCATCTTACATCTCATCTTAACCCTAATCGTGTTCATATTAGGGTTTGCTTACTCATTGTGGATATGTGTACCATTACTTGTATTCTTGTCTTATAATTATCTCAATGATGTCATTTTCCAGATTACATCTCATTATCAAAGTTCATCATCTAAACATTAGGTTCCATATCCCTTTTTGTGCACATATTAACCCTAGGTTACATCATTAACCTAGATTAGGGTTTTATAACATGTATTAAGATTCATCTTCATATAACATGGATTTTTTTCATCATTATGATCTCATAATTAAAACTGAGGTTCCATATACTGATATAAGCTTTCTCTATAAATTTTATCATTTATAAAGCATGTATGTATTTATTACATTTTATTTAGGGTTATTAGCCCTAAGTAGACATATAGAGTAAATTACAAGATTTCGTGTATCAACATCATGATTACTGACATCAGATGGACTAAAGATATGATTTGTGACTTAGTGGTTTTTTTTCATAATTTTAGGCCATCACTTGATATTTATTACTCATGAAACAAGTGTAAATCATCTTTCATGATGTCATAGTGTTTTAAGCATAAAATTCCTGATATTATCATTCTAATGTATTCTACACATTTTTCTGAGAAGTTTGGTACCTTACTTGTATTTTTCTGATAAACGATCCATTTTCTCTGATTTATAAAGAACTGAACATTTATGAATGGATTTACAATTTTGACCAATCGTCAGCTACCACGTAGCACTTTGTGGGTGCGCTTCTGCTGTTGGTTTCAAGTGAGTCGCCGGTTCACCTATGAGTATAGGTTGGTTTATTTGCTGGCTTTATGATTGGGTCAACCGGTTTAAGCAGGATGTGGCCCGGTGTCTTTCTCTCCCGATCTCGCACAATGCGAACTCCGTGATCTGCCGCACGACGCTGCACCTGCGTACCACAGCTGCCGCCGCCTAGATCAGACCTCAGTGTGGGATCCTCTGCCTCCTGGTCGCTAGGGCGCCACCGCACAGCTGCGTGTGTGGTCTGTTTCTTGCGTGAGGCCCGTAACCGCGTGCGTGAGCGCTGCCGCCAGCCGAAACGAGCATCGCCGCTGCAAACCTCAACCCCATCATGTGCCGCTGCAAGCCTCTTCTCCGGAAAGCTACAAGCATCTCTGCCACGGAATCATCTTCTTATGCCCTCGGCGACGCCTGAAGATGTTCTACTGGAAAATGGACGCCTCCACGAGGAATCATCTGCTAGTCCTGCAACACGGTGTCGCGGCAAGGCTAGGTCTGCTCCGGTGAGCCATCGTGGTACTCATCTCCTTGCCAGACCTCTACTAGTGCCTCTGTCCACCTGGATTAGTGTTGGGAGCTTGAAGAAGCAAGGAATCAAAGTTCCTCCGCTCATTGGAAGCCTCCCAAGTGAGGCCCGCTGCCGCTAGCCTTGGCAGGTTGCCTCCCAAGTGAGGTCTGCCACCGCTAGCCTTCTTTGCGTTCTCATGAGCGTTTGTCTATCGTCTGGCATCTGTTGTGTTGCGGGTGCTGCCGCTAGGCTGGGACGCCGTTGACTCCTCAAGCTCGATGTGTTACATCCCCCTCACCTCCTGCTCACTGTAATGGAGGTACAGCGAGATACAGGGGCTTGTTCTCCCTGGTTCCCTTACCCTCTCACCTCTAATTAAGGAGGGGTCACAAAGTATCCCTGCACTACCAAATGCAACTTCCCATCTCTCTCTCCTTCCATCACACGATCATTGATCGTGGATGTGTCATGTGTGGATCGTGCTCGTTTCCATGTTCCATGATCTTGGGGAAGTTTGAGGAGGAGAGCACCTTACTGTCATACGATCACTCCCATCCAAGGGCTTTAAGCAGAGAGCTGACTAGGCCAATCCATGACACTCTTCAAACGAAAGCGCAGGCTGTCCACATGTCCACTATACTCGTTTGATTTGCAACCTGGTCTAAGACTGTGAAACCTTGTTCATCAATCACCAAAAGAATACCCAAAATTTCACCATTTTCAAGTCAACTTATCTCCTATTAGGAGCATACAAATATTACCTAATTTTGGACATAAATTCCTCATCACTCAAGCTACATTGGATCCAAATTTGGTAACAAGGCTCAATTATTAGATCATCCAACTAATATCTCAAAATCCCATAAACAAGGGTATCATACATGACACTAAGATCAGATGATATCCAAACTAGTTAATTTAGAGCATGAATTCACTTATCTCATTGGACATTTAGGGATTCCAAAATTCCACTCCATCACAGAACACCACAAAATTCGTAATTCTAAACAAGCATGGTTTCTCTATGCTTAGTTCATCACATTAAAGCATAAACATGAACTAACAAGCTTCTAACAAGAAATATAAGTGAAGAATGTTATATAACTCGCCTCTATAGAGTAGTTCAGATCCCAAACAGCAAGAATCTCGAGCAAATAGAGCAAGAAAACCTTGGATTCAGATCTGAGCTTGGCCAAATAGGTAATTCTCTCCACAAAGAAGCAAAATCCTAGAAAAAGAAATAAGATGGATAGATTTTTGAGTTCTAGAGCCACTTTCACCATGGAACAGCATGGTTCAAACCTGGAGAGATATAGGGGGAAGAATAGAAAATAAATAAATGGAGGAAATAAGTTAATACTTAAATGTTTAGGTCAAGATCACTAGGAGGAAGCTTTTTGGACCCAAAAAGGATATTAATGGCAACCCTAGAATTTTTATCAAAGAAGATCCCCACTTTCTTCTTCCTTGGGCAAGGAATTCACTGAAGAACAAAGGGAGAACAAAGGTTAGATAAGGAGGGAAGTGGTGAAGAGAAAATGGCTCATTTTGGTGCTTAGGGATAAGTATATATAACTTTAAATTAAAGAAAAAGAAAAAATTAAAGTTCTAGTATCTATCCAAGTGTCCATTGCCTTAAATTATTAAGAATATACAAGAACACACACAAGAAGCTCCCCCACCATACTTATATACCTGATTAGCTTTCCTTTGTCGAATTTACAAACCAATCACATAATTCATTAGTTAATAGCTACTAAAGGTAGCTCATCCATGAAGGGGTAAATCCTAAAATACCCTTGAGGAAAACACCTTGAAAGCATGGCTCAACTTGGAGACCCAAGACTCAAAACACTCAAGAATGATAATATAACATCTAAATAACATAATGTATATGACAAATTGCAAAGAAACCCCTCAATTGGGTACATTGCATAAACGTCCAAAATGTATAGAAAATTACATAACTTACTCAAACAGTGTCCAAATTAGACAAAATTTGAAACTTAAGCTTGTATTATGATTTCAAAACATATAAAAAGGTTAGATTAGGGTTATAGGAATTCAATTATGGTAATTAAGCTTATTCAACTCCTTAAGCAAGTTCAAGGGCCTTACACACAATCTATCCCCATGTGTCAAAGTCACCTAATCATCACTGTTAAAACAACCCATGTTTCAATACTGCATTTGATAATGTCAAAGCATACCCAATGAAATGTGATGAGTGCAGTGATTTCAGGTCTAAGAATCACAATCACCACCTTCACTATGAGAGATGATTGCGACCGCCATAACCATGTGTCACTCTCAAGGTGGGTCTATCTAATACACTATTCTCTAACTTGTATCTGTGTGTTTGGTTTGACATTTCCATACTATGACTAATGAGATTTAGTCATCAACCAACTCACACTCTGATGTTGTGTTATTGTTGTCTATCAACCTTCCACAATAACAACCGATCAGGGACATAATGAGAATATATATATGTACTCTTAACATCCTATGATCTCATCCACTAGGGTAGTAACTTGAATACATACATCATTGAGTAATATTATTCTCTAGACATTCGTAGTGTTTCTTCATTATCTCATAAGTGCATGAAATTGAATGAATTGGAAGCTTGACTTTATATGTATTAATCAAATCCTTTTTGTTAATTATGCTATGTCAGTCATCATATGATTGACTCTATGGGCATACCTTACCAACAGACTCCCACTTGCACTTAGAGCCAATCGCCAATGGATCTCATCCTTAGTTACCAAAACAAGTCCAACACATTTCTGTTGTGTTAGTGCTGTGTGGGTTAGCAACACTTTTCTTACAGTCAGTATATTGCATGTTCCTTATCTCTTCGTTGTATGATTTCTCATATGAGACACGACTGTCATAATATAATATCTTGATATTATCTCATTTATTTTTATAGTATATCTACTGAGCCATCAATGGTCGAAACATCTATAAGTTCATCATATGAACTCTTTAGATCCATATAGTATCACTCTGTGTTTGCAACACAAGTATATTCAGCTTCTATTATAGAATGTCTATAAGTTCGAAGCCCTTCCAAGTAACAACATTTCTCCTTTTAAATCAAACATAGTTTAATTTGCGATCTCTTTTGTCATTATGGAAGCTTGCATCAATGACCATTTACATCCAACTATTCATTTTATTGCTATCATTATTGACTAGCAATATATACTTAAGTACTTCTTTAGCATTAATAGATATCTTTAATGATATTCCAATAAACCTTATTGGAATTTGACTCATCTTGTCATGTCAAATACATACAAGATTCTTTAGGAGAAACACATTCACTGCACTCATGATAGATTCACTGTTGGGCTGGCCCATGGATTCTTATTCATGTTATTTCAATTCTTCATAAGACTCAGAATATAGGGTTCATGAGAGACTAATCTAAATTCTCTCTCTTTGAATCCTTCCATTTTGAAATCTTTCAACATTTTTTTATTTGTATGTGCTCAAACTCACATTTTTAAAACTTCAAGAACTATCTCTATAGGTCTTGATTCTTATCTCATAAGATGTTTCACCTAAACTTCTTTGCTGAAGGTGTTCTTTCCATGCCAGATCTCAATATTCACAATATTGAGATGTTATTCCCCATTACATGTGGAATATATGTATATGCTCACACTAAATCTTTTATAAACACAGATTTCATCTTTTATCTTGATTCAAATCAAACTCTTTGACTATCTTATCAAACCAAAAGATCCCATTTCTGAGTTGCTTGTTTCAATCCCAGATTGAACTTTGTATTTTATAGACTTCATTTGCATTCTTGAAGTTATAAAACCCTTTAGGTTGTGTCACGTACAAATCCTACGATGTATTCCTTTTAAGGAATCTAGTTTTATCTTCATATGCCAAATCTCATAGTCTATTTTAACTACAACAATAAGCATGACAATTGGTAAAGGAATTTCTATCATGTTCAACAATTTGAAGTGATTTCAAAACCTATTCACCAATCTATCCTTTTATGTTGTCCATGTGGGTCTATACCACAAGACCCTAATGTAGCCTTTAGGTGTTACCCCTTTAGGTGGCACTATCAAGTTCCTACCTTGTTGTCTTACATGGATCCCATAATGGCCTTAAGCCTTTGCTCAGATTATGGTACTAAATAGATTCTAGTTGACTAATTGGCTCATCCTGTTATGACCAACCTATCTGAATTGTTGGATTCACAATCCTCAAATCTCATATATGTTCTAATAGAACTATTTTATTCTGTGTTACATGACGAACTTGAGATACAACATCAACTTGTGATTCTCCTAGTTTTCATTGTACCTCTTTGTTGATCTCAAACATTTTGAGTTATACTTTTACTCCCACTGATTCTTTATGAACTCAATTATCCTATCGACAAAGTAGTTTTGTTATTTGATTGGGATTTATAGTAATAATCAACAATTATGGTTTGTGGATGAACCTTCTTCAAGAAACAACTTTATCAATGTAGGTTTTAATCCTTTAGATATATTGGGACATTCCCAAATCATATCATATATGATGTATTTATAAACCATTCATTTGGTGTTAGCTATATAATTATGAGGATATAAGAAGATAAGCTTAATTGATAATTATATCATGAAATATCATGGTATAGCTACTTCATTCTAACACATCATTATGTTCAGATGGTTTTGACTTATGATACATTATCACAATCCTTTCTTGAAGGTTCTCAAGATATTGATTCAAGATATTTCAACATTTGATCTCATCAAAGTTTCTTAATACTTTCATCAAAGTCATACTTCATTTATAATCTCCTTGAACATTTTAAGAGATTTCCATTACTGAGTAGATGTCATCATATTACCAGTAAATCAATATGTGGTATTATCTATAGCATATAATCCGTATAATCTTCATGCATCATATGTATGAGGTCTGAGGGAAAGGTTATCCTCCCATTACATCTAGTAGGATGTCATGTCACATTGTGCGTCAATAAGACTTTGCATGTTCCGTAGGTTCAATAACCAAGGGATTCTAGATTAACATCAATATGTGTTCTAGACATGCATTTCTCATATTCACACAAGACGACTAATGCTAATGATGATCTTGAGTTATCAATTATAATCCTATGGTATAAACATTATAAACATTCATCTTTGGATCATTTTGGGTAAATATCACAAAATGTTTGGGGCCAATGCCATGCTAGATCACATCATTGAAATAGAATCACTAACAATTCTTTATTGATAAGCATCCTTGTCCATACAAGATGCATACAGAAAATGTTTATATTCTAATGGCATAATGAAATAGTATTTCTAATAACTCTATTACATGACCATTGGACTAAGATAAATTTAAATGTAGACTTTGGCTTCCACAACATTTGCTTTGCCTTATCCATCTTTGTCCTTCTATGAGGGCTTTTACTACTTGTCAGATTCTTCACATTAGTATGTCAGATCTCTTATATGGTATCATATACCCAAAATTTAAGAAGTAATCAAATTTAACTTATATTGTTTATAGCTGAAATGGAGGCCTCAGTGCCATCCTTCGTCATCTTTAGTTCCTATAACCAGAGTGGGAAATTTCTTTTCAAATGTCTTGGCATGTGACAATGGTGACAATCACCTCTTTAATTCTTAACACCACCTTTTGTCTTGAGATTTGAAGACTTGGGCTTCTGGCTAGCTCTAGAACTCTTCTTAGCTTTGAATTTTCCATTAGACTTCCCCTTTGACTTACTGATCACCATCACAAACTTGGGCTTGTCTTTTTTCATTTGTGTCGCAACTATTCTCAACATGCCCAACAATTATGTCAATGGCTTGTCAAAGTCGTTCATGTTGTAGTTCATGACAAATTGACAATATGACTCTGGAAGGGACTACAAAATCACATTAGTGGCCAAATCTTTATCCAAAGGGAATCCCAGTCTATCTAGGTTCTCCACATACCCAATGAGTGTGAGTACATGAGGACCTACTGGATCTCCTTCTGCCATGTTGCACTTGAATAGTTCCTTGGAGACATCATATCTCTCCTATCTTGCCTGATCTTGGTACATGTTCTTAAGATGTGTGACCATATCAACATGCCCATTTTATCATGCTGCCTTTACATCTCATGGTCCATGGAGCATAGCATCAGACACTTGACATCCACGGTTTCCTCAGTATGCTTCTTGTAAGCATCCTTATCAACCCTAGGAACATTCTTAGGTGATTCCTCTGCATTTGGCATTTTTAGGACATAGAGCTTTCGCTCCTGTGTGAGAACAATTCTCAGTATCCTGAACCAATCATGGAAGTTGTTCCCAGTAATTTTGTCCTTCTCAAGGACCGATCACGGAAAAAAATGATTGTTGTTTGCTACTATTTTATTCTACAAAAGAATTTGCAATTTTTTCAAAAAAAACTCACTTTTGATTTATTAAAATTTGGGCAATAATAATTAGGTCTTTAATTCATTATTGTTCTCATTATTTTTTTCAAATTGATAACACTCAAGTATCAATTCAGAAAATTGCAGTAAACAATTTTCTAATGAGCTAAGATCCCTATTTCATCAAATCATGAGTCGACTTTTTTTATCGTCCACAACTTGATTATTTAGGTAGGCCATCATGTCGATTACAACACGTGCAACTCTTAGAGAGATGATATGTGCAACACCTTGCCATGATCATCTGCATGCCTCTGGGTTTGGGCTCTCCAAGTCACCAGTTAAGCTTGACCCAATAGCCAATACGCGCACCATGCTTTGTGAAAATCTACATATCTACCATCGCACTTCCATGAGATAAATGGCACACCACGCTTTGTGCAAATCTTTGCTTGGTCGATCAATATTTTCATGTCTATTGCTAATGTAAAGCATCTTAGATTTAATATGTCTGATTGAGGGGTTTTATATAACATATATATACATATATTGTATCGAATCACCACATATATAATATGTATCATATGCATGCTATATCCCACAATGTAAACATGCAATCTAAGACAAAAGGTGATGGTTATGACCATGTCTACTTGTAATTCCTTGGAGCCACAATGAATTACTACCACCTAGGTCAATCATCACATCATATGTATGAACCTACTGTTGGTGTACACATGTGCTTGCCAATCTGGGAAGATTAGTTCACCCTTGAACTGTTCGTCTCGACTCTTGGCTAGTCGGTTGGTCCTCCTATCCAACACATGTTTGGACTTCTTCCAAATGATCGGTTGGGCCTATTGGGATGGTAGTCTGGCCTCCTATCCAATCGATGTTTGGACTCCTTCCAGACAGCCAGTTGGGTCCACCAGGAAGTCATCTAGTTCCATCACTCTGTCCTCCATGGCCCTCCAGATAGTTGTCTCATCTCATGAACTGGTCATCTCATCCGGAAATGATCTTCTTCCTCATCATTGCAAGAAAAAAAACTATCCTATTGCTACTTTATAACATTGAATAAGAGAAACCTCGAGTTACATTTGATGGGAGCAAAGGTAGGATATCACTAACTTTACATTGGGAAAAAGGAGGTAGAGACTAAGTACGCAAACCAAGATAAATAAGAACCAAACCATCCAACCACACACAGATATAAGGTATTGGGCATAACCACGCTACACATCCACCATCAAAATTGATTTTAGGATGGCATGTGTAAATTGCATATTTATCATATATATATATATATATATATATATATATATTAGTTTGGATTATGTGGTCTTTGATTGGATACGCATATGAGAGTAGTTTAAATATTCACACCATATGAAATAAATAAATAAATAAATGGTAAAACCAAAAATCTGATCATGTCAATTGTCCTAAAACATAGTAAATTGACATGGATCTGATACCACTATTGGGAAATACGGGCACAGAGGACAACAATGGAAACAAAATTTTATATATCGATATTCCCATAACAACAAGATCATGTCAACTACTATGAAATAGGAAGGATGGTTTTAGTGAGTTATGCCTGCATCCTGGAGAAAGTCTAGTGACAAAATGCGCTTCTTTACAACTGCTAACAAGTTGCTCTTAGACAGTGGTTGTGCAGCTCCTGATCTTCACCATGAACATCTTTATGTGTAACCTCTACAGAGAATCTGGTGGTCTCATCACAAACTGAAGGTTTTGACCATTGAAAATCATGACCTTCATAGTATTTTATTTCTTTTCATTGCTCCTACTTTAAAGACCCACTTTTGTTCCTAGAATCTCTTTTATATTTAAGATTTCTATTGTGGGTTTTTTGACTCGCTTAATAATTAATTGATGTTCTCATCTCTCATATCATGAATTAAACTTACATATCCTCCTGTTATGCAACATGTGGTGATTACTAGTATAATGTGACATATTTTTTTATGTGGAAGTGTGAATTCCCACACTTGATAATGCAGAGGTGATAATTCCCTTTAAGTAATATTATTAGAGCGTATGTGTATCTTGTCCTGCTCAGAGCAGATGTGTACATGTTCTTGCTCCTCCCATATTTATGGTAGATATATTATTTCCTACCAACATGCTTATATTTGTTCTAGTTTTGTCACACATGAGTAATTCCTCACTTCATTAACATGCCCATTAAATTATTTAAATTTTTTGAAATCCAATTTTGAATTTTACTCTAATACCTTGTTTTTTACTGCACATACTTAACATCTGCTGCCATCATTTACTGCACATACTTAATATATATATATATATATATATATATATATATATATATATATATATATATATAATCTTATGGACACCTAATTTTGTTAATTTGGATTTTGGGGATGAAATCCTCTTTAAGGAGTGGAATGTTGTAATGAGCCCAAACTTAAGTTCCCCGAAATCCTCTTTAACGAGTGGAATGTTGTAATGAACCCAAACTTAAGTAAATAATATGTTTACCCCTTTACCTTATAATGTTTTGTTTTGAACTCCTCGTATTAGATTGATGTGCACTAGAATGTTAATACTCTTCAAATATGAAAGTTTTAAACAAAAAAATGAAGGTTTGAGTCCTTAATACATGAAATTGGGGATATTTATTACTTTTGGGGTTGGTTGTACAAAATTAACAAATTATGGCATTTAAGTTCAAAATTATCCTTCTATATTTTTCCAGTGGATAGTTTTGGTTAAGAGAGAGTTGCACACAAAATTTGGTTAACATATAATAAATGAATGCCTTCATATGAAGATAATATAATTTCCCTCAAAAGATGTGTTTCACATATTAAGTTTTTCTAAAAGGAAAAAATAACTCCAAAATTGGATTCCTTGGGCCCTTATTACCTTACCCCCCAAGTTTCACCTTATCGGGATAATATTTACTCATCCACAATAAAAGGAAAAGAAAATAAATTGAAATATGTGTCACTTTAGTCGAAGTTGATTAGGAAAGGTATTGATGTCATGTGGGCTATCTTATAAATGGTGATGCATGAAATTTTTTTCGACTGTCAGATCCCGATATGATGGTCCAGGGACCATCTTCAACCCCACACCCAGTTTAGAAATTGGATGGTGGTTAGGGGATTAATAAAAACTCAAATTTCTCTCTCGATTCATAATCTTTTCTAAGAATTCATTTTCCAACCAATTTGGGATTAAATTCCCCACTGTTTGATGTATTACTCTAGAACTTTCATCAAGCATTTAATATTTGCCCAATTTCCATATCTAGGATTCTCGAACCACACCTTTGTGAAAACCCTAGCGGTGAACCCTGTATATATTTGACCACTCCTAAGTTTTCTCCTCATCATGGGCAATTATTTCTCAACCCAATTTATCCTTTAGGCATGTGTTTTCCTACCACCAAGCAAGTCTTCATATATGTCTTGCGACACCTTGGACTGGCAACTGACTTCAACAATCTCCAATCGTGTTTAGGGGTTGAGCTTTGCCCTTCATTGTTGTACATTTAGATCGATGAATCGATGCCATAATACATTTTCCCCAACCCGAACTCAACCTGTTGTTGCATTTCTCGCAGCCATGGTGCGAGAAATAGGGAGGAAGAAACACCCCTTCACATCAAACCTTCTACCCTGACTTTCCATCTACTTGTTCTTTGTTGGCTAAGGGTAGGACGGTCCTTTCTGGATCTCTCCTTATTGGTTATTTTGACACTAATGCCTGATCACACAAAGTGTTTAAAATCACAATGTAGGAGAACAATAGACTTTTGACTAAAAAGCCTCAATTCAAAATCAATAAATACTATAATATTGAAAATTTCGTAACTAATTACTAGAATCTCCACAAATTATAAAAAAATATTTATAGAATCGTGAGATTTTTATCTACCTTTTGGTATAGTTTTGATTGCCCGATTCTCAAGTTTTAAAGAATGAGTTTTTAGGTTTTTAAGAATTCACAGTACCACATTAGTAATTAAAGATAGATATTAAAGAATAAAGTGAGATCTTGGAGTCAAATCCATGATAAGTAACTATGGACTCTTCCTCTAAACTAAAATCATGTTTCAATCTTAGTTTTTGCCAAAGATTCGGATTTTAGGGTTTTGTTTTCACTTGTGATCTAAATAATAACTAAAGGCAACATTATGATTAATAAAGTTGTGACTTTGAGTCAAGATATCATTAAGAACCCTGAACTCAATGTTAGGTCAATATCGAGAAAGGATCTAGGGTTTTCTGATGGTTTTAGATTTCTAGAATTTTACTTAATAAATCATAAAATTAAATCCTAATTGATGGACCTAATCCTATATGTAGGTTTGACTTGAATTAGACTTGGAAGGGTAGAAATCGATATCTGATTTATTTACTCAAATCAAGGTATGTGCTTTTCCTAAACTATTTACATTGAGTAAATGATCTATAACTCTCTCTATCTCCTATGACCATTGACGATCCTGACCTTCATATCAAAGTTATTTGTTTGCATTGCTCCTAGTTTAAAGAGCCATTTTTTCTACTAAAATCTCTTTCATATTTGAGATTTCTATTATGGGTCTTTTTACTCACTTAATATTCAGTGGATGTTCTCATCTCTCATATCATTAATTAAACTTACATATTCTCATATTATGCAACATGTGCTGACAACTAGTATAATGTGACATGTGTTCTTTTATGTGGATGTGTAAATTCCCACACTTGATAATGCAGAGGTAATAATTCCAGCAATTAATATTATTAGAGAAGATGTGCATCATGTCCTGCTCAGAGTAGATGTGTACACGTTCATGTTCATGCCATATTTTTGGTGAATGTGTTATTTCCTACCAACATCTTTATAATTGTTCTAGTTTTGTAAAACATGAGTAACTCCTCACTTCATTAACATGACCATTAAATATTTTAACTCTTTTGAAATCCAATTTTGAATTTTAATCTAAAACCTTGTTGTTGTTTACGACATATACTCAGTGTTCACTGACATCCTTTCTTTTTGTTTCATCTACCCTGAATGTTGCATTCAGACCACCTAGAGCTTGCACAGCCTAAGGACTAGGAGCTAGGTCGTGTTGTGAAGACCTAGTTGTTGAGGACTTATAAGATGGAGAGGTTACTCACCAAAAGCTAATCCAAGTAGTTTAAGCTTTGATTTCATTTAGAGCCATCTAAGGCTCATTAGTTGAACTTTGATGAGAAAATCATGTAATGGTTAGATTTAACTTTTCGTTGCAACAAAACTATGTTCGTGTTATCATTTTGTTTAAAGATATATTATGAACCCCAACTATCTGAATGACTTTTATTTTGTTGGATATGATCTATTAGTGTATTTTTCAATCATTTCCTTAAATTAAAGCAAGGGGTGGTCCCTGTTGGGCCCCAGTCCATACATAGGATTTGAGGCCTCATATAAAATGATGTCAAAAGGAATGATTGGACTACCCATATCACCAAGATGCACCTCCTTTTTAGGGAGCCCATCACTAAGAACTCCATAGCTAAGTGTGCTCAACTTGGAGTACAGCTAGGATGTGTGACCAGTTGAGAAGTTGATCTTGGCTTGGGCATGAGCAAAAAAATGGCATAGTTAAGGCTAGTGGTGGTGTGTGGGGCCATAACCCCTCCAATAGGTGTGGCACACATGAGCATGGGACATGTTGGTCTTGAGACATGCGCTCTAGGCATGTTGTAAAGGGTTATCAATGATGATGTAGCCACCCTTATTTTGATATGGGAGTTGGGTGTCTGGGCCAGTTTAGTCTGAAATGGGAAAATATTACAAGGCCATATAGTTGAGCCTTGATGAGGACGTCAAGAGTCCAAGTCGGGGAGATTGTAACATTCTAGGATTTGAGGCCTCAGATAAAATGATCTTAAAATAAATGATTCCCATCACCAAGAACTCCATATTAAGTGTGTTTAAGTTGATCTTGGCTTGGGCATGAGCAAAAAATGCCACAGTTAAGGCTAGTGGTGGTGTGTGGGGCCATAACCCCTCCAGTAGGTGTGGCACACATGAGCATAGGACATGTTGGTCTTGAGACATGCGCTCTAGGCATGTTGTAAAGGGTTATAAATGATGATGTAGCCACCCTTATGTTGATATGGGAGTTGGGTGTCTGGGCCAGTCTGGTCTGAAATGGGAAAATATTACAAGGCCATATAGTTGAGCCTTGATGAGGATGTCAAGAGTCCAAGTAGGGGAGATTGTAACATTCCAAGATTTGAGGCCTCAGATAAAATGATCTTAAAATAAATGATTCCCATCACCAAGAACTCCATATTAAGTGTGTTTAAGTTGGAGTAGCACTAGGATGGGTGGCCATTTGGGAAGTTGACTTTGGTTTGTGCATGAGTGAGGATAAAGTGTGCCTTTAAGGCTAATTGTGGTCTATGGGGTCAGTTGGCATTCCTAAAACTCTACAATAGCCTTGGTCAGTGGGTCCTGCATTACATGGTCCTTTTTGTAGGTTATTGTACCTACCCTTTTTGTATGCCACCCATACGGTGAGGAAATAATGTCAATGAATATCTCATAATAATGAAATATTCTAATCTTATTTTTCTATATAATCACATTAATTTTGTGCATCATAATTTTTAGATAAGAAATATAATATCTCCCTTCCTTCTCACAATTTAGTAAGTTTGGATAGGATGGGATTTATTCATCAATAAGTAATTGACTGGGCCAAATAGTGTGTCCAAAATGGAGCGGATCCAGAGTAGTCAGACTCTTAAGATAATAACCCGACACTCAAGCCCCCACAACTATTATAAGGGGTCTGACATAGTACTCGAGGTCGAACCACATGGACAACGTTAGTAGGTGTTAAGTACGCAGGATCTCACACCCATATACTCTGCATAAATAAATAGTTTAAAAAGGTTGTTCTCTAAGGAACGATGGTGCTCAAACCAAAACAAACAAAGTTAAAATAAAGAAAGAAAATAACAATAAGAGAAAATAAGAACAAATGGTAAGAAACTAAGATATGGAAGGGAACTCAGATCAGGTTTCAAGGGTTTCACCTACTAAGGTCTCTCACCAACATGCAAAACTCACTCCCCTTTGTATACTCCTATCAAGATTATAAGAAGTCATAGAAGTGTCTATTGGTATGTATGCCCTGAGAGCCAATCATGGGATGATTGGTGGGATACATTAAGATTGATTTGATAAACATCAAAGGCAAGCTTCCAATTCTTTCTGGTTCAGTCATATGAGATAGTGATAGAACAGATTGAATGTCTAGAGAATGACAGTACTCAATGATGTATGCCTTTAGCTTAAGGACCTGAACGATGAGATCATACAGATGCTAAGAGTGTGTACATTCTTGTTATGTCCCTAGTCGGATGTCATTGTGGAAGGTAGATAGACAGCAATGACACACAAGACTAGATTGTGGTGTTGGTTGATGACAAAATCTCATTATTCATGATATAGAGATATCAAACCAAACACATAGGTACTTGTTAGAGAACAAGTGTACCAGACAGACCCATCGTGAGTTTGACACATGGAACCATGACATGGTAGTCACAGTCAGTACTCACAGTGATGGTGGTGAGTGTGATGCTTTGACCTGAAATCACTACACTCAACACATGTCGTTGGGCACACTTTGACATCATCAAACGCAGTCCTGAAACATGGGTTGTTATAAAGGTGATGATTGGGTGGCTTTGACACATGGGACTTTTGAGGGGTGAGTGATAGATATGGGATTTGTCCCTCCTGAGGGAGTTGGATATCCATGGCTACTTGATGAGTAGGATTGAGATAGGCGTGCGCATGCATGTGTGAATCAATATGTGATATTAATGTCATACATATCTCCTTCAATCTACTCTGAGATCAAGAAAGTGAAGGAACGTTGACAGGATGACTGTTCCATGCCTCGAGTTCATTCGGGATATCAGTGACAAAGGAATTATACATTCACTGTAACACCATTCACGGATTGTAGGATGAAAGTTGTTCTCCAACTTTCTACTTTCACTTGGGTAGCAATGATGTGTGACTAGGCATTGCTCTTTGCTTGTGAAGTCATAAATGTTATGGAATCTCACTGCCAACGTGAAATGGACCTGTAGGGTCACACACATAGGATTTAACCTAGAAGAGGAGTTTTGTCCACAAGCAATGTTTAGATTGATTACTAAAGGAGTTTAGTAGTTCAATTAAACACTCAATCAGTCGATAGCTCAATATCATATGGTTCAAGGTGTTGGACGCATTGATTGGAGTATCAGATTGATTGAAATCGCAATTGACTGATTCTGCCCAACCTGCACTCCCAACTGATCGGCTCAAGTGTTGAACTGGTCGGCTGAGGTTGATGAACCGGTCAGCTCAAGTGTTGAGTCGATCAGCTCATGACTAGGGTGAAACGAGCGGTTCAAGTGTTGAACCAATCGGTTCAACTGGTGCAACAGAGCAAGTTGGGAAAGTCAAGTCGGTGAGAATTTTCCTTACGTTTCACTTGTCCAATTTGATTGGAACAAGGATTGGTATTCGATACCAATTAGAAATAAAAGAAGGAAAGTCAATCGGGAACCAACCAGGACCATGAACCGATCGGTTCAGAAGTGAACCGATCGGCTCATGGGTCCCAACCGATCGGTTGGTGCTCCAACCGATCGGTTCAGGTCTCCAACCGACCGGTTCACTTGTGAACCGATCAGTTCAGGTTGCGAGTTGGTTGCTTTTGTGGAAAATCCTGAACCCTTCTACTCCTGTGTTTAGTCCTGTATTGCCCAGGATAGAGAACCCTGTCCCATGACCCTCCTATATATAGGGGTAGTGGGGGCTTCTCAAACAACAACTCAGTGCAACTAGTTGCTCTGCAAAGTTGTCGTTCTTTCTGGTTTTGGTAACCGAGAGAGAGCCCGAGCAAGTGCTTCCCGCAAAGCGAGGTGCAGCAAGGGAAGGACAACTGCAGTTGCAACTGGAGGCAGGAGAGTGTGTTGGCGACTAGTACGTCAACAGGAGGGTGTGACTCCTTCCACTTCCTTGTGGGACAAGGAGTGTGGAGTTCCAAGTGGTCCGTGTGGACTACTATAGAGGCGGGAGGAGACTTCCGCTCAGGAGGACAACTGTCATCCGACAGTCCGGTAGGAGGAGGAGTCGTCAGTCCCAGTGTGACCAGGAGCTGCAGAGACACTGTCCAAGACCGGATTTGAAGACCGCGCATAGCGTGAGGTATTGTCGCCAAGCAAGCCTTGGGACAAGGTATGATTCCACAAACCATCCTTTCCTATTATATAGATGTTGATGCGTTTCCTCGTGCTGGGTTTGGGGGAGAATTTTTTTTTGTTTCCGTTGCCTTCTCTGCCTCCCCTAAAACCTAACAGTGGTATCAGAGCCACGTCAATTGCTCTATATTTTAGGAATATCGATATGATCGATTTTGGTTTGTCACCATTATTTATTTCATACGATGTGAATAATATCGGCTTTATGCATGTCCAATCATAAATCCACAAATCCCTAATTACATATATGATATGTATTATTAATGCACTCGATACGCGTCGCCCTTAAACGAGTTTTGTGGTGGATTTGTGTAGCGTGATTATGGTCTATAAACCCCTATCTGTGCGTGGTTGTTTGTGGTTGCTTGCATCTCGGTCTACGCACTGATCTTACCTCTCTTATTCCTAATGTAACTCGAAATAATTCGAGATTCTTTCCTACCTTTGCTCCCCCCGAATGTAACTCAGGGTTTTTTCTTTTAAGCAATGTAATAATAGGATAGATTTTATTTCCTGTTATGTCGAAGACCGGCGGACATCAAGACAACAGCTGAAACGATCGGTTCAAGACGTGAACCGATCGGTTGACGTTCCAGACAGTCGGTTCAAGGAGTGAACCGATCGGTTGATGACCGGTTCGAGGAGCGAGACGAGCGGGTGGCAGTCATGAGGAGATGCACGACGAGCAGGCGAACCGATCGATTGGTGGCACCCAGACGACTGGCTGGAGAGTACAGATCATTCATGAGATGAGTTGATCAACTCGGATGGCAAAGGCATAGATGTTCATCTTGTAAAGGTTGCATGTGATGTTGACCTAGATGACCGTGATTCCTCTTGGCTCAAGGAATCACATTAGGATGGCCATAATCATCACTTTTTATCATTTGTGCATGTTTTCTATGGGATATAGCATGTATATGATACGTACTACGTATTGTGGTGATTGGATATGTATATGTATATAAAAACCAAATCCCTCATTAAAATATTAAGTTTTAGATTCCTTCCAAATGCGACACATGTGAAAAGCTTGATCGACTAAGTGTGGGCACGCCCAAGCGTGGTGAACCATCTATCTCGTGGAAGCATGAAGGATGAATGTGTGGGTCTGCCCAAGTAGGGTGCATATTCATCATGTTTGCTTTGGGTCGGACTTAACAAGGTGACCTAGATAGGATCTAGCACCTTGAGGCATGGAGATGATCATGGCAAGGAGTTGCATATGACATCTTATCAAGAGTTTCATATGATGCAATTGGCAAAAGTTGCCTACCTGAGAGATCTAAGTAGTGGGCGATCAGCCCAAGCTGACTCATGACTTAGAGGATTTCAGGATCTTGCCCACTAGAAGGTTGTACACTGCAATCTTCTGAATTGATGGTGAGGGCTATCAATTTGAAGTAAAATAGTGGGAGCGATAATTAATTAAAGGCCTAATTTTATCGTCACCTTTCAAATCAATCAAATAAGTCAAAAGAGTTTTGGACTAAAATTGCATATATTTCCTTTTGTTAAAATAAATAGGTTAATCAACAAATCACTTTATTTGCGATCGGTCTTTGAGACCAACAAATTAAATGGGAATAATTCCACGACTGGTTAGGATGATGAGAAGTGTTCTCAAAGAAGTGAAAGCTCCAAGTCCTACCAAGACCAGATAAACTCAATCCCACCACATCAATGGCAGAAGGTATGCTTATGGAAGGATACCGAGGATGACATTGATGAGGAGTGCTTAATGTTGTGTTCCCTGAACTATGAGTTGCAGAGACAACATGTGACATATGATGTCTCCAAGTCACTGTCCTAGTATGTCATGACAGAAGGAGATCCAGTAAGGTATTCACACACTCAATGTGATTGGGTATGTAGAAAGACCTGACTAAGAAGGATTCCATCTGAGCCAAGAGTTGGCTATTGGTATGATACTGCAAATGTTGCGAGAATCATACAATTCATGATAAGCTACAACATGAACAACTTTGACAAGCATTGACAGAGTTGTTGGACATGTTGAGGATAGTAAAGGCAAAGATGAAGAAAGACAAACCATAATCTTTGATGTGATCAAAGAGAAAGGTAATTCTTAAGGGCAAGGATAAGGGCAAAGCAAAGAAGTGTTCTAATGCTAGCCAGCAATCCAAGCCGTCTTCAGCCTCAAGGCACATGGGGAAGGGTGTATGAGGGATTACCCTCTATATCTGGAAGAACAAGAGAAGATGAAGGAGGGGATGGAGATCTCCACCTAAGGTATCATGAAATGAACCACTTCTTTATCTGAGGTATATGACACCAAGATATGGATCTATCATATATGATATGCAAGATCCGCAAAGAAGTGATGGCCTTTGTGAAAAGGACCAAGAAAAAAGTACCCATCATTGGAGCAAGTGTTGTTGCCATAGATAGGATTATCTTTTAGTTTATTTCAGCCTAAAGGGCAGGGAATGGAGTTGAGAACTGCTATTTCATATATTGCCAGTAGATAGAAACACTTTATTATTGCATATTGTATGACAATGATGGCAATTAATAAAGTTGATGTTTCAATCTTAAAGATATGATATTTGTGGCAATGCCTTGTTTATCTTGTAATACATGGTATGCATAAGATAAAATGATACCTAAAGTTATTGATAACTCAAACAATCAAATTAGCATCAATCATGAGTAATTCATTTCTAGTTTCCATGTGATGGATAAATCTAGACTCTTTTGGTTAGAGAACCAGTAAGAGACATGAATATCTTGAACATGATTAATCAATCTTCACTAATGGTAGTGAGAGAATGATTATCCTATTAGGTATAATACATGTGATGTATTTACATACCTATTGGAATGAGTGCTAATACTTCAAATGGTGTTTAGAGAAATACCAATATGAATATCTTGAAGTGTTCAAGATTATCATATATGAAGTACAAATTTGATAAAGTGTTAATTCTTGATGAGATCAATGAATGAAATACTTGGACCAAATGTTTGAGATCCTTTTGAGTGATTATGATAGTGTATCATAGTGAACTCATGATTAAGGCATGGTGATGTCTAAATCAAGAAGGAATCATACTCTAAGGAGTTAGAGAATGATTATCGAATAACTGAATTCTTCTTAATAAAAGAATACCCCACACTAATAAAGGAAATTAAGAATCACAAGGGTTGTGAGTTCTTATATCCTTAACAGATACACCTCAATTATCTAAGTGATGAGTTGTTCATGTGATGAGTCAACTATCTAGATGAATATGAGGAACCGAATTTTGAGTTATGATTTATGATCATTACATCCTAAATGATTTCCATGTAAACCATAAGGTATGACCTTGATGGTAGCACCCATTGGATAACATCCATAAGTGAAAATGAGTCTTAAGTGTTAAGACACATGGATAACATTTTGAGAAGGATGATGCTTGTTGATTGCAACTTAATGACTAAGACATTTGGCATATGGATACTAAAACCGCATTCCTATGAGGAATAAATTAAGGATGTGTACGTGACACAACCTATAAGGTTTATGAATCCACTAATGCAAATGAAGTCTATAAGTTACAATGGACTCATCAATGTGATTGATTGAGTACAAGCAACTCAGAATTGGATCTTTACCTTGATGATATAGTCAAAGGGTTTGATTGATATGTCAAAGATAAAGAAGGGATCTGTGATTTAGTGGGAGTGTATTCACATTTCACATATTGATGTGGAATGGAAATGTTCTAAAATGGAAATCCAAAAGTGGAAATTATCTTTAAGGAAGATAAAGATGTTTCCTATGTGATAGGAATAGAGATCTATAGAGATAGTTGTCGAAAACCTCTTGACCTGAAAAGAGAAAGCATACATTGGCAATATGTACTGAAATGTTCAGTATGCACAAATTCAGTGGGAGAAAACTTGTCCATGTTACATGGAGTTAGTATCCCGAGGCCAAGTGTCCAATTCTTATGAAGAATGGGAACACTAAGAATAGATATGAATCTATCATGTATGTAATCATCCCATTATCTTGCATGTATAGACATGGAAAGAATAAAATGCATTCATCATCTTGTATGTATGACATGACAATTTGATGTGCTCATCTTGTTAACTCATATGTGGGACATGACGAGTGGATGTATGTCTGCTTCCAGTAAGGGTTACTGGAATACCATGAGAACTTGATAAGTACTTGAGAAGTACTAGTTCTATGGTGATAAGGAAGAGTTTGATGTAAAGAGTTACATTGATGCGAACTTCCGAAAGGACAGAAAATTAATCGCAAAATATACATAGGATGTATAAAAGTGAAAGTTTGTTAATAATTGGAAGTGTTCCAATAAAACCATTTAAAAGGAAATGTCGAGCATCTATGCGTTAGAGAACTGCAGTGGATACTATATGGATCTGGAAGTTCATGAGATGAACTTATAGATATTCCGCTCATTGATGACAAGTATGGAATCCTTGATCATGCAATGTGGCTAAAGGTTAGCAAAGGAATACTAGATCACATATTACGGCAACTCCATCTCATACGTGTGACATACAACGAAGAGATGAGAGACATGCAATTTATACTGACTTTGGCAAGGTGTTTCCATTACTCACTATGTTGGCACTAGAGCATAGTAACATGTGGGACCCTGAGAGCTAATCATGGGATGATTGGTGGGATACATTAAGATTGATTTGATAAACATCAAAGGCAAGCTTCCAATTATTTCTGGTTCAGTCATATGAGATAGTGATAGAACAGATTGAATGTCTAGAGAATGACAGTACTCAATGACGTATGCCTTCAGGTTAAGGACCTGAATGATGAGATCATACAGATGTTAAGAGTTTGTACATTCTTGTTATGTCCCTAGTCGGATGTCATTGTGGAAGGTAGATAGACAGCAATGAGACACAAGACTAGATTGTGGTGTTGGTTGATGACAGAATCTCATTAGTTATGATATAGAGATATCAAACCAAACACATAAGTACTTGTTAGAGAACAAGTGTACCGGACAGACCCACCGCGAGTTTGACACATGGAACCATGACATGGTAGTCACAGTCAGTACTCACAGTGATGGTGGTGAGTGTGATTCTTTGACCTAAAATCACTACACTCAACACATGTCGTTGGGCACACTTTGACATCATCAAACGCAGTCCTGAAACATGGGTTGTTATAAAGGTGATGATTGGGTGGCTTTGACACATGGGGCTTTTGAGGGGTGAGTGATAGATATGGGATTTGTCCCTCCTGAGGGAGTTTGATATCCATGGCCACTTCATGAGTAGGATTGAGATAGGCGTGCGCACGCATGTGTGAATTAGTATGTGATATTGATGTCATACATATCTCCTTCAATCTACTCTGAGATCAAGAAAGTGAATGAACGTTGATAGGATGACTGTTCCATGCCTCGAGTTCATTCGGGATATCAGTGACAAAGGAATTATACATTTACTATAACACCATTCACGGATTGTAGGATGAAAGTTGTTCTCCAACTTTCTACTTTCACTTGGGTAGCAATGATGTGTGACTAGGCACCGCTCTTTGCTTGTGAAGTCATAAATGTTATGGACTCTCACTGCCAACGTGAAATGGACCTGCAGGGTCACACACATAGGATTTAACCTAGAAGAGGAGTTTTGTCCACAAGCAATATTTAGATTGATTACTAAAGGAGTTTAGTAGTTCAATTAAACACTCAATCAGTCGATAGCTCAATATCGTATGGTTCAAGGTGTTGGACGCATTGATTGGAGTATCGGATTGATTGAAATCGCAATTGACTGATTCTGCCCAACCTGCACTCCCAACCGATCGGCTCAAGTGTTGAACCGGTCGGCTGAGGTTGTTGAACCGGTCAGCTCAAGTGTTGAGTCGATCGGCTCATGACCAGGGTGAAATGAGCGGTTCAAGTGTTGAACCGATCGGTTCAACTGGTGCAACCGAGCAAGTTGGGAAAGTCAGGTCGGTGAGAATTTTCCTGGTGTTTCACTTGCCCAATTTGATTGGCACAAGGATTTGTATTCGATACCAATTAGAAACAACAGAAGGAAAGTCAATCGGGAACCGACCAGGACCACGAACTGACCGGTTCAGAAGTGAACCGATCGGCTCATGGGTCCCAACCGATCGGTTGGTGCTCCAACCGACCGGTTTAGGTCTCCAACCGACCGGTTCACTTGTGAAGCGATCGGTTCAGGTTGCGAGTTGGTTGCTTTTGTGGAAAATCTCGAACCCTTCTACTCCTGTGTTTAGTCCCATATTACCCGGGATAGAGAACCCTGTCCCATGACCCTCCTATATATAGGGGTAGTGGGGGCTTCTCAAACAACAACTCAGTGCAACTAGTTGCTCTGCAAAGTTGTCATTCTCTCTGGTTTTGGTAACCGAGAGAGAGCCCGAGCAAGTGCTTCCCGCAAAGGGAGGTGCAGCAAGGGAAGAACAACTGCAGTTGCAACTGGAGGCAGGAGAGTGTGTTGGCGACTAGTACGTCAACAGGAGGGTGTGACTCCTTCCACTTCCTTGTGGGACAAGGAGTGTGGAGTTCCAGGTGGTCCGTGTGGACTACTACAGAGGCGGGAGGACACTTCCGCTCAGGAGGACAACTGTCATCCGACAGTCCGGTAGGAGGAGGAGGAGTCAATCCCGGTGCGACTAGGAGCTGCACAGACGCCGTCCAAGACCGGAGTTGAATACCGCGCATAGCGCGAGGAATTGTCGCCAAGCAAGCCTTGGGACAAGGTATGATTCCACAAACCATCCTTTCCTATTATATAGACGTTGACGCATTTCCTCGTGCTGGGTTTGGGGGAGAAATTTTTTTTTGTTTCCGCTACCTTCTCTGCCTCCCCTAAAACCCAACAGTGTCTATTCCCTCCCCTCTCAAGATAAGGATAGATCTAGGATTTAAGGTGGCTTCCCTCTCGAGATAGCAACCTTACAACTACAAAGCAAACCATATGATCATAAGCCTTAGCAATCCAACATTTCCATACATTCATACTACTCCATAATACTAGATAAAGAAGATACTACTCTTTTGAGGTACCAACAATCAAACATCACAAGATGGTAGCTAAGCATACAAGTGAAGTATTAATAACAAGTGTATGGAGATAATCTTGATAAGAGAATATATATATTCAATGGGAAGCAAGAATATACATGTTGGGAGAGCCTTAGTGGCTACTCCCAACCTGATTTAAGTATTTAGCCACACATTGTAACGGGCAGTATAACGACGTTACAAAATGACAGATACATTATAACCACGAAGAGGGTGGGGGTACAACGTAATGGAGATGACAGCTCTAGAAGAGAGTGAGAGAGAGAATATTGTGATACACCAAAGTACTCCTTCAAATCTAGATCTAGAATGGACGGTGCAGAAGCTCACCTTCTTCCAAGGGAGAAGGGCCTTCAATCTTCTCTCTCCTCAGCTTCTGCCTTCAAATCAGATGGATTAGAGTGGGTATGGAATTTGGCAGCACTTCGTGGTCCTTGATGATCTGATGATGTGACAAGTCGAGGTGGATGGCCTATTTATAGGTCTTTCCCACCGACTTAACCACCCCCACTGCATTCGAGGCTTGGTATTAGTCGAGGCTTGATTGCATTCAATTGAGGCCTCTCTTCGATCGAGGTCACCACAGCGGTTGGTCGAGTCATAGCCTTGGTCGAGGTATTATGTCACCTCAATCACGGTCCTACCTCGGTCGTGGCACTCCATCGCCTCGGTCGTGATCCTACTTCAGTCACGACATGGAAGCACCTCGGTCGTAATGCTATCTCAGTCGAGGTCGATCGAGGTTGAGATGAATGTATTATAGGCCGCGATCAAAAGGGGTGTGTTGCACTACTGTCGCGGCGTCATAAGTGTGATTGGTGGCATCGGCCGCGATGTCAGAGTCCTCTTTGGTCGATGAGCCACGGTCGTGGCTTGATGTGTTCCTGCAAGGATGGAAAAAGTTTGCAATTAAGATTCTCATCATACAAGTGCTAAAATAAGTGGAAAAGCCTATAAAAGATATGTTTGGAGAGGTATAAAATAAGTGCAAAAAGTGTATAAAATTAGATGTTATCAACTCCCCAAAACTTAGAATCAAGCATGTCCTCAGGCTAAGGGTAGGTTCAAAATCATAGAGAGAGGAGAAATTTTGTGAAACTTAACATTACCGAGTTATCTCATTCTTACACCAAAACACTTGTGGTATGTTTGCTCAATCCTAAAATTTGATTGCTTCCCTTTCACAAATAGAGTTGCATAACTTTGAGTTCTTGCCATAGCCTTTAGTAGTAAAAGGTCTCTTTGTCTCAATGTATCACCCTTTCATGTGTTACGTTATTAGCCATACTAATACAACATCTCCTAGAGGGGTAGCTTTCATACTCTTCCTTTATTTTCAGTTCGCCCTATGTTGATGTGTTCGGGTAGGCTTTAGGCTTAAAGTGTATTCCTTTTCTCCTAAACTTCCCTCATACACAACTGTCATAAGGATAGTGTCGCCCTTAGGGGCTTCTGACATTAAGGTAGGTGATTGTGTGGGGTTTGTTCAGGATTGAAGGTGGGTAAGTTTGGCTTCAAGGTGCCACATATGGGCATGACATATCTGCATTCATGAGTGCAACAATACACCATCCGTGTGGAATCCCTTTACATCTTTTGGGCACAACTCTCGTTATATTTTTTTTCTTTTTGGATTTTTATACCTCCACTCTGGTTTGGATGAGTGGGTTTTTATGTTGTCTTCTGGGTGCCCAAGCCTCTTTTCATCCCAAAGCGGGGATACTTAAACTTGAAAGGAGCAGTTGTTTCCTTCTCGAGGAGGGTGAGGATTTTCAGGATGGAACCTTCAGGTTAGGGTGGTTGGTCAGGAGTATGGCTCGGTGAAGTTCTCTAGTTTTAAGGGTTTTGTAAGTTTAGGATTGTTACACACACAACATCTTATTGTAAGATTGAAATAAAATTTTATTGTTATGCTTCTTATTTTACTTTTATATGCATTAGTTGCTCGTATATTCCTCTCGAGAAATGATTAGCACTACAACCTTTAGCAAGGAAATAGACAAACTCAAAGATAACTACGCAAAACTATGACTTATAAAAAAATTCCTTAAAGCATAAATTTTTCACAAAATCAGTTTGGCGGGAACTAATATATGTACAAGTAAAAAAAATCAAATTTTTGTAAATTTTGGGATGGAAATTTTCCTCTCACACCCGTTTATAACTCCTCCCCCAAACTTATCATTCACCTCGAATCAGGGTGTCAAAATTAGAGTTAGGTGTATAAACGGGCTTGCTTTATTTCTGATTGCTGGTATTGGTGGACCACTTTGACTCGAGGAGAATGCTAGCGTACACTCTGTGTAATGGGTGGTATCGCTCGTACTGCATTCCTTCCACCTTCATATTCAAAGTGTCTAGGGCCATCACCCAGGCTAGATAGTCAAAGTCACAATCATTGGATAGATGCACCTATTGAGGGATCTTGTGGTAGAACTACATCTTCTTGAAGTCTTTGCCTTCTTTATGTTTGTACCCTTTGGCGTGACTCTCCAGCATCTCAACAATCACCTTCGTGCATGTGACTACCTTCTCTTCGGTAGTTTTCTTTACGGTAGTCATATTTGTTTTCTTGTTTAGAGAGAAGGATGTGTCTGAGCTATTATATAATGTCGCAGTCCTTTTGATTATATTTACTACCAGCAAAGTCCAGTGGCTATCATGAAGTATCAGAAGGAAGATATTATTTGGGAGAGACGTCGCCAGGTGTTGTTGTAGGCATTCCTTTTCACCTGATCTCTTGTCTCGTAGGATGTCATCCACCAAAATAAAATATGCCATGTGCACATTTGGCATGTTTTTGTTTAGTAGAGCTTGGTAAGAAGACATGATGCTGACTGATAGGTACCCTCCTATTTTCAATGTATCTCAGAGGTTGTCCTTCAGGATGTAGATACCATCCCTTTCGAAGACTTCCTCTGTCAGCGCATCATCTTCCTTCAAAGATTTCATTATTGTATTGAGGGCTTCTAAAAATAGACTCATGTAACTCCATCTGTCAAAATCCTTGAAGGTTGGCACTATTTCCCCAGCTGACCCATCTGGTTTATCCTTAGGAAGATCTTCTTCTTCAATTTCGCCTTCTTCTAGTTGGCCCGGTAGAGGCTGTTCTTCTTTGTCTCCTACCACTGGAGGTTGCTCTGGTTTAGATTCTGGTATTCTTTCTGCAGTCAAGCCAGTGTCAGCTGTCCAGCCTTCCTTCCGGGCTGCTACTCTAGTTGGCTCTATAGGGTCGATCCATAGTGTTTTGAGTTCCTCCCTCCATGTCTTCTTTTTTGGGATGGGGATTTCTTGATGAAGCCTTCATAGTACTGCGTCTGGAGGCATTATTAGGTCGTTGAAGAAGCAACAATCATAGATAGCCTCCATTGTGTACATATCGCGCAGTCCATGTAGATCTTCTGTGTAGAGATCTTCCAATGAGACTCCCTTATTAATAGCTTCCATAATCCTTAGCATGATGAAGGAGCAGTCCCATGTTCCAGCCTTTTCTTGGGGGACCCTCTTGTAGATTGAGAACTATTTCCACATCCCCTTGTGTCTGTTGTCTGCGGAGTGTATAACTCTTTGCAGACATAGTGGCACCTTTAGGATATCTCTCGCTTCCTTATTCTTGTAGATCAAGAATGTGTTGTCCAGTTCAGATGTGAGTAGTTGAACACCGTTGTTCGTATTTCATATAGGTTGACGACAATCATAGCATAATGCTTTACAGTCCTTATGGACAGGACCAATTCTGGTTTCTTCCTACTAACTGCGCGTTAAAGCTCGATCACATTAGCAACTTTGTCGTTGTCTTCATAAAGGAGCCCTGCTAGATGTATGGTGTCATTGAATATTGGCTATACTTTATCTAGATGTAGGAATTCTTCAAGGAGGGTGGCATATAGTACTTTAAACAGCTTCTTGTGTATGTGTGCTCTTATGTGGAACATCCCTCTGAAGTGATCTCTGTTGAGTGACATGCCCTTGTTGTGGTAGATGATATCAACTCCGGACAGTTTGTCATCCAGTATATCAGTGAGGATATGAACATCTCTACATGTTATCCTTGATAATGTAGTAATGTCCATACCTGCCATCTTACAGGACAAAGAAGGAGACACACCTAATTCTACTTCATTTAACGGTGTGCTCTACTTCCTGACCTGCTCGTTCACAAATAAAGAAGTGAGCCCACCTTCCTCATCTTACGACGTGCTTTCTTCTATGACATGTACCTCTACTGGTGATGCTTTTATTGTAGGAGGTTGAACCCTTTTTCTATCAGTATTTGAGTTATTGCCTTGTGTTCGTCTTTAGTGGACATCTCTACAGCTACGCCTTCTGTTGGATGACTCACTTCTAACGGTTGCTCCAGCTCTACAGCATGGAGTGTGGCTAACATCACAACCATCTTTCCATCATAGAAGGAGTCATCTTGATCATAATGTTCTATATCCTTCAAGAAGTCATTGCATATGTTCATCCCATACATCAGGTCATCTAGGAACTTGTTCAAATCTCTGATTTCTCTTGACGTGAGATCTTCTATCGCTATTGTAAGGCCCCTAACTTTATTAATGAGTTAAATAAGATTAATTACCATACATTAGTGCTTATAACCCTAATATAACCTTGTTATATGATTTTAAATCATAATACAAGCTTAAGTTTCAAATTTGGTCCAATTTGGACACTATTTGAGCAAGTTATGCAATTTTATGCACATTTTGCACTTTTCTGCAATTTACCCAATTGAGAGGTTTTATTTGCAATTTATCACTTGCATTATGTTCCTTGGATATTCTCTCACCATTCTTGAGCTTTTTTAGCCATGGTGCGCCTATTTAAATCTTGGTTTGAGGGTGGTTTCTCCAAGGGTATTTTTGCGTTTACCCCTTCATGGATGAGCTACCTTTAGTAGCTATCAACTAATGAATTATTTGATTGTCTGGGAAATTCGACAAAGGATAGCTAAGCAGGTCTATAAAGATAGTGGGGGAGATGCTTGTGTGTGTTCTTGTATATTCTTAATAAATTAAGGCCTTGGACACTTGGATAGATACTAGAACTTCAACTTTTTCTTAGTTTTTATCTTAAAGTTTCATATACTTATCCCTAAGCACCAAAACGAGCCATTTTCTCTCCACCACTTCCCTCCTTCTCCCAACCTCGTTCTCCTTCTGTTCTTCTGCGAATTTCTCTGTCCAAGGAAGAAGAAAGTAGGGATCTTCTTGGGAAAAGGATCTAGGGTTGCAATTGACTTCATTTTAGGGTTCAAAAAGCTTCCTTCTAGTGATCTTGACCTAAAAGAGTAAAAATTCCCTTATTTCCTCCATTTATTTATTTTTTATCGTTCCTCTTACCTTTCTCCAGGTTGAAACCTTGTTGATCCATGGTAGAAATTTCGCTAAAGCTTTAAAACCCTACATTTCTTGCTCTTTATGCTTAGGGTTTGCTCATTTGATGAAGAAAGATGCTAGATGGACTAATTTGTAACTTATTCTTGGATTTCCTACCCTACCTGCTCGAGTTTTCTTCTGTGTGGGTTACATCTTCTCATTAGAGGCAAGTTGTATAACTTGCTCCACGTTTATTTCTAATCATAAGCTTTCTAGATCATGTTCTTGCTTGAAAATGATGATTTATGCACCAAAAAGCCATGCTTGACTTGGATTTCTATTTTTATAATGTTCCCTATTCTGATTTCAGTTCTAGATGAACCTGTGATCATTTGTACATTATTCCTAAGGTATAATATGACTTGGATAGGGTTGGTTTGACAACCTATGGTGCTAAGTACCTATCAACCAATGCTCAATTTTAGGGTTTAAAGTTGATTTCTTCTATAAACCCATGACCCAATGATGGTACCATTGCAACAACCCTATGGTGTTGTCTTCATGACAACTAATGGTTGAGATCAAAGGTGTTATATGATGGTGACAACCTATGGTCACTCCCTTAGGTCAGGTTTTGGATCAATTATAAGTTTAATGATCAACCATTAAGTACCCTACTGATGTTATCAATCAATGATGACATTAGCTTAATATTTAATAATGGTTAATGAATATAGTGTAGATCTAACAACCTATGGTGATTTAATGGTCACTAATGATGGTGTATTAGGTCTCTACAACCTATGTTGACTTAATAATTGTAGTTGTAGCATCAATTAAGCCTTCGACTAATTGTTTCTTGGGTCAATTGATGCAATGGTCGAACCTATATTGTAATTGATGGTTTTAACATATGAACTTGACCCAATTGTCAAGATATATTGTTTATTCCTCCAATAAAGTGGAACGATGGATAATTTAATATGTTGTTCCTAATAATTTGATTTATATGGTTTCCTTTATATGATCAACTCAAGGAGCTTACTTGTTGACAATGGATGGCTTGTTTTAAATGAACAGTCGATTGTGGGTTTTACCCTACTCTCAATGAAACTTTTTGTGTTGTTAATCAAGGGATGTCTAGGGTTAAATTGTGAATCTTTATAGAGCACAACTCAAGGACTTCATAGGTGGTCTATCCAAGGTGTTTACTTATATAAACAACCAATGGTCTTACCTTTTAAACATCCAATGGTTCTGGGTGACATTGTGGTATGGTGATATGGGTTGAATGATGATGGAACAAATGGAGAGTTACCCTTAATAAGGTAGTATTACCTATTCACTCATTTGAATAGGAGGGATGATAATCATATTGTGTTGGTATGTAACCCTAAAGAGGTATATCTTGTTATACCTAGCTTTAATATAACTAAATGATGGTAATTGGGTATGAATAGTCCTTGAATGACTAATACAATCATGGAGTACTCTATTGCTATTGTTGAAACCCTAGTATGTTATAAACCGACTGTTACACCTTGATTTATATGTGGGTTCATACTTGAGAATAGTGTGGAATGTGATGGTGATGCTTCACCTTATGCATCTATGATCTAATGGGGATGGTGTGAGTTAGGGTTTGGGTATGAGTGTTGATTAGTATCATTAATATAATTTATCTTGGGAACCTAAATATAATATGGTTGTACCTCAGTGATTGGGGTTGACTACCCTAATTTCTAGTGTCGTCACCTGTACTAAGGGCGGACTAGTAGTTAGCATCTTGACTATATGTCGTTGTGGTTGCATCTTTGACTGATATGTCACTGCCTTTTTACTCCTACTGACCGAGGGGAAGAGATCGTAGGATATTGACACTCCTAGATCTTGTATGGAACTAAATAGCCCTTCGCAGGGGTCGGTTGGGCTTCGAATGGTATGATTCAAATTCCCCAAGGCATAATAAAAGATGTAATATAACCGTATAGCATATCTGTTTAGGGTTATACATGACGCTTCACATAGGATGATAAGTCTTATTTGTTCTCTTTACATAAAGATGATGCTTAGTGCAATTAAGAGATAGTAATTATACTTATGTTGTGGATATGCATAAGATTGTAAATGTGTACATACAGTATTCATGCTTATGTTGATATCTATACTGCTACTACTGATTATAATTAGGATGCTAGCTATATCATGTTGTTAGTTATGTTTAGCATGCTAGCCATGCCTCTATAATTAGAAATGCATATACTGGTAATCATGCTTATGCAAATACTCATGTTGATGTTGATAGCCCTTCTTATGATATTGATCTGTTCAAACTGTTAGACATGCTAATGTTGTTATGTATGCTCATGATGCTAGATATGCATATGCTACTGAATTGCTTATATTGTTAACAAGATAAAGGATGATAGTCTGGATAATGATGATAGTTATTATCTGCTCCTTTATGTATTTTATTAATCATCACTACTGCTAACTTTATTTGTTAAACATGATTAAATTGCTTAACCATTTAATTACTTTAAAATGTTGTAATCAATAAACATTGTTGGAGGCTATATCTCTTGTTGGGACTGGGTCTTACCCTTTTGGTTCGCCACTTTTTTTAGATAATCGATAGTGAAGAAAACAAACTTGTGGCAGCAAAGAGGAACTATAGTAATGAATCTTTGAGAAAGTTGATTACATGTCTAGTGTGTCCTAGAGTCATTCATGTACTCTCAGGTTTGGGCAGGAAGAGTCTTTATGTGGTGCTTCAAACGAATCAAACTTTTGTTAGCATATTAATGCTTGTTTGTGTGGCATATACAAATATTGTTCTCCTATGTATATATGTGGTGGCTAAGACAATAGAACAATTTGTATCAAATTCTTGTCATAGTATGGATAAAAGAAAGATGTTGGGCTCTTATGCAAATCTTTCTGAGAAGATGCTGACGTTGAAATTGGTTTTAATTTACCCATATTTTTGGGTATGTGGTTAATTGGTGATTAATTGGGCTTTATGTTTTGAGTAATCTCGTTTAGTGTAACATGTTCTCACAAGTTGGTATCAGAGCTTTAGGTTCACTGAGTTTACAGGGACACTAGGACTTAGGACTAGGATGATGTCAAAATTAGGAATATGACATAAATATATGGGGCATACTACCAAACCTCAGTATTTGGGTGCCCTAGCCAGGTATTCAATTATTGAAGAAACTGTAAGTATGGACTCTTAGATTGTTATCTTTCTTGTTACTCTGATCAAGTAGTCATTTTGAGGCAATCTAAAGAGCATAACGAATAAGAAATCATGGTGTGAATATCTCAATCCTACCTTAAAGAAGATGAGAATTGCATCATTTTCTATCAAAACTTGAATGTTTGGTAACTATAAGAGAAAGATACAACACCAAGGTATCTAAATCTGAATACAAATAAGAAAAAGAGAGTTCTTGATGATGTGATTCAAGAATATAATAAAGTAAAATACAGATAAGTCTATGCTTATAAAGTGAATAAAGGTATGAAATGCACAAAATATGGAGAGAACTCCTATAAAAAGTACAAAATGAGAAGATGAACGCGAATAATGATAAAGGAATAAGGTGGAACCTGAGTTATTCTCATACCAACCTAGGTATGTAAGAAATTTTTTATGAAAAATCAGCATGGCATGTGAAAGAAATTAAGGGAGATGATCCATGTTTAATGAAGAAAATGTGGAATATGATGATTTACTTAATTGATAAGTGGTTGAAAAACATTATAAAATAAGAGACCATACCCAAGTGTGATAAATAGTCATCAAGGAAGGAGTAATGAGATATTATAATCATGATGATTCCTATGCTAATGGCAAGGAACCCAAAATGAAAAAGGTAAAATGATACATACGAAGTTGTAACTCGCATAATGAAAATGGAATTGGTTACCTTTTTGCTAGTAACCCTTGAACAATTCTGCTATGATGTGGGAAGTGTGTTTCCCTTTGTGTCTTTTCTTTCTAGGGCACAATTTTCAAGTGGATCATTGCCACTTGGTATGTGTGGATTCGTTGTAAACATGAGGGTGGATAGCTTATTGTAGCATAAGGTTGTTTGGACTATGGTTCCAAGTTCATAAAGTTTGTGATGATTTTTCTTTTGAGCCTTCCAATAATTAGGATGACTCCTCTTATATGTCTTGATATATTTTATGTTGGTCAAAGTAGATGATATAAGGATGTGTATTGCTTATAGTACATGAGGTGGATACCAATGTAATGAATCCTAGTATCTAAGATGTATCAATAATATGATATATATGTGAAGGTTGGAGATGTTTATTAAATGAACATTACAAGTATTCATTTTCTGTAGAGAGAAAGAGGGAGAGATAGTTGATGATTACCCTCTAAATGTTGTTTGGAAGGAAAAACAAAAGTTATTCATTAATGTTGTGTATGGTTCAGTGATAGCTTGGCAAGACCACTATCAAGGATAGATGGTTTGTTGGTTAATAGATATGTGATACCGTTTTCCTTTAAGATAAACCTATGATAAAATATCAATGCATAAGAGTTAGATTGGATGACATAATTCACATGACCATGATGAGTTTAGAGTTATGTCCTTTAGACTAACCAATGTACAAATGGAATTTATGAATAGGAGGAACAGAGTGTTCCAGTCATGTCATACAAGTAATATCAAGATTTGAATGATGACATGTCAAAGTATTTCAAATATGGTCAAAAATATGATCAATATTTCTTCAAAAACCTTAGGGTTTCCGAAGCAGCAATAGCTATGAGATAAGTTGAACAAGAGTGATATGGGGTTGATTAAATTTCTTTATGGGATCATGATATGTCTTCTAAGTAGGTTGTGTAAATCCTAGTAAGGTGAAGATAGTGTTGTTGTTTCAACCCTAACAAGGTTGACTATGAATGATGTTTCCTTGTCCGGAATGACAGGTGCCAGCGTCAGCATTTCTTTTGATGTTAAAAAAGAACTGACAAGTGTTCCAGTGTCAGTGTATCTAGAAGAAAAAAAAGGATGGATACATCACCTTTTTTTATATGCTTCAAGGAATGGTATGGGACACATGCCATGATTGGTAAAAAGCTAGCAAGTATGACTTTTGAGTAATGTGTTGATACAATAGATATAATTTTAGTATGATAGCTATAATTTAAATTGAACATTACTACAAGAGTTGTATAGATGACACAACAAGTTTCTACATTCCATATTGAGAAGGTGGGGGGTTTTGTGCTGACCCAAGATGAGATATGCATGAATGATGTGACATCACCATGATATGTAAGTAACCATAAGAAGGTAATAGGATGAGGTTCAAAGGAAGTACCCATCTTTGTTTACCTTGGATTTCGTGGGCAAAATCCATGTTAGGTGTTTATAGTTGTAAGGCCCCTAAACTTGCTTAATGTGTTGAGTAAACATAATTACCATCATTGAATTATTATAACCCTAATATAACCTTGTGATATAATTTGAAATCATAATACAAGCTTAAGTTTCAAATTTGGTCCAATTTGGACACTGTTTGAGCAAGTTATGCAATTTTATGCACATTTTGCACTTTTCTGCAATTTACCCAATTGAGAGGTTTTATTTGCAATTTATCACTTGAATTATGTTCCTTGTATATTATATCATCATTCTTGAGATTTTTTATCCATGGGGCATCTATTTAAACATTGGTTTGAAGGTATTTTCTCTAAGGGTATTTTAGGGTTTACCCCTTCATGGATGAGCTACCTTTAGTAGCTATCAACTAATGAATTATTTGATTGGCTGGGAAATTCGACAAAGGAAAGATAATTAGGTCTACACATATGGTGGGGGATCTTCTTGTGTGTCTTCTTGTATATTCTTAATAAATTAAGTCCATGGACACTTGGATAGATACTAGAACTTCAACTTTTTCTTTGTCTTTATCTTAAAGTTTCATATACTTATCCCTAAGCACCAAAACGAGCCATTTTCTCTCCACCACTTCCTTCCTTCTGTCAACCTCGTTCTCCCTCTGTGCCTCTGCGAATTTTGTTGTCCAAGGAAGTAGAAAGTGGGGATCTTCTTGGAAAAGGATCTAGGGTTGCAATTGACTTCATTTTAGGGTTGAAAAAGCTTCCTTCTAGTGATATTGACCTAAAAGAGTAAGAATTCCCTTCTTTCCTCCATTTATTTATTTTTTATCCTTACTCCTACATTTCTCCCAGTCGTAACCTTTCTGTTCCATGGTAGAAATTGCTCTAAAGCTTTAAAACCCTACCTTTCTTGCTCTTTATGCTTAGGGTTTGCTCATTTGATGAAGAAAGGTGTTAGATGGACGAATTCATAACTTATTATTGGATTTTCTACCCTACCTGCTTGAGTTTTCTTCTGTGTGGGGTTTCATATTCTCATTATAGGCAAGTTTTATAACTTGATCCACGTTTATTTCTTATCATAAGCTTTCTAGATCATGTTCTTGTTTGAAAATGATGATTTATGCACTAAAAAGCTATGCTTGACTTGGATTTTGATTTTTATAATGTTCCCAATTCTTATTTCAGTTCTAGATGAACCTTTGATCATATTTACGTTATTCCTAAGGTATAATATGACTTGGATCAGGTTGGTTTGACAACCTATGGTGCTAATCACATATCAACCAATGGTCAATTTTAGGGTTTAAAGCTGATTTCTTCTATAAACTCATGACTCGATGATGGTACCATTGCAACAACCCTATGGTATTGTCTTCATGACAACTGATGGTCGAGATCAAAGGTTTTATATGATGGTGACATCTTACGGTCACCTCCTTAGGTCAGGTTTTGGATCAATTAGAAGTTTAATGATCAGCCATTAAGTACCCTACTGATGTTTTCAATCAATGATGACATTAGCTTAATATTTGATGATGATTAATGAATATAGTCTTGATCTAACAACCTATGGTGATTTAATGGTCACTTATGATGGTGGATCAGGTCTCTAAAACCTATGTTGAGTTAAGCATTGTAGTTGTAGCATCAATTAAGCCTTAGACCTATGGTTTCTTGGGTTAATTGATGCAATGGTCGAACCTAGACTGTAATTGATGGTTTTAACATATGAACTTGACCCAATGGTCAAGATCTATTGTTTGTTCCTCTAATAAAGCAGAATGATGACTAATGTAATATGTTGTTCCTAATAATGTGATTTATATGTTTTCCTTTATATGATCAATTTAAGGAGCCTACTTGTTGATAATGGATGTCTTATGTTAAATGAACATTCGATTGTGGGCTTTACCCTACTCTCAGTGGAACTTTTTGTATTGTTAATCAAGGTTTTTATATGGTTAAATGTTGACTCTTTCTAGAGAACAACTCAAGGACTTCATAGGTGGTTTATCCAAGGTGTTTACTTATGTAAACAACCAATGGTCGTATCTTTTAAACATCCAATGGTTCCAAGTGACATTGTGGTATGGTGATATGGGTTGATGATGGAACAAATGGAGGGTTACCCTTAATAAGGTAGTCTTACCTATTCACTCATATGAATAGAAGGGATGATAATCATATTGTGTTGATATGTAACCCTAAAGAAGTATAGCTTGTAATACCTAGCTTTAATATAACTAAATGATGGTAATTGGGTATGAATAGTCCTTGAATGACTAATACAATCATGGAGTACTATGTTGTTGTTGTTGAAACCCTAGTATGTTATAACTCAATGGTTACACCTTGATTTATGTGTGGGTTCATACTTGAGAATAGTATGGAATGTGATGGTGATGCTTCACCTTATGCATCCATGATCCAATGGGGATGTCATGAGTTAGGGTTTGGGTATGAGTGTTGATTAGTAACATTCATATAATTTATCTTGTGAACCTAACTCTAATGCAAATAGATAAATATGAGTATTCATGTTTAACATTCTTATACGAAGGAATGATGGTGGAATAACCTCCTTAATATGATCATAACCTTGATATGTTAATTGGTGGTTATCATAGCCACATGGTTGATACTTTCTTATGCTAAACATGTGCATTATGAATATGATGAGAGTTAATCATATATAGATTCATTGCATGTTGATGTAATAAAGGAATGTTCTTAATGTTAATATAACCCTGCTATGATTGTTTATGAATATGTCCTAGATCATTAATGCAATATTGTGTTGATCTGGTGTATTATTGATGAAGCTAGAACTTACACCAAAAGATTACTCTTCCAATGGAAGTTCTAATGTGCACCAAAAACCCTAGGGAGTTGATGTTCTCTCTAGCTTTACCTACAACTGGTGCTAGATAAATGCTCCAACCCCACAAGAGTGTGGAAGCCTTATCATAATACAGATTTAGGATCGAACCCAAAGGACAATGTTAAGAATCTGAGTGTCTTTTTCTCGTTTCGTATCGATCTAAGTCAATCATCTAAGACTAAAAGTTTGATTTGAGTTATTTAACCTAAAATATGCAAAAGTAAAGGAAAGAATAAAAACTAGTTTGAGGATTAAAATCTAATATTAGCAAATGATGATGGATCACTAGGGTGATGCGGGTATTCACCACCACTACACATGTATTATACCTGTACCAATCATAGCAAGATACATGGATGTTATACAATACTGATGTCTTGTAGGACAAGAGTAATGCACACATCCTTCACGGGATGAGTAACTCTCATCCAGTACATGTCTATGTGTCAATGAAGAGATGTAGCCTCCGAAGAGAGAACCTTACGCAACCTCGTGAAACGTGCATCAGAAAACGAACAAGTGAGCGATAATCATCAATTCGATTAGTATCCTTATAGACTATCCCTCTTTCGAGGAAATAGCTACGAGAAATGTGGGAGTGTTGCAATGTCATCCATCCCCGGACAAACGGTCAAATACCTTGCACCACTCCCTCCACAGAATGTGTTCCTCAACCCATCAAGGTTGCACTTTCGTACGTCAACTGATTCCATTTCATAGTGCAGAAGTGCAATGATGGAGGTTAGTTTACTCCATCCCTTGGGAAGCATTCCTAGATACTGAAACGGATGCATGGTGGATATGCACACCAGAAACCAACACTAAATCAGTATTCGAGTCCCAAGAGCAGTCGTAGACAAACCGCAACGAAAGACAATAGATGCATACAAGAACGCGGCCAACATTCAAGCATGTATGAAATGATTTAGTATTGAATCGGAAAGATAACATCTTTTAGTACAGATTACAAAACATGGGCAGTGGGGCTAGTCCCCATGCCCCAGTGGATGAAACTACTCGCTCCTCATACAGGGAGCAACAAAGAAAGAGAAGAGAGAGAAAGAAAGCATCTTCGGAGTAGAAGAGTAGATCTGTGACAGCCCGGTGTAGATCGTCACAGTCTCCGAGACTGCTCCGTCGTGGTCGATGACGTCTGTCTCTCCGCCTCGATTCTCGTGTCTACCTTCGGGATTACACGAGTAGAATGAGGTGTGGTGTTGCTGAGCAATGGTGGAAGTGGGTTGGCAGTGGAGCAACCTTTTGGACTTCTGGCTCTGGTCCCAGTCCGACAGCCTTGGGCCATATTGAGATAGATGTCCAAGACCATGCCTCTACCCTTCTATTTATAGGCTGGGCATGTGTCTAGGACTGGTTGGGCTTACTTTGAAATTTTCCCAAAGTGTATATGTCCATCCGGTTTTGGATTCTCATCCATATTGTTTGCTGCCTTTCCTCTCTTCATCCGGATTTGACCGATCAACCATTCGGTTTCACATAGAGGCTTCATACGGTCTTCAAGCGTAGATCCTTCATACGGTCTGGCCATACGCTCCATACGCTCTTCAGTGATAGAAACGGCCACACGGTATCGAGGATTTTCTCCATACGGTCAACTAATCCATACAGTCTTCTTGCCCCCAAACGGTTTTGTCTTCACGATCTTGAGACCGTGAGAGGCCTCTCGGTCTTGAGATCGTGAGAGGACTCATGATTTTACTCATCGTTCGGTCTTCACTACTCAGTGACCCAAATGGTCTTGACGCTCCTTTCGTCAACGGTCTGCTACGTAACGGTCCACGTGATTGTTGGCCTTGTGTCCGATCGATCTTGAACTCCCAGTGATCCAAATGGTCTTCGTGTCAGTGTCTGTGGCTTCCAATCAATATGAGATCGCGAGCTCCTCCAAACGGTCTAGAACCGTGCGCTCCTCCAAGTAGTCTGGGACCATGAGGCGTTGCAGGTCGTCACTACTATTGATGAGGAGGGCGACGTCGGGAGCCATGGAGCTTTCGAGTAGTAGGTTGAGAAGTTAGCAGTGTCAGGAGGTAGGGGACGACGTGCCACGGTCGTGTTGAGGCACCACGGTCATGGTGATGTTGCTGCCCCACGGTTGTACTGCCTTGCACGGGCATGGCAGGTGATAACTTGGGCTCTGGTGGCATTGTGCCATGGTCGTGGCATGGCACCACAGTCGTGGTGAGGCTACAGCCGCACGGCTGTGCCGCCTTGCACGGGTGTGGCGGGTGAGAAGACTTGGTACTGTTGGCGATGCGCCACGGTCGTGGCTTGACCAGTACAGTCACGGCGGGTGGAGACTTGGCACTGTTGGCGATGCACCATGGCCGTGGTGTGGCAAACACAGTCGTGGTGATTCTCTACTTCATGATCTTGATTTACTGTTTCATGGGCTTGAGTTAGGCTCCAAACGGTCTCTACTGCCCTATCGGTCTTGAGATCGAATGGGCTCAAACGGTCTTGAGACCGAATGGGCTCAAACGGCCTTGAGATCGAATGGGCTCAAATGGTCTTGAGACCGAATGGGCTCAAACGGTCTTGAGACTGAATGGGCTCAAATGGTCTTGAGACCGAATGGGCTCAAACGGTCTTGAGACCAAATGGGCTCAAATGGACTTGAGACCGAATGGGCTCAAACAGTCTTGAGACCGTTAGAGTCAATGTTGTAGGGGTCATGACCATTGGTAATGGTTGAGGATGATCTGCGGAGGATAGAGAATGTGAGTAGGGGAGGATGAGATCAAATAAACTGGAAACTAGGGTAATTAGCACTAGTAATGCACTATTTACATGAAACTGGAGAGATGCTTAGAGTAAACCAAAACAAGGGTGATCCAGTCAATGAGAGGCATAAAATCCCTAGAATGGGTGACTGAGAGGATGAATTTGGGGGACTCATCACCACACCGAACTTAAGCGTTGCTCGTCCCGAGGAATGAAAAAGCCTAAGATGGTCGCCAAAAGACATGTTCATCTTGTAGTTTCCTCACCTTCATGCAAAAGAGAGAATTGTCACGAAAAAGAGAAAGGAAAATGAGGCGAAACAAAATTAGGGAAAACATAAGAAATCCTTTGATATGGTGACTGATGATGGATCTGGGGGATTCATCACCACACCGAACTTAAGTGTTGCTCGCCCCGAGGAACGAAAAACTAAAAGCAGTCACCAATGAAATTATTCATCTTGTGGTTTCCTCATCCTTATGTCATATCATAATTTTGTTCATGGCTCATAATGATATAGCATCAAGGATTCCTTAGATCATGGAATACATCTTATGGTATCCTCATTTCTAAGTTCATTTTACTGAAGTATTTCCTTCTCACTCTCTATTGTATCAGCCATGTTTAAAAGTTTTATGAGACTTTGAAAAGACCCACAGAATCAAGCAAACGTGTATATGATCTGTCGCTGGTTTTTCTAATAAAAGGAAAGAGTAGGGGTGTGATCAAGAGATAAGAGTCTCTCCTATAATTTATTCAAGACTCTTATTATTGGTGGATTCATCAAGATATTTTGAGTGTTTTGTGCACAACTCTGGTTGACTTAGCCTTACACCCGATTTTTTTAATGGTAACTCAGAAGTGGTTGTAAGGCTTTTGGTTGTTTTACCTCTTTGAGAGGAGGTAAGAGGTCATTTTTTGATCTTTAGGATCTCACTACCGGTCACGACACATCTGCCTTTGTGAGGGAAGCTAATGTATCCTTCAGGCGAGACTTTTATCAGTTATCCTTATTCAGGGCACAACTCTCATGTTTTTATTCACATTCTGGCTTTTATTCATTCTCACTTGTCTTGGGAGAAAGGGTATTTTTGGATTTTTTTATAATTGGGCTGCCAAGCCTCTTTTTGGAATCGGGGTAGATTTTTCACCAACCTCGATATGTTCACAATCATCATTGTATACTCTTTGAATCAAGAAGAGAAGGTGATACGCCCCTGTTTATGTATTGAGGGGTATGGAAGAAGCGGTAGTGGAAAAAGAGGTGTGGTGTACCACAGTGAACTTATAGTTTGATAGAGGTGTGGTTTACCACACCAAACTTAGAGTTCGGCGGAGGTGTGGTTCACCACACCGAACTTAGAGTTCGGAAATGTTCTACTTTTCACTAGAAAGGAGTGTGGCGTGCCACACCAAACTTAAAGCTTTGGCATGATTGATGAGTGGAAGGGTATGAAAATGAAGGAAGAAGTGCAGAAGAGAGTTCAGCTCATAATGTCATTTTCTTAGCGATTCCATATGATGGGTTCTTTTTCTCCATCACACTCTGCTAAAAAAGTGACAAGATAGAACTTCAAATGAGAATTCCATGCAGTAGATCCATTATTCAGTTAGAGGCGTGATGCATTTGATCTATCTCAGATTTATTGAGGCTTATCATTCTTATGGAGGATATGACATCATGGTTCATAGACTATACAAGATGAAATCATTTATCAGTTAGTTTTAAGCATAGGTTCCTTGAGGATTTTCAATGAAAAGAGGTGATGACCGCAGATTCAAAAAGCAAAAGCCAACTAGGTAAAGGCTTTATTTTAGAAGACTATGAAAATGCAAAAAAAATACGAAAAAGGAGCTAGAATGGAGAAATAGAAAACAGTAAAGGTAGAGGGTGGAGTGAGAAACATACCACCCGCCCTCCACCTCAAACTTATGAGTTTGCTCATTTCTGAACAAATACTAGGTTCGAGGTGGAGGGGAAGGGTTATGCAATGTTAACCAAGCGGTCCTCATAGTTGGAAGAAGGTCTGGAAAAGATGTCTCACAATGGCCGGTGTCGAGAGCGAGGAAGTGGCCTGAACAACATGTTGACTGGGTGGTCATGACAACTCGAACAGGTTTTCTAGATGATTTGGATGCATATTTCTTTCGCCTCTTTGTCTGTCCAGAAGAATCCAGAGTCCTTCCCCCATCAGTGGGGGAGGTGAAATATAAGCAATTGAGACTGGAGGGCTAGGTGAGTAATTGAAGCATTGCTTATTTGTGTCCTCCAGTTGCGGCTCACCCTCGAAGTTTAAAGTATAACTGCTTTCTCAAAAATGCAGAGCATTTGATTGTGGGTCAGCCACTTGAACTTCCTCCTGTCTTGGATCGGGTGGTGGATCCAGTTCAGGCTTCATTTCATCAACTGGCTTTTCTTGTGTAGGATATGGTAACCAGGATGATGTTTCTTCATCAGAGGAGTTATTGTGAGAAGCATCCTCATCTTTATCAATGTTCAAATTGATAAGAGCGTCATCCTTTTCTTCATAATTTTGTTCAGAATTTTCCTCGTAGAACAATCTTAATTCATCTAAGTAACTAGAAGAGGATTCGACTGGTGGGACGAACTCTTACTCAGTTAAAGAAATCATGGGATTCTGAGGTAGAGGTTCTGATGATCTCTCTTCAAGGGATGGATTGGTCCATGAAAGGATGGTTTGAAGACTAGAATCTGACTAGAATACTCCATTTCTGATCTAGGTTGTTGTTCTAGCATTTCTTCATAGTACTCCTCTGATTCTATTAAGTGCTCGAGAAGAGCCACTATAGGAAAAATGAAACCTTATGCAGATAATGGAAGTATCTCATTCTCTTGATTATGTGGTGGCTCAGGAGGAGCTTCTTCATAGGGATGAGTTACTATAAGAGGGAAGGTTTGTGGCTCGATGTCCTCCCACGGGTCCTTTTTGTCATCACGAGAGTCTACGGAAGTGTCGTAATCTACTCCAAAATCAAGAGATGGTTTATGTTTCTCTTTATAGCACATTATCAACTCGTTCAAGTGATTAGAAGAAGTTTCAATAGAAAGAGCATGCTCTTGTTTGAGAATCGGCTCCGTCAAGACTTCTTGTAAAAGTAATGTTATCTCATGGAAAGGAATTATAGGATTGTCATCTTGAGACTCATCATCTTCCCTTGATTCTATTTCATCAGTGAGAGTGGTATGGTCCATTTCTGAACCAAGATCTTAATCAGTCCTATCCTCAAAGTTTGTTCCTAGATCAGCCAAATGATCAAAAATTTCTACATAAGGGTAATTCGGACCTTGTTCCATAAATGGAGGAATTTGGTTTTGTTGCATAAAAGACACATCATTTTCTGAATCGACCACACATTCCTCTGAGTCTAACTGTGAAGGAGTGTAGAGTTCTTGTGACATAAACCCTTCTTCTATGGACTTCATTGAAGAGACGGCTGAAGTTGAAGAAATTTTGCCATTTTGGGAGTTGATCATCACTAATTGCTCCTCTATAGTTGGATCTGGGTCTATGAAGTCAGAAGGTAGGTGAGTGTTGAAGTTTATCTATGATTGATCTCTTGACTGAATAGAATCCCCATATTGGCTACTCATCCTTCCCTCTGAGAGAAGAGTGCATGAATCATTATCCGAGTCAGACCTTGGCTTGGAAAATAATTCTTCCCATTGTGATGTTATGAGTAAATCATCTTTGAGTTCAGTTGTAAACTCTGAGGATGCTTCCCCACCCTACACTAACACTTGAAGATCATTGGAAGGCATATCTGTAAGGAGAGTGAAATCACCCCTTTACTACAATATGGTAAACAAAACACCATTGGAAAGCAGCGGAATAAAAAAAATAACTGACTATATTCAATTTCATAAAAGGTTTACAAAAATACATCAAATTCTCCCATTAGGGTTTACATCAAGACACAAAATCAGGATCTTGATAGAGGGAAGTCCAAACTACTTCAAATCTTGTCTCCAAAGCAACATCTCCAATAGCTAGGTCCAAGCTAAAAGCTATATACTCCTTGTCTTGTTCATCACCTGGGTGGTTGGGAAAGCACCCAGCAAAAGGGAGAGGAAAACAAGGTATGCATCAAATAATGAATAAGTACAAGAGAAAAGGAAATCATATGAACATAAATATATTGAATCATCATACACTAGTACAGAAACAACGTTCAGTGTCGCTTTTTTGGGCGTCGGTTATTGAGGAAAATCGACGCCTATACTATTAGGCATCGGTTCTTTAGAAAAACGAACGTCTATATTCAAAGACCAGCCAGACACAGGTACTGCTTTTTCTTCAGCGTCGGTTGCGTATAATAGACCGACGCGTAAATTCGCCCGCAAAATCCAATTTTCGAGCGAAAACATTTTAGGTCACCTACAACGTCGGTGTTTTAACTATTCACCGACGCCTATTTAAAATGAAAATTTGCGCGGAAAGTCCCACTTTCAGTGTCGGTTATCCTTAGATAACTGATGCTGATAATGGTTCCCGCCAAATAATTTAGGGCAAGGGTTGTCTAGTTAAGCGTCGGTCTTTTACTATCAACTGATGTGAAAGAATAACAGGCATCAGTGTTGTAGATAACTGACGTCGTTGAGCAACTTAATAGAGGCCCGATCACCCGGCTCTTCCCCCTTTCTTCCTGTTTCATGATTCTCCTATGCGCTGCTCATCGCCGCTCTCCCAAAATCGCCGCCTGGTGCCTGCTGCTTCTCGCCCGCCACCGACGATCTCTGCTACTGCTCTACGTCGCCGCCGCCACCCACCGCCTTCCTCCTTGTGTTGTCGCCGTGCCGCCTTTCCTCATTGTGCCCTACTGCGGCGCTGTCTTGCTTGCTGCTCTGCTCACTGGTTGCTGCTCTGCTCCGCCCGTTGCTTACTGCTCTGCTCTCTAGGTATTAGCCGTAGCACCTTCTTCCTTGTCTTCTTCCTTGCCGCCCACTGCTCTGCTCTACTTGCTGCTTTGATTTCAAAACCTAAGCACCTTAGCCACTTGGCTACAGTTACCTGGAAATTCAGTGAGATACCTTCGTTAAAGACTAGTTCGTGTTCTACTTCTTTCACTGAGAACTGAGAAGAATGGTCTACCATGGTCGTGTTGGGCAGCACAGCCACGGTCGTGTTTGCTGTTGGTAAGGATATGAATAAATCTACATGTAATGCTTTATGTAAATTCTAGGATACGAATAAATCTTTTGCTTGCATATATTTGTGCTTCTAATATATTTGTGCTTCTAATCCTAATTCAATTGTGATGAAACCCTAACATGTACATATCTATTATTGTGTTTGTTGGCCTAGAAACCCATCCAAGATTTACTCATTAGGAGTAAATCTTGGATAGTCCCCTGTTTGGGATTGTTCTTGAACACCTAATCTCACTTAGGATGTAAGTGTATAATGTGTATTGGGTTTTTGAGAAAATTTCAGTAGCATTTCCTCGTTTATTCTCTAAGTACATATGTACTTAGAGAATAGTGGGGAAATGCTGCCGAAATTTTCTTGAAAACCCAATACACATTATACACTTACTGGTGAGATTAGGTGTTCAAGGATGGGATAGATGGTACACATTAATTATATATAAATGACATCACATGTGTTTGTTGGCCTAGAAAGTGAACAATCATTGTTCTTTATATTACTTGTACATTGGTATAAAATAGAATGAACAATCACTAAATTATATACTGTTTGTATGGAGTCCAGCTTCATTGTAGATAATAGGAGTAAATCTTGGATAGGATGTAAGTGTATACCCTAATCTTGTCCTAATATATACTTGTTTTCTCTTTGATCATAGAATGGATAGATCATGGATGTCCATTCACAATCGCTGCACCCCAGAGTTTATATCTGGTCTTGATCAGTTTATTAGATTTGTCGAGGAACATAGGAAAAAACCTACAGATAGGTTCTACTGTCCATGTAGGCATTGCGGTAACAACTTGAAAGTCAACACTGGTGAGGAAATCAAAAGTCATGTCATGTGCAACGGGATTGTACAAGGCTATATAGAATGGCACTGGCATGGAGAGATTTCAAACTCGAAACCAGTAGAAGTCGATAGCAGTGCTTGGGTGGAAGAAGAAATTGCCTCCGATGACGTAGATGTGAACGAACAAGTTCCAGTAGACATCGTTGATGCGATGCTGGATAGTTGTAGGGTAGAGCACACCGATCCACCTCCTATCTTTAGAAACAGTGTGCATGATGCTGAGATACCGTTATACACATGCTGTGCTAAGTTTACGAAGCTTAGCGCTATGTTGAGATTGTATAAGTTGAAAGCTAACAATAGATGGAGCGACAAAAGCTTCACTTCATTGTTGACTTTGTTGAAAGAAATGCTTCCTGAAGGAAACGAGCTGCCAATATCAACATACTGGGTAAAGAAAATGTTGTGCCCAATGGGAATGGAGGCCAAGAGGATACATGCATGCCCAAATGATTGTGTATTATTTCAAAAGGACTATGTAGATTTGAAAGATTGTCCAAAATGTGGTGCGTCACGATATAAATTGACGACTTCGGGGGAGTCCAAAACTGGTTCTCCTGCTAAGGTGTTGTGGTATCTACCTATAATATCACGGTTTCAATGCTTGTTTGCAAATCCGAAAGATGCAAAGAATTTGAGGTGGCATGCAGATGTTAAGAAAATTAATGATGGGGTCCTACGACATGCGTCTGATTCCCCACAGTGGAAGAAGATTGAGCCCATGGAGGTGTCGTACACCTCAACGGCCGACCCCGGTTGATATGGAGGATAGAGTAGCGGGTTCGCTTGTCCTACCAAGTTGTCGACCCTCAGTTGCTCGGTGGGTATCGGAGGGTACATCCTGCATGGTTTGGCATAAAACGTAGGACATATCAAGGATCTGTGTGGGAAGAAAGGATGGGGGTGTTGCGGGAGCGCCTCTAGTGGCAGGAACTAGGGAGGAAGGCATGTGGGGTGATAAACTGCCAGGACTGGCGCAGCAAGTTGCGATGGAGGTGGAGACGATGACGGTTGTGGTGCTTCAGGCGACGCCTTCTTGGCTGGGTAGGGCCCGGCGAAAGGGTTCAACTGCGGCATGGCTTCGATGTAGTAGAGGGACGGAAGGGTTCAGAATCATGTGAGAAATGTTCAGAGATGAGGATATTGCTGTGGAGGAGGAAACGGAAGACGATATCTCGAGTTGGAATGTCCCTCTTCACACAGGATTCTGTGAGGGAATGGTAGTAGGCAGGTGAGGAACAACTGAGTTCATGCCAGGACATATATACTAAAGTAACATGATACACCACCAGTCTGTGGAGGGACCGAGGGAGATACTGGAGGAGAGTAACACCTTCCATTGTAACAAAACGCCACATAAGCCAAGAAGAAATAGGTGAGATTGTGTTTATACATCCATATACCTTGTGTCAAGTAAGTTTACTTTTTTAAAAATTTGTATGTTTCAATTTAAAGTGCGCTACACAAGACAACGGTTGGGCATGCGCATATCAATCTTATTTTTATATTATTACTTATGCATATACATCATTCTCTTTGCAGATGTTTAAAATTGACCACACTATAGGTAAACGCTTAAAAAATGTGCATGCTCCATATACGATGGAAGCATTAAATGAAATAAGAGAAGAATGGGCAGAAGCCATACAAGCAGTGGCGATTGTAAGATATAATTGGGATGCTAAATGATATTATGTAAATAAATATTTCTGAATGTTTATACAAGTCTGAATGTTTCTACATGTATTTGAATGCTTCGACATGTGTGAATGTGAGAATTGAATTGATGTCTGAATGTATCTACTTGTGTGAAAAAATATTTGTTGATTTTGCAGGTTTGTGGTCTGTTTGTAGGCTGATATCAATGGATGTCATAAACCTGCAATTCAGGAAACTGAACTATAGGTTCTCATCCTGCTGACCAGCCACAGCAGGCCTGCAAACTGATAAGAAAAAAAATTAAAGTATAGGCATCGGTTATTTATAGAACACTGACGCCTAAGGGCATACAGCGTCGCGTATTAGTATACAATCGATGCCTATAGTACTAAACACGGTCGTGCAGCGAAGCACGGCCGTGTCGTCTAGGAGTATGGCATCGGTTGTTCAGTTGTTAACCGACGCCCAAAGTGTCCTAGGTGGTACCCTTTTTTGTGGCGCGGACCCTATAGACGTCGGCCAACTATATATAACCGACGCCTATATATTATATAGGCGTCGGTTATAAAACCGACACTGAAGAGTTTGACCTTTAGCGGTGCCCACATAGGCGTCACTTGAAAACCATTGCCAAAGGGGGTTAAAAAACCGATGCCAAAGGTTGTTTCTATAGTAGTGATAAGATGAGAGGGCCAAGAGAATGAGGCACATAACAAAATAGATTCTTACCATTACAAAACATATAAGAAGTAGCATGCATGATATTAATTGGACTACATTAACTAAGTAGGGTTGAGGCACCTACCGAACCTCAACCTATCAGTGAGGGGGGAATTCATACATTCCCAGTCACCTATCAAATTTTATAGGGGAGGAATAATACATTCCCCAGGGGGAGAATAAGACGTTCCCCAGGGTGATTATTTACGTGCCCTCTGTGGGTGGTTGTACATAAGTACCACTACTATAGTTAAATAGCCAAATAAACCATCATACTCAAGAAATAGTAAAGTGGCAAGATAAATCATCATATAATTATAACTTGGTGGTGGGATTCCAAGACCCAAGAATAATGTTCTGAAACTAATTTATGAGGCAAGTATAGCAAAAGATTCCAGAGTATATGAAATAGGGTTTAATAAAGCCTCATTATAGAAAAATAGGTTAAGGCACAATTATTCCCAACTTAAGGTGTAAATGCACATACATAAATGGGGATTTGACATACATAGCACATACCTTCCATTATGATTCATATTACCCACTTTCATCACTTGATTGAGTCCATGATCAATTTTTCCTATTTTCAATTCGTATACATGTATTGGAATGATATATATGCATTAAGGTAGAGAAACCCATATTTTTACTTTTTATAGAAAAACCTTGATTTATAATATGAAAACATCACCATAGACTTAGTTAGGTTCTTCTAATTAAGAAAACATATAATTTTGCATATTTTGGAGTTACGATGATTAGAGTGTATTTTTGGTGATTTTTAAGTGATTAAATCATTTTCTAGAAAACCACCATCGACAAAACTCAAAACCAATATTTGGAAATATTATTATTGAAAATAAAATGTTTTTCTGAGTTCAGGATGTATTTTACTTTAGTTTTTGGACAAAGGAATCAAAAGTTATGAATTATTGAAATTTGGCCAATCAGAAACTGACACATCATCAAACCAAACGAGATAAGCAAAGAGAGAGGGAGGGAGGTAAAACACCATTCGACCTAATATCATGGTTAAAGATTAATAGTTATCCAAACTAGATATTCTAGAGAAGGTAAACTGGTAAGAAACCAAAACCTTAGATGAACATGGTAAATAGAGATGGAAATCATTGATTTTAAACATAGATGCATGAATTTTAAGCATGTAGCAAGAAATATATGACAAGGGGGTTAACAAAACTTGCCTCTAGGAAAGTAATAAGGTACAAACATAAAGGATCCCAATATTAGAAGGTTTGGTTGCTCCAAGCCAAGCTCCTTTCTTGAACAAAGATCACCATCGCCACTGTGGAGGTGCAAACCCTAGAAAAAGTGCATGGAGATGAGATGTTTTAGGGTTCTAGGTGGAGTTTTACCCTAGAAGGTCATGGTTCCGACCTGGAAGAAGGTGGGAGGAATACTAAAAGCATGAAAACAGGGAAGGAAGGGAGGAAACTTACTAGTTTTGGTCGAAATTACCAAGGAGGATCTTTAGAAACCCTAATGGAGCAATTTGGAAGCCATATGGGTCTTCTTCACCAAGGTAGGCTCCATCTATTACCTTGGGTCAGAAACTTCTAGGACAAATACAAAAGGAACTATTATCTAAGCTAGAGGAAAGAATAGGAGACCAAGAGTTTCGAATTTGTGAGTTGGGAAAGGGGTATGTATGGCTATATATAGAAAAAGGTCAAGCATGAGGTGTTTTATGGGACTTTCCATGTGTCTTTAGCCTAGGGCTTCATGGCCTTTCAAGTGGACACCTCATGGTGACTCTAGAATATCTAAGGTCGGTTTGTGAACCTTTCTAGGCCATCCCAATAGACCTCCATCAAAGAAATAACCCCATTGGTCGATGGCTTTTAAAGATAAGCATCACTTATAAGGAGGAAAACCCTCAAATGCCCTTGGAAAGTAATACCATCAAACCAAGGTGAAACTAGGTGCTCCCATGGTTTTAGAATTCGATAATGGTAAGGTGGTATCTAATTATTATAATTAATGTGATAATTTGCAAAGAAAACCTCTCAATTGGGTAAATTGCATAAAAGTCCAGAATGTACCTAAAATTGCATAACTTGTACAAACAACATCCAAATTGGACCAAACTTTATCCATAAGTGATATTTGATGTGTAGAATATTAATTTGTCATTATTTATATATTTTGAAGTTATATAATCACATTATTTATTACTTATGCCTTTTACTCATTTTCTCTCTCCTAAACTTATCCTAATATTTCAAGGTTGTCTAAATTAGATGAAATTTGACATGTAGGCTAATATTGATATGTAGAATTCGAATTTGAAGTTTGTTTCCTATTTTGAGACTTCTTTTTATGAGATATGTCATATGGCCCATTAACGACCCATTACCTAAATTGTTCATCCAATTAAGTTTCTTATCTTCATATTACCACCAAAATGAGTTATGTGGCATATTTTATGCATCCATTATAAACCTAAGATCAATGTTGGAACATTAGGTTATATTAAGGTGATCTATAAATGCATTAGCTCATTGGGATTATACTAAATATCTATTTTGGTTTAACCTTCAATTGTGTTTGGCTAAGTCCAAAGCATCAACTTCCAGGGTAGGGTCTGAGATCTAGTATGTTACAATATCCCACATGATTTCATAATCATCATCATAGTCAACATGTGGGTTAGGGATGTGCTTAGTTGAAGTTTGTGGTTGTTCTATATGTTGGTCAGAAGCGTTGACAAATTGCGTAAGTTGATCAAGATCAGCTATCAACTTCTTGGTTGTGGCTGCCTGATCAGCTAGTTGTTGAGCCACTGATATCTGTAAAGTTTGTAGTTCTTCCATCGATGTGCGTTGATCTTCATGAAAAGGCTCTTCACTGCACCCGTTGGGTTGATGATGACAATAGCTCTCCTCATCATAGTATTGATTTGTATTATTTTCCTGGTTTCCTCCTATATTGCAGTCTATGCCTTGAAATACGGCATAGTTGGGTATTTCATTGTAGCTTCCAGGGTTATACGGATTATAATTTGTGTTATATCCGTAGTTGTATGAAGAGGCTGCTTTGAGTTTCCCAGGTATACGATTCATGATTACTTGACGCAGAGCCATCACATAGAGAGGAGGGGCGTTGAAGCAGTATATTGATGAATGAGAATAGTCACCACATAGTTGACATCTAACGGTTGGTGGTGTTGACTGCTTCATTTTGAAGAGAGTTGGTACCTAAAATCAAAGAACGAGTTTATCAAGTTTAACCAACCACTTCAAATCCAAGAGGATATGAAAGATTAAGTCCTTCACTTTTGTAGGTTTTTGAAAAGAAAATGAAAAACCCTAGAGAAACCTAAATCGACACAGAATTTGAAAAAGACGATTCTTACACCATTGTCCCCGACAATGACACAATTTTTTGATGAAGCTAGAACTTACACCAAAAGATTGCTCTTCCAATGGAATTTCTAATGTGCACCAAAAACCCTAGGGAGTTGATGTTCTCTCTAGGTTTACCTACAACTGGTGCTAGATAAATGCTCCAACCCCACAAGAGTGTGGAAGCCTTATCATAGTACAGATTTAGGATCGAACCCAAAGGACAATGTTCAGAATCTGAGTGTATTTTTCTCATTTCGTATCAATCTAAGTAAATCATCAAAGACCAAAAGTTTGATTTGAGTTATTTAACCTAAAACATGCAAAATTAAAGGCAAGAATAAAAACTAGTTTGAGTATTAAAGTCTAAGATTAGCAAATGATGATGGATCACTGGGGTGATGTGGGTATTCACCACCACTACACATGTATTTTACCTGTACCAATCATAGCAAGACTTGCAAGCAAGATACATGGATGTTATACAATACTGATGTCTTGTAGGACAAGAGTAATGCACACATCCTTCACGAGTTGAGTAACTCTCATCTGTTACATGTCTACATGTCAATGAAGAGATGTAGCCTCCAAAGAGAGAACCTTACTCAACCTCGTGAAACATGCATCAGAAAACTAACAAGCGAGCGATAATCATCAATTCGATTAGTATACTTATAGACTATCCCCCTTTCAAGGAAATAGCTACGAGAAACGTGGGAGTGTTGCAATGTCAGCCATCCCCAGACGAACGGTCAAATACCTTACACCACTCCCTCCATAGAATGTGTTCCTCGACCCATCAAGTTTGCACTTACGTACATCAACTGATTTCATTTCATAGTGTGGAAGTGCAACGATGGAGGTGAGTTTACTCCATCCCTCGAGAAGTGTTCCTAGATACCAAAACGGATGCACAGTGGATACACACACCAGAAACCAACACTAAATCAGTATTCGAGTCCCAAGAGTAGTCGTAGACAAACCGCAACGAAAGACAATAGATGCATACAAGAACGCGGCCAACATTCAAGCATGTATGAAATGATTTAGTATTGAATCGGAAAGATAACATCTTTTAGTACAGATTACAAACCAAGGGAAGCGGGGCTAGTCCCCGTGCCCCAGTGGATGAAACTACTCGCTCCTCATAGAGGGAGAAATAAAGAAAGAGAAGAGAGAGAAAGAAAGCATCTTCGTAGCAGAAGAGTAGATCTGTGATAGTCCGATGTAGATCGGCGCAGTCTCCAGGACTGCTCCGTCGTGGTCGATGACGTCCGTCTCTCCGCCTCGATTCTCATGTCTACCTCTGGGATTACATAAGTAGAATGAGGTGTGGTGTGGAGGAGCAATGGTGGAAGAGGTCTGGCAGTGGAGCAGCCTTCTGGTCTTCTGGCTCTGGTCCCAGTCCGACAGCCTTGGGTCGTTGTGAGATAGATGTCCAAGACCATGCCTCTACCCTTCTATTTATAGGCTGGGCATGTGTCTAGGACTGGTTGAGCTTACTTTGCAATTTTCCCAAAGTGTATATGTCCATCTGATTTTGGATTCTAATCCATACTGCTTGCTTCCTTTCCTCTCTTCATCCGGATTTGACCAGTCAACCATTCAGTTTCACACAGAGGTTTCATACGGTCTTCAAGCATAGATCCTTCATACAGTCTGGCCATACACTCCATACGGTCTTCACTGATAGAAACGGCCACACGGTCTCGAAGATTTTCTCCATACAGTCAACTAATCCATATGGTCTTCTTGCCCCAAATGGTTTTGGCTTCACGATCTTGAGACCGTGAGAGGCCTCTCAGTCTTGAGACCGTGAGAGGCCTCACGGTTTTTCTCATTGTTCGGTCTTCACTACTCAGTGACCCAAATGGTCTTGATGCTCCTTTCATCAACGGTCTACTACCTAACGGTCTGTGTGATTGTTGGCCTTGTGTCTGATCAATCTTGAACTCCCAGTGATCCAAACGGTCTTTGTGTCAGTGTCTGTGGCTTCCAATCGATCTAAGATCGTGAGCTCCTCCAAATGGTCTAGGACCGTGCGCTCCTCCAAGCGGTCTGGGATCGTGAAGCACTGCAAGTCATCACTACTATTGGTGAGGAGGACAACACCGAGGGCCATGGAGCTTTGGAGCAGTAGGTTGAGAAGTTAGCATTGTAGGGAGGTAGGGGACGACGTGCCACGGTTGTGTTGAGGCACCACGGTCGTGGTGATGCTGTTGCCCCACGGCCATGCTTCCTTGCACGGGTATGGCAGGTGAGAACTTGGGCTCTGGTAGCGTTGTGCCACGGCCATGGCATGGCACCACGGTCGTGGGGAGGCTACAGCACCACGGCCATGCCGCCTTGCACGGGTGTGGTGGGTGAGAAGACTTGGTACTGTTGGCGATGTGCCACGGTCGTGGCGTGACCAGTACGGTCGTGGCCGGTGGAGACTTGGCACTATTGGTGATGCACCATGGCCGTGGCGTGGCAAACACGGTCATGGTAATTATTCTGCTTCATGATCTTGATTTATTGTTGCACAGGCTTGAGTTAGGCTCCAAACGGTCTCTGCTGGCGTATCAGTCTTGAGATTGAATGGGCTCAAACGATCTTGAGACCGAATGGGCTCAAACAGCCTTGAGACCAAATGGGCTCAAACAGTCTTGAGACCGAATGGGCTCAAACGGTCTTGAGACCGTTAGAGTCAATGTTGTAGGGGTCATGACCGTTGGTAATGGTTTTGGATGATCTGCGGAGGAGAGAGAATGTGAGTAGGGGAGGATGAGATCAAATAAACTAGAAACTAGGTTAATTAGCACTAGTAATGCACTATTTACATGAAACTAGAGAGTTGCTTAGAGTAAACCAAAACAAGGGTAATCTGTTCAATAAGAGGCACAAAATCCCTAGAATTGGTGACTGAGAGGATGAATCTGGGGGATTCATCAATTATATGTAAGTGATGTTGTTGAGCCTTGTTATAAGGTGTGCAAAGATAGTGATGATCTTACAGGGAATAGTATGATGGTCTTAATGACCTTTGGGCATGGTTGAGCTCTAAATGAGGTGTAATCCTCTAGTGTTGATAGGGGTTGATACCCTGTGATATTATGAAAAGGATTTATATCATGTGATTGTATGATGGTCTTAATGACCTTTGGACATGGTTGATCCCTGAATGAGGTGTAATCCTCTTATGTTGATAAGGGTTGATACCCTGTTATTTGTGAAAATGATTTATATCTTGTGATAGTATGATGACTAGTGTGGTCTCAAGAATGGCAAGTGAATAGTACCATGTGATGATGAGATGAGAAATAATGTTTCACATGTTTTATATATTTTCAAAGTTTTGATATATATATATATATATATATATATATATATGCTTGCTAGAAGTGAATTAGGGTTTGTATGTCCACCTGTTTGATACAACCTTAATTCACCCAATTGGCATAACTAATCAAGTAAAACTCTAATCATGTCGTTCCCTGTGTCGTAGAACAATCTTCAGTTTCAGAACTTGCTAGATGTTGGAACGAGTATTCCTAAGGGAAACTCGGAGCGCATACTTTTAAGTATGTGGGGGTGGCAGGTTGAGGATATATCCTTGTCATCCACAATGCAGATTGTGGAGTTTGTCTATGGCCGTGCCTCATACATCTAATGTGATTGAGAATGGTTGCATTCGTGTCCCAGTGATTATAACATGATGTGATTATAGGAGAACTGCGGTTGTACCTCAGTGATTGGGTTTGAATACCCTAGTTTATAGTGTCATGAAATGTACCAAGGGTGGACTAGTGGTTTGTAGCTTGACTATATGTCATTGTGGTGGCAAATTTGACTGATATGTCACTGCCTTTTTACTCGTACTGACCGAGGGGAAGAGATCTTAGGATACATGCACTCCTAGATCTTGTACGGAACCAAATATCCCTTCGCAGGGGTCGGTTGGACTTTGAATGGTATGATTCAAATTCCCCAAGGCATAGTAAAATATGTAATACATCCGTATAACATATATGTTTAGGGTTATACATGACACTTCACATTGGATGATAACCCTTGTTTGTTCTCTTTACATAAAGATGATGCTTAGTGAAACTAAGAGATAGTAATTATACTTATGTTGTGGATATGCATAAGATTGTAAATGTGTACATACAGTAGTCATGCTTATGTTGATATCTATACTGCTACTGTTGATTATAATTAGGATGCTAGCTATATCATGTTGTTAGTTATATTTAGCATGCTAGCCATGCCTCTATAATTAGAAATGTGTATACTACTAATCATGCTTATGCAAATACTCATGCTTATGTTGATATCTCTACTTATGATATTGATCTATTCAAACTGTTAGACATGCTAATGTTGTTAGATATGCTCATGATGCTAGATATGCATATACTACTGAATTGCTTATATTGTCAACAAGATAAAGGATGATAGTATGGCTAATGATGATAGTTATTATCTGCTCCTTTATATATTTTGTTAATCATCAATACTGCTGAGATTATTTGTTATATCTAATTAAAGTGCTTAACTGTTTAATTACTTTAAAATGTTGTAATCAATAATCATTGTTGGCAGTTATATCTCTTGCTGGGACTGGGTCTCACCCTTGTGGTTTGCCACATTTTTTTAGGTAATAGATAGTGATGAAAACAAACTTGTGGCAGCAAAGAGGAACTATAGTAATGAATCTTTGAGAAAGTTGATTAGATGTCTAGTGTGTCCTAGAGTTGTCCCTGTACTCTTAGGTATGGGCAAGAAAAGTTTGTATGTGGCATTTCAAATGAAGCAGACTTTTGTTAGCATATTAATGCTTGTTTGTGTGGCATATACAAATATTGTTCTCCTGTGTATATATGTGGTGGCTAAGATGATAGAACAATTTGGATCAAATACTTGTCATAGTATGGATAAAAGAAAGATGTTGGGCTCTTATGCAGATGTTTTGAGCAGATGCTGACGTTGAAATCGGTTTTAATTTACCCATATTTTTGGGTATGTGGTCAATTGGTGATTGATTGGGTTTTATGTTTTGAGTAATCTTGTTTAGTGTAACGGGTTCTCACAAGTTGGTATCAGAGCATTTGGTTCACTGAGTCTATAGGGACACTAGGACTTAGGACTAGGACGATGTAAAATTTGGAATATGACATAAATATATGGTTCATACTGCCTAACCTCAGTATTTGGGTGCCCTGGCCAGGTATTCAATTATTGAATAAATGGTAACTATGAAACTCTTAGATTGTTATATTTCTTATTACTCTGATCAAGTAGTCATTTTGAGACAATCTAAAGATCATAATGAATAAGAAATACTGGTGTGAATATCTCAATCCTACCTTAAAGAAGATAAGAATTGCATCATTATCTATCAAAACTTGAATGTTTAGTAAGTATAAGAGAAAGATACAACACCATGGTGTCTAAATCTGAATACAAATAAGAAAAATAGGAGTTCTTGATGCTGTGATTCAAGAAGAAAATAAAGTAAAATACAGACAAGTCATTGCTTATAAAGTGAATGAAGGTATGAAATCCACATAACATGGAGAGAACTCCTATAACAAGTACAAAATGAGAAGATGAATGGGAACAATGACAAAGGAATGAGGTGGAACTTGAGTTATTCTCAGACCAACCTAGGTATGTAAGAAAATTTTAATGAAAAATCAGCATGGCATGTGAAAGAAATTCAGGGAGAAAATCTATGTTTAATGAAGAAAATGTGGAATATGATGATTTACTTGAGTGATTAGTGGTTGAAAAACATAATAAAATAAGAGAACATCCCAAGTGTGATAAATAGTCATCAAGGAAGGAGTAATGAGATATGTTAATCATGATGATTGCTATGCTAATGGCAAGGAACCCAAAATGAAAAGGGTAAAATGATACATAAGAAGTTGTAACTCGCATAATGAAAATAGAATTGGTTACCTTTTTACTAGTAACCCTTGAATAATTCTGCTATGATGTGGGAAGTGTGTTTCCCTTTGTGTCTTTTCTTTCCAGGGCACAACTTTTAAGTGGATCATTGCCACTTGGTATGTGTAGATTCGTTGTAAACATGAGGGTGGATAGCTTATTGTAGCATAAGGTTATTTGGACTATGGTTCCAAGTTCATAAAGTTTGTGATGATTTTTCTTTTAAGCCTTCCAATAATTAGGAAGACTCCTCTTATATGTCTTGATATTTTTTATGTTGTTCAAAGTAGATGATATAAGGATGTGAGTTGCTTATTGAACATGACGTGGATACCAAGGTAATGAATCCTAGTATCCAAAATGTATCAATAATATGAGAAATATGTGAAGGTTGGAGATGTTTATTAAATGAACATTCCAAGTATTCCTCTTCCGTAGACAGAGAGGGAGAGAGTTGATGATGACCCTCTAAATGTTGTTTGGAAGGAAAAACAAAAGTGATTATATAATGTTGTGTATGGTTCAGTGATAGTTGGGTAAGACCACTATCAAGGATAGATGGTTTGTTAGTTAATAGATATGTGATACCGTGTTCCTTTAAGATAAACATATAATAAAATATCAATGCATAAGAGTTAGATTGGATGACATAATTCACATGACCATGATGAGTTTAGAGTTATGTCCTTTAAACTAACCAATGTACAAATAGAATTTATGAATAGGAGGAACAGAGTGCCCCAGTCATGTCATACAAGTTATATCAAGCTTTGAATGATGACATATCAAAGTATTTCAAATATGGTCAAAAATATGATCAATATTTCTTCAAAAACCTTGGGGTTGCCGAAGTAGCAATATCTATGAGATAAGTTGAATAAGAGTGAGATGGGGTTGATTAAATTTCTTTATGGGATCATGATATGTCTTCTAAGTAGGTTGTGTAAATCCTAGTAAGGTGAAGATAGTGTTGTTGTTTCACCCCTAACAAGGTTGACTAGGAATGATGTTTCCTTGTATGGAATGATAGGTGCCAGGGTCAGCATTTCTTTTGATGCTGAAAAAGAACTGACAAGTGTTCCAGTGTCAGTGTATCTAGAAGAAAAAAGGATGGATACATCGCCTTTTTTTATATGCTTCAAGGAATGGTATGGGACACATGCCATGATTTTTAAAAAGGTATCAAGTATGACTTTTGAGTAATGTGTTGATACAATAGATATAATTTTAGTATGAATGCTAGAATTTAAAGTTGAACATTACTACTAGAGTTGCATAGATGACACAACAAGTTTCTACATTCCATATTGAGAATGTCTTCTTAGGTGGGGGTTTTGTTCTGACCCAAGATGAGATATGTATGAATGATGTGACATCACCATGATATGTAAGTAACCATTTGAAGTTAATAGGATGAGGTGCAAAGGAAGTACCCATCTTTGTTTACCTTGGATTTTGGGGGCGAAATCCCTGTTAGGGGTTTATAGTTGTAAGGCCCCTAAACTTGCTTAATGAGTTGAATAAGCTTAATTACCATAACTGAATTCTTATAACCCTAATATAACCTTGTGATATGATTTTAAATTATAATACAAGCTTAAGTTTCAAATTTGGTCCAATTTGGACATTGTTTGAGCAAGTTATGAAATTTTATGCACATTTTGGACTTTTCTACAATTAACCCAATTGAGAGGTTTATTTGCAATTTATCACTTGCATTATGTTCCTTGGATATTCTATCATCATTCTTGAGCTTTTTGAGCCATGGGGCATCTGTTTAAACCTTAGTTTGAAGGTGTTTTCTCCATGGGTATTTTAGGATTTACCCCTTCATGGATGAGCTACATTTAGTAGCTATCAACTAATGAATTATTTGATTGGCGGGGATATTCAAAAACGAAAAGCTACACAGGTCTATACAGATGGTGGGGGATCTTCTTGTGCATTTGCTTGTATATTCTAAATAAATTAAGGCCATGGACACTTGGATAGATACTAGAACTTCAACTTTTTCTTTATCTTTATCTTAAAGTTTCATATACTTATCCCTAAGTAGCAAAATGAGCCATTTTCTCTCCACCACTTCCCTCCTTCTCCCAACCTCGCTCTCCCTCTATGATGCTATGAATTTTTCTGTCCAAGGAAGAAGAAAGTGGGGATCTTCTTGGAAAAAGGATCTAGGGTTGCAATTGACTTCATTTTATGGTTGAAAAAGCTTCCTTCTAGTGATCTTGACGTAAAAGAGTAATAATTTTCTTCTTTCCTCCTTTTATTTCTTTTTTATCCTTCCTCCTACCTTTCTATAGGTCGGAAACTTGTTGTTCCATGGTAGAAATTGCTCTAAAGCTTTAAAACCCTACCTTTCTTGCTCTTTATGCTTAGGGTTTGCTCATTTGATGAAGAAAGGTGCTAGATGGATGAATTCATAACTTATTCTTGGATTTTCTACCCTACCTGCTTGAGTTTTATTCTGTTTGGGGTTTCATCTTCTAATTAGAGGAAAGTTTTATAACTTGCTCCACGTTTATTTCTTATCATAAGCTTTCTAGATCATGTTCTTGCTTGAAAATGATGATATATGCACTAAAAAGCTATACTTGACTTGGATTTTGATTTTTATGATGTTCACTATTCTGATTTCAATTCTAGATGAACCTGTGATCATTTGTACGTTATTCCTAATGTATAATATGACTTGGATTAGGTTGGTTTGACAACCTATGGTGCTAATCACCTATCAACCAATGGTTAATTTTAGGATTTAAAGCTGATTTCTTCTATAAACCCATGACCCGATGATGGTACCATTGCAACAACCCTATGGTTTTGTCTTCATGACAACTGATGGTTGAGATCAAAGTTGTTAGATGATGGTGACAGCCTATGGTCACCTCCTTAGATCAGGTTTTAGATCAATTAGAATTTTAATGATCAACCATTTAGTACCCTACTGATGTTATCAATCAATGATGACATTAGATTAATATTTGATGATGATTAATGAATATAGTGTTGATCTAGCAACCTATGGTGATTTAATGGTCACTAATGATGGTGGATCAGGTCTTTAGAACCTATGTTGAGTTAAGCATTGTAGTTGTAGCATCAATTAAGCCTTAGACCAATGGTTGATGCAATGGTTGAACCTATACTATAATTAATGGCTTTAACATATGAACTTGACCCAATGGTCAAGATCTATTGTTTATTCCTCCAACAAAGTGGAATGATGGATAATGTAATATGTTGGTCCTAATAATATGATTTAGATGGTTTCCTTTATATGATCAGCTTAAGGAGCTTACTTGTTGACAATGGATGGCTTGTTTTAAATGAATAGTCGATTGTGGGCTTTACCCTACTCTCAATGGAACTTTTTGTGATGTTAATCAAGGGATATCTAGGGTTAAATGGTGACTCTTTCTATAGCACAACTCAAGGACTTCATAGGTGTTTTATCCAAGGTGTTTACTTATGTAAACAACCAATGGTCTTACCTTTTAAACATCCAATGGTTCTGGGTGACATTGTGGTATGGTGATATGGGTTGATGATGGAACAAATGGAGGGTTACCCTTAATAAGGTAGTTTTACCTATTAACTCACATGAATAGAAGGGATGATAATCATATTGTGTTGATATGTAACCCTAAATAGGTATAGCTTGTAATACCTAGCTTTAATATAACTAAATGATGGTAATTGGGTATGAATAGTCCTTGAATGACTAATACAATCATGAAGTACTCTGTTGTAGTTGTTGAAACCCTAGTATGTTATAACCTGATGGTTACACCTTGATTTATTTGTGGGTTCATACTTGAGAATAGTATGGAATGTGATGGTGATGCTTCACCTTATGCATCCATGATCCAATGGTGTGATGATTAGTAACATTAATATTATTTATCTTGTGAACCTAACTCTAATGCAAATAGATAAAGATGAGTAATCATGTTTAACATTCTTATATGATGGAATGATGGTGGAATAACCTCCTTAATATGATCATAACCTTGATATGTTAATTGGTGGTTATCATAGCCACATGGTTGATACTTTCTTATGTTAAACATGTGCATTATGAATATGATGAGAGTTAATCATATCTAGATTCCTTGCATGTTGATGCAATAAAGGAATGTTCTTATTGTTAATATAACCCTTCTATGATTGTTTATGAATATCTCCTAGCTCATTAATGCAATATTGTGTTGATCTGGTGTATTATATGTAAGTGATGTTGTTGAGCCTTGTTATAAGGCGTGCAAAGATAATGATGATCTTGCAGGGAATAGTATGATGGTCTTAATGACCTTTGGACATGGTTGAGCCCTAAATGAGCTGTAATCCTCTAGTGTTGATAAGGGTTGATACCCTATGATATTGTGAAAAGGATTTATATCCTCTGATAGTATGATGGTCTTAATGACCTTTGGGCATGGTTGAGCCCTGAATGAGGTGTAATCCTCTTATGTTGATAAGGGTTGATACCTTGTGATATTGTGAAAAGGATTTATATCTTGTGATAGTATGATGACTAGTGTGGTCTCAAGAATGGCAAGTGCATAGTACCATGTGATGATGAGATGAGAAATTATGTTTCACAAGTTTTATACATTTTCAATGTTTTTATATTTATATACTTGCTAGAAGTGAATTAGGGTTTGTATGTGCACTTGTTCGATGCAGCCTTAATTCACCCAATTGGCATAACTAATCAATTGAAACTCTAATTGTTACAACCCACATCTAGGTTAGTTAGATAATACCTCAATTAGCGTGAAGTACCTTGATTAGTACAAAGTATCTTATTAAACATTATGATTAATCAAGATAAGCTAGCTTGTGAATCAATAGTTGAGATTGAATCATCTGAGGTAATTAATGATAATTGCAGTGTTAATCATTATGTTAAATAAGTGCCCTAGAATCAATTAGTATTTTGATTAGCTGAGATAAGATAATTAGGATGATTTCTTGCTTTGAGGGTGTATAGGACCTTGCACGTGAAACGTTGCAAGAAGAATCATCCAAATCGGACCTCCGAGGCAATAATTACACCATTTTCCATTTCCTTGGATGAATTATGTAATTTTCCAAATTTTTGGTTTAATAACCCCTCAATCCTTTTATCCCTTATCCTTTCTTCCCGATTGATTCAGACACCGCCTAAGCGGCGCTCAGCAGGGGCATGATCCCAACCGAGAGGGAGAGTCGAGGGGCGATTCTTGGCTCCTTGGTTCCAATTCAACATCACGGCCCTCATCCACCTTCCCCTTTCCCTTTTCTTCTTCCTCCAACCTCGCCCTACACAGTGCCCCGACCAGCCAGAGAAGGCCGTCTAGCAGCAACAATCTGCGAGCTCTTGCGGCACCGACCAGGGTTCATTAGGCGCAGCTAGCACCAAGGTAAAGGTGCCTTCGACCTCAGCCAAGAGGGAGGAGTATGAATCTATAGCTATCAGTTGTGTTTAGGCACCAATCGTGGCGCCCTAGCTACCAAAAACGGCGCCCCAGCCAGTCCGAGCTGTGGTTGTTGCAGATATGGCTTTGTGCCACCTTGGGCGTGAGCTAACACTTGAATTTGACACCAATGTACTCGCCTTGAGGTCCAGACTACAAATTAGTAGCCTCCCAAGCCTCGAGCAACTCCTAGCCGAGCTCTTCTCCAAGCTGATCATTCCCGCGTTGAGCTGTTGTAAGCGGCAGGTTTAATTTGGGCAAATCCAAGTTTGTAGATGACTTGTGTATGCGCGGAAACTGGTCTCTGGATGCAATTCTAGTCAGATCTGGACGTTTCGAACCCCGGTGAGTAGGATTTCATTCAGTATCTGGTTTAACTCTACAAAACAAAAAAAATTTCATAAATTGTGCATTTTTCGCTGATAACAATATTTATCAGGTGTTGGGCAGTATTTGGCGTCGCCTGACTTTTTATTTCATAAATTGTTTCTTTCAGCTTTTATACATAAATTGTTTCTTTCATCTTTTATATGATCTAGTTTAGCATCTGATTAGTGTGGATTGGACCAGTGAATTTACATGGTTCATCGGAACCTAAATCGCTAAGTGTGAATGTTGAAATTAGTAATACACGATTGATAATGGTACGGTTTGGGTATAAACCCAGGCAATACATATTTTGTAAATTTTCAGATGCAGGATTTCAAAGAAAATACGATAACATAAAAATATGCAATAAAACCCTAGTTGCATGCTTCATGTTATGTTCATATGTGTGAATTAACATTTACATGAATTGGCACATTTCTCTGAGAGATTACTAGAAATTCTCAAGTATTGTTAATAATTCATGTTATGATACGTAAGTAACTCTTAATTGAGTTATGTGATGCACAAACCAGGATTAGGGCTAATGTGCACGTTCTTTGAGAAATTTTGGATAATTGTTAAATGTTACAGATGATTTTTCATATGTGAAGTAAATTACTCTTATCAGTGCAATAAGATGTTAAATTGCATGAATTTAGTATGTATGTGACAAATTGATATGGGTTTGGATTATATATGAATTTTAAATATGTCTGCATGCATGATATAATGATTACTCAGTATTTATAATGAATTTGAGTATACTGCTCTATCAGTTCTGGAATGATATCGTATTGTGATTTGAACTGCAGCCAAATTGATGAGGTACCATAGAGATACCAAAGTCCAGAATAAGTAAGAGAGATATGCAACGTAGTAAGAGCTTTTCTATAGTAAGAAAATATTAGATTAAGGGCCATGACACCGTAGAACTCCTTTGAGAGGTATGTACCTTAGGGGTGAAATGACCTACCCTGGCGGTGCATCCACTATATGGGGGTTGGAACACACTCACAGAATGTGTGGGGAGACGAAGCCCTTGAGGAAGTCTCCTAAGAGAAAATAGGTTACCCAACATGAACTGGACATCCCTGTGGTAACCCATAGGTACCCATAGAGCGTACCAAGTTGAGGCCCATAGAGCATCTCAGACCCTCTGCCTGTGTACTCAGCTAGAGGAGGAGTCGAATTTATGGCACCATAGGATGGCGAGGCCAGAGAGCCAGAGTTCTTACAGTAGACCAGGACAACAGTCAGACTTAGCTATCCCGGGGTGTTGGCTAAGTCTTGTAAGGTGGGATCGTAGTTCGCTATGAGTCTTCATATGTGGAGTACATTGCATATGATCAGGGCATAAGATAAAATATGTTCATATAGGTTCACAGAGTTTTTATAAGTTAAAGAGTTAAGAAAGATATGAGTTAGCTTCACAGTAGTTGTTCTTTAAGTGAAATTTTAGTATTTTCTGTTAATTAATTGTATCTACAACTTTGCATCAATTGTTATCATAATGAAATGTTGACATCTTCTGTTGTTTAAATTAAATTGCTTAGACCTTCTCAGTGTAGTATTTCTTGCATATTATTCCAAATAATAAACATAAATGAGTTATCTGTGATGGTTTAGTGAAATTCTATTCACTGATCCAGCAACTCACCAACCTACTGAAATATTTTTCAGGTCAACGTCAGCACGAGGAGGCTGAAGGATCGTATCACCCGAGTACATAGAAGATAATTAGTAGTTAGTTAGAGGTATCTTAGTCCTTTCCCCTCGGTCCTTGGACATGTGGTGGGTTAGAGAGAGAATGTGGTAAAATATGTAGTTAGTTTTCAATTATCTGTTGTGTTTTATAGTCTGCATGAGAAATATAATATGTCATGTAAACTTGTTTTTATTCTTAGTAAGGTGAATGGAAAGTCGCTTCTGTAATTTTATTATAATTCGATGCTATTCAAGTTTTATGGTTTTCATTTTAGTTAATCTAAGTGATCAAGAAAAGAAAAAGTTAAGAGTGGTTTACCGAGGGTGACTCCCCAGTCTTTGGGGTCATTAGAGATGGCACGGAGGTCGGGGCATCACAACGGCTTTGGTATCAGAGCATAGGTTGAGTACACGGTTACTCTAAGTCAAGGTCAGGGGACGACAAGAGACCAATAGGATTAGGACTTAGGTGTCTTCCTTCTAAATACAATTTTCTAACAGGAAGTGTTCTGTTATACTATTGTAGATGGCAGGAAGAGGACGTGGTCATGAGAACCAAGTAGAGAGCTTCGGCTGAGTCATCAGAGACCGTTAGGATAGAAAGATAGAGTTATAATTGAGGTAGATAGGAAGTGATGTGTCTTTAGCTCTGGGAGGTATGAGTATTTAGATACCCTGGCCAAGTATCTGAGTACTTAGATTGACCAGTATCAAGCTACTCTGTCTATTCTTCCCTAAATACCCTGGCCAAGTATGCAAATGAAGGATGGGCTAGAGGGAAACCCTAGAAATATTAGGGTTAAGAAACTGGAAATTAATGTAGGAGTAAGAGATTAAACATAGGATGTGATACAACTCTTGCTTTATATTGCTTATTTGATTGGAGATCACTAGAAATACTCTGATATGTATGAATTTAGATTTTTAGTTTGTAGAATATATATGATTCCTTTATATTGTTGTGTGTCATGAAGTGATTTATTTATTATTTATATTCTTTGTATTAAGTAGACCAGAAGTTATATTTAAATGCGTTTTCCCTAACTAGATATTATTTCCACATGTTTGAGATTAATAGGAGTTGGTTAATCCTGAGTAACTCTTGGCTTCAGGGCTACAGGTTCAGCCTGGTTCGGCTAGCAGGATGTGTTACTGTGATCTAATGACTCCTATTAACAGTATAATAAGAGTAGACACTGGATAATTTAGACCCGCATCAAAGTGAGAATGTACATACACTAAGATGTTGAGATATAAGGGAAAGATTAGAACAACTGAGAATTAGTTGGAACTGATATCGGAGACCCAACGTTGGGGCCTCATATGAGCAATCCTTAATTGGAAATAAAGGAACACGATATAAGGTTCAGATTAAACTTAATGATTAGTATTATATGAACTCTAAATATGAGAATATGTAAAAGATATGAGAAAAGTATGTAAGGGCTAAGATAGTAAGAATCAACCATGAAATGGATCATGTAATAGAGTAAAATACTTTTATGTACTTCAAAGAAAAAGGAAAATAGAAGAAAAGAGTTAAGTATACAATAAGTACATAGAAATAAAGAGCCTTCGGAAGAACAACATGGTATACATGAACATATACATGAATAAGCAACATGATAGAAAGAGTAGGATATAGTAAGAGGATTATGGAAATATAGGGTAGGGTTTGAAGCTTGAGGGGGTAATATAGATTATAAAAGAAAGAGATTGTGACACTCAAGTAAGTGCTAACTAGTCAAGTATCCTTGTTGATAATTAATTAAACCTAAATATGAGAAATGTAATAAGGGAATGTTTGAAGATAAGAATTCTACGTCTTAGAATCATCTTCTCTTTCATTTCTTCCTTAATGAGAATAATGTGGGAATGAAGTGATAAGAAAACAAATCATATATGATGCATAACCACCGTGGTAGAGACGTTTAGTGAATGTAATAATGACACACAATATGATGATGAAACCCTAGCAAGGTAAATTGAGAATGTAATTTATCTGAATGTCCAAGTAAGAGAAAGGAAATTCCAGTGATAAGATAAGAAAGACTTTAGTAAAACTTATGAGATCCAAAGTTTGAATTTCAAACTAAGGGAGCAAAGTCACGTCACAATAACTCTATGTTATTGATAAAGACCAAACCCTAGAATGTTTAGAGTTGTAGTAGTTCTAGGGTTGTCACTAGTGATTTGACCTTGAATACTTGTATCTCTATAAAACAAAATCATGAGATTTGCACTATGAAAGGTAAGATAGCACTAATAAAATCTAGGGTTTAAAGGTAGCTAATCTGAAAGGTAGATAAGCAATATGGAAATGATTTAGAGCAAGGGATAAGAAATAAATTTGAAATATAAAAAGTGTGTTTTGAACAAAAGGAGAAATACAATATAAGTGAAGTGCAATATAAAATGAATTCTTGCAGTTATAGCAAGAAGTAATTAGTAATGAATGAAAAAAAATTACCCGACGCATGATCTGAAAATAGTTGTTGTAGTTCATGCTCTTAAGACATGGTGTCACTATCTTTATGGTGAGGTGTGCCAGGTGTTTACAGATCATAATAGTTTGAAATATATCTTTACCCAGAAGGATTTGAATCTTATATAGCAGAGATGGTTAAAATTGATCAAGGACTATGATGTGATGATAGATTATCATCTTGGATAGGCGAATGTGGTAGCAGATGCTCTGAGTAGAAAGTCAAGTTCAACAACTGATGTATTCTCTATGGCAGGTTTCAAGAGAGACCTGCTAGTAGAAATGTGGAAGTTGAACTTAGACTTAGGGGTGACAAAGCAGAGTGGTTTGATTGCATAAATGCAAGTCAAGCCTACTTTTTATGATCAGATCAAGGAACTTCAGCAGAATGACAATGAGTTACAATAGATCACGCATGACATGACAGAGGGGAAAAAGACCAGAGTTTAGGTTTTTAGATGATGGTTTGTTATATCAGAATGATATGTTATGTGTACCTAGAGATAGTGATTTGAAAGAGCATATTCTTGAGGAAGCACATGCATCTATGTATGCTATGCATCCAAGAAACACTAAGATGTACAGGAATCTCAAGGAGTTGTATCAATGGCTTGGTATGAAGAGGGATGTAGCTGAGTATGTGGCTAGATGTAATGTGTGCTAGCAGGTTAAGGCTGAGCATCAGAAACCTACAGGTACCTTGCAATCTCTTCCTATGCCAGAGTGGAAGTGGAAACATATCACAATGGATTTTGTGATAGGGTTGCCCAGGACACCTAGAGGTTGTGACTCGATATGGGTGATTGTGGATAGACTGACTAAGTGTAACGACAACTGAACAAATCATTACAGGTTAAGTGGAATTAAACATTAGCAACGGATTAACAAAAATCACTAAATATTAAAACTCTTTGTAAAGAGATCCAATTATAGGAAAAAAATTTCATCAAGAACCAATGTATAACATTTACATCCTGGTTCATAATTACATAACTTGTACCATCTCTTCTCAAGGATTACAAACATCAATTGTCCTATTAACATTATATACAGACAACATAAGAACCTTGAGGCATCAAGCCAAAATCTCAAACCGATTCATTAAAAACACTAACTACTAACTTTGAGGACCTGATAGTATAGAGACGACACATATGACTACTATCTATATGACTTGACAGACAGTATCTCCACCTGAGATATTACAGTTGTCCCTGATGTTGCTGTTGTCTACTATAGGGTTTCTGCCTCTTTGTCTGCATCCACCTAAAAAAATTGCATCCCACGGGGGTGAGACAATTGTAAATTACCCTAGCGAGAGATATAACTCTCCGCCAAAACATTATTATTGTAGTTTATTAGAATTAAAAACTGAGCAGGTGTTCTTATATATTAACAACATTATTAATCATTATGTGAACAGAATAAGATAATCTCCTTTCCTAAGGAGAACACTGCATGTACCCATTGTAGAATCATAATTCATCCATCCACTTGCAATGAAAATAAAGAGGTATAAATAACATCTATCAACTAGAGATGCATAAAAGAAATGTAACATCAGCCAGTAAATTTCCGTATTCAATCCTTAACCAAACATGCTATACAGTTGATTACATTTTACAATCACACTTATGCCCTGAGGAGGTGAGGTATACCTCTCATACTCCAACCGACTACTACAAAGTCGAAATCGGTACCATACAAGGTCAATGGAAGAGCCGGCTACCAAGACCTCCCACATCTCAATCAGTGTGAGACCACATGCAGGACATCTTGTGTCTCTGCTAGATAGCTTTCCAGGGTATACTGGAAACTTCGCTATAGAGTTACAGTGGTGGTTGTACTCTCTTCGCAATCGAGGGATTTCATGTTTACCTCCATTGATCCGGCATTAAGTATTATTGGGAGATGTGTACTGCATCTATCCCAATCATCAGGAGATTTATGATACATCCATCCTGACACATATAATGAAGGATTGAGAGATTTAATATTTACCTTCCATCAATTCCTCCATTAGGGCGTAAGGATATATTCGCCCATAACCCCCACATATTCAAAAATATGCATTCTGGGTTTTGTCGCGGAGCAACCCATTTCACCATCACCAAATTACTGACGATGATGGATCTATGGTCAGGGCTCTACATAATATGATTTCACTTGATTAATTAAGTACATTAGCATATTATTTTAGCATCAGTCAAGTTCTCAAATAGGAATTATTATGACAATTGCTACAAAGAAACATGTACTATTATCATAAGTTACTTCTCAATCTTTATAAGACATTGGGATCTCAGTCCCTCATTTCATTACTTGAAAGTTCACATCTCTCAAAAACATCATTATCATACTTATCAGATCTGGGTATCTGATGCGATGATTTTGAGTCGCATTTATAGACTTGTTTTACTGGTGTTTTATGTGTTTATTGGTCACTTTGGTGGTTAATATTGCATGATTCACTTACTCTAGTCTATAATCCTTTTTAGTATCAAATCGCTCATATTTTATCTTTTTTATCATAAACGATTATAATAATGGGTTTTATCTCAGATGATTTGGCTTTGTCTTGCAATTTCAGGAAAAATGCATATAAACAGTTGTCGATACCATCGACATCTGTTGATAGTATCGACACAGTCATAGGCAGACAGCGCAAGGAGCCAAGCAGAGTCAATACCATCGACTAGGAAGTTGATGGTAGTGAGTTACCTTCATTTTGTCAGCGATCATCCGGTCGTTACTATCGACACAATGGTCGATACTATCGACGTTCTACAGCTTCAGTGTCAGAAAGGTGATAAAATCGACGCCTAAGGGTGTCGATACCATCAAAACCCCATCGATGGTATCTAGTCTGCATCATGCGGGGCAATAGAAAAGAAGGAAGGCTTGCCGATATCATGAGGGGTCGATACCATCGACCCACGTTGATGGTATTGATGCCATCAGATTAGTGTTTGTTCCAGATCGGCTCGAATCCAATGGTGGTGATAGTTTGGCGACCTAACTTGGTGTTTATACCTAATGACGGTGTCCAGGAGCCAGGGAGCATGTCATTAGTTGTTGCACACATCATGAGGGGAGTTGGAGAAGAGAACGGAGCCAAGAAGCATGCCCCGACCGTTCCGAGAGCCGAAGAAGACGTTTTCCACCGCCGAAAGGTTGTAAATCACGCACTCTACGCTGAGGAACGCTTGGATCTTCTCCGTTTAGGGGTTTACATCACTTCGTCCATGTTTTTCTCCATGTTTCCCCTTTCTTCAATCATGTCTTGCTCTGAGATGAACATGCGGGGCTAACCCCCTTTGTCTTTAGGACCGGGAGTAGCCTGGGTAATCGTTGTATGTCGTTTTTATAATAGTAATTCATAACTTGTCTCTTAAATCCATGGTATGATTTCATTTTCTCCATTATATCATTATGCTTGATCACCCTAATGATAATCTAATGCCTTTAATTGCTTTGAAAGAAGAATTAACGGTTTAAAAGAGACGAAACTCACATTAACCCATAAATTCCTTGAACAAGGTGATATACGGTTAATCGTGGAAACCCGGAGGTCGATTCTAATGCACCTAGTTTAGGGTATAGGTTACTACGACAGTGGAACTGACCTAGACTTAGGTAGTGAATTGTATCACGATAGTGAACAATTCTGACTACAGGCCACTACCCGGAATAAGAGCTGAATTTGATTAACTATGTGGAAATTCATACAATGAAAACCTACGGTGAAACTGCAATCCTAAAGATTCGCATCTGAATTGATTAAACTAAACTCTTAATCAATTGCTCTATTTTACTTTATTTTCTTTTATTTTTCAACAACTCTCAAAACCTTTTAATTGGTTTAGCTGATTGCGAACAGTTAGTAGTAGTCTACCGATAGTTCAGTGTCCCTGAGTTCGACTCGGCCCTCACAAAGGCCTATACTACATTGATGTGTGCACTTGCGTTATACGCACGGTGAAATCGTGTCAAGTTTTTGGCGCCGTTTCCGGGGACACGGTAATTTTCGGCACTACGAGTGCTACAAACGGCCACTCTAGGCCACTTTTTATTTTATTATTAATTTTGAAATTCAACGCTTATTTGTTTTTTTATGTATTTAGCAATCGTCTTGTATTGTACTGAACCTAAATTATTACTTTGCAGGTACTAGTGCATGGTGAGGATGTGTAGCACAGACTACACGCAACCATCACCAGAGGTTCCGCCGCTGGGGTCAGACGAAGAGGAAAACAACACTCAAGATCAGCTCGAGGATACATATTCTGACTCTGAACCTAAAGCTATGGCTGAGGAACAGACAATCTGGGAGAAGATCAAGGCCTCTTCTGCATCTGTATCGAAAGGGCCGATCAAGAGGAAGGCTATCAACATTCCCAATTATAAGATTGATCCAGGACTAATAAATTTGGTCAAATCAAATGCATTTCATTGGCTTAAAAAATGAAAACCCGGTGACTCACATTAGCCAGTTTGTGGAGAACTGTGATATGATCAAAATCGACAGTTTTCCGTAAGAGACGCTCTATTTGAAATTATTTCCTAGCTCGCTAGCGGGAAATTCCCGAGAATGGTTGCATAACTTGGACGACGAGTATGTGGAGTCGTGGTCTCATATGGTCGAGGTGTTCTTCGAGAGATTCTTTCCACCTGAGAAGACCAACGATCTGATATGGAAGATCCATAATTTCAGTCAGAAAGTCAGAGAGACCTATTCGGAGACTTGGGAACGTTTCTAAATAATGCTGAGGAGGTGCCCACATCATGGGCTTGACAAGGAGAAACAAATCAAGATTTTCTACTTTGCTCTTTTTGAGCATGATAGAAGTAACCTGGATTCAGCAGGTTCGGGGTTCTTTCTAAACAACATAGGCACAAGGTGTTGGGAGATTTTGAAGAACATGGCCAAAAAGCAATCATGGGGCTACAGAGACGCAGTAGAGCAGGTTCGAGCTGCAGGTGAGTCGAAGGCCATCAAGGAGCTAAATGAGAGGATGGACCTTCTAGCCAAGAAATTGCTAGCAAAAGAAGATGCAGAATCTGATGAGGAAGCATAGGTGAAATTTATGCGCCAACAGCAGGGGTACAGAAACAACAACTATTCTTGGAGGAAAGACAAGAAATTCTTGAGGAAGGACCCAAACAATTTCTTGCAGGACCCTGATGCAAAACCACAACCATCGACGGAAGATAAGAGAATTGAGTTGCTTAACCAAGTAATCAAGCAGAATCAAGAACTCATGAGCACGTTTGGCCAACATATTAAGCAACAAGGAGAATTTATGAATCAATTTGGGCAGACTTTACAAAGTCATGGGGCTCAGATGAGGACTATAGAGACATCGTTAGCGCAGATGGCAGTTGAGATAGAAAATCTGAAAAAGCCAGCGCAGCAAGGTTTTCTCAGAAATACAAACATTCCAGGAGGAAACCAACAAGCTAAGGCAATTTTTCTATGGAGTGGTAAGAAGATTTTAAACCCCAGGGCCGACGAACCGAGCACACACCAGCCAGAAACCACAGTTGAGGCCACAGAGGAGGTTCCGATCCCAATCACTGAGCCGGTAGAGGATGTGGTAGAGGAAGTCACATCATAACCCATTGCTGAGGAGGAGACATTGAAGAGTACACCATATGTGCCGCCACATCAGAGGGCACAGACTATCCCAGTCCCCTATCCAAACAGTTTGAAAGCCAAGAAAGTGGATGCTCAGTTCAAGAAGTTCCTAGATAGCTTTAGGAAGTTTTCTGTCAACATTCCACTGTTAGAAGCAATAGAGAAGACACCCTCTTACGGAAAGTTTCTGAAAGATATAATCACAAAGAATAGGAAGATTCCTGATACCGAGGTCGTGGTTCTTAAAGAGCAAGTGAGTTCCTTCATTATGGGTACATTGCCACCTAAAAGACAGGATCCGGGCTGCTTCAATATTTCATGTTACATCGGTAAAGTGAAATTTGGCGAGGCATTGTGTGATTCAGGGGCAAGTATAAATTTGATGCCCCTCTCTACTTTCAAGAAGCTGGGACTGAAAGAATCAAGACATAGTAATATGACGATTCAGTTGGCGGACAATTCTGTGGTCAAGCCGTACGGTATTTGCGAGGATGTTTTGGTTAAAGTCGACCGGTTTGTATTTCCAGTAGATTTTGTGGTAATGGAAATGCAAGATGAACAAGGAAATGAGATACTCCTTGGAAGACTGTTCCAAGCTACTGTAGATATGATACTCGAGATGGGAAGAGGTCATTTAACTTTGGGAATCGCTGATGACCGATTTGAAATTGTTATGCCCCCAAGCCCAACACAATCAAAAGCTAAGGAGCGGTGTCGCATGGTGAAACATTTTGATCAGAATATTTCTCTTTGTCTAGGGAAGTCGTTTCTAGATATGGCTCATGTAATGACCAAGGTAGAGAAGGGGACACTGGATGTAGATATTATGGAGCAGACCAAAGTTGTTTCTCTTTGCAGGGCTGTGGGTTTTTCGAATGATGAAGAGGAGGAAATCCCTCTTTCTACTGAAGATGATGCCATAGAAAGTTTTGTCCTCGGTGCATATCCAGAACTGCCTCTTGAAGCTTGCCTTGTCAATATAATGCATGATTGAATGAGAAGCAAGTCGCTACAAGAATGTGTCAAGATGCTTCAGGTGCTTCCGTGTTATTATGCTAAGTATTATGAAGATCTTGGGCCACTCCGACCACTGCTTCAGTCATCTTTGATCAGTCCACCTGTGTTAGAATTGAAGCCACTGCCACCTCATTTAAAGTATGTATTCTTAGCCGATGGTGAGAGACTACCGGTGATTATCTCGGCATATCTGAGTGTCAATGAAGAGGAGCAATTGATGATCATACTGAAGAACCATTGTGGAGCATTCGGTTGGTCAGTTGCAGATATCAAGTGGATTTCCCCTACACTGTGCCAGCATAAGATCCGGCTCGAGGAAGGAGCCAAACCTATGATCCAGCCACAGTGCAGACTCAATCCAAGCATGATGGAGGTAGTAAAGAAGGAGGTGATCCGGCTCCTTTCTGCAAGCATCATCTATGCTATCTCCGACTCGACGTGGGTAAGCCCCACACAGGTAGTCCCTAAAAAGGGGGGAATTACCGTTACTTACAATTTGTTAAATGAGTAGGTCACGACCCGTTTGATAACCGGGTGACGTGTGTGCATTGATTACCATAGATTGATCTCTGCTACGTTAAAAGATCATTTTCCTCTTCCGTTCATTGATCATATTTTAGAGCGACTAGCAGGTCGATCTCACTTTTGTTTTCTAGACAGTTACTCGGGCTATAATCAGATTTCCATTGATCCTAAGGACCAAGAGAAGTCCACCTTCACTTGTCCTTATGGAACATTTGCATATCGTCGTATGCCCTTTGGTTTATGCAACGCACCAGCAACCTTTCAGCGTTGCATGCTTGCTATTTTCTCTGATACGGTTTAGCGTTGTTTGGAGGTCTTCATGGACGATTTTTCCGTCTATGGTGCATCTTTTGATGAATGTTTATATAATTTGGATAAAGTTTTACAATGATGTGAGGACACGCATTTAGTTCTCAACTGGGAAAAATGCCATATGATGGTAAGTGAAGGGATTGTGCTTGCACATAAAGTGTCTGGCAAGGGGTTGGAGGTAGATCCAGTTAAGATTGAGGTTATTTCCAAATTACCCCCACCGAATATGGTTAAAGGGGTAAGGAGTTTTCTCGGTCATGTAGGATTTTATCGCCGCTTTATCAAAGATTTCTCAAAAATCGCTAAACCATTATCTGAACTGCTGGAGAAAGATGTGGTGTTTGATTTTAATGAAAAGTGTTTGCATGCTTTTAATGTGCTCAAAGAGAAGTTAATTTCTGCACCGGTTGTGCGGACACCGGATTGGACAAAGCCTTTTGAATTAATGTGTGATGCTTCAGATTTCACAGTAGGGGTTGTTCTAGGACAACGTTTTGAAAACAAACCCGCTATGATTTTCTATGCATCCAAAACTTTGAATGAAGCACAACTTAATTACACTACAACTGAAAAAGAACTTCTTGCCGTCGTTTTTGCATTTGTAAAATTCCGGCAATATCTTGCAGGGTCAAAAGTTGTGGTATGGACGGACCACGCCACCATAAAATATTTTATGGAAAAGAAAGATGCCAAACCTAGATTGATTAGGTGGATCTTATTGCTACAAGAATTTGACATTGAAATTAAAGATAAGGCGGGAATAGAGAATGTGGTTGCGGACCATTTTTCTAGGTTAGAATGGGTAGATGAGAAGGACATTAATATACCCATTACCGAGATATTCCCTGATGAGCAAATCCTTTCTGTAAAATCTAAGGATCCATGGTTTTCATATATTGTTAATTATCTTTTCTGTAAAATAATCCCAGATGATTGGACATATCAAGAGAAAAAGAAATTTTTCCATTCTTTGATATATTATTTCTGGGATGACCCAATTTTGTTGAAGCAATGCAGGGATGGTGTGCTGCGTAGGTGTGTACCGGAGATAGAATATGACAGTGTACTTTGTCATTGTCATACTCTACCAACTGGTGGCCATCATGCAAGTTCTAGAACGACGACCAAGGTACTTGAGAGCGGCCTTTATTGGCCTACACTTTTCCGGGACGCATACGATTATGTGTGAAGATGTGATTCATGTTAAAGGGTAGGTAATATTTCCAAGCGGCAGGAGATGCCCCTCAATGTGTTTCAAGAGGTTGAGGTGTTTTATCTGTGGGGTATTGATTTTATGGGACCCTTTGTGTCCTCAAACTCTAATTTGTACATTTTATTGGCTGTTTATTATGTATCGAAGTGGGTAGAGGCAATACCCACAAGGACTAATGATGTTGTTGTAGTGTGTAGGTTTGTGAAAGAATACATTTTCTACAAATTTGGTGTACCAAGGATGATTATCAGCGATGGAGGTACCCATTTGAAAAATCAAAAGTTTGCTGCGTTGTTGAGAAAGTATGAGGTAAAGCACAATATTGGTACCCCGTACCACCCGCAGACACAAGGGCAGGTCGAAGTGTCCAATAGAGAAATTAAGAAAATCTTGGAGCGCATAGTGTCTTCGACAAGAAAGAACTGGAGTACTTTGCTACCGGATGCTTTATGGGAATATAGGACGACATTTAAGACACCTATAGGCACTATGCCTTTTAGGTTGGCTTATGGGAGGGCCTGCCATTTGCCAGTGGAATTGGAGCACAAGGCGCATTGGGTGCTAAGGAAGTTGAACTTGACTTATGATGAGGCAGGGAGGAAACGCATGTTAGAGCTTAATGAGCTAGATGAGCTGAGAATGAACGCCTATGAAAGATTAAGGATTTACAAGGACAGAACAAAGCTTATTCACGATCGACACATTCAACTATGTGTCTTCAAGAAGGGAGATCGTGTGCTATTGTTCAACTCGAGGTTGAAGCTGCATCCCGGGAAATTGAAATCTCGGTGGAGTGGACCTTTCATTGTGGAGGAGGTATGGCCACATGGTGCCATCATGGTGCATGATGGAGATACGACATTTTTGGTCAATGGATAGAGGTTGAAGCTGTACTTTGGCAAGGATTACATGAGGAAAGTGCATGAGGTCAAACTCATAGTGCTTAAAGATGCATGCTAAGCTTGATTTTGTCTAGCCTAAGACGTTAAATAAGGGCCCTTGTTGGGAGGCAACCCAACCATTGGTAGTTTTGTCTATTTTCGTTCACATTTACAAGTTAGTTTGGTTTCATTTTGTTTTTAGTGTAAAAACGATACCTTGATCGTTTGTTCAGTGTGCAGGGCTGAGGCAGTGTCGATACCATCGACCATTGTGTCGATGGTAGTGACATGGGTACAGTTGGGCGACTGCAGAAATTTTTCTGAGTCGATACCATCGACGGCCTTGTCGATGGTATCGACCTACCATCAGTGACGCTGAAGAAATTGCCATATCGGGGTCGATAGTATTTACATGGGTGTCGATACTCGTGAGATCGCTGAAGATTTATAGACGATGTTGTCTTAGTGAAGTTGATACCATCGACGGGCCTGTTGATGGTATCGACCCAGTTACAGTCAGAAAGTGGCGCCCGGGCCTCGCGAGGGTGTTTGACCCATGAAAAGTTGATACCATCGACCCACGTCGATGGTATCAACACGACGCGTCACCGATCCACGAGAGGAAATCAACAGCGGTCGCTACATCAAGGAAGTCGATCTGTGGGATGGGTTGATACCATCGACTCCCATCGATGGTATCGACGCGTCATCGATCTGGGGCCCCCACATCAGGCTATTGAGAGCCGGCGATACTCGTGAAGCCCCGAATTGTGCTATAGGTGTCGATACCATCGACACCCCATCAATGGTATCGACGAGTCCACACTAGCGACGGACTCAGTTATAAAAGGAAGGATTGATTGTCAAATCTTTTCACACCTTCAGAGATTCTTCCTTCTACTTGTGCATTGAGCATTGTTGTGCGACTGGAGGCCATCTACGAGCGGCAAAGGATCGCGATCTATTCATTGAGCACTGCGTCGAGTGGAGATCATCTTCTCTGACCTTCACCGAGCTCTCTTTCCTATTCCCTTTCTCTCTAAGACAATGGTGCAGACAAAAGGAGCATCTTCTTCACGCGCAGTCCTGATGGAGATCCCAACCTTCATTCCTCCGCCACCCGGATCGATTCCTCATACAAGGATTCTTCATTCTTCCGTGGAGGTCCAGAAGGTATATGAGGAATTGCTCAAGAGGAAGATTGAACCCACCCACTACGTCGATCAGAATATGATCCGCGATCTGGGGTTCAATGCCAATCTCGCCTACATCGTGTAGGGGCAAGCAAAGCATACAGGCAGGAGGCCCGACGAGTTGGAGTTCCACGCTGACGGCCAACCATTCTTCGGTGAATGGCCGACATACAAGGAGCTCGTGGCGGAGTTCATGGCATCATTGGATATCAATGTCGTGCCCAATGATCTGATCGCCACCGATAGGGAGTGGAAGAAAGGGTGCGTGTCTTTCAGACTCTACAACAACAATTACACCCTCACTCTCGCCCAGTTCAATTCTGTGTATAACTGGTATCATGACCCTTACCAGCACCAGAGGCCAGACAACCGGACTGATTACGATGACATTTTTGCCCAGGTGGTGATTGCGCCTCCAGGCAAGTCTGCTAGCTACCACAATGATGTCGTCACCGACTTCGAGCATCCCTTTGTGTGGATTCTGCATCGCATGCTTTGTATGACGCTCTTTGCTCGCGGCGATCTTTCTCTTAGTAAATTCTAAGAGATGGATTTGTTCTTTTTGTATAAACCACTGAAGTGTGAGGAGTGCAAATGGGGCACATTCTTCTTGACGTGTGTGTTGGCTGTGAAGAGGAGTACAAGGAAAGCTCCTATCCACTTTGGGGGGCTGATCACACCGTTGGCCCTCTACCTTGGGTTGGATTTTTCCCAACTTACTCCACTTTCGAACAGGAACAAGGTCAACCTGCATCATCTACATCGTTCGAACCTCCTTCTGCTCCGTGATGGCTTGGCTTATGCACATTGCCATGTCAATCACAAATATCAAGAATGTGCACTTCCAGACCCCATCTTCAACATCGAGGGAGCTCAGCACCTCAGGTGGCCCATCATCGCCATCGACGACTCTGATGAAGATGGCAGTAATGATGACAACAATGATGACGGCAACGAACATGAAGAAGAAGAGGAGGCTTTCACTCCTCTTCAGGCACGAGTGGCACCGCGGAAGCGTCCCCGCTTCCACCCGGGTGAATCATCCTCTTCACAGCCTCCGCCACCTCAGCCCTCTCATCAAGGAGAGGATGCCTATTCGATGCAGGGATGTACTCAATGTTGTAGGAGATTCAGCAGACCTATCAGTAGCATACTGCTTCTTTTGCCGGTATTCAGGATACCATGAACCGACTTTTCGTGAACCAGCAGGCCATCTACGAGAATGAGCGCCTCCTCCTCGCCAACCAACAGAATATCCATGACAGGTTGCATAGGATGGAGATGCAATAACAACCCTTCTATGACAACTACTGGAGCCAGAACTATTTCGGGGGGTATCCTCAACCTCCGCCGATGCCCCAGTATGATCCGAGTTTCCAGGGCCAGTATCCGTCATGGGACCCCACAGCCTCGCAGTACCCGCCACCACCTGACCAATGATCAGTATCGTTGTTCTACCTTTTAAGGTTGTTTTTTACTATGAGGCCATAGTCGAATTCAAGCTTAGGGGGGGAGTTGGAACAACTTATATCCTTTATTTTTCTTAGTTTTTAGTTTTTATTTCTTTGTCTTTTATCATTTATTTCTCTTAGTTATTAGTTTTTTTAGGATCCACACTATATCTAGTGTAATTGTGGATGTCTAATGTCTGTGTTTGTACATGGGAATCAGGGGTAAATTTGAAAAAATTTAGTGATTGGGCAAGCTTGTGTTGCTCAACCTTGAGCACATGACTTAAGAAAATAATTGGGTTTGTCAACTTTAAAACAGGACAACACAACTGTACATTCCTATGATTCACGAAGAGTGGACAGAATTGGTTGTTTCAGCCTAAACTGACCAAATGATAATGAGACCTTAATCTAAAATAAGAGAGAGAAACCTCTTAATTATTACACAGGTCAGTAAGGAGGGACACATAATATCTTCTAAAGGTTCAGTCAATTAATATTGTGATTTATCCACCCCATTGTTTTCATACTCCACCATAAGAACTGGAAGCACATTATGGTTTTCATCTTTTGATTGCATAGCATTTAGGTAGGATTGCATTTTGATTGCATTGTAGGTAGATTGTGCATAAAAAATGGAAAATGAAAAATTTGTAGATAACTGATCTCATGTAGTTGCATGTGAACATATTTTTGAGCATGTAGGATAGTATGTGCTTTATTTCTTTTGAAAAATAAGAGAAGCGGGTAACTCATGTTATACTCTCTGAAATACAGTTGTAATGCCTCAAGGATTACAGTTATGTGAAAATAAGCCCGAAAAAGAAAATAAAGGGAATTCTAAAAAATATTGTACATTTTGCAATTTGAGAGAAAAAGGGCTTTAGAAAAAAAGAGGTTGATTTTACAGGGAGAAAAGAGCTTGTTTCACCCGTGTAATAGGAAGAATAAGCATGTAATGTAGTTTTTTCTAGATATTCTATCTCATATAAGATGGAATTGTAGGAACATGCATCATTCCACCCAAAATGTAGGCATTAAGGCATTTTCATTTGCATATGCATCATTTAGGTCATTATTGTTATTTGTGCATGTTAAACTGTATTGATCTTCCATTTCTTCCATAGCCACCTATTCCATCCACCCGTTGCTCGAATTGGTAGGCCACCATGATATTCTCCTCACTCATTAATACCAGGAGAGTTGCTTCCATCTAGATGGTAGTTAGGACGAGCAATGTAGATAGAAGATCACAAGATGCACCGAGTCTGGACCAGAGGATTTTATTATGTTAACTACCTTATGTGATAGTGTTCATCAATTTTGAGGTAGATATCTTTTATGGATGATCATTGTCGCCTTGAGGGTAATTATCATTTTGTGGTTAGTAAGGGCCGGAATGTGAATGTCTGGAGGGGATCATATGGTGAAGTCTATTGTGATAATATGTTCCTTAGTTGACCCTTGCAATTCTATTCTAGAGTTGTGTTGCTCGAGGACGAGCAAGGTTCAATCTTAGGGGAGTTTGATGCGATGATTTTGAGTTGCATTTATAGACTTGTTTTACTGATGTTTTATGTGTTTATTGGTCACTTTGGTGGTTAATATTGCATGATTCACTTACTCGAGTTTATAATCCTTTTTAGTGTCAAATCGCTCATATTTTATCTTTTTGATCATAAATGATTATAATAATGGGTTTTATCTCAGCTGATTTGGCTTTGTCTTGCAGTTTCATGAAAAATGCATATATACAGTTGTCGATACCATCGACATCTGTCGATAGTATCGACACAGTCACAGGCAGACAATGCAAGGAGCCAAACAGAGTCGATACCATCGACTAGGAAGTCGATGGTAGCGAGTTACCTTCAGGTTTCCAACGATCAGCCGGTTGTTACTATCGACACAATGGTCGATACTATCGATGTTCTACAGCTTCAGTTTCGGAAAGGTGATAAAACTGACGCCTAAGGGTGTCGATACCATCGACACCCCGTCAATGGTATCGAGTCTGCATCAGGCGGGACAATAGAAAAGAAGGAAGGCATGCCGATATCACGAGGGGTCGATACATTCGACCTGCGTCGATGGTATCGACGCCGTCAGATTAGTGTTTGTTCCAGATTGGCTTGAATCCAACGGTGGTGATATTTTGGTAACCTAACTTGGTGTTTATACCTAAAGACGGCGGCCAGGAGCCAGGGAGCACGTCATTAGTTGTTGCACACATCACGAGGGGAGTTGGAGAAGAGAACGGAGCCCAGAAGCACACCCCGACCATTCCGAGAGCTGAAGAAGACAATTTCCACCACCGAAAGGCTATAGGTCGTGCACTCTACGCCGAGGAACGCTTGGATCTTCTCCGTTCAGGGGTTTACATCACTTCGTCCATGTTTTTCTCCATGTTTCCCCTTTCTTCTATCATGTCTTGCTCTGATATGAACATGCGGGGCTAACCCCCTTTGTCTGTAGGACTGGGAGTAGCTCGGGTAATCGTTGTATAACATTTTTACCATAGTAATTCATAACTTGTCTCTTAAATCCGTGGTATGATTTCATTTTCTCCATTATATCATTATGCTTGATCACCCTAATGATAATCTAATGCCTTTAATTGCTTTGAAAGAAGAATTAACGGTTGAAAAGTGATGAAACTCACATTAACTCATAAATTCCTTGGATAAGGTGATGTACGGTTAATGGTGGAAACCCAGAGGTCGATTCTAATGCACCTAGTTTAGGGTATAGGTTACTACGACGGTGGAACCGACCTAGACTTAGGTAGTGAATTGTATCATGACAGTGAACAATTCTAACTATAGGCCACTACCCGGAATAAGAGGTGAATTTGATTAACTATGTCAAAATTCATACAATGAAAACCCACAGTGAAACTACAATCCTAAAGATTCCCATCTGAATTGATTAAACTAAACACTTAATCGATTGCTTTGTTTTACTTTATTTTCTTTTATTTTTCAACAACTCTCAAAACCTTTTCATTGGTCTAGCTAATTGCAAACAGTTAGTAGTAGTCTACCGATAGTCCAGTGTCCCTGAGTTCGACTCGGGCCTCACAAAGGCCTATACTACATTGACGCGTGCACTTGCTTTATACGCACGGTAAAATCATGTCAGTATCCATACCCTCAGTTCATCACTAATCACTATTACCAACTATTAGGTAACTATTACCTCTAGGTCCTCAGACCGAGGTATACATGATACTTGTTACACAAGCATCTCACATGGCTCATAAGGCTATAAAGTGTCTTGTCACCTTTCACTAGGCAACAACTTGTTCATATAGCTCACAAGTCCACTCAACATCTATATCAAATAATCATCATAGCTCATATTTGGCTATGCTTATTATATCATGATACCTGTATGGTTGATACACATGATAACAGCCATAAAAATCACTTATCACATCATGTGATACAATAGTAGCACCACTATTCCTTTATCAGGATTAGGGTTTACTATCAAATAGGCTTTTCATCCCTTTACCCAAAAATTAGGGTTAGGGTTTCCCACTTCACATTAATTAGGGTTTCATGTTTGTATTATCTATCCAACCCTAATATATTTTTCCATTCCTCTAAAAGCATTCAATAATATCATAAGTATTTACTCATGATCATTACTCTCATCATATATCATTAATGATTATCAATTCAAGGTATGACTTCATCTCTCAACCTTACCATGGTATGTTTATATCATACTCATTGTCTTGGCTTAACCCCTTTCTCATAGTATGTTAGTCAACACTTATCAAAGTGCATTGAATTCATTACATCTTCATTGTAATAATTTACATAATACACACTTCTTGTGTTTCTTATCCAAGTATATTGGATTTGAGGTGCATCAAGGTATATCAACCCTGAAATGCTAAATACATGATAACTATCATGTCTCGATATATCACTTTTCTTATTACTTTCTAACTCACCTAATTTTACCAACTTATCTTATATTAAGGTATTTCCCACTTAATACTTTTAACTACTCACCTATCACTTTCATCATATAGTGCATAGGTCACACATTAGAATTGTACAACTATCTTTAATGATATGGACTTATCTAATGGTTAGGCATTGTTGATATAGAATAATCCATTATCAACCACTTTAGGTATTTCAACTCTTAAGATGTTATCCACTCCATTATTTAGTGTTGCATACATCACTCCCAAGAGTTTCTTGTCCTCATCTTTGTAAGGTGTATAGGGTTGTTACACATGTATAGAATTGGATATATAATGATCTAGGCATCATCTTGTCCCTTATACCCTTACTCATCAAAGTATCAACATTACCATTCATATGGTTTATCAATTTCACCCTTCATGGGTGTAACATTCTCATCTTACTTAATTATATTAGCCACACCTTACTTTAGTGTATTGGCCATTATACCATCACTAGGGTTTCATATATCCTTACATGGCATCACCCTAGATTTGAGTCTCACATCACATCAATGCATCAGGGTTCCACATAACATTATTCTAATTTAGGGTTTCATATGGCATTACCCTAGATTAGGGTTTCATATTCAATAATCCACCACTACAACAAATCATGGTTTAAACGACAGTTTTTATTGGCATTTTATACGCTAGTGTCACAAGACAATTTCCGGGCAGCTTCCTCTCTCGTATTTTGTTCAATAGCGGGTTTCCAATATAATATATCCCGCGCTCACGGTGGCATTTGTGTTAATAATGAATAAAGAGGATATGCATGAGACTTTTAATATATAGTTTATTTTTTTAACCCGCATATAGTCCCATCCCACTTCATCCTCTTCCTCCTATTTCACCCTTTCCCAATTTCTTCCATCATCGGCAATTCCAACCCCACTACAATCTTTCCGCCACATCACAGTTTCCTTCTCCTCAGCTTTTTTAACCGTATGTCTAATATACACCCTTCTCACCCTCTAAAATCTGGCATTAGCACGATTGTTCTACGAGTCTCCTGAGAAGCCATATTGTCAAATCGACAAAATTAAAGTTGCAAGCAGAAGCGAGAATGTCGTCATATACTTCTCATGGTTTATGCATATGTCTCGGCCATCCTCAAAGAAAAGTGGAGACATCGGTATGCGACGGACGTCCCCAGAAGAAGCGGCTACAATATTTCAATAAAGTGTGGCAATGGGGTTGTCCACCTAATGGGACTCTATGGAAATCGTCATTATTTAAATCCAAGGTTATGAGCAGCAACCTAGTCAACCTTCCATAACGTATCACTGACTTTGAACCACTGTGGTTCCCTGCAACCACCCATCTCTATTGTAGGAAACAAGGACAGTATTGACAGGTGCAGCAGAAGTCCTAAGGGCGTCAAAGTGTTGTTCCTTCCATCCATGACAATGGCGTCCCGAGCAACAAGCCGTGGAGGATGAATTAAGGTTTGGAGTAGGACAACGAGTACGGACCATCAACAACCCGAGAAAATTCTTCACGCTAAGGTATGTTATGAAGTTAGAACTAGGTAGTATCTATTTCTAGCGTGTTGTGTGTTTGATAAAATTCTTGTCTTTAGGAAACAAGAAGTCTATCAAATCTTTAGACCATGTAAATGTTGTCGTAATCATTATTTTTGGTATAATTTGCTCAAGCATATTCCCTCCTATTTTCCTATACTCTCTATCATTGTATCTGTGTGAATGTCTCCATTGACTCATAATGAAGCTCTAACAGCCATCAAAGAACATTTCAATATAAATATTTCAAAATCTCGCGGATCCTTCTACTATCCACATCTCTTAGTGCAAGAATATGAAGTACCTCAATCTGGAAAAAAAATCGTTCATTCTACTCTCTAGGTATGACGGTTCTTATATGAGATTGATACTAGTACAACACACATATAAGTATTACTCTTCTTTCGTTTATATAAGAGGATAAAAGCAATATGTCTTCTTGTATAATAGACAAGATCAAAAACACATGCTACACAACAATTTGCACCTGTCACTTATCTAAACAAAGAAAGGGTATGCTATTTCTTATGGGAGAGTAACAAATACTTACTAAGTCATATGTTGCATTTTTTGGTCAAAGGTCATATTAGAAATATAATCAATGTAGATGTCTATTTCCATGTATAAGCTTATGGCTTGATTCTATTGATATATATTCTATATAGGGTACCTAGTTCTGTCTGTATTTTTCTATGAAGAGGAATACGATACTTTTCTTGGCAACTTTTGTAGTACTTTTTTTGAGTAAAAAGATAGATTGTAAAAGTGATGGATGCACCACTATTTTGAGAGTCACTTTCAACACGTTGAGGAAAATATATTATTGAAAAATTATCCATATTGTATATGGAAATTCCATTCAATGAATTTCTATTATTTGTCCATGGAATTAATATTGATTTTTTGGTAAAAAAAAATTGTTGTCATTGTTTTTTTCCATGGATTAGATTATAAACATGTCAATTGTTTTGAAGTATTCAAATGGTTGTCATTGATGAGTGTATTGGTGCAACAAAGTGGTTTTGCAATGTTATCCATTACATTGGACAGTAAACTACTTTTTAATGGGGCAAGTCAACGTACATATACAAAATATTTCTATTGGGAATAAATTTATTGGACAAGATCATAGTTATATTTTGTGTTTTCTGGTAGTTAGACATATTATTAGCTGGTAAGATGTTTTGACATCTTTTGATTTTCATTAGATAAATTCATAGGAATGCTAGAGGAGTAAAATGTCTTTTTATTTTTTGGAAGGATTATCAATAAACTTTGCACAAATGATTTACTTGGTTGATATTATATGGTGTGGGGTTAAATGCTAAGCCCAAACCATATCCCTTTCATATGTTTGCATTTAAAAATACGGGTTGAGATTCCATTTCACATTTCTATGCTATCTCATACGGGCAAGACATTCCTAACCCACATGCCCCAATGTGTGTCTTCCGTCCCACTCAAGTAGTGTCTTTCCCATTTACCCTTTTACATGAAGCTCTGCACTAATTTTCTTCCCCACTTTCCTTGATTGGTACACCAACTAGTTTCGTGAAGGGGAATGTCATAGTGGGTTAGGAAAAACTCTAGACACCACAATGAAGCACAAGAAGGGTGTGGGGAGTCTAAATGGGTTCTCCATCAGTGCCATATAGTGGACAAATATGGAGAAGAGTGCATTCTCTCTCCACTGACTATATATGTATAAATGGTCAAGAGAATCAATTCATGTGGTATATGCAAATAACTAGCAGATATGATAATTGCACTAGGGGAGATTACATTGGCAGCAGACATCATTCATGTTGATCAACTACGGCTTCATGTCGATTTCGGGCTACAACATATGGGCAGCCAATTATTTTTGGGATGAAGCCAATATGAAAATCTTACTGAGCAGCTTCAGGTAGTGTAAGTCACGGAATGAGGTATCTGATTTCGATGTCGTTCCGACAGCATGGAAACAAAAATGTATGGAAATTTTGATGGAAATTTTCATAAATGCAACTATGCCCATTGACACCAAAATGTAGGTATTAAGTTTTGTAATTTTGCAAGCATAAGCTATATTCATGCATGTACTTATTTGTGATACAATATCACATATAGGATATGTAGGGTATCACCCCATATATTTTATTGGGGTTGATTATTTGTTGTTGATATTGACTCAATAGTCAACCATTCCAATAGTCTATTAAAATCGGCGAAATTCATCGAAATAATTGAAGTTTTGATAAATGAAATCTTGTTAGAAGTTCTGATTGAAATCGATACAATCGCATGTTTTGATAGAAGACGCCAATGAAATCAAAAATTTTGGCAAAAATTCTCCGATTTCATCGAAGCTTCATTCATTGGTGTAAGTAATTTGTGGCTTTTACATAGAAATTATAACCCCATTTCCTTTGCAACTTCATTTTAAGTATCCATTGAGTATTGATAGCAACCGGGCTATAATACATTATTATATATACTGATCTAGTATATTGCACAAATAACATGTTGTTTGTTCAATGAAATGCCAACATCTAAGAAGAGCACTAACTCGTTCCTCAATGTCTCACTACAAATCTATCTAAAACCAAATAAATACTACACTAATTTATTAATACATGTCTAGAATAGAAAAATATTGCTTCTTATTGAGTGAATAAAACCAATACAATGATCTCTCTTTTATAAGATAAGAGAGTAGTACAACGTTTAGAGATAAGCAATATGGGATGAAAAAACAAGTGACTAAAAGACAAATTGTGATGGAGTGGATTTTTGAAATCCATAAATCTCCAATAACATATTAGAATCCATATCTTGAGTTATAATGAGAGTTCCAAGTGTTTTAGTAAAGTTTGAATGTTGGTTGAGATTTATATAATGATTAAGATTTCTCTTTTAATGCCTTTTTGAGGAATTTTATTGAGTGGTCCAACATATGAGTTTTGTCACCAAATTTGAATAGAAGGTAGCTCGAGAGGAATGGGAGCTATGGTTAAAATTTGGTGGAATTTGGATGCTCCTAGAGGGAGTTATTTAGGTTTGAATATCATGAAATAATGGGCATTTTGAGGATTATTAGACCCAAGTTTAAAAGTTGTTGCCTAAGTTAGGGTGTGTCACGCCCCATTGGGTTGGGCTAGGCCTGTGCGGCCAATCTCGGCCATCCATATATGATCTGTTGGCTGGGATCGCTAATTTAAGTGAGTCGCGGATAGACTCATCTGGAGGACTGACTCAAGCCTTTGGATTCGAGATCAAGGGTCCTTGTGTTGTCCCTTACCTTGCGGTTACTTCCTTGACCGCAAGCAGGGACCATGACTTCGTGGTGCTCACTAATCGTGGGATGAGAGGGAGGTTTGGCCCAGCAGTTGGATCTGCACTGGCCTAAGCTTTCTTTTGACCCCTCATTTAGGATACGATGTCACCCAACGGAAGAAGCACCACCTTCTGCTCCTGCCTGTCTTCTCCACCGCAACTGTAGGTGGCGGCTTGAAGGGGGTAGACGAGTTTTGAAGGGACGAGGAGGAGGAGGCGGGACGCCACTACTCAGAGAGCACAACAGATCAACGATGGCGGCTTCTTATGAACCCTTTTTTGGTGTTCCCTGTCCTCGAGGCAGAGGAGAATGGTGCCAAGTTCTCTCCGAAGGAGACACCAATGAAGACCACCGTGGTATTTCCTGATGGCGAGGAGGCTCGAGGAGCGCAGGGTTCCCTACCGTCCTTCCTGCGTGGGGTGGCGCTTCATGGAGGAATAGAGTCTGTGAAGTTCGCATGATGCGAGAAGAAGTGGGGGACATAGCGACGTGAGGCTGAGGCGGCGAGTTCCTCGAGCTCAGAGAAGACGCAGAGATCATGCCAGCAGCCGTGAAATTGAGTCCCACAAACTCAGAGATCGTGATCGTAGAGAAGGATGGACTTCGTGATCTCAATCCCTAGGCTGGATCTTCCGTAGACAAGGAACTCAGTAGGGATCACGAAGAAGAAACGAGCCACGACACAGATGTGATTGTTTGTCGGAGTAGAGCACAGTGACAGCATTGTTGCTCTTGCGAGAACAGAGTCTCGTTGGGGACTCACGAGCGAGAAAGAAAAGTCAGATCCAGAGGTAGTGAACAAGCCAGGAAAACCAACCCAAACCCTTATAGACCGGCCGGCTCAGCGGCGAGCCAGGAGCTTAGGGCCACACCCTAATGGTCATGTGTCGGCAGACTATTGGCCAAAAAGGTAATATTATATCCCAAATGCTCAGATCTTCAATAAATCGCAATAATTAGATCGATGCTCAGACAAATACAAGTAAGGTACCAAAATTCTCAGAAAAATGTGTAGAATAATATGAAACCATCATATCAAACTTTTTATGCTTAAATCATAGTGATATTATGTAAGATATGTAATATTACTTTAATGTATAATAATTATCAAATGTTGGCCTAAAATTATGAGAATGTGCTAGTAAATCATACATGTGGCTTATAATCCTTTGGATATCAGTAATTGTGATGTTGATGCATGAAACTATGTAATTTGCTCGATATGGCTAATTAGGGCTAATAACCCTAAAGACAATGTAGAAAATACATTAATGATCAATAAATGATGAAATTCACAGAGTAAGCTCATATCAGTATATGAAACCTCAGTTGTAATTATGATATCATAATAATGAACAGAATCCATGTTATATGAAGATGAATCTTAATACATGTTATAAAACCCTAATCTAAGTTAATGATGTAACCTAGGGTTAATATGTGCACAAAAAGGATATGGAACCTAATGTTCAGATGATGAACCTTGATAATGAGATGTAATCTGGAAAATGACATCAGTGAGATAATCATAAGATAAGAATACAAGTAATCATGAGAATATCATAATGAGATAAGCAAACCCTAATATAAACACGATTAGGGTTAAGATGAGATATAATAGGATGAGAACCTGATGATAGTTTATGGTCTTGTCTTGATCAGGTTTGACTAAGCTTATAGTTGACATCAGTGATGTGGTTTAGTATATCTCTGATCAAGGTACGCTATTACCTCTTACTTGGCTTATTATACAATATGCTTGTGTTATATGTGTAGCAGAATACTTGGCATATGGTATTGGATGAAGTGATTGTTCTTGTATGATATCTTGCTTGATTTTCTATACTTATGGCTATGAACACTTGAAACATAACATATCTGTTCCATTATATGAAAACACTATATCTCTTTGGTAAGCATAGTGCTAGTGAGTGATCTATCTCTTTGGTAAGAAGATCACATGTACAATGATCTATCTCTTTGGTAAGAAGATCATAAGGCATGAATGCATCTATCCCATTGGAAGGCAGATGCACGAGCATATAATGGAAAATGATCTTAAAATGTGTTCTCTTTTGTTGATGAATATCTTTGTGCAAGTATACGCTTTTCTTCAATTTCTTTATAACTGCCAGGTATTAGTTTTATCTTATTGCCAAGATATGATGAGAGGTAAATAAAAGACACGTAGGCGTATTGAGTACATTATTCTTGAATATTGTGCTGATGTGTACCGCATGAAATCTTCTGTTTAGGTTGTGGTTATGCTCTTGAAGATCCAGGATAGTTGAGAGTTGTGTAGCGAGCTGATGTACAGGTGGACCTGTTGTCTTAAGATCTTGTAGTTTAGTGGTAGTACATGTATATGTTTAAGTTTGCTGATCGATATGTAATATCAAATGTTGTAACAATTCATGTTGTAATTATATGTTGAATGGTGAACATGTGTGTATGGTTTTATTATTGTTCATGTACATGTGCTACTGATTGTTTCCTTCTGACTCCTTTGATTTTCTTCTTCTTATCCTGGTGTGGGGTGTTTAAATTGGGATTCTCACTGAGGTGAGGGTTTCAATTTGGACGTCACACATCATATTAAGTGTTAGAAAATCCAGGGACATCACATGTGGTATCAGAGCATGAACAATAGTAAAGCCTGACATTTGCTCATTATGCAACTCAAAACCAAAGAACCTTGAACTTAATAATCATTAGGGTTAGATTAGTTGTCTTTTAGAGACTAGATCTGGCCTAGCCTCTAGGTTAGCACCTAGATGTCCTAGAACTAGGTCTAGACTGGTGCTTGTTGAGTAACAAGTCCTTCAATGTCGTTCTTTCCTTGTAGTGCAGCGGTATGGGACGTTGCATTATTTGGAAATGACGTGCATCAAGGGAAGAGAAACCCTAGACATATGGCGCTCATTGTCTAGAGTAGCTAAACTAGTCTACACCATGTTCTCACCCTTTTCACTAGTTTTCATGACACTAGACTCTCAATTATGTGTGGGGAACTCATTTCTGGATTTGGTTTTGGATTCCAAACGGATCGAACCTCGACAGTTTTCTCTGACGTTTGTTTTATCGGAGAAAAACTATATAATATTTTATTATATATATGTATTACAAAAATGTGTCCCCACACATGTACGAGTAGGAGGTGGTCATGCAACCTAAGTGAAAGTGAATGACATCAGTCTAGAAGAGAGAGTAGTTCTAGATTAGATGTCTAGAGCCTTTTGATATATATATGATAGATGGAATAGATGATATAAGTTTTGATGATATGATGTAAGTCTTGTATAAATGACATTAGATGGTTTATGATGATATATGTTTGTTCTTGAGGACTTATGTTCGGTTTTGAGGATTTGAGATATGTTTTGATGATCCAAGAAACTAGGCTTTTATGAGATAAGATATGTTAAGTTAAGACAAGGTTGTGAGTCAGCATGAGCCTGAAGCTCTTTTACGAAGGAGGACCTCTAGTGTTAGGACTAGTTCCAGGGTTAACTCCAGAGAGAGTGAGACCCATTGGGAGAAGGTTAGAGAACCTAAACTCCAAGATATGAGAATTATGAGATATGTGATATTATATGTCCTAAACTAGACTACTCCTGAGTGATTGAGTTGAGTTGCTTTATGCATGATTCCTATAGTCTTCTTGAACCCTAGATGTCCTTGGGAGGACCAAACCCTAGAGTCAAAGAGAGGTTGGTTATATGTGCATATGTGAATAAGACTATGAGTGACTGCCATCTGGGTGAGGGAGAGAGCCCAACACCCCAGAGGAGGTAGCTATGTTGGTTTCTATGAAGCCTCATACTCGGGTTGGTGGTTTCCCACATAGAAATCTAGTGGTGTATATAAAAGAGCTTGGGTAAGATGTTTCATGGTTAGAGATCTATGAAGAGTATGCCATATCATGTTTTAGTTTGTGCTTATGTGGCTAGAGCTTGTAAGGCTAACACTAGTGCCAATGAGGTAATCTGAGAACCCTAGACTAAGAGAGAAAAGATAAAGTATAGGCATATGAGATACTCATATAGTTGAGTGAGCTTAGAGAGACTGAGCATGGCACTACCCTCATGATATGGGTTAGGAGAACCTCAGTTGGACTAGATAAAAGTTTTGATATATGTTTGATAAGCCACTCACCTAAGTTTGTTTAGAACAACCATGATACATTATATGTAAGGATGTGATCTAATCTTGAGATATGATATATAGACATGATATGATGAAATATCTAGAGATGGTTTAATGACATAAATGTAGAAACAGTTAACCATATACATGAATAAAGATGATAATGAGATATTGTTGTATAATCTTGTGATGAATTCACTAGTAAATGATGCATTTTAGTATGAACAATGAAATAAGATCATATGAATGAAGCATTTTAAATGATGTGTTAATCTTAATGATTAATAAAGATGAAAAATATAGTGTGATAGTAAGCACAACATAATGATTATGACACCTTGATGTATGAGTTAATCTTAGTTAACTCCTTTAGAACATGGTAATATGATGTGGGAACCCTAATGCATGGGTAACGATAAGAATGTGATCCTAACATATGAGACATGTAATGACATAACCTAAGCTTCTAAACCTTCAGTTCAACCCTGAATGGAGTGTTTATGCACCCAAGATGGTTGTAAACCTCCTAATAGTACTTTGGATACATGGTTCTAGGTATCCTTTGCAGATATGCCATGTGGATGAGAGCAAGATAAGGTTTTCCCTAGAAGTATGATTATGGATTACTTTCGAGGATGAAAGTTCCTTTAAGATGTATATGATGTGACAAAGTGGGTTTTCTAGCTTAATTCCGAGGACAGAATTTCTTTTAAGGTGAGTAGGATGTGATGGAGTGGATTTTTGAAATCCATAAATCTCCAATAACATATTAGAATCCATATCTTGAGTTATAATGAGAGTTCCAAGTGTTTTAGTAAAGTTTGAATGTTGGTTGAGATTTATATAATGATTAAGATCTCTCTTTTAATGCCTTTTTGAGGAATTTTATTGAGTGGTCCAACAGATGTGTTTTGTCACCAAATTTGAATAGAAGGTATCTCGAGAGGTATGGGAGCTATGGTTAAAATTTGGTGGCATTTGGATGCTCCTAGAGGGAGTTATTTAGGTTTGAATATCATGAAATAATGTGCATTTTGAGGATTATTAGACCCAAGTTTAAAAGCTTTTGCCTAAGTTAGGGTGTGTCACTCCCCTTTGGGTTGGGCTGGGCCTGCGCGGCCAATCTCGGCCATCCATATATGATATATTGGCTGGGATCGCTAATTTAAGTGAGCAGCGGATAGACTCATCTGGAGGACTGACTCAAGCCTTTGGATTCGAGATCAAGGGTCCTTGTGTTGTCCCTTACCTTGCGGTTACTTCCTTGACCGCAAGCAGGGACCACGACTTCATGGTGCTCACTAATCATGGGATGAGAGGGAGGTTTGTCCCAGCAGTTGGCTCCGCACTGGCCTAAGCTTTCTTTTGACCCCTCATTTAGGATACGATGTCACCCAACGGAAGAAGCACCACCTTCTGCTCCTGCCTGTCTTCTCCACCGCAACTGCAGGTGGCGGCTTGAAGGGGGTAGACGAGTTTTGAAGGGACGAGGAGGAGGAGGCCGGACGCCACTAGTCAGAGAGCACAACAGATCAATGATGGTGGCTTCTTATGAACCCTTTTCTGGTGTTCCATGTCCTCAAGGCAGAGGAGAACGGTGCCTAGTTCTCTCCGGAGGAGACACCAACGAAGACCACCGTGGTATTTCCTGATGGCGAGGAGGCTCGAGGAGTGCAGAGTTCTCTGTCGTCCTTCCTGCGTGCGGTGGCGCTTCGTGGAGGAATAGAGTCTGTGAAGTTCGTGTGATGCGAGAAGAAGTGGGGGACATAGCGACGTGAGGCTGAGGTGGCGAGTTCCTCGAGCTCAGAGAAGACGTAGAGATCACGCCAGCAGCCATGAAATTGAGTCCCAAAGACTCAGAGATCGTGATCGCAGAGAAGGATGGACTTCGTGATCTCAATCCCTAGGTTGGATCTTCCGTAGACAAGGAACTCAGTAGGGATCACGAAGAAGAAATGAGCCACGACGCAGATGTGATTGTTTGCCAGAGTAGAGCACAGCGACTGCATTGTTGCTCTTGCAAGAACAGAGTCTCGCTGGGGACTCACGAGCGAGAAAGAAAGAGGCTGGTGAGAAAGAAACGTTGGATCCAGAGGCAGTGAACAATCCAAGAAAACCAACCCAAACCCTTATAGACCGGCCGGCTCAGCGGCAAGCCAGGAGCTTAGGGCCACACCCTAATGGCCATGTGTTGGCAGACTATTGGCCAAAAAGGTAATATTATATCCCAAATGCTCAGATCTTCAATAAATCACAATAATTAGATTGATGCTCAAAAAAATACAAGTAAGGTACCAAAATTCTCAGAAAAATGTGTAGAATAATATGAAACCATCATATCAGAATTTTTATGCTTAAATCATAGTGATATTATGTAAGATATGTAATATTACTTTAATGGATAATAATTATCAAATGTTGGCCTAAAATTATGAGAATGTTCTAGTAAATCATACATGTGACTTATAATCCTTTGGATATCAGTAATTGTGATGTTTATGCACGAAACCATGTAATTTGCTCAATATGGCTAATTAGGGCTAATAACCCTAAAGAAAATGTAGAAAATACATTAATGATCAATAAATGATGAAATTCATAGAGTAAGCTCATATCAGTATATGAAACCTCAGTTTTAATTATGATATCATAATAATGAACAAAATCCATGTTATATGAAGATGAATCTTAATACATGTTATAAAACCATAATCTAAGTTAATGATGTAACCTAGGGTTAATATGTGCACAAAAAGGATATGGAACCTAATGTTTAGATGATGAACCTTGATAATGAGATGTAATCTGGAAAATGACATCAGTGAGATAATCATAAGATAAGAATACAAGTAATCATGAGAATATCATAATGAGATAAGCAAACCCTAATATAAACACGATTAGGGTTAAGATGAGATATAATAGGATGAGAACATGATGATAGTTTATGGTCTTGTCTTGATCAGGTTTGACTAAGCTTATAGTTTACATCAGTGATGTGGTTTAGTATATCTCTGATCAAGGTACGCTATTACCTCTTACTTGGCTTATTATACAATATGCTTGTGTTATATGTGTAGTAGAATACTTGGCATACGGTATTGGATGAAGTGATTGTTCTTGTATGATATCTTGCTTGATTTTCTATACTTATAGCTATGAACACTTGAAACATAACATATCTATTCCATTATATGAAAGCACTATATCTCTTTGGTAAGCATAGTGCTAGTGAGTGATCTATCTCTTTAGTAAGTAGATCACATGTACAATGATCTATCTCTTTGGTAAGCAGATCATAAGGCCTAAATGCATCTATCCCATTGGTAGGTAACCAAATTTCCACCTACAAAAGTACAGTAGCCAGAGGTGGAGCGTCGATCGACCTTGCTCCCCGCATAGTCAGAATCAGAATACCCAACAAGGTTACAGTGGCCATGTTTTTTATACAACAGACCTTTCCCAGGGGAGCTCTTTAGAATTTTGAGAATGTGACAAACTACATCCCAGTGACATTGTCAGGGTTTGTCAAGATATTTGCTAACAAGTCCAACTGCAGATTTGATATCAACACGAGTGACAGTAAGATAGATGAGCTTGCCAATCATGCGTCGATACTGATGGTGATCAGGATAAGCAGGAGAATTCTCATCATCCCATTTGGTGTTTGGATCCAGAGGAGTACTAGCAGGATTTGCACCAAGAAGACCTATTTTAGCTAGAAGATCCAGAACATATTAATGTTGAGATAGGCATAATCCAGAGGTTGATCGAGAAACTTCAATCCCAAAAAAGTAGTGTAAGGTGCCTAAATCTTTGGTGACAAAATGTTTCTCCAGATAATGTTTAGTCGCCTGAATGCCAGCAAGATCACTCCCTGATAGAAAGATGTCATCAACATATACAACCAAAATAACAATGCCAGAAGTAGTCTATTTAACAAAGACAGAATGATCAGATTGAGAATGTATAAAATGAATTTTTTGAAGAATGGTGCTCAGTTTATCAAACCAAGCACGGGGACTTTGTTTTAAGCCATAAATTGCTTTCCGCAAACGACATACTTTGGAGGACTCCCCCTGAAGCACAAATTTGGGAGGTTGTTCCATATAGACTTCCTCATGCAGATCTCCATATAGAAAAGCATTTTTCACATCAAGCTGAAATGAGGGCCAATCAGAATTAATTGCAACATAAATAAGTATGCAAACTGAATTCAGCCAGGCCACAGGTGAAAAAGTCTCAAAATAGTCGACGTCGTAAGTCTGTGTGTAGCCATTAGCAACAATCCTAGCCTTGAGATGCTCAATTGTGCCATCTGGTTGATATTTAATAGTAAACACCCAACGACATCCAACCGGAGAACAATCAGTGGGAGGATCAACCAACTCCCAAGTGTTACAATCAGAAAGTGCATGCATCCCAACTTCCATGTCCTGACGCCAAGCTGGATGTTTAAGAGCCTGAGAAGCATTTTTAGGAATAGAAACAACAGAAAGAGCAGTAGTAAAATTGATAAAGTTAGTCCCTAGCTGAGCAGTAGTATATAAATTCCCAATCAGATGTTTGGTACATGTTCTAGTATCTTTCCTTAAACTGATAGGAATATCTAAGTCAGAGAATACCTGAGGTGATGACTGATCTGGCATTGAGGAAGAAGATTCAGGAGGGGCCATAGAGGGATTTGGTCGACCTTCCCTCTCTAATGTTTAGTGATTTTTTCATCCCAAAGACCAAGTTGTCGGCTTTTGGCAGTTTGTATTCCTAGGATTCCTTCCTTTAACCAATTCGAAACATGGTCTTCCTCTCGGAAAGGGTCAAGGGATGTAGAGGTGGCATGTTATCAGTCTATACATTTTCCACATATGTCACAACCCTAGACGCCTCCCCCTTGCCTGATGTTCGTCAAAGATGTCTTGATCTTCGACCAAGCTAAAGGCTAGATCCTGGGGTAATCCAGGAGACCCTTAAATGTTATGAGTGTTCATTTGGACAAAGACTGAATAGTGACAAATCATTCATTCTTGTAGGGAAGTCCCACGAGCAGCCCCATTCCTTCTCCACTGCATTTGTAGGTGTGAGCCTCCATGATGGGAACCTATCCTATCTCAACTTGCCGCTTCTTGCAGACTGAATGAAGGTGGCTCACTATGAGCCCTTAGTGTCCAACATTACAACACATCTTTTTAGAAAGGGTGACTCCTCTCCATGGTAGGACACCTTACCCTGATAAGGCACGTCTTAATCTCCATCTTGGTGTATGCTTTGGCTTCGGCCATTATCCCCCCTCTCCTCCCTCCAATGCATTGATCTCCACATGGCTTACTTTCTTAGGTCAAGGTTAGACAACTTCTAGATGCTTTTGTGGTCAACCATAAGAGGAGAAGAAATTCACATATTCAGAGAGAGTGGCACATCAAACTTCCTTTAGGAGAAGTCAAGACCATGGATCACGCCTATATTACAAGGAGCTAGAACCATGACACAGGTCCTCTGCACTAGGCCTCGATGAGCATCCTCTACCTCTTTGTCTTCCTTCTAGGATTCATCCTGCATATCCCAATTCATTTGGAGCACCAGATGTAAGGGTCGTTATGAAGGTACAACCAAACAACCCCAATGCTTATGGTACCCATTTATGGCCATGGTGTCAAGTGTTTGGAAGGTCGTCTTCTTCCATGAAAACTTACAGGCCCTTAAGAAGCATTTTTCGGCCCATGATTTCTCACCCCCACAATTTTAGGAGAGGCCCCATCCCCTACAAGAATTCCAAGACCAGCGGTAGCAGGAGAAAATACGAGAATTGGTCGGCCTAATCTGCACAATTCACACAATTGGCTTCACAAAATAAGGCTTTGTTGAGCACATTTTTTGAGTTTTTTGGGGGTATATTCTCTGTACAACTATACACTAGCATCTAGGCAATTTTCAAATTGTTGGCACCTTCATGGAATTTGGGATGTGTGCTTTTTCCATGTCTCGCATAGGACCGTTGGTGTCCTTTTCTATGCTTTTTGGCAAGATGAATACGATCTGATCCATCAAAAAATAGATTCAGAGCCACCTAGCTATTGATGCACTATTCATTATTATCATATCCACCAAAAAAAAAGATTCAGAGTCACCTAGCTGTTGATGCACTATTCGTTATTATCAGCCTTGGCGCTAGCTATTGATGTAGCTACAAGTCGGGCACAACTTGTAGAAACCAGAAAGAGACATGCCAAGAGTACTAGAAACCCAAAACCCATTTTCAAGTTGAATTACCAAATCTTGTATACTTTAATACCCATCAAACTAATGAAGATATAAATGTATATTTACTTTTAGTCATAGTTACAATAAACCTCTTGTAGTATTAACGTCTCTCCATTACTTCCATCTATGTTTTTGGTTTACCTCAGAACCATCAAATCCAAAATTCCATTAATTAAATTTTATGTTGCTGAGAGGGTTGCTAGTTTTCTAATATTTCAAAGGTTTATAAGGGAGAGAAATTTAACAAATAGATGCCCCTCAAATTTCTCTCTCTTATGATTTTCTCCTTTTTTATTCAATTATAGTAACTTCCAACTACACGCAATCCAGCTCTCCATCCAAATGCTTCCTTTATTATATGTAATGCAGATAGCCTATAGATCTAGTCAGTGCTCAAGCTCAGCATCGTGGTAGAGAGCCTATTCAGGTTTAATACTTATATATTAGTCACTTTGGAGTTTATTCAATTATAAAGAGTGAATTGTTGAGTTTTAGTTTAATATTTTATTTGTTTTATTTATATATGTTATGCAATTATATCAGGCATTTGTGTGTGTTTGTCAAAGTTGCAAGGCTTCAATCTCTTAATAACATCAGTCATGGGATATTTTTTTAGGTTGACTTGGTTAATGGAATTTACTTATTTTTGCTGGCGAGGAAGTACGGTTGTCTCTATTGTCTCTTTTATTTAGTTGGGGAGGGGTTCAGGTATGTACATTCCAATTGACCAACACACCCATCAAAATTATCTATGATATACTTGTACACTATCCTAAATGGCAGTAGCAGTATTGATTGCAGCTCTCAGGAACTCCTCTTGCAGCACTTAATGATATTCATGAGTAAAATATTAGATTAGTTGAACGTAAGAAAGAGCTTAAGTATATATGTATATATGTAGGTTACATGGAACTATATATGAGTAGATTTGGTGAGAGCTAGCACAATGCTAAGACAGCCATCACACTAATGCAATACTGTTTCATACCTACTTGGAAGCGATTCTTTATCTTATAATTGATTGTTTTTTTTGGTCGAGCCTTATAATTGATTGTATGTTTAACATAACCTTGTCTTTATAGAAGCCAAACTATGCATTGTCTTCAGTGAAGTCGCAAATATTCTGGGTGCACAAGTAAGCTATGTTCTTTGATTAGAATTAACTTGTGCATCAGACTTTTGTACCATTTCATTACAACTATTGATTTTTATTTTCAGAGTTCAAATATATATGAAGGAAAAGAAAGAACTCAACCTTTGGCATTGTTCTAGACATGTATAGTTCTTATATAAGGACAAGATGGAACTTAAATTTTTATATTGTTCGTATAGTTATGGCCCTGAATATATGAAGGAAAAGAAATCAATTTGTTTTCTCACATCATTCAAATCTTTATGGTTTTGAAGGTACACGATTGTCTAAACAATGCATAGTTTAATCTCTACTTAATCTTAAAAAAACACACAATCTGCAACCTCATGTCTAGATTGGAATTTGCATTAGAGTAATGAGTTTCTTACACATTATTCTGCATATTATACTATATTTCTGATGTTTTTAGCTTGGGATTTGCAGGACATATGGGCTAAGATGATTGCAGCGACTGTCATGTTATATTGTTGTTTGTCAAGTGGACCACAGACTGGGATCTGGAGGTAAAGTAACTACACAAACAACTAGCTCCATCCATTGTTGATCTAGCTCAGTATCTTCAGTTATATTACAAAACTTTTTACTAGCTTGCTACAATGAGCACCTCACTACATATAAATTTTTCCTTGCACCAGCCACTATATTCTAAAAGTCTGGAGTAGAGAGACCAAGAGAAAGCATCATGGAGTAAGAAGCACCAAAAACACCCCAACCTTCGACATCTTATCACGTTAAAAAATGCAGCAAGTGAGCGATAATAGAAGTTGCAATGTTTTCTAGGAGGTCTATCCACATGCTGACAGCAAGAAGCATTCAAAGAGGACTAGGATTGTATTCTTTATTCTAATGTTTTATATAAACTAAAATAGTACATTTTTCTAGTTTATGTACGTGAGTGGAAGTGATGTATGCGAAAGAAGACGTGTATCAACAATAAATATTCAATAATATACTTTTTTTAAGTTCCAGATTCTATCAGCATTGTCTTTACAATAACTTATGCCATGTCTAGTATGTTTTCAATGAAGAATCAAATAATGTGGATTTCACATCTCTTTTAGCAAACCAATTGGTATCATTATCCAATATTATTGAATTGACTTCCGGCATCATGCAATGACGGTTTTGGTGTCATTTTTCTGGCCGTATACAGTTGATTCTGACATCTATGCCATGTCATTTTTTATGATTTTTTTTCCAGCATATTCCAAGATGCAGTAATACTTTCAATGACATGGTTTTAAATGACATAGTTTCAGCATCTTAAAAATACCGAAAAATGTTAAAACCGGCATAAAGCGGTAATGTCTCTGGCATTTTTATGTGCCCAGAAAAATGAGTTTTGCCGGCATCTTTATTATGCCGAAAGCTTTTCCCGGCACGCTTTTTGACAACATTTTTCCGTCATAAGAAATAATGCTGGGAAATTATAATACCGGCATGATTATAGACCTTTCACGGCATTTTATTATGTCGTGAAAAATGATATTTGTTGTAGTGCACAATTAGGGTTTACTATTCATCCCAATTAGGGTTTTGTATCACATTACCCTGAATTAGGTTTACTCATGTCATCACCATTAATTAGGGTTACTTCCTTATCCTAGATTAGGATTACACCTATCTTTTCCCTAAATTAGGGTTAAGGTTCATCAATCTTCTTGATTAGGGTTTCATGATCTCTTTATCATGGATTATTCCCAAAAATTCATATTTTATTCACATTGAATATGTTGAGGCTTAACCATCACATGATTATCATACATGTATGGATTCCTCTCTCTCTCTCTCTCACTCATCCTTTCTAGAATGTTGACTATGTCAAACTTGATTAGATTAGGTTAACCAATCCTTCAATTAAGTACATTCAATTAGGATAGACATAATATATTAAAGTATTGCTTATTTAAGCTTCAAGGATTAACTCGCCTAATGTTACCAATCACTTGGTACCTTAAAGGTGCAACCCTAGTGGTTTCCCATGAGATAAATTAGTAAAAATTATAGGGTCAATTGATCCTTCGTCACGATAAGTTTTCAATTGATATAATCACATTGAATCACTAAACGTTCTTGACCCTTTTACTCCCTAAACGGTTTGAAACCGTTTGGGCAAGAAGTGTGTTGAAACCGATTGGACTTGGATCTCCAAACGGTTTGAGACCGTTTGGACCCAAAGGGTCCTGAGACCATTTGGACAGACCGTTTGGTCCAAACCCTCTCAAAACTGAATGGACCAAAAAGGTTCTTCAACACTTAAACAATTCAAGGTTTCAATCAAAGAACCGACTATCAATTGAATCCTTGATTCATTCATCAATTGAACTAGTGAATCAGCCTTTAATTGGACCATCAATTATGGTTTTAAACCCAATTGAACCAGGATTTATAATCAAGAAACCTTCAATTAGGGTTTTGAAATCATTGGATTGATCATCAAATTAGCTATTGATTGTATTTCAATTTGATATCTCTGGATCTTCAAATACGAAACCATACTCAACCCTAGACCTACAAATGGTCTTTGTTGACCTCCAAACGGTCTTGAGACCGTTTGTGTTAATCAACCCAAGATATTAAATCAACCAATTGAAATTTCAGCACTTAACTCGATTAGGGTTTCTAATTGGAGGATTGTCCATATATTGAATTAATCAATTGGATCCATTAGATCATCATACAACATGTACTAGGGTCCTGACCTCAAATGGTCAACCCATCCAAACGGTCAACCCATCTAAACGGTTTGGGATCCAAACCTCCAAACGGTTTGGTGAAACCGTTTGGACCAAGGTCTTAAAACTGTTTGCCTAGGATATTTTTGAGGTGTGTGCTTAGGATGATTTCATCATCATCAAGCTATGACCCTTCATATTTTTCTATAATTTTCATGGTGGTTCTATCGATTTGATCAAGTGAATTTCAAGAAGAACAAATGATCAACAATTGATAAGGAATTGAATGCAATAACAATAGTATGGGTTCAAGTTATAAAACTCACCTCCAATTGAGCTTCAAAGATCCAAGCTCACATCAACAATGGTGGATGCAACTCCTTTCACTATTCCAAGTCTCATCCTCAAGCTTTGAGTGAAAAGGAATGGTTAGAATTGAAGATGTGATCGAGATAAGAAGAAATCATGCATTGATTTTCGATTTCCACCATGGAATTAAGGGGAAAGGAAGTCAAGAAGCTTACCAACAGGTTGGGGGTGGTCCTCCTGATCCTCCAAAGCTCCCTTGGTCGTTTTTCAAGCAAAGAGAAGAAGTGGATTTGAAAAAGCCTTTGATTTGAGTTGTAAAAGGTGTTTTTACAAGGAAATCAATGAGAGAGAAAATGCCTTATAAAAATCTTTTAATTCCAAAATTTGTGCCACCTCTCCCCCTTAAATTCCTTGCATGCAAATATATCTTCCTCACCTCCAAATTCCTCTCCATTATCCATGAGTTAAAGGAAAATAAATTAAGCACCTTAAATCATATAATACTAATATCCATAAGTTAGTGGATATTTCTTTTTCTTTTCTTAATGTGAGTGGGTTCTCCACTCACGTAGATATTTCAATTGCCTTTTCAAGGCACAAGGATGTACACACTTGTTTATTTTCAACCAACACAATTTTTCTTGAAGGGCAATCCAATTAATATAATTATTTTTGCATTAAATTGAATTAGGGTTCCCATTATGCTTAAATCTTGATTATTTTAATATTAAGATTCTCTCTCCTTCAAAGTGATACAAATGAGACACCCCTCTCATTTTCTTTGCTCTTCATGATGCCAAGAAATATTAGGAACTATTTTGAAGTGGTAATTTGCATATTGAACCCTAGGTTTTTGGTAAATTGCATATTATACCAAAACTAGGTTTTAATGCACCAACATTGCTTTGTCAGCTCTTTCTTGGTACTCAGGCTTTCACAAGCCATACCTCTACATCATATTCATTCTCATGATGCTTTAACACATGAGGAACATTTAATCATGTAACATTTGCAAGTTAACCCCTCAACTTGGGTAATTTGCACTTTAGTCCAAAATAAGCAAACATTGCTTCAACATTATTAATTGAAACATAAGTTCCTCTTGAGCCTTAATTACTTTTCAAAAAATAAAATTAAGGATCTAATTATTTTGCTTAAGCAAAGCTCTCAGGGTTAAGACATAACCCAGGTCAGGGATGTTACACTAAGTCTGCTCACTTTCTTCCTGTTAAGTCAACCTTTGATGTCCCGAAGTTGGCTAAGATATATGTGGATGACATAGTCAGGTTGCATGATATCCCAGTTTCAATTATATCTGACAGAGATCCTAAATCCAAATCCAAGTTTTGGGATCAGTTGCATTGTTCTTTGGGCACAAAATTCAGGTTCAGTACAACTTTTCACCCATAGACGGATGGTCAGTCAGAGAGGACCATTCAAACTTTTAAGGATATGCTGAGAGCATGTGTCTTGCATTTTAGTGGAAGTTGGGAAGAACACTTGAGCCTTATAGAGCTTGCATACAACAACAGTCACCATTTTAGTCTCGGTATGGAACTGTATGAATCTTTGTATGGTAGAAAGTGTAGATCACCCTTATGTTGGTATGAGGTAGGTGAAAAGCAAATTCTTGGACCAGAGATAGTGGATTTGACCACTGAAAAGATTACCGTGATTAAAGAATAGTTGAAAGTTGCACAGGATAGGAAGAAGAGCTATGTGAGAAGATATGTAGACCTCTTGAGTTTGAAGTTGGTGATGAAGTGTATCTGAAAGGTACACCATGGAAGGGAGTGCAGAGGTTTGGTAAGAGAAACAACTGACTCCTAGGTTTATGGGCACACATCCTATAATTGAGAGGATTGGACATGTAGCCTACATGTTGAATTTGCCATCCAAGTTGGCTAATTTACATGATGTGTTTCATGTATCGATGTTGAAGAAATGTTATCTTGGTACAGAGAAGATAATGGACCCAGAACCTACACGGCTCAGATCAGATGTGTCCTATGTTGAAGGACTAGTACAGATAGTTGATCGAAGGATCAAGAAGCTTAAGAATCACGAGATACCATTAGCGAAGGTTCTTTGGAGGAACCACAACCTAAAAGAAGCCACATTGGAGCTTGAGTCTGAGATGCGTAACAAGTTTCCTTTTCTCTTTTAGGAATTTCAAGACGAAATTCTTATAAGGGAGAGAGATTGCTACAACCCACATCTAGGTTAGTTAGAGAATACCTCAATTAGCGTGAAGTACCTTGATTAGTACAAAGTATCTTGTTAAACATTATGATTAATCAAGATAAGCTAATATGTGAATAAATAGTTGAGATTGAATCATCTGAGGTAATTAATGATAATTGTAGTGTTAATCATTATGTTAAATAAGTGCCCAAGAAGCGATTAGTATTTTGATTAGATGAGATAATCTTATTAGGATGATTTCTTTCTTTGAGGGTGTAGAGGACCTCGCACGTGAAACATTTCAAGAAGAATCATCCAAATCGGACCTCTGAGGCAATAATTATGCCATTTTCCATTTCCTTGGATGAATTCTGTAATTTTCCCAATTTTTGGTTTAATAACCCCACAATCCTTTTATCCCTTATCCTTTCTTCTTGATCGATTCAGACACCGCCTAAGCGGCTCTTAGAAGGGGCGCGATCCCAGCAGAGAGGGAGATTCGAGGGGCGATTCTTGGCTCCTTGGTTCCAATTCAACAACATGACCCTCATCCACCTTCTCCTTTCCCTTTTCTTCTTCCTCCAACCTCGCCATACATAGCACCCCGACCAGCCAGAGAAGGCCGGCCAGCAGTAGCAATCTGCCAGCCCTTGTGGCGCCGACCAGGGTTCATTGGGCGCAGCTAGCACCATGGTAAAGGTGCCTTCGACCTCGGCCAAGAGGGAGGAGTATGCATCCATAGCTATCAGTTGTGTTTAGGCACCAATCGTGGCGCCCTAGCTACCAAAAATGGTGCCCCAGCCAGTCCGAGCTATGGCTGTTGCAGCCATGGCTTTGTGTCACCTTGGGCATGAGCTAGCACTCGAATTTGATGCCAACGAACTCACCTTGAGGTCCAGACCACAAATCTGCAGCCTCCCAAGCCTCGAGCAACTCCTAGCTGAGCTCTTCTCCAAGATGATCATTCCCGTGTTGAGTAGTTGTAAGCGGCAAGTTTAATTTGGGCAAATCCAAGGTTGAAGATGACTTATGTATGCCCAGAAACTGGTCTCTGGAGGCAATTCAAGTCGGATCCGGAAGTTTTAAACCCTGGTGAGTAGGATTTCACTCACTATGCAAATCAGAAATTTTTGGTAAACTGTGTGTTTTTAGATGATAACAGTATTTATCAGGAAGTATTTGGCGTCGCCCAACTTTTTATTTCATAAATCACTTCTTTAAGCTTTGATATGATCTAGTTTAGCATCTGATCAGTGTGGATTGGACCAGTGGATTTGCATGGTTCATCGGAACCTAAATCGCTAAGTGTGAATGTTGAAATTAGTAATACACGACCGATAATGGTACAGTTTGGGTATAAACCCAGGCAATACATATTTTGTAAATTTTCAGATGCAAGATTTCAAAGAAAATACGATAACATAAAAATATGCAATAAAACCCTAGTTGCATGCTTCTTGTTATGTTAATGTGTGTGAATTAACATTTACATGAATTGGCACATTTCTCTGAGATATTACTATAAATTCTCAAGTATTGTTAATAATTCATGTTATGGTACATAAGTAACTCTTAATTGAGTTATGTGATGCACAAATCAGGATTACGGCTAATGTGCACGTTCTTCGAGAAATTTTGGATAATTGTTAAATGTTACAGATGATTTCTCATATGTGAAGTAAATTACTCTTATCTGTGCAATAAGATGTTAAATTGCATGAATTTAGTATGTATGTGCCAAATTGATTTTGGTTTGGATTATTTATGAATTTTAAATCTATCTGCATGCATGATATAATGATTACTCAGTATTTACAATGAATTTGAGTATACTACTCTATCAGTTCTGGAATGATATTGTATTGTGATTTGAACTGCAACCAAATTGATGAGGTACCATAGAGATACCAAAGTCCAGAACAAGTAAGAGAGAGATGCAATGTAGTAAGATCTTTTCTATAGTAATAAAATATTAGATTAAGGGCCCTGACACCGTAGAACCCCTTTGAGAGGTCTGTACCTTAGGGGTGAAATGACCTACCCTGGCGGTGCATCCAATATATGGGGGTCAGAACGCACACACAAAGTGTGCGGGGAGACGAAGCCCTTGAGGAAGTCTCCTAAGAGAAAATAGGTTACCCAACATGAACTGGACGTCCTGGTGGTAACCCAGAGATACCCATAGAGCATACCAAGTTGAGGCCCATAGAGCGTCTCAGACCCTCCGCCTGTGTACTCAGCTAGAGGAGGAGTCCAGTTTATGGCACCATAGCATGCCGAGGCCAGAGACCCAGAGTTCCTACAGTAGACCAGGACAGCAGTCAGACTTAGCTATCCCGGGGTGTCAGCTACGTCTTGTACGGTGGGATCGTAGTTCGCTACGAGTCTTCATATGTGGAGTACACTGCATATGATCAGGGCATAAGATAAAATATGTTCATATAGGTTCACATAGTTTTTATAAGTTAAAGAGTTAAGAAAGATATGAGTTAGCTTCACTTGTATCTACAGCTTTGCATCAATTGTTATCATAATGAAATGTTGACATCTTCTGTTTTTTAAATTAAATTGCTTAGACCTGCTCAATGTAGTATTTCTTACATATTATTCCAAATAATAAACATAAATGAGTTATCTGTGATGGTTTGGTGAAATTCTATTCACTGAGCCAGCAGCTCACCAACCTACTGAAACAATTTTCAGGTCAACGTCAGCACGAGGAGGCTGAAGGATCGTATCACCCAAGTACATAGAAGGTAGTTAGTAGTTAGTTAGAGGTCTCTTAGTCCTTTCCCCTTGTTCCTTGGGCATGTGGTGGGTTAGAGAGAGTATTTTGTGGTAAAATATATAGTTAGTTTTCAATTATCTGATGTGTTTTATAGTCTGCATGAGAAATGTAATATGTCATGTAAACTTGTTTTTATTCTTAGTAAGGTTAATGGAAAGTCGCTTCCACAGTTTTATTATAATTTGATGCTATTCAAGTTTTATGGTTTTCATTTAAGTTAATCTAAGTGATCAAGAAAAGAAAAAGTTAAGAGTGGTTTACCGAGGGTGACTCCCCAGTCTTTAGGGTCATTAGAGATGGCACGAAGGTTGGGGCGTCACATTAATCATGTAGTGCCCTGTGTCGTAGAACCATCTTCAGTGTCAGAACTTGTTGGATGGTGAAATGAGTATTCCTAAGGGAAACTCAGAGCGCATATTGTTGAGTATGTGGGGGTGGTAGGTTGAGGATATATCCTTGTCATCCACAATGCATATTGTGGAGGTTGGCTATGGTCATTCCTCATACATCTGATGTGATTGAGAATGGTTGCGGTCGTGTCTCAGTGATAATAACATGATGTGATTAGAGGACAACTGTAGTTGTACCTCAATGATTGGGTTTGAATACCCTGGTTTCTAGTGTCGTGACCTATACCAAGGGTGGACTAGTGGTTAGCAGCTTGACTCTATGTCACTATGGTGGCAGCTTTGACTGATATGTCACTGCCTTTTTACTCGTACTGACTGAGGGGAAGAGAACTTAGGATACCGACATTCCTAGATCTTGTACGGAACCGAATATCCCTTCGCAGGGGTTAGTTGGACTTTGAATGATACGGTTTAAATTTGCCAAGGCATAATAAAAGATATAATACAGCCATATAGCATATCTGTTTAGGGTTATACACGATGCTTCATATTGGATGATAACCCTTATTTGTTCTCTTTACATAAAGATGATGCTTAGTGAAATTAAGAGATAGTAATTATACTTATGTTGTGGATATGCAAAAGATTGCAAATTTGTACATACAGTAGTCATGCGTATGTTGATATCTATACTGCTACTTCTTATTATAATTAGGATGCTAGCTATATCATGTTGTTAGTTATGTTTAGCATTCTACCCATGCCTCTATAATTAGAAATCCATATACTGTTAATCATGCTTATGAAAATACTCGTTCTTATGTTGATATCTCTTCTTATGATATTGATTTATTCAAACTATTAGACATGCTAATGTTGTTAGATATGCTCATGATGCTAGATATGCATATGCTACTGAATCACTTATATTGTCAACAAGATAAATGATGATAGTATGTCTAATGATGATAGTTATGATCTGCTCCTTTATGTATTTTTTTAATCATCAGTACTACTGAGATTATTTGTTATATTTGATTAAATTTCTTAGCTTTTTAATTACATAAAAATGTTGTAATCAATAAACGTTATAGGAGGTTATATCTATTGTTGGGACTGGGTCTCACCCTTCTGGTTCGCCACATTTTTTTAGGTAATCGATAGTGACGAAAACAAACTTGTGGCAGCAAAGAGGAACTATAGTAATGAATCTTTGAGAAAGTTGATTAGATGTCTAGTGTGTCCTAGAGTTGTCTCTGTACTCTCAGGTCTGGGCAGGAAAATTTTGTATGTGGCGTTTCAAATGAATCGGACTTTTGTTAGCATATTAATGTGTGTTTATGTGGCATATACAAATATTGTTCTCCTTTGTATATATGTGGTGGCTAAGACGATAGAACAATTTGTATCAAATTCTTGTCATAGTATGTATAAAAGAAAGATGTTGGGCTCTTATGCAAATGTTTCTGAGCAGATGCTGATGTTGAAATCGGTTTTAATTTACCCATATTTTTGGGTATGTGGTTAATTGGTGATTGATTGAGTTTTATGTTTTGAGTAATCTCATTTACTGTAACGGGTTCTCACTGTTATCCTCTCTGCTCTGACGACGACGTCCTGCGTGGGATCTTTTGGTGTTGCATTTTCTTCATCTGGGCTGTTGTTCAGATCGAAGACCTTCAACAACGTGTTAGTTTTCTTTGTCTTGTTATCTCAATGAGTTCCGTACTGTGGAAAAACTTCTTTCTCCTGTGGTTCAGCCATCAGAGAAGATTTTACGTTGGCACTTTCTTCCTTCAATGCTGCTCCTGCACCAGTTCCCCCCGGGTATCGTCATCTTTGTCAGGGCTCAAAGGCCTTAAGGAAGTGTGCGATGTTGAAGGGCTCGTCATACGCTTGGTCTTCTTTCTCTACCGCCAGGCGTCAATTTCTTATCATTTGACTTCTAGCTGACGGCGTTCTTCGTCTAAGTGTTGGCACTCCTTCTTGAGGTTGTCTAACACTTCCTTGTACCCTTTTCTCATCAGCTCCTTATCTTCCCACATGGCATCCCTCTCCTTCCTGAGGTCTACCATCTCCTTAGTGAGAGTCTTTACTGCCCCCATTAGCATGTTCTGGGTGTTGATCACACCTTATATGAATTGAGAAAGCGCTTCAGTCCTCTTGTTCTATGTTTGTACCTATGTAGTTAGTGTACACAGGGTGGAGGTAATATTTTTATTCAATTTAGAAGTTTGATGCATGTGTTGCCACATGACATCAAACTTGTTTCCCAATACATTACCGAAGGTGTGCGGGCGGTGCTGTTGCGGCTCCACAGATGTTATCGATGATCTTGGCTCCTTTGGTTGTGGATCTGGTATAGTAGGGTTGGGGGTGCTCTTCTCTGGATGTCCCAGTATTTGTAGGATTTATTCTACGATCACGGGATCTGGTACAACCTCAAAGTCCTCACGTCTTCGGTTAGTTTCTTGTTCAGCCTCAACATGCTAATCTATTGTTGTAGATTCAAGGATTGCATGTTCTGCCTCTTCTATGACTATGGCTTCAGGTTGATGCCCCTCACTCGTTGCCATTTCGGTTTTGAAGTGTGGTAAGGGCGGGCTCGGGGTGACAATCTTTCTAGTAATCTTCTTCTTTCTTATCGCCAGCTTCTTTCTTTTCTCATGGCTTCTTTATCTCTATCTCTAGAGATTTCGCTTTGTCTCCCTTCTTACTAGCAGTAGATGATGGGTTTGTTGTAGTACAGATACCCCCAAATACATTTTATCTACATCTTCTTGAGAGGGCCGCATCTTATTGGCGTCGTAGTACGCCATTTCTGGTAGGGGGAGGAGCGTCTTGGAGCAGCTTTGCTTGTAGAAGAGCTTGTTTCCCTTATGTACCAAGATCCTTGTGTTGATGAGGGACTTTATGTTGATCTTTGTGTGCCCCTTCATCTTTTTGTACCTCATCAACAGGTCTGCATCCTTGAAATGATATGCAATTTTCATGATTTGCCCTCCCATTCAGAATTCTTTAGTTTGTTTAGCCTCTCGTCCCACTGTTGTTGATAGGTGTTCAATGAGAATCCTTCCTATATTCATTGGACTCTTATTCAACATGGACCGGATAACAAAGAGATCTCCTTTTATCACACTCCCGGTCTTTGATCTTGTAAATATAGTGTTGGTAGTGATCTTCTGCATCACCAAATGAAACACGATGTGATGAGGGTCGCCTTGGAGTTCTTGAAGTTGTGTTCCTGGTCCCCTGTCATCTTTTCCCACATCTTGTGGCTTCTATACTCGATCATTTCCTTCTCTCCAGGCACGAAAGAGCAGGCATGTGCTTCCTTAGTCATTCTTGTAAATATGATGTTCAACATTGCCTCTGGGATTGTGTGAGTCTTCCCCTTGAGTCTCACTTCTAGCTTGAAGTCATCACTTCCCTTGTTGCATTCCCCGTCACTGACTGGGAATTTCTCTAGGGATGACAGGAACTTCATTGTCAATTGTGTTAGCGAGGGGGGTTCGGAGGTGTATAGGGTATGTAGGTTCACACCTTCCAAGAAGTTGACTACCCTATCGTAGACTCCCATCTTCTTAAAGTATTCGACATCTAGGTATCTGGTAGGCTTGAACCCCTTGGCCTGTAGCAACCAGTCGAACTGTGACTAGTGTATAGAGTCTCTAGGCATGAAAGCTGGTCTTTTCCTGTCCAGGGCCACCTCCTCATTCTCTTCCACCTCCTCATGGGTTGTTTCTTTCTCCTGCCCCTTCATCTTCTCTACAGCAGTCACCTTTCTCTTTTTACTGCCCTCGACTTCCTTGGGTTCATCCTTCCTCTTCTCCAATTTCTTTAGTTCAGCTGGTGAAGGTTGATATTCTAAGGCCTCCATCTTAGATGTACTAGGGGACTCCTCTGACTCTTCTGGCATCTTGTAGGCCAGGATGTAATCATACTTCTTTTTCATTAGTTATAGCTAGAGTCTCTTTGTCGGGCAGAGGTTTGGATTGTCTTTTAGTGCATTTGTGATCTTCTCAAGGATTTCCTCAACCCCTTTAGTAAAGTCACTTTCCTCATCAAGGTATCTTCAGTTGAGGTAGACATTCTAAAATTTTCACATGAGTTTTGTTGTTAGCATAATTGAATTAGCCTTTAATTACTCATAATCAATTTTATTTTATTATCAAGTATATCTATATGTGCATATATATTTCTAGTTCGAAATTTCCTTTCTTTTCAGAGGACCACAACTACAGTCATAAGCAAGAGGTGAGCCGCAACCACGGTGTCACAGAGCATGAGTATCCAATAAAGAAAATGATAGGCTGCAACTACGGCATGGGGTGCAGCAATCGCGGGCAGTTACATAAGAAATGAGTGGTGTCACGACGCGGCCAAGAAACATCACGACCGCGACCATGGTCGGTTGATACTCGACCAATCTCTTTACACTTAAGGAATGTCGTGACTGCTGCCAAGGATAGGACATCGTGATCGCGGCTCAAGATCAACTGTTCGATTAGAGAAGACGATAGGTCCAAAACCTAATTCGCGAAACCATCAGCCAAGGCGGCAGATACAGTGATCAAATCGCATTCCAAAATGCTAAACTAGGTTGAATCAGCGTCATAAAAGTCACAAATGGGGCAAGATGCCAGAGAACATCATCGAGCCAATTAAGGCGGAGCCGTGGCAGTTACAGTGGCATTCTCTAATTGATAGGTCACTAAATGCAAGAGAAAATGGCGAGGCACGAGAAAAATGCCAAATTGTAGTCGATGATAGTCGAGAAATCATCGGGTTAGTACCTTGGTTCAATTAAACTACACTAAACGACATCGGAGGTAGAGGCAGGGCTTGCCACGGCAGAAGTGTAGTTTAAGTATATATACCCTAGGGGTGCTACGACCGCGGCATGAGGATCGCTGTGACCACAGCCTGGGGATTGTCGTGACCATGGGATTGGTCCTTCTTTACATGTGTCGTGAATGTGGCACATATGTCACGACCGTGGTGTACCCCTCCTCGACCGCTGTTCAAGCCATGACCGCGGTCCAAGTCGCGACCGTGGTCCTTCCAAACCAAAATAACTTGAAACTAAATAAAGCAAAATGTGTTCTTCCAAATAACCCTATTAGGTAGAGAAATACTAAAAACCAAGAAATAATTACATCTTACTAGAAAAAGGGAAACTAAAATATAGGAAAGTGAGAGGTGCATAGCTCATAGTACTAAAGTATGAGATAGAGGAAAGCATGAACTAATGAAAACAACAAAGAGTTGGGTTGCCTCCCGAGAAGCACTTGTTTAAAGTCTTTAGCTCGACTTTCTCTCTCATACTGTCTTCATTCTCCTTCCACTGGTGTAGTTGCTTCCTCATTCATTCCACTTGTTGATGGGTTGGGTTCCTTCAAACTGAGTTATGTTCTCCTTACGAAGGCATGGTCTTCATAGTATCTTTTCACTCTTTGTCCATTCACCATGAAGGTTCTCGTCTTTTCTCCTGCTATCTCCATTACCCCTGATGGGTATATTTTCACTACAGAAAAGGGACATGACCACCTGGTTCTCAACTTCCCTGAAAATAGCATGATGTTGGAGTTGAACAAGAGGACCTTGTCTCCTTCATGCACATCTTTGTTCTTTAGGTGGGCATCATACTAGATCTTTATCCTCTGTTTATAAAGTATTGCATTTTAATAGGCATGCAGTCTCAGCTATTTGAGCTCTTGGAGCTGAAGGAACCTTTTCTGACCAGCTTTGTCAAGATCCATGTTCAAAAACTTTATGGCCCATAGGGCTTTATGCTTGAGTTCAACTGGTAGATGACAAAACTTTCCATAGATCAACCTGTAGGGTGTCGTACCTATTGGTGTCTTGTATGCAGTGTGGTATGTCCAGAGCACATCACCCAGTTTCATGGACTAGTCCTTTCTTGTACGACTGACAATCTTTTCTAAAAAAAAATTGATCTTCTTGTTTGATACCTCAACTTGTCCCAATGTCTGGGGTTGGTATGGCGTTGTGACTTTATGCTTCACTCCATACTTCCTTAGCAGAGCTTCAAACTATTTCTCACTGAAATGTGACCCTCCGACACTTATGAAAGTGTGTGGCACTCCGAAGAATGGGAAGACAGTCTTCTCAAAAAGCTTAATGACTGCTTTGGAGTTGCATGTTTGGGTGGAAACTGCCTCAACCCATTTGGAAACGTAATCAATAGCAATAAGAATGTACTGATTTCCTTTCGACGACAGAAAAGTCCCCATATAATGAACTCCCCATACATCGAAGATTTCCACTTCCACCCCGTCTGACATTAGCATTTCATTTCTTTGACTTATGTTCCCTGTGAGTTGACATTCCTTGCATGTTTTGACAAATGACACAACATCATTGAAGAGCGTGGGCTAGTAGAATCCCAATTGTAGAACCTTTGTTGCTGTCCTCCCCCCTCCATGGTGCCCTCTATAAGGTTAGGCGTGACACTCTTTGAGGATTAGAGGAACCTCTTCTTCATGTATGCATCAACGGTAGAGGTTGTCAGAGCATCTCTTAAATAGTAGTGGGTCATCCCAATAGTAATTCTTCAACTTAGAGAATAACTTCTTCTTTTGATTATATGTTATATCTGGTGGAAGTTGTCCACATGCCAAATAATTACATATATCGACGAACCAAGGTAAGCTCTGCTCTTCTGATTGAGCCATTAGAAGAGCTTTTTCAGCATAGTTGTCATTCACAGGTAGTTGGTTTTCTTAATCAAAAATTATTCATGACAGGTGGTCCACGACCACATTTTGTTCCCTTATTATCGATGATTTCATGGTCAAACTCATACAATAACAACACCCATCTCAAAAGCCTTGGCTTGGTGTCCTTTTTCTGCATTAGGTACTTTATTGCCCTGTGATCAGTGTACACTCTTACCTTTGATCCTACTAAGTACGATATGAATTTGTCAAAAGAAAATACGATAGCTAGCATTTCCTTCTCGGTAGTAGTGTAGTTCACTTGGGCTTCATCCAAGGTTCTACTCGCATAGAAAATCACATGATGTTTCTTCTCTTTCTCCTGCCCTGGGACTACCCCGATGGTGTAATCACTAGCATCGCACATGATCTCAAAAGAAAACTCCCAGTCTGGTGCCTATAGGATAGGTTTCATCATTAATGCCCTTTGGAGGGTATTAAAGGCATCTAGACATTCAATGGTAAACTCAAACTCAACATCCTTTATCAACATATTTGATAATGGCTTGGCAATCTTAGAAAAGTGTTTTATGAACCTTCTATAATATCATGCGTGCCCAAGAAGCTTCATACTCCATTGACCAACTTTAGTGGAGGGAGTTTTGATATGGCTTCAATTTTTCTTAAATCCACTTCAATTCCTTTCTTCGTGACCTTGTGTCCAAGCGCGATACCTTCCTGAACCATTAAGTGACATTTCTCCCAATTTAGGACAAGGTGCTTTTCTTCACAGCACTGCAACATCAAAGATATATTTCTCAAGTAGGCTTCAAAATCCATCCCATATACAAAAAAGTCATCCATGAAGACTTCTACAATGTCTTCCAAAAACTCTAAAAACATGAATATCATATAATGTTGAATAGTCGTTGGTGTGTTACATAAGTCGAACGACATTCTTCATAAGGCGTAGGTGCCATAAATGCAGGTAAAGGTGGTCTTCTCTTGATCGTCAAGGTGAATAGGTACTTGTTAAAATCCTAAATATCCATCCAGAAAACAAAAGTAGTCATGATGAGCTAGTCGTTCTAGGACCTGGTCAAAAAATGGCAAGGGGGAGTGATCCTTCTTGGTGTCTGTATCTAGCTTGTGATAATCAATGCACATGCGCCAGCCTGACACTGTCCTCGTGGCGACTTCATCTCCATCTTCCCCTTGTATGATTGTCATTCCACCCTTCTTGGGTACCACATGGATAGGACTAACCCAATGGTTATCGCTTATTGTGTAAATGATTCCAACATCTCATAGCTTTATAACTTCTTTCTTCACAACCTCCTTCAGCATTTGATTTAGCTTCTTTTGTGGTTGATCCAGGGGCTTGGTTGTCTCTTCAAGGCAAATTTTTTGCATGCATAAAGTCAGGTTAAGACCTCTGATGTCTTCCTCAGAATACCCTATGGATTTTCTACGCAGCATCAGCTCATCTAGCAACTTCTTCTGGTCGTCTGTTAAGTTGGCATTGATAATAATTGGATTCCTCTCTTCTTTTTCTAGGAATTCATATTTCAACCCCTCTGGAAGAGGTTTTAATTCTGGACTGGGCTTTGACACTTCCTTCTCCTCATTTGTTTGCTCCAACAAAGTGTACTTCACTGTCTCAATTATCTCTTCATCGTCACTGAATTCTTCTTCAGGTTGGTTCAAGTAATCTAAGACTTCTACAACCTCTTGGCTCTCCATGGCAGGATCCTGGCTATTTAGAGCTCACATTAGGGGATCTACAATTGCTTTATCTTCTTGTACCTCTTTGCAATACTGATTGTATTTGTCCATGAAATAGATTGACTAAAATAGAGACGGTCTCCTCATGGAATCTTATACCTGAAAATCCAAGTGATCATTCCCTACTAGTAGTGTGATGATTCCTTTAGCAACATCTATTAAGGCTCTCCCTATTGCAAGGAAAGGCCTCCTGAATATCATAGGGCATTTGGATTCTTCGACCGTGTCTATCACCACAATATCACATGGTATGAAAAATTGTCCAACTCATATCGGAATGTCTTCAACTATTCCCATTGGCCTCGTGAAGGTATGTTCAGTTAACTCGATCCTCATCCCTGACTGTACCATGTCCATCAGCCCAAGCCTTTGGGCTAGAGTCAAGGGCATTAGACTGATGCTTGATCCCATGTCAGCTAACCCTTTTCTCTCCACATTATCTCTGACACAGAAAGGTATGTTGAATGCTTCGGGGTCCTTCTTCTTAGTAGGCAACTCAGCTTGAAAAAAAGCACTTGATATTTTTGCTAACTGAACAGTTTCAATGTGATCACTTATTCTTCTCTTTGTAATCAGGTATTTGAAGAACTTTGCATAGGTTGGCATTTTTTCTATTGCATCGAGAAAGGGCACATCCAAGTGTAGCTTCTTTACAGCTTCCATGAACTTTTCGCACCTCTTCTTCAAGTGTGCTTTTATCAATTTGTAAGGGAAAGGAACTCTTGGGGTGTAGGGATTTTTCTTCGAAAGGACATCTCCCAGAGGATCTGAGTTTTTTTCCTCTCCTTCCTTCTCCTTCTCATTTGGCCCTGCTTCTTTGCCACTTATAGCTTGTTTTTTCCCTTTTGATTCCTCTGTAGCCTTCTCATTCTCAGATTGCTGATTAGCATGACTTCATCCTTCTTCGATGTTGTTGGTATTAGCATTTTCCAACGTTCTCCCAGATCAGAGAGTAGCCATTTTGGAAGTCTCAGTATTTGATGGGATCTTCCCTGAAGGATTTTTCATTAGTTCACCTAGATGTGCAAGTTGTTGATCAATCTACCTCTAGTGAGTTTGCATATCCACCATTTGAGTTTGCATGGTAGTTAGTACTCCCGAATTTGTGAGAGCACTTTGAGTGAGTTGATCGTTCAATGACTCTTGCCTTTTTGTGAAGTCGAATAGTTGAGCAATCATGTCATCTTGGTTGTTGTCTTTAGCTTGGCTCAGCCCTGGGCCTTGTCCTTGCCCTTTTCGGCTCACATTTTTGTTCTGACCTTGATAGTTGTTCTTGTTCGTCCGGTAGCTAGTAGTCTTGGTGTATTGGGTTGGCACTCCTTTGTTCTCAAATCTAGGGGGTTTAGACAAACTACCCAGTTGATGTGTGTTCTTCGCAGCTTCTTTGTTGCCATAACTAAACCCATGATGGTCTTGTCATTTGAAATTAATTTAGGAGACATTCTCAGTTTCTTCTTCACTTTCACTTTTGTTGCTCTCCTATGGACGAGTATAGATATAGTTTTCAATTCCATGTCTTCCTTCTCCATAGGTAACACACTTCATAGCTTTCTCAGTATGCTTCTTACCCTTGGCTCCAGTATCTTTCAGCGGTTTGACATCGGTGGCAATTTTCTAAATTTGGGCTGTAATAGTTTCTAAGGTTTTAGCTTCAATAGATGGTCCTTCAGACCCTACTTTCTTCACCAATCCTCTATCATTCCTATCATAAGCCATGCCTACTTGCAGTGCAACTATGTTGTCTATTATCTTCATAGTTCTGCTCGGCTTCTTTCCAAAAAAGTCACTGCCAACAACTACGTTCAGCGAAGTCCTCTAAGTAGGAGTCAACCCATTTTAGAAGGTGGTCACTAGGAACCCCTTACAGTACTTATGGTGCGTACAATCCCCCTGATACTCTTGAAAGCATTCCCATGCCTCGTGAAGGTTTTCTCCTGGCTTTTGTGTGAAAGAAGTGATCTTCTGCATGTTGCAGATAGTTCTCTCAGTAGGATAAAACTTAGTAACAAAGGCATCTGCAAGGGGTCTCCACCCATCTATGGACTGGTGGGGGAGGTTGAGGTACCAGGATAGAGCCTTATCATCAAGAGAGAAGTTGAACCCGTTATAGTATATCACTTCTTGAGGAACTCCCTTCATCTTAATGGTATCACATATTTTTTGAAAGCATGGAGGTGATGGTATGGATTTTCACTTCTTGAATTCCCATGAAAAGGTTTGTTCTGGATCATCGAGATTACAACTAGTTTCAACTCAAAGTTTACTGCATTGAAGTGTGGGATGATGATCGAGCATCTGGATTCGTTGGCCCTAGTTGCTGCCAACTCTCTAAGAGTCTTTCCTTCTTCTTCATCTTCAATGTCACAGTGATTGTGATGGTGCCATCTATAGTGACGGTAGTGTCGTTCTTCATCACATTGTTCATCCTTGTGCCATTCTTCTTCACGATGTTCTTCCTCATGTTGACAGTCGTCCGAGTAATGACCATCTCTATCTTCATCTGTCCCTGATGGTGGAGGGTCATTCTGAATTCTCAAGTTCTGCTCATCCTCAGTGAGAGTACTGACTACGCGAGGCGGCATGGTGACTTGAGGTTAAGGTGAAAGATCGAATGGATCTTCTTCCCTTTGGGTTCCCTGAATAGACCGCATAGTTGAGTTAGAAAATTAGACATGTTAAAATGAACTATTCTACATGAATGTTGGGTAGCAGATTTAAAGGTTTTGTGCATTCAAGCTTATTAGTAAAGTTTGAGGCACGGGAGTATAGGGAGTGGACTCAAGTTCTTAACAGTGTCGTTTTTCCTTGTCCCTGACAACGACGCCAAAAAGTTGACCGGCCTAAATCGTGTGTCCAAAATGGAGCAGATCCAGAGTAGTCAGACTCTTAAGATAATAACCCGACACTCAACCCCCCACAACTATTATACAGGGTTTGACGTAGTAATCAGGGTCAAACCACAGGGACAAGGTTAGCAGGTGTTAAGTACACATGATCTCACATTCATATACTCTGGATAAACAAATGGTTTAAAAAGGTTGTTCTCTAAGGAACGATGGTGCTCAAACCAAAAAAAAGAAAGTTAAAATAAAACAAAGAAAATAACAACAAGAGAAAATAAGGACAAACGGTAAGAAACTAAGATATGGAAGGGAACTCGGATTGGGTTTCACCTACTAAGGTATCTCACCAACATGCAAAACTCACTCCCCATTGTATACTCCTATCAAGATTACAAGCAGTCATAGAAGTGTCTATTCCCTCCTCTCTCGAGATAAGGATAGATCTGGGATCTAAGGTGTCCTCCCTCTCGAGATAGCAACCTTACAACCACAAAGCAAACCATATGACCATAAGCCTTAGTAATCCAACATTTTCATGCATTCATACTACTCTATAACACTAGATAAAGAAGATACTACTCTTTCAAGGTACCAATGATCAAACATCACAAGATGGTAGATAAGCATACAAGTGAAGCATTAATAACAAGCGTATGGAGATAATCTTGATAAGAGCATATATATATTCAATAGGAAGCAAGAATATACATGTTGGGAGAGCCTTAGTAGCTACTCCCAACCTGAGTTAAGTATTTAGCCACACATGTTAATGAACAGCATAACGGCATTACAAAATGACAGATACATTATAACCACAAAGAGGGAGGGGGTACAATGTAATAGAGATGACAAATCTAGAAGAGAGAGAGATAAGATGGTGACACACCAAAGTACTCCTTCAGATCTAGAACTGGAATGGACGGTGCGGAAGCTCTCCTTCTTCTGAGGGAGAGGGGCCTTCAATCTTTTCTCTCCTCATCTTCCATCTTTAGATATCTAAGACTGATTGGATGGATGAGAGTGGGTATGTAATTTGGCAACACTTCATGGTCCTTGATGATCTAATGATGTGACAAGTCGAGGTGGGTGGCTTATTTATAGGTGTTTCCTACTGACTTAACCACCCCCACCACGATCGAGGCTTGGTATCGGTAGAGGCTTGATTGTGGTTGATCGAGGCATCTCCTCGATTGAGGTCACCATAGCGGTTGGTCCAGTCAGTGCCTCAGTCGAGGTATTGCCCCACCTCGGTCGTGGTCCTTCCTCAGTCGCGACACTCCATCGCATCGGTAGCGATCCTACTTCGATCTCAGCATGGCAGTGCCTCAGTCGCGGCGCTATCTCGATCGAGGTCGATTGAGGTTGAGATGAATGTGTTGTAGGCCGTGACTAAAATAGGCACACTACACCGTGGTCGCGATGTAATCGGTGTGATTGGTGGTATCAGCCACGGTGTGAGAGTCCTCTTTGGTCGATGAGCCGCGGTCGAGGTGTTGACCGCGGCTGTGGCTTGATGTGATCCTGCAAGGATGGAAAAAGTGTGCAATTAAGATTCTTGTAATACAAGTGCTAAAATAAGTGGAAAAGTCTATAAAAGATATGTTTGGAGAAGCATAAAATAAGTGCAAAAAGTGTATAAAATTAGATGTTATCATTAATGAGTGGATCCCCTCCCAAGTCCTACTCTACACAACTAGGGCATGTTTTATCTATCTTAGGGTGGTGGACTAAACCCGAAGTTAATGGTGGTGACTCATGATAAGATGTGATTTTATAAGTAAAATTAGTTGAGTCTCATGTTTTTTTTGCAAACGTATTTGGGTATAATTTCATCCGTTGTAGAGGTTGTTCTATAGAAGGTGTAAATGAGATAGTTTAAATTAGATTATCCATGTACCCTTTCTTTCCTAGGTTCAGTGGTATATCACACTTGTTTCTTTTCAGTATGCATAGTCTATTATACAATGAACTATGTGTAATATATTAGATTTTATTTTAAAGGAAACAAATGACTTTGTTGACAAATGAAAGTGTGGATTTTATTTTATAAGGACTGATTTTGAATTCTCATGGAAAAGGAGGTCTTATTAATAGTTTGAAACATGTTTTACATGAATTTAATGTTTAGTTTCTTGATCCACATCTAATTCTGGATATTTTCTCTACTTATCAGGGTTTGTGCTAACTAGAAAGGGAAGTCTCTACAATATATGTATCTTCTAGGTATTTAGGTACCAATAATATTTCTAATTGATGTGGGATACCATCTTTACTTTGGGTTGGCATTGGATACCATGTTTCCTTTATTTTACTTTATACATAACTGCTAGATAACTTCCCTTTTAGAAACCCATGTACCATAGTCACTCTCTAACTTAATCCATACTATATTTGGTCAATGACTAAATTATTTATTCCTTTACAATATAAACTACCATAGGAATTGTACATTGTTCATGGAATTTTTGTCTAATATATTCTTTAGTGTCTCATACTATATATCTATCTAACAATGTTTGTTGTGTTGTCTTAAGTTTATGTTTTTACGAGACATATGATTTATACATTTCATACACTTCCATGATTAGGGTGTCACAACAAATGATTCTATACATATGTAAATATGATATATTCAAATACATATGAGAAATAATGAATTTAGAATCTTGATTTAATAATAATAAAAAGTAGGAACATAATTTATTTCTTGCAAGCAAGTCTATTACTACCTGTGCCACCATATTCTACTTGTTGAAATTTGAGATATTCATAAGTTATACTATTCATACAAATTTCAGTATCAATGCATTCAGTTCTAAGTCCTTTAAATCTCGACATCACAATGTAACCTCATTTTTATGAACGTAAGGCAAATATAGACAAAGGAACATGTATATGACAAGAAATAGTTTGTTGTGTTTATATTATGGAAAATCCGGTTTGGATGAAAACTTCCACTCACCTTAGGTTGACTATTGTTGTTTTTGTTTCTTGATTTTACCCTCCTTTTTTGATGTCAAGGAACCCTCTCAAGGCAGGGCCACATTGGACTCACCCCAATAGAGTAAACCATGGGACCATACATGTGGTGGCAAGTCACCTACATGTCATGCCTAATAGAGTGAACAATCATCCCAAGGTTAGCCCATGGCCAGTGTGTCTACATCCCCCCCAACTAAGATTCATCCCAGAGGGTATTCAAATTCAGGACCTCATGTCTAACAAACCACTTTGTTTACCATTTCATCCAACCTTAACTCAAATGATAATGGAATCGAAGACATAAACGAATGTAAATACAAGAAACTGATTTACATTTGACCTAGGAAGAATAAGATAACAACAATGATATTTATTACGTACACTAACAATATCAATTTTAAGCATATTGTTCTTACATATTCTTTATATCATCTTAGGATTTACCCTAGAAAAATCCTTTACCACATTGGAGCTAGTTTCTTATGGTTGGAGCTGTGGAATATCTCAAACTAATTCAAACATATAAATTTATATGTAGGTATAAATTATAACCTAACATTTTTTAAAATTTTAGTTCATTCACAACAGTCTGTCTATAACTTTGTTAGTTGGAAGACTAATGGTTAGGGCTGTAAATGGGTACGGGTAGACCCGCCGACCCACAAATCCGGACCCTTAAAAAACCTGTCACGGGTCTAATTTTTTATACTCGCATACCCTTGGACCCGTATACCCTTGGACCCACATATAAGCGGGTCCAATAATTAGTATGTTTGGACCCAGACCCGCTAGACCCGTGTACCCGCTATACATAAGTAACTACTAAAATAATATGTTATATATATCATACTGTACTAGTCTAATTAATATAATTATTGAGATTATATCCTACTCTAAGGTTGTGACTAGTCATATAACTAAGAATTAACTATTCTAGTTACAATAACGAACATCATATGTAAACTTAAAATCAAAATGTCTACTAATCTACATTACTTTTTACATAAATTAAATGTTATGATCATGACTACAAATATGTAAACAATTACTCAATTAATTTTATTGTATAGAATATAGCATTGTCTAATATAACTATTACATGTTAATATACTATATGATAACAATATCTTGTTGTGTTAAATATATATAACATAGTCATTTCTCTTACATAAATAATATGATGTTTTATAGAACCACTTACCCGCATACCCGCTATTATTGCGGGTACGGGTATGGTGCGGGTCCAGGTTTTGTATTATGCTGGTCTAGAACCAGAACCGAACCCGTTAAATTAGATGGGTATGGGTATGGGTATGGCCAGACCCGCACCGTACCCGCACCGTTTAGACCCCTACTGATGGTTAGCATTGTTGGGTCGCTGCAACACTCCATGTGTTGGTCCTCACTAGGGGGTCAATTAGCGGGCATTAGTCGGCCCAACTTACTTTAGTCACCCAACTAAGATCCGTCAGGGACATAATCATTATTGACACTCCTCTAAGTAGTGATGCATGAGACTCCCATTTGTAACATGGTAGTTAGTCGCCTAACCTTGTTTGTCAACTCAAAAGCTACCTAGTCAAGGATAAACATTGCCTAAGTGTTAAAATTTATCTGTTAGGAAATCTAATATTGTTTCCCCTAAGATTCATCCCTGAGGGGATTCAAACTCAGGACCTCATGTCTAAGAAACCACCTTGTTTACCAGTTTAACCAACCTTAGCTCAATTGATAAGGGAATCAAAGACATACCTACGAAGAAAAAGATAACAAGAATGATGTTTATTACATACCCTAACCATATCAATTTTAAGCACATTATTCTTCCATATTCTTTATATAATCTTAGGATTTAGCCCAAAAAAATCCCTTAACACAGTGGAGCTCATTTCTTATGTTGGAGCCGTGGGATATCTCAAATTAAATTTGAACATATGAATGTATACTTAGGTATAAAGTATAACCTGACATTTTAAAAAAAATTAATTCATTCACAACAGTCTGTCTATAACTTTGTTAGTTGGAAGACTAATGGTTAGCATTGTTGTGTTGCTACTGCACTCCATGTGTTGGTCCTCACCAAGCGGTCAATTAGTGGGCATTAGTCGACCTGACTTGCTTTAGTCACCTGACTAAGATCTGTTCGGGACATAATCATTATCGATACTCCTCTAAGTAGTTATGCATGAGCCTCCCATTCGTAACATGGTAGTTAGTCGCTTAACCTTATTTGTCAACTCAAAAGCTACACAGTCAAGGATAAATATTGCCTAAGTGTTGAAATCTAGCCGTCAAGAAATCTAGACCCCACCAAAGGGATACCATGTACTTTTAAGCATTCTATTATGTATCTAAGTGTTTTGTAGTGATATATGTTCATATCAATTCCATTACTCTCCATTTTTACATCAAATTTGGTTTCTTGAGCATCTGTTTAACACATTGTTCCACTACATATATCCAACACATCTATACTTCTTTTAAATGTTGAACTAATTGTTTTGAGAGATGAAAGTTATTAGATTAGGTCAAAAGCAAGATGTAGGGTTATGTTAACCTTAGGTATTAGGTAAGAATAATCCATATTGGGTCATAACACTGACAACATTGCACGGTAAACATCAAGATTTGGCATGGTCATTAAAATTTGGTAAGTATCAAGAAAAATTACCGATGGCTTTTATGCAGATAGATAAAAACTCGTACTCCAGTGTATGCCTCAAATTAAAGAAGTGCAACTAAAGATAGTGTGAGGTCACGAGTTAGACATGGTTCATGGAAACAATTACCGTTTCCGATAACGTACATGTTTACGTTCTAAGTCAGAAAAAAATACTATATAGGTTATTGAGCATTACGATTTTTCCTAATCCAGCCAATTTGCAAGAATGGTGGATATATGGTGTAGGATAATCTTGTATATGTCTGTGAGATTGAGAAAGGTATCATCCACAAAGAATATACAAGGTCAAGGCTGGCCCATCTCTAGAACACAAAACAAGGTGGACCCTTCTATTATTGAGGTGATATGATTGGACATTGGCATCGTAACTGAATTGCAGTAGCAACGTGCATCCTTGCCTATAAGGCATCTATCTAGAAGTTATAAGTTTTTCTTTTCCATAGTATCTGTAGTTGATGAGAAGCTGTTGGGGTTGAGGTGGGGTAACATATTTACAGTAGCGATTTTGAGCATCGAGCTAGTCTCTCTTATGGTAGTTAGCTTTAATGGAGTACGGACAATGTGAATAAAACGACCCCAACTGGGACCAATAAAATAAAAATAGAAGAAAAAAATCAACAATAAAATAAACCTGAACCACGGAGAATACGTGATGTTGGTAACTCTGAGAAAAATCCTTATCATTTGTAGTACCAATTGCAAATTTTTTTCTCCTGAACATTGTCGATTTGGTTTTAATGCGATGTGGAAGTATGAACCTAAAAAGGGTCTTCGCTGTCTTTAAGGAAATCATTGTAACGAAAACATTAAACAAAGGAAAATAAAACATAATCCTTGATGGGGAACACAATATGATACAAGATTTCCCATATTTAACTCACAACGGTATTGTAATTTTACTTGTTTATGTTTTTAAACTTGATGGGGAACACAATATGATACAAGATTTCCGATATTTAACATAATCTAATATGTCTAAAGATGTGCAATGCATCAAATATACTGAATATACACAGTTAGGGGGGGGGGGGAGCGAGACATGAGTCAAGAATTTAGGATTGGAAAAAAAATGAAGAGTGATATTGACACATCAGTTGCCCCACATGCGAAAAGCAAAAGCGAGTAGGGGCGCGATGGGGGCCACGGGGTGGGTGGTGTCAATGACGTCCGTGAGTTTGTGAGTGGAAGTCGGAATCCAGACAAAACGCACTCGGCAGACGAGATGCCTTTCGAGGTGGTGATCGTTGATCAAGCATGGAGTCAAAGCCGCGTAAACGACTCGATCGGCTCCCATATTTGATTTCCACCATGCCAGCCAGGCAGGCGGCACCCGTACTAGGAGAGGAAAGGCTTAGCCTTTGATTGGCGTGCGCATTAACATCAGCAGCAGCACTGTCGCTGTTTTACCTCCCTGATTAGGTGAGGTGTGGTGGGAAATGGCGATTGGATTATTCTTTGGAAAATTCTAGGGAAAAGATAATTTTAATACATCTCACACCTGCAGCCGTTAATTTAAATTATTATTATGTAAAAGTCATGCAATGATATGCAAAGTGTTGTTATTGTATCCATTACCCAATTAATTACACAGATTACACGAAATACTTAAATTTATTTATTTTTTACGTTCTAATTCTTTCCAATTTTTTTTTACAAAAAACTTTGTTGTCTCCTGATTCTTCCTTAATCCAGATTACATCTCAAATGTGCACGTATTGTACATTACTGAATGTCTTTTTTGAGTTAGAAGAGGCATTAGTCTCCCCCTCCCTCAAAGAGCATGTCAGAGCCCGGAGGACCGCAAGGGTGGTAAATATTGTGCGCAATAAGAAGTTCGAACTTGGGTCCCCCGAGGAGGACCTACCGTGCTCAACCATCCGCGCTACACACGCTGGGTATGCATTGTATGTATTGTATCATAATATTTTGTAAAAAATAAAATGTGCATAATATGTGTAAAATTATTATTAGTACTGTACGTCTCGTAGTGTACGTCTCGCACTGTACGTCTTGTAGTACTTTTTGTACTAAAAAATATAGTTGTTAGTGTTGTGCTCCTAGTACAATGTGTCTATTAGTACTGTACTTCTTGTACATAATTTTGTCAAACGCTACTTTTTGAATATAAGAAAATTTGATTGTTCGCATTGTTACTTCATGTACAATATAGTCTTTAGTATCGTATTTTTTGTATGACATTGAAAACAATAATACGGCGGTGCATTCCTATAGGATTAACGAAAACTGAAATGCAGACGCACTGTACTTGAGCAAAATGAAGGTGGGTAGCTGAGTTGCAAAAGAGAAAAAAAATTTCAACTTTGAGACTTTTAATATTAATTTGCATGAAAAAAAGACTAACACTAGATAATCGGGTATGTAGGGGGTGTATTAGTGGCTGAGGTAGCATTACTCTGTTATAGAGAATAGAAGTTGCACGTTAGGAATTCACCGAGGAAAGGTCCAAACTCCAATACCGCCTCCTCTATCTTTCCGTGGTTTCTTGTTCGTTCGCGGTAGATGTTGAGTGGGTGGTGTTTGAGACGTGGCGTGATGCGTATCCGGAGTGGTGGTGGGGGTTATAAAGGTAGATGCAATCCGTTCTTCTCCACTCCAGCGACCTTTGCCTGGCCAGTTTCCGCCAGCAAGACACAAACCACTCCTCCTCTCCTCCTCCAGCGAGGCCAGCGCACTCGGCCTGATACTATTACCTTCTCTTCCTCCTCCGCTCCACCCCCCTTATATAATCCAGAGTCGGCGGAGACGAGAGCTAAGAACTATCCGACCCAATTGAGCACTCAGCCTGCAGTTGAAGCAGCAACCGATGGGCAATACGACTCCCTCATGGTGGGCGACCTGCTTCGGCGGCGGGTGCGCGCAGGTAGAAGACGAGACGGCGTACCCAACGCCGCCACAGAAGCAGCACCACAACCGCAACGACAAGACGCAGCACAGCTACGACAAGCCTCGCCACTCAACATCCCATTCCCCACCGACTAACAACAAGAAGCAGCACCACCACCCGCAATCTTCCACCACCTCCTCCTCCTCATGCGGCGCCGGGTCACGTATCTCCTACACAGACATCAGCGCCTCCACAATCGGCGGCGACGTCCTCACGTCCCTCTCCTCGTCCCTCTTAGGCGCCAACCTCCACATGTTCACCATGTCCGAGGTCCGCGCCGCCACACAAGGGTTCTCTGCGGGCAACCGTCTCGGCGCCGGCGGGTTCGGACCCGTATACAAAGGCACACTCGAGGCCGGCATCAGGCCTGGCATCAACAACCCGCTGCGGATTGCGGTCAAGCTTCTCGACCTCGACGGGCTTCAGGGGCAAAAGGAGTGGCTCACGGAGGTCATCATGTTGGGGCAGCTCAGGCACCCGAACTTGGTCAAGCTCATCGGGTACTGCTACGAGGATGACCACCGTGTGTTAGTTTACGAGTACGTCGAGCAAGGCAGTCTCGAGACCCACCTGTTCAAGAACTTCTTCGCGTCTTTGCCCTGGGAGAAGAGGATTAAGATTGCTCATGGAGCTGCAAAGGGACTGGCTTTCTTGCACAGCGTCGAGCCGCCGGTCATCTACCGTGATTTCAAAGCTTCCAACATCCTTCTCGACGCCGATTTCAAGGCGAAGCTCTCTGATTTCGGTCTGGCCAAAGATGGGCCTCTTGGGGATGATACCCACGTTTCCACCCGCGTTATGGGTACTCACGGGTACGCTGCTCCGGAGTACATCATGACGGGTCACCTGACGGCCAAGAGCGACGTGTACAGCTTCGGCGTCGTGCTCCTCGAACTACTTACTGGCCGGAGGTCCGTCGATAAGACGAGGCCCAGCAGGGAGCAGCACCTGGTTGAGTGGGCAAGACCTTGCCTTGCTGACCCGAGGAAGTTGGCCAGGGTGCTCGATTCCAGGATGGACGGTGCCTACTCCCCTAAAGGTGTCCAGAAGGCGGCGCAGGTGGCGTACCGGTGCCTTAGCCAGCTACCCAAATCGAGGCCCAACATGTCCGACGTCGTACAGGCACTTGAACCGCTGCTCGTCTGCGACGACATGCCGTTCGTAGGCACCTTCGTGTTCACCGTCAAGGAGGATGAGGCGACAGGTGCACGCCGCGGTTCCGAGAGGAAGACTAACAAGGACGACGGTACCGCCCAGAACCACCAACACCAGCGCCGCAACCGGCGTGAGGAGAAGCTGGAAGACGACAAGCCCGTCCATGGAGGTGTCCCAGTGCCAGAACAGAAAGCAGAAGAACAGCAACATAGGCCGCAAGACCAGCAGCACCACCACCGCCGCCGCGAGCACAACCACCGGGAGGGCGGACACAGACACGCCAGCAACCGGTCAACGGAACCCAGGCCGGAGCACCACACGGACACGGCCCTGTACAGGAAGGATCCAAGGCAGCATCGCGGCAGGGCGGTGTGAGGTGGGGTTTGGTTTGTGGGTGCCTTTGAATACGACCTCACTCAACTGTACCATTTCTCTCCCTCGGTGAAAAGTCAGACCACACCAGCTGTTCTGTTGTAGAAACAAAAAGTGTCCAAAATATTCTTCCTGTTTTTTTCCCTTACCCCCGCGTTTTTTTTTTGAATTATATTTTACGGTGTAGAAACAAACCTCGTTTTGGTTGTTGGTTGTCCGGTCAAATCATTTTTTTGCCTTGGTCAATGTATTGTCTCTCGAAGAGAACAAGACCATCAAGGCAGCAACCAACCAACCAGTCCTCGTTATTGTAACGCTCTAAGCTGGACCTTGTGAAGGAAATGGAAGATTTCAACACGCATATATCATTTTGATCATGTCAACGGCCTTCGGTATCTTAGGATTATACTGCATGTATGTGTACCCGTTAATTTGGCGGCAAAAGGATATTTGCTCACTTGCTTACTTGAGAATGCCTTATAAATGGAAGGACTGTCACACACTAACAACATCATTCAACTTCTACTTGTGAATAGGTTCATGATGAAAGGTCCATGATACACAACACCACTCATAAATTTGGGTTTTATCCGATTAACAATCAAGAATGAATTTGAAAATCCGTTTTGTTCTCTACTTCTTGTGTATATTTTATGTATCAATTGTCTATATACTCTTGATTGTTATTCCAATTCATGTGTGGCTATAATGTTATCCCTAGACCAACTTGGGTATAATAGTCACATTTTGTGCCTTGTATTAACTTCGGTCAAACCCACATTGTACTTGGATAAGATTTAATTCTAAATGGAGTTGAATCTAGTCGATTTATGATAAATGCATACGCATCACAATTTCATTACACTTTTTAGATTAGTTTTGCTCAATTTCGACTAGTTTTTGCTTTTTTTCACATACTTATGTTGTTTTACTTTTATCCTCAAATTGTTAGGATCTTCATTGGATTCACGTTCTTATGCAAAGAAAAGCACAACCCTACTTACGATGGAAGCGCTTCCCCGAATTCATGACTCAAGTTCAAAAGGATCAAGAGGGCAATAAGGATAAATTTAGTACTAATTAGACAAGCCGCTCAGCCCACCAACTTTACCCGCTGACAGATTGGAAATGACCCCCTCAAAGTTAATAATGATCATAATTTTAGATATCTTGTCATTCGCCCGACCCAATCCCTCTCTATAAAACTTATTAGGAGGTGATTCATCTGACCTGCTTCCTCATTCATGCCACTAGAAGCCCATCAGAAGATGCAACTGAACGTCATTCGAGTCACTAGCACGACAAACTAGGTGCAAGTAAGATAGTCACGAGCCAAATTGTGAGCCAGAGAGTCATCCAAATAAATTCATATGTGGCCTAACTACCATGAGGCATCCACACTCAGTTCAGAATCATGCTTGGGTGCAAAGAACCAAAGAAGAATGCAATGGATGTCATCCTCTTTGTGGTTTTTTTGGACCTATTATTGTAGGAGTGTATGATTGTAGTCACAAACCTATCGCTTCTCACTCCTTCAATGACATGATTTGTTCTCTCCTCTATTTTATTTGTACTTGACATGGATATGAGTGAGAACACTTCATTTTTGGGGCATGGGGAGTAGCCCATCACCCATACTTTGTCATAATTATTATCAAACTCAATATTTTCAGATAATTAGATTGTCCTTTACTTGTTTAATTGCTTGCTTATTAAACTGGTCATTCGATTAGCATGATTTACATAATCCTAAGCGTAGAGACCATAAAACTTAGGATAATATTCTTGAATAAAGGTGTAGGATTTTAGATGCGGTCATTGAAGGAATTCTATATGACTATTGGGTTGTGATCCCTGGGTGACGAGACCTTGAGCCTATGAGGAATTCAATCTTTGTGTAATTTTTTATTTTAAAAGGAGACAAGTTCATTTGGTCCTAGTCTAGTTAGCTATGATTACTAACTCGTAATAGTTAAGATGTGTATGTCAGAGATGGAGGTGAAATTTAAATCTCTCAATGTTCTTTTAATCATTGTTTCCAATACACTTCAATCCATTCTTGCATTACAACTTCAATTCAACCGTTAGCTAATAATTACCCTCAACATTTGGTTTCAAAATATTATTGTCAACTAGTTGTTTGTAAGCAATTCTTAAATATGTTGTCTCTTAGGATCGGTCCTTTGATATACTGTAATTGTCTTGTCTTCTTGCGGAGGGTGATATTTTACTTGGAGAAAAGGATTTAAAACCTAAGGTAACTTACTTTAGGGAATTTCTCATGGATTAAAACTCATCTCAAATTTTGGCACTGTTGCCAGGGACAAAGAAATAGCCTACGAACCCCCTCGTTCTGAACGATTAGGATTTTTTCTTTTTCAATTGATATTCATTCAAGTCTACTTGAATTTTCCTCCCTCAAATGTTGTCTTGTGCACTCTCCTTTCAGGCACTAGTAGTGCATATGACACTCACAAAGCATTGCCTCGACACCTCTCGCATTTGATTTGGAGAGCGACAAGACCTTTCACAGTATAGGATGGGTGAGGAAGAAATCAACCACAGAGTAAACTTGGATCTTGCAGCCAAAAGAGAGGTTCTTATGCAGGAGAAATTATCTTCTATAACAGAAGATAAAAAGGTCAGAGTGGCTTCCACCCTTGAAGCTTTACGACGGAAGTTCAATCCATTGTTTTTCCATTGTTTACCCTCAATCAACACCGTTTCTGAGATAGTCTCAAATTTTTGGTTGTGTTGCCTTCATTCTTAATTTTGATCCCAAGGCCGACAAACTTTCCCTGCAAGATATCCAAACAATATTTCTTAGTTATCCTTTTTAAAAAAAAATTGCAAATGTCTTGAACCTAACTTTAGTAGAATTTATATCTTTGTGGATGTCACCTTTCATGAGTATGAAATGGTCTTTTTATCATCCTCACCCCCATTGATCATATTGATACTATGTTCTTGTTGCCTGATCCATTCATTCCACCAGAACCACCACCATCAACAACACCAGACCGACACAAAGATGAGTCACCGACTGCATTTGCATCATCATCGTCAGTCTCAGACCAATCCAATCTACCGGTAGTACTACACAAAGGTATACACTCTTACACTATCAAGCATCCCATGTCCAACACTTGTTGTCTAGCACATCTTTCTTCTTCTTTTGCCTCATCCTTTTCTATTGCCCTGAACATAACATATGTTCCTAAGTCTCCAGTAGGTGCTCTGTGTCATCATGGATGGAAATCTGCCATGACGAAGGAAATGTGGGATCTCCACGACAACAAGATATGGGATCTTGTGACCCCACCTACATGCCAAAATATCATAGGCTATTGATGGGTTTTCTCTGTAAAGCATAAGTTGGATGGCTCTGGTGAATGACTTAAGGCATGCATGGTTGCCAAAGGATTCACCCAAACCTTTGGTATGGATTACTTTGAAACATTCTCTCCAGTGACAAGGATTGCCTCCATCTACATCCTTATCTCCCTTGCAGCTCACCTTGACTGGCCTCTTTCCCAGCTCGACATCAAGAATAAATTTGTTCATGGATATCTACTAGAGGAAGTCTACATGAAACAACCACCTGGGTTTGTTGGTGAGGGATGCCATCTCACAAAGTATGTCATCTTTGACGGTCTCCCAACAGACTCAATGTGACAACCTCTATCAAACCAACAACGACATCACACAAAACTACGCGGAAATAACCATTAGCATCGGATTACTAAAAATCACTAAAAATTAAAACCATTTTTTTCATAAGATCCACTACCGGGAAACTCTTTAGAGAAAGCACCAAAGCCATATATACATCATGCTTCACTTCATACATACATAGTTCCATAACATCACAAGGATATGAGATATCAGTTGCTTTACCAAAACATATACAAAAGCAACATTATTCATCGAGGCATTCTAGCCAAAATCTCAGATTGATTATAAAACTCTTTACGTACTATATCCCAAAGGACCTGAGAGTATAGGGATGACACATAAGACTCTACATCTATAAGACACATAACAACACACTCAACCTGAGCTGTTACTGTTATCCTTGCTACTGTTGCCCGCTCTCTATTGCACGATCTCTACCTCCTTATGTACGTCCACCTAAAAAGTGTGGAAACCCACGGGGTGAGATCCATATCTCATCGAAAGATATAACCCTCCACCAACAATATTATTATCATAGATAAATCTTCATGAAAGAGAAAAAAAGAAACTTTTATTGAATTAAATAAGTATAACTACTTGTTATATGTAGAGTAAAGAAATCACATCATATAAGTAGTTCAGATATCTATGAATGAGCAATAAAATCATGTAATCACTTTTAAAAGGAATATGAAGAACATGTATTTATTATCTATGAAATACATAAGTAATTGCAACCTCATTCAATGTTTATGTATTTGATCCTTAAGCAAATACACTACACGAATGATTATATCTTTCAACAATAAATCTTATGCCTTGAGGAGATGAGGTATACCGCTCATGCTCCAACCAACCTAAATTAGGTAGCATCAGTTCCATACAAGGTCCATGGAAGAACCGAAATCCACGACCTCACCCCCTCAGTCAGTACAAATGAACCTGTAGTGACATCACGAGTCAAACTGCATTTTAGCTAGCCTTGGTATATAGGCTCAATGCTAGATAGATACAACTCATAGCTATTCCCTTATCAGGGTATGACCCGTAGTCAATCCTGGTGCTCTTGTTAGGGTATGGTCTGTAACCAATCCTGATTGTATATTGAGTCACAGCCTACAACCACACTCTCTTCAGGGTATGGCCCGCAACCAATCTTGTGAGTTAAGGATACAAGGAGATACATCAACTTGCACCCAACATATTCAACAATATGCGCTCCGAGTTTCCCGCAGGAATTTCTCGTTTCACCATTCAACAAGTTCTGACACTGAATGGATCTATGGCTAGGGAAAACTACATTTTTAGTTTGACTTGATAACTTAAGCGCATTACAACATATTTTAGCATCAATAAAGTTACAAGCATGAATTACAGATAATTGCTACAAAGAAAGGTGTAGAATATTTTTCAAGGAATCTTGTATCAATTGGAACACATCTTGTTACACCCATCCTGGGATATCAATCCCTTGAATCACATTACTAGGAATCGCATACCTTCACCATTTTCATTATCATGATCACATGTTTGGGTATCAAACCCTCAGTTCATCATTGAAGAATGTCACCTCTTACTGGGAAATAATCATTTCTAGGTCATTTGTCCCATATGTATATCGTACTTGTTGTAAAAGTATTTCACATAACTCACAAGGCCTATTTAATATTTACCATACTAAATCATCATAGCTCATACGTGTCTATGCTCATCATATCATAATACCTGCATGGTTAGGATTTCATGGTAAAAGAAATATCAAGTAAATATCATCACCATGCTATAAAGAGAATCATTCAAATTACAACCCTCTCATAATTAGGGTTAATGTTTCCCCTTGTAGCTGGTTAGGGTTTTCAAGTTCATATTTAACAACCAAACCCTAATTCACATCATAAGAGCTTATTTTATTGCCATAAGTATTCAAGCATACTTGATTACTCTCATCAATTATCAACAACTAATTATCAACATAAGGTATTACCTTTCTCATATGAGTAGTATAAGTTTCTCTCTCATCCTTACAAGGATAATTGATTTCAACATACTTATTACATTGGCTTGACCCTCTTTAGAATTTATCAACCTACACTTATCAAAGGGTATACATATCATTACTTCATAGTGTATCAATTGATTATATTCATCATGTGTCGGCCTATACTCACCAAGGTGTATCTTCCTACCCACTAACCCTTGTGTTAGCCTAGACACATTCACATGTGTCCACCTATACCCTAACTCATATGTCATCTTAAGCTTCTCACTTTGTGTTGGGTTAGACACATGTATCGACCATGACACTCTTTACTTGTGTTGGCCTAGATACCATTATCACTTTGTGTCGCCGATGACACTATCACTTGTGTCATCCATGGCACATCAAAGTGATATCCATTTAGAGGTGCTTAGGGTGATATCGGTTTTGAGGTGCTTCAAGTGATATCGGCCATGAATCATATCTTGATGTATCACCTTCACCATACCTTGGTGCATCACCTTCTTCACACTTTGGAATAATATTTTCACCTCACTTAAGCATAACATCTTGACCTCACTTTAGGGTATGGGCCACCCTATCACTTTGTGTGTCAGCCATAATATACTCTAGGGTATCAACCTCACTATCATATAATGTGTCGGCCATGGCGTACTCCAGGGTCTTGACCTCACTATCATCTAGTGTGTCACCCTAGCTATCACCAAGTGATATCGGCCTCTAGGATTTTGATACATATCAAGTTCTAGGGTTTTGATAGTATCGAGTTAGCCATCATCAACACCCTTATATACTATCAAGGTATCAGCTTCAGCACTACTTGGTGTGTCGACCACAAATTCAAGGAGTGTGTCACCCACACATTCACATGGTGTGTCGTCCTAGGTGTGTTGCCCATCACACATGTGTTGAGCTAGAGGTGTGTCAGGTTGCTATGGTTAGGGCATATCAAGTTAGCCCTAATGACTTCATATAACTTTTAAGATATCGGCCTCCTCCATCCTTATCCTTAGATGACATGCTAGACAATTGTAAGAACGATTGTCCTTCACATGTAGCAAACTGGTAATTGATAACACTCATTTTAGGGCTATTTATAGCTTATATTTTCCTATCAAAATTGCCCTCTAAACTGCTTTTCCTCTAATTTTTGTCATGATTTTGCACAAAAGTAAACTGCGCTCTAACCCTAACTCTTTGTCCATCTTTTGTACATATTTCTCCCTATTTTATACCTAAAGGACCGCTAAAGGCCCGTCCCGGCCCATGAATGACGCCCACCCGCATCAACCCTTCTACCAACCACCCGATACGTCACTTACCCGCCATGGCTTCAGCCCGATACAACAGCAACGTGACACGGACATGTCGCGCGAGGTGGCTCTAATGAGCGATACACCACTTACCTGACAGAGGACTCTGCCGGCCATGACTGATCAGCCCGTTAAGGCATGTCGCACGATACGAGCCCCTCATTGGTAGCGTTTACCCGCCATGGCCACCTGATACGATTGCAACCCGACATGCGATGACCTGCTGTGCTGGGAGACACACAGGTGTCGACCATCCCTGAAGCCACGAAAAGGGAACTGATTTAGGATGTGTGGCCCCACGGGAACCGTAACTTCTCCCAATCGCTGCCTATAAATAGCAGCTACATGACTCTGATGGGAGGGGTCGAAAGCTCACGAAAGTTAACTTTGGAAAGCATCTGAAGCTAGTGTGTTGACTCCCAAGGCGTGACGGGCGATACTAGGTGAGCACTCCCCCAACCCAAGAGGGGTGGGAGTGGTTCACTTAGAACCCGTCCCGGTAGCCGCAGTAGCCCGATATGACAAAGAAGGCCACCCGACATGCCGAGTTCCTAGAAGGGCTCCTGCCTGAGACGGCTCACCCCCTACACCCAATATAAGAAACCTGAGAGCCTAAGTCACCTCTAACCCGGCAAGATACCAAACCCGATACGGTCCACCCGTCACGGTGTGTCGCCCGAGAGGGCTAGCCACCTGACACGGCCATATCGGTCAGGGAGCCTTGGCCGATATGTCTTCCCATCACAGTGTGTCGCCCGAGAGGGGGATAGCTGCCTGATACATGCATATCGGGTAGAGCTCCCTCCCGGTATTGGGTTATAGATTGCTTAGGGGTCTGCTATTATATATCGACCCCCTATATCAAGGGGGCCGATACCTATCTTCCCTTTTTTTACAACAATTTACTTTCATTCATCACGCATTGTAACTGAACCCTTTTTCATATCTATGATTATGGAATTAGTGGAGTTTAATATCTTTTTTTTGTGTATGGTTTCTTTTTGTTGGATGATTTCTTTGTAGCATCTAAACTCTAGCATGTATGCTTGGATCATGTTTTGACTATCTATCGAATCGTGTTTCTCGTTTCAACTCCTTTGAGAGAGGGACGTTGTAACTCTAGAGTTCAGTCCGATCCGGGAGTATGAGAGTGCCCAGGATCGGGGCCGCCCCGACTTTCTTCCCAATAACTCATGTTCATTACTCTTTAGAGAGGGTGTTGGCACATAGTTGGAGGCACCCTCTTTGAGAGAGGAGGGTGTAGGAGGTTTTCCGCTACCGCCTGTTATGCCTAAGTCTTCTTCCTTTGAGCTTTACCTTTATGATAGTTTTATCTCCCCAGATTCTATTTCACAAAACCTTTATAAAAACCTCTTAACCCAAAAACTTAATTCTTTCTCGTAGCTCCATTTGGAGATAGTCTTTTGGTTTATTTCCTTCGGTTCCTTTAATCTTATTTTCAACCACCATCTCCCTTGGGGACATGTTCTATTCTCTCTCTTATCAGAGTACAAAGTGTTGATTCCACATTCTTAGCACGACCACCCTTGTCCCTGTGTTCGACCCCGATCGCTACATCGGACCCCGTTATCATTGCGGAGGCCTAAAAGTCGGGTTATCTATTTAAAAGTCCGACTACTTTAATCCGCTCCTTTTGGATGTGCGATTTAGGCCGGTCAACATTTTGGCACCGTTACTGGGGACAAGCAAAATGGTACTATTAACGAACACGAGTCCACTCACTATACTCCCGTGCCTCAAGCTTAGCAATAAGCTTGACAACACTCTTACTTGAAGCCCTCTAATCTAAATCTAAGCAAGACAGCTCGATTCATCAACTATGATTTTCTAACTTGATTGTATGTTCTGTTTAGGTACCTAGGAAGAAGGTTTCACTTGATTCAACTCTAGTCATCATGCCGCCTCGTGTGGAACCAACACTTTCCGCAGATGAGAGAAATGCTAGGGTTGGACCACACCCACCTCCACATGGGGACGATGACCGTTACAATAACAATCATTTACATGAAGAGCTAGAAGAACCTGAACCAGAGCGACCTGAGAATGATCGCCACCATGAAGAGCATCGTCACCGCCGCAGGCATAGAAGGAACCACCATGATTAAGAGCAGAATCATAGGAACAACAACAGTGAAGATTCCGAGGAGGAAGCAAAGACCCTCCGAGAGTTGGTAGCCACGAAAGCCAACAATTCAAGATGCCCGATGATTATTTCAAGGTTCGATGCTGTGAATTTCGAGCTAAAACCCGCTGTGATTTCCATGATTCAGAATAAGAGCTTTCGAGGGAGTTCCAAGAATGACAATCCCTATCATCACCTCGATGCTTTCAAAAATATATGTGACACCATCAAAATGAGGGGGGTTCCACAAGAAGTGATCTACTGGAAGGGTTTCATCTTTTCCTTGGAGGAAAAAACACTGTCATGGTACCTTGGACTATCTCATCAATCTTTGAATGGATGGAATGCTTTAGCAGATGCTTTTGTAAACAAGTTCTACCCTATCGAGAAGACTGTCAGTGTAACATCCCTGACCTGGGTTATGAGTTAACCCTAGGTGTTTTGCCTAAATATGTAATTAAATCTTTGTGATTAACTCTGAGCATGTAATTAAGCTTCTCAGAAACATATATTTCAGTATTTGCTCCTTTTTATTTAAAGTTGTAGCATTGTTTTGATATACAGGGACCTATGTGCAATTTACCCAGTTAAAAGGGTTAGCTTGCAATTTGCACATGATGAGATGTTCCTCTGATGTTGAGACATCATGAGAATCTCTTTGGCAAAGTTTGAGGGATTTCCCAAGCTAGAGCACCAAGGTGCAGCTGTGGAAGCAATCCCAGGGCTTGAAACCCTAATTTGGGGTAAAATGCAATTTACCCAAATGATGGGATGCAATTTGTAAAGAATGTCATCTAAAGTATCTTTTTAGACTCTTGCCATCATTTAGATAAGAAATGATGAGGAATTCACCTCAATTGAGTTATCAAGTTAAGAAATAGGCTTTGTGATTGAATAATCAGGGTATATGTGCAATATCCCTTTAAGTATGAACTTTATTATTAGATTGTTCTTCCTTGCCTTCTTTTCTATAACATTAAGATAAGGTTTGTCCTTAGAATAAAGAGGAAGGGACGAGCAAGTAATAAAGGAAGGACTTAGTTGGAATTAAGGGAAACTTATGAACTAATGTTGAAAATCCTACCCCATGTATATAAGCCCTCCTTCCCTTAGTTGCAAGGGAACTTAACCTTCGTTCCCTTACTGTTTCATTTCACCAAAGACGACCAAGGACTTCCTTGGAGCTAAGGGGGGACGACCAAGGGGTGCAAGGTAGGTTTAAACCCCTCTTCTTGCCTAATTCCATGGTTAAAACTCGAATTCAAGGTCAGCTTCATGGCTAATTCTCGAAACCCTATCTTTCTAGCCGTCTCTTTTCATCCTTCCTTGGAGTTTTCACCTTGGCCAACCTGTAAGAACTCAAGGACGCCATTAGAGCTTGGAGCTTGAAAGCTTGGAGCTCAAGAAGCAAGCTTTAGGCGGGTTTTATAACTCTAAACCTATGCTTTACTATGTGCATCTTTATATGCGATTTGATGATAGCTCTTAGTATTTCCCTACTTTTCCCTGCTATTTTGCAAGCAAACCCGTGGGATATCTGTACTGTTCTTGCGCTAGAAGCTGAAGGCGTGATTTCCAAGAAAAACCCACCGCTTTTCTTTTCCTTAAACAGTCCTAACAGTTTGCTCTCTCGGACTCAAGACCGCGAGGTGAGCAAACGGTCTCGAGACCGTGAGAGGGCTCGCGGTCTCAAGACCGTTTGGCCCCGTTGTCCGAGCATGGACCGTATAAGAAACCTGTTCCTAATTATATAAGCTAATTACCCTCAAAATTTGGGAGACGAACTCCAAAGGAATCGGGAGATATGACCTTTTTAAGTCACAACTTTAAATGAATTAACTGCTGATTTTCAAACGGTCTGAAATTGCCTTTTTGGGCAAACGGTCTCAAGACCGTGAAAGGTCGTTGACTAAGCGTTGACCCCATGAGATTACTGTTCAAAATTATGTTAATTAACAACTCACCAAGTTTGATGGTCTAATTCCAAACGGGCTAAGAGTTGAAGGGTGAATACTAGGGCTAACCCTAGATAAAATCAGTACTGAAATTATGGTGATCTAATTAGGGTTTTTAGGGTTGATTGACCTAAACGGTCTCAAGACCGTTTGGGGGTCACCAAACGGTCTCAAGACCGTGAGGGCAATCAACCAAGACCGTTTGGAGGTCTGGGGTCAAGGATAGTTGACCAATTGAGGACCCAATTGCAAATAAGTTATCAATTTAATTAAAATTCTGTTTTGTGGTTCAATCATGGTTCAACCCCTATCAAATCACCTTAGACTTTGATAAAATCTTGGGCAAACGGTCTCAAGACCATGTGGGGTTCACCCACATGATCTCAAGACCGTTTGGGCCAAGTTTGGGCCCAATTGGAGCTCAATTGAAGGGTTCAACTTTGTGTTGATGCACACTATTGAGTGTTGATGGGTGAACATTGATAGACCCTAATTGAATCGATTTCAACTATAATTGGTTAACCATTATGGGTCAATTGAATGACCAAGTGATCAAGCATAACCTTAATTGACTAAACCCATAAGTGGTCAACATAGCTTTGACCATTTGAGGGCTTCAACATGGGTTGACATTATCGGTTGCATCTTTGAGCCCTGTTGAAGGACCAAGCGGCTGAGACCATGAGGGGGCTCACGGTCTCAAGACCATGAGGGGGCTCACGGACTCAAGACCATGAGGGGGCTCACGGACTCAAGACCATGAGGGGGCTCACGGACTCAAGACCATGAGGGGGCTCACGGACTCAAGACCATGATGGGGCTCACGGACTCAAGACCATGAGGGGGCTCACGGACTCAAGACCATGAGGGGGCTCACGGACTCAAGACCATGAGGGGGCTCACGGACTCAAGACCATGAGGGGGCTCACGGACTCAAGAGCATGAGGGGGCTCACGGTCTCAAGACCATGAGGGGGCTCACGGTCTCAAGACCATGAGGGGGCTCACGGTCTCAAGACCATGAGGGGGCTCACGGACTCAAGACCATGAGGGGGCTCACGGACTCAAGACCATGAGGGGGCTCACGGACTCAAGACCATGAGGGGGTCACGGACTCAAGACCATGAGGGGGCTCACGGACTCAAGACCATGATGGGGCTCACGGACTCAAGACCATGAGGGGGCTCACGGACTCAAGACCATGAGGGGGCTCACGGACTCAAGACCATGAGGGGGCTCACGGACTCAAGACCATGAGGGGGCTCACGGACTCAAGACCATGAGGGGGCTCACGGTCTCAAGACCATGAGGGGGCTCACGGTCTCAAGACCATGAGGGGGCTCACGGACTCAAGACCATGAGGGGGCTCACGGTCTCAAGACCATGAGGGGGCTCACGGTCTCAAGACCATGAGGGGGCTCACGGTCTTGGAGCTAGAAAGGGGCTCACGGACTTGGAGGGTCAAAGTGGGCAAATGGTCAACACTTTCAACTGATCTCAATTCAATTAATGATTAATGATTGGAATTAATCAATGTGACTCATGGTTGACCACATTCAATCATTTGATGGTTCAATGTTGTCCAAATCAAACACTAATGATAATCTAAGATAGTAAGGGGTTATTTGACTAAGGTTTTTGACCAGGATGATGATCAATGGGGTGAATTACCAAAATACCCCTGAAGGGTCAATTAAGTTATACCTTGCTCAATTCAAACCCTAATTACATGAGAATGATGTTTTTAGTCATCATGACTCTATCCAACTTGATCTAGTGTAATGTTACCATCAACCATTAGTATGATGAAAGAGAGAGTACTCTAGAGAGAGAAAGTAACCTAGAGAGAGAAAGTAACTCTAATCGCATAATGATGATGTTTTTGGCTATGTTAACCTATGATGACTCAACCCAACATGTTTTAGAGTGATGTTGACATCACCTACCCTTATGATGAGAGAGAATGTACTTCTAGAGAGAGAAAGTACCCCTTTTTAAGTGGAAACTCAAGTAAAGCATCTCCAATGCACATAAGTGAGCATAATTAGGGTATGGTCCACCTGTGTGAGATCATAGAAACCCTAATTATGATAAATGATGAACCTTTAACTAATCCAAGAGCATCAATGAAGATGTTACTCATACATGATGATGTTATGAGTTTAATTCACCTTGATGTGAATAGTAAACCCTAATTCAAGGGTAATGACATGCTTTTGAGCAATAAACTCTATTTGAATAGAATTAAAGATTTAACTCTTATGACAAAAATAGGAAGTACATTCCTTATTGTTGTATTACCTTTATCAGATGTATTAACCATGCAGGTTCTGATATCAAGGTAATCATATCCAGGTATGGATGTTGATGTTATATTCATTGAAGGCATGTTGTTAGCCTTATGAATAAGTAAAGTAATCTGATGCCTTGCCAGTGGCATCCTATGCTGATATTGGGCTATGAGAGCCATGAATACCATCAAGGTCATGCCTTAGAGATGACTTGTGATGAAGATAATGAGAAATGATGATTGATATAAGTTAGGCATGTTACATTTAGTATTCTTCTTTTATAGCTGCTATGCTACTATTATTGTTTGAAGAACAATGTATGCTGTTAAAGAATACTGAATGTACCTAATTAATCAAGTATAATGTAGAGCCCTGATCATAGATCCATCATTGTCAGAAATTAAGTGATGGTGAAACAGGTTTTCCTCAGGGAACTCCTGGAGCACATACTTTTGAGTATGTGGGGTACATGGATGTGTAGAACCTTACATCCTAGTGTAGGAAAGTGATGTAGATGTGTAATCCATCCATCCTTCACTATAGTTTCATACCGTATCAGTGGTAGGTAAACATGAAACCTCCTGATGACGAAGAAAGCACAGATATCCGTATCAGTGGTAGGTAAATATGAAACCTCCTGATGACGAAGAGAGTACAGAACGCCACTGTGACTCTAGAATAGCGAAGGACCAGTTTACCCTGGTAAGCTATAATAGTAGAGACACGAGATGTCCTACAAGTGATCCTCTTACTGACTGAGGAAGGTGAAGGTCATGAGAATCCGGCTCTCTTAATGACCTATGTATGATACTGATGCGGCTTCTCAGCGATCAGTTGGAGTTTGAGTGGTAAGCCTCATCTCCACAGGGCATAATGTTGTTTGTAAAACATAATCAACCATGTAGTATAACTTGTTAGAGATGAATCCAAGTTAGTTGGTTGATGTTACATTGCAATAATGTTGATATTCTCCATATCTCCTAAATTGTAGAGATCTTGTTATAACTGCAACTGCTATAGAATGCTTTGAAGGCTTTACTGTTTAAGATATTCTTTGATGTTATAATAAAGCTTCTGGCGAAGAGTTATAACTCTCGCTGGGACAATTATGTATAATTGTCTCACCCCGTAAGCTTCAACTTTTTAGGTGGACGTCGGAGACGAAGAAACCAGCCTACAGGTGACCAGTCTCAGCAGCAGCAGCACCAGGGGCAGCAGTAATCTCAGGTGGAGATTTGTCCTGCCATGTGGTGTAGTTAGAGTCAGTCCTATGTGTCCTCTGTACTCTCAGGTCTTGGAGTCTTGTGTTATGTGATCTTGAGATTTTGTATCTTGATGTATATAATTACTCAAGAAGTAATTATCCTGAGATGTAAACAGTTACCTCTCTTTATGAAAGGAGTTTTTATGGATACAAGTTCTTATTTTGAAAAGTTTTAATTTCCCGTGATTTTTGTCTTCCGCTGATTACCGATTTGCTTCCGCTAAGTTTTAATCGTGTTTATGTCATGGTTTGGAGATCAGAGCCCACAATTAGTGGTATCAGAGCTCCAGGTTCAGTTGAGTCTACAGAGGCATAGGACTTAGGATGTCGAGTCTACCTTTAGTACTCCTTCCTTATCTAATAGAATCTTCTGCTCCTCAGGAGAAGAAGATACATAAGAATGTCAGAACATCGCGATGAGCACGTGGCAGAGAGTAGTGCTAGTGCACCTCGAGGCGGTGCAAGAGTTCCGAGAATAGAACAACCTGCACCTGAGTCGCCAAGAGAGCCACCCCAGTTCGACCCAGCTGACATGAGTGATCCAGCTGTACAGACAATGTTCGGGCAGTTCATGACTGCCATGACACATATAACCGATAGGATGCCCATTCCTGCACCTAGGGCACCTGTCCAGCCCGAAGCACAAGGTATCGGTAAGACATTCGAACGACTTCGTCGTGTCGGAGCTACCGAGTACTTCGGAACTGCCGACCCTGCAGATGCTGACTTATGGTTGACAGAGTTGGAGAAGGCTTTCAGAATTCTTATAATTCCAGAAGCTGAGAAGGTTAGACATGCTGTATATCTTCTCAAAGGCAGTGCTGGTCACTGGTGGAACATGGAAGAGCAGAAGAGACCTGGAGTAGAGTTCTCATGGGAAGAGTTTCGTCGGGAATTTATCAATAGATATTTTCCAAAGACCTTCCTAGATGAGAAGATCTCTCAGTTTGAGAAACTAAGGCAGGGTATGATGAACATTAGTGAGTATGAAGCTAAGTTTATGGAGTTGTTGCGGTTCTGTCCGCACATGGCTGCTACGGATGAGGAAAGAATCAGAAGATTTGAAAAGGGTTTGAATTCTGATATGTCAACCCCTGTGTCTGCCTTAGAAAATAGAGAAAGATTCTCTACCTTCGTTGAGTCAGTCCGAAGGATAGAGAGATCTGTGGTTGAGAAAAGACAAACCCATAAAAGATATCCACAGTTCCAGGGTTCTTCATCTAGGGATCCCAAGAGACCTAGATTCTCTGCACCTAACCCTCCACCACCCAGATCGAGTTTTCAAACTCAAGGGACACCAAGCAGAGGTAAAGGGCGGAGTCAACCACTTCAAGGGACACACAGTTCTGCATCAGTGTCAGTTACTGGACCACCCAGACCACAGCAACAGGAGAAGAGTTGCTACAACTGTGGTAAGGTGGGACACTTGATGAAGGATTGCCGTTCTAGGCCTGTCGGTGTGACACAACAACCTTCAAGACAGAATCAACAGGGATCTCAGAATAGACAACATCAAGGAGCAGCTCGAGGACGTGGACAAGCGTCTCAAGCTGGATCATCAGCACCACCTCAACACCAGGCGACTGCGAGGTTCTATGCTATGAACCCACCTGAGGCAGTGGTCAATCCACGGGTAGTGGCAGGTCAGATGAAACTTTTATATTCTGATATGTCTATATCCTGTGATGTATCTGTTCTGATTGATCCGGGTGCTACGCACTCTTTCATCACTCGTGAAGTGATTCGTAACTGTAATGTGACTGTTAGTCATAGAGCAGATAGTTTGTTGTTAGAGACTCCGTTGAGTGGGTCTGCCGTTTTGCAGGAGGTATGTTCTCCCTGCATCCTTTTCTTTTCTGACCATCGCATTCAAGTGGATCTTATACCACTTGATATGCAGGGATTTGATATAATCCTTGGGATGGATACCTTAGAAAGGTATAGAGTTGTCTTGGATTGTGAGTCCAAGTTGGCTGTGTTTGCTGATGAAAGCAACACATGGATCTTTCAAGGTGAAAGAAAGATTCTGCCCACCTGTCTTGTATCAGCTATGGTTGCTGATAAGCTGTTGAGGCAAGGATGTTATGCATTCTTAGCCCATGTGGTAGATGTTACCAAGGAAAGTTCCAATCCTGCCGAAGTTCCCATAGTCAGGGAATTCGAAGATGTGTTTCCTGAAGAACTTCCTGGTATACCACCACCTCGGGAGATTGACTTTGAAATCAATCTGATTCCAGATACGAAACCCATAGCTCAAACTCCGTATAGAATGGCTCCTGCCGAGATGGCAGAACTCAAGAAACAGCTTCAAGAGCTACTTGAGAGAGGTTTTATCCGACCGAGTACTTCACCTTGGGGTGCTCCGGTCTTGTTTGTTAAAAAGAAAGATGGGTCAATGCGGTTGTGCATCGACTATAGACAACTCAATAAAGTGACAATAAAGAATAAGTATCCTCTGCCGAGGATTGATGATCTCTTTGACCAGTTGCGTGGTGCAACAGTCTTTTCAAAGATAGACTTGAGGTCTGGATATCACCAACTTCGTATTAAGGATAGTGACATATCCAAGTCTGCCTTTAGGACAAGATATGGTCACTATGAGTTCACGGTTATGTCGTTTGGACTAACCAATGCACCAGCTGCATTTATGGAACTCATGAATAGAGTTTTTTGACCTTTCCTTGATCAGTGTGTTGTCGTCTTCATAGATGACATACTGATTTATAGTAAAGATGCTCAGCAGCATGAGCAGCATCTTCGCCAAGCTTTGACCTTGCTAAGAGAACATAAGTTGTATGCTAAGTTTAGCAAGTGTGAGTTCTGGCTGCCGGAGGTATCTTTTCTTGGACATGTAATATCCGCCTCGGGAATTCGTGTTGACCCTACAAAGGTAGAATCTGTTCTACAATGGGAACAACCGAAGACACCGACGGAGATTCGAAGTTTCTTGGGGTTAGCTGGCTATTATCGAAGGTTCATAAAGAACTTTAGTTCCATAGCTTTACCCTTGACCAAGTTAACCCGGAAAGATGTTCCTTTTTCTTGGAGTGATAAGTGTCAAAAATCTTTCCAGTTGCTGAAGGAGAGGTTGACAAGTGCACCTGTATTAGTGCTACCTGAACAAGGAAAAGGATACGTAGTTTTCTGTGATGCTTCCAAAAATGGACTAGGATGTGTGTTGATGCAGGATAAACAAGTGATTTCTTTTGCTTCCCGACAGCTTAAGAAACATGAGGAGAATTATCCAACACACGATCTGGAGTTAGCAGCTGTGGTTCATGCCTTGAAGATCTGGAGGCATTATCTCTACGGAGAAACATTCCAGATTTTCACAGACCACAAAAACCTTAAATATATCTTCTCTCAGCATGAGCTCAACATGAGGCAACGTCGCTGGATGGAGTTAATCAAGGACTACGACTGTACAATTGATTACCATCCAGGTAAGGCCAATGTTGTTGCAGATGCCTTGAGTAGGAAATCAGCAACATCAACCATGAATAGAGCACAACTAAATTCTTTAGTATGCTCTAGAAGAGATATGCTTATCTCTTTAAGGCAAGACAATGTACAGTTGAAGGTGTCATTGCTAGCCGGTTTGTTAGCTGAGATGCATATTAAACCTACCCTAAGAGAGCAGATTAAAGAAGCACAACTAGATGATGCTGCAGTTCAACATATAAGATCTGAGTATGGAAATGAGAAGCAAGATGGGTTTCATGACTCAAAAGATCAAGTAGCTTGTTATAATGGAAGAATGATAGTGCCGGATGTGGAAAACTTAAGGAAGTTAGTCCTGGAAGAAGCCCATTCTTCCATGTATGCTATGCATCCAGGGAGCACCAAGATGTATCGGAATTTGAAGGATCTGTATTGGTGGCCTGGGATGAAGAAGGATGTTGCAGAGTTTGTTCTGAGGTGTCCTGTGTGTCAGCAAGTTAAAGCTGAACACCAGAAGCCTGCAGGGACAATGCAACCTTTACCCATATCACAGTGGAAGTGGGACCATGTGACCATGGACTTTGTTGTTGGCCTACCCAGGACAAGCAAAGGACATGATTCCATTTGGGTAATTGTTGATAGGTTGACTAAGACAGCACATTTCTTACCTGTCAAAACAACCTATTCTGCTGAAAGGTTATCAGAGTTGTATGTTCAAGAAATAGTGCGTTTGCACGGAGTTCCTGTCACAATAGTTTCGGACAGAGGTCCTCAGTTTACAAGTCGTTTTTGGGAACAGTTGCACAGTGCCTTAGGCACTAAGCTAAGGTTTAGTACGGCCTTTCATCCACAGACTGATGGACAGTCGGAAAGGACCATACAAACCTTAGAAGACCTGTTGCGAGCATGTGTTCTCCAGTTCACCGGAAGTTGGGATCTACACCTAAGCTTGATAGAGTTTGCCTATAACAATAGCTATCAGCATAGTATTGATATGGCACCTTATGAAGCCTTATATGGTAGACGTTGTAGATCACCCTTGTGTTGGTTTGAGACTGGTGAGCACCAGTTGTTAGGTCCTGACCTGGTGCAGCAAACCACGGAAAAGATTAAAGTTATACAACATAAGATTAAGACTGCTCAGGATAGGCAGAAATCTTATGCCGACAAACGTCGTAGACCCTTAGAGTTCCAGGTTGGAGACAAAGTGTATCTTAAGGTCTCACCTTGGAAAGGGGTCCTTCGTTTTGGAAGGAAGGGGAAGTTAGCTCCTAGATATATGGGGCCTTATCCAATCATTGAACGGATTGGAAAGGTAGCATATAAACTAGAGCTTCCCCCAGAATTACAGAGGTTACATCCTGTGTTTCACCTTTCTATGTTGAAGAAATGTCACCCAGACACCGAGTCAGTTCTACAACCTATGGAAGTAGAATTGAATGATGACATATCCTATGAAGAGGGACCAGTGTCAATCCTTGATAAACGAATTAAAAAGTTAAAGAAGAAAGATATAAGTCTTGTGAAAGTCCTCTGGAATCATCGTGGTATTGAAGAAGCCACTTGGGAGTTAGAGGATGAGATGAGAAGGAAGTATCCTGCCCTTTTCTCGTAATATGTTTTATCGATTTCGGGGACGAAATCCTTGTAAGGGGTGGATAATTTGTAACATCCCTGACCTGGGTTATGAGTTAACCCTAGGTGTTTTGCCTAAATATGTAATTAAATCTTTGTGATTAACTCTGAGCATGTAATTAAGCTTCTCAGAAACGTATATTTCAGTATTTGCTCCTTTTTATTTAAAGTTGTAGCATTGTTTTGATATACAGGGACCTATGTGCAATTTACCCAGTTAAAAGGGTTAGCTTGCAATTTGCACATGATGAGATGTTCGTCTGATGTTGAGACATCATGAGAATCTCTTTGGCAAAGTTTGAGGGATTTCCCAAGCTAGAGCACCAAGGTGCAGCTGTGGAAGCAATCCCAGGGCTTGAAACCCTAATTTGGGGTAAAATGCAATTTACCCAAATGATGGGATGCAATTTGTAAAGAATGTCATCTAAAGTATCTTTTTAGACTCTTGCCATCATTTAGATAAGAAATGATGAGGAATTCACCTCAATTGAGTTATCAAGTTAAGAAATAGGCTTTGTGATTGAATAATCAGGGTATATGTGCAATATCCCTTTAAGTATGAACTTTATTATTAGATTGTTCTTCCTTGCCTTCTTTTCTATAACATTAAGATAAGGTTTGTCCTTAGAATAAAGAGGAAGGGACGAGCAAGTAATAAAGGAAGGACTTAGTTGGAATTAAGGGAAACTTATGAACTAATGTTGAAAATCCTACCCCATGTATATAAGCCCTCCTTCCCTTAGTTGCAAGGGAACTTAACCTTCGTTCCCTTACTGTTTCATTTCACCAAAGATGACCAAGGACTTCCTTGGAGCTAAGGGGGGACGACCAAGGGGTGCAAGGTAGGTTTAAACCCCTCTTCTTGCCTAATTCCATGGTTAAAACTCGAATTCAAGGTCAGCTTCATGGCTAATTCTCGAAACCCTATCTTTCTAGCCGTCTCTTTTCATCCTTCCTTGGAGTTTTCACCTTGGCCAACCTGTAAGAACTCAAGGACGCCATTAGAGCTTGGAGCTTGAAAGCTTGGAGCTCAAGAAGCAAGCTTTAGGCGGGTTTTATAACTCTAAACCTATGCTTTACTATGTGCATCTTTATATGCGATTTGATGATAGCTCTTAGTATTTCCCTACTTTTCCCTGCTATTTTGCAAGCAAACCCGTGGGATATCTGTACTGTTCTTGAGCTAGAAGATGAAGGCGTGATTTCCAAGAAAAACCCACCGCTTTTCTTTTCCTTAAACGGTCCTAACAGTTTGCTCTCTCGGACTCAAGACCGCGAGGTGAGCAAACGGTCTCGAGACCGTGAGAGGGCTCGCGGTCTCAAGACCGTTTGGCCCAGTTGTCCGAGCATGGACCGTATAAGAAACCTGTTCCTAATTATATAAGCTAATTACCCTCAAAATTTGGGAGACTAACTCCAAAGGAATCGGGAGATATGACCTTTTTAAGTCACAACTTTAAATGAATTAACTGCTGATTTTCAAACGGTCTGAAATTGCCTTTTTGGGAAAACGGTCTCAAGACCGTGAAAGGTCGTTGACTAAGCGTTGACCCCATGAGATTACTGTTTAAAATTATGTTAATTAACAACTCACCAAGTTTGATGGTCTAATTCCAAACGGGCTAAGAGTTGAAGGGTGAATACTAGGGCTAACCCTAGATAAAATCAGTACTGAAATTATGGTGATCTAATTAGGGTTTTTAGGGTCGATTGACCTAAACGGTCTCAAGACCGTTTGGGGGTCACCAAACGGTCTCAAGACCGTGAGGGCAATCAACCAAGACCGTTTGGAGGTCTGGGGTCAAGGATAGTTGACCAATTGAGGACCCAATTGCAAATAAGTTATCAATTTAATTAAAATTCTGTTTTGTGGTTCAATCATGGTTCAACCCCTATCAAATCACCTTAGACTTTGATAAAATCTTGGGCAAACGGTCTCAAGACCATGTGGGGTTCACCCACATGATCTCAAGACCGTTTGGGCCAAGTTTGGGCCCAATTGGAGCTCAATTGAAGGGTTCAACTTTGTGTTGATGCACACTATTGAGTGTTGATGGGTGAACATTGATAGACCCTAATTGAATCGATTTCAACTATAATTGGTTAACCATTATGGGTCAATTGAATGACCAAGTGATCAAGCATAACCTTAATTGACTAAACCCATAAGTGGTCAACATAGCTTTGACCATTTGAGGGCTTCAACATGGGTTGACATTATCGGTTGCATCTTTGAGCCCTGTTGAAGGACCAAGCAGCTGAGACCATGAGGGGGCTCACGGTCTCAAGACCATGAGGGGGCTCACGGACTCAAGACCATGAGGGGGCTCACGGACTCAAGACCATGAGGGGGCTCACGGACTCAAGACCATGAGGGGGCTCACGGACTCAAGACCATGAGGGGGCTCACGGACTCAAGACCATGAGGGGGCTCACGGACTCAAGACCATGAGGGGGTCACGGACTCAAGACCATGAGGGGGCTCACGGACTCAAGACCATGAGGGGGCTCACGGACTCAAGACCATGAGGGGGCTCACGGACTCAAGACCATGAGGGGGCTCACGGACTCAAGACCATGAGGGGGCTCACGGACTCAAGACCATGAGGGGGCTCACGGTCTCAAGACCATGAGGGGGCTCACGGACTCAAGACCATGAGGGGGCTCACGGTCTCAAGACCATGAGGGGGCTCACGGTCTCAAGACCATGAGGGGGCTCACGGTCTTGGAGCTAGAAAGGGGCTCACGGACTTGGAGGGTCAAAGTGGGCAAATGGTCAACACTTTCAACTGATCTCAATTCAATTAATGATTAATGATTGGAATTAATCAATGTGACTCATGGTTGACCACATTCAATCATTTGATGGTTCAATGTTGCCCAAATCAAACACTAATGATAATCTAAGATAGTAAGGGGTTATTTGACTAAGGTTTTTGACCAGGATGATGATCAATGGGGTGAATTACCAAAATACCCCTGAAGGGTCAATTAAGTTATACCTTGCTCAATTCAAACCCTAATTACATGAGAATGATGTTTTTAGTCATCATGACTCTATCCAACTTGATCTAGTGTAATGTTACCATCAACCATTAGTATGATGAAAGAGAGAGTACTCTAGAGAGAGAAAGTAACCTAGAGAGAGAAAGTAACTCTAATCACATAATGATGATGTTTTTGGCTATGTTAACCTATGATGACTCAACCCAACATGTTTTAGAGTGATGTTGACATCACCTACCCTTATGATGAGAGAGAAAGTACTTCTAGAGAGAGAAAGTACCCCTTTTTAAGTGGAAACTCAAGTAAAGCATCTCCAATGCACATAAGTGAGCATAATTAGGGTATGGTCCACCTGTGTGAGATCATAGAAACCCTAATTATGATAAATGATGAACCTTTAACTAATCCAAGAGCATCAATGAAGATGTTACTCATACATGATGATGTTATGAGTTTAATTCACCTTGATGTGAATAGTAAACCCTAATTCAAGGGTAATGACATGCTTTTGAGCAATAAACTCTATTTGAATAGAATTAAAGATTTAACTCTTATGACAAAAATAGGAAGTACATTCCTTATTGTTGTATTACCTTTATCAGATGTATTAACCATGCAGGTTCTGATATCAAGGTAATCATATCCAGGTATGGATGTTGATGTTATATTCATTGAAGGCATGTTGTTAGCCTTATGAATAAGTAAAGTAATCTGATGCCTTGCCAGTGGCATCCTATGCTGATATTGGGCTATGAGAGCCATGAATACCATCAAGGTCATGCCTTAGAGATGACTTGTGATGAAGCTAATGAGAAATGATGATTGATATAAGTTAGGCATGTTACATTTAGTATTCTTCTTTTATAGCTGCTATGCTACTGTTATTGTTTGAAGAACAATGTATGCTGTTAAAGAATACTGAATGTACCTAACTAATCAAGTATAATGTAGAGCCCTGATCATAGATCCATCATTGTCAGAAATTAAGTGATGGTGAAACAGGTTTTCCTCAGGGAACTCCTGGAGCACATACTTTTGAGTATGTGGGGTACATGGATGTGTAGAACCTTACATCCTAGTGTAGGAAAGTGATGTAGATGTGTAATCCATCCATCCTTCACTATAGTTTCATACCGTATCAGTGGTAGGTAAACATGAAACCTCCTGATGACGAAGAAAGCACAGATATCCGTATCAGTGGTAGGTAAATATGAAACCTCCTGATGACGAAGAGAGTACAGAACGCCACTGTGACTCTAGAATAGCGAAGGACCAGTTTACCCTGGTAAGCTATAATAGTAGAGACACGAGATGTCCTACAAGTGATCCTCTTACTGACTGAGGAAGGTGAAGGTCATGAGAATCCGGCTCTCTTAATGACCTATGTATGATACTGATGCGGCTTCTCAGCGATCAGTTGGAGTTTGAGTGGTAAGCCTCATCTCCACAGGGCATAATGTTGTTTGTAAAACATAATCAACCATGTAGTATAACTTGTTAGAGATGACTCCAAGTTAGTTGGTTGATGTTACATTGCAATAATGTTGATATTCTCCATATCTCCTAAATTGTAGAGATCTTGTTATAACTGCAACTGCTATAGAATGCTTTGAAGGCTTTACTGTTTAAGATATTCTTTGATGTTATAATAAAGCTTCTGGCGAAGAGTTATAACTCTCGCTGGGACAATTATGTATAATTGTCTCACCCCGTAAGCTTCAACTTTTTAGGTGGACGTCGGAGACGAAGAAACCAGCCTACAGGTGACCAGTCTCAGCAGCAGCAGCACCAGGGGCAGCAGTAATCTCAGGTGGAGATTTGTCCTGCCATGTGGTGTAGTTAGAGTCAGTCCTATGTGTCCTCTGTACTCTCAGGTCTTGGAGTCTTGTGTTATGTGATCTTGAGATTTTGTATCTTGATGTATATAATTACTCAAGAAGTAATTATCCTGAGATGTAAACAGTTACCTCTCTTTATGAAAGGAGTTTTTATGGATACAAGTTCTTATTTCGAAAAGTTTTAATTTCCCGTGATTTTTGTCTTCCGCTGATTACCGATTTGCTTCCGCTAAGTTTTAATCGTGTTTATGTCATGGTTTGGAGATCAGAGCCCACAGTCAGGAATAGGCAAAAGATAACATCCTTCACGCAAAAGCCAAGAGAGAACCTGCATGAAGCCTAGGAGAGATACTAGGAATACCAGAGGGACTGCCCCCACCACAATTACAAGAAGGGTTTTCTAATAACAACATTCTATAATGGTCTAACTCCTGAAGAGAGAGTTTCACTAAATGTAGCAGTAGGAAGCAACTTTCTTGGGAAGAAGCCCAGTAGATCTAAAAAGATCATTGAGAACATGGATGAATTACAAGCCAGATCTGAGTATGATAGAACTAATAGAGGATACGCGAAGAAAGCCGCTAATGAAGGACCATCAATCGAGTCAAAAGCTCTAGAGGTGATAACATCTCAGATTCAAAAGATAGCTACGGACGTCCGACAGCTGAAGGAGTTTGCAGGAAAAGGAAAGAAACAGATTGAGAAGGTTATGAAGTGCGTAACCTATGGTGAAGCAGGCCATAGAGTAGATAGCTGTGTATACACTCGACCTGAAGAGTCTAGTGAAAGTGATTCGGAAGAGGAGGAAGCTGCGAACATATCCTACGTCACGTTCAGGAGGCCGGACCACCCTGGCTTTAGTTATGGCAACAAGGATGCCGTAGAAAATTTGCATCAGCTGAACAACCCGCCCAAGCAGCAACCTATCTTTGAGAAAAGAAGCGGATAAGGACAGTACATCAAGACAAGCTCTTTTTAATCGAATAAAACCAATTACCAAGGTCAAGGAAAGTTTCAACCTCGTCAAGTCACTAACACGAGTCAAGGGCAGGTGCAAGCTCAAGGGCCGAGCCAGAAAAATAGCAACAACCAGCCAGACTTAGTGGGTCAACTTTTTGACTTTGTTAAAAGGTAGGACACCATTAATAATCAACTTACGCAAAGTGCACTATCCAACTCAGGAGTTTTGAATTCTATGCAAGTCCATATGGGGGATATGCAAACTCATCAACGTCAGATAGACCGACAGCTAGCTCAGTTAGCCGAGCTTGTGAAGAACCCATCGAGGAAGATCCCTTCTAGTACAGAGTCTTCCAAGATGGCAACCCTCAGATCGGTATGTAGGATAGATCACCCTAAAGAGATGAGGGTATAAGAACCCGAGCAAGAGGATTGCAGAAAATCCATGTAGAGGAGAGAGCCAACACCCTCTAGTTAGGGAGAAAGGACCTAGTGAGGAATTTTTCACTAAGAGATACTCGCCAAGGTTACCATTTTCGTACAAGATGGTGAAGGCTCACCTCAAGAAAAGGTATGAAAAGTTTATGGATTCAGTGAAAAAGCTTCACCTGGAGGTACCATTTCTCAACACTTTGGAAGAAATGCTGACCTACGCCAAGTTTTTCAAGGATCTAGTCACAAAGAAAAGACGAGGTGGAAGGATCAAAATAGTGCATCTAGCCGCTATGTCATCTACCTTTGTGAAAGCAGATTTACCGACTAAGAGAAAGGACCCTGGGGCCTTTACTATACCCTTTGCGGTAGGAGACAACGTTGAAAGAAAAGATCTCACCGATTTGGGGGCTAGTATCAGCCTCATGCTCTAAGTCTCACGCAGTGCTTAGGACTGAGTGATATGGTCAGGACTAATATGAGGATAGAGTTGGAAGACGATACCTTTAAAAGGCCGGTAGGGATATTCAAAGATGTCCTGATAAGAGTACGAAATTTCTTCATTCCTTTTGATATCGTTATCATCGATACCTTTGAGGACCCTAAGTGCCCCCATCATCTTCAGTCATCCTTTCTTGGCAACCAGAAGGGCACTTATTGATGTCGTTGAGGGAGTGATTACCCTAAGGATCAGGGATGATAATATTGATTTCAAGGTAAAGGATTCTATGAAAGGACCGTCACTGTTGGAATCAACTTACTTCATGGATAGCTATAATCAATACTGTGAAGAAATAGCAGAAGACGTAGCAGTGGTAGATCCTCTTATGAGAGCTTTAAATGAAGAAAGCTCAGAGGTTAACAACCCCGAGATAGTTGAGATACTCGACTACCTGAACCAAGATGAAGGGGATCTGAGCAATGAAGAAGAAGTGGTCAAGATAGTGATGTATGCTTCTCTGGAATCGACTGAGGAAGAAGAGAAAGTACCAAAACCTTTACCAGAGCTGAAGCAACTACCAAAAGGTTTGAAGTATGAGTTCTTAGATAAAGAAGAAAGACATCCTGTCATTGTCAATGCCAATCTGACCAAGGGACAATTGGAAAGACTCCTTAAAGAGCTGAGGCTCCACAGACAAGCTATTGGGTATTCAATGGATGACATTAAGGGGCTAAGCCCTGCCCTGTGTATGCATCGAATAAATCTTGAAGAATCTGTGAAACCCCTCGTTCAACCCCTAAGGAACTTGAACCAGATGTTGAAGGAAGTTGTAAGGGAGGTCATCAAACTCAGAGATGCGGGCATTATATACCCAATCAGTGACAACAACTGGGTGAGCTCGATTCATGTGGTTCCTAAGAAAGGGGGTATGACCATCATAAAAGGTGATAAAGGTGATGAGGTAGCCATCCAGACTGTTACTGGATGGAGAATGTGCATTGATTATAGGAAGCTAAATCAAGCCACTAAGAAAGACCACTACCCTCTCCCTTTTATCGATCAAGTGCTCGAGAGGCTAGCTCATCATGAGTACTTTTGTTTCTTGGACAAATATTATGGGTTTTACCAAGTTCCTATCTTGCCAGATGATCAAGAGAAGACCACCTTCACCTATTTGTACGATACGTATGCTTTTCAGCGGATGCCATTCGGGCTATGTAATGCTCCTACAACGTTTCAACGCTGCATGATCACAATGTTCTCAGATTTCCTGGAAGACATTGTAGAGGTCTTTACGGATGATTTCTCTATTTATGGAAAGGATTTTGATGCCTATTTGAAGAACCTATCTTTAGTTCTACAATGCTGCGAGGAGAAGAACTTAGTGCTTAACTGGGAAAAGTGCCATTTTATGGTACAAGAAGGCATAGTCCTTGGTCATAAAGTTTCCAAGAGAGGAATTGAAGTTGATGTAAGCAAGGTTGAGTCTATTTCTAGACTACCTCCGCCAAAGTCCGTGATAGGAGTGTGAAGTTTCCCCGGTCATGCAGGCTATTATAGGAGGTTCATCAAGGTTTTCTCGAAGATATCCAAAACTCTTTCGAACCTGCTAATAAAGGATGTAAAATTCATCATTACTGGTGATTGTTTGACGGCTTTTCAGTCTCTGAAGGAGGCCTTAGTGAATCCCCCAATTCTTCAAGCTCCAGACTGGGAGCTTCCTTTTGAGTTGATGTGCGATGCTAGTGACTATGCTGTGGGGGCTGTCCTAGGACATACTAAGGATAAGAAACATCATGTAATTTGCTACGCCAGCCGAACCCTAGATGAGGGGCAGCTAAACTACACAACAACAGAGAAGGAAATGTTAGCGATCGTCTTCACGTTTGACAAGTTCAGATCCTATCTCATTGGAGCAAAAGTAAAAGTCTATACTGATCATGGAGCTATTCGCTACTTGATGCAAAAGAAGGATACAAAGCCCAGATTGCTGAGATGGGCCCTGCTACTTCAAGAGTTTAATCATGAGATAATTGATAAGAAAGGCAAGGAAAATGTAGTCGCAAATCATCTTTCAAGAATAACCTCCGAGGAAGAAAGCAAGTTGCCTATTAACGACAACTATGCTGATGAAGCTTTGTTGATGGCTCAGTCTGACGAGCCAACCTTTCCTTGGTTTGCGGACATTTGCAATTACCTAGCTTGTGGACAGCTACCGCCTGATATCACCTACAACCAGAGAAAGAAGCTCTTATCTGATGTCAAGAACTACTATTGGGACGACCCCTTGCTTTTCAAAAGGTGTTATGACAGCCTGTATAAAAGATGTATACCAGAAGAGGAGGTCCCAAGTATTTTAAAATAATGCCATTCTTCACCCTATGGGGGGCACCATGGCGGAGACAGAACAACCGCTAAAGTGCTTCAATCTGGGTTTTTCTGGCCTACGCTATTCAAGGATACAACTGCCTACGTGAAAGTCTGCAAGGAATGCCAATCTACCGGGAATATCGGAAGACGAAATGAAATTCCTTTACCAAATTGGATAGAAGTCAAGATCTTTGACGTCTGGGGAATAGACTACATGGGTCCATTTCCCCCGTTAAAAGGTTATCAATACATCCTAGTAGCATTGGACTACGTATCAAAGTGGGTTGAGGCAGTTGCTACTCAAACTTGTGACTCCAAGTATGTGATTAAGCTGTTTGAGAAAACTATCTTTCCTCTCTTCGGGGTACCCTGATATGTGATAAGCGATGGCGGATCACACTTTAGAGAGAAGCAGTTTGAAGCACTGCTGAAGAAGTATGAGGTCAGGTACAAGGTTGCTACCCCATACTACCCCCAAACATCTGGGTAGGTGGAGGTGTCTAACAGGTAGATCAAGCAAATCTTAGAAAGGACTGTCAGCCGCACGCGGAAAGATTTGGCGTTGAAGTTAGATGATGCTCTCTGGGCCTATAGAACTGCATACAAGACGCCTATAGGCACAACGCCTTACAGGTTAATCTATGGAAAATATTGCCACTTACCATTGGAGCTTGAACACAAGGCCCTTTGGGCAATCAAGTTTCTGAATATGGACCTAAAAAGGTCAGGCAAAAGAGGTTCCTACAGCTGTAGGAGCTCGAGGAGCTGAGATTACATGCTTACGAAAATGCAAGGATTTACAAGCAGAGGACCAAGGTGTGGCATGATGCCCACCTGAAGAGAAAGGACGTTAGCAAAGGTGATACAGTTCTTTTATTTAAATCCTCTATCCACCTTTTTCCAGGTAAGCTACAAACAAGGTGGTCTGGAACCTCCATAGTGGCAAAGATCTATCCTTCAGGGATGATGGAACTGCACAACAAAGACAATCCAGAAAAAGTCTTTCCGGTGAACAGGCACAAAGTCAAGAGGTACTATGAAGATGAAGAATTCATAAGAAGATCAGAGATAGACCTACGAGATACTAAAACAACAACCAAATAAGTAGAGTGAAGGACTTTGAAGTTGTCAATCTGACTACAGAAACCACAACTCTCCTCGGGAGGACGCCTGAGTCTTTACTTTCCTAAGAATAGGATGTTATTTTTTCCTTTCCTGCAAGAAAAACATTACGAACACTATCAATGTAATAAGGCCTGAGTTAGTGCATGTGCCACGTGCACATACTCTCTCATTTTGTGGGCCACCGACTTAGTTTTATGCATTGATGAGTAATACTATCTGAGGTTGGAAATCATTTCCTTTAAGACAATGATGTTTTTCCCATCAATGTTATCCTTTCTTTAGTTTTAGTTTTTCCTCTCTTATTTTGTTTTGTTTTGTTTTCCTTTTTGAAGCTTGTATCGGTCACACAAAGTTTCCATGCCCAATACCTTGATCTCTGGCCCTATCGGGCATCTGACTAACCTTTTCTCGTGTCACGTAGTAGTGTCGGGCAATCGATAGGCTGCACGCATCACACCTATATCGGGCTACGAATCATCCAGACCTGTATCGAGCGAGACTCCTCGACCCGCACGACACACCCTTATCGGGCTATGATATCAGGCATCAGAATTTAATGATGAATCCGTGTCACGCGATACACCTAGCTCAAGGGACACGCCTTACCACCGCGATCAAGTCGTACTTGGGAAGCCAATCGACCCTTGACGTGGCTCATTAGACTGATTTAACTGCTCGTCTTGAGAATGATTGGTCTCCTCACACGACACGTGTCCCCTTTTGCCCGATTTACCCCCGCCCGAGATGGCTATATAGAGTAACCTCAGTTAAATGTGTCGGGCACTTGCATTTACTTTTTACCTACTCCCTTATCGTACATCTGCCCTTAGCTTTTACCCTCACGCCGACCATCCTTGCGAGATCATGTATCGTGCATCAATCATTCAAAAATAGGTATAGCCTGATATGCCTTATCGTATCAGGCAACTTGTATCGTGCAACTTTAGTTTATCGTGTCGCGTGAGGTTTTCGTGCCAGGCGATACGAGGTGCACGACACCCGTATCGGGTAAGATAGTTCAACTCGTGTCGCCTGACACTCTTTCGTATCGGGCAACGCTTATATTAGACAACATCGATATCAGGGTCCTTTTGACCATGTCGCGCGGTACATGTATCGCACGACGCGTATCATGCAGGATCACCAGTATCGTATCGGCCACCAAATTTTTGCTGGGCGATACTTGTATCGTGCGAGATTTTGTCGGGCTGACGTATCAGGCATCCATGTCGGGTAAAGTCCGTTTGGTTAATGATACCTGATACCCGATACCCGATATCGACTTGTTTGTGTCGAGCTTTGTCTAGTTTCAACTTAAAAAGTATCGCCTACCTTGTATCGGGGGATACAACCCTGCCTCCAGATATGAGGTAAGGTGACCCATTAAGAAGTTTTGATGATTACTAATACTTTCATTTGACTATTATAGAAATGGCCCACACCAAGAAAACAGTCATCCAAGTAGACGAGCATGGCCGGAGGATCAACACAGAGGTCACAGCAGAAGCCTCGGGCATAAGTGCCCGAACCCCGACTCAGCGGGGCCATCTGGGGCTGAGAAGAGGCCAAGAACAGAAGCGGTGGCAGCCCCATCAATGGCAGCAGAACCCCTAGCCCATTCTCCAGGCCAATTCCTGCCCAGGAATGAGGAGCATCAACAGAGGTACACGGAATTGGTGGCCAAGATCTATAGGCTGACCAAGTTCTTCCACCAGCCCTCCTTCCACTAGATGGGAGTCTTCAACAGACTGGACAACATGTTGGGAGCTGCCGGGATGAAGACGATCTGCTTCAACCTCTCCAGATCATACACTGAACTCACCAAGGAGTTCATGTCCTCCCTCCGACGAGTCCACAATGGGACAGAAGAAGTGGAGAGATACAGAGGGGCAGACCGGCTGCAGGGCCGGTTATACAACATTGAGTACGAGATTTTAGAAAAGTTGCTCAACAAAATCTTCTCCTCCTCAGAAGCCGAGAAGAAAATGCTGAATAGAGGCGCCAGGATTGGCGAGGGCGACAACTTCAACCCGATCAACGTCTGGAAGAAACTAACCGATGAGTCGTCCTACAAGCCGGGAAGCAAAGTGGCATCCATTCACTCATGCTTTTGGAGGATCATCCAAAAGATTGTGGTTTGCCTCATGTTCAACAAGTATGAGACGAACAACATATACACCGAAGAAATCCATCTCATGTGGTACATGATGGAGGGCAAGGTGGTCAATCTAGGATGCTTCTTGCTGAAACGGCTGTACCGATAAAAGATGCCACCAAGGAGTATTGCATGGGTGGCATCATCAATCTGATTGCGGTAGGGTTGGGATACCCGAAGGAGCCGCACAGCCTGTCAAGGACTCGAGGTGATGACAGAATCGACATGAAGTTCTTGCAAAGGGCCAACATTATCAAGAAGGAGGGCCACCGATACTTCTACAACTTTGCAAGAACTTCCAAGCTTCTACCCCTCTCGCTCTGCATCAACTATGATGCAGAGAAGTTGGTCTTCACAACAGCAGTGATTGAAGCTGTGGAGGTTGAAGTAGCCTATGCCGCCACCGCCAGGATACAAGAAAGGGTGGTAGCAAGGGGAGGACCAATTCCAGTCGACGCCCGACAGGACAAATCTTCCACAGTCCCTACCGAGCCACCCACCGCCCCCGCGAAACCGGAGGCAGCCACTGATAAAGTTGTCGTCGCTACTTCTATCCCAGCAATGACCTCCACAACAACAACTGTCGCGGCTGTAGAAGAAGTAATGGCAATCGTGGAGGTCGCCGAGACAACCAGGGCTGAGACAACGATGATAGCCCCGAGGGAAGCTGCCACGGGAGAGACAGCCGTAGTTCCCAAAGCTTCTGTTGCACATTCAATGGCCGAGGAGATGGTATATCCAGATGCCAGCAATAGGGCATTCGCTGAGCTCCTCGAGACAGAGCTCAGGGCTGCACAGCCCATGCCGCCGCCGCCGCCAACGTCGCCGGTGGTATCTGTGGAAGAGGTCGCCGGCAACCATATGGTAGAACAATAACCACCCACCTCATGCCCTTCTTTACCAACACCGACAGGCAAGGCAGAGGCAACCACGAAGGTGCCAACGCCTCACCCTAAAGTGACGCCCTCACAGATGGTACAAATGGGCTCGGACCCACCTAAGTCGAGCAGTCATTGGGCTGACCTTCACATGTGAGGAACGTAATGAGATCGAGAGGGTGATCTGACGCAACACCTCCATATTTGGGGGAGATTCTTGGTCAAGAATTCGACCATTTGTGGGAGGTAACGAGAAACCACTCAGTTACCTTTTCTTCCCTTACCCGCAAATTTTCTATTTTCCAGCAGAGGCTTAGCGAACAGGAGCAGCAGTTGCTAACTCTAGTTGGCCTTCTCGGCCAACTAGAGGCACTTAACGCAACACTACAGCAGGCCCTGCTACGCCTCGATGCAGTTGAGGAGAAGCTTAACTGGAGGGATGGCCACTCCCGATCAAGACAACCAAGGAGGTCTCCATCACCTCATGGCTCAGATTCCCATCCCTCCTCATCAACATCCTCCTCTGGGATGTCATCCCCTTCCTTCTCCAGCGGGCCCTCCATAACGCCCAAGGAAGGAACGACACATAAGACAGCCGACGGGGCTCCAGTAGGACAAGAGAGCTCCCGCGACATGGAAGAAGATGCTCGCTATGCCTCCCTGGACAAAGCTGAAGACAACAATGAATCAATCAGGGTCGGGGAGGACTCTTTTGATGAATCAGAGGGAGAAGGGGGGGACATTTACATAGCAAATGAAAGACACCCCCCTAGAGGAAGAAGCTCGATGACATACACATTTTCTACACTGTCGGAGATCGATTCTTTCGAGATGGAAGATTTTGACAGAAGAGCCATCGGATACCTGATGACTAGGGACCAAATGCTACTGAACAAGGTCCTGAGACCGTAGGCTGATGAAGAAGACGTCGTATGGAGCGACGGGTACTTATATACACGATGGGGGGAGCTGAGGAGTATATTCCGCTCACCAGTCGTCATCACAAATAAGTTGTTCAGGGTCCTGGAAGGCACCATACTGGAGAATCTCAGCACTAGGACAGGCCGACAGCTGATATATACCGCCACCCCGGCCTTGGCAAGAATGTTGATGATGGGGTCATACGATTATGTTCTGGTGGCCAACATGTTGCAGCACATCGAAGAACACAATGCGACATTGGTGTTGCCCCCTTACAAGCATAGAAAAAAATGGTTCCTGTACGTGGCTGATCTCCAGAATCATGACGTCCAACTCCTCAGCTGCTGCAATGAGGAGGTCCCATGCTCAGGATACACATTTATACGCCCCAAAGATAAGATTCTCAGGCTCCTTCCACTGCGTCTACTCAGAGTGATCAAGTATGGAGTCCAATGCCACTCCGGCATATGGAATTTCTTCAGCATCGGAGACTTCCCCATCCAAGAAGAAGCGGGAAGTGGGAACAGTGCCATCATTGTCCTTCACGCCATTGAGCTGCTCCACATTTTCGGATACATAAGGCATCTCAAGGGCCAAAACTTCTACTAGCTCAGAAGCACTTATGCACTTCTACTGATCAAGGACGGGTGCTATTTCCAAGACACAAGCATTCTAGAGAAGCTACTGGATAGCGATTAAGAAGGCATATCCTCCCCGTCCAGCAGCCCTCTAGAAAAAGAAGCCCAGAAGGCCACATACGTTTACGGGGCAGGTAAGCGGATGGACGTTCTAGAAGAAATACTTTCAAAAGAAGGCCCCACTTTGCCTGATGCTTCGGAAGAAATGATCAACAAATTAGACTGTTCCTCGTGCTCTACACTAACACAGGAATAGGTAAACGAGATCCTGCAGAAGTTAGCTGACTCTACCCCCGCAGACGTCATCTATGAGGTAGGCAGTGTCATAGTCCCAATTGACGATTTAAGGGACATGGTGAAAGAAGGAGGATGTTTGGCGATATCAGTGGCAGCCACCTACATCCAGATACTACAGAGAAAGTTTGAACATGCATACATAGACCATCCAATGCTATTCAACGACACCTGCCTTGTCGATGAGTCAGGAGCAAAACAATCTTTTCTGGCAAAGATACAGAGTAGAATGCCACGTGTCATCTTCCTGCCTATCCTGCACTACAACCATTGGACACTCCTGATGATGTACACTCGACCACGAGCAAGAATTTTCTGCAACAACTCAAATAGAAACAAGGATCATCCAGTGCAGTGTACATCGGCAACATTGACACCCCTTGAGTGCTTAGTAAGAAAATACTATACAGAGGTGGAAATGCTGATCCAACCATTCTTGGAGACGACAGAGAGCAAATGGCACGAGCTTCAGTTCTACCACAGCAATCCACAACAAGTTCCTCTATCCAATGACTGCGACATCTTCATGCTAGAATGGATCTCTAGCTCAGTGATGCTACAACAAATGTCTGACAAGCTCCACAGCATCGACTATCACAACAAACATGGAGAATATGTGTGGGAGCTTATATCTGACAGAGGCACACTCACCAGCTAGCCCTCACTGACTTATCACTACCTCACCTTATCTTTTCTCACAACTCTGGGACAAAGTGTGGGATAAGTTTGGGGGGGGTACTATATATCAATGAGGGAGGTATAAAATTTATCCCATTTTGCATTTTGTCTTTCTTCTTTTTTTTTAACATACTCTTTGTACATATACATATACATATACAAATCTGAACAAAACAGTGCATATACAACTCCTTACCTCTATACAACTGTACAAATATACTAAATAGTGCATATCAGATACCTCTTCTTTCAAATTGTTCTCTTTGTGTCTAAGGTGGTGCACACTTTTGTTATGATCATTCTGAAAATGTAGTCTCAAATGACAAAAAGGATTTGACTTTTTCTATGCCAATTTTAATTTTTTTTTATCTCACAACAACTAAGAGAAGAGCATATGAAGGAAAAAGCTGCCCGAACAGCAAAACTCTTTTTCTCCCTTATTCACCAAAATCCCAAAAAATGAAAAAAAGATAGAGAGAGAAGCCTTATGAGAGTGAATAAAATCATGAGAGTTGTGCCTAATGAAGAAAAAAAACAACACACTTGTTCTTACAAAAGTACCGATCTTTAGGCATGGTAGATCCGGGGCAGTAAAACGTAGGATGTGAAATCATTGCTCCAAAGCCAACTGGCTTGGACTGTAGGGACCACTTGCCCGCTAATAGACTCGTACCTGGATGGACCAATGGGAAACAAGAAAAATCCAAAAAAGCCTTAACCTTCCCAAAAACCCAACTTCTTGCTCCCAAAAGCTGTTCGGTGTGAAAGCTAACTTTGAAACCATGCACCAAAGTCTCGCCGAAGCTGAAGAGAAATTTTTTGCGTAGATAAGACAATGAAAAATAATAAAGCCTGTTGCTCATGAGTAGATGTAATTTTCTCAATGAACGTCTTGAAAAACACGCTTAAACCCCTTGACCGAGGACAATGTCTGGTCATGAAGTAGTATCACAAACGAAACTTTAAAATAAGTACAGTTTGATTGAGGACAATCAAAATGCTAAGTTTGGGGGAGTTGATAACACTCATTTTAGGGCTACTTATAGCTTATATTTACCTATCAAAACTGCCCTCTAAACTGCTTTTCCTCTCATTTTTGTCATGATTTTGCACAAAAGTAAATTGTGCTCTAACCCTAACTCTTTTTCCATCTTTTGTACAGACTTCTCCCTATTTTATACCTAAAAGACCGCTAAAGGCCCGTCTCGGCCCATGAACGACGCCCACCCGCATCGGCCCTTCTACCAGCCACCCGTCATGGCTTCAGCCTGATACAACAGCAACACGACACGGACATGTCGCGCAAGGTGGCTCTAATGGGCGATACACCACTTACCCGACAGAGGACTCTGCCTGCCACGATTGATAAGCCCGTTAAGGCATGTCGCGTGATATGAGCCCCTCATCGATAGCCTTTACCCGCCATGGCCACCCGATACGATTGCAACTCGACATGCGGCAACCTGTTGTGCCGGGAGACACATATGTGTCGACCATCCTCGAAGCCACAAAAAGGGAGCTGATTTAGGACGCGTGGCCCCACGAGAACTGCAACTTCTCCCAGTCGTTGCCTATAAATAGCAGCTACAGGACTCCGATGGGAGGGTCCGAAAGCTCATGAAAGCTAACTTTGGAAAGCATCTGAAGCTAGTGTGTCGAATCCCAAGGCGTGTCGGGCGATATTAGGTGAGCACTCCCCCAACCCGAGAGGGGCGGCAGTGGTTCACTTAGAACCCGTCCCGGTAGCCGCAACAGCCCGATATGACAAAGAAGGCCACCCAATGTGCCAGGTTCCTAGAAGGGCTCCTGCGCGAGATGGCTTGCCCCCTACACCCGATATAACAAACCTGAGAACCTAAGTCACCTCTAACCCGACAAGATACCGAACCCGATACGGTCCACCAGTCACAGTGTTTCGCCCGAGAGGGCTAGCCGCCCGAAACGGCCGTATCAGGTGGGGATCCTTGGCCGATACGTCTGCCCATCATGGTGTGTCGCGCAAGAGGGGGCTATCCACCCAGCACAAGCATATCGGGAAGAGTTCCCACCTGGTACCGGGTTAGAGATTGCTTAGGGGTCTGTTGTTGCATATCGACCCCCTATATCAAGGGGCCCGATATCTATCTTCCCTTTTTTTACAACAATTTACTTTCATTCATCACGCATTGTAACTGAACCCTTTTTCATATCTATGATTATGGAATTAGTGGAGTTTAATATCTATTGTTCTGTGTATGGTTTCTTTTTGTTGGATGATTTCTTTGTAGCAAATAAACTCTAGCCTGTATGCTTGGATCATGTTTTGACTAGATATCGAATTGTGTTTCCCATTTCAACTCCTTCGAGAGAGGGACGTTGTAACTCTAGAGTTCAGTCCGATCCGGGAGTATGAGAGTGCCCAGGATCAGGGCCGCCTCGGCTTTCTTCCCACTCCAACTCATGTTCATTACTTTTGAGAGAGGGTGTTGGCACATAGTTGGAGGCACCCTATTTGAGAGAGGAGGGTGTAGGAGGTTTTCCGCTACCGCCTGTTATGCCTAAGTCTTCTTCCTTAGAGCTTTACCGTTACGATAGTTTTATCTCCCCGGATTCTATTTCGCAAAACCTTTATAAAAACCTCTTAACCCAAAAACTAAATTCTTTCTCGTAGCTCCATTTGGAGATAGTCTTTTGGTTTATTTCCTTTGGTTCCTTTAATCATGTTTTCAACCGCCGTCTCCCTTGGGGACACATTCTATTCTCTCTCTTATCGGAGTACAAAGTGTTGATTCTGCGTTCTTAGCACGACCACCCTTGTCCCTGTGTTCGACCCCGATCGCTACATCGGACCCCGTTATCGTTGCGGGGCCCTGAAAGTTAGGTTATCTATTTAAAAGTCTGACTACTTTAATCCGCTCCTTTTGGATGCACGATTTAGGCCGGTCAGTAATGGGTTAGGACATCATGTGTATCATTTGCCCCTCACATAACTTTGTATCGGGTTAGGGTTTCTCAAACCAATATTGGTTTGTGCATGGGATATTCCATCATCTTCAAGCTCCAGCCCTTCATCCACTAACACTCCAGCTCATGGGCAACAACCCCACATATCCATTAGATCTAAAAGAATCATTATTCAACCAAGGATAGTTGAAATTGAAAAGGAATAATCAAGTATTGCATGTTTGAAGGTGAATAACAATAGAGTTGAGTTCAAGTTATATAACCCACCTCAAGATCACCACTAAAGCTTCAAGCTCCAAAGCTTCGCGTTCCTAAGATTGAAGATGAATTATCAAAAGTCCAAGAATCAATCACAACACTTCTATATGAAATAACATACCATAGTTAGGAACCTAGCGAAGGATAAAAGAAAGAAAGGAAACATGATCTGAGAAGCATAGTCCACCCAAGTTTGAAGATGACCATGGCTTCACCTTAGGCTTGATGCTCGAACTCCTTCCTATTCCTCAAGCTTCTATGGTCATCCACCAAGGGAGGGAATGATATGAGAGTCAGAAAGTTTCACTAGTAGGTGAAAAGAGAGGCTTATATAGTTGATGTTCAAGAGAGAGTGTGTAACTCGATACAACCCCATCTAGGGTTCAAGACACTTAACACTCTTTAGCTCTTTCACCAATAAGAGTGCCATCACTCAACCAAGACTCAAACAAGGTGCCCCCTCCTTTCTCTCTCCTCTTTATGATGCTAAGAGAGAGAAGGGACACTCTATATATGGTAATTTGCATGTTAACCTCTTACTTTGGTTAAATTTCAATTTACAACAAAACTTAGGACACAAAGAACATGCATCATCCACATAGGCTCAACTTGAAACTTAAGCTATCCACAAGGCTCCCCATAGCATCATCCTCTCCTTATGATGATAATGCAATAAGGGAATAATAAAAAAGTGACATATTTCAAGATATCCTCTTATCTTGGGTAAATTTCTCTCTAGTCCAAAATAAGCAAACATTGCTCAAACATAATTAAAATGGGTCCAAACTTGAAAACATAGGTGTGTCACATGTTAGTAAAACACCTCAATGGATTATATTGAAGTGATAAACAAATTACTTAAATAAAACAAATAAGTTATCCCAAGACCTATGTCAGGGGTGTTACACTCAAGCATTCTCCAAGGGCCTGGTTCAACAAGATAAGTGGTGTCCTAACACAACTTAACTTTCAAATATTAGTGATAGACCATTCCTTTTTCTTCTCCAAGTCCTACAAAGTTCATGTTCTTATTGTTGTCTATGTTGATGATATCATCATGATCAATGATGATATGATGGGGATATCCCAAATTAAGTAGTCTTTGCATGCACATTTCCATATAAATGATTCTGACACCCTACGAAACTCCCTCAGAATTGAGATCCTCTACTCAACATCTAGGATTAGTCTGTCATAATGAAGCTATGTCTTGGACCTGCTTCAAGAGGCCAACATGGAAGATGCTAAACCAGTCTCTAACCTGATGGACTATCATATAAACCATATGCATGAAGGATAACTCTTTGTTGATCCAAAGAAGTATCATCATATAGTCGGGAAGCTGATTTACTCAACTGCTACTTGACCATATTTTGACTATATGCTTGAGATAGTCAGCCAACACATGAGTGCACCACTCCAGGTCCACTCGTCCAAAATTCAACACATTCTTTGCTAACTCAAGAGTGATGTAGGACGTGGATATCTTTACAAACATCCTAAGTATAAGGTAATCTATATCTTCAGATATGCAGATGCATATTGGGATGGTGATTCTAAAGATTGACATTCCACTTCTAGCTATTGTTTCATGATCGACACTCACCCAATTTCATGGATAAGTACAAAATATACATTTGTATCTCGCTTCAGCACTGAGGTAGAATATCAGGCTATGGATCATGCATGTTGAGATCTTTAATGGGTTTGGTTCATCCTTATTGATTTTGGAATTATTTTTCAAACTCCACCTACTTTATATTGTAACAGCTAGGTGGCTATACATATGGCTAATAATCCAGTCTTACACAAGTGCAAAAAACACATTGAATTTGATAGCCATTTTGTGTGAGGCTTGGTCAAAGCCAAGCAAAGCATCACTCCTCATAGTAATACATGTGATCAAGTTACATACATACTTACTAAACCTCATCCTCCTTATTTATTCAAGTATATGGGCATCAAGTTGGGCATTCACAATATTTATACTCCAACTTGAGGGGGTGTGTTAGTATATTTGATTTGTTAGGATTAGGCCCATTACTATTTATCACATGTACTCACTGGATCATTCTATAGGTGCAAATAACCAAATAAGAATGCAAGGAATGTCATCCTCTATGAGGATTTTTTTTAACCTATTGTTGTTGGCACGTGGAATTGTAGTCAGAGACCTATGGTTGATCACTCCTTCTTTAATGACATGATCTCTTCTCTCCTCTATTGTATTTGTACTTTTGCCATGGAATGAGTGAGTAGACTGCATTATCGGGGCATGGGGAGTAGAACCATTACCCTTACTTTGTCATAACTATTATCCAACTCAATATTTTCATATAGTTAGATCATTCTTCATTTGTATAATTGATTGCTTATTGAATTGGTCATTTGACTAGAACGCTTTACATAATGCTAAGCATAGAGAATTTCAACATGCATCTATCATTTTGATCATGTCAAGCTCTGTCGGTATCTTTGGATTATACTACACATGTACCCATTAATTTGGTGGCAAAATGATATTTTCCCACTTGCATACTTGTGAATGCCTTATAAATGCAAGGACTGTAACACACTAACAACATCATTCAACTTCTATTTGTGAATACCACTCATAAATTTGGGTTTTATCTGACTAACAATCAAGGAATCGACTTGAAGTTTGATTTGTTCTCTACTTCTTGTGTATATTTTATGCATCTAATGTGTATATACTCTTCAATTATTATTTATATTCATGTGTGGTTTTGTACCTCAAAGACTCATAATCTTATTCCTATGTCAAGATAGGTATAATAGGTACATTTTGTGCTTTTCATTAGCTTCAGTCAAACCCATGCCCTACTTGGATAGATTTTATTAATTCTAACTAGAGGTGAATCTTGTGGCTTTATGATAAATACATATTCATCACAATTTCATCGCATATATATATATATATATATATATATATATATCAGTTTTGTTGAATTCAATTAGCTTTTACTTATTTTTTCGCATACTTTTGGTGTTATGCTTTTATCCTTAAATTGCTAGGATCTTGATTAGATTCTCATTCTTATGCAGAGAAAATCATAAACTAACTCAAAACCACTATGGAAGCTCTTCCCCAAATTCATGTCTCAATTTCAAAAGAAATTGGAAGCCAATAAGGAGAAATTCAATACTAACTATACAAGCCGCTCAACCATCCACCTTACCAGTAAATGCCCCCTCAAATTCAATATTTGACCATAACTTTAGACACCTTGTCAGTCAACTGGCCAATCCCTCTCCAAAAAACTTATTAGGAGGTTAGTCTCTTGACCTATTTCCCCTTTCAAGCCACAAGAAGTCCATCAGACGCTCCAGTTGAATGTTGATCGAGTGATCGACATGACAGATTGGGTGTAAGAAACACAGTCGTGAACCAAATTGTGTTCCAGAGAGTCATCAATATAAAATCATATGTGACCTAGATACCATTGGGCGTACACACTTTGTTCACATCCATGCTTGGGTGTAATGAACCAAAGAAGAATGCAAGGGATGCCATCCTCTTGAGTTTTTTGACATTCAATCCAATTTGTCCTCCCTGTGAGTCAATCATCACAAGTGTCATTGCCCCCTCCCCTCTCCCTATAGGTCGATCTACTTTGTTCCTCTCCCCATAGGTCGAGCTACTTTGTTTCTCTCCCTATAGGTTGAGCTACTTTGTTCCTCTCCTTGTACAACCAGTGCGGTTGTTCCCTTTTCATTTGCATTTTCATGCTTGTAACACCCCTCCTTATGATATTCAACATAACTCAGCAAAAGCTTTCATCTTTAATGGGGATGTCACTTTTATGAAATCATAGCAAAGAAACACATAATTCACCATTGAGATTCATGCATTATTCTTTTGAAAAGGAAACTGTAAATGAGTTATATAATATGTTTAAACATTACTACACATGAAAAAACTAAAACATCTCTACGTAATTGGATCGCCTAGTATGGATGGCACCCCACCAATTAGCTCTTGAAGGTCTTCTAGTCCTTTCTTGCTCTTCTTGAGTCCTTAGTTGTTCCAATTTTTGGGACATTGCGTCCCCAACCATGCGAAGGGGAAAAACAACACATCAGTAAACGGTACTGGCACATTATAACATAAGAAAAATAAAGTATACTTGACATGTAAGAAAATGTTGGCATGAATTTACTATAAGCATTCTTATATAACATTATTGAATCATTATTAACATGAAGAATTGAATAGTAGATGTATGCATCCCTCTATAACACCCCCTTAGGAGCACTTGATTGCTAGGAAAGCCCTTAACGACCCCTTGAGGTCCATGATTCAGGAGCATATAAAAACTAATTCAATTTCATTTATCTTAACATTAACATTAACATTAACATGATCTTTGAACATTTAACATGATGAATTGGAAATGTAGTTATATGCCACCTCTCTTAGTGCCCCATAGGAGCCCATGATTGTTAGGAAAGCCCATAATGATATCAAAGTCCATAACGACCCTTTTAGGTCCATAAACAAGGAACTTATAAAAACTTAGCCAATTCCTTAATTTGTCCTCATTAACTTAGCTCTTAACTTAGACATTAACTCTTCTTAATCTTAATCTTGAACATTAACATAATGGGATTTCTCCCTCTTGAACATGATCTCTTAACATGATGGAATTTCTCCCTCTTGAACATTAACATTAATTTCATGAGTTATACATCATAAACCTTAATCATAATGAACATTTTAACCATAGGACATATCCTATAGCAATCATCAAGCAATAATATAGAGTGAACATGATACAAACATTAAACTTGCAATGATAATGTCTACTCTATACTTGACATGCAAACAATCATAGTTACTTATGCTCAACAACATGGCCCATTTAACTTAGAGCAATGTAATCCTAAGATAGTCTTCCTGATCCTTGAGTCAAATCTAGTTCAAATCTCCCCTTGACTTGATTAGGTTCTATACACTTGTACATGTTTATTGAACATCATGATTCAATCCATTATAATGATCCTAGATTGAATTAGGGTGAATTAGGGTTTGAATGCATTAGGATTAGGCTCATTGATCAACATCATTAACTTAGGGAAACTAGAATGGCTTAGATCATAATAATTACATAATTAGGGTTTCTAATAAAACAAAGGAATGGAAAGGCAAATCACGACTTGAAAACCATAAATTGAATTCCTCTTGAAAAAACCCTTTCCAATGACTATTTATTTGTATTTTTTTAGCATCTTACGATTTATAGTGAATTTCCAAAAATTGACCAATTCGAGAGCTGGAAACATTAGGTGTGACATCATTTAAATCAATGATTAAATCAATGTAAATAAATCATCAAAATACCACAAAATCTTAGATGTTCATTAGATGCAATCAAAAGAGTGGGGGTAAAATGGTCATTTACATGAAACATATATCGACGCTAAAAATGAAAGCAAGCGTGCGAGTGGACAAAAATACCCATTCAATGATGATTGATCAATTAAAACAACATGGGTACTTGGGTCTTTTTACTCTCACCATTGTTCCTTCTTAGCCATGGCTTTGAACTCATGTACTAGAGTTCCTTGCCTCCATGCCGTGCGTACTTCTCGGCTGAACACATATAGATGAAACTTCCATTTTCTTCAACTCCTCAAGACAAGTTTGAAGAGCTACTGCTCTGGTTTGATGAAGCACCAGAGCACAAGAACCGCCATTAACATGTTGAGGGAATCGAAGATGAAAGATCCTTGCAAACGGGCAGGAACACACAAATGAAGAGTGGGGAAGTGATCACGAATGCCTGGCGAGCTACAAGGAGGAGTTTTTGTGGTTGAAGGGGTGTTAAACTAGACTGGAGGTGAGCACAAATGAGCACCTCAAAGCTGGTCTATAGGCCATGATAACTGAGGACATTGCAGGAGAGCATGGAAAATGAAAGAGGGCCAACAAGGTCCAGTGATGCTTACTACCCGTTCAATTTAGCCAGAGGAGGCATAGGTGGCTGAGACAAAGGTAGACTCGCCAGAGATGATGGGTGAGTAGGATGAAGAGTTGCAGGGCACATGGGATGAAATTGGGTGAGGAGGAAGAGTTCTCAGGGTTCTTTGACGCTTTATGTTCCTTTAAATGGAGACTAGGATGGCTATGGTGGAGTTTGTGAGTTCATGGTAGAGAGGGACTCTAAGCCTAGATTGGGAATTTCTTTGATAGGGAGATATGAGGGGCTAATAATGTCTTGATGGATCCTTCTTAACCCTGTATATTCATCAGTGAAATAATCAAGAGCAACGGTGCTTAGTGGAGGGAGAACGAGGTCAAACAATAATTCACAACAACTGGCTTCATACTCACAAAATGCCTAGAGGAAGATGACAACTTTAGAACTGTCGCATCATGAGCATCTAAAGCATTGATCGTTAGATTGTGCACATAAGAAGGAAAATGAATTATGTAACTGTGACAACACTAAATGACTGAAATCTTAGGAAAAATGAATGCAATCAATGTGAATTTGAATATTTCCTTAGTCAAACCATATTCAAACCTATTTAATCCATTTGAGGGTTCAAACATGGACCAAATGAGTTCAAGTTTGAACTATAGGCTAGTTTTAAGGTCTATAACATTCCTATGCAATGAAATTTCATTTTTGTACACATTATGGTCCATAAATCCTAAATTGTGTATAAATCTTAATATTAATACATTTAAATGGATAAATTGAAAAGGCTTTTCCTTATTACATTCTTGAGTCAATATTAGAGATATGATCTATTTAGCATTCACGGGTTTCATGGTCACTTCTTTAACCTCTTTCCTATGCTTTATTGCTATCTTGGAGGAGAAATAAAAGGAAATAGGATATGTTGGGTTTTAGGGGAGACAGAGAAGGTAGAAGAAATAAAAAATTTCTTCTCCCAAAACCCAGAACAAAGAAAACGTGTCAACGTCTATACAATAGGAAGGATGGTTTGTAGAGGCATACCTTATCCTGAGGCTTTCTCGGCATCTTTACCTTGCAGCTTGCGCGGTCTTCACCTCCGGTCTTGGACGGTGTCTGTGCAGCTCCTGGTCTCACCGGGACTGGCACCTCCTGGTCTCAATGGGACTGTCAGGATTGATAGCTATCCTCCGAGTGGCAAAAGTCTCCCGCATCTAAAGTATAGTCCACATGGACCACCTGGAACTCCGATCTCCTTGTCCCACAAGGAATCGGAAGGAGTCGCACCCTCCTATCGGTGTGCTAGTCACCGACACACTCTCGTGCCACCAGTCACTTTCTGTAGTTGTCTTTCCCTTGCTATGCCTCCCTTATGGGGTAGAACTTGCTCGGGCTCTCTCTCAATTACCAAAACTAGAGAGAACGAAAACTTTATAGAGCAACTGGTGCACTGAGTTGTACTTTTGAGAAGCCCCCACTACCCCTATATATAGGAGGGTCACGGGACTGGGTTCTCTACCCCGGGCAATGCGGGATTATAGCAGGAGTAGAAGGGTTCAGAATTTTCCTCAAAACAACCAACTTGCACCAGCTGAACTGATCATTTCAACCAAGAAACAGTTGGTTGGGGAGTCGAGCCGATCGGTTCAACCTCAACTGATTGGTTGAGACCCCTGAGCCGATCGGTTCATCACATGAGACAATCGGTTCGTGGTCCTGGTCCAACTCAAATTGACTTTCAAATTTGTCTCCGATTAATCAAATATTAATCCTTGTCCAAATCAAATTTGTACAAGTGAAACAAATTGTATTTGCAAAATAGTCTTCTGACTTTCCAAACGATCTTGGTTGGACACATGAGCTGACTGGTTCAACAATTGAGCTGATCGGTTCATTGCACATGAACCAATCATCTCTCTTGTTAAGCTGATCGGTTCACCAACCTGAGCCGATCAGTTCATCACATGAGCAGATCGGTTGGAGCAACAGACTTGTAAAAATCAGTCAATCGGAGTTTCAATCAATCCGATACTCTAATCAATCGGTCCAACACCTTGAACACTATGATATTGAGCTATCAATTGATTCAATGTTCAATTGAACTACTAAACTCCTTTAGTAATCAATCTAAACATGGTTTGTGGATAAACTCCTCTTCCAGGTTAAATCCTATGTGTGTGACCCTGCATGCCCATTTCACGTTGGCAGTGAAAGTCCATAACACTTATGACTTCACAAGAAAAGAGTGGTGCCTAGTCACACATTAGTGCTACCCAAGTGAAATAGAAAGTTGGAGAATAACTTTCAATCCTACAAACTGTGAATGGTGTTATAGTGAATGTATAACTCCTTTGTCACTGATATCCCAAATGAACTCAAGGCATGGAACAATCATCCTATCAACGTTCATTCACTTTCTTGATCTCAGAGTAGATTGGAGGAGATATGTATGCCATCAATATCACATACTGATTCACACATGCGTGCACACACCTAACTCAATCCTACTCATCAAGTGGCCTTGGATATCAAACTCCCTCAGGAGGGACAAATCCCATATCTATCACTCACCCCTCAAAATCCCCATGTGTCAAAGCCACCCAATCATCACCTTTATAACAACCCATGTTTCAGGACTGCGTTTCATGATGTCAAAGTGTACCCAACGACATGTGTTGGGTGTAGTGATTTCAGGTCAAAGAATCACACTCACCACCATCACTGTGAGAACTGACTGTGACTACCATGTTATAGTTCCATGTGTCAAACTCACAGTGGGTCTGTCCGGTAAACTTGTTCTCTAACAAGTACCTATGTGTTTGGTTTGATATCTCCATATCATGACTAATGAGATTATGTCATCAACCAACACCACAATCTAGTCTTGTGTGTCATTGTTGTCTATATACCTTCCACAATGACATCCGACTAGGGATATAAGAATGTACAAACTCTTAGCATCTGTATGATCTCATCGTTCAGGTCCTCAACCTGAAAGCATATGCCATTGAGTACTGTCATTCTCTAGACATTCAATCTATTCTATCATTATCTCATATGACTGAACCAGAAAGAATTGGAAGCTTGCCTTTGATGTTTATCAAATCAATCTTAATGTATCCCACCAATCATCCTATGATTGGCTCTCAGGGCATACATACCAACAAACTCACACTTACACTGCGAGCCAATCACCCTTGAATCATATTATTAGTGATCTTCAAACATGTCCCACATGTTATTGTACTCAAGTGCTAACATAGTGAGTTATTGCAACAACTGGCCAAAGTCGGTATTAACTGCATGTCTCTCATCTCTTCATTGTATGTCACACGTATGAGATGGAGTTGCCATAATATGCGATCTAGTATTCCTTTACTAACCTTTAGCCACATTGCATGACCAAGCACACCTAACTTGTCATCAATGACTGGAATAACTATAAGTTCATCTCATGAACTTACAGATCCATATAGTATCCACTAATGTTATCTAACACACAGATACTCAGCTTTTCCTTTTAAACAACTTTATTGAAACATTTCCATTTATCAACAAACATTCACTTTTTATATATCCCATATATTTATTGTGATTAATTTTCTGTCCTTTTCGGAAGTTTGCATCTGTGTAACTCTTTATAGTGAACCCTTCCTTATTTCCATAGAACTAGTACATCTCAAGTGCTTATCAAGTTCTTATGGTATTCCAGTAACCTTTACTGGAACTAGACAGACATCCACTCATCATGTCCCACATACGAGTTATCAAAATGAGCATATCATATTGTCATGTCCTACATACAAGATGATAAATGCATTTTGTTCTTGCCATGTCCATACATGCAAGATAATGGGATGCTTACATACATGATAGATCCATATCTATTCTTAGTGTTCCCATTCTTCATAAGAATTGAACACTTGGCCTTGGGATACTAACTCCATGTAACATGGATAAGTTTTCTTCCACTGAATCTATGCATATTGAACCTTTCAGTATAGATTTCTAATGCATGCTCTCTCTTTTCAGTTCAAGATGTTTTTGAGAACTATCTCTATAGATCTCTATTCCTATCTCATGGGAAACGTATTTATCTTCCTTAAAGATAATTTCCACTTTGGATTTCCATTCTAGAGCATTTCCATTTCACATCAACATGCGGAATGTGAATACGCTCCCACTAAATCACATATCTCTCTTTATCTTTGACATATCAGTCAAACCCTTTGACTATATCATCAAAGTAAAGATCACAGTTCTGAGTTGCTTGTACTCAATCAATCATATTGATTAGTCCATTGTAACTTATAGACTTCATTTGCATTAATGGATTCATAAACCTTATAGGTTGTGTCATGTACACATCCTTGTTTTATTCCTCACAGGAATGCAATTTTAGTATCCATATGCCAAATCTCTTAGTCATTAAGTTGCAATTAACAAGCATCATCCTTTTCAAAATGTTATCCATGTGTCTTTATACTTAAGACTCATTCACACTTATAGATTTTATCCCAATGGGTGCTACCATCAAGGTCTCACCTTATGGTTTACATGGAAGTCATTTAGGATGTAATGGTCATAAACCATAACTCAAAATTTGGTTCCTCATATTTATCTAGATGGTTGACTCATCACATGACCAACTCATCACAAAGATAATTGAGGTGTATCTGTCAAGGATATACGAACTCACAACTCCTTGTGATTCTTAATGTCCTTTATTAGTGTGGGGTATTCTTTATTTAAGAAGAATTTAGTTATTTGATAATCATCCTCTAACTCCTTAGAGTATGACTCCTTTTGATTCAGACATCACCATGCCTTAATCATGAGTTGACTATGATACATTATCATAATCACTCATAAGGATCTCAAACATTTGGTTCAAGTATTTCATTCATTGATCTCATCAAGAATTAACAATTTACCAAATTCATACTTCATCTGTGATATTCTTGAACACTTCAAGATATTCATATTGGTATTTCTCTAAACACCATTTGAAGTATTGGCATTAACTCCAATAGGTATGTAAATACATCACATGTATTATACCTAATAGGATAATCATTCTCCCACTAGTGAAGATTGATTAATCATGTCCAAGAGATTCATGTCTCTTACTGGTCCACTCACCAAAAGAGTCTATATTTATCCATCATATGGAAACTAGAAATGAATTTCTCATGATTTATGCTAATTTGATTGTTTGAGTTATCAATAACTTTTAGGTATCATTTTATCTAATGCATACCAAGTACCACAAGATAACCAAGGCATTGCCACAAAGAAACATCAAATTTATTAATTGCCATCATTGTCATACAATATGCAAAAATTAAAGTGTTTCTATCCATTGGCAAATATGAAATAGCAGTTCATAATCTATTACATGCCTTTTAGGCTGAAATGTACTCCTATCTATGGCAACAACACTTTCTCCAATGATGTGTACTCCTTCCTTGGTCCTTTCACAAAGGCCATCACTTCTTTGTGAATCTTGCATATCATATATGACATATCCATATCTTGGTATCATATACCTCAGATAAAGAAATGATTCATTTAATGATACCTTAGGTGGAGATCTCCATCCCCTCCTTCTTCTTCTTTTGTTCTTCCAGATATAGAGGGCAATTCCCTAGTTCCCTTTCCCATGTGCCTTGAGGCTGAAGACGGCTTGGGCTTTTGGTTAGCATCATAACACTTCTTAGCTTTGCCCTTGTCCTTGCCTTTAAGATTTACCCTTCATTGATCACATCAAGGATTAGGGTTTGTCTTTCTTCATCTTTGCCTCTTTTATCCTTAACATGTACAACAACTATGTCAACGCTTGTCAAAGTTGTTCATGTTGTAGTTCATCATGAGCTGTATGATTCTCACAACATTTGCAGTATCATACCAATAGCCAACTCTTGGCTCAGAGGGAATCCTTCTTAGTCAGGTTTTTCAACATACCCAATCACATTGAGTGTGTGAATACCTTACTAGATCTCCTTCTATCATGACATACTAGGATAGTGTCTTGGAGACATCATATGTCTCATGTTGTCTCTGCAACTCATAGTTCAGCGAGTACAACATTAAGCACTCCACATCAATGGGATCCTTGATATGATTCCATAAGCATACTTTTATCCTTTGGTGTGGTGGGATCGAGTTCATCTGGTTCTGGTATAACTAGGACTTAGAGCTTTCACTCTTTGATTGAGAACACTTCTCAACATCCTAACCACTCGTGGAATTATTCCCATTTAATTTGTTGGTCTCAAAGACCGATCACAAAGAAAAGTGATTATTGTTTGTTGTCATTTGTACTACAAAAGGAAATATATGCAGTTTAGTCCAAAACTCAATTTTGACTTATTTGATTGATTTGAAAAGTTAACGATATATTAGGACTTTAATTAATTATCACTCCCACTATTTTTGTTCAAATTGATAGCCCTCACCATCAATTCATAAGATTGTAGAGAACAACCTTCTAGTGGGTCGAGATTCGTATTTCATCAAGTCATGAGTCAGCTTTGGCAGATCGCCCACAATCTTGACTATTTAGGAAGGCCATCATGCCAATTGCATCATATGAAACTCTTGATGAATGAACATGCACAACACCTTGCCATGAACATTCCTTGCCTCTGGGCCTATACGCTCTAAGAATCACCAGTTAAGTCTAACCCGAAAGTCGACACGATAAACATGCACCCTACTTTGACAGAACCTACATGTTTACCCTTCACACTTCCGCGAGATAGATGGAACACCACGCTTTGGCGTAACCTACCCTTGGTCAATCAAGTTTTTCATGTGTGTCGCTAATGGAAGGCGTAAAAGACTTAATATTTAGATGAGGGATTTGGTTTTTATAGGTACATATACATATCCAATCAGCACAATACATAGTACGTATCATATACATGCTATATCCCATAGAAAACATGTGAAATGATAAAAGCGATGATTATGTCCATCATAATGTGATTCCTCGAGCCAAGATGAATCACGGTCATCTAGGTCCACATCACATGCAACATGCACAAGATGAACTCTGTGCTATAGCCGTCCAAGTTGATCAACTCATCACATGAATGACCTGCTCTCCTTGGCCGGTGTCTGGGTGCCACTAGTCGATCGGTTGGCTCCTCCAACTGACCGGTTCGTCTGGTCGTCGTGCATCTCCTCATGGCCACCACCCGATCGTCTCGCTCCTCGAACCGGTCATCTGGATCGCCAACCGATCGGTTCACGCCTTGAACCAATCGTTTCAGTTGTCATCAGGTTGTCCTCCGTTCTTTGACACAATAGGAAATAAAATCTATGCTATTTACATTTGAATTGGGAAACCCTAAGTTACATTCGGGGGGAGCAAAGATAGGAAAGAAATCTCGCGTTATCTCAAGTTATATCAACAATAGGAGATAGGGAATTGGTGCGCAGACCGAGATGCAAGCAACCACATACAACCAAGCACACACATAGGGTTTATTGACCATAACCAATCTATACATCCACCACAAAATTTGTTTAAGGGTGACGCGTATCGATTGCATTCATATTACATATCATATATGTATATTGGGATTTGTGGATTTAGGATTGGACATGCATAAAGGCAAATTTTATTTGCATCGTATGCAATAAATAAAGGCGACAAACCAAAATCGATCACATCGATAATCCTAAAGTATAGAGCAATTGACGTGGCTCTGATACCACTGTTGGGTTTTAGGGGAGACAGAGAAGGCAGCGGAAACAAAAATTTTCTTCTCCCAAAACCCAGAACAAAGGAAACGCATCAACGTCTATACAATAGGAAGGATGGTTTGTAGAGGCGTACCTTGTCCCGAGGCTTTCTCGGTGACTTTACCTTACGGCTTGCACAGTCTTCACCTTCGGTCTTGGACGGTGTCTGTGCAGCTCCTGGTCTCACTGGGACTGGCACCTCCTGGTCTCACTAGGACTGTCAGGATTGACAGCTGTCCTCTGAGCAGCACAAGTCTCCCGCCTCTGAAGTAGTCCACACGAACCACCTCGAACTCCGATCTCCTTGTCTCACAAGGAATCGGAAGGAGTCGCACCCTCCTAACAGTGTACTAGTCACCGACACACTCTCCTCCCACTAGTCACTTTCTGCAATTGTCTTGCCCTTGTTGTGCCTCCCTTATCGGGTAGCACTTGCTCGGGCTCTCTCTCAATTACCAAAACCAGAGAGAACGACAACTTTGGAGATGAACTGGTGCACTGAGTTGTACTTTTGAGAAGCCCCCACTACCCCTATATATAGGAGGGTCATGGGACATGGTTCTCTACCCCGAGCAATGCGGGATTATAGCAGGAGTAGAAGGATTCAAAATTTTCCACAAAACAATCCACTTGCGCCAGCTGAACCAATTGTTTTAACCATGAAATGGTCAGTTGGGGAGTCGAGCCGATCGGTTCAACCTCAACCGATCAGTTGAGACCCCTGAGCTGATCGGTTCATCACATGAGCCGATCGGTTCGTGGTCCTGGTCCAACTCAAATTGACTTTCAAATTTGTCTCCGATTAATCAAATATTAATCCTTGTCCAAATTGAATTTGTACAAGTGAAACAAATTGTATTTTCAAAACAGTCTTCTGACTTTCCAAACAATCTCGGTTGGACACATGACCCGACCGGTTCAACAATTGAGCCGAGCGGTTCATTGCACATGAGCCGATCATCTCACCTATTGAGATGATCGGTTCACTTACCTGAGCCGATCGGTTCATCACATGAGCTGATCGGTTGGAGTAGCAGACTTGTGCAAATCAGTCAATCGCAGTTTCAATCAATCTGATACTTTAATCAATCGATCAAACACCTTGAACACTATGATATTGAGCTATCAATTGATTCAATGTTTAATTGAACTACTAAACTATAATGACAGTCGCCAAACTGACAAACAAATCATTACTAATTAAGCAGAATAAACATAAACAACGGATTAACAAAAATAACTAAAATCTAAAACCATTTTGCAAGGAGATCCTTGTACAGAAAACTTTTACTGAAAGATCCAAAACTCATACATATCATGATTTACATTATACAACATTGTTTCATCTCATCTCAAGGACAACATATAATGGTTACTCTATCAAAACACATACTGGAGCATCATAAAACCTCGAGGCATTCAAGCCCAAAACCTCAGATCATTCATGAAACCATAACGAACCAACTCCAAGCACCTGAGAATATAGAGACGACACATAGGACTTCTGTCTACAAGACATGACAGACAGTACACTCAACCTGAGCTGTCCCTGCTGCTGTTGTTCTTTCTCTACAGAAAGGTCTCAAACCCCCTCGTGCACGTCCACCTAAAAAATGTGGATCTCATGGGGTGAGACAATTGTAATTGTCCCAGCGAGAGATATAACTCTCCGCCAACAATGTTATTATCACAGTTAAATAGTATTAAACTGAGCAGAGGATAATCAGTTTAGAATATTCTCATATTTTAAAGAATTTCAACTATCTATGATAGAGTAGTAAATTATCCATTCTCTTTATAAGGAATAGGAAGAACATGTATATCATTTACCCATCATACTATATCAACATCTCAAGCTTATCCTATGATACTCATTATCATGGTATGTCATCCATGAATCGTTCTCATTTCTATCTGTTGGTCTCACCCAAAATGCTAACCAGATATCGAATTGTACCAGTTATGTGAGTATACATCATCATATTCTTTCCAGGCATTGGACTATGCCAATCATGTGCAACCATTCCAGGCATTGGACTATGCCAATCCTGTGACTTTATTCTAGGCATTGGGTTATTACCAATACTGTGCAATTATTCTAGGTATTGGGTTATGACCAATCCTGTGTTATTATTCCAGGCATTGGGATTTAACCAATCCTGTGTTATTATTCCAAGTATTGGGATTTAACCAATCCTGTGTTATTATTCCAGGCATTGGGATTTAACCAATCCTGTGCTATTATTCCAGGCATTGGGATTTAACCAATCATGTGATTATAGGCTCCATGCCTCTGCCAGGTATTGGGTTATTACCAATCTTGTGATTATAGGCTCCATGCCTCTGCCAGGTATTGGGTTATTACCAATCCTGTGATTATAGGCTCCATGCCTCTGCCATGTATTGGGTTATTACCAATCCTGTGATTATAGGCTCCATGCCTCTGCCAGGTATTGGGTTATTACCAATGTTGTGATTATAGGCTCCATGTCTCTGCCAGGTATTAGGTTATTACCAATCCTGTGATTATAGGCTCCATGCCTCTGCCAGGTATTGGGTTATTACCAATCCTGTGATTATAGGCTCCATGCCTCTGCTAGGTATTGGGTTATTACCAATCATGTGATTATAGGCTCCATGCCTCTTCCAGGTATATGGTTATTACCAATCCTGTGATTATAGGCTCCATGCCTCTTCTAGGTATTGGGTTATTACCAATCCTTTGATTATAGGCTCCATGTCTCTGCCAGGTATTAGGTTATTACCAATCCTGTGATTATAGGCTCCATGCCTCTGCCAGGTACTGGCTTATTACCAATCCTATGATTATAGGCTCCATGCCTCTGCCAGGTATTAGGTTATTACCAATCCTGTGATTATTGGTTCCATGCCTCTGCCAGGTATTGGGTTATTACCAATCCTGTGATTATAGGCTCCATGCCTCTCCCAGGTATTGGGTTATTACCAATCCTGTGATTATAGGCTCCATGCCTCTGCCAGGTATTGGGTTATTACCAATCCTGTGATTATAGGCTCCATGCCTCTACCAGGTATTGGGTTATTACTAATCCTGTGATTATAGGCTCCATGCCTCTGCCAGGTATTTGGTTATTACCAATCCTGTGATTATAGGCTCCATGCCTCTCCCAGGTATTGGCTTATTACCAATCCTGTGATTATAGGCTCCATGCCTCTGCCAGGTATTGGGTTATTACCAATCCTGTGATTATAGGCTCCATGCCTTTTCCAGGTATTGGGTTATTACCAATCCTGTAATTATAGGCTCCATGCCTCTGCCAGGTATTGGGTTATTACCAATCTTGTGATTATAGGTTCCATGCCTCTGCCAGGTATTGGTCCGTAACCAACCCTGATTACATAGCCAAGCAGTAGACTCTAACCACTCCTGATTACAAGCTTTACGCCTCTGCCAGGTATTGGTCCGTAACCAATCCTGATTACACATTCGTTATGGGATATCAATCCCTTAAATTCATCATTGGTTATCACATCCTTTTACTAGGCATTATACCCTAGGGCAAGCCATCATATCAATTCACATTCTTTATATAATACAAGTGTTCCTCATGTCTCATTTTAACATATTCAAAGCACCATAGTCCTTATTTTGGCTATGAATATAATGCATGTATGACCAAGATTTCATTATTATCTTTGTAACCATTTATTATTATTATTATGTTACAGGGTTCCCATTTACCTGGTTTATTATAAACATTACCAATTCTTACATCAATCTTTAGATCAATATCTTGTCACCTCTCATTAGGCAACAACTAAACACATGACTCACAAGGCCCATTAAACATCTTGTCACCTCTCACTAGGCAACAACTATTCACATGGCTCACAAGTCCATTAAACATCTTGTCACCTCTCACTAGGCAACAACTATTAGGGTTAGGGTTTCCCCTTATTGCTGGATAGGGTTTCAAGTTCATCATATTATTAATTCAAACCCTAATTCATTGTTGCACACATCTAGGAGCATACATTTATATCATAAGTTTTCAATTATACTTATTTATTCTCATCATTTATCATTAAATGAATCATCAACACAAGGTATGAGTTCATCTCTCATCCTTACCGGGGTATGATTACATCATACTTTATTAACTTGTCTTAACCCTTTCTCAAGGTATGTTAGCCCACACTTATCAAAGTGTATTAAACGTATTACATCTCAATGTAACAATTGACATAACACACTTCATGTGTTACTCATCCAAGTATATTGGATTTAAGGTGCATCAAGGTACATCAAACTTGAAATGTTGGATGTGATATCTATCATGTCTTGATGTATCACTTCCCTCATCACTTTTAACTTACTTAAGTTCATCAAATTATCTTGTATTAGGGTATTTCCCATCCTAATACTTTATGCATTAGCCCATTATATTCATTCTGTAGTGTATTGATCATAAGTCATACATTTGAATTGTCCAACCATCATCAATTGATATGGACTCATCTCAGGTGGAGACATTATTGATATACGGTTCTCCATTATCAACCACTCTAGGTGTTTTACCTATCAAGGTATTATCCACACCATTACTTGGTGTTTCACTCATCACTCCTAAGAGTACCTTGCCCTCACTTCTACAAGGTGTCTCCGGTTAAAGGTATATGTTCACCATATCGGGTTATAGGTGTATAGGAGCCACCATATCAGGCTAGAAATATATACACACCATTCATATCGGGATAGAGGGGTTTATATGTGTTACCCATGTTGGGCTAGACATCAACTAAGGTTGTGTATCGGGCTACCATATCGTGCAATAGCACTTTCTATTCTTTACTCATATTGGGTTACCCAAGTTAGGGTTTCATGTCAACTTACAAGTATTCATTTAACCTTGTATCATGCATGGAGTCTATACTTGACTCCCTATCATGAAAGAGGTGTATACTACACCTCCATATCGTGCAACAATGTATTCATTCATATCCATATCGTTCAAGCGAAGAAGGTGCATCATCATATCGAGTTAAAGGTGCTTACTTGTGTGCTTGCACCCGATATCACTTTGATACGGTGATATCATAATCTTCAAGCTCTAGACCTTTGTTATAACTATTATAGTTCATGTAAACAGGTCTACGAAACTACTAGAACTCATAATTTCATCAACTATTTCAGGAAATTTTGGAATTAAAAGTAGATCATTAAATACAACAATTTAGGTGATGAATAATAACATGATTGAGTTCAAGTTATATAACCCGCCTTAAGAATGACTTCAAAGCTCCAAGCTCCAAGCTCCAAAGCTCCACGTTCCTAAAGTTGAAGATGGACTTCACAACTCCTCTATATGCAAAGAATCACCATGGATAAGAAATTGGTGAAGAAGAAAATAAGGGAAGATCAAAACCCTAAATTCATGCTTCAATCCAAGGTTGAAGATGATCCTATCCTCACCTTAGGGTTAAGTATGAGCTCCTTCTTGATCCGTAACACATTTTCACGATACACTAGTGTCCTTGCACGATATGCCACCCATCGTGCATGATATTGCACTCACTTGCACGATATGCCACTCACTTGGAGTCAAAACTTCGCTCTATGGCTGATATCACCCTATATGGCCAATATCACATACTTGGGCGATATGCTCTTGCCATGGGCGATATCCCAAGGCCCATGCACGATACCACAGCACAACTTCACGATATGGGAGCTCTATACACGATACCTTAGGGTAGGAGGGTGGTAAGGGTCGCAAAATTGCACCAAGGGGTGAAACTAGGGGTATATATACTTGTTGTTCATGAAGGATGGCAAAAATGAGGTGTCAACATTTTGAGCTAGTAGGTGCCACGTGTCATGCATGGGTGACACATGTTCATGCATGCATAAACATATATCTTGACATTAAAAAAGGTTGAGTATCATCTAGAGATGCAAATTCATCCATTTCTTATCCATTTGGATAAGTCATCTAGGTGTCATCACTATTTTAAGTCAAGTCGATACACTTTTTCTAAGGAAACTTGTTGGCCATCACACCTCACCTCCTTGAGGTGATTTGCACGATATGGACTTTTCCAAGAGTTCACAAAATGATATGGGACACCTCCTTGGGCTCCATGGCCGATAGGAACTCATATATAAGCTTTTCAACTGGATACAACTCAAGTTAAGCTTCCAAATTCAACCCTTTTTCTTGGTCATTTCATCACCAAGAGTATCATCATTCATAATTGATCCAAACATGGTGTATAATTCATTCTCTATCCTCTAAATGATACATAGAGGAAGTATGGACATTCTAGAGGTGGTAATATGCATATCAACCCCATATTTTGGGTAAATTACAATTTGTACCAAAATTGGTGCACAAGGTACCAACATTGTTCAAACAGGTTCAAACTTGGAATTTAGGCTTTCCACAAGCCACCATCTTGCATCATTCTCTCTAAATGATGTTAAAACACACGAGGCATGTTCAACATGTGCCATTTTTCATTATAGCCCCTCAATTTGGGTAAATTGCACTTTGGTCCAAAACAAAGGAAAATTGCTCAAACAACATTCAATCGGGACCAAAATTGAAACATAAGTGTGTCACATGATAACAAGCACCTTAGAGGATTATATTAAAGTTATAAGAAACTTTATTAGACAAAACAAATAGGGTTACCTCATAACCCAGGTCAGGGATGTTACAATTATAAACCCCTAACAAGGATTTCGTCCCCGAAATCCCAGGAAAAAGAAAGACAAATTTTATTCATTTATTATACCATCAAGTCTCCACATAACATCTTAATGTCATGGAGACACTATAGAACTTTGACTAGCACAAAGTTCTTCCACACATGATTATCATATAATCTATCACACATGACACATACTCCATTGTCCTTTTCATTATTGACTATAGAGTCAACTCTGTGTTAGGTAACATTTTTCTTAGTCGGAGAATCATTATACATACCTTATTTAACTCAGGTTAACTCAGGTTACCTTATTGATGTGTTACCTTTTCAACTTACATCTTTTCTGATGTCATGTTTATGTGGGGCATAAACCCCTAACAAATGGTATCCATACTATAGTATGTAACTGGTCAAATTTCAGAGTTGGCCCCTCTAGGTAACCAAACATTACTTCTTATCAGGAGTCATGTTCCCATTTTCTCATATCATTGAAAGTTCTTATATACTAGGATTCTTTACCTCGGTACCCATTATATGTGCCATAACCACATCACATCATCATCATGATGACTAGATCTGGGTATTCAAACCCTTAGTCCATCACTGAACATTGTTACCTCTCACCAGTAACTGTTACCTCTAGGTCTGAGGACCAGGGTATACATTATACTAAACATCTTCTTTTGTTTATCAGTTGATCTATGATTAACTCAGATTTCTCCATATATCAATTAGGATGTGGTAGAAATATCCATTCCACATATTTGACTTCATTATACTCTTTAGATTGTCTCAAAATGACTACTTGATCAGAGTAATCAGAAAGATAGCAATCTAAGAGTGTCATACTTACCTTACCTTCAATAGATGAATACATGGCCAGGGTATTCAAGAACTAAAATTAGGTAGTATGCATTTGTTTTATATTCTGTTTCATTTCTTCAAATTTTTACTACTTTGTATCTCAAATTTTCTCTTGAAGTTTCTTTTACGTCTCTTCCTTTTCTACATGAAGAGAGAAATTTTGAAACATATAAGAGAATATTAATCTAAATATAGGTTTTTTTTATCCTTCTTATCTCTTCCTCATGTCCTCATAGGACTAATTACAAGAACCTTGTTATGATTACCAGATAAAATCAAGAGAAGACATATTAGATGTCACCCCTCACAGTCATTCACCACTTCAGGTTGACTCAAACATAGAGTCTAGCTATTTCATGTTGTTTCTTTTGCCTTTTTACACTATTAGGTTGTAACTTTCGTAAGCCCTGCCGAGTCTACCTCGGTTGTTGGGTCATTTACTCCCTTCTTTTTGAATAAAAGGGTTTAGTATGCTTAACATGTCCATGTCTTATCCTCATACCATAGTCTTATCAGTCTCATTACCGATGTAGAGACTAAGCCATGGGTTCTTACAGGTGGAAAGTTAGGACCTTTGCCTTTACTTAGTGGCTATTGCCTTGGTACACTAGGCATTTATTACACTAATGGCATAAATTTTTTTGGCTTTTTAGAATAACTATGCCAATGTCTCTAGAATTGTAGAGACCTTTCCTTAATTCTCAACTTATTGCCCCTTCTTGGGCTTTGCCATCACATATATACTATCTGTCTAAACTTATGGCAGAGTCTACTTTCTTGCCATATGTTAATCTTTCCCACATTTTCCACTATTCCAACATGACTATGTCATTCAGGAACCCCTTCCAAAGCCCAAAGTTTCTGCATTGAGGACTGGTAACCTAGGTTGTAATGTTAGTATCCAACCTACTATATGTATCACTGTTGTCCTAACCTGCCCAACAAGAGCATAAACATAGGATTCTTTATCCTGATCGGGTCATGATGGGAATTCCCAGGCATTGATTCTTCTCTTACATGATCCCTTGCACCCTTTCTTGGTGCAACAACATTGTTCTCAGCAATGTGTTCCTCATGTTCTCCAGTCATTTTTAAACTTTACCCTTTCTTATGCATAAGCAGAATTCACTATAGGATATACTGGAGGACATTAACACAGACTCAACACCTTTGTCATATGTCTCTGTAGACTCAACGAACCTTAAGCTCTGATACCAACCTTGTAATGACAGTCACCAAACTGACAAATAAATTGTTACTAATTAAGCGGAATAAACATAAACAACGGATTAACAAAAATCACTAAAATTTAAAACCATTTTGCAAGGAGATCCTTGTACAGAAAACTTTTACTGAAAGATCCAAAACTCATAAATATCATGATTTACATTGTACAACATTGTTTCATCTCATCTCGAGGACAACATATAACAGTTACTCTATCAAAACACATACTGGAGAAACATAAAACCTCGAGGCATTCAAGCCCAAAACCTCAGATCATTCATGAAACCATAACAAACCAACTCCAAGGACCTGAGAATATAGAGACGACACATAGGACTTCTATCTACAAGACATGACAGACAGTACACTCAACCTGAGCTGTCACTGCTGTCCCTGCTGTTGTTGTTCTTTCTCTACAGAAAGGTCTCAAACCCCACTCGTGCACGTCCACCTAAAAAATGTGGATCCCACGGGGTGAGACAATTGTAAAATTCCCAGTGAGAGATATAACTCTCCACCAACAATGTTATTATCATAGTTAAATAGTATTAAACTGAGCAGAGGATAAGCAGTTTAGAATATTCTCATATTTTAAAGCATTGCAACTATCTATGATAGAGTAGTAAATCATCCATTCTCTTTATAAGGAATAGGAAGAACATGTATATCATTTACCCATCATACTATATCAACATCTCAAGCTTATCATGTGATACTCATTATCATGGTATGTCATCCATGAATCGTTCTCATTTCTATTTGTTGGTCTCAGCCAAAATGCTAACCAGATATCGAATTGTACCAGTCATGTGAGTATACATCATCATATTCTTTCCAGGCATTGGAATATGCCAGTCCTGTACAACTATTCCAGGCATTGGACTATGCCAATCCTGTGACATTATTCCAGGCATTTGGTTATTACCAATCCTGTGCAATTATTCCAGGTATTGGGTTATGACCAATCCTGTGTTATTATTCCAGGCATTGGGATTTAACCAATCCTGTGTTATTATTCCAGGTATTGGGATTTAACCAATCCTGTGTTATTATTCCAGGCATTGGGATTTAACCAATCCTGTGCTATTATTCCAGGCATTGGGATTTAACCAATCCTGTGATTATAAGCTCCATGCCTCTGCCAGGTATTGGGTTATTACCAATCCTGTGATTATAGGCTCCATGCCTCTGCCTGGTATTGGGTTATTACCAATCATGTGATTATAGGCTCCATGCCTCTGCCAGGTATTGGGTTATTACCAATCCTGTGATTATAGGATCCATGCCTCTTCCAGGTATTGGGTTATTACCAATCCTGTGATTATAGGCTCCATGCGTCTGCCAGGTATTGGGTTATTACCAATCCTGTGATTATAGGATCCATGCCTCTGCCAAGTATTGGGTTATTACCAATCCTGTGATTATAGGCTCCATGCCTCTGTCAAGTATTGGGTTATTACCAATCCTGTGATTATAGGCTCCATGCCTCTTCCAGGTATTGGGTTATTACCAATCCTATGATTATAGGCTCCATGCCTCTGCCAGGTATTGGTTTGTAACCCATCCTGATAACACAACAATCCTGAGTACACATTCGTTATGGGATATCAATCCCTTAAATTCATCATTGGTTATCACATCCTTTTACTAGGTATTATACCCTGGGGCAAACCATCATATCAATTCACATTATTTATATAATAAAAGTATTCCCCATGTCTCATTTTAACATATTCAAATCACCATAGTCCTTATTTTGGCTATGAATATAATGCATGTATGACCAAGATTTCATTATTATCTTTGTAACCATTTATTATTATTATTATTATGTTACAGGGTTCCCATTTACCTGGTTTATTTTAAACATTACCAATTCTTACATCAATCTTTAGATCAATATCTTATCACCTCTCATTAGGCAACAACTAAACACATGACTCACAAGGCCCATTAAACATCTTGTCACCTCTCACTAGGCAACAACTATTCACATGGCTCACAAGGCCATTAAACATCTTGTCATCTCTTACTAGGCAACAACTATTTGGGTTAGGGTTTCCCCTTATTGCCGGATAGGGTTTCAAGTTCATCATATTATTAATTCAAACCCTAATTCATTTCTCCACACATCTAGGAGCATACATTGATACCATAAGTATTCAATTATACTTATTTATTCTCATCATTTATCATTAAATGAATCATCAACACAAGGTATGAGTTCGTCTCTCATCCTTACCAGGGTATGATTACATCATACTTTATTAACTTGGCTTAACCCTTTCTCAAGGTATGTTAGCCCACACTTATCAAAGTGTATTAAACTTATTACATCTCAATGTAACAATTGACATAACACACTTCATGTGTTACTCATCCAAGTATATTGGATTCAAGGTGCATCAAGGTACATCAAACTTGAAATGCTGGATGTGATATCTATCATGTCTTGATGTATCACTTCCCTCATCACTTTTAACTTACTTAAGTTCATCAACTTATCTTGTATTAGGGTATTTCCCATCCTAATACTTTATGCACTAGCCCATCACATTCATTCTGTAGTGTATTGATCATAAGTCATACATTTGAATTGTCCAACCATCATCAATTGATATGGACTCATCTCAGGTGGAGACATTATTGATATAAGGTTCTCCATTATCAACTACTCTAGGTGTTTTACCTATCAAGGTATTAGCCACACCATTACTTGGTGTTTCATTCATCACTCCTAAGAGTACCTTGCCCTCACTTCTATAAGGTGTCTCGGGTTAAAGGTATGCATATGTTCACCATATTGGGTTATAGGTGTATAGGCACCACCATATCGGGCTATAAGTATATACACACCATTCATATCGAGCTAGAGGGGTTTGTATGTGTTACCCATGTTGGGCTAGAAATCAACTAAGGTTGTGTATCGGGCTACCATATCGTGCAATAGCACTTTCTATTCTTTACTCATATCGGGTTACCCAAGTTAGGGTTTCATGTCAACTTACAAGTATTCATTTAACCTTGTATCATGCATGGAGTCTATACTTGAATCCCTATCATGCAAGAGGTGTATACTACACCTCCATATTGTGCAACAATGTATTCATTCATATCCATATCGTTCAAGTGAAGAAGGTGCATCATCATATCGAGTTAAAGGTGCTTACTTGTGTGCTTGCACCTGATATCACTTTTATAAGGTGATATCATCATCTTCAAGCTATAGACCTTTGTTATAACTATTATAGTTCGTGTCAACAGGTCTAAGAAACTACTAGAACTCATAATTTCATCAACTATTTCAGGAAATTTTGGAATTAAAGTAGATCATTAAATACAACAATTTAGGTGATGAATAATAACATGATTGAGTTCACGTTATATAACCCGCCTTAAGAATGACTTCAAAGATCCAAGATCCAAAGCTCCACGTTCCTAAGGTTGAATATGGACTTAAAAACTCCTCTATATGCAAAGAATCACCATGGATAAGAAATTTGTGAAGAAGAAAAGAAAGGAAGATCAAAACCCTAAATTCATGCTTCAATCCAAGGTTGAAGATGATCTTATCCTCACCTTAGGGTTAAGTATGAGCTCCTTATTTCTCCTTAACACCTTTGCATGATACACTAGTGTAATTGCACTATATGCCACCCCTCTTGCACGATATGTCACTCACTTGCATGATATGACACTCACTTGGAGTCAAAACTTCACTCTATGGTCGATATCACCCTATATGAACAATATCACCTACTTGGGCGATATGCTCTTGCCATGGGAGATATCCCAAGGCCCATGCACGATACCACATCATCCCTTCACGATATGGGAGCTCTATACACGATACGTTAGGGTAGGAGGGTGGTAAGGGTCGCAAAATTGCACCAAGGGGTGAAACTAGGGGTATATATACTTGTTGTTCATGAAGGAGGGCAAAAATGAGGTGTCAACATTTTGAGCTAGTAGGTGCCACGTGTCATGCATGGGTGACACGTGTTCATGCATGCATAAACATTTATCTTGACATTCAAAAAGGTTGAGGATCATCTAGATATGCAAATTCTTCCATTGCTTATCCATTTGGATATGTCATCTAGGTGTAATCACTATTTTAAGTCAAGCCGATACACTTTTTCTAAGGAAACTTGTTGGCCATCACACCTCACCTCCTTGAGGTGCTTTGCACGATATCGAATTTTCCAAGAGTTCAAAAAACGATATGGGACACCTCGTTGGGCTCCATGGCCGATAGGCACTCATATATAAGCTTTTCAACTTGATCCAACTCAAGTTAAGCTTCCAAATTCAACCCTTTTTCTTGGTCATTACATCACCAAGAGTATCATCATTCATAATTGATCCAAACATGGTGTCTCATTCATTCTCTCTCCTCTAAATGATACATATAGGAAGTAGGGACATTCTAGAGGTGGTAATTTGCATATCAACCCCATATTTTGGGTAAATTACAATTTGTACCAAAATTGGTGCACAAGGTACCAACATTGTTCAAACAAGTTCAAACTTGGAAATTAGGCTTTCCAAAAGCCACCACCTTGCATCATTCTCTCTATTATGATGTTAAAACACATGAGGCATGTTCAACATGTGACATTTTGCATTATATCCCCTCAATTTGGGTAAGTTGCACTCTGGTCCAAAATAAAGGAAAATTGCTCAAACAACATTCAATCGAGACCAAAATTGAAACATAAGTGTGTCACATGATAACAAACACCTTAGAGGATTATATTAAAGTTATAAGAAACTTTATTAGACAAAACAAATAGGGTTACCTCATAACCCAGGTCAGGGATGTTACATAAACTCCTTTAGTAATCAATCTAAACTTGGTTTGTGGATAAACTCCTCTTCTAGGTTAAATCATATGTGTGTGACCCTGCAGGTCCATTTCATGTTGGTAGGGAAAGTCCATAACACTTATGACTTCACTAGCAAAGAGCGGTGCCTAGTCACACATCAGTGCTACCCAAGTGAAATAGAAAGTTGGAGAACAACTTTCAATCCTACAATCTGTGAATGGTGTTACAGTGAATGTATAATTCCTTTGTCACTGATATCCTGAAAGAACTCAAGGCATGGAATAGTCATCCTGTCAACGTTCATTCACTTTCTTGATCTTAGAGTAGATTGGAGGATATATGTATGACATCAATATCACATACTGATTCACACATGCGTGCACATGCCTATCTCAGTTCTACTCATTAAGTGGCCTTAGAAATCAAACTCCCTCAGGAGGGACAAATCCCATATCTATCACTCACCCCTCAAAAGACCCATGTATCAAAGCCACCCAATCATCACCTTTATAACAACCCATGTTTCAGGACTGTGTTTGATGATGTCAAAGTGTACCCAACCACATGTGTTGAGTGTAGTGATTTCAGGTCAAAGAATCACACTCACCACCATCACTGTGAGAACTGATTGTGACTACCATGTCATGGTTCCATGTGTCAAACTCACGGTGGGTCTGTCAGGTAAACTTGTTCTCTAACAAGTACCTATGTGTTTGGTTTGATATCTCCATATAATGACTAATGAGATTCTGTCGTCAACCAACACCACAATCTAGTCTTCTGTGTCATTTTTGTCTATCTACCTTCCACAATGACATCTGACTAGGGACATAACAAGAATGTACAAACTCTTAGCATCCGAATGATCTCATCGTTCAGGTCCTCAACCTGAAAGCGTACGCCATTGAGTACTGTCATTCTCTAGACATTCAATCTGTTCTATCATTATCTCATATGATTGAACCAGAAAGAATTGGAAGTTTGCCTTTGATGTTTATGAAATCAATCTTAATGTATCCCACCAATCATCCTATGATTGGCTCTCAGGGCATACATACCAACAAGATATTCATGAGTTAACTAATATTCATAATGCACATTTTAGAGTAAAAATGAAATTGAGTCTTAATTTAAGGTTTCCTATCTTGTTTTCAAATTAGGACAACCATTATTGGTGTTTTTGCATTTAAACCCTTAACTACTATCATTTAGGAAAAACTTCATTTTAAGTTTTAAATTGGCTTTGAAAATTCGGATGTGACAATTCTACCCACCTTGAAAAAATTTCGTCCTCAAAATTTTCTAGGGTACTACCCACCTTAGGTTTTTTTTAACTTTTTTATTTAATGAAAGCTAACATACTCATGAAAAAGATTATATTCTAAAAAAGGTTCATGTGGACATTACATCATTCCTTATCTCCACGACTTTATACTTTAGGGTTTATGATACCCAACCCATGTTTATACTTAGGACACCTACATTCAACTTGGCATAACTTTCCAACATTAGGCATAGAAATATTTACCCTTAGGTCTTTAGGTGCTTCCTACATTCCTAGATATGTGGTGATCAGGCACATACCCAGAGATGTAGGATCATAACGTGCTACCTCTCACTAACTTACTAATGCACATGTCCCATACCGCATGCACTAGTGATAAAGGAGAAGTGCATAAAAGGTCACATGCTAATGACATTCCTCTTCAAGTCTCAATTGACTGACCATAACCAATGAGAATGAAGAGGTTATCTCATTAGCTAGGGTAGGTTGACACTTGAGATCTAAACTAGGTAAACATATAACTATAACCTCCATCTCTTCTAAGGTGAAAATCCCTAATCATTGTAGGTCATGGTATCTCTCTTTTGAAAATCTATCCCTAAATCCTAATTTCATATATTCATTCTAGGGTTAGAACATATGAGTCTAGTTGCATTCTGGTGGTCATCCATTTATTGGCTCTGATACCATTAATGTAACACCCCTCCTTATGATATTCAACATAACTCAGTGGAAACTTTCATCTTTAAGAGGGATGTCACATTTATGAAATCATAGAAAATAAACACATAATTCACCATTGAGATTCATAAATTGTTCTTTTGAAAAGGAAATTGTAAATTATTTCTATGATATGTTTAAACATTACTAAACATGGAAAAAATAAAACATGTCTATGTAATTGGATCGTCTAGTATGGATGACACCCCACCAGTTAGCTCTTGAAGGTCTTGTAGTCCTTCCTTGTTATTCTTGAGTCCTTAGTTGCTCCAATTTCTAGGGACATCACGTCCCCAACCATGCGAAGGGGAAAAACAACACATCAATAAATGGTACAGGAACATTATAACATAAGCAAAATAAAGTATACTTGACAAGTAAGAAAAAGTTGGCATGAATTGACTATAAGAATTCTTGAATCATTATTAACATGAAAAATTCAATAGTAGATGTATGGATCCCTCTATAATGCCCCCTTAGAAGAACATGATTGCTAGGAAAGCCCTCGATGCTAGGAAATCTCTTAACGACCCCTTGAGGTCCATGATTTGGGAGCATATAAAAACCAATTCAATTCCATTTATCTTAACATTAACATTAACATTAACATTAACATTAACATTAACATTAACATTAACATTAACATTAACATTAACATTAACATTAACATCAACATGGTCTTTGAACATTTAACATGATGAATTGGAACATTAGTTATATGCCATCTCTCTTAATGCTCCATAGGATCTCATAATTTCTAGGAAATCCCATAATGCTAGGAAAGTCCATAACGACCCTTTCAGGTCCATAAATGAGGCACATATAAAAACTTAGCCAATTCCTTACTTTTTCCTCATTAACTTAGCTCTTGACTTAGACATTAACTCTTCTTAATCTTAATATTGAACATTAACATAATGGGATTTCTCGCTCTTGAACACGATCTCTTAACATGATGGGATTTCTCCCTTTTGAACATTAACATTAATATCATGAGTCATAAATCATAAACCTGAATCATAATGAACATTTTAACCATAGGACATAACATATAGAAATCATCAAGCAATAATATAGAGTGAGCATGATTAAAAAATTAATCTTGCAATGATAATGTATACTCTATACTTAACATGCAAACAATCATAATTACTTGTGCTCAGCAGCATGACCCGTTAACCTTGGAGCAATGTAGATCCTAAGATAGTTTTCCTGATCCTTGAGTCAAATCTAGGTAAAATCTCCCCTTGGCTTGATAGGCTCTATACACCTATACATATTTATTGAACATCATAATTCAATCCATTGTATTGGTTCTAGATTGAATTATGATGAACTAGGGTTTGATTGCATTAGGGTTAGGCTCATTGATCAACATCATTAACTTAAGGAAACTAGACTGACTTAGATCATAATAATTACTTAATTAGGGTTTCTACTAAAACATTGTATTGGAAAGGAAAATCACGACTTAAAAACCATAAAATCAAATTCCTCTCGAAAAACCCTTTCCAACAACTTTTTATTTGTATTTTTCAGAGCATCCTATGATTTACTATGAATTTCCATAAATCGACCAATAAGAGAGCGTGAAACATTAGGTGTGACATCATTTAAATCAATGATTAATCTGATGTAAATAAATCATCAAAATACCGCAAAACCTTAGATGTGTATTATATGTGATTAAAAGAGTAGGGGAAAATGGTCATTTTACATGAAACATATATCAACACTAAAAATGAAAGCAAGTGTGTGAGTGTACAAAAATACCCATTTGATGATGATCGATCAATGAAAACAACATGGGTACCTGAGTCTTTTTACTCTTGCCATTGTTCCTTCTTGGCCATGGCTTCGAGCTCCTATACTGGAGTTCCTTGCCTCCATCTTGTGTGCAATTCTCGATCAAACACATATAGACAGCGCTTCCATCTGCTCCAACTATGTAATTATGTAACAAGTGACATTGTTAAATGAATGATATCTTAGGAAAAATGAATTCAATCAATGTGAATTCGAATATTTCCTTAGTCAAACCATATTCAAACATATTTAATTCATTTCAGGGTTCAAACATGGGCCAAATGAGTGCAAATTTGAACCATAGGCTAGTTTTAAGGTCTAGAATATACTTATGCAATGATATTTCATTTTTGTACACATTATGGTCCATAACTCCTAAATTGGCTATAAATCTTAATATTAATGCATTTAAATGGTGAGATAAATTATAAAGGCTTTTCCCTTTTACATTCTTGAGTCAATATTCGAGGTATGCTCTATTTAGCATTTAAGGATCACATGGTCACTTCTTTAACCTCTTTCCTATACTTCATTGCAATCTTGGAGGAGAGATAAAAGGAAATAGGATCATCATCAGTTAACTAATATTCATGATGCACATTTGAGAGTAAAAATGAAATTGAGCCTTAATTTAAGTTTTCTTATCCTATTTTCACATAAGGACAACCATTATTGGTCTTTTTGCATTTAAACCCTTAACTACTATCATTTATGAAAAACTTCATTCTAAGTTTTAAATTGGCTTTGAAAGTTGGGATGTGACAGTGCTGGAGCATGGAATTGTAGTCAGAGACCTATGGCAGGTCACTCCTTCTTCAGTAACATTACTTCTTCTCTCCTCTATTGTATTTTCACTTTATCCATGGATATGAGTGAGTAGACTCCATTGTTAGGACATGGGGAGTAGCCAGTAGCCCCATCACCCATACTTTATCATAATTGTTATCCAACTCAATGTTTTCACATAATTAGACTTTTTTTCATTTGTTTAATTACTTACCTATTGAATTGGTCATTGGACTAGTATGATTTAAATAATCCCAAGTGTAGCGACCATAAACCTTAGGAATATATCCTTGAATAAATATATAATATTATGGATGCAATCATGGAAAAAATTCTAGATGATGATTGGGTTGTGATTTGTGGGTAACGAGACCACAATCACATGAGGAATTCGAATTTTGTGTAATGTGTGCTTGAAAGGAGACACATTCATTTGGTCCTAATGTGGTTACTTATGATAATTGAGTTGCAACAATTAAAATTTGTATGTAGGAGATGGAGGTGAAATTTAATGTCTTAGTGTTCTTTTAATCATTGTTTCCAATCCACTTCAATCCATTCTTGCATTGCAACTTTAATTCAACCATTAGCTAATAATTACCCTCAACAGTTCGCTTCAAATATTTTTGTCAACTAGTAGTATGTAAGAAATTCCTAAACACATTATCTCTTGGGATCGACCCTTTTCTATACATTTATTGTCTTATTTGTTTGTGAGGAGCGATATTATACTTGTAGAAAAGGATTAAAACATGAGGTAATTTACCTTACAGAATTTCATGGATTAAAAATTACATCAAATTTTGGCCCCATTGTCAGAGACAACAGAATAGACAACAAAGCTTGTTGTTTTGGTCAATTAGGATTTTTTCTTTTAAATTGATATTCATTCAAATCTACTTGAATTTTATTTCCTCAAATTTGGTCTTATGCACTCTATTTTTAGGTACTAGTGGTGCATGCAACACTCACATAGCATTGACTTGACACCTCCCACATTTGATTTAGAGAGAGATAAGACCTTCCATTGCCTTAGCCGAGCACACTGGTATAGGATGGATAAGGAGGAATCAACCACATAATGAAATTAGATCTTGCATCCAAAAGAGAGGTTCTTATGTAGGAGATAAGATACACTATAGTATAAGAGAATAGGGATAGAGAGGTTGCCACCCTTGAATTTATACAACAAAAGCAGCTTAGGGACTTCATTGTCCTCAAAGCTAGTAATGCACATCATTCGATGGTTCCTACTGCTTCACTGCTCCACAATTTGAGATACACTCACCATGTATCACCATGTTGCAAGGAAGTGCTTCCTCTAATAATAGAGGTGATGCTTGCTAATATCTCTTGCAACACTTTCTAGATTTGTGTGCTTGAACAAGTAAACTGGCATGTCTGAAGATGCTCTCAAACTAAAGTTGTAACACCCTGATTTTCATATCACATGAGAAGAAGAAATTTACTCAATGTGGGTGTCACAATATGTTAATCATGCAATTAAAGTGAATGAAACACATGCTTTGCATTAAAATTGATTCATATATAGTTCTTTTTTTTGGTACGCAAGCTCCATGATTCATATATAGTTCTTGACTACATAATGTACATGTATGAAATCTAGTTTACTTGGTGACATGGCTAAATATGGTATACATGACCTCTAACTCTCTAGATAATCTTGGTAAATGGCACCCCACCAGGAAAAGTGTGAAGAATTCCTAGTTTTGATTTTTCTTTTTTGTCCTTCACTTACTCCAAGTCCTGGGACATCTCATACCCAACCATGCAAACAAACATCACATCAATAACTTGTATTTGGCACTTTATATGACATAAAAATAAATATATTTAACATGATAAAATTGACATGAAATAACTTGACATAAAATTGAACATGGACTTTCTTAAGCATTCATGATTTAGAAATGACATGAAGAATTGAACAATAAGTATATGCATCCCTCTATAATGCCCACTTCGGAGCACATGATTACTAGGAAAGCCCTTGATGCTAGGGAAAGCACTTGATGACCCCTTGAGGTCCATGATTAGGGAGCATATAAAAACTAATTAAATTTCATTTTTAACATTGGCTTTAACATTAACATTAACATTAACATTCTCATGATTTTTGAACTTTAACATGATGGGATTTCTCCCCTTGAATCGTAATGGGATTTCTCACTCATAAACTATAATAGGGTTTCCCCTTCTTGAACATGATTCCTTGACCTTAATTCATAATCAATAATCATAATAAAGGTTTTACCATAGAATATAAGTAATCAATCAATCAAATAATCATAATTATACATGATGTCTTGTTTGGGAAAGCATTTCACAATTCATGAAGCATACTAAAGTGTATAATCATAAATAACATGAATTAAACCAAATTACTTGTGCCAAACATGCATGGCCCTCTTACCTACAGTAAGTCACCTTAAGGTCAAATCCCCTCACTTGATTGAGTCTCTAATCACTTATAATTTGCTGAAAATCATTAAGTATATATGAATTCATAGTCCTGAAACCCTAATTTCATTCTTTGAATTATTGAAGGACTTGAATGTGGAAAACAACATTTGAAAACTAGACAAATTGATAAAGAATCAAAAAAGCTTTTCAAAACATATTTTTTTATAATTTTATAAGGTCATATGCAAAACTTATGGATGTTGCAATTTCAACCAATCAAAAGGCAGTAAACCATAGATGTGACATCGATTTAAATCGATAATAATGTGATGTAAATTAAAGGATAAATTATTAGGGAAACCATTAGCCTACATGATATTTGATCAAAATTGTGAGGGCAAACTTGTCTTTTGGTCATTACTCAAATCTGCGCGTCCCAAAAACAACATGGCGTATAAAAAGACTAAAATATCCTTGCAATTTCAAATGCTCAATTAAACTAGTGTGGGCATCAGGGTAAATTTAACCTTGCCATTGTTTCCTGCTGATCTCAGTTCCATGGAGCTTTATTGAGGCATGGAGTCATCCAACAATGCAGAGGAGCTAGATCTTTCTCTAGATGTCGGGACTATGAATGAATTACCCACATCCTTATGGTTGTGTCGAGCCAACTCACGAGCTCTGGGTTGGACTGGAGCTCCAAATGAACTCTGGCCATGGCCAGATGCCATTGGGCAGTGTAAACTTTGGGAAAAACTCATAACTAGAGCATGGAACTGGTACAAATAGAAAAAGAGGAACTCAAGATGAGGTGGTGTGGATGATCATCAACACTCCAACTGAACCAAAGGAGGAGGTGAGGTTTGTGGTACTACAACACATCCAGAGATGGAAGTTGAGTAGGTTTGAGAGTTTTGACATGTTGGAGGTGAAATTGATATAGGATGAGGACTATATGATCTCCAGAGATCATTTATGACCCTTTAAATGGGCGTGAGGTGGGTAGTGATGCCATCTGCAAGTTGTGGCGATGAGTGAGAAGGAAACCCGATTGGGCATTTTGGCCATAGGGTGACCATGTGAGTTAGGGTTTGACCAAAATGGCAGCAAGAGATGAACACAATGGAGGAAGAATCATGAGATGAGGCAAATAAATGAGAGAGAAATGGGACTGAGGAAGTGAGCACATCAATGTGAGTTCTGTCTGTGAAACTATCTCAGGAAGGTGACGGTCTTAACATCATTGGATCGCATGAGAAATGCATCTTGGACGTTAAATGATTATGAAATAAAGGCAATTGAAATTAATGTAACACATGACAAGGAAATAGTTGAATCTTAGTTTAAATGTATCATATTAAATGAATTTGTATTCAAATCTTAGTCAAACCAGATTGTAACTTGTTTAATTCATTGGAGGGATAAATGTGGTAAAAACTTGACCAAATTTGGAACACATGTTCATTAAGGAGTATAGATTATTTCTATGTCCTTAAATCCATTTTCCCCATGCTTTACACAGAATTTCCATAATTGTCACTCTACTTGATTTTAATACATTAAGAGGTTTTACGTGATACATTTTCCCCCTAATTTCTTTTCCTTGAGTAAAAAATGAGTTAATAACTTATTTCTCATTAGTTATAAAATTTTTGAACTTCAAATATCTTGTCTTTCTCTTTTTTGTCCTCCAAACATCATGAATGATAGGAGAGAGAGCAAATGGAAAAAGGAAACTAATGGCATATCATCTTTGAATTAATTGAAATTCATAATGCACATATGATAGGGGAAAAGGATTCTGAGTCACATTTTATTCTTATCACTATATTATTATGCAAGAAATTTCATTTCATGATCTTTTTGTATTAAGGTCCTCAACTATTTTTATTTAAGTCAAACTACATTCTAAGGCTTAAATTATTATTGAAAATTTGGGATGTTACAAAAGTTGTTCAAGTACTCATGGATAGACAAGCCCAAAATTTAGTACAATGCCACATAGGGGGACACCATTATGACTTAAGAGGGTCTACAAGAAAAATTTATGAAAGATTTATACTCATCATCCCCCGCCTATCAAATCAGGGGCTAGATCATACAGTTATTCATGGTCTCAAGAAATTCCCTTGTTGAAGCTTGGGAAAGATTCAAGGAGCTTATTCACTGATGCTCACATCATGGTATATCATAGGTCCTACTGATATAGACCTTTTACAAGATTGTTGATGACGACATGAAGCAATTCATTTATTCCACATCTGGGGGAAATATCATATTCTAAAACTTTGAGAGTGCATGGGAAGTTGTCAAGAAAGGATATGAAAACTAGTCTCATTGTAGTAGGGGACAAGGAGGTGTCTTCAAGGTGGCCAAGACTAGAGAAAATTATTAACCCAAATTCATAGCAAAATATTTGATGAAACTATCCCTGAAGTGTGGTAGTCTTGAATCTTCTTCCAATTCCTATGCAAGAAGAGGACAAACACAACATATACAACAAAAATTCAAGTCTATGCATCTTTTAAGTTAAGTGTGTAAAGGCCATGACCACCCCACTATCAACTGCCAACTCCTCTACAATGTCATGGTGAACAATTGCCAACCACAAGATGAAAAAGGGTAGACGAAAGACCTCAAATACATGCACAATATTTTTGGCCAAGACTACTATAATCCAAACCAAGCTAGAGACCACCCTATTTTCTAGTATGGTAATCTGGAAGGAGAATAAAATGCATCAAAACAACAATTGGTATAAGTGTATAACCAAGGTCGTGGTCCCCCTAGGTTCTAATATAATCCACAACAGAACTTTAGGAACCAAGGAAACTTTAGAGGAAACTTTCAAAACAATGGTTAAAATCAAGGGCAACAACTTTTTAATAAAAACCAAGTTCCAGAGACACCGCATCCAACCAATCTCACTTCTAATGGTGAGAAATTTGTTACCATGGAGAAGATCCTTTAGTTTTATCAATCCATGATTGCTATTTAATAGATGATTCTCTCCAATTAGCATGCCTACTAAAAGTCCACTGACTCATAGTTTGTCCATCTCTCTACCTCTCCATGTCCTCCAACATGTATTTTTCTGAGGCACCCTTAAAATAATCATAAACATCGTGAGTAGTTGAAGGACATTTCCCCACATTCTGGAAATGTGTACTCACCACCCCCTCTAGTGACACTAGTCACTAGTGCTATTGTTTTTTATGCTGATGACACAGTGGTGGATGAGAAGGATAGGAGTAAGTGCAATACAGAATTGTTGCTATAGATGCAGGAAGGACATGTAGTGTTGAAGAACCACCGGTTGATGTTGTTTAATTGGATGTTCCCACTTACAAACCAAGACCCCCATACCAAGCATGCCTAAGGTAGACAAAGATAGATGTCGAGTTCATAAAATTCAAGGAACCTATGAAGAAGCTTCATGTACACATTCCTTTCTTGGATGCTCTTTGTTGAGTTTCTAGGGTGGTAAACATATTTGAAGAATCTCTTGACCAAGAAATACACTACTGAGGAGTATGAAATTGTGAAGCTATCTAGGACAACTTTAGACATTACTCGCAACAAAATGTCAAAGAAGTAGAAGGGTCCTGACCCTTTTAAGATTAGTTGCTACCATTGAGACAACAAATGTAGGAAGGGACTAGCTGGTATAGGTGCTAGAATTTCAATCATGTTGTACAGTCTTGCCAAAGGTTGGGATTCACCAAGATAATTAACAACCCTGACCATTCAACTAGTTGATTCTTCCTGTCAAAACCTATGAGAATTATAGAAGACATTCCAGTCAAGGTTGGCAAATATGCTTATGTTCCTTGTAATTTTGTGATCATGGACATTAAAGAGGGTCTTAGATATCCTGTCATTTTTTATCACCTATACCTAGACACAGCTCAAGCTTTGATTGATGTATAAGTGAGCACTATTCTTCTAAGATTAGGGAAAGAAACATTTGAGTTCAGGGTGTTTGATAGTTTCAAGGGATCCAACATACATGAGGAGGATTTCCTACTTGACTACATTAACAAATTGTCTCATCTTAGACATGAAAGTGAAGAATAAGAAGACCCGTTGCAAACCGCCTTCACCATCCAAGATGGTCAAAATTTCATGACACACAAGTCAACCAATGTAAGATTCACATAGAAACTTATGAAGTGGAATTGAATCCTAAATTTAGAATTGAAAATGATTTCAGTTGTTGAGGAATTGATAGAAGCACCACAGATGAAATACCTTTCTGGGGGGGGGTTGAAGTATATCTTTCTTGTTGAGTAGGAAGTATGTCTAGTGATTATAAATTCATATCTTACACATGACCATGAATATAGGTTGATGACTCTACTAAGGAAAAGGAAAACAACCTTGGTTATAAGATGACTGATTTGATAGGTATAAACTAGGCTATCTGCATGCACAAAATCCATGTGGTTGAGGATTACATGCCTTTCAGAGAAACTAAATACAAACATGAAATAGGTAGTCCATATTATAGTTATTAAACTTCTCATAGCTGGGATTATTTATCCAATTCAAATTCTCCTTGGGTAAGTCCAATGTTGGTCATCCTAAAGAAGGGTGGTTGTGATGCCCTTCACCACACAAAGAGAGATTACTCAAAACAAAGCACATAATTATTACTAATAACAATATTACCACAAAATAGGGTAATTTTAAAACCATTTGCAATTCAATGTCTTAAACGGAAGTATATTATAAAAAGCCTTCAACTTAGACCATATGTATTTCATATATGCCAAAAGATGTTACATTTCATGTTGAAAGGCTATCAAGCCACAAATTTTACATATGATAGCCTATTTATATGTACATGCCATTTCTATATACTCATGGCACAAAGACAAAATCTACGTGTTGATATCCAAAACAACAAAATCTCCCCAAAGACCTGAGGGTACAGGGATGACACATAGGACTCTACTATAAAACTTTAGCAACATATCTAATCTCTAATAGTTACTGCTCTCCTTGCTGCTCAACACTTACACCACATCCTCTACCTCCTCCTTCACGACCACCTAAAAAGTTGTAGAACCCATGGGGTGAGACCAAACATCCAAGCGATAGATATAACACATCACCTCTAACTATTATAAGAACAATAATATAATAGAGTGGTTAAATAGAGAAAGTATTATTAGTTGAGCTATTTAAGCAGTTACAACTGATTAGTAGAACATATTATGCTTTTGAAATGAATATGAAGAACTTGTATAGCTTTCATAAACTAAATAGTAATAGAAATAAGGCAAGGGGTCATCCAATGTGATTCATTTTGACCCTAAGCAAATATGCTAGTCAGCTATATTATCACTTTTATTATTATGCCCTGAGGAATTGAGGTGTACCACTCAAATCCAACTGACCACTAACAAGTCTAAATCAGTACCATACAAGATCTATGGAACAGTCAGACTCCATGATCATCACTAGCACTACTCGGTCAGTTTGAGTCTGCAATGCAGTGACATAATAATCTAACTACTAAACAACAATTTATAGTCAAAGCTATAGTCATGTAGACAATAACTCATACTCAAAGCTATGGTCCTGTAAAGAAACTAGTATGCCTTGGTACATGGCACTTCACTAGAGAAGAAGCTCAGACATGGCCATCCCATAATAAAGTATGATACCACTATTTCAACAATTTAAGGATACAAGGAGATACCTCCACTGGTACCCCACATATTCAACAATATCTGCTCCGATTTTCCTGTAGTAGTTACTCGTTTCACCGTACAACTAGATACTAACACTAAAGATGGATCTATGGTACATGACAACTTGATGATTAGGGTTTCACTTGATTATACATTCCAATTAGGTATCTTTTAATGCATCAATCAAGTTACAACATATTAACCCTAAAAAATTTCTAAAAAATCAAGGTAGAATGCAACTTCAGAAGATATAAAATGTACAAGGTGAGAACTTGTCTCATCGTCACATGAAACTAATATTACTGCCTCTCACAAGGTCATTAATAATATCACATCACTATGGGATATCAATCCCTCAATCACATCACTGGAGGATCTCAAATTATGCACAAGGCACTTGTTAGGACATTAGACCCATTCATATAATTTCTCCACAAATGAAAAAACATTATATATCTCAAAAATACTCATAATCACCACCCTGTATTATACAAGCTTCACCATAGCATTCACATAGCTATGCCATTCATCTGACCTGCAAAGTTAGGTTACATAAATAGGAGAGATAAAACACTATCACAGAATATAAATCTTCAAGTAGATTGAGTACATGTGTCACATTATTACATGATTAGGGTTAAGGTTCGTATATATCCAATTAGGGTTTCATAACTTTATTCAACCACAAAACCCTAATTCCATCACCTCCCACATGTTTAAAGAACACTAAGGTTAAGCACCATCATTAATGATTATTGATTTATAATCATTTCATTATGTATAGCCATTACACTATGTATCATCCATGATCATGTAAAGCTGTGTCAACCTTGCTCACTCAACATGGATGATACCAGAACATGGTGTCATGACCTACAACACATGCAACATGGTGTCTCTTCCTGCATCACATGCATCATGGTGTCTCAACCTACAACATGTTTAGGGTGTCTCGATTCACAATGCATGCAACGAGTGTCTCGACCGCAACGCGTGTAGCATGTGCCTCGGCCTCAACACATGCAGTGTGTGTCTCGACTACAATGTGCAGCGTGTGCCTCAACCGTAAAATGTGCAATGTGTGTCTCGACCATCCTTGCATGATGTGTTATGGTCAAAACCAACTCATGTACACTATCTAGGTCCTCTTAAGGAACCTGATACGACCACTACCATGTCCTAAACAAGTGTTAAGATTAACATACACTTAACCATCAGCATAATGTCTATCAATAGATTCAAAAATTGAGAAGAATCACTACATTACAACCAGTGTAGAGACCATACCCTAGGGTGAGGGTTGTGTCAATCGCAACAACTCCTCCAATACACGGTATTGACCATGGGGAAGTCCAAGGGTTGGCTCGACCTTAAGTTAACCATGTACCCAATATCTAAACAGAGCAAAACTGGATCAAAACAAAGATCAAATCAAGAATACCAAGCATCAATAGGAAGGACAACACATCATACAAAGATGTTCATCCAACCCTAAACATGGTTATAGTAAATTACCAAAAAGGGTTATATTTAGAGAGAGAAACTGAGATTCTTATGCATGATAACATACTCTAAAACCTCCTATTGTCCATGATAAACATATCATCTATGAAACATCTCAGATCCTTGGATAACCATCCAAAGAACACATCAATAATTTGATCACCACGAAATCGAGTACAAAGATTTAGGGATTTAATAGAAAGAGTGATCTTCTTGAACATATTACAAAATCCAAGCCCTAAATCATTACCATTTCCTACCATAAATATCATGTTTTTAAGATATAGAATAGAATCATATCATCAGGTTTAAGATGCAAATGATAGATGTGGGAAGATTTATATAACCTACCTGATTTGGAGAGAACCAATCTCCCAAAATATCAAGCTCCAAGAACTCCAACCAAGCTTCAAATTTTGGCCAAGGGATCACCTCAAAAGAGAAGAAAAACACGATCAAAGAAGAGATCAAGAAAGAGAGAAAATAGTTCTAGGTCGAAGAAGAAAGATAGGAGAAAGAGAAGAAATCATCATCTCACTCAGGTTTTACTATGTCAATACATAGTCTATGACCCCTTATGATAAGAAGTTTCTCTTAAACGACCACTATGGATTATCCACAATCTATAGACAAGGAGGAAGAAGAGGATAGGGATTTCAAAGAAGGAAAACATGATTATGGTTTAGAATCACTCACCAAGAAAAGAAATATCTAAGAATCACCACCAAAGGTTGATTCTAACACAAGATCTTCAACATGCAAGATGGATTTGCCACCCAAGCTTCAATAATAGATATCCCTTGTTCCAAAATCTCCAAGACCAGTCATAAGGAAGGAGAAAGAGAGTACGTCTAAAAAAGTTGCTCTCATGTCAGGGGGTTATATACCCAAAGGAGGAGGGAAGTAAAGGTTTTTGAGATGTCAATGTAATAGACTATCAAGGGACACATGTCCTTCAAACAAATAGCCTTATCTCTACTCACATGCATATTTGAAAATGTTAATGTTTATCTAGAAAAAGTGTATCAACCTCCAAGGTCGGATACTACCTTGTCTCGATCGAGACACTTCCATCTACTTGTCCAGGTCAGAACCCTAAGTCACCATATGTACATGGTCGAGACACTAGAGGACAAAGTGTTTTAACCAACTCACCTATAGGTCATCTAGGTTAAAACCACATTATCCAAAGCATGTGTTGTGGTCACTACCCTCACCAAAAGTGGTATAGGGTCACAACACTTCAACCTTAGCATGGTCACCATATCAACTAAGCAAACCCTAGAGTCACTCTAAGACATCACATCACCAATCATGATTCCAACAAGGCGCCCCATATCATAATATTCTCTCTCATGAGGCTAGAGTACAAGAAACATTCTCAACATGTAGAAATTTGCAAGATAACCCTCACTTATGGGTAAATTATAAATTGGTCCAAAATAAGCACATATATAGCAAGGATAACTCAAACATTAATCAAATTGGACCAACATGAAAATATAAGCATGTGACATGATATTAAGACATCATAAAAGATTAGATTAAGGTTTAAGCATATCATTATGCAAAGTAATTATAATTAAGCATAAAGATAGGTTAGGGGTCTTACAACCATAAACCCCTAATAGGGATTTCTCCCTCGAAATCTGACACAAAAGGAGACGGATACTTCTTTCGCATCTCATCCTTAAGCTCCCACGTGGATTCCTTTATGCCATGATGATGCCTATAAACCTAGACTAACACAATGTCCTTCTTCTTCAACTTCTTTATACTTCTATCAAGGATCAGAAGATAACCTTCTACATAAGATATGCCATTATCTAGCTCCACTTCAACAAGCTAAAGAATCAAATCATAAAGATATGAAACATTAGATGTAACTTATGAAACTGGAGTGGCAATTGTAGCTTGTAGGCCACCTTCCCAACATGTGAAACCACAGGATAAGGTTCAATATATCTAGGAGATAACTTACCCTTTTTCCCAAACCTCAAAACACCTTTCCAAGGAGGGACTTTGAGGTACACTATGTCTCCCACTTGAAACTCTAAAGGTCTGGAACAGTTATCATCATAATACTTCTACCTATCCTGTGCTGCCTTCAGCTGCTGCTGAATCACTTTAATCTTTTCTATTGTTTGTTGTACAAGATCGGGACCTAGAAGCTGATATTCTCTCATCTCATACCAAGACAAAGGAGATCTACAAAATCTCCCATACAATGCTTCATATGGTGCCATATCGATGATCGTTCGATAGCTATTGTTGTAGGAATACTCTATCATGCTAAGGTATATATCCCAACTACCCAAAAATTGCAACACACATGCTCTAAGGTCTGTATTGTCCTCTTAGACTGTCCATTTATTTGTGGATGGAATGCGATGTTGAACCTCAACTACATACCCATCACTACATGCAAATGCTTCCAAAAGAGACTAGTGAATTGTGGACCTCTGTCTGACACTATAGTAGCTAGGATACCATGTAGAAGTACTATCTTGTCAACATACAGATGTGCAAGCTTATCATCCATATACGTCATCTTTATAGGAAGAATGTTTGATGACTTAGTCAACCTATCCACTATTGCCCAGATGGAATCATGACTTTTGTCTATCCTTAGGAGTCCAACCACAAATTCCATTGTAATATGATCCCACTTCCACTATAGTATAGGCAATGGTTGAAAAGTCCCTGCATGCTTCTGATGTTCAGCTTTAACCTGCTAACACACTTCCCACTTAGCCACAAACTCAGCGACATCACACTTTAATCCTGGCCACTAGTACAAATCTTTTAGATTCTGATACATCTTTGTACTACTTGGATGCATATCATACATAGAAGAGTGAGCCACTTCTAGAACTAATGTTCTTAGATTATCTACATCTGTAACAACTGTCCTGCAATGATAACACACTTTCCTATCATTGTATTCATGGAAGCCACCACACTTCCCACTATCCAACTCCATCTGAATCTATTGCACTATAATATCATTCTATTGTGCATCTCTGATCTGCTGATTAAACTTCGACTTCACTTGTAATTGTGCCAACAGACCTACTAACATGGACACCTCTAATTCTACATTCATTTTTCACAAGGAGACCAACATGTCTCTCTTCTGACATACTAATGGATTCAACTGTTCCTTCTCCACGGATGATGATGAATAAGACTTCCTACTTAAGGCATCTGCTACTACATTCACCTTCCCTGGATGGTAGTCTATGGTACAATCATAATCCTTGATTAATTCCATCCAAAGTTGTCGTCGCATATTCAACTCCTTTGAAAATATATATTGTAGGTTCTTTTGGTCGGTGAAGATTTGACAGTTCTCACCATACAAGTAGTGTCTCCATATCTTCAAGGCATGGATCGTAATGACCAACTCTAGATCACTCATCAGGTAGTTCTCCTTGTGTTTCCTAAGCTATCTTGAGGTGACAAAAATCATGTTCTTATCTTACATTAGCACACAACCCAGACCATTCTTAGATGCATCACAGAAAACAATATAACCCTTTCCCTACTCTGGCAGTACTAACACTAGTGTACTGGTCAATCTCTCCTTCAAGATCATAAAAGATCATTAACATATGTCATCCCAAACAAATGGCACATCCTTTCTTATTAACCTTGTTAGGGGTAATACCACCACACTGAAGTTCTTAATGAACCTCTGGTAATATTCTATTGAACCTAGAAAGATGTGAACCTCCATAGGTGTCTTTGGCTGATCCCACTCCAACACTGACTCCACTTTCTTTAGATTACACAGTTTCTTTTAGCAGATATTGCATGCCCTAGGAAAGCCAATTCCTTTAACAAGAACTTGCACATACTCAATTTTGCATATAACTGGTGCTACCTCAACAAAGTCAAAGCCCAAAATAGGTGTTGTTTATGTTGTTGGCTATCTCTAGAGTAGATCAGAATATTATCTATAAACACTACCACAAAATGGTCTAGATAGGGCCTGAACACCCTATCCATTAGATCCATAAATGATGATGGTGCATTGGTTACCCAAAACGGCTTAACCACGCACTCATAATGACCATACCTTGTCCGAAAAGCTAACCTAGGTATGCCATAGACTTAATCCACAAATTGTGATAACTTGACCTCAAGGATATCCTAGAAAAAATGGCGGCTCCCCGTAACTGATCAAACAAATTATCTATACGCGGAAATGAATACTTGTTATTAATCGTCTTCTTATTCACAACCTCATTGATCCATCCTTTTTCTTTACAAATAGAATGGGAGAACCCCAAGGAGACGTGGTCGGTCTTAAAACCTTTCTCAAGAAGTTCTTACAACTTTTTCTTCAGGTTTTGCATCTCAACTAGTGCCATTCTATACGGTGTCTGCGATATAGGTTGGGTACCTGGACTAGATTGATCTCAAAATCAATATCTCTAGGAGGAGTTATACCTAGAAACTCATCAGGAAACACATCCGCAAACTCCTATACAACTGACACTTCCTGAATACTAGGACTCTTTACCTTGGTATCAACCACATGTGCCAAGAATGCATCACAACTCTATCGCATCCACTTTTTTGTTGTTATAGCTAAAACTAGACATGTCGAAAGAATCTTCCTATCACCTTGGAAGACCCACGAAACATCACCATCCATAAATGTTGACATTTTAGCACTACAAACCAAGATCAACTGATACATCCATCCCAAGGATCACATCAAGTCCATGCATATCAAGTAGTAAGAGATCCACTTAAATGCTACATCCTAAAAAGGAAAGAACACAGGATGGACACACTTCCTACAACTTGTCAGAACCAACTAGAGGAGTTTCTATATGAAGACTATCAGGTCTACAACTAATAGGTAAGAAATAGCTAGCAATCACTTCTCTAGTGATAAAAGAGTGTGTTGCACCTGTGTCAATAAAAATAGATATGAAACATGAAGAAGATGAACCTGAATCAAATAATTCCATCTGACCTATCACGACCCAAGGGCTAATGCTCCTTCTGGCTGACTCATCACATAAAATGAAGTCATCACATGTTGTCACCCTCTTCCTCTATTAGCATGCCCTGAAGAACCAGCTTGTGATGCTTGTTTGCATCCTCTGTCACTGTGTTGTTGTCACTGCTGCGACCCTTATTGACTCTGCCTGGACTACTAAGTCACCTCTTCATCCTTCATAGGGTAGCACCACTTAGTATGCCCCACCTGTCAATACTTGAAACATGTTTTGCTTTCATACCACGACCTAGACGGCCATGTGACAGACACCAACATTGCACTGCGAGCTCCTATAGGTGAAAAGTTGTAGCCTATGCCTCTACTCTGTGTCCACTGTGAGTGAGTCACTGACCTTTGCTGAGACTAAGGTGTTGAGGACCTAGGCTTCTTTAAGCCTCTAGAAGATTGTCCTTGGTATTGAACATGCCTCTTTTTAGCCTTTATTTCACACTTCTCTATCGCAGACCTCTCTACTCTCCTAATTAATTCCAAAAAAGTGACAAACTTTCTTTATTCTCTAAGGATGACACTAGAGTTTCTAGCTCAGTACTCAGAACCTACTCAAAGTGCTTGATCCTCTCCTTGTCTAGCCATATGTGGAAAAAATCTTAGAAGCTCCATAAACTTATATTCATAAGCACTGATTGATATATATCTCTATTGAATATTCTCAAACTGTACAATCTTCTCATCCAAATAAGTCTCTAGAAAGTACCGACTTACAAACTCTCGTTGAAATTCTTCCCAAGTAATCACCACGCCTAGCCTTTTCTCCTCTTCTATGGCCCACCAGTGGCCAACACTCCCCTTTAACAGATACACAATATGTTTCACCTTATCCTCTTAGGGATGTTGAGGATATTGAAGGCCTTTTTCAGCTCAGTCATCCACATATTTGCATCAGCTGGATCAGATGTTTCCACATACTCCAACCCCTCCACACGTTGAAGTCTTTCAAAAGTCTTACCATAAGTTTGTGTTTCAGCACTGTGGACAATTTCCCTAGGTTGGGTTGTGGACATCCTATACACCATGTGCGTCATTGTAGCCATAAATTGTCCAAACATAGATTGGAAAGTAGGGTTGGATAGATTGACTAGGTCAACTTGAGGCACTTCTGGCACAACATCATCCCTCTCTTTCCTCCTTGCACCACCTCCTGGTGTAGCAACACCACTCCCAACAAAATGTTCTTCATGTTCTCCAAACATCTTTTCTTCTCTTCTTCTTCTTCTTCTTCTACATGAGCATAAGTGACCATAAGATATACTAGAGGACACTAGAACAAATACAAACCCTAGTCATATGTCCCTTTAGACTTAGAGAACCTATAGATATGATACCAACCAAACTGTGACACCCTTCACCACACAAAGAGAGATCACTCAAAACAATGCACACAATTATTAGTAATAACAATATTACCACAAAGAAGGGTAATTTTAAAACCATTTGCAATTCAATGTCTCAAGTGGAACTATACTATAAACAAGCCTTCAACTTAGGCCATCTCTATTTCATATATGCCAAAAGATGTTACATTTCATGTTTCAAGGCTATTAAGCCACAACTGTTACATATTACAATTTGTTTATATGTACATGCCATTTCTATATACTCATGGCACAAAGCCAAAATCTACGTGTCAATATTGAAAACAACAAACTCTCCCCAAATACATGAGGGTACATGGACGACACATAGGACTCTACTACAAAACTTTAGTAGCATATCCAGCCTCTAACAGTTACTGCTCTCCTTGCTGCTCAACACCTACACCTCAACCTCTACCTCCTCATCCACGACCACCTACAAAGTTGTGGAACCTGGTGAGACCAAACGTATCAATGAGAGATATAACTTGTCGCCACCAACAATTATAAGTACATTAATATAGTAGATCAGTTAAAAAGAGTTGGTATTATTATTTGAGTAATTTAGGTAGTTACAACTGAGTAGTGGAACATCTTATGCTTTTAAAAGGAATATCAAGAACATGTATAACTATCAGAAACTAAACAATACGGTCATCCAATGTGATTCTTTTTGACCCTAAGAAAATATACTAGCCATTTGTATTATCACTTTTATTATTATTCCCTGAGGATTTAAGGCATACCAATCAAATCCAACTAACCACTAATAAGTCAGGATCAATACCATACAAGATCTATGCAAGAGCCGGACTCCATGATCATCACCATACTACTCGGTTAGTTTGAGTTTGCAATGCAGTGGCATAATAGTCTAATTGCTAAACCTCATCAAAGCTATAGTCTTGTAGATAGTAACTCATAGTCAAAGCTATGGTCATGTAAAACAACTAGTCTTACTTCATACATGCCACAACACTAGAGAACAAGGTCACACATGGTCGTTCCATAATAAAGTATTATACCACTATTTCAACAATTTAAGGATACAGGGGGATTTCTCCACTGGTACCCCGCATATTCAACAAAAAGCACTCCAAGTTTCCTGTAGGAGTTACTCCTTTCACCATCCAACTAGATACTAACACTGAACATGGATATATGGTACATGATAGCTACATAATTAGGGTTTCACTTGATTAGAAATTCCAATTGGGTATCTTTTCATGCATTAATCAAGTTACAACCCTAAATAATTTTTACAAAATCAAGGTAGAATGCAACTTTAGAAGATATAAACCATACACGGTGAGAACTTGTGTAATCATCACATGACACTAATATTACCGCCTCTCATAAGGTCATAAACAATATCACATCATTATGGGATATCGATCCCTCAATCACGTCCGTGGAGGATTTCACCTCAAATTATGCACAAGGCACTTGCTAAGTCATTAGACCCATTCATACGATCTCTCCACAAATGATAACACGTTATATCTCAGTATTACTCATAATCACCACCCGATATTATACAAGGTTCACCAGAGCATTCACATAGCTATGCCATTCATCTCACCTGTAAAGTTAGGGTTACATAAACATGAGAGAGAAAACACTATCATAGAATACAAATATTCAAGTAGAGTAAGTACATATGTCACATTGTTACATGATTAGGATTAAGGTTCGTGTATAGACAATTAGGGTTTAAAAAATGTATTCAACCACTAAACCCTAATTTCATCACCTCCCACATGTTTGGAGAACACTAAGGTTAAGCACCATCATTAATGATTAGCCATTTATAATCATTTCATTATGTATAACCATTACACTATGTAGCAACCAAGATCATGCATAGGTGTGTCAACCTTGCTCACTCAACATGGATAATACCACAACATGGTGTCTTGACCTGCAATGCATACAACTGAGTGTCTCTTCCTACAACACGTGCAACAGGGTGTCTCAACCCGCAACGCGTGTAGGATGTCTCAACCTGTTACATGTGTAGAGAGTGTCTCGGCCACAACACATGCAACGTGTGTCTCGGCTGTAACATGTGCAGTGTGTGTTTCGACCACAATGAATGCAACGTGTGTCTCGGGTGCAACGCGTGCAGCTTGTGTCCCGACCATCCTTGCATGATGTGTTACGACCAAAACCAACTCATGTATACTAGATAGGTCCTCCTAAGGATCCTGATATGACCGCTACCAAGTCCTAAATAGGTATTATGATTAACATAAACTTAACCATCAATACAACGTCTATCAATAGAGTCATAAATTGAACAACAACACTACATTAAGACTAGTGCAGAGACCATACCCTAGGGTTATGGTTGTATCGATCGCAACAACCCATCCCATACATGGTATCGACAATGGGGGAAGTCTAAGGGTTGTCTTGACCATAAGTTAACAATGTACCCAACATTTAAATAGATCCAAACCAAGTCAAAACAAATATCAAACCAAGAATACCAAGCATCAACATGAAGGACAACACATGTGATGTCCCCATATTTTCTAAAACTTAATCTGATGTGTGATGTCCAAATTGAAACCTCACCTCAGTGAGAATCCCAATTTAAACATCACACACTAGGCTAAGAAAGAGAAAATTAGAGGAAGTCAAAAGGAAACAACAATAGCACATGCACATGAACAATAATAAAACCATACAACACATGTTCACCATTCAACATATAATTACATAATATATTGTTACAACATTTGATATTACATATTGAACAACAAAATTTTACATATACATGTATTACTACTAAATAAAAGGATCTTGACACAACATGTCCACCTGTACATAAACTCACCATACAAATCACACTATCTTGGTTCTTCAAGATCATATGTCCACAAAGTTAAACAAAAGATTACATGTGGTACATGTTAGCACAATATTCAAGAATATTGTACTGAGTATGCCTACATGTCTTTTTATATATTTCTCATTACTAAGCTTGGCAATAAGATAAAGCTAATACTTGGCAATTATAAAGAAATATAAGAAAAAACATATACTTTCACAAAGATGTTCATTAACAAAAGAGAACACATACTTTAAGCTCATTTTACATTATATCATCCATGTATTTACTACCAGAGAGTTGAATGCGTTAAGGCCTTTATGATCTATTACCAAAGAGTTTGAGATCATTATAAATGTGATCTACTATCAAAGAGTTTGAGATCATCATACATGTGATCTACTACCAAAGAGTTTAAGATCTCTTCCAAGTACTTTACTACCAAAGAGTTGAAGTATTTTACTTTCTACCACTTTATTACTAAAGAGTTGAAGTGTTTGGATATAATGGAATAGATATATTATGTTTCATGTGTTTATAGCCATAAGTATGAAAAAATCAAGCAAGATATCATACAAGAACAATCATTTCATCCAATATCATATGCCAAGTGTTTACTACACATAAATGCATGCATATTGTATAATAAGCCAAGTAAGAGGTAATGGCATACCTTGATCAAGAGATATCCTAATAACATATTCCTCATGTCAACTCTAACCTTGGTCAACCCTAATTAAGATAAGAGAACATACTATCATCAGATTCTCATCATCTTAACCCTAATTATATCCATTTTAGGGTTTACTTAACTCATTAATATATTCCCACTTTTACTTGTATTCTTGTCTTAGAATTATCTTACTGATGTCATTTTCAAGATTATGGTTCATTATGCAATAATCAAGTTTCACATTATTATGTGAACATGTTAACCCTAGTGTTGTGTGGTTTTCACATCAACTTTTCACAGGATTTCACACACAAATTTAGTTCATTTTATTCTCATCTAGCTTCTATTCGTATTACTCTTGCCACCTTTTTGTTATTTTTCTTATCACATGATGTGTATTGTAGATTTTCATCAAAAGGATCAAATTGAAGATATCCCAACTCAAATTCATCATTATCGAGACTTCTCCACGCCTTGCAGATGTTCAAAACTTTAATTATGCTAAAACATCAATGCACACGACGTGTCTTATTTAAGACACGGTGAGACCATTTCTAGATAGCCTAATACTTTAGACGCTAAAGAAAAGTACACAATGTATCCACAAAAGACACAACGTGTACCTGGGAATTCAGAACTGAGTCTTGCATTTCTGGTAACGTACACGACGTATATTAATTCAGACACACCATGTGCTTTACACTCAGATCAACTGCTGGAGACAGGACACACCGTGTCCAAAGAAAGACACACAATGTGCCTTCCAGTTTCACCAATTTTCAAATACGACTCCACTCATTTTCAAAGACAAGACCACTCTATGGAGCAGTTATCTTTGGTCATAATTCGAAACACTTTTGTCCAAGAGTAAGGCTAGAGCAAGGAGGGCAATTTTGGGGTGGAAGAAGGTGGTTTCTTGCCAAAGAACCCCCATTCTTCCTCTTTTCTTCTCCATTTTCTTCTTCAGAGGTGCAACAGAGCTTCTTCACTCCACAAAGTTTCTAGGGAGGGAAGCTTGTCTAGTTTGGAGCAGCTGTAGGAGTGGAATTTCATCCCCAAACCAGAATGCTACTCTTCTTGGGTTACACCTTCGGTTCTTTTAGCTTTTCCTTCTCTAAATCATGTTGAACTCTAAAATTTCTGCACATTTTCTATTGTACATCATCATGGATGAGTAGTTTCCCTTTCTTGGACATGGAAGAGTAGATCCCATGTCATAGCATGTATGGAACATGATAATTTCGTACTAAATGCTATGTTGCTTGTTTTTCCACCTTGTGAGTACCGATTTCTTGTTTTCTGCATGTATGGCTGGCCACCTTATGTGTATGTTTTATACTCTTTTGTATTTATCTGAGAAGATAGGTAGGAGAGTGAGGAGGTACTCTCTTGGCAACTCCTACTTTACCACAAGAGTGGAAATTATGGAGTTGAGGAGTAAGTTTGTGATAGAAAATGAAATTCCTACATGGGAATGTTGAATTGAGTTAGGATCGTTGTACTTGCATCGAGAGGTGAAGTGCAACATACAACTCTCCTTTAAAACAAGTGCTTAGTATGTTTAAATTTTTTTCTCCTATTTTATGCTATGATATGTGGGTGAAATCTTAAGTCCAAGATATTTCCAAATCTGAATTTCAATCTCTTTTAGTATGCCATTTATTGTTTTCTTAATTTTGAAATTTTTAGATTAATCAACCAAATCACCTTTAAAACGGTCTAGATTGTTGAACCTTAGCATAGCTATGTTTAATTGATTGCTGCTCCTTGTGTTTGATCTCGACTACAACTACTTCAAAATTGTTAGTGTAAAAAGCCAACAAGTTTTTGGCGCCGTTGCCAGAGAGCTACAGTTAATCTAATTAGAGTAACAAGTGCTAATTAGTATTCGAGACTAGATCATCATTTCCATTTTCAAATTTCCATATACCTTTCAGTTGTGTTCTCAAATTCTCTTGCTATATTTCAGGTTGTATGTGTCTATCGCAAAGGGGTCTTCAAACATCAGTGTTGCTAGACCTTGAGATCGAGTGCACTCTTTCAAGCTTAAGAAGTGCGAGAAGAGTAGAGCAACCACTACTAGGAGGTGTTCCACCATCATCATCATCTCCATCTTCTTCATCTTTTAAAGAAGCCACACAAGAAGATCCAACCATGGAGTATGACCATCCTTTGAAGGATTTCGCCATGCTAGGTTCCACAAACATTTGTGGAGTCATCGATCTGCCTACAATAGAAGCAACCAATTTCTCTATTGCTCCCTCTATGATGCAGATGATCCAGTAGAACTACTTTGGAGGTACAATCAATGAAGATCCGAATATTCATGTAGCTGAGTTCTTGGAGTATATGAACACTTTCAAAATCAATGGTGTATCCGCCGACGGAGTGAGGCTACTACTATTCCCTTTCACTTTGAGAGATAGAGCCAAGGCATGGTTTTTGTCTCTTCCTAAGAAGTCAATCAAAAGATGAGATCAACTTCTAAATGCTTTCCTTGCAGAGTATTTTCCGCCGAGAAAAATAGCCCAGCTAAGGACCAACTCACCAACTTTTCTAAATCTGATGGAGAAACTCTGTATGATACATGAGAGTGTTTTGAGGACCTGCAATGCCTTTTCCCTCACCATGGGTTGACCAACTGGCTACTACTCCAAACATTCTATAATGGACTGTTCTACAATACCAGCATGACACTAGATGCCACAACGAATGGAGCATTGATGAATAAGTCATAAAGGGAGGCTTACGACATCATTGAAGACATAGCATTCAACCATTGCCAATGGGGGTCAGATAGGAGAGCTCAATCATCCTCTATATCTAATTCTTCAACCGGGAAGCAAGGAGGGAAACATACTATTGATGTCGTTGACTTAATAGCTGCTAAACTTGATGTTCTTACATAGAAGTTTGAGAAGATGACTACATTGTAAATCCAATCAGCTAAAGTGATATGTGAAGCTTGTGGTAATTCCAGACATACTTCTTCTTCATGCTTTGCTCCTAATGCAAATGAAGGGATCCTAGAACAAGTCAATGTTGTTCGGATGTAGGGGAATAAGCAATACAATCCTTGTTCCAACACCTACAATTCAGGATGGAGAGATCATCCTAATTTCTCCTACTGGAACACAATCAATGCTCAGAACTTCCAACATGGACAACAACAACCGCAACAACAATAGAACTTCAACCGGCAAAACAATGGGAATCTGCTAGGCTTCAACAATAATAGGGGTTACCAATAGCAACAATAACACCAAAGTGTTGACTCAAGGTCAATTAGGTCAATGTTGACTCACGTCTAAATTGACTAAACCCTTGTTTTGATGATGACTAACCATTCCACATATTGGTGTCTAATGCTTCTACATTGAGTGATTTCAGATTAGGTTTAGACACACTCCAAATGCCCTAACTTGCGCATATCAAATTGGAGAAAAGACAAGTCAAAATAGCTACAAGTGTGCAATTTGGGATCTCTATGTAAATGAACTTAGAATTGCTTTGTAACCACTTGTAATGATTGTATGACTTGTAATTAGGCTTAGAAAAATTATTGGGACACAAAAATCCATCATTTGTATAGTCAAAAGAAAATTCCAAAATACCCATAACAGGGATTTTGTCGGCCGAATTCCAAACTCGGCCGATCCATATATTCTGGAATTTTTGTTGCAATCGGCCGAGTTACAAACTCAGCCGATTCCCGTTCGGTCGAGTTTCTAGCTAGGAAACTCGGCCGATCCACTGATCGGTCCAAGATGAAAGTCGACCGATCGGCCGAGTTTCTCCAAAGGAACTCGGCCGACAGTCTAGCTTTCAGCCTTGTCTTTTAGTGGTTCGGCCGAGTTACCTTTATATAAACTCGGCCGATCAGACTGTACGAAAAAGTGCATAAAAGTGATTCTAGCCATTGTGGAGTTGCAACAAGTGAAAATAGATCTGTTGCAAGCCACAAAACGGCTAGTTTTCGTTCTCATGTGTTCCCAAAGGCTAAGAGGCATCCCCAGCTATAAATAGGACCCCTTGGGCTTCATTCCAAGGTTGAGCATTCATTGCAAACTCTTTGTGAGGTTCCTATTCTATAGTTGAGTGCTTTCTACAGCCTCCTCTCTCTCTCTAAGCTTAATCACTTGCTACATCCATTAGAGTGAGTAGGAAATCTGTAAGAGAGCTAGTCCCATTTGTATATCTTGTGAAGCTCTCACTTCCACAACCTCCCCATCTCTCCATTTCAATCATGAAGATGAAGGTTCTCTCTCTTGTCCAAGAGAGGTGAAGAAGAACAAGGGAAGGAGTCCCTTGGTGAAGATCAAGGCTGAAGACTTGGAGCTAGAGTGGGTAAGCCCTTGGAGAAGGCAGAAGACTCAAGCTCAAGTGGGTAAGTCCTTGGTGGAAAGCTTCTCCGAGTGAAGGTGAAGTCAAAGGCGGAAGATCCAAGAAGAGTGGGTAATTCCTGCAAGGCCGAAGACTTGTGCAAGAGTGGGTAAGTCCTTGGAGAAGGCCGAAGACTCTTGCAAAGTGGATAAGTCCTTGGTAAGGTTGAAGACTCTTTGTATTGGATAGGTAAGTCCTTTGTGGGTCATGTGTTGTATGTCTTATTAATGAATATAAGAATGCAATTGTTTGAAGTCCTAGAGGTTGACCTCTCTAGGAAAGTGGACTGACACACTTCTAGTTTGAAGTGTGGAACCACTCTAAATAGCTTGTCTAATTGGTGCATGTTCAATCTCTCTTATCCTTGCTATGCATGATTTAGTTGCACTCAAATTACATATTTAGCAACCTTATCTTGTCATATATTTTGAAGGTTTAATGAATTTTGTGTAAGTGCTTTCAGCTCTATTCACCCCCCTCTAGAGCATCTAATCACCCATCTAGGATCCAACAAGTGGTATCAGAGCAGGTCTTCTCCAAGCATACTTCAACAAGTAGGAGAAGATGGGTGACTACCTAGGAGGGAGACTCTCGACCAACCTTCCAATCTTTGATGGGAGCAACTTCCTCTACTGGAGAAGAAGACTTCAATTCTTCATCCAAGGATCAAGTCTCGAGATGTGGCAAATTGTGAACAGCCCATACATTCTACCAAAGACAAACATTGAAGAATGGGATGAAGCCACATTGATGAAAGCAACCTTAAATGCTAGAGCCATGCACATCCTTTATGCCTCCATGACCCCCACCGAGTTCAACCGAATTTCTTCTTGTGAGATGGCCTATGAGGTATGGAGAAAGCTTTGCATCACTTATGAAGGGACAGATCAAGTGAAGGAAAGCAAAGTCTACATGCTCAAAGGGTTTCTTGAGAACTTCAAGATGGGAAAGGAAGAGAGCATAGCCAACATGTACTCAAGGCTCAACACCATCTTGAATGGTCTTGCTGTTCTAGGACATCCTATGTCTAGTGGAGAGATCAACTCAAAGATCCATAGAACTCTCCCCAAGAGATGGGAATCCAAGGTGACTTCCATTGAAGAAGCAAGGTCGCTTAGGGATATTCCTATTGAAGAGCTCATTGGAAATCTACAAGCACATGAAGCCATACTTGACAAGAGGGAGGAAGTAGAAAGACAAGAGGAGAAAGAACTCAAGAGAATGAAGAAGGCTGAAATCAAAGCTCAAATCAAGGCTATTGTTGGTCAAGCTTCTCCATCCTCTCAAGTTAAACAAGATGTGATGCGATGATTTTGAGTCGCATTTATAGACCTTTTTCATATGTGTTTTGTGCTCTAATTACTCATTTTTATGGATAATATTGCATAATTCACTTAATTCGGTCTTTGCCTTCATATTATGTCAAATCCCCTTTGTTTTACTATTTTGAGCATTATTTATCATAATATTATTATATGTGTGGATTTACTTGGTCTTGTTGTGAAATTTCAGGAAAAACAAGTATTTGCTTCCGTCGATACCATCGACCAAGCCACAAATTGCCAGACGAGAGGAACAGAACAGAGTCGATACCATCGACACGCAAGTCGATGGTATCGAGATTCCTTCAGATTGCTGGCAAGGAAACTGTCGATACCATTGACCCAAGTCGATGCCATCGACACATGGAGAGCTACAGCGTCGCTAAACAACAACAACCGACGCTAAAGAAATTCGATACCATCGACACCCAAGTCGATGGTATCGAGATGACCACAGGCGCTCAGACTAAAAGAAAGGAAAGCTGCCGCTAATCCGCTGGGTCGATACCATCGACCCTCGTCGATGGTATCGACGCCGGCAGATATGCGTTGGATCTGTTTTGATCTCGATCGGACGGCTGTTGTTAATTGACGACCTAATTAGGGACTTATACCTAATGACGGCCGCCCAGAGGAGAGGAGATCATATTTTTGGATTGCACGAGTGCCGAAGAAGGAGAAAAAGGAGAACGGAGGCCAGAAGCTCATCCCGGGTGATTCGGACGTTGCTGAAGACGATTTCCACCACCGACAGGCGGGGAAGCTCGTGTTCTACGCCAAGGATCTACCGGTTCTTCTCCGTTCAGGGGTTTTCCCACTTGTTTCACGTTTTTCTTATGAAATCCCCCATTTCTACCATGTATTCGTGTGAGATGAACATGAGAGGCTAAAACCCTCAATCTTTAGAACCGGGAGTAGCCCAGGAATACATTGTATGGCATTTTTATATTGATAATTCATATTTTCTCTCTCAAATCCGTGGTATAGATTCGTTTTCTCCATTTCTATTGTTATGCTTGATCACCATAATAATAATTTAATGCCCTTAATCACTTCGACAGAAGGATTAACGGTTGAAAAGAGACAAAATCTACATTAATTAATAAAACCCTTGACAAAGGAGTTGTAAAATTAATGGTGGGAACTGAGGGACCGTTTATAATGCACTTAGTTTAGGGGAATGATTACTACGACGGTGGAATCAACCTAAACCAAAGTAGTGACTTACACCACGACAGTGGGTAATTCTGTATTCAGGCCACTACCCGGATAGAGAGAGAAGTGTGAGGAATTATATGAAACCTAATACAATGTTGACTCGCGGTGAAACCGCCATCCTAAAGATATCCCTTTGAATTGATTAAATTAACCTTTAATCGATTGTTTTCTTTGTTTGATTTTTATTTTCTTTTAATTTAAACAACAAAACCCTACTTTGTTAATCGGCCTAGCTGATTGCGATTAGTTAGTAGAAGTCTCCAATAATTCACGTATCCCTGAGTTCGACTCGCGCCTCACAAGGCCTATATTACTCGACGTGTATACTTGCGTTTAAGCGCGTAGTAAAATACACGTCAAGTTTTTGGCGCCGTTGCCGGGGATACGGCGAATTATTGGCACTTTGAGTGCTAAGAGCGGCCACTCTAGGCCACATTTTTTTTATTTTATTTTAAAACAATTTTAAAAATTCCTATATTTCTCTATAATTGTGTTTACTCGTTCAAAGCATTGTACTGAACCCCGATTTTCATATTTCAGGTACTTTGCATGGTGCATACGCGTAGTACCGACTACGCAAATCGCACACCTGAGGTTCCATTTCTGGGACCAGAGGACGAGGATTACTACGAGCAAGATCACCAAAGTGACATAGATTCTGAATCTGAGCAAGAGCAAGTAGAAGAAATGGCCGAACCACAGACGATATGGGAGAAGATCAAAGCATCTTCTTCATCAGCTTCAAAGGGGCCTATAAAGAAACAGGGGCTCAACATTCCAACCTACAAGATCGATCCAGCATTGATTAACTTGGTTAAATCAAACGCATTTCACGGGCTGAAGAATGAGGATCCAGTGGCACACATTAGTCAGTTTGTTGAAAACTGTGATATGGTGAAGATAGATAGGTTCCCACAGGATGTTCTGTACCTCAAGTTATTCCCAAGTTCCCTGGCAGGAATAGCGAGAGAGTGGCTACATAACCTCGACGATGAGTTTGTTGAATCATGGGATCATATGGTAGAGGTTTTCTTCGAGAGGTTTTTCCCTCCTGAGAAGACCAATGACATGATCCGGAAGATCCACAATTTCACCCAACATGAGGGTGAAACTTATTCTGAGACTTGGGAGCGATTCCAAGTCATGTTGAGGAGATGTCCACATCATGGACTGGACAAGGAGACACAGGTTAAGATCTTCTACTTTGCTCTCTCCGAGCATCATAGAAGCAACTTGGACTCGGCTGGTTCCGGATTCTTCTTAAATAACACTGATACAAGATGCTGGGAAATACTGAAGAACATGGCACGAAAGCAATCTTGGGGAGAAAGAGAGAGAGGCCCAGCTGAGCAAGCAAGAGTTGCCAGTGAGTCAAAGGCAATGAGAGAGCTGGACGAGAAGATGGATCTTCTCGCAAAGAAGTTGCTGCAGAAGGAAAACAATGAGTCTGAGGATGAGGCTCAGGTCAAGTACATTAGGCAACAGCAGGGGTACAGGAACAACGATTATTCATGGAGGAAGGACACGAAATTTTCATGGAAGGATCCAAACAACTTTCTACAGGATCCGGACGCCAAGCCTGCACCGGTCACAGAGGACAAGAGCACGGAGTTGCTCAATCAAGTCATCAAGCAAAATCAAGAGTTGATGAACACTTTTGGGCAACAAATCAAGCAACAGGGTGAATTTATGAACCAGTTTGGGCAGACTTTGCAGAGCCACGGGGCTGAAATGAGAACTATAGAGACTTCCATGGCGCAAATGGCAGCCGAGATTGCAAGCTTGAAGAAGCCGGCACATCCGGGTTTTCCGGGGAACACCAATGTTCCCGGGGGAAACCAACAGGCCAAGGCCATCTTATTGAGGAGCGGTAAGAAAGTGTTGAATCCAAGGGCGGATGACACAAGCACACCGCAGGGCACAGTTGAAGAAGCAACCATCAAAGAGCAGCCCACACGTGTCACAGAGCAAACTGAGGACATAGCTGAAGATGGTAAGGAAGAACAAGCCACTGAAGAGGAACCACAGAAATTAACTCCCTATGTGCCACCTCATCAAAGGGCACATACCGTTCCGGTCCCATATCCCAATAGTGCAAAGGCAAGAAAGGTGGATGCACAATTTAAGAAATTTCTGGACAACTTTAGGAAGTTATCAGTGAATATTCCTTTGCTAGAGGCAATTGAGCAAATCTCGTCGTATGGAAAGTTTCTTAAAGATGTAATCATCAAGAAGAGGAAAATACCCGACACTGAGGTCGTGGTGCTGAAGGAGCAAGTAAGTGCTTTCATTATGGGCACTTTGCCGCCAAAGAGACAGGATCCCGGTTGTTTCAATATTTCTTGCTTTATCGGGAAGTTCAAATTTGGAGAGGCACTTTGTGATTCTGGGGCAAGCATCAATCTGATGCCCCTTTCTACATTTAAGAAGCTTGGATTGAAGGAGTCAAGGCCAAGCAACATGACCATCCAATTGGCCGATAATTCTGTGGTGAAACCGTATGGAATCTGTGAGGATGTCTTGGTAAAGGTAGACCACTTTGTTTTTCCGGCTGATTTCGTTGTTATGGAAATGCAGGACGAGCATGGAAATGAGTTGCTACTTGGTCGTCCATTCCAAGCTACATCTGATATGATCTTGGAAATGGGGAGAGGTCGCTTGACCTTGGGCATTGCGGATGATCGGTTTGAGATGGTCATGCCCAATAGCAATGCATCTACTAAAGCAAAAGCACAGTGCAACATGGTGAAGCATGGTGAACACAATATCTCACTTTGTCTTGGGAAGACATTCTTGGATATGGCTCATGTGATGAGCAAGATAGATAATGGGACCTTAGCTGTGGACATTATGGAGAAAACTAAAGTTGTCTCTTTATGCAAAGCTGTTGGGTTTCCAAATGATGAGAATGAGGACATTCCACCTTCGTGGGAGGATGATGCGATTATTACTTCAGTTTTTGATGCATATCCGGAATTGCCTTTGGAGGCGTGTTTGCTAAATGTCACTTATGATTGGATGCGGAGTACTTCACTCAAGGAGTGTGCCAAAATGCTTCAGATGCTTCCATGTTTCTATACGAGGCACTATGAAGACTTAGGTACACTTCCCCCACCGCTGCAATCATCTCTCATTTGCCCGCCTGATCTGGAATTGAAGCCATTGCCCCCGCATCTGAAGTACGTCTTTCTAGCTGAGAAGGACAAGTTACCAGTGATTGTATCTGCATACTTGAGTGTGGATGAGGAGGAGCAACTACTGATCGTGCTCAAGAACCACCGTGGAGCCTTTGGGTGGTCAGTCGCGGACATCGAGGGGATCTCCCCTACACTTTACCAACACAAGATTCGGCTCGAGGAGGGAGCCAAGCCAGTCATACAGCCTCAAAGACGTCTAAATCCAAGCATGATGGAGGTTGTCAAGAAGGAAGTCATAAAACTTCTTGCTGCAGGGATCATATATGCCATATCAGATTCAACGTGGGTGAGTCCCACATAGGTAGTCCCTAAAAAGGGGGGAATCACTGTCACTACAAATCTTTTGAATGAACCTGTCACCACCCGATTGGTAACCGGGTGGCGTGTTTGCATTGACTACCGCCGATTGAATGCCGCAACTCTTAAAGATCATTTTCCATTGCCATTTATCGATCAGATTTTGGAACGTCTAGCCGGTCGGTCGCATTTTTGTTTTCTAGATGGCTATTCGGGGTACAACCAGATTTCTATTGATCCTTTGGATCAAGAGAAGTCTACGTTCACATGTCCCTATGGGACTTTTTCCTACCGCCATATGCCGTTTGGTTTATGCAATGCGCCGACGACTTTTCAACGCTGCATGCTCGCCATATTCTCTGACATGGTAGAGCGGTGTCTTGAAGTTTTCATGGACGACTTCTCGGTGTATGGAGCGTCTTTTGATGAATGCCTTTATAACTTAGATAAGGTATTGCAGCGATGCGAGGACACACATTTGGTCCTCAATTGGGAGAAATGTCACATGATGGTGACAGAAGGAATTGTGCTAGGACACAAGGTGTCTAGCAAGGGTCTTGAGGTAGACCCAATAAAAATTGAGGTGATTTATAAGCTACCCCCACCAAATTCTGTAAAAGGGGTGAGAAGCTTTTTAGGACACGCCGGGTTTTATCGGCGATTCATCAAGGATTTTTCAAAAATTGCAAAACCTTTATCGGAATTGTTAGAAAAAGATGCAGTTTTTGATTTCAATGAGAAATGTCTTCACGCATTCGAGGTTTTGAAAGAAAAGTTGATTTCAGCTCCAGTTGTTCAAACGCCGGATTGGACAAAGCCATTCGAGTTGATGTGTGATGCTTCCGATTATGCTGTGGGAGCTATTTTGGGGCAAAGGGTAGATAATAAACATGCTGTGATTTTCTACGCCTCCAAAACACTTAATGATGCTCAATTGAACTACACAACTACGGAAAAAGAGTTACTTGCCGTTGTGTTTGCTTTTGAAAAATTTTGGCAGTACTTAGTGGGTTCTAAGGTAGTTGTGTGGACCGATCACGCTGAAATAAAATATTTGATGGAGAAGAAAGATGCAAAGCCTAGACTAATTAGGTGGATTTTGCTCCTACAAGAATTTGATATTGAAATCAAGGACAAGTCGGGAATTGAAAATGTGGTGGCTGACCACTTGTCTAGGTTAGAGAGGGTTGATGAATAAGGTTTGCACATACCCATAACCGAGACCTTTCCCGATGAACAACTTTTAAAAATAGACTTTAAGGAACCGTGGTTTGCTAATATTGTTAACTATTTGGCTTGCGGGATCATCCCGGATGATTGGTCTTATCAAGAGAAGAAGAAATTCTTTCATTCGCTGAGATATTATTTTTGGGATGACCCAATTCTTTTGAAGCAGTGCAGGGATGGTATTCTTTGCAGGTGTGTGCCGGAGGTGGAGTACGAGAGTGTTCTCCACCATTGTCATGCGTCTCCTACGGGAGGACACCATGCTAGCTCACGGACAGCAGCCAAGGTGTTGGAGAGCGACCTTTATTGGCCGCAGGTAATATCTCAAGGAGACAAGAAATGCCCCTGAATGTATTTCAGGAAGTTGAGGTATTTGAATTATGGGGCATTGACTTCATGGGACCCTTTGGGTCCTCAAATTCAAATCTGTATATCTTACTTGCTGTTGATTATGTGTCGAAGTGGGTGGAGGCAATCCCCACAAGGACTAATGATTCGAATGTAGTGTGCAGGTTTGTCAAAGAGAACATTTTCTGCAGGTTCGGGATACCCCGAATGATCATAAGTGATGGAGGCACACACTTCCGAAATCAGAAATTTGCGACACTTTTGAAGAAATATGGGGTCAAGCACAACATCGGCACCCCATATCATCCACAGACGCAAGGACAAGTGGAGGTATCAAATAGGGAAATCAAGAAGATTTTAGAAAGGACCGTAGCATCCACGAGGAAAAATTGGAGTGCATTGTTACCAGACGCACTTTGGGCGTATAGAACGGCATACAAAACACCTATAGGCACCATGCCTTTTAGGTTGGCGTATGGCCGGGCTTGCCACCTTCCGGTGGAGCTGGAGCACAAGGCCCATTGGGCGCTAAGAAGGCTGAACTTGCGCTATGATGAGGTCGGGAGAAAAAGGATGTTTGAATTGAATGAATTGGATGAGCTACGTATGACGGCATATGAGAATGCCCGCATCTACAAGGAGCGCACAAAGCTGATCCACGATCGCCATATTGAGATGCGCACGTTCAAGAAGGGAGACAACGTTCTATTGTTCAACTCCCATCTTAAATTGCATCCCGGGAAGCTGAAATCCCGGAGGAGTGGACCCTTCATAGTGGAGGAGGTGAAACCGCACGGAGCGATTCTTGTGCGTGATGGAGATGCCACGTTCTTGGTGAACGGGCAATGCTTGAAGTTGTATTTTGGTGAGAACTACAAGAGGAAAGTGGATGAGGTCAAACTCATTTCACTTGTGCATGAATGAGATAATGGGAAGACGTCTAGCCTAAGACGCTAAACAAGGGCGCTTGTTGGGAGGCAACCCAACCATTGGTACATTAGGATAGTGTAATTCAAGTCATAGATTGCTTTTATTTCGTTTAAATTTTAGTTTAAAGAAGATACCTTGATCCGTTTGTTTAATGTGCAGGCACAGGCAGGGTCGATACCATCGAAACACTGGTCGATGGTATCGACATGGGTGCAGGTGGATTGATGCAAAAATCGCACTGCGTCGATACTATCGACAACCCCGTCGATGGTATCGACATGGTCACAGGCAGGTCGCAATGAAAGTGTCGATGGTATCGACACCCCAGTCGATACCTAGTTTAGGGGAATGATTACTACGACGGTGGAATCAACCTAAACCTAAGTAGTGACTTACACCACGACAGTGGGTAATTCTGTATTCAGGCCACTACCCGGATAGAGAGAGAAGTGTGAGGAATTATATGAAACCTAATACAATGTTGACCCACGGTGAAACCGCCATCCTAAAGATATCCCTTTGAATTGATTAAATTAACCTTTAATCGATTGTTTTCTTTGTTTGATTTTTATTTTCTTTTAATTTCAACAACAAAACCCTACTTTGTTAATCGGCCTAGCTGATTGCGATTAGTTAGTAGAAGTCTCCAATAATTCACGTATCCCTGAGTTCGACTCGCGCCTCACAAGGCCTATATTACTCGACGCGTATACTTGCGTTTAAGCGCGTAGTAAAATACACGTCAAGATGCCATGTACTCCAAAGGTCGACTCTACAAAGGCAAGTCCTCCTCCATCCGGTGCTTCACATGTGGAAAGAAGGGTCACTACAAGGAAGATTGCCCACAAGGCAAAAAGACCCATCTTCACAAGAAGAAATGGCAATCAAGCTCAAGTGGCTCCTCCAACTCAAGCTCAAGTGAAGATTCAAGTGAAGGATCAAGCTCAAGCTCAAGTGATGAAGGAGAATGCCATTTTGCTCTTATAGCATCAACAAGTGAAGACTCAAGTGAGGTAAATCTAAACTCTCTAGATAAAGAATCTTTTTTTGGTCGGCCAAAACTCCTGTTGCTTTTTTTCATTTTTGCTTTAAGTGTCTGTACAAAACTTGTTGATTCCAAAGTGAAACCAACTCAAAAGAAAGAGAAACTAACTATCTTTACATCAAAAGAAATCAAACAAAAAGCTCACAAAAGGAGAGGAAATAAGATAAAGGAGCCACAACAAAAGAAAGGCTGAGCCTTCATGGAACCGCAGCAGCTGACATCAACTGGGGATAGACATCACTACCAGTAAAAACCAACCAACCACAGAGAGAGGGTGCTTGAAAGAGTTCTGCCACTCCCGCAGGATAAACTCATCCCTTCAAGCCACACCAAACGAACCAAAGCTTGCAACCAGCATGAAGAGTAGAAAAGTAGGTTGATCGAGCACAAAAGATCATTCAGGAAGGATCACGAACCGAACAACAGAGCATCAAAAGAAGATCACAACCATCATTGATCACCGGGAATAGGGGAGCAACCAGCATCATATCAACCATCACATTAGAAAACAGCAGCAGCAGTAGATAGCCTTAGCGCAGGCAAACTAGCAAGAACACCAGCAAAAACAAAACTAAACAGCACATCAGCCTATCCATGACAGAGCAACAACAACTAAGGAGAACCTGCAGCAGAAGCTACCGAGATACCCAACAACAGATCATCCACAGAAAAAAAGGAAAGGGAACCCAGCAGCAGCATCAACAGAAGAACAGGAACAAGACTCCTAACGGCAAGCACTAGCAGCTCCTTCAGTAGACAAAAGCAACACTGAATCCAGCAGCAGCAGTAAGTACCCAAACGCAGCAGCAGCAATAACCAAACGCAGGTACTTAGGTACAACCATCGTTACTGAATCCAGCTGACACTTAGTTCTGTACAGACACTTAGTTACAGCCAACATAACTAAGTCCAGCAGCAACAGCAAGAAACCAACCGCAGGCACACCATCAATAACACCAGCAAAAGCCAAAACAAAACAGCATGCCAGCCCAACCAACACAGATCAGCAGAGCAACTTCAGCAGAAAACAACTCAAACCAGCACGCCCCTAAGGACAGAGCAGGACAAAGGAAACCAACACTTCAACTAGAAAAAGTGCACACTGAACAGCTTGAAAGATATTTGTCACTCCCGCAGGAAAAACTCATCAAGTCTAACGAAATCAAGATACTCCTCATTCTCAACAGTCTGCAGAAGATGTACGTCCTTTGATTTCTAGAAAACTTAGTGGACCACATTCCAAGAAATGAACTAGACCCACTTTTAAAGAAGCCAGCAGTATAAGCATCTATGTTTTAATCAGCCCATTCAGACCGAAGCTCTCTGAGGAAGCGAAAAAGAATAAGAAGAACAGGGTCAGCATCAGCGCCCACTTGAGAGAGCTCTGCCACTCCATAATCGGATAAGCTCTACCACTCAAGGAAACACACCACCATCAAGCGCACTTAACCAAAACATACAGGGGATACATACAAAAACAACCTGCCACTCAACAAACATCTTCAACCAAAACAACCCAGCTGCTTCGTAGATGGATTCAAAAGATTGTCTTGACTGGACCAAGAAGGTGGCAGATGACAAATCTAACAGCCACCTCAGAAAAAACTAGCAACAAGACGCAGAAGCTCCTCATCAAAACCCAGCAAACCAAAGCCTAAAGACAAAGAAGAAGCAACCCAGATATCCAACAGCAACAAAGACCAGCAACCTCAGGAGAGAGAGCCAAAAAACATCTTCAGAGAGGAACGGACAAGAAAACCAAAAGACAGAAACTCCGAGAACCAGCAGCACCAGAGAACTAAAAACTTCTTGAGCGAGGTCTGCCACTCCCATCAGGATAACCTCGTCCACTCAAGAGGAAAGCAAGCACACAACCTTGGGAGAGATCTGCCACTCCTCAAAGGATAATCTCATCCACCCAAGAAGCAAAGAAAGAAGGAGAAACATGGGATACCAACCATACTGCCAAACATAAAGACCAAGACTAAAAGCATCAACAAACAACCAAGCAAAGTAGGAACGCCAAGGCTTTTCTACCATCAAGAGGCTCCAGCAAGAAACCATCCTATAGAGAGCTCTGCCACTCCCAAGGGATAAGCTCATCCATTCAGAGGACAGCAATGAGCCCAAAGTAATCGCCTTTAATTCTGTCCCACATACTTCTAACAGATAGAAAAGAACCTTCATGACTTCTTCTATTCCTTTCAGCCCATAAGTTATAATGACAAAAGAAGTAAAGAATCTTTGCAGACTTCCCAAGCATCAGAGCCTTATTCCAATTGTCAATATACTTCAAATTAGGCAGGTTGGCAGTACTACCAATCCAATCAAAGAACTTCTTGCAGAAACCACATTCGAAAACCAAATGGTTGGTGTCTTCATAGGAATTAAGACAGAGGTTGCATCTAGAAGTCACATGAATACCAATCCTTCTAAGATAGTCATCATTAGGAAGTTTATTAAGCACCGCTTTCCAAATATGACAAGAGAAGCGACCAGGAATCTTGCTGTCCCAAATCCACTTGTAGATACTACTGTAAGTTCCTTTAGAACGAAGGGAGTCCCAGAAGATTCTCATAGTAGGGCGAGAGACCTCCTTAAAAGAAATAAAGTCCTCTCCCCCTCGGGGGGGTTTCTGGACAGAAATCAAATCATAGAATTTTTTATTCATTCTGTTGTCTTTTATAGACCAACTCCCATTATGAATGATAGCATTAACATTACAAGAGCGATCCAACCCGGACTTAAGGAAACCATCTCTCCCAATGATGTCTTCAATCCATTTACCTCCAGCAATCCAGGGATCAGCCCAAAGCTTGACATTAGCACCATCCCCAATATGAAAAGTGGTATGAGGTAGGATGAGATCTTTAACCTTGATAGTCTTTCTTGAGAGCCAAGACCAATTAGAATTAGGAGTAGCCGACCAGAAAGAAGCATTCTTTAAGTATCTTTCATTAATCCATTTGACCCACAAAGTATCTTTTTTACTGGCCAAGTTCCAAGCATTGATACATAAACAAGCAAGAGAAGTCTCTTTAGTTTTCCGGAAACCTAAACCACCTTCATCTTTAGGAAGAGTAATCTTATCCCAAGGCACGAGGTGAAGAGTGGCATTACCTTCCGAATTGCTCCATAAGATATTCCTGCAAATAGAGTCGATGGTATTGCACACAGACATAGGGAGGGGGATAGAGGATGACCAATATAGATGAATAGTACTAAGAGTAGATTTAATGAGCTCACATCTCCCAGTAAAAGAAAGAACTTTAGATTTCCATCCCTCCAGTTTACCTCTAACACGATCAATTAGAGGGGTACAATCCATCTTCCTAAGCTTACCAATGAACATAGGAATACCCAGATACTTAGAAGGAAGAGAGCATTTAGAAAAACCAATGATAGCCAGAATATTATCAACAGGAGCATCTTTACTAAAAAGAATAGAACTTTTGCAAACATTAGCTCTCAAACCAGAGCAATCACCAAAAGTATCAAATAACCCTTTAATAGCTTTAGCATTGCCCTCATTGGCCTCAGAAAAAACCATAAGGTCGTCAGCAAAAATAATATGTGAGATACTAAGAGAAGCAGAAGCTTTAATAGGAGTAAGCTTCTTCTCGTTCACTACCTTCTTGATCAGCTCAGTAAAACCTTGCATAGCAATGACAAAGAGATAAGGGGCCAATGGGTCACCTTGCCTAATGCCATTAGAGGGTTTGATTTTAGGCCCGGGTTCACCATTAATGATAATCTGATAAGAAGTAGAATTAAAAATAGTTTCAATGAGCTTAATCCATCTAATAGGGAAACCCATCTTAAAGAGAATAGAGAACAGATAGCTCCATTTCACAGAATCATAGGCCTTAGTTAAGTCCACTTTAACACACATCTTGCTAACATTATATCTATTGAAATCATGAATAAGCTCATTAGTAAGCATAACCGCATCTTTAATACTTCTATTCTTAATAAAAGCACATTGATTAGGACTAATGATATCAGGAAGGATGAGCTGGATTCTATTAGCCATGATTTTAGAAATCAGCTTATAAGTGATGTTGCATAGCGCAATAGGGCGCCAGTTCTTGAGCTCACTATTGTCTTGACCTTTTGGAATAAGAGTGATGAAAGTATTATTAGCTTCCTGCAGCAAACAACCATTCTTGAAGAAGTCAGTAATAGCTTCACTAACATCATTCTTGATAATATGCCAAGCTTTTTTAAAGAAGACACCATTAAAACCGTCAGGCCCAGGTGCCTTATCAACCTTCAAAGAGTTAATAATATCATCAATTTCCTTCTGAGAAACAGGAGCCATAAGAATAGATTTATGAGACTCCGAGATCTTAGCTCCCCTCCACTCATCAAGAAAGACACCATGCAGACAGTTGTTATTAAAGAGATTTTTATAATAGTCATAAACAGCTCCCTGAATAGCATTATGATCAGAAGTAATAGAATCATTGCCCTTAAGAGAAATAAGGTTGTTTCTTTGTCTTTTGGTTTTCATAGATAAGTAAAAGAATTTTGAATTGCTGTCCCCCTCCTTGAGCCATTGAATATGAGACTTCTGTTTAAGTAATCTCTCTTCCTTCAAAGAAGCCTCTTTAGCCAGCTTTCTAGCCTCAATAGTATCCTTTAAAAGATTCTGGTCATTAGGATTTACATCAGCCTGTTCCTGTAACCAAAGAGCATGTTGCCTTTTCCTATTCGCATCACTGATATAATTGCATAAAACATTCTTATTCCAACTACTCAACTTGTTTTTAAGAATCTGCAATTTCCTATAAACTCTAAACATAGCATATCCCTCAATATTGGCATTCCAAGCTTCTTCAACAATATCAAGAAAACCCTGCTCTGAAGCCCAATTATTAATAAATCTGAATGGGGATTTAATGTGGCGAGCATTACCAATCACAAGGCTGAGAATTTTATGATCACTAACAATATTGGAGATGACATTACCAACAAAATCAGGGAAGGAATTAACAACACTCACATTGTATAAAATCCTATCAATTTTAGTAGCAATATGTTTCTCACCAGGTTGATGGTTGTCCCAAGTAAATTGAGGACCCTTAAGATCAAGATCAAAAATATTATTATCAAGTAAACAGTTGTTAAAATCTCTCATCGATTTAGGAGACGGAGGGCAATCACCGAACTTCTCATAATCTTTGCAAATAGAATTGAAATCTCCAATAATGAACCAGGGGGAATTAACAGAAGGACTGATATTGTGGATAGAATTCCAAAGATTTTCTCTATCGTAGTCATCATTGTGGCCATAAACAGCAGTAAGAGTAAAACTTAGATTCTCAGAAACAACCTCACCATGAATGACCTGATCAGTCTCTAACATCTTTCTCACGGTACAGACATTAGGATCCCACAAGATAAAAATCCTACCAAGAGGATGAGAATCCAAATTGGTACAGAAATCCAACAGGGGAAAGAACCTTCTCATAAACGATTTAACCTTCCTCTTCCTAATCTTAGTTTCAATGAGGATGATGATGTGACCTTTCACCATCCTCAACTCCTCCTGGACATCAGCGATCTTATTGCTAATACCTCTGACATTCCAGGAGGTGATTTGAAAGGAGCTCATGACTACTTCTCGGCTGTTGAGCTGACAGCCTCAGCATTCGAAGGAGAGAGAAGAAGATCTCTTAGAACAGAAGAGAACGAAGAGCTTGCTAGTCTATCATAAATGCTAACATTGATTTTAGCTTGGCATCTGGGGGGACTTCTTACCTGCTTAGCTCTGTTATGCGCCACCGAGAATGAGGACGATTGAGAACTACCTATACTGACTGGTGAAACAACAGGTGTAATTAGATTAGATGGTGGAGTAGAAGAGCAGATCCCTTGAGGAGCAATACTTTCCATAAGAATATCTTGAAGTATAGCTTCAGTTTCAGCAGCATCATTACCAAAACCTTCATTAACTTCACGTGAAAGCTGTAAATCTTCAATTGTCTCAACCTGTTGCAACAGTCCCTTCAATCTAGTTATTTCTGCTTCATCCACTATTTCCTCCACTATGTAAATAGGCTCTTCTTCACGTTTAGAAATCTGAGCGGGAATGGGAGGATCCTTTGATTTCTTTTCAACCCACTGTTTCCTCTGAACACCCCCGGTACGAGCTGCAGGTGGACCTGCTTTCAGAATCGGAGTAATAGCACAGTTGCCATGTCCCAGGAATCCACAATGAATACACTTATAAGGAATCCACTCATATCTAATATCAACAGAGCATACTTCCCCTTCATCACTAATTAAAGAAACTTTACTTGGGAATTTCGTAGAACAGTTCATCAGCACTTGAATGCGAGCATAATCAATGCGCTTCAAACATCTAGTATTCTCATCCATCTGTACAGGTCTGCCAATAAAAGAACCAATCCTCTCAAAAAAACCAGGATCCCACATTTCTAACGGCAAATTGAAAATTCTAATCCACACTGGAACCTCAGTAAGAATCGTCTTCTTTTGTTCATCACCCGACTTCCATCTCTTCAAAACTACAGGTTTGCTTAGAACGTACCACTCCCCATTAAGGACATGATCAAGATCACTCTGCTCATCAAACCTGACTAAGAAGAAACCGTCATTCCTATCAAAGATTTCAAAGGATCCTCTCGTACACCAGATTTCAGCAAAATGCTTAAGAAGAGTCGGGATGTGAGGATTGAAATCAATCACGTAACCCATCAGACATTTACTCCAACGTTCCACATTCCTGATGGTCTCCTGTTTCGGGTAGACGATCTTACCATCCCTGATGGAGATTTCCTTCAGATTCAGGGCAGATGGACCCCTCGAGGAAATACCAGTCAGATCTTCCCATTTCTTCGGTAGCTGAGGAGGATGTGAACTTTGAGCTGCATTTGGCCTTAACAGAAACTGATCATCAACTGTTCGATTTGGAGCATCACCTCCCGTGATATCTGACTTATCAAGTGGGCGCCGAAGCATCGTCGCCGTGACAGTCATCTTCTAGATAAAGAATCTTTGATTGCTATTATTCATGATATGTGTGCCTCTCTTAAGTCTTCTAAAAAGAAAAAGAAAAAGCTTGCTAAAATTGTTGATAATTTGCATATAGAACTAGATGATCTTGAATATGCAAATTCTTGCTTTCTTATTGATAAAAATGATTGTCTTAGCCAAGTAGACTCTCTTAAACTTGAAAATGCTAGTTTACTTGATAAGATTAAATTTCTAGAAGCTCAACCTCTCATGCCTAATTCTAATGAAGAACATACTTTAATTGTTGATTCTCTCATGCATGACATTGATGTTCTTAAATCTGAAAACAAAAACAAAGATTTTGTTTTGCATGAATTAGAACTAGAAAATGCCTCCTTGCTTGCTAAAATCAATGGGCATGAATCTTGTTCTAGTTCTACTAATAGAGATAATGATGTTGCTGCTCTTCATATTGATAGAGATTCTTATTTAACTAAAACTCTTTGCTTAGAAAATGATCTTCTACATGCTAGAGATAACATTAATCAATTGTCTTCTACTATTGCTTCTCTTAAGCATGATAATGATAGTTTAAGATCTTCTTTGCAAAGATTCTTAGTTGGTAAAAAGAATCTTAATCAAATCCTAGACCATACTACTAAACAAATTGGTAGACATGGTTTAGGGTATGATAGTAGTCAAGGGAACAACAAAGATAAAGGACCTCCAATATTCCATGGAAAATCCTCTAGTTCCAAGACTATGGGCACATGCAACTATTGCAATGATTTTGGTCATTATTCTTCATGTTGTCCTTTTAGGAAAGCACCCAAGAGCAATAGGATTTGGGTTGCTAAACTAACCCCTCCGGACCCAAAAACATGATTGGGGACCATTTCATCTTTCTTCTTGTAGGTACGTACAAATGGATTGACTTGAGCTATTAAATTGCAAATTGACTTGTCAATCCACATAAAAGAAGAAAGGTGAGATGTGTAGAGGGTGACAACAAGTGTAAAAGCAATGGTAAGCACAAAGGTAATGGTTTTATTGCTTATAACCATTTCTAACTTGTTTTTGTCAAGTTAGTATGCACTATACATATGGTTTTTGAGTCAAAAGTGGAATTTTGTGATTCTCTTCACACTCTTGCTCAAAAACTGTTTCTAATGCTTCTATAGTGCATTACTAACTTGCTTAGACATGTTTGGATATGGTTTGTATATTTAGCATGCCTTTGAATATGTTTTTATGAAATATATGTGCCCTTTGACAGCTGGTCTGTCGGTCGAGTTTGCCCTATTGAAACTCGACCGATAGGCACCAATGGGTGTTGCCAGCAGTTGTCATCGGTCGAGTTGCCAATGCACAGAACTCGACCGATAACACTGTACACAGAATATATCTATATTTGGCACTCTCATCTAGATTTTCTCAACCAATAGCCTTATTCTTTGGCACTCTCATCTGGTACCTTTATATATGCATATTGCCAGTTCTAAATGCCTATCTTGCTTACAACTCTATCTCTCTAATTGCTCTAAATTGGTATATCTATATCGTGCAATTACTTGTTTTGAGTTGTTTTGCAGGTTTTGATGATGAACTCTTTGGATCTCTTGGTTGTGTCTTAAATTGATTCCGTTGTGCTCTAACTTGCTACATCTATCTAGGTGTATATCTTGTTTTGATACAACCTTGAGGTTCATAGGGATAATCATCTTATGAGCACATAGAGCTACATTATATGTAGAAATTGGAGTATTTTTGGATTTTATGCAGATTTTGCTCCAGTTTCAGTTTTTGCTGCAAGTATAGTGCTTTTTATGCAGAAACACCCTTCTGAGCAAGACTCATCGCTTTGCCATGAGCTCCGATGGTTTTTGGTCAAATTCCATCATCTTGAGGGTCAAAATTGTGATTTATTATTTTTCTGCAGCACTTTATCTTGCATTTTTGGGATGTTCAAGTATATGCTTTAACTTGCTTTTCTTTCTATGCTTGGACAAGCCCCTATCTGTGCTCTTCTACTCTCCTTAAATAACTTTTGTTATCTTCTTTCTCTTAACAAGTGGTGTTTCTTAGTTTCTTCACACCCCCACCTTTTTGAAATGACAAAGGGGGAGAAAGATATGTCTTCTTTTTACAACAGGGAGAAGGCATGTCTTACATGAAGCAAAGAAGCGTGTCCATGTAAAGGGGAGAAGGTAAATGGGAGAATACATATATGTGTAGAACATATATGAGTAGAAGACATAGTTTCTATAAATATTATGAAAGCTAACCATGCAGGAGAAATAGCATCAATTGAGGGGGAGTATGAGAACTCCATGCGCATCAATTGAGGGGGAGCATATGAGCTCAATCCTATTGAAACCCCTAGGTTTCTACGAAGGTATGATTTTACGTACAAGCTTTCAATACATTTATGGAATGGTTTGTCATCTTCAAAAAGGGGGAGAATGTTGACTCAAGGTCAATTAGGTCAATGTTGACTCACGTCTAAATTGACTAAACCCTTGTTTTGATGATGACTAACCATTCCACATATTGGTGTCTAATGCTTCTACATTGAGTGATTTCAGATTAGGTTTAGACACACTCCAAATGCCCTAACTTGCGCATATCAAATTGGAGAAAAGACAAGTCAAAATAGCTACAAGTGTGCAATTTGGGATCTCTATGTAAATGACCTTAGAATTGCTTTGTAACCACTTGTAATGATTGTATGACTTGTAATTAGGCTTAGAAAAATTATTGGGACACAAAAATCCATCATTTGTATAGTCAAATGAAAATTCCAAAATACCCATAATAGGGATTTTGTCGGCCGAATTCCAAACTCGGCCGATCCATATATTCTGGAATTTTTGTTGCAATCGGCCGAGTTACAAACTCAGCCAATTCCCGTTCGGTTGAGTTTCTAGCTAGGAAACTCGGCCGATCCACTGATCGGTCCAAGATGAAAGTCGACCGATCGGTCGAGTTTCTCCAAAGGAACTCGGCCGACAGTCTAGCTTTCAGTCTTGTCTTTTAGTGGTTCGGTCGAGTTACCTTTATATAAACTCGGCCGATCAGACTGTACGAAAAAGTGCAGAAAAGTGATTCTAGCCGTTGTGGAGTTGCAACAAGTGAAAATAGATCCGTTGCAAGACACAAAACGGCTATTTTTCGTTCTCATGTGTTCCCAAAGGCTAAGAGGCATCCCCAGCTATAAATAGGACCCCTTTGGCTTCATTCCAAGGTTGAGCATTCATTGCAAACTCTTTGTGAGGTTCCTATTCTATAGTTGAGTGCTTCCTACAGCCTCCTCTCTCTCTCTAAGCTTAATCACTTGCTACATCCATTAGAGTGAGTAGGAAATCTGTAAGAGAGCTAGTCCCATTTGTATATCTTGTGAATCTCTCACTTCCACAACCTCCCCATCTCTCCATTTCAATCATGAAGATGAAGGTTCTCTCTCTTGTCTAAGAGAGGTGAAGAAGAACAAGGCAAGGAGTCCCTTGGTGAAGATCAAGGCTGAAGACTTGGAGCTAGAGTGGGTAAGCCCTTGGAGAAGGCAGAAGACTCAAGCTCAAGTGGGTAAGTCCTTGGTGGAAAGCTTCTCCGAGTGAAGGTGAAGTCAAAGGCGGAAGATCCAAGAAGAGTGGGTAATTCCTGCAAGGCCGAAGACTTGTGCAAGAGTGGGTAAGTCCTTGGAGAAGGCCGAAGACTCTTGCAAAGTGGGTAAGTCCTTGGTAAGGTTGAAGACTCTTTGTATTGGATAGGTAAGTCCTTTGTGGGTCATGTGTTGTATGTCTTATTAATGAATATAAGAATGCAATTGTTTGAAGTCCTAGAGGTTGACCTCTCTAGGCAAGTGGACTGACACACTTCTAGTTTGAAGTGTAGAACCACTCTAAATAGCTTGTCTAATTGGTGCATGTTCAATCTCTCTTATCCTTGCTATGCATGATTTAGTTGCACTCAAATTACCTATTTAGGAACCTTATCTTGTCATATATTTTGAAGGTTTAATGAATTTTGTGTAAGTGCTTTCAGCTCTATTCACCCCCCCTCCAGAGCATCTAATCACCCATATAGGATCCAACAAGTGGTATCAGAGCAGGTCTTCTCCAAGCATACTTCAACAAGTAGGAGAAGATGGGTGACTACCTAGGAGGGAGACTCTCGACCAGCCTTCCAATCTTTGATGGGAGAAACTTTCTCTACTGGAGAAGAAGACTTCAATTCTTCATCCAAGGATCAAGTCTCGAGATGTGGCAAATTGTGAACAGCCCATACATTCTACCAAAGACAAACATTGAAGAATGGGATGAAGCCACCTTGATGAAAGCAACCTTAAATGCTAGAGCCATGCACATCCTTTATGCCTCCATGACCCCCACCGAGTTCAACCGGATTTCTTCTTGTGAGACGGCCTATGAGGTATGGAGAAAGCTTTGCATCACTTATGAAGGGACAGATCAAGTGAAGGAAAGCAAAGTCTACATGCTCAAAGGGTTGCTTGAGAACTTCAAGATGGGAAAGGAAGAGAGCATAGCCAACATGTACTCAAGGCTCAACACCATCTTGAATGGTCTTGCTGTTCTAGGACATCCTATGTCTAGTGGAGAGATCAACTCAAAGATCCTTAGAACTCTCCCCAAGAGATGGGAATCCAAGGTGACTTCGATTGAAGAAGCAAGGTCGCTTAGGGATATTCCTATTGAAGAGCTCATTGGAAATCTACAAGCACATGAAGCCACACTTGACAAGAGGGAGGAAGTAGAAAGGCAAGAGGAGAAAGAATTCAAGAGAATGAAGAAGGCTGAAATCAAAGCTCAAATCAAGGTTGTTGTTGGTCAAGATTCTCCATCCTCTCAAGCTAAAGAAGATGCCATGTACTCCAAAGGTCGACTCTACAAAGGCAAGTCCTCCTCCATCCGGTGCTTCACATGTGGAAAGAAGGGTCACTACAAGGAAGATTGCCCACAAGTCAAAAAGACCCATCTTCACAAGAAGAAATGGCAATCAAGCTCAAGTGGCTCCTCCAACTCAAGCTCAAGTGAAGATTCAAGTGAAGGATCAAGCTCAAGCTCAAGTGATGAAGGAGAATGCCATTTTGCTCTTATAGCATCAACAAGTGAAGACTCAAGTGAGGTAAATCTAAACTCTCTAGATAAAGAATCTTTGATTGCTATTATTCATGATATGTGTGCCTCTCTTAAGTCTTCTAAAAAGAAAAAGAAAAAGCTTGCTAAAATTGTTGATAATTTGCATATAGAACTAGATGATCTTGAATATGCAAATTCTTGCTTGCTTATTGATAAAAATGATTGTCTTAGCCAAGTAGACTCTCTTAAACTTGAAAATGCTAGTTTACTTGATAAGATTAAATTTCTAGAAGCTCAACCTCTCATGCCTAATTCTAATGAAGAACTTACTTTAATTGTTGATTCTCTCATGCATGACATTGATGTTCTTAAATCTGAAAACAAAAACAAAGATTTTGTTTTGCATGAATTAGAAATATAAAATGCCTCCTTGCTTGCTAAAATCAATGGGCATGAATCTTGTTCTAGTTCTACTAATAGAGAGAATGATGTTGCTGCTCTTCATATTGATAGAGATTCTTATTTAACTAAAACTCTTTGCTTAGAAAATGATCTTCTACATGCTAGAGATAACATTAATCAATTGTCTTCTACTATTGCTTCTCTTAAGCATGATAATGATAGTTTAAGATCTTCTTTGCAAAGATTCTTAGTTGGTAAAAAGAATCTTAATCAAATCCTAGACCATACTACTAAACAAATTGGTAGACATGGTTTAGGGTATGATAGTAGTCAAGGGAACAACAAAGATAAAGGACCTCCAATATTCCATGGAAAATCCTCTAGTTCCAAGACTATGGGCACATGCAACTATTGCAATGATTTTGGTCATTATTCTTCATGTTGTCCTTTTAGGAAAGCACCCAAGAGCAATAGGATTTGGGTTGCTAAACTAACCCCTCCGGACCCAAAAACATGATTGGGGACCATTTCATCTTTCTTCTTGTAGGTACGTACAAATGGATTGATTTGAGCTATTGAATTGCAAATTGACTTGTCAATCCACATAAAAGAAGAAAGGTGAGATGTGTAGAGGGTGACAACAAGTGTAAAAGCAATGCTAAGCACAAAGGTAATGGTTTTATTGCTTATAACCATTTCTAACTTGTTTTTGTCAAGTTAGTATGCACTATACATATGGTTTTTGAGTCAAAAGTGGCATTTTGTGATTCTCTTCACACTCTTGCTCAAAAACTGTTTCTAATGCTTCTATAGTGCATTACTAACTTGCTTAGACATGTTTGGATATGGTTTGTATATTTAGCATGCCTTTAAATATGTTTTTATGAAATATATGTGCCCTTTGACAGCTGGTCTGTCGGTCGAGTTTGCCCTATTGAAACTCGACCGATAGGCACCAATGGGTGTTGCCAGCAGTTGTCATCGGTCGAGTTGCCAATGCACAGAACTCGACCGATAACACTGTACACAGAATATATCTATATTTGGCACTCTCATCTAGATTTTCTCAACCAATAGCCTTATTCTTTAGCACTCTCATCTGGTACCTTTATATATGCATATTGCCATGTTCTAAATGCCTATCTTTCTTACAACTCTATCTCTCTAATTGCTCTAAATTGGTATATCTATATCGTGCAATTACTTGTTTTGAGTTGTTTTGCAGGTTTTGATGATGAACTCTTTGGATCTCTTGGTTGTGTCTTAAATTGCTTCCGTTGTGCTCTAACTTGCTACATCTATCTAGGTGTATATCTTGTTTTGATACAACCTTGAGGTTCATAGGGATAATCATCTTATGGGCACATAGAGCTACATTATATGTAGAAATTGGAGTATTTTTGGATTTTATGCAGATTTTGCTCCAGTTTCAGTTTTTGCTGCAAGTATAGTGCTTTTTATGCAGAAACACCCTTCTGAGCAAGACTCATCGCTTTGCCATGAGCTCCGATGGTTTTTGGTCAAATTCCATCATCTTGAGGGTCAAAATTGTGATTTATTGTTTTTCTACAGCACTTTATCTTGCATTTTTGGGATGTTCAAGTATATGCTTTAACTTGCTTTTCTTTCTATGCTTGGACAAGCCCCTATCTGTGCTCTTCTACTCTCCTTAAATAACTTTTGTTATCTTCTTTCTCTTAACAAGTGGTGTGTCTTAGTTTCTTCACACCCCCACCTTTTTGAAATGACAAAGGGGGAGAAAGATATGTCTTCTTTTGACAACATGGAGAAGGCATGTCTTACATGAAGCAAAGAAGTGTGTCCATGTAAAAGGGAGAAGGTAAATGGGAGAATACATATATGTGTAGAACATATATGAGTAGAAGACATAGTTTCTATAAATATTATGAAAGCTAACCATGCAGGAGAAATAGCATCAATTGAGGGGGAGTATGAGAACTCCATGTGCATCAATTGAGGGGGAGCATATGAGCTCAATCCTATTGAAACCCCTAGGTTTCTCCGAAGGTATGATTTTACGTACAAGCTTTCAATACATTTATGGAATGGTTTATCATCTTCAAAAAGGGGGAGAATGTTGACTCAAGGTCAATTAGGTCAATGTTGACTCACGTCTAAATTGACTAAACCCTTGTTTTGATGATGACTAACCATTCCACATATTGGTGTCTAATGCTTCTACATTGAGTGATTTCAGATTAGGTTTAGACACACTCCAAATGCCCTAACTTGCGCATATCAAATTGGAGAAAAGACAAGTCAAAATAGCTACAAGTGTGCAATTTGGGATCTCTATGTAAATGACCTTAGAATTTCTTTGTAACCACTTGTAATGATTGTATGACTTGTAATTAGGCTTAGAAAAATTATTGGGACACAAAAATCCATCATTTGTATAGTCAAACGAAAATTCCAAAATACCCATAATAGGGATTTTGTCGGCCGAATTCCAAACTCGGCCGATCCATATATTCTGGAATTTTTGTTGCAATCGGCCGAGTTACAAACTCAGCCGATTCCCGTTCGATCGAGTTTCTAGCTAGGAAACTCGGCCGATCCACTGATCGGTCCAAGATGAAAGTCGACCGATCGGCCGAGTTTCTCCAAAGGAACTCGGCCGACAGTCTAGCTTTCAGCCTTGTCTTTTAGTGGTTCGGCCGAGTTACCTTTATATAAACTCGGCCGATCAGACTGTACGAAAAAGTGCAGAAAAGTGATTCTAGCCGTTGTGGAGTTGCAACAAGTGAAAATAGATCCGTTGCAAGCCACAAAATGGCTAGTTTTCGTTCTCATGTGTTCCCAAAGGCTAAGAGTCATCCCCAGCTATAAATAGGACCCCTTGGGCTTCATTCCAAGGTTGAGCATTCATTGCAAACTCTTTGTGAGGTTCCTATTCTATAGTTGAGTTCTTCCTACAGCCTCCTCTCTCTCTCTAAGCTTAATCACTTGCTACATCCATTAGAGTGAGTAGGAAATCTGTAAGAGAGCTAGTCCCATTTGTATATCTTGTGAAGCTCTCACTTCCACAACCTCCCCATCTCTCCATTTCAATCATGAAGATGAAGGTTCTCTCTCTTATCCAAGAGAGGTGAAGAAGAACAAGGGAAGGAGTCCCTTGGTGAAGATCAAGGCTGAAGACTTGGAGCAGGAGTGGGTAAGCCCTTGGAGAAGGCAGAAGACTCAAGCTCAAGTGGGTAAGTCCTTGGTGGAAAGCTTCTCCGAGTGAAGGTGAAGTCAAAGGTGGAAGATCCAAGAAGAGTGGGTAATTCCTGCAAGGCCGAAGACTTGTGCAAGAGTGGGTAAGTCCTTGGAGAAGGCCGAAAACTCTTGCAAAGTGGGTAAGTCCTTGGTAAGGTTGAAGACTCTTTGTATTGGATAGGTAAGTCCTTTGTGGGTCATGTGTTGTATGTCTTATTAATGAATATAAGAATGCAATTGTTTGAAGTCCTAGAGGTTGACCTCTCTAGGCAAGTGGACTGACACACTTCTAGTTTGAAGTGTGGAACCACTCTAAATAGCTTGTCTAATTGGTGCATGTTCAATCTCTCTTATCCTTGCTATGCATGATTTAGTTGCACTCAAATTACCTATTTAGCAACCTTATCTTGTCATATATTTTGAAGGTTTAATGAATTTTGTGTAAGTGCTTTCAGCTCTATTCACCCCCCCTCTAGATCATCTAATCACCCATCTAGGATCCAACAAGTGGTATCAGAGCAGGTCTTCTCCAAGCATACTTCAACAAGTAGGAGAAGATGGGTGACTACCTAGGAGGGAGACTCTCGACCAGCCTTCCAATCTTTGATGGGAGCAACTTCCTCTACTGGAGAAGAAGACTTCAATTCTTCATCCAAGGATCAAGTCTCGAGATGTGGCAAATTGTGAACAGCCCATACATTCTACCAAAGACAAACATTGAAGAATGGGATGAAGCCACCTTGATGAAAGCAACCTTAAATGCTAGAGCAATGCACATCCTTTATGCCTCCATGACCCCCACCGAGTTCAACCGGATTTCTTCTTGTGAGACGGCCTATGAGGTATGGAGAAAGCTTTGCATCACTTATGAAGGGACAGATCAAGTGAAGGAAAACAAAGTCTACATGCTCAAAGGGTTGCTTGAGAACTTCAAGATGGGAAAGGAAGAGAGCATAGCCAACATGTACTCAAGGCTCAACACCATCTTGAATGGTCTTGCTGTTCTAGGACATCCTATGTCTAGTGGAGAGATCAACTCAAAGATCCTTAGAACTCTCCCCAAGAGATGGGAATCCAAGGTGACTTCCATTGAAGAAGCAAGGTCGCTTAGGGATATTCCTATTGAAGAGCTCATTGGAAATCTACAAGCACATGAAGCCACATTTGACAAGAGGGTGGAAGTAGAAAGACAAGAGGAGAAAGAACTCAAGAGAATGAAGAAGGATGAAATCAAAGCTCAAATCAAGGCTATTGTTGGTCAAGCTTCTCCATCCTCTCAAGCTAAAGAAGATGCCATGTACTCCAAAGGTCGACTCTACAAAGGCAAGTCCTCCTCCATCCGGTGCTTCACATGTGGAAAGAAGGGTCACTACAAGGAAGATTGCCCACAAGGCAAAAAGACCCATCTTCACAAGAAGAAATGGCAATCAAGCTCAAGTGGCTCCTCCAACTCAAGCTCAAGTGAAGATTCAAGTGAAGGATCAAGCTCAAGCTCAAGTGATGAAGGAGAATGCCATTTTGCTCTTATAGCATCAACAAGTGAAGACTCAAGTGAGGTAAATCTAAACTCTCTAGATAAAGAATCTTTGATTGCTATTATTCATGATATGTGTGCCTCTCTTAAGTCTTCTAAAAAGAAAAAGAAAAAGCTTGCTAAAATTGTTGATAATTTGCATATAGAACTAGATGATCTTGAATATGCAAATTCTTGCTTGCTTATTGATAAAAATGATTGTCTTAGCCAAGTAGACTCTCTTAAACTTGAAAATGCTAGTTTACTTGATAAGAATAAATTTCTAGAAGCTCAACCTCTCATGCCTAATTCTAATGAAGAACATACTTTAATTGTTGATTCTCTCATGCATGACATTGATGTTCTTAAATATGAAAACAAAAACAAAGATTTTGTTTTGCATGAATTAGAACTAGAAAATGCCTCCTTGCTTGCTAAAATCAATGGGCATGAATCTTGTTCTAGTTCTACTAATAGAGAGAATGATGTTGCTGCTCTTCATATTGATAGAGATTCTTATTTAACTAAAACTCTTTGCTTAGAAAATGATCTTCTACATGCTAGAGATAACATTAATCAATTGTCTTCTACTATTGCTTCTCTTAAGCATGATAATGATAGTTTAAGATCTTCTTTGCAAAGATTCTTAGTTGGTAAAAAGAATCTTAATCAAATCCTAGACCATACTACTAAACAAATTGGTAGACATGGTTTAGGGTATGATAGTAGTCAAGGGAACAACAAAGATAAAGGACCTCCAATATTCCATGGAAAATCCTCTAGTTCCAAGACTATGGGCACATGCAACTATTGCAATGATTTTGGTCATTATTCTTCATGTTGTCCTTTTAGGAAAGCACCCAAGAGCAATAGGATTTGGGTTGCTAAACTAACCCCTCCGGACCCAAAAACATGATTGGGGACCATTTCATCTTTCTTCTTGTAGGTACGTACAAATGGATTGATTTGAGATATTGAATTGCAAATTGACTTGTCAATCCACATAAAAGAAGAAAGGTGAGATGTGTAGAGGGTGACAACAAGTGTAAAAGCAATGGTAAGCACAAAGGTAATGGTTTTATTGCTTATAACCATTTCTAACTTGTTTTTGTCAAGTTAGTATGCACTATACATATGGTTTTTGAGTCAAAAGTGGCATTTTGTGATTCTCTTCACACTCTTGCTCAAAAACTGTTTCTAATGCTTCTATAGTGCATTACTAACTTGCTTAGACATGTTTGGATATGGTTTGTATATTTAGCATGCCTTTGAATATGTTTTTATGAAATATATGTGCCCTTTGACAGCTGGTCTGTCGGTCGTGTTTGCCCTATTGAAACTCGACCGATAGGCACCAATGGGTGTTGCCAACAGTTGTCATCGGTCGAGTTGCCAATGCACAGAACTCGACCGATAACACTGTGCACAAAATATATCTATATTTGGCACTCTCATCTAGATTTTCTCAACCAATAGCCTTATTCTTTGGCACTCTCATATGGTACCTTTATATATGCATATTGCCATGTTCTAAATGCCTATCTTGCTTACAACTCTATCTCTCTAATTGCTCTAAATTGGTATATCTATATCGTGCAATTACTTGTTTTGAGTTGTTTTGCAGGTTTTGATGATGAACTCTTTGGATCTCTTGGTTGTGTCTTAAATTGATTCCGTTGTGCTCTAACTTGCTACATCTATCTAGGTGTATATCTTGTTTTGATACAACCTTGAGGTTCATAGGGATAATCATCTTATGGGCACATAGAGCTACATTATATGTAGAAATTGGAGTATTTTTGGATTTTATGCAGATTTTTCTCCAGTTTCAGTTTTTGCTGCAAGTATAGTGCTTTTTATGTAGAAACACCCTTCTGAGCAAGACTCATCGCTTTGCCATGAGCTCCGATGGTTTTTGATCAAATTCCATCATCTTGAGGGTCAAAATTATGATTTATTGTTTTTCTGCAGCACTTTATCTTGCATTTTTGGGATGTTCAAGTATATGCTTTAACTTGCTTTTCTTTCTATGCTTGGACAAGCCCCTAGCTGTGCTCTTCTACTCTCCTTAAATAACTCTTGTTATCTTCTTTCTCTTAACAAGTGGTGTTTCTTAGTTTCTTCACACCCCCACCTTTTTGAAATGACAAAGGGGGAGAAAGATATGTCTTCTTTTGACAACAGGGAGAAGGCATGTCTTACATGAAGCAAAGAAGCGTGTCCATGTAAAGGGGAGAAGGTAAATGGGAGAATACATATATGCGTAGAACATATATGAGTAGAAGACATAGTTTCTATAAATATTATGAAAGCTAACCATGCAGGAGAAATAGCATCAATTGAGGGGGAGTATGAGAACTCCATGCACATCAATTGAGGGGGAGCATATGACCTCAATCCTATTGAAACCCCTAGGTTTCTCTGAAGGTATGATTTTACGTACAAGCTTTCAATACATTTATGGAATGGTTTGTCATCTTCAAAAAGGGGGAGAATGTTGACTCAAGGTCAATTAGGTCAATGTTGACTCACGTCAAATTGACTAAACCCTTGTTTTGATGATGACTAACCATTCCACATATTGGTGTCTAATGCTTCTACATTGAGTGATTTCAGATTAGGTTTAGACACACTCCAAATGCCCTAACCTGCGCATATCAAATTGGAGAAAAGACAAGTCAAAATAGCTACAAGTGTGCAATTTGGGATCTCTATGTAAATGACCTTAGAATTGCTTTGTAACCACTTGTAATGATTGTATGACTTGTAATTAGGCTTAGAAAAATTATTGGGACACAAAAATCCATCATTTGTATAGTCAAACGAAAATTCCAAAATACCCATAACAGTGATTTTGTCGGCCAAATTCCAAACACGGCCGATCCATATATTCTGGAATTTTTGTTGCAATCGGCCGAGTTACAAACTCAGCCGATTCTCGTTCGGTCGAGTTTCTAGCTAGGAAACTCGGCCGATCCACTGATCGGTCCAAGATGAAAGTCGACCGATCGGCCGAGTTTCTCCAAAGGAACTCGGCCGACAGTCTAGCTTTCAGCCTTGTCTTTTAGTGGTTCGGCCGAGTTACCTTTATATAAACTCAGTCGACCAGACTGTACGAAAAAGTGCAGAAAAGTGATTCTAGCCGTTGTGGAGTTGCAACAAGTGAAAATAGATCCGTTGCAAGCCACAAAACGGCTAGTTTTCGTTCTCATGTGTTCCCAAAGGCTAAGAGGCATCCCCAGCTATAAATAGGACCCCTTGGGCTTCATTCCAAGGTTGAGCATTCATTGCAAACTCTTTGTGAGGTTCCTATTCTATAGTTGAGTGCTTCCTACAGCCTCCTCTCTCTCTCTAAGCTTAATCACTTGCTACATCCATTAGAGTGAGTAGGAAATATGTAAGAGAGCTAGTCCCATTTGTATATCTTGTGAAGCTCTCACTTCCACAACCTCCCCATCTCTCCATTTCAATCATGAAGATGAAGGTTCTCTCTCTTGTCCAAGAGAGGTGAAAAAGAACAAGGGAAGGAGTCCCTTGGTGAAGATCAAGGCTGAAGACTTGGAGCTAGAGTGGGTAAGCCCTTGGAGAAGGCAGAAGACTCAAGCTCAAGTGGGTAAGTCCTTGGTGGAAAGCTTCTCCGAGTGAAGGTGAAGTCAAAGGCGGAAGATCCAAGAAGAGTGGGTAATTCCTGCAAGGCCGAAGACTTGTGCAAGAGTGGGTAAGTCCTTGGAGAAGGCCGAAGACTCTTGCAAAGTGGGTAAGTCCTTGGTAAGGTTGAAGACTCTTTGTATTGGATAGGTAAGTCCTTTGTGGGTCATGTGTTGTATGTCTTATTAATGAATATAAGAATGCAATTGTTTGAAGTCCTAGAGGTTGACCTCTCTAGGCAAGTGGACTGACACACTTCTAGTTTGAAGTGTGGAACCACTCTAAATAGCTTGTCTATTTGGTGCATGTTCAATCTCTCTTATCCTTGCTATGCATGATTTAGTTGCACTCAAATTACCTATTTAGCAACCTTATCTTGTCATATATTTTGAAGATTTAATGAATTTCGTGTAAGTGCTTTCAGCACTATTCACCCCCCCTCTAGAGCATCTAATCACCCATCTGGGATCCAACAAGTGGTATCAGAGCAGGTCTTCTCCAAGCATACTTCAACAAGTAGGAGAAGATGGGTGACTACCTAGGAGGGAGACTCTCAACCAGCCTTCCAATCTTTGATGGGAGCAACTTCCTCTACTGGAGAAGAAGACTTCAATTCTTCATACAAGGATCAAGCCTCGAGATGTGGCAAATTGTGAACAGCCCATACATTCTACCAAAGACAAACATTGAAGAATGGGATGAAGCCACCTTGATGAAAGCAACCTTAAATTCTAGAGCCATGCACATCCTTTATGCCTCCATGACCCCCACCGAGTTCAACCGGATTTCTTCTTGTGAGATGGCCTATGAGGTATGGAGAAAGCTTTGCATCACTTATGAAGGGACATATCAAATGAAGGAAAGCAAAGTCTACATGCTCAAAGGGTTGCTTGAGAACTTCAAGATGGGAAAGGAAGATAGCATAGCCAACATGTACTCAAGGCTCAACACCATCTTGAATGGTCTTGCTGTTCTAGGACATCCTATGTCTAGTGGAGAGATCAACTCAAAGATCCATAGAACTCTCCCCAAGAGATGGGAATCCAAGGTGACTTCCATTGAAGAAGCAAGGTCGCTTAGGGATATTCCTATTGAAGAGCTCATTGGAAATCTACAAGCACATGAAGCCACACTTGACAAGAGGAAGGAAGTAGAAAGACAAGAGGAGAAACAACTCAAGAGAATGAAGAAGGCTGAAATCAAAGCTCAAATCAAGGCTATTGTTGGTCAAGCTTCTCCATCCTCTCAAGCTAAAGAAGATGCCATGTACTCCAAAGGTCGACTCTACAAAGGCAAGTCCTCCTCCATCCGGTGCTTCACATGTGGAAAGAAGGGTCACTACAAGGAAGATTGCCCACAAGGCAAAAAGACCCATCTTCACAAGAAGAAATGGCAATCAAGCTCAAGTGGCTCCTCCAACTCAAGCTCAAGTGAAGATTCAAGTGAAGGATCAAGCTCAAGCTCAAGTGATGAAGGAGAATGCCATTTTGCTCTTATAGCATCAACAAGTGAAGACTCAAGTGAGGTAAATCTAAACTCTCTAGATAAAGAATCTTTGATTGCTATTATTCATGATATGTGTGCCTCTCTTAAGTCTTCTAAAAAGAAAAAGAAAAAGCTTGCTAAAATTGTTGATAATTTGCATATAGAACTAGATGATCTTGAATATGCAAATTCTTGTTTGCTTATTGATAAAAATGATTGTCTTAGCCAAGTAGACTCTCTTAAACTTGAAAATGCTAGTTTACTTGATAAGATGAAATTTCTAGAAGCTCAACCTCTCATGCCTAATTATAATGAAGAACATACTTTAATTGTTGATTCTCTCATGCATGACATTGATGTTCTTAAATCTGAAAACAAAAACAAAGATTTTGTTTTGAATGAATTAGAACTAGAAAATGCCTCCTTGCTTGCTAAAATCAATGGGCATGAATCTTGTTCTAGTTATACTAATAGAGAGAATGATGTTGTTGCTCTTCATATTGATAGAGATTCTTATTTAACTAAAACTCTTTGCTTAGAAAATGATCTTCTACATGCTAGAGATAACATTAATCAATTGTCTTCTACTATTGCTTCTCTTAAGCATGATAATGATAGTTTAAGATCTTCTTTGCAAAGATTCTTAGTTGGTAAAAAGAATCTTAATCAAATCCTAGACCATACTACTAAACAAATCGGTAGACATGGTTTAGGGTATGATAGTAGTCAAGGGAACAACAAAGATAAAGGACCTCCAATATTCCATGGAAAATCCTCTAGTTCCAAGACTATGGGCACATGCAACTATTGCAATGATTTTGGTCATTATTCTTCATGTTGTCCTTTTAGGAAAGCACCCAAGAGCAATAGGATTTGGGTTGCTAAACTAACCCCTCCGGACCCAAAAACATGATTGGGGACCATTTCATCTTTCTTCTTGTAGGTACGTACAAATGGATTGATTTGAGCTATTGAATTGCAAATTGACTTGTCAATCCACATAAAAGAAGAAAGGTGAGATGTGTAGAGGGTGACAACAAGTGTAAAAGCAATGGTAAGCACAAAGGTAATGGTTTTATTGATTATAACCATTTCTAACTTGTTTTTGTCAAGTTAGTATGCACTATACATATGGTTTTTGAGTCAAAAGTGGAATTTTGTGATTCTCTTCACACTCTTGCTCAAAAACTGTTTCTAATGCTTCTATAGTGCATTACTAACTTGCTTAGACATGTTTGGATATGGTTTGTATATTTAGCATGCCTTTGAATATGTTTTTATGAAATACATGTGCCCTTTGACAGCTGGTCTGTCGGTCGAGTTTGCCCTATTGAAACTCGACCGATAGGCACCAATGGGTGTTGCCAGCAGTTGTCATCGGTCGAGTTGCCAATGCACAGAACTCGACCGATAACACTGTGCACAGAATATATCTATATTTGGCACTCTCATCTAGATTTTCTCAACCAATAGCCTTATTCTTTGGCACTCTCATCTGGTACCTTTATATATGCATATTGCCATGTTCTAAATGCCTATCTTGCTTACAACTCTATCTCTCTAATTGCTCTAAATTGGTATATCTATATCGTGCAATTACTTGTTTTGAGTTGTTTTGCAGGTTTTGATGATTAACTCTTTGGATCTCTTGGTTGTGTCTTAAATTGCTTCCGTTGTGCTCTAACTTGCTACATCTATCTAGGTGTATATCTTGTTTTGATACAACCTTGAGGTTCATAGGGATAATCATCTTATGGGCACATAGAGCTACATTATATGTAGAAATTGGAGTATTTTTGGATTTTATGCAGATTTTGCTCCAGTTTCAGTTTTTGCTGCAAGTATAGTGCTTTTTATGCAGAAACACCCTTCTGAGCAAGACTCATCGCTTTGCCATGAGCTCCGATGGTTTTTGGTCAAATTCCATCATCTTGAGGGTCAAAATTGTGATTTATTGTTTTTCTGCAGCACTTTATCTTGCATTTTTGGGATGTTCAAGTATATGCTTTAACTTGCTTTTCTTTCTATGCTTGGACAAGCCCCTATCTGTGCTCTTCTACTCTCCTTAAATAACTTTTGTTATCTTCTTTCTCTTAACAAGTGGTGTTTCTTAGTTTCTTCACACCCCCACCTTTTTGAAATGACAAAGGGGGAGAAAGATATGTCTTCTTTTGACAACAGGGAGAAGGCATGTCTTACATGAAGCAAAGAAGCGTGTCCATGTAAAGGGGAGAAGGTAAATGGGAGAATACATATATGTATAGTACATATATGAGTAGAAGACATAGTTTCTATAAATATTATGAAAGCTAACCATGCAGGAGAAATAGCATCAATTGAGGGGGAGTATGAGAACTCCATGTGCATCAATTGAGGGGGAGCATATGAGCTCAATCCTATTCAAACCCCTAGGTTTCTCCGAAGGTATGATTTTACGTACAAGCTTTCAATACATTTATGGAATGGTTTGTCATCTTCAAAAAGGGGAGAATGTTGACTCAAGGTCAATTAGGTCAATGTTGACTCACGTCTAAATTGACTAAACCCTTGTTTTGATGATGACTAACCATTCCACATATTGGTGTCTAATGCTTCTACATTGAGTGATTTCAGATTAGGTTTAGACACACTCCAAATGCCCTAACTTGCGCATATCAAATTGGAGAAAAGACAAGTCAAAATAGCTACAAGTGTGCAATTTGGGATCTCTATGTAAATGACCTTAGAATTGCTTTGTAACCACTTGTAATGATTGTATGACTTGTAATTAGGCTTAGAAAAATTATTGGGACACAAAAATCCATCATTTGTATAGTCAAACGAAAATTCCAAAATACCCATAACAGGGATTTTTTCGGCCAAATTCCAAACTCGGCCGATCCATATATTCTGGAATTTTTGTTGCAATCAGCCGAGTTACAAACTCAGCCGATTCCCGTTCGGTCGAGTTTCTAGCTAGGAAACTCGGCCGATCCACTGATCGGTCCAAGATGAAAGTCGACCGATCGGCCGAGTTTCTCCAAAGGAACTCGGCCGACAGTCTAGCTTTCAGCCTTGTCTTTTAGTGGTTCGGCCGAGTTACCTTTATATAAACTCGGCCGATCAGACTGTACGAAAAAGTGCAGAAAAGTGATTCTAGCCGTTGTGGAGTTGCAACAAGTGAAAATAGATCCGTTGCAAGCCACAAAACGGCTAGTTTTCGTTCTCATGTGTTCCCAAAGGCTAAGAGGCATCCCCAGCTATAAATAGGACCCCTTGGGCTTCATTCCAAGGTTGAGCATTCATTGCAAACTCTTTGTGAGGTTCCTATTCTATAGTTGAGTGCTTCCTACAGCCTCCTCTCTCTCTCTAAGCTTAATCACTTGCTGCATCCATTAGAGTGAGTAGGAAATCTGTAAGAGAGCTAGTCCCATTTGTATATCTTGTGAAGCTCTCACTTCCACAACCTCCCCATCTCTCCATTTCAATCATGAATATGAAGGTTCTCTCTCTTGTCCAAGAGAGGTGAAGAAGAATAAGGGAAGGAGTCCCTTGGTGAAGATCAAGGCTGAAGACTTGGAGCTAGAGTGGGTAAGCCCTTGGAGAAGGCAGAAGACTCAAGCTCAAGTGGGTAAGTCCTTGGTGGAAAGCTTCTCCGAGTGAAGGTGAAGTCAAAGGCGGAAGATCCAAGAAGAGTGGGTAATTCCTGCAAGGCCGAAGACTTGTGCAAGAGTGGGTAAGTCCTTGGAGAAGGCCGAAGACTCTTGCAAAGTGGGTAAGTCCTTGGTAAGGTTGAAGACTCTTTGTATTGGATAGGTAAGTCCTTTGTGGGTCATGTGTTGTATGTCTTATTAATGAATATAAGAATGCAATTGTTTGAAGTCCTAGAGGTTGACCTCTCTAGGCAAGTGGACTGACACACTTCTAGTTTGAAGTGTGGAACCACTCTAAATAGCTTGTCTAATTGGTGCATGTTCAATCTCTCTTATCCTTGCTATGCATGATTTAGTTGCACTCAAATTACCTATTTAGCAACCTTATCTTGTCATATATTTTGAAGGTTTAATGAATTTTGTGTAAGTGCTTTCAGCTCTATTCACCCCCCCCTCTAGAGCATCTAATCACCCATCTAGGATCCAACAAGTGGTATCAGAGCAGGTCTCCAAGCATACTTCAACAAGTAGGAGAAGATGGGTGACTACCTAGGAGGGAGACTTTCGACCAGCCTTCCAATCTTTGATGGGAGCAACTTCCTCTACTGGATAAAAAGACTTCAATTCTTCATCCAAGGATCATGTCTCGAGATGTGGCAAATTGTGAACAGCCCATACATTCTACCAAAGACAAACATTGAAGAATGGGATGAAGCCACCTTGATGAAAGCAACCTTAAATGCTAGAGCCATGCACATCCTTTATGCCTCCATGACCCCCACCGAGTTCAACCAGATTTCTTCTTGTGAGACGGCCTATGAGGTATGGAGAAAGCTTTGCATCACTTATGAAGGGACAGATCAAGTGAAGGAAAGAAAAGTCTACATGCTCAAAGGGTTGCTTGAGAACTTCAAGATGGGAAAGGAAGAGAGCATAGCCAACATGTACTCAAGGCTCAACACCATCTTGAATGGTCTTGCTGTTCTAGGACATCCTATGTCTAGTGGAGAGATCAACTCAAAGATCCTTAGAACTCTCCCCAAGAGATGGGAATCCAAGGTGACTTCCATTGAAGAAGCAAGGTCGCTTAGGGATATTCCTATTGAAGAGCTCATTGGAAATCTACAAGCACATGAAGCCACACTTGACAAGAGGGAGGAAGTAGAAAGACAAGAGGAGAAAGAACTCAAGAGAATGAAGAAGGATGAAATCAAAGCTCAAATCAAGGCTATTGTTGGTCAAGCTTCTCCATCCTCTCAAGCTAAAGAAGATGCCATGTACTCCAAAGGTCGACTCTACAAAGGCAAGTCCTCCTCCATCCGGTGCTTCACATGTGGAAAGAAGGGTCACTACAAGGAAGATTGACCACAAGGCAAAAAGACCCATCTTCACAAGAAGAAATGGCAATCAAGCTCAAGTGGCTCCTCCAACTCAAGCTCAAGTGAAGATTCAAGTGAAGGATCAAGCTCAAGCTCAAGTGATGAAGGAGAATGCCATTTTGCTCTTATAGCATCAACAAGTGAAGACTCAAGTGAGGTAAATCTAAACTCTCTAGATAAAGAATCTTTGATTGCTATTATTCATGATATGTGTGCCTCTCTTAAGTCTTCTAAAAAGAAAAAGAAAAAGCTTGCTAAAATTGTTGATAATTTGCATATTGAACTAGATGATCTTGAATATGCAAATTCTTGCTTGCTTATTGATAAAAATGATTGTCTTAGCCAAGTAGACTCTCTTAAACTTGAAAATGCTAGTTTACTTGATAAGATTAAATTTCTAGAAGCTCAACCTCTCATGCCTAATTATAATGAAGAACATACTTTAATTGTTGATTCTCTCATGCATGACATTGATGTTCTTAAATCTGAAAACAAAAACAAAGATTTTGTTTTGCATCAATTAGAACTAGAAAATGCCTCCTTGCTTGCTAAAATCAATGGGCATGAATCTTGTTCTAGTTCTACTAATAGAGAGAATGATGTTGCTGCTCTTCATATTGATAGAGATTCTTATTTAACTAAAACTCTTTGCTTAGAAAATGATCTTCTACATGCTAGAGATAACATTAATCAATTGTCTTCTACTATTGCTTCTCTTAAGCATGATAATGATAGTTTAAGATCTTCTTTGCAAAGATTCTTAGTTGGTAAAAAGAATCTTAATCAAATCCTAAACCATACTACTAAACAAATTGGTAGACATGGTTTAGGGTATGATAGTAGTCAAGGGAACAACAAAGATAAAGGACCTCCAATATTCCATGGAAAATCCTCTAGTTCCAAGACTATGAGCACATGCAACTATTGCAATGATTTTGGTCATTATTCTTCATGTTGTCCTTTTAGGAAAGCACCCAAGAGCAATAGGATTTGGGTTGCTAAACTAACCCCTCCGGACCCAAAAACATGATTGGGGACCATTTCATCTTTCTTCTTGTAGGTACGTACAAATGGATTGATTTGAGCTATTGAATTGCAAATTGACTTGTCAATCCACATAAAAGAAGAAAGGTGAGATGTGTAGAGGGTGACAACAAGTGTAAAAGCAATGGTAAGCACAAAGGTAATGTTTTTATTGCTTATAACCATTTCTAACTTGTTTTTGTCAAGTTAGTATGCACTATACATATGGTTTTTGAGTCAAAAGTGGAATTTTGTGATTCTCTTCACACTCTTGCTCAAAAACTGTTTCTAATGCTTCTATAGTGCATTACTAACTTGCTTAGACATGTTTGGATATGGTTTGTATATTTAGCATGCCTTTGAATATGTTTTTATGAAATATATGTTCCCTTTGACAGCTGGTCTGTCAGTCGAGTTTGCCCTATTGAAACTCGACCGATAGGCACCAATGGGTGTTGCCAGCAGTTGTCATCGGTCGAGTTGCCAATGCACAGAACTCGACCGATAACACTGTGCACAGAATATATCTATATTTGGCACTCTCATCTAGATTTTCTCAACCAATAGCCTTATTCTTTGGCACTCTCATCTGGTACCTTTATATATGCATATTGCCATGTTCTAAATGCCTATCTTGCTTACAACTCTATCTCTCTAATTGCTCTAAATTGGTATATCTATATCGTGCAATTACTTGTTTTGAGTTGTTTTGCAGGTTTTGATGATGAACTCTTTGGATCTCTTGGTTGTGTCTTAAATTGCTTCCGTTGTTCTCTAACTTGCTACATCTATCTAGGTGTATATCTTGTTTTGATACAACCTTGAGGTTCATAGGGATAATCATCTTATGGGCACATAGAGCTACATTATATGTAGAAATTGGAGTATTTTTGGATTTTATGCAGATTTTGCTCCAGTTTCAGTTTTTGCTGCAAGTATAGTGCTTTTTATGCAGAAACACCCTTCTGAGCAAGACTCATCGCTTTGCCATGAGCTCCGATGGTTTTTGGTCAAATTCCATCATCTTGAGGGTCAAAATTGTGATTTATTGTTTTTCTACAGCACTTTATCTTACATTTTTGGGATTTCAAGTATATGCTTTAACTTGCTTTTCTTTCTATGCTTGGACAAGCCCCTATCTGTGCTCTTCTACTCTCCTTAAATAACTTTTGTTATCTTCTTTCTCTTAACAAGTGGTGTTTCTTAGTTTCTTCACACCCCCACCTTTTTGAAATGACAAAGGGGGAGAAAGATATGTCTTCTTTTGACAACAGGGAGAAGGCATGTCTTACATGAAGCAAAGAAGCGTGTCCATGTAAAGGGGAGAAGGTAAATGGGAGAATACATATATGTGTAGAACATATATGAGTAGAAGACATAGTTTCTATAAATATTATGAAAGCTAACCATGCAGGAGAAATAGCATCAATTGAGGGGGAGTATGAGAACTCCATGCGCATCAATTGAGGGGGAGCATATGAGCTCAATCCTATTGAAACCCCTAGGTTTCTCCGAAGGTATGATTTTACGTACAAGCTTTCAATACATTTATGGAATGGTTTGTCATCTTCAAAAAGGGGGAGAATGTTGACTCAAGGTCAATTAGGTCAATGTTGACTCACGTCTAAATTGACTAAACCTTTGTTTTGATGATGACTAACCATTCCACATATTGGTGTCTAATGCTTCTACATTGAGTGATTTCAGATTAGGTTTAGACACACTCCAAATGCCCTAACGTGTGCATATCAAATTGGAGAAAAGACAAGTCAAAATAGCTACAAGTGTGCAATTTGGGATCTCTATGTAAATGACCTTAGAATTGCTTTGTAACCACTTGTAATGATTGTATGACTTGTAATTAGGCTTAGAAAAATTATTGGGACACAAAAATCCATCATTTGTATAGTCAAACGAAAATTCCAAAATACCCATAACAGGGATTTTTTCGGCCGAAATCCAAACTCGGCCGATCCATATATTCTGGAATTTTTGTTGCAATCAGCCGAGTTACAAACTCAGCCGATTCCCGTTCGGTCGAGTTTCTAGCTAGGAAACTCGGCCGATCCACTGATCGGTCCAAGATGAAAGTCGACCGATCGGCCGAGTTTCTCCAAAGGAACTCGGCCGACAGTCTAGCTTTCAGCCTTGTCTTTTAGTGGTTCGGCCGAGTTACCTTTATATAAACACGGCCGATCAGACTGTACGAAAAAGTGTAGAAAAGTGATTCTAGCCGTTGTGGAGTTGCAACAAGTGAAAATAGATCCGTTGCAAGCCACAAAACGGCTAGTTTTCATTCTCATGTGTTCCCAAAGGCTAAGAGGCATCCCCAGCTATAAATAGGACCCCTTGGGCTTCATTCCAAGGTTGAGCATTCATTGCAAACTCTTTGTGAGGTTCCTATTCTATAGTTGAGTGCTTCCTACAGCCTCCTCTCTCTCTCTAAGCTTAATCACTTGCTACATCCATTAGAGTGAGTAGGAAATCAGTAAGAGAGCTAGTCCCATTTGTATATCTTGTGAAGCTCTCACTTCCACAACCTCCCCATCTCTCCATTTCAATCATGAAGATGAAGGTTCTCTCTCTTGTCCAAGAGAGGTGAAGAAGAACAAGGGAAGGAGTCCCTTGGTGAAGATCAAGGCTGAAGATTTGGAGCTAGAGTGGGTAAGACTTTGGAGAAGGCAGAAGACTCAAGCTCAAGTGGGTAAGTCCTTGGTGGAAAGCTTCTCCGAGTGAAGGTGAAGTCAAAGGCGGAAGATCCAAGAAGAGTGGGCAATTCCTGCAAGGCCGAAGACTTGTACAAGAGTAGGTAAGTCCTTGGAGAAGGCCGAATACTCTTGCAAAGTTGGTAAGTCCTTGGTAAGGTTGAAGACTCTTTGTATTGGATAGGTAAGTCCTTTGTGGGTCATGTGTTGTATGTCTTATTAATGAATATAAGAATGCAATTGTTTGAAGTCCTAGAGGTTGACCTCTCTAGGCAAGTGGACTGACACACTTCTAGTTTGAAGTGTGGAACCACACTAAATAGCTTGTCTAATTGGTGCATGTTCAATCTCTCTTATCCTTGCTATGCATGATTTAGTTGCACTCAAATTACCTATTTAGCAACCTTATCTTGTCATATATTTTGAAGGTTTAATGAATTTTGTGTAAGTGCTTTCAGCTCTATTCACCCCCCTCTAGAGCATCTAATCACCCATCTAGGATCCAACAAGTGGTATCAGAGCAGGTCTTCTCCAAGCATACTTCAACAAGTAGGAGAAGATGGGTGACTACCTAGGAGGGAGACTCTCGACCAGCCTTCCAATCTTTGATGGGAGCAACTTCCTCTACTGGAGAAGAAGACTTCAATTCTTCATCCAAGGATCAAGTCTCGAGATGTGGCAAATTGTGAACAGCCCATACATTCTACCAAAGACAAACATTGAAGAATGGGATGAAGCCACCTTGATGAAAGCAACCTTAAATGCTAGAGCCATGCACATCCTTTATGCCTCCATGACCCCCACCGAGTTCAACCGGATTTCTTCTTGTGAGACGGCCTATGAGGTATGGAGAAAGCTTTGCATCACTTATGAAGGGACATATCAATTGAAGGAAAGCAAAGTCTACATGCTCAAAGGGTTGCTTGAGAACTTCAAGATGGGAAAGGAAGAGAGCATAGCCAACATGTACTCAAGGCTCAACACCATCTTGAATGGTCTTGCTGTTCTAGGACATCCTATGTCTAGTGGAGAGATCAACTCAAAGATCCTTAGAACTCTCACCAAGAGATGGGAATCGAAGGTGACTTCCACTGAAGAAGCAAGGTCGCTTAGGGATATTCCAATTGAAGAGCTCATTGGAAATCTACAAGCACATGAAGCCACACTTGACAAGAGGGAGGAAGTAGAAAGACAAGAGGAGAAAGAACTCAAGAGAATGAAGAAGGCTGAAATCAAAGCTCAAATCAAGGCTATTGTTGGTCAAGTTTCTCCATCCTCTCAAGCTAAAGAAGATGCCATGTACTCCAAAGGTCGACTCTACAAAGGCAAGTCCTCCTCCATCCGGTGCTTCACATGTGGAAAGAAGGGTCACTACAAGGAAGATTGCCCACAAGGCAAAAAGACCCATCTTCACAAGAAGAAATGACAATCAAGCTCAAGTGGCTCCTCCAACTCAAGCTCAAGTGAAGATTCAAGTGAAGGATCAAGCTCAAGCTCAAGTGATGAAGGAGAATGCCATTTTGCTCTTATAGCATCAACAAGTGAAGACTCAAGTGAGGTAAATATAAACTCTATAGATAAAGAATCTTTGATTGCTATTATTCATGATATGTGTGCCTCTCTTAAGTCTTCTAAAAAGAAAAAGAAAAAGCTTGCTAAAATTGTTGATAATTTGCATATAGAACTAGATGATCTTGAATATGCAAATTCTTGCTTGCTTATTGATAAAAATGATTGTCTTAGCCAAGTAGACTCTCTTAAACTTGAAAATGCTAGTTTACTTGATAAGATTAAATTTCTAGAAGCTCAACCTCTCATGCCTAATTCTAATGAAGAACATACTTTAATTGTTGATTCTCTCATGCATGACATTGATGTTCTTAAATCTGAAAACAAAAACAAAGATTTTGTTTTGCATGAATTAGAACTAGAAAATGCCTACTTGCTTGCTAAAATCAATGGGCATGAATCTTGTTCTAGTTCTACTAATAGAGAGAATGATGTTGCTGCTCTTCATATTGTTAGAGATTCTTATTTAACTAAAACTCTTTGCTTAGAAAATGATTTTCTACATTCTAGAGATAACATTAATCAATTGTCTTCTACTATTGCTTCTCTTAAGCATGATAATGATAGTTTAAGATCTTCTTTGCAAATATTCTTAGTTGGTAAAAAGAATATTAATCAAATCCTAGACCATACTACTAAACAAATTGGTAGACATGGTTTAGGGTATGATAGTAGTCAAGGGAACAACAAAGATAAAGGACCTCCAATATTCCATGGAAAATCCTCTAGTTCCAAGACTATGGGCACATGCAACTATTGCAATGATTTTGGTCATTATTCTTCATGTTGTCCTTTTAGGAAAGCACCCAAGAGCAATAGGATTTGGGTTGCTAAACTAACCCCTCCAGACCCAAAAACATGATTGGGGACCATTTCATCTTTCTTCTTGTAGGTACGTACAAATGGATTGATTTGAGCTATTGAATTGCAAATTGACTTGTCAATCCACATAAAAGAAGAAAGGTGAGATGTGTAGAGGGTGACAACAAGTGTAAAAGCAATGGTAAGCACAAAGGTAATGGTTTTATTGCTTATAACCATTTCTAACTTGTTTTTGTCAAGTTAGTATGCACTATACATATGGTTTTTGAGTCAAAAGTGGCATTTTGTGATTCTCTTCACACTCTTGGTCAAAAACTGTTTCTAATGCTTCTATAGTGCATTACTAACTTGCTTAGACATGTTTGGATATGGTTTGTATATTTAGCATACCTTTGAATATGTTTTTATGAAATATATGTTCCCTTTGACAGCTGGTCTGTCGGTCGAGTTTGCCCTATTGAAACTCGACCGATAGGCACCAATGGGTGTTGCCAGCAGTTGTCATCGGTTGAGTTTCCAATGCACAGAACTCGACCGATAACACTGTGCACAGAATATATCTATATTTGGCACTCTCATCTAGATTTTCTCAACCAATAGCCTTATTCTTTGGCACTCTCAGACTGGTACCTTTATATATGCATATTGCCATGTTCTAAATTCCTATCTTTCTTACAACTCTATCTCTCTAATTGCTCCAAATTGGTATATCTATATCGTGCAATTACTTGTTTTGAGTTGTTTTGCAGGTTTTGATGATGAACTCTTTGGATCTCTTGGTTGTGTCTTAAATTGCTTCCGTTGTGCTCTAACTTGGTACATCTATCTAGGTGTATATCTTGTTTTGATACAACCTTGAGGTTCATAGGGATAATCATCTTATGGGCACATAGAGCTACATTATATGTAGAAATTGGAGTATTTTTGGATTTTATGCAGATTTTGCTCCAGTTTCAGTTTTTGCTGCAAGTATAGTGCTTTTTATGCAGAAACACCCTTCTGAGCAAGACTCATCGCTTTTCCATGAGCTCCGATGGTTTTTGGTCAAATTCCATCATCTTGAGGGTCAAAATTGTGATTTATTGTTTTTCTGCAGCACTTTATCTTGCATTTTTGGGATGTTCAAGTATATGCTTTAACTTGCTTTTCTTTCTATGCTTGGACAAGCCCCTATCTGTGCTCTTCTACTCTCCTTAAATAACTTTTGTTATCTTCTTTCTCTTAACAAGTGGTGTTTCTTAGTTTCTTCACACCCCCACCTTTTTGAAATGACAAAGGGGGAGAAAGATATGTCTTCTTTTGACAACAGGGAGAAGGCATGTCTTACATGAAGCAAAGAAGCGTGTCCATGTAAAGGGGAGAAGGTAAATGGAAGAAAACATATATGTGTAGAACATATATGAGTAGAAGACATAGTTTCTATAAATATTATGAAAGCTAACCATGCAGGAGAAATAGCATCAATTGAGGGGGAGTATGAGAACTCCATGCGCATCAATTGAGGGGGAGCATATGAGCTCAATCCTATTGAAACCCCTAGGTTTCTCCGAAGGTATGATTTTACGTACAAGCTTTCAATACATTTATGGAATGGTTTGTCATCTTCAAAAAGGGGGGAGAATGTTGACTCAAGGTCAATTACGTCAATGTTGACTCACGTCTAAATTGACTAAACCCTTGTTTTGATGATGACTAACCATTCCACATATTGGTGTCTAATGCTTCTACATTGAGTGATTTCAGATTAGCTTTAGACACACTTCAAATGCCCTAACTTGCGCATATCAAATTGGAGAAAAGACAAGTCAAAATAGCTACAAGTGTGCAATTTGGGATCTCTATGTAAATGACCTTAGAATTGCTTTGTAACCACTTGTAATGATTGTATGACTTGTAATTAGGCTTAGAAAAATTATTGGGACACAAAAATCCATCATTTTTATAGTCAAACGAAAATTCCAAAATACCCATAACAGGGATTTTGTCGGCCGAATTCCAAACTCGGCCGATCCATATATTCTGGAATTTTTGTTGCAATCGGCCAAGTTACAAACTCAGCCGATTCCCATTCGGTCGAGTTTCTAGCTAGGAAACTCGACCGATCCACTGATCGGTCCAAGATGAAAGTCGACCGATCGGCCGAGTTTCTCCAAAGGAACTCGGCCGACAGTCTAGCTTTCATCCTTGTCTTTTAGTGGTTCGGCCGAGTTACCTTTATATAAACTCGGCCGATCAGAATGTATGAAAAAGTGCGGAAAAGTGATTCTAGCCGTTGTGGAGTTGCAACAAGTGAAAATAGATCCGTTGCAAGCCACAAAACGGCTAGTTTTCGTTCTCATGTGTTTACAAAGGCTAAGAGGCATCCCCAGCTATATATAGGACCCCTTGGGCTTCATTCCAAGGTTGAGCATTCATTGCAAACTCTTTGTGAGGTTCCTATTATATAGTTGAGTGCTTCCTACAGCCTCCTCTCTCTCTCTCTAAGCTTAATCACTTGCTACATCCATTAGAGTGAGTAGAAAATCTGTAAGAGAGCTAGTCCCATTTTTATATCTTGTGAAGCTCTCACTTCCACAACCTCCCCATCTCTCCATTTCAATCATGAAGATGAAGGTTCTCTCTCTTGTCCAAGAGAGGTGAAGAAGAACAAGGGAAGGAGTCCCTTGGTGAAGATCAAGGCTGAAGACTTGGAGCTAGAGTGGGTAAGCCCTTGGAGAAGGCAGAAGACTCAAGCTCAAGTGGGTAAGTCCTTGGTGGAAAGCTTCTCCGAGTGAAGGTGAAGTCAAAGGCGGAAGATCCAAGAAGAGTGGGTATTTCCTGCAAGGCCGAAGACTTGTGCAAGAGTGGGTAAGTCCTTGGAGAAGGCTGAAGACTCTTGCAAAGTGGGTAAGTCTTTGGTAAGGTTGAAGACTCTTTGTATTGGATAGGTAAGTCCTTTGTGGGTCATGTGTTGTATGTCTTATTAATGAATATAAGAATGCAATTGTTTGAAGTCCTAGAGGTTGACCTCTCTAGGCAAGTGGACTGACACACTTCTAGTTTGAAGTAGGGAACCACTCTAAATAGCTTTTCTAATTGGTGCATGTTCAATCTCTCTTATCCTTGCTATGCATGATTTAGTTGCACTCAAATTACCTATTTAGCAACCTTATCTTGTCATATATTTTGAATGTTTAATGAATTTTGTGTAAGTGCTTTCAGCTCTATTCACCCCCCCTCTAGAGCATCTAATCACCCATCTAGGATCCAACAAGTGGTATCAGAGCAGGTCTTCTCCAAGCATACTTCAACAAGTAGGAGAAGATGGGTGACTACCTAGGAGGGAGACTCTCGACCAGCCTTCCAATCTTTGATGGGAGCAACTTCCTCTATTGGAGAAGAAGACTTCAATTCTTCATCCAAGGATCAAGTCTCGAGATGTGGCAAATTGTGAACAGCCCATACATTCTACCAAAGACAAACATTGAAGAATGGGATGAAGCCACCTTGATGAAAGCAACCTTAAATGCTAGAGCCATGCACATCCTTTATGCCTCCATGACCCCCACCGAGTTCAACCGGATTTCTTCTTGTGAGACGGCCTATGAGGTATGGAGAAAGCTTTGCATCACTTATGAAGGGACATATCAAGTGAAGGAAAGCAAAGTCTACATGCTCAAAGGGTTGCTTGAGAACTTCAAGATGGGAAAGGAAGAGAGCATAGCCAACATGTACTCAAGGCTCAACACCATCTTGAATGGTCTTGCTGTTCTAGGACATCCTATGTCTAGTGGAGAGATCAACTCAAAGATCCTTAGAACTCTCCCCAAGAGATGGGAATCCAAGGTGACTTCCATTGAAGAAGCAAGGTCGCTTAGGGATATTCCTATTGAAGAGCTCATTGGAAATCTACAAGCACATGAAGCCACACTTGACAAGAGGGAGGAAGTAGAAAGACAAGAGGAGAAAGAACTCAAGAGAATGAAGAAGGCTGAAATCAAAGCTCAAATCAAGGCTATTGTTGGTCAAGCTTCTCCATCCTCTCAAGCTAAAGAATATGCCATGTACTCCAAAGGTCGACTCTACAAAGGCAAGTCCTCCTCCATCTGGTGCTTCACATGTGGAAAGAAGGGTCACTACAAGGAAGATTGCCCACAAGGTAAAAAGACCCATCTTCACAAGAAGAAATGGAAATCAAGCTCAAGTGGCTCCTCCAACTCAAGCTCAAGTGAAGATTCAAGTGAAGGATCAAGCTCAAACTCAAGTGATGAAGGAGAATGTTATGACCCACTCCTTGCTTAGTCGATAAATACCTCGAATTACGTAAAACACCGCAATTAGTGTTGAGTATCAAATTAAATATCATGGATAATCAGAATAAGTTAATATATGAATCAATAGTTGAGTTTGAATCACCTGAGGCGACTAATGATATTAATGTTGATTAATTAGTTAATTAGGTTGAGTTGAATACCCAATGTTGCAATTAAGTGTTTTGACCTGATGTGACAAGCTAGTTAACATGATTTTATGCCCTGGGATGATAGAGGATTCCGTGCTTAAACCGTTGCAAGAAAAATCACCCGAAACCGACTTCCGAGTTAAAAGATATGGGCATTTGAGTGTTCAGGGAGCTAGTTGTAATTACCGAAAACGATTGGGCATTTTGCATCCCGGCCCCTCCGTGAACCGACCCTTCTCTTCTTCTTCTTTCTCCCGATAGAACAGGGAAACGGCAGTGGCCGACAGAGCAACGGAGAGAAAGAGGGAGCAGGGGCGATTGAGGGGCGATTTTCGCGGTCCTTCACCTCCGACCAGCCAGGGCGCCACCTTTCCTTTCCTTTCTTCTTCCTCTAGTTCGCCCTAGCGGCACTCCTAGCCACCTGCTGCCCTAGCAGCGCCCGACCTGCAGAGCAGAGCCGCGGCCAGTAGTAGGTCGACCAGCAGGCGAGCATCAGCGTGGGATGGCGGCCATTTAGGGCTCGAGAAGGGCCAATTCAGAAGCGCCTTGCTCCTCCGCCACCTCCTCATCGCCTACCTTGCTCCATCTATGCCTGACCAAGCTAGGGCGGCGCCCCCTTGCAGGTGCTGCTCCGGCCAGCCGTAGCTACTGCTGCGTGCCCAGCAAGGAGCTCGCAAGGAGTCTGATTGGTGTGGAAACACTTCGAATCGATCGCCTTGAGTCCCACCCTGAAGCCTAGGTACAAATTCGCAGCCCCATCTTTGATTTAGCTCCTAGCTGAGCTTGTGTCTAACCTGTACATGAGAAAATGGCTGCTTGCTTGCAATAGGTCCGGCCAGGGGCAGTTCTGCCCAGGAAGCACCACCAAACATTGGCAATGAACTCGGCCATGGTCCAGATCACGAATCTGTAGTCAATCAACCATGATTGAGCATGTAGCCAAGTTCCTCCTTCAACTTGTACGTGAAGCAGGTTGTTCCTGAGTAAATCCAAGGTTGTAGAAGACCCAACAAATGCCTCGAATCCGGCCCTGGATGCATTGCTGGACGAATCCAGACGTTTCGAACCCCGGTGAGTAGGATCTCACTCATTTATCACTTTTAACTCAAAACAGGATGTTTTGGTTGAATCGACATTAGTTGCGGGTAACATCGTGTACCCGGGTGCCGGGCAGTGCCGGCACCGCTTGATTTTTAGGTTGCGCGTTTCAATTATTAATTTCTGCTCGACATTAGTTAGTTGATTAATATGCGCGAGGTAAATTAGTAAAATTGAATGATTTATTGAAACTCAACTTGTTCGACTAAATGTCAACCAGTAGCACACGACCAGAAACTAGATAGTTTGGGAATAAACTCGGGTTGTATGATTTTTAATAAATTAATTGAGCATGATTTCAAAGAAATGACGACGAGGTGAAAAATATCAAAGAAACCCTAGATGCACGCTCTAGGTTATGTCTAATGCGAATAGATTAATATTTTCTCAAATTGACACGCTTCTCAAGGATATCAGTAGAAATTTCTAATTATTAATAATAATTCATGTTATGATACGTAAGCAGCTCTTAATTGAATTATGTGATGCACAAACCAGGATTAGAGTTCATGTGCACGTTCTTCGAGAAATTCTAGATAATAGATAAATACTACGGATGATTTCTTATTTGAGAAGTTAATTACTCTTATCAGTGCAATAAGATGTTCAATTACATGAATTCGCTATGTATGTGCCAAATTGAAATAAGTTGGGTTATTTATGCATTTCTAATTTGTCTGAATGCATGGTATGAGAATTTCTCAGAAATTACAAGGATTTAAAATATATTTCTCTGTCAGTTTAGAATGACAGTGTATTGTGATCTGATATGAAATCAGTAGATGTGATTTTCCTGTTTAAATGGTTATATGTTAATCAGTTAATAGACTTAGGTGCCCTAACACCGTAGAACCCCTTTGATAGATCTGCTTCTTAGGGGTGAAACTCGTGTTGCAACATTATCCGTGCGGAGTCATGGAGACACGAGGACAGAGAGGCAGTGTCCAACAACAACGCGTGCGGAGTCACGGTGGCACTGGAGGAAAATGGGGGTTATTCAACATCATCCGTGCTTGTGTCACGGAGGTAACCCAGTGAGACTCTCCGCCTGTGTACTCAGGTTTGTCAGGAGGAGTCTGGAGCACACGTGGTTGTACAACACACGTGGTTGTGCATTGAGGCCGTGGAGCCTGGGTCCTGTAGCAGAACAGGGCTGGCGTCAGACTTAGCATTTTCCCGGGTGTGTCGCTAAGTCTTGTACGGTGGGATCGTAGCATGAACTTGGTACGGATCTTCATATGCAGAGTACACTACATATGATTAGGGCATAATAATAATAATATGAATAAGTAATCATAAAGGATCATAGTAAATTTATATATCTGTTCATTTACCTGAAATACCTGTTGATACATAGAACTGTGATTATTATCTGTATATCTGCTATGTATTTAGAACTGCCTTGCTTGGTTCTGCATTTATGTTTAATTTCAATTTATAAACCTGATGAGTTGTTTAGTGATAGCTAAGTGAAATACTATTCACTGAGCGAGTAGGCTCATACCTCTACTCAAAACATTTTCAGGTTATCATCAGCAGCAGGATATCAGAAGGATCGATTTATCCTTACGCCTAGTCGATAGAAGGTTCTTAGTTAGTAGTTAGAGGTCTCTTAGTCCATTCCCCTCGATCTTTGGGACAAGGCGTGAGTGAGAGAGTGAATGTGTATAAGAGGTAAATTATCTGTTATGCTTTATTTTTAGGTCAAACAATGTAATATGTTGTAGACTCTGTTTATATTGCTAGTTAGTTAACAAAGATGCTTCCGTAGTTTGTTTAGTTTCATTTGACAACATAAATAAGATCTTCCTATTTATATCCTTAAAATGTTTTTAAAAGTGAAGAGTGGTTGGCTTATGTGTAAATCCCATCCCGTCGCGCCTAATCTTGTGGTTTGTGGTTAATGTGAGATTGGGGCGTGACAGAGAATGTCATTTTGCTCTTATAGCATCAACAAGTGAAGACTCAAGTGAGGTAAATCTAAACTCTCTAGATAAAGAATCTTTGATTGCTATTATTCATGATATGTGTGCCTCTCTTAAGTCTTCTAAAAAGAAAAAGAAAAAGCTTGCTAAAATTGTTGATAATTTGCATATAGAACTAGATGATCTTGAATATGCAAATTCTTGCTTGCTTATTGATAAAAATGATTGTCTTAGCCAAGTAGACTCTCTTAAACTTGAAAATGCTAGTTTACTTGATAAGATTAAATTTCTAGAAGCTCAACCTCTCATGCCTAATTCTAATGAAGAACATACTTTAATTGTTGATTCTCTCATGCATGACATTGATGTTCTTAAATCTGAAAACAAAAACAAAGATTTTGTTTTGCATGAATTAGAACTAGAAAATGCCTCCTTGCTTACTAAAATCAATGGGCATGAATCTTGTTCTAGTTCTATTAATAGAGAGAATGATGTTGCTGCTCTTCATATTGATAGAGATTCTTATTTAACTAAAACTCTTTGCTTAGAAAATGATCTTCTACATGCTAGAGATAACATTAATCAATTGTCTTCTACTATTGCTTCTCTTAAGCATGATAATGATAGTTTAAGATCTTCTTTGCAAAGATTCTTAGTTGGTAAAAAGAATATTAATCAAATCCTAGACCATACTACTAAACAAATTGGTAGACATGGTTTAGGGTATGATAGTAGTCAAGGGAACAACAAAGATAAAGGACCTCCAATATTACATGGAAAATCCTCTAGTTCCAAGACTATGGGCACATGCAACTATTGCAATGATTTTGGTCATTATTCTTCATGTTGTCCTTTTAGGAAAGCACCCAAGAGCAATAGGATTTGGGTTGCTAAACTAACCCCTCCGGACCCAAAAACATGATTGGGGACCATTTCATCTTTCTTCTTGTAGGTACGTACAAATGGATTGATTTGAGCTATTGAATTGCAAATTGACTTGTCAATCCACATAAAAGAAGAAAGGTGAGATGTGTAGAGGGTGACAACAAGTGTAAAAGAAATGGTAAGCACAAAGGTAATGGTTTTATTGCTTATAACCATTTCTAACTTGTTTTTGTCAAGTTAGTATGCACTATACATATGGTTTTTGAGTCAAAAGTGGCATTTTGTGATTCTCTTCACACTCTTGCTCAAAAACTGTTTCTAATGCTTCTATAGTGCATTACTAACTTGCTTAGACATGTTTGGATATGGTTTGTATATTTAGCATGCCTTTGAATATGTTTTTATGAAATATATGTGCCCTTTGACAGCTGGTCTGTCGGTCGAGTTTTCCCTATTGAAACTCAACCGATAGGCACTAATGGGTGTTGCCAGCAGTTGTCATCGGTCGAGTTGCCAATGCACAGAACTCGACCGATAACACTGTGCACAGAATATATCTATATTTGGCACTCTCATCTAGATTTTCTCAACCAATAGCCTTATTCTTTGGCACTCTCATCTGGTACCTTTATATATGCATATTGCCATGTTCTAAATGCCTATCTTGCTTACAACTCTATCTCTCTAATTGCTCTAAATTGGTATATCTATATCGTGCAATCACTTGTTTTGAGTTGTTTTGCAGGTTTTGATGATGAACTCTTTGGATCTCTTGGTTGTGTCTTAAATTGCTTCCGTTGTGCTCTAACTTGCTACATCTATCTAGGTGTATATCTTGTTTTGATACAACCTTGAGGTTCATAGGGATAATCATCTTATGGGCACATAGAGCTACATTATATGTAGAAATTGGAGTATTTTTGGATTTTATGCAGATTTTGCTCCAGTTTCAGTTTTTGCTGCAAGTATAGTGCTTTTTATGCAGAAACACCCTTCTGAGCAAGACTCATCGCTTTGCCATGAGCTCCGATGGTTTTTGGTCAAATTCCATCATCTTGAGGGTCAAAATTGTGATTTATTGTTTTTCTGCATCACTTTATCTTGCATTTTTGGGATGTTCAAGTATATGCTTTAACTTGCTTTTCTTTCTATGCTTGGACAAGCCCCTATCTGTGCTCTTCTACTCTCCTTAAATAACTTTTGTTATCTTCTTTCTCTTAACAAGTGGTGTTTCTTAGTTTCTTCACACCCCCACCTTTTTGAAATGACAAAGGGGGAGAAAGATATGTCTTCTTTTGACAACAGGGAGAAGGCATGTCTTACATGAAGCAAACAAGCGTGTCCATGTAAAGGGGAGAAGGTAAATGGGAGAAGACATATATGTGTAGAACATATATGAGTAGAAGACATAGTTTCTATAAATATTATGAAAGCTAATCATGCAGGAGAAATAGCATCAATTGAGGGGGAGTATGAGAACTCCATGCGCATCAATTGAGGGGGAGCATATGAGCTCAATCCTATTGAAACCCCTAGGTTTCTCCGAAGGTATGATTTTACGTACAAGCTTTCAATACATTTATGGAATGGTTTGTCATCTTCAAAACGGGGGAGAATGTTGACTCAAGGTCAATTAGGTCAATGTTGACTCACGTCTAAATTGACTAAACCCTTGTTTTGACGATGACTAACCATTCCACATATTGGTGTCTAATGCTTCTACATTGAGTGATTTCAGATTAGGTTTAGACACACTCCAAATGCCCTAACTTGCGCATATCAAATTGGAGAAAAGACAAGTCAAAATAGCTACAAGTGTGCAATTTGGGATCTCTATGTAAATGACCTTAGAATTGCTTTGTAACCACTTGTAATGATTGTATGACTTGTAATTAGGCTTAGAAAAATTATTGGGACACAAAAATCCATCATTTGTATAGTCACACGAAAATTCCAAAATACCCATAACAGGGATTTTGTCGGCCGAATTCCAAACTCGGCCGATCCATATATTTTGGAATTTTTGTTGCAATCGGCCGAGTTACAAACTCAGCCGATTCCCATTCGGTCGAGTTTCTAGCTAGGAAACTCGGCCGATCCACTGATCGGTCCAAGATGAAAGTCGACCGATCGGCCGAGTTTCTCCAAAGGAACTCGGCTGACAGTCTAGCTTTCAGCCTTGTCTTTTAGTGGTTCGGACGAGTTACCTTTATGTAAACTCGGTCGATCAGACTGTACGAAAAAGTGCAGAAAAGTGATTCTAGCCATTGTGGAGTTGCAACAAGTGAAAATAGATCCGTTGCAAGCCACAAAACGGCTAGTTTTCGTTCTCATGTGTTCCCAAAGGCTAAGAGGCATCCCCAGCTATAAATAGGACCCCTTGGGCTTCATTCCAAGGTTGAGCATTCATTGCAAACTTTTTGTGAGGTTCCTATTCTATAGTTGAGTGCTTCCTACAGCCTCCTCTCTCTCTCTCTAAGCTTAATCACTTGCTACATCCATTAGAGTGAGTAGGAAATCTGTAAGAGAGCTAGTCCCATTTGTATATCTTGTGAAGCTCTCACTTCCACAACCTCCCCATCTCTCCATTTCAATCATGAAGATGAAGGTTCTCTCTCTTGTCCAAGAGAGGTGAAGAAGAACAAGGGAAGGAGTCCCTTGGTGAAGATCAAGGCTGAAGACTTGGAGCTAGAGTGGGTAAGCCCTTGGAGAAGGCAGAAGACTCAAGCTCAAGTGGGTAAGTCTTTGGTGGAAAGATTCTCCGAGTGAAGGTGAAGTCAAAGGCGAAAGATCCAAGAAGAGTGGGTAATTCATTCAAGGCCGAAGACTTGTGCAAGAGTGGGTAAGTCCTTGGAGAAGGCCGAAGACTCTTGCAAAGTGGGTAAGTCCTTGGTAAGGTTGAAGACTCTTTGTATTGGATAGGTAAGTCCTTTGTGGGTCATGTGTTGTATGTCTTATTAATGAATATAAGAATGCAATTGTTTGAAGTCCTAGAGGTTGACCTCTCTAGGAAAGTGGACTGACACACTTCTAGTTTGAAGTGTGGAACCACTCTAAATAGATTGTCTAATTGGTGCATGTTCAATCTCTCTTATCCTTGCTATGCATGATTTATTTGCACTCAAATTACCTATTTAGCAACCTTATCTTGTCATATATTTTGAAGGTTTAATGAATTTTGTGTAAGTGCTTTCAGCTCTATTCACCCCCCCTCTATAGCATCTAATCACCCATCTAGGATCCAACAAGTGGTATCAGAGCAGGTCTTCTCCAAGCATACTTCAACAAGTAGGAGAAGATGGGTGACTACCTAGGAGGGAGACTCTCGACCAGCCTTCCAATCTTTGATGGGAGCAACTTCCTCTACTGGATAAAAAGACTTCAATTCTTCATCCAAGGATCAAGTCTCGAGATGTGGAAAATTGTGAACAGCCCATACATTCTACCAAAGACAAACATTGAAGAATGGGATGAAGCCACCTTGATGAAAGCAACCTTAAATGCTAGAGCCATGCACATCCTTTATGCCTCCATGACCCCCACCGAGTTCAACCAGATTTCTTCTTGTGAGACAGCTTATGAGGTATGGAGAAAGCTTTGCATCACTTATGAAGGGACAGATCAAGTGAAGGAAAGCAAAGTCTACATGCTCAAAGGGTTGCTTGAGAATTTCAAAATGGGAAAGGAAGAGAGCATAGCCAACATGTACTCAAGGCTCAACACCATCTTGAATGGTCTTGCTATTCTAGGACATCCTATGTCTAGTGGAGAGATCAACTCAAAGATCCTTAGAACTCTCCCCAAGAGATGGGTATCCAAGGTGACTTCCATTGAAGAAGCAAGGTCGCTTAGGGATATTCCTATTGAAGAGCTCATTGGAAATCTACAAGCACATGAAGCCACACTTGACAAGAGGGAGGAAGTAGAAAGACAAGAGGAGAAACAACTCAAGAGAATGAAGAAGGCTGAAATCAAAGCTCAAATCAAGGCTATTGTTGGTCAAGCTTCTCCATCCTCTCAAGCTAAAGAAGATGCCATGTACTCCAAAGGTCGACTCTACAAAGGCAAGTCCTCCTCCATCCGGTGCTTCACATGTGGAAAGAAGGGTCACTACAAGGAAGATTGCCCACAAGGCAAAAAGACCCATCTTCACAAGAAGAAATGGCAATCAAGCTCAAGTGGCTCCTCCAACTCAAGCTCAAGTGAAGATTCAAGTGAAGGATCAAGCTCAAGCTCAAGTGATGAAGGAGAATGCCATTTTGCTCTTATAGCATCAACAAGTGAAGACTCAAGTGAGGTAAATGTAAACTTTCTAGATAAAGAATCTTTGATTGCTATTATTCATGATATGTGTGCCTCTCTTAAGTCTTCTAAAAAGAAAAAGAAAAAGCTTGCTTAAATTGTTGATAATTTGCATATAGAACTAGATGATCTTGAATATGTAAATTCTTGCTTGCTTATTGATAAAAATGATTGTCTTAGCCAAGTAGACTCTCTTAAACTTGAAAATGCTAGTTTACTTGATAAGATTAAATTTCTAGAAGCTCAACCTCTCATGCCTAATTCTAATGAAGAACATACTTTAATTGTTGATTCTCTCATGCATGACATTGATGTTCTTAAATCTAAAAACAAAAACAAAGATTTTGTTTTGCATGAATTAGAACTAGAAAATGCCTCCTTGCTTGCTAAAATCAATGGGCATGAATCTTGTTCTAGTTCTACTAATAGAGAGAATGATGTTTCTGCTCTTCATATTGATAGAGATTCTTATTTAACTAAAACTCTTTGCTTAGAAAATTATCTTCTACATGCTAGAGATAACATTAATCAATTATCTTCTACTATTTCTTCTCTTAAGCATGATAATGATAGTTTAAGATCTTCTTTGCAAAGATTCTTAGTTGGTAAAAAGAATCTTAATCAAATCCTAGACCATACTACTAAAAAAATTGGTAGACATGGTTTAGGGTATGATAGTAGTCAAGGGAACAACAAAGATAAAGGACCTCCAATATTCCATGGAAAATCCTCTAGTTCCAAGACTATGGGCACATGCAACTATTGCAATGATTTTGGTCATTATTCTTCATGTTGTCCTTTTAGGAAAGCACCCAAGAGCAATAGGATTTGGGTTGCTAAACTAACCCCTCCAGACCCAAAAACATGATTGGGGACCATTTCATCTTTCTTCTTGTAGGTACGTACAAATGGATTGATTTGAGCTATTGAATTGCAAATTGACTTGTCAATCCACATAAAAGAAGAAAGGTGAGATGTGTAGAGGGTGACAACAAGTGTAAAAGCAATGGTAAGCACAAAGGTAATGGTTTTATTGCTTATAACCATTTCTAACTTGTTTTTGTCAAGTTAGTATGCACTATACATATAGTTTTTGAGTCAAAAGTGGCATTTTGTGATTCTCTTCACACTCTTGCTCAAAAACTGTTTCTAATGCTTCTATAGTGCATTACTAACTTGCTTAGACATGTTTGGATATGGTTTGTATATTTAGCATGCCTTTGAATATGTTTTTATGAAATATATGTGCCCTTTGACAGCTGGTCTGTCGGTCGAGTTTGCCCTATTGAAACTCGACCGATAGGCACCAATGGGTGTTGCCAGCAGTTGTCATCGGTCGAGTTGCCAATGCACAGAACTCGACCGATAACACTGTGCACAGAATATATCTATATTTGGCACTCTCATCTAGATTTTCTCAACCAATAGCCTTATTCTTTGGCACTCTCATCTGGTACCTTTATATATGCATATTGCCATGTTCTAAATGCCTATCTTGCTTACAACTCTATCTCTCTAATTGCTCTAAATTGGTATATCTATATCCTGCAATTACTTGTTTTGAGTTGTTTTGCAGGTTTTGATGATGAACTCTTTGGATCTCTTGGTTGTGTCTTAAATTGCTACCGTTGTGCTCTAACTTGCTACATCTATCAAGGTGTATATCGTGTTTTGATACAACCTTGAGGTTCATAGGGATAATCATCTTATGGGCACATAGAGCTACATTATATGTAGAAATTGGAGTATTTTTGGATTTTATGCAGATTTTGCTCCAATTTCAGTTTTTGCTGCAAGTATAGTGCTTTTTATGCAGAAACACCCTTCTGAGCAAGACTCATCGCTTTGCCATGAGCTCCGATGGTTTTTGGTCAAATTCCATCATCTTGAGGGTCAAAATTGTGATTTATTGTTTTTCTGCAACACTTTATCTTGCATTTTTGGGATGTTCAAGTATATGCTTTAACTTGCTTTTCTTTCTATGCTTGGACAAGCCCCTATCTGTGCTCTTCTACTCTCCTTAAATAACTTTTGTTATCTTCTTTCTCTTAACAAGTGGTGTTTCTTAGTTTCTTCACACCCCCACCTTTTTGAAATGACAAAGGGGGAGAAAGATATGTCTTCTTTTGACAATAGGGAGAAGGCATGTCTTACATGAAGCAAAGAAGCGTGTCCATGTAAAGGGGAGAAGCTAAATGGGAGAATACATATATGTGTAGAACATATATGAGTAGAAGACATAGTTTCTATAAATATTATGAAAGCTAACCATGTAGGAGAAATAGCATCAATTGAGGGGGAGTATGAGAACTCCATTCGCATCAATTGAGGGGGAGCATATGAGCTCAATCCTATTGAAACCCCTAGGTTTCTCCGAAGGTATGATTTTACGTACAAGCTTTCAATACATTTATGGAATGGTTTGTCATCTTCAAAAAGGGGGAGAATGTTGACTCAAGGTCAATTAGGTCAATGTTGACTCACGTCTACATTGACTAAACCCTTGTTTTGATGATGACTAACCATTCCACATATTGGTGTCTAATTCTTCTACATTGAGTGATTTCAGATTAGGTTTAGACACACTCCAAATGCCCTAACTTGCGCATATCAAATTGGAGAAAAGACAAGTCAAAATAGCTACAAGTGTGCAATTTGGGATCTCTATGTAAATGACCTTAGAATTGCTTTGTAACCACTTGTAATGATTGTATGACTTGTAATTAGGCTTAGAAAAATTATTGGGACACAAAAATCCATCATTTGTATAGTCAAACGAAAATTCCAAAATACCCATAACAGGGATTTTGTCGGCGAATTCCAAACTCGGCCGATCCATATATTCTGGAATTTTTGTTGCAATCGGCCGAGTTACAAACTCAGCCGATTCCCGTTCGGTCGAGTTTCTAGCTAGGAAACTCGGCCGATCCACTGATCGGTCCAAGATGAAAGTCGACCGATCGGCCGAGTTTCTCCAAAGGAACTCGGCCGATAGTCTAGCTTTCAGCCTTGTCTTTTAGTGGTTCGGCCGAGTTATCTTTATATAAACTCGTCCGATCAGACTGTACAAAAAAGTGCAGAAAAGTGATTCTAGCCGTTGTGGAGTTGCAACAAGTGAAAATAGATCCGATGCAAGCCACAAAACGGCTAGTTTTCGTTCTCATGTGTTCCCAAAGGCTAAGAGGCATCCCCAGCTATAAATAGTACCCCTTGGGCTTCATTCCAAGGTTGAGCATTCATTGCAAACTCTTTGTGAGGTTCCTATTCTATAGTTGAGTGCTTCCTACAGCCTCCTCTCTCTCTCTAAGCTTAATCACTTGCTACATCCATTAGAGTGAGTAGGAATTCTGTAAGAGAGCTAGTCCCATGTGTATATCTTGTGAAGCTCTCACTTCCACAACCTCCCCATCTCTCCATTTCAATCATGAAGATGAAGGTTCTCTCTCTTGTCCAAGAGAGGTGAAGAAGAACAAGGGAAGGAGTCCCTTGGTGAAGATCAAGGCTGAAGACTTGGAGCTAGAGTGGGTAAGCTCTTGGAGAAGGCAGAAGACTCAAGCTCAAGTGGGTAAGTCTTTGGTGGAAAGCTTCTCCGATTGAAGGTGAAGTCAAAGGCGGAAGATCCAAGAAGAGTGGGTAATTCCTGCAAGGCCGAAGACTTGTGCAAGAGTGGGTAAGTCCTTGGAGAAGGCCGAAGACTCTTGCAAAGTGGGTAAGTCCTTGGTAAGGTTGAAGACTCTTTGTATTGGATAGGTAAGCCCTTTGTGGGTCATGTGTTGTATGTCTTATTAATGAATATAAGAATGCAATTGTTTGAAGTCCTAGAGGTTGACCTCTCTAGGCAAGTGGACTGACACACTTCTAGTTTGAAGTGTGGAATCACTCTAAATAGCTTGTCTAATTGGTGAATGTTCAATCTCTTTTATCCTTGCTATGCATGATTTAGTTGCACTCAAATTACCTATTTAGCAACCTTATCTTGTCATATATTTTGAAGGTTTAATGAATTTTGTGTAAGTGCTTTCAGCTCTATTCACCCCCCTCTAGAGCATCTAATCACCCATCTAGGATCTAACAAGTGGTATCAGAGCAAGTCTTCTCCAAGCATACTTCAACAAGTAGGAGAAGATGGGTGACTACCTAGGAGGGAGACTCTCGACCAGCCTTCCAATCTTTGATGGGAGCAACTTCCTCTACTGGAGAAGAAGACTTCAATTCTTCATCCAAGGATCAAGTCTTGAGATGTGGCCAATTGTGAACAGCCCATACATTCTATCAAAGACAAACATTGAAGAATGGGATGAAGCCACCTTGATGAAAGCAACCTTAAATGCTAGAGCCATGCACATCCTTTATGCCTCCATGACCCCCACCGAGTTCAACCGGATTTCTTCTTGTGAGACGGCCTATGAGGTATGGAGAAAGCTTTGCATTACTTATGAAGGGACATATCAAGTGAAGGAAAGCAAAGTCTACATGCTCAAAGGGTTGCTTGAGAACTTCAAGATGGGAAAGGAAGAGAGCATAGCCAACATGTACTCAAGGCTCAACACCATCTTGAATGGTCTTGCTGTTCTAGGACATCCTATGTCTAGTGGAGAGATCAACTCAAAGATCCTTAGAACCCTCCCCAAGAGATGGGAATCCAAGGTGACTTCCATTGAAGAAGCAAGGTCGCTTAGGGATATTCCTATTGAAGAGCTCATTGGAAATCTACAAGCACATGAAGCCACACTTGACAAGAGGGAGGAAGTAGAAAGACAAGAGGAGAAAGAACTCAAAAGAATGAAGAAGGCTGAAATCAAAGCTCAAATCAAGGCTATTGTTGGTCAAGCTTCTCCATCCTCTCAAGCTAAAGAAGATGCCATGTACTCCAAAGGTCGACTCTACAAAGGCAAGTCCTCCTCCATCCGGTGCTTCACATGTGGAAAGAAGGGTCACTACAAGGAAGATTGTCCACAAGGAAAAAAGACCCATCTTCATAAGAAGAAATGGCAATCAAGCTCAAGTGGCTCCTCCAACTCAAGCTCAAGTGAAGATTCAAGTGAAGGATCAAGCTCAAGCTCAAGTGATGAAGGAGAATGTCATTTTGCTCTTATAGCATCAACAAGTGAAGACTCAAGTGAGGTAAATCTAAACTCTCTAGATAAAGAATCTTTGATTGCTATTATTCATGATATGTGTGCCTCTCTTAAGTCTTCTAAAAAGAAAAAGAAAAAGCATGCTAAAATTGTTGATAATTTGCATATAGAACTAGATGATCTTGAATATGCAAATTCTTGCTTGCTTATTGATAAAAATGATTGTCTTAGCCAAGTAGACTCTCTTAAACTTGAAAATGCTAGTTTACTTGATAAGATTAAATTTCTAGAAGCTCAACCTCTCATGCCTAATTCTAATGAAGAACATACTTTAATTGTTGATTCTCTCATGCACGACATTGATGTTCTTAAATCTGAAAACAAAAACAAAGATTTTGTTTTGCATGAATTAGAACTAGAAAATGCCTCCTTGCTTGCTAAAATCAATGGGCATGAATCTTGTTCTAGTTCTACTAATAGAGAGAATGATGTTGCTGCTCTTCATATTGATAGAGATTCTTATTTAACTAAAACTCTTTGCTTAGAAAATGATCTTCTACATGCTAGAGATAACATTAATCAATTGTCTTCTACTATTGCTTCTCTTAAGCATGATAATGATAGTTTAAGATCTTCTTTGCAAAGATTCTTAGTTGGTAAAAAGAATCTTAATCAAATCCTAGACCATACTACTAAACAAATTGGTAGACATGGTTTAGGGTATGATAGTAGTCAAGGGAACAACAAAGATAAAGGACCTCCAATATTCCATGGAAAATCCTCTAGTTCCAAGACTATGGGCACATGCAACTATTGCAATGATTTTGGTCATTATTCTTCATGTTGTCCTTTTAGGAAAGCACCCAAGAGCAATAGGATTTGGGTTGTTAAACTAACCCCTCCGGACCAAAAAACATGATTGGGGACCATTTCATCTTTCTTCTTGTAGGTACGTACAAATGGATTGATTTGAGCTATTGAATTGCAAATTGACTTGTCAATCCACATAAAAGAAGAAAGGTGAGATGTGTAGAGGGTGACAACAAGTATAAAAGCAATGGTAAACACAAAGGAAATGGTTTTATTGCTTATAACCATTTATAACTTGTTTTTGTCAAGTTAGTATGCACTATACATATGGTTTTTGAGTCAAAAGTGGCATTTTGTGATTCTCTTCACACTCTTGCTCAAAAACTGTTTCTAATGCTTCTATAGTGCATTACTAACTTGCTTAGACATGTTTGGATATGGTTTGTATATTTAGCATGCCTTTGAATATGTTTTTATGAAATATATGTGCCCTTTGACAGCTGGTCTGTCGGTCGAGTTTGCCCTATTGAAACTCGACCGATAAGCACCAATGGGTGTTGCCAGCAGTTGTCATCGGTCGAGTTGCCAATGCACAGAACTCGACCGATAACACTGTGCACAGAATATATCTATATTTGGCACTCTCATCTAGATTTTCTCAACCAATAGCCTTATTCTTTGGCACTCTCATCTGGTACCTTTATATATGCATATTGCCATGTTCTAAATGCCTATCTTGCTTACAACTCTATCTCTCTAATTGCTCTAAATTGGTATATCTATATCGTGCAATTACTTGTTTTGAGTTGTTTTGCAGGTTTTGATGATGAACTCTTTGGATCTCTTGGTTGTGTCTTAAATTGCTTCCGTTGTACTCTAACTTGCTACATCTATCTAGGTGTATATCTTGTTTTGATACAACCTTGAGGTTCATAGGGATAATCATCTTATGGGCACATAGAGCTACATTATATGTAGAAATTGGAGTATTTTTGGATTTTATGCAGATTTTGCTCCAGTTTCAGTTTTTGCTGCAAGTATAGTGCTTTTTATGCAGAAACACCCTTCTGAGAAAGACTCATCGCTTTGCCATGAGCTCCGATGGTTTTTGGTCAAATTCCATCATCTTGAGGGTCAAAATTGTGATTTATTGTTTTTCTGCAGCACTTTATCTTGCATTTTTGGGATGTTCAAGTATATGCTTTAACTTGCTTTTCTTTCTATGCTTGGACAAGCCCCTATCTGTGCTCTTCTACTCTCCTTAAATAACTTTTGTTATCTTCTTTCTCTTAACAAGTGGTGTTTCTTAGTTTCTTCACACCCCCACCTTTTTGAAATGACAAAGGGGGAGAAAGATATGTCTTCTTTTGACAACAGGGAGAAGGCATGTCTTACATGAAGCAAAGAAGCGTGTCCATGTAAAGGGGAGAAGGTAAATGGGAGAAGACATATATGTGTAGAACATATATGAGTAGAAGACATAGTTTCTATAAATATTATGAAAGCTAACCATGCAGGAGAAATAGCATCAATTGAGGGGGAGTATGAGAACTCCATGCACATCAATTGAGGGGGAGCATATGAGCTCAATCCTATTGAAACCCCTAGGTTTCTCCGAAGGTATGATTTTACGTACAAGCTTTCAATACATTTATGGAATGGTTTGTCATCTTCAAAACGGGGGAGAATGTTGACTCAAGGTCAATTAGGTCAATGTTGACTCACGTCTAAATTGACTAAACCCTTGTTTTGATGATGACTAACCATTCCACATATTGGTGTCTAATGCTTCTACATTGAGTGATTTCAGATTAGGTTTAGACACACTCCAAATGCCCTAACTTGCGCATATCAAATTGGAGAAAAGACAAGTCAAAATAGCTACAAGTGTGCAATTTGGGATCTCTATGTAAATGACCTTAGAATTGCTTTGTAACCACTTGTAATGATTGTATGACTTGTAATTGGGCTTAGAAAAATTATTGGGACACAAAAATCCATCATTTGTATAGTCAAACGAAAATTCCAAAATACCCATAACAGGGATTTTGTCGGCCGAATTCCAAACTCGGCCGATCCATATATTCTGGAATTTTTGTTGCAATCGGCCGAGTTACAAACTCAGCTGATTCCTGTTCGGTCGAGTTTCTAGCTAGGAAACTCGGTCGATCCACTGATCGGTCCAAGATGAAAGTTGACCGATCGGCCGAGTTTCTCCAAAGGAACTCGGCCGACAGTCTAGCTTTCAGCCTTGTCTTTTAGTGGTTCGGCCGAGTTACCTTTATATAAACTCGTCCGATCAGACTGTACGAAAAAGTGCAGAAAAGTGATTCTAGCCGTTGTGGAGTTGCAACAAGTGAAAATAGATCCGTTGCAAGCCACAAAATGGCTAGTTTTCGTTCTCATGTGTTCCCAAAGGCTAAGAGGCATCCCCAGCTATAAATAGGACCCCTTGGGCTTCATTCCAAGGTTGAGCATTCATTGCAAACTCTTTGTGAGGTTCCTATTCTATAGTTGAGTGCTTCCTACAGCCTCCTCTCTCTCTCTAAGCTTAATCATTTGCTACATCCATTAGAGTGAGTAGGAAATCTGTAAGAGAGCTAGTCCCATTTGTATATCTTGTGAAGCTCTCACTTCCACAACCTCCCCATCTCTCCATTTCAATCATGAAGATGAAGGTTCTCTCTCTTGTCCAAGAGAGGTGAAGAAGAACAAGGGAAGGAGTCCCTTGGTGAAGATCAAGGCTGAAGACTTGGAGCTACAGTGGGTAAGCCCTTGGAGAAGGCAGAAGACTCAAGCTCAAGTGGGTAAGTCCTTGGTGGAAAGCTTCTCCGAGTGAAGGTGAAGTCAAAGGCGGAAGATCCAAGAAGAGTGGGTAATTCCTGCAAGGCCGAAGACTTGTGCAAGAGTGGGTAAGTCCTTGGAGAAGGCCGAAGACTCTTGCAAAGTGGGTAAGTCCTTGGTAAGGTTGAAGACTCTTTGTATTGGATAGGTAAGTCCTTTGTGGGTCATGTGTTGTATGTCTTATTAATGAATATAAGAATGCAATTGTTTGAAGTCCTAGAGGTTGACCTCTCTAGGCAAGTGGACTGACACACTTCTAGTTTGAAGTGTGGAACCACTCTAAATAGCTAGTCTAATTGGTGCATGTTCAATCTCTCTTATCCTTGCTATGCATGATTTAGTTGCACTCAAATTACCTATTTAGCAACCTTATCTTGTCATATATTTTGAAGGTTTAATGAATTTTGTGTAAGTGCTTTCAGCTCTATTCACCCCCCCTCTAGAGCATCTAATCACCCATCTAGGATCCAACAAGTGGTATCAGAGCAGGTCTTCTCCAAGCATACTTCAACAAGTAGGAGAAGATGGGTGACTACCTAGGAGGGAGACTCTCGACCAGCCTTCCAATCTTTGATGGGAGCAACTTCCTCTACTGGAGAAGAAGACTTCAATTCTTCATCCAAGGATCAAGTCTCGAGATGTGGCAAATTCTGAACAGCCCATACATTCTACCAAAGACAAACATTGAAGAATGGGATGAAGACACCTTGATGAAAGCAACCTTAAATGCTAGAGCCGTGCACATCTTTTATGCCTCCATGACCCCCACCGAGTTCAACCGGATTTCTTCTTGTGAGACGGCCTATGAGATATGGAGAAAGCTTTGCATCACTTATGAAGGGACAGATCAAGTGAAGGAAAGCAAAGTCTACATGCTCAAAGGGTTGCTTGAGAACTTCAAGATGGGAAAGGAAGAGAGCATATCCAACATGTACTCAAGGCTCAACACCAGCTTGAATGGTCTTGCTGTTCTAGGACATCCTATGTCTAGTGGAGAGATCAACTCAAAGATCCTTAGAATTCTCCCCAAGAGATGGGAATCCAAGGTGACTTCCATTGAAGAAGCAAGGTCTCTTACGGATATTCCTATTGAAGAGCTCATTGGAAATCTACAAGCACATGAAGCCACACTTGACAAGAGGGAGGAAGTAGAAAGACAAAAGAGGAGAAAGAACTCAAGAGAATGAAGAAGGCTGAAATCAAAGCTCAAATCAAGGTTGTTGTTGGTCAAGCTTCTCCATCCTCTCAAGCTAAAGAAGATGCCATGTACTCCAAAGGTCGACTCTACAAAGGCAAGTCCTCCTCCATCTGGTGCTTCACATGTGGAAAGAAGGGTCACTACAAGGAAGATTGCCCACAAGGCCAAAAGACCCATCTTCACAAGAAGAAATGGCAATCAAGCTCAAGTGGCTCCTCCAACTCAAGCTCAAGTGAAGATTCAAGTGAAGGATCAAGCTCAAGCTCAAGTGATGAAGGAGAATGCCATTTTGCTCTTATAGAATCAACAAGTGAAGACTCAAGTGAGGTAAATCTAAACTCTCTAGATAAAGAATCTTTGATTGCTATTATTCATGATATGTGTGCCTCTCTTAAGTCTTCTAAAAAGAAAAAGAAAAAGTTTGCTAAAATTGTTGATAATTTGCATATAGAACTAGATGATCTTGAATATGCAAATTCTTGCTTGCTTATTGATAAAAATGATTGTCTTATCCAAGTAGACTCTCTTAAACTTGAAAATGCTAGTTTACTTGATAAGATTAAATTTCTAGAAGCTCAACCTCTCATGCCTAATTCTAATGAAGAACATACTTTAATTGTTGATTCTCTCATGCGTGACATTGATGTTCTTAAATCTGAAAACAAAAACAAAGATTTTGTTTTGCATGAATTAGAACTAGAAAATGCCTCCTTGCTTGCTAAAATCAATGGGCATGAATCTTGTTCTAGTTCTACTAATAGAGAGAATGATGTTGCTGCTCTTCATATTGATAGAGATTCTTATTTAACTAAAACTCTTTGCTTCGAAAATGATCTTCTACATGCTAGAGATAACATTAATCAATTGTCTTCTACTATTGCTTCTCTTAAGCATGATAATGATAGTTTAAGATCTTCTTTGCAAAGATTCGTAGTTGGTAAAAAGAATCTTAATCAAATCCTAGACCATACTACTAAACAAATTGGTAGACATGGTTTAGGGTATGATAGTAGTCAAGGGAACAATAAAGATAAAGGACCTCCAATATTCCATGGAAAATCCTCTAGTTCCAAGACTATGGGCACATGCAACTATTGCAATGATTTTGGTCATTATTCTTCATGTTGTCCTTTTAGGAAAGCACCCAAGAGCAATAGGATTTGGGTTGCTAAACTAACCGCTCCGGACCCAAAAACATGATTGGGGACCATTTCATCTTTCTTCTTGTAGGTACGTACAAATGGATTGATTTGAGCTATTGAATTGCAAATTGACTTGTCAATCCACATAAAAGAAGAAAGGTGAGATGTGTAGAGGGTGACAACAAGTGTAAAAGCAATGGTAAGCACAAAGGTAATGGTTTTATTGCTTATAACCATTTCTAACTTGTTTTTGTCAAGTTAGTATGCACTATACATATGGTTTTTGAGTCAAAAGTGGCATTTTGTGATTCTCTTCACACTCTTGCTCAAAAACTATTTCTAATGCTTCTATAGTGCATTACTAACTTGCTTAGACATGTTTGGATATGGTTTGTATATTTAGCATGCCTTTGAATATGTTTTTATGAAATATATGTGCCCTTTGACAGCTGGTCTGTCGGTCGAGTTTGCCCTATTGAAACTCGACCGATAGGCACCAATGGGTGTTGCCAGCAGTTGTCATCGGTCGAGTTGCCAATGCACAGAACTCGACCGATAACACTGTGCACAGAATATATCTATATTTGGCACTCTCATCTAGATTTTCTCAACCAATAGCCTTATTCTTTGGCACTCTCATCTGGTACCTTTATATATGCATATTGCCATGTTCTAAATGCCTATCTTGCTTACAACTCTATCTCTCTAATTGCTCTAAATTGGTATATCTATATCGTGCAATTACTTGTTTTGAGTTGTTTTACAGGTTTTGATGATGAACTCTTTGGATCTCTTGGTTGTGTCTTAAATTACTTCCGTTGTGCTCTAACTTGCTACATCTATCTAGGTGTATATCTTGTTTTGATACAACCTTGAGGTTCATAGGGATAATCATCTTATGGGCACATAGAGCTACATTATATGTAGAAATTGGAGTATTTTTGGATTTTATGCAGATTTTGCTCCAGTTTCAGTTTTTGTTGCAAGTATAGTGCTTTTTATGCAGAAACACCCTTCTGAGCAAGACTCATTGCTTTGCCATGAGCTCCGATGGTTTTTGGTCAAATTCCATCATCTTGAGGGTCAAAATTGTGATTTATTGTTTTTCTGCAGCACTTTATCTTGCATTTTTGGGATGTTCAAGTATATGTTTTAACTTGGTTTTCTTTCTATGCTTGGACAAGCCCCTATCTGTGCTCTTCTACTCTCCTTAAATAACGTTTGTTATATTCTTTCTCTTAACAAGTGGTGTTTCTTAGTTTCTTCACACCCCCACCTTTTTGAAATGACAAAGGGGGAGAAAGATATGTCTTCTTTTAACAACAGGGAGAAGGCATGTCTTACATGAAGCAAAGAAGCGTGTCCATGTAAAGGGGAGAAGGTAAATGGGAGAAGACATATATGTGTAGAACATATATGAGTAGAAGACATAGTTTCTATAAATATTATGAAAGCTAACCATGCAGGAGAAATAGCATCAATTGAGGGGGAGTATGAGAACTCCATGCGCATCAATTGAGGGGGAGCATATGAGCTCAATCCTATTGAAACCCCTAGGTTTCTCCGAAGGTATGATTTTACGTACAAGCTTTCAATACATTTATGGAATGGTTTGTCATCTTCAAAAAGGGGGAGAATGTTGACTCAAGGTCAATTAGGTCAATGTTGACTCACGTCTAAATTGACTAAACCCTTGTTTTGATGATGACTAACCATTCCACATATTGGTGTCTAATTCTTCTACATTGAGTGATTTCAGATTAGGTTTAGACACACTCCAAATGCCCTAACTTGCGCATATCAAATTTGAGAAAAGACAAGTCAAAATAGCTACAAGAGTGCAATTTGGGATCTCTATGTAAATGACCTTAGAATGGCTTTGTAACCACTTGTAATGATTGTATGACTTGTAATTGGGCTTAGAAAAATTATTGGGACACAAAAATCCATCATTTGTATAGTCAAACGAAAATTCCAAAATACCCATAACAGGGATTTTGTCGGCCGAATTCTAAACTCGGCCGATCCATATATTCTGGAATTTTTGTTGCAATCGGCCGAGTTACAAACTCAGCCGATTCCCGTTCGGTCGAGTTTCTAGCTAGGAAACTCGGCCGATCCACTGATCGGTCCAAGATGAAAGTCGACCGATCGGCCGAGTTTCTCCAAAGGAACTCGGCCGACAGTCTAGCTTTCAGCCTTGTCTTTTAGTGGTTCGGCCGAGTTACCTTTATATAAACTCGGCCGATCAGACTGTACGAAAAAGTGCAGAAAAGTGATTCTAGCCGTTGTGGAGTTGCAACAAGTGAAAATAGATCCGTCGCAAGCCACAAAACGGCTAGTTTTCGTTCTCATGTGTTCCCAAAGGCTAAGAGGCATCCCCAGCTATAAATAGGACCCCTTGGGCTTCATTCCAAGGTTGAGCATTCATTGCAAACTCTTTGTGAGGTTCCTATTCTATAGTTGAGTGCTTCCTACAGCCTCCTCTCTCTCTCTAAGCTTAATCACTTGCTACATCCATTAGAGTGAGTAGGAAATCTGTAAGAGAGCTAGTCCCATTTGTATATCTTGTGAAGCTCTCACTTCCACAACCTCCCCATCTCTCCATTTCAATCATGAAGATGAAGGTTCTCTCTCTTGTCCAAGAGAGGTGAAGAAGAACAAGGGAAGGAGTCCCTTGGTGAAGATCAAGGTTGAAGACTTGGAGCTAGAGTGGGTAAGCCCTTGGAGAAGGCAGAAGACTCAAGCTCAAGTGGGTAAGTCCTTGGTGGAAAGCTTCTCCGAGTGAAGGTGAAGTCAAAGGCGGAAGATCCAAGAAGAGTGGGTAATTCCTGCAAGGCCGAAGACTTGTGCAAGAGTGGGTAAGTCCTTGGAGAAGGCCGAAGACTCTTGCAAAGTGGGTAAGTCCTTGGTAAGGTTGAAGACTCTTTGCATTGGATAGGTAAGTCCTTTGTGGGTCATGTGTTGTATGTCTTATTAATGAATATAAGAATGCAATTGTTTGAAGTCCTAGAGGTTGACCTCTCTAGGCAAGTGGACTGACACACTTCTAGTTTGAAGTGTGGAACCACTCTAAATAGCTTGTCTAATTGGTGCATGTTCAATCTCTCTTATCCTTGCTATGCATGATTTAGTTGCACTCAAATTACCTATTTAGCAACCTTATCTTGTCATATATTTTGAAGGTTTAATGAATTTTGTGTAAGTTCTTTCAGCTCTATTCACCCCCCCTCTAGAGCATCTAATCACCCATCTAGGATCCAACAAGTGGTATCAGAGCAGGTCTTCTCCAAGCATACTTCAACAAGTAGGAGAAGATGGGTGACTACCTAGGAGGGAGACTCTCGACCAGCCTTCCAATCTTTGATGGGAGCAACTTCCTCTACTGGAGAAGAAGACTTCAATTCTTCATCCAAGGATCAAGTCTCGAGATGTGGCAAATTGTGAACATCCCATACATTCTACCAAAGACAAACATTTAAGAATGGGATGAAGCCACCTTGATGAAAGCAACCTTAAATGCTAGAGCCATGCACATCCTTTATGCCTCCATGACCCCCACTGAGTTCAACCGGATTTCTTCTTGTGAGACAGCCTATGAGGTATGGAGAAAGCTTTGCATCACTTATGAAGGGACAGATCAAGTGAAGGAAAGCAAAGTATACATGCTCAAAGGGTTGCTTGAGAACTTCAAGATGGGAAAGGAAGAGAGCATAGCCAACATGTACTCAAGGCTCAACACCATCTTGAATGGTCTTGCTGTTCTAGGACATCCTATGTCTAGTGGAGAGATCAACTCAAAGATCCTTAGAACTCTCCCCAAGAGATGGGAATCCAAGGTGACTTCCATTAAAGAAGCAAGGTCACTTAGGGATATTCCTATTGAAGAGCTCATTGGAAATCTACAAGCACATGAAGCCACACTTGACAAGAGGGAGGAAGTAGAAAGACAAGAGGAGAAAGAACTCAAGAGAATGAAGAAAGCTGAAATCAAAGCTCAAATTAAGGCTATTGTTGGTCAAGCTTCTCCATCCTCTCAAGCTAAAGAAGATGCCATGTACTCCAAAGGTCGACTCTACAAAGGCAAGTCCTCCTCCATCCGGTGCTTCACATGTGGAAAGAAGGGTCACTACAAGGAAGATTGCCCACAAGGCAAAAAGACCCATCTTCACAAGAAGAAATGGCAATCAAGCTCAAGTGGCTCCTCCAACTCAAGCTCAAGTGAAGATTCAAGTGAAGGATCAAGCTCAAGCTCAAGTGATGAAGGAGAATGCCATTTTGCTCTTATAGCATCAACAAGTGAAGACTCAAGTGAGGTAAATCTAAACTCTCTAGATAAAGAATCTTTGATTGCTATTATTCATGATATGTGTGCCTCTCTTAAGTCTTCTAAAAAGAAAAAGAAAAAGCTTGCTAAAATTGTTGATAATTTGCATATAGAACTAGATGATCTTGAATATGCAAATTCTTGCTTGCTTATTGATAAAAATGATTGTCTTAGCCAAGTAGACTCTCTTAAACTTGAAAATGCTAGTTTACTTGATAAGATTAAATTTCTAGAAGCTCAACCTCTCATGCCTAATTCTAATGAAGAACATACTTTAATTGTTGATTCTCTCATGCATGACATTGATGTTCTTAAATCTGAAAACAAAAACAAAGATTTTGTTTTGCATGAATTAGAACTAGAAAATGCCTCATTGCTTGTAAAATCAATGGGCATGAATCTTGTTCTAGTTCTACTAATAGAGAGAATGATGTTGCTGCTCTTCATATTGATAGAGATTCTTATTTAACTAAAACTCTTTGCTTAGAAAATGATCTTCTACATGCTAGAGATAACATTAATCAATTGTCTTCTACTATTGCTTCTCTTAAGCATGATAATGATAGTTTAAGATCTTCTTTGCAAAGATTCTTAGTTGGCAAAAAGAATCTTAATCAAATCCTAGACCATACTACTAAACAAATTGGTTGACATGGTTTAGGGTATGATAGTAGTCAAGGGAACAACAAAGATAAAGTACCTCCAATATTCCATGGAAAATCCTCTAGTTCCAAGACTATGCGCACATGCAACTATTGCAATGATTTTGGTCATTATTCTTCATGTTGTCCTTTTAGGAAAGCACCCAAGAGCAATGGGATTTGGGTTGCTAAACTAACCCCTCCGGACCCAAAAACATGATTGTGGACCATTTCATCTTTCTTCTTGTAGGTACGTACAAATGGATTGATTTGAGCTATTGAATTGCAAATTGACTTGTCAATCCACATAAAAGAAGAAAGGTGAGATGTGTAGAGGGTGACAACAAGTGTAAAAGCAATGGTAAGCACAAAGGTAATGTTTTTATTGCTTATAACCATTTCTAACTTGTTTTTGTCAAGTTAGTATGCACTATACATATGGTTTTTGAGTCAAAAGTGGCATTTTGTGATTCTCTTCACACTCTTGCTCAAAAACTGTTTCTAATGCTTCTATAGTGCATTACTAACTTGCTTAGACATGTTTGGATATGGTTTGTATATTTAGCATGCCTTTGAATTTTTAAGAAATATATGTTCCCTTTGACAGCTGGTCTGTCAGTCGAGTTTTCCCTATTGAAACTCGACCGATAGGCACCAATGGGTGTTGCCAGCAGTTGTCATCGGTCGAGTTGCCAATGCACAGAACTCGACCGATAACACTGTGCATAGAATATATCTATATTTGGCACTCTCATCTAGATTTTCTCAACCAATAGCCTTATTCTTTGGCACTCTCATCTGGTACCTTTATATATGCATATTGCCATGTTCTAAATGCCTATCTTTCTTACAACTCTATCTCTCTAATTGCTCTAAATTGGTATATCTATATCGTGCAATTACTTGTTTTGAGTTGTTTTGCAGGTTTTGATGATGAACTCTTTGGATCTCTTAGTTGTGTCTTAAATTGCTTCCGTTGTGCTCTAACTTGCTACATCTATCTAGGTGTATATCTTGTTTTGATACAACCTTGAGGTTCATAGGGATAATCATCTTATGGGCACATAGAGCTACATTATATGTAGAAATTGGAGTATTTTTGGATTTTATGCAGATTTTGCTCCAGTTTCAGTTTTTGCTGCAAATATAGTGCTTTTTATGCAGAAACACCCTTCTGAGCAAGACTCATCGCTTTGCCATGAGCTCTGATGGTTTTTGGTCAAATTCCATCATCTTGAGGGTCAAAATTGTGATTTATTGTTTTTCTGCAGCACTTTATCTTGCATTTTTGGGATGTTCAAGTATATGCTTTAACTTGCTTTTCTTTCTATGCTTGGAGAAGCCCCTATCTGTGCTCTTCTACTCTCCTTAAATAACTTTTGTTATCTTCTTTCTCTTAACAAGTGGTGTTTCTTAGTTTCTTCACACCCCCACCTTTTTGAAATGACAAAGGGGGAGAAAGATATGTCTTCTTTTGACAACAGGGAGAAGGCATGTCTTACATGAAGCAAAGAAGCGTGTCCATGTAAAGGGGAGAAGGTAAATGGGAGAAGACATATATGTGTAGAACATATATGAGTAGAAGACATAGTTTCTATAAATATTATGAAAGCTAACCATGCAGGAGAAATAGCATCAATTGAGGGGGAGTATGAGAACTCCATGCGCATCAATTGAGGGGGAGCATATGAGCTCAATCCTATTGAAACCCCTAGGTTTCTCTGAAGGTATGATTTTACGTACAAGCTTTCAATACATTTATGGAATGGTTTGTCATCTTCAAAAAGGGGGAGAATGTTGACTCAAGGTCAATTAGGTCAATGTTGACTCACGTCTAAATTGACTAAACCCTTGTTTTGATGATGACTAACCATTCCACATATTGGTGTCTAATTCTTCTACATTGAGTGATTTCAGATTAGGTTTAGACACACTCCAAATGCCCTAACTTGCGCATATCAAATTGGAGAAAAGACAAGTCAAAATAGCTACAAGTGTGCAATTTGGGATCTCTATGTAAATGACCTTAGAATTGCTTTGTAACCACTTGTAATGATTGTATGACTTGTAATTAGGCTTAGAAAAATTATTGGGACACAAAAATCCATCATTTGTATAGTCAAACGAAAATTCCAAAATACCCATAACAGGGATTTTGTCGGCCGAATTCCAAACTCGGTCGATCCATATATTCTGGAATTTTTGTTGCAATCGGCCGAGTTACAAACTCAGCCGATTCCCATTCGGTCGAGTTTCTAGCTAGGAAACTCGGCCGATCCACTGATCGGTCCAAGATGAAAGTCGACCGATCGGCCGAGTTTCTCCAAAGGAACTCGGCCGACAGTCTAGCTTTCAGCCTTGTCATTTAGTGGTTCAGACGAGTTACCTTTATATAAACTCGGCCGATCAGACTGTACGAAAAAGTGCAGAAAAGTGATTCTAGCCGTTGTGGAGTTGCAACAAGTGAAAATAGATCTGTTGCAAGCCACAAAACGGCTAGTTTTCGTTCTCATGTGTTCCCAAAGGCTAAGAGGCATCCCCAGCTATAAATAGGACCCCTTGGGCTTCATTCCAAGGTTGAGCATTCATTGCAAACTCTTTGTGAGGTTCCTATTCTATAGTTGAGTGCTTCCTATAGCCTCCTCTCTCTCTCTAAGCTTAATCACTTGCTACATCCATTAGAGTGAGTAGGAAATCTGTAAGAGAGCTAGTCCCATTTGTATATCTTGTGAATCTCTCACTTCCACAACCTCCCCATCTCTCCATTTCAATAATGAAGATGAAGGTTCTCTTTCTTGTCCGAGAGAGGTGAATAAGAACAAGGGAAGGAGTCCCTTGGTGAAGATCAAGGCTGAAGACTTGGAGCTAGAGTGGGTAAGCCCTTGGAGAAGGCAGAAGACTCAAGCTCAAGTGGGTAAGTCCTTGGTGGAAAGCTTCTCCGAGTGAAGGTGAAGTCAAAGGCGGAAGATTTAAGAAGAGTGGGTAATTCCTGCAAGGCCGAAGACTTGTGCAAGAGTGGGTAAGTCCTTGGAGAAGGCCGAAGACTCTTGCAAAGTGGGTAAGTCCTTGGTAAGGTTGAAGACTCTTTGTATTGGATAGGTAAGTCCTTTATGGGTCATGTGTTGTATGTCTTATTAATGAATATAAGAATGCAATTGTTTGAAGTCCTAGAGGTTGACCTCTCTAGGCAAGTGGATTGACACACTTCTAGTTTGAAGTGTGGAACCACTCTAAATAGCTTGTCTAATTGGTGCATGTTCAATCTCTCTTATCCTTGCTATGCATGATTTAGTTGCACTCAAATTACCTATTTAGCAACCTTATCTTGTCATATATTTTGAAGGTTTAATGAATTTTGTGTAAGTGCTTTCAGCTCTATTCACCCCCTCTCTAGAGCATCTGATCACCCATCTAGGATCCAACACAAAGTTCTTCCTTGGAGGCCATGATGGAGAAATTAATCTCCATGCAGATGCAACAGAATGAAGAGTTAAGGGGCAATGACAAGCTCTTGAAGGATGTGATTGCCCAACTCTCCGCAAAAGTGGATGGCATTTCCACTCACACAAGGATGTTAGAAAACCAAATTACCCAACAAGCCTTGACACAACAAAAGAACACCCAATCCAATTCTCTTCTAATTCAACCAGAGGTGAATCCCAAGACAACAAGCAAATGCCATCACCCTAAGAAGTGGAGCTAAAATCCACAGACCTTCTCCACCCAAGGAGAAGAGTGCAGAGATCACCGATAAAGAGAAGCTTGACACCCATATGGGTGACAAAGGTAAAGGTACAATTGAAGTACCATCTTATATCAAAGAAAACGCACCATTTCCACAAAGACTTACAAACACAAAGGAGGACTCAAAGTTTAGGAAGTTTATGGATATCCTAAACAAACTCCATGTCAATCTTCCACTAGATGAAGTTATTGTAGAGATGTCGTCATATGCTAAGTTTCTTAAAGACATACTCACCAAGAGGAGGAAGGTAGAACAAGTGGAGACCGTGATGCTTTCTGAAAGAATCAGTTCTATCATTCAAAACAGACTTCCTGAGAAGTTAGATGATTTGAGAGTTTTCACTCTACCATGCAAGATCAACAACACCACGTTTGACAAGGGTCTTGTAGACCTTGGAGCTAGTATTATCCTCATCCCATCTACCCTGTGGCAAGAGCTAGATCTTGGAGATCTGAAACCTACAAAGATGACCATTGAACAGACCAATCATTCCATCAAATACCCCAAAGGTATCATGGAAGATGTGGTAGTGCAGATTGGTAAACTCTATATTCCTTGTGATTTTGTAGTGCTAAATATGGTAGAAGTTCCTTCCAACCCCATTCTTTCTGGGAGGCCCTTTTTGAGAACTGTTGGATGCCGAGTTGATGTTTGAGAAGGAAAACTCACACTCTGAGTTGGCAAAGAAGCCATGGAGTTTTCTGTATATGATGCCATGAAAGCACTGTCACATGTAGAAGAAATCTTCTTTATGGACTCTACTGATTCTGTTGTACAAGAAGATCATGATGGTGCCAATTTGATACTGAACTATTATGATGATGATGAAGGTATAAATAATGGATTTGAGAATTTTGGGAAATTTTCTATTTCTCAATCAGATGCTATTGAAGAAGACACTCCACTTGTTGATGACAAACCCAAAGAAAATGTAGTTGGGAGAAAGGTAGAACTTAAAGCTGTTCCACCAGGGTTGAGGTATGAATTTCTTGATTCCAACTCTACTTCTTTTGTAATAATCAATAATGAGTTAACCAATGAACAAGAAAATAAATTACTTACCGAATTACATTTGTATAAAGATTACATTGGTTATTCTATCGATGATTTGTAAGGCATTCATCCCTCCATTTGTATGCATAGAATAAACATAGAGGATGATGCTAAACCCACCATTGAACTACCTAGACATTTAAATCAAAATATGCTTGAGGTGGTTAAAAAGGAAATCTTTAAGTTGGTTGATGTCAATATCATTTATCCTATAAGTGACAACCCTTGGGTTAGTTCCATTCATGTAGTACCAAAGAAGGGGGGTGCAATTGTCATCAAGGGAGATAATGATGAGTTGCTTCAAACACGCATAGTCACGGGTTGGAGTATGTGTATTGATTATCAGAATTTGAACAAAGCGGCCTGAAAGGATCATTTTCCGTTGTCGTTTATCGACTTAATGCTTGAACACCTTACAAAATATTCTTATTTCTATTACTTAGATGGGTATTCTGGGTTTTTCTAGATTCCTATCTACCCTCCCAACTAAGAGAAAACCACTTTTACATGCATGTATTGGAACTTATGCTTATCGTCGCATGCTCTTTGGTCTTTGCAATGCTCCTGCGACGTTCTGGCGATGCATGATGGATATTTTTTCTGATTTCATTGAAAACATAATGGAAATTTTTATGGATGATTTTAGCATCTATGGAGATTCATTTGATCAATGTTTATGCAAACTGTCATTAGTCTTAGCCCATTGTAAAGAGGTTAACCTAGTACTAAACTGGGAGAAGTGTAATTTCATGGTATAATCCGATGTAGTCTTAGGCCATGTTGTATCTAACAAGGGTATTGAGGTTGATAGGGCCAAGATGGAAGCTATTGAGAAGATGTCTACTCCTTCTTCAGTCAAGGACATCTGTGGTTTCCTTGGTCATGCAGGGTTTTATAGAAGATTTGTTAAAGACTTCTCCAAAATTGCAATGCCATTATGTTCTTTTCTTTCAAAGGATGTTGAATTCATATCCAATGATGACTGTCGTACTGCCTTCACCAAGCTCAAAGAAGCTCTTATTTCAACCCCAATCATTCAACCACTGGACTAGAACAATCCATTTGAATTGATGTGTGATGCAAGTGACTATGCAGTGGGGGCACTTCTAGGACAAAGGAAAGATAAGAAGATTCATGCCATATACTATGTAAGCAAGACCCTAGATGAAGCACAAATCAATGACACAACCACTGAGAAGGAGTTGCTTGCTATAGTGTACGCCTTCGAACAATTCTGACAGTACTTGGTAGGATCTACGGTAATCGTGTATACAGATCATGCTACCATAAAGTATTTGATCAACAAGAAGGATATAAAACCTCATCTCATCTACTGGATACTACTTCTGCAAGAGTTTGACCTTAAAATCTGGGATAAGAAGGGGATAGAGAATAATGTTGTTGATCACCTTTCTATATTGACTACATATGTTGGAGATTATTTTCATATTGAGGATCATTTGCCTAATGAGAAGCTTTATGCATTATCGTTCACACAAGTACCATGGTTTGCACACATTGTGAACTTTCTTACTACAGGACAACTGCCGTTAGAATTGACATACCAGCAAAAGAAAAAGTTCTTCCATGACGTAAAGTTCTACTATTGGGATGAACCCTTGTTGTTAAAACATTAGAGTGATGGACTTATTCGAAGGTGTGTCGCTGAAGAAGAGATTTGCCACTATTATTTCTGAATGCCATGCCTCTCCTTATGGAGGTCACTTTGGAGGAGAGAAGATTGTAGCAAATATCCTACAGGACGATTTCTATTGGCCAACTTTATTTAAAGATGTCAATTTGTTTTTCAAAGCTTGTGATAAATGCCAAAGGACCGGAGGAATTTCTAGACGTGATGACATGCCTCTTAACTTTATCTTAGAGATTGAGGTATTTGATGTATGGGGAGTTGATAATATGGGACCATTCACATCTTCTTGTGGCTATCAATACATTCTAGTTGCTTGTGAGTACGTCACTAAATGGGTAGAGGCTATCCCAACCCAAGCACCAGATGCAAAATCCGTAGTAAAGCTATTTTCGAAAATCATCTTCCCTCGGTTTGGAGTTCCTAGAGTTGTAATCTCTGATGGAGGCACACATTTTGTTGAGAAACAATTCAACAACCTTCTATCTAAGTATGGAGTCACTCATAAAGTCTCTACGCCCTACCATCCTCAAACTTCATGGCAAGTAGAGGTCTCCAAATAGAAGCTGAAAAGCATTCTAGAAAAGACAGTTTCTAGCTCAAGGAAAGATTGGGCATTGAAGATAAATGATGCACTATGGGCATACCAGACAGCTTATAAAACTATCATAGGCACAACTCCATTTAAGCTGATATATGGTAAATCTTGTCATCTTCTGTTGGAGCCTGAACACTGTGCGCTATGGGCCATCAAGTTTTTAAACTTTGACATGAAGAAGGCTGGTGAAAAGCGACTATTACAGCTGTAAGAACTAAACGTTCTCCGGCTAGATGCTTATGAAAATACAAACACGGTGTGTTCTAATTTAGACACGACGTGTTCCCAAGCAGAAAAGGAAAGATCAAGTTATCTGGAAAAGTACACGACGTGCCTTTATTTGAACACTCCATGTACTTATCAATGAAAATGGGCATTTTGAATTTCTGAATTGGTACACGACATGTAATTTCTGCAACACAGTACTTTCTACAACACGGCATGTCTTTTATCGCAGAAATGGAGTTCTGATAAGACACACGTTGTGTCTTTATTTGTACACGCCGTGTCTTTTGACAAAAATGTAGGTTTTTAACCTAGCACACGGCCACCCCTCTGACTTACACATTCATTTGAGCCGTGTGAGACCTTAGAGTTGTCGTGTGCCCTAGCCATTTGCTTCCTTGCTTCCATGCGCCCTAGCACACCCACCTGCCACTGTCATGCCATGTTCATTGGCCGTGTCTTCCTCAACCTTGAGCAAGAACTACAGTCACCCGCCTCTGTGTTCTTCTCTTACTCACAGTGTGTCAACTTCAAGCTCAAGCAGATCTTAAGTGCTGCCGTCGTGTGCCCTAGCACAAGGTGGTCCTCTCACTGTCCAGCTCACATTGCTATCATCTTCTTCTACCTCACATTGCTTCTCACGCCACCATCATCTTCTCCGACAAGAACGTGAGTAAGAGCTCGTCATCCACATCTCCAAGCACCATCATCGATGCCAAGAAGAAGTGCTACAAATCTCCTTCATCATGCACGGTCCAATATAAAGCAAGCATTCAAGCACCGCTGTCGTTCTACTCCAATTCTTTCCCAAAAATCACTACTGTCCCATCTGTAGATATCCACAGAACTCCAGACACACGCCGTGTTCAGTTCTGCACACGCCGTGTGCATCGCTACTTCAGCTGAACTTTTGCCTCAGCCACACGACATGTCTATCCCAACACACGATGTGTGTTAGTCAGTCAGCAGCAAATATGGCACCTTTCAAGCAAACTAGCAACCGCAAGCATGGCGCCAGTTCCTCTCAAGCATCGACGTACATCTCTACCACTCAGTTTCGGGTCACCCCTGAAGAAGACCCGACGTACCAGTTCTTGATTGCAAGGAGGGTACTTCCGTCTCAGTTTGCTTATCAACAGATGATGATGACTCTGGGCTTCAAGGATGAAGTTCTCATGCGCCTGCAAGACTTGGGGTTAAGCTACATCTTCCTTATGGTATCAAACACTTACCCCTGCCTAGTCGATGAGTTTTTTACGACACTCACCACTGAGCAAGACCCATAGAAGAAGCTAGAGAGCTATGGTATTATTCATTTTAGGCTTTTGGGTTGTGCTTTTAAGCTCACATTTAGGCATATTTGTGAGTTTCTGGAGTGTCATTATGACGGAGTGATTAGTTACCCACCTATTTTCCACAATGACGAGTTTTAGTTTGAGATATCAGATGAGGAATACCATGAGGCAAATCAAGCTCGAGCATCTGCTATCCATAACCCTATCTTCTGGTACATTCACCGTCTTCTCAGTACCAGAGTGTTTTCCAAGAAGGAAACCTAAGGGGTTGTTGGGAAGCAAGATCTTTTTTTCTTATGGGGAATGATGTATGAGCATCCGATTAATGCTGCTTTCTACATTCTTACACATTTCCTAGACATTAAGAAGGTGAAGAAGAAGGACGTCAGGACATCATGTGTGGTGGTTTGATTACTTTGATTGCACATAAGCTTGATGTTGATTTGACAGGTTTAGAGGTAGCACCAGGTAGAAACCTGGTAGATATCCAGTACCTCCTTTTTGTAGGGTTACTCTCAAGAATTCTCAACAATGACACCAAGTTTCGGAAATTCTTTGATGATGAATAGTACATTGACATTCCAGATCTTGATCATAGCACCTTGGAGAACAAGGACAACTGGAAGGTCATGCTGAATACTGATGAAGAAGTTGAGGCAGTTAGAGATGCTGATGATACCAGGGCACCTCCTTCTGCTACTTTTTCTCCACCACCTCCCTCCATTAGCACTTAGATGGAGTACTCCTGGGAGATGCTTGATGTCAGGCATCTGTACGACTATGTGCAACAACAGTTTGATCACATTGATGGCCGCCTAGATCAGATGGGTATGCAGTATACTACGATGCATAACATGGTCCACCACATGGATTTGTGGCACATCTCACATGGCCACTACTCCATCCCGCAGCCATACCACCCGCCGCCACCACAACAGACTAAGTCCATCCCATAACCCACTCTGATGGATGTTCCAGAAGATGGTCTTGTCAGCCAGTTCTTTCTGAGGATGTTGGCCCCTCTTATTGATTTTCACCCATGATAGGTATCAGGTTGTTACCTCCATGAGTTCAATTGATGCAGTGAGGACACTGCAGATTTCAAGCTTAGGGGGGTGCATCCGGCTTGTAATGTAGTTTTTGTTTTCATTTTCTTTTGTCATTTGCTTTTGTTAGGCATGTCAGTCTTTTATTTCATCCTGTTTCATGTTCTATAATTCTCTTAATGGCAAGTTTAATATGAAATGAGGCTATTGCAATGAAATGAACTTTTGTACCTTATATGCTTGAACCATCTTGTACCTTGTACTTCTTTTTGCCATATGAAAGAATTAGTAAAGAACATGCATGAATCAAATGGAAAATGAAATTCCCCATGTACATGATCTTGGTTTGTAATTGTAGCTTGAACTCTCAATTTTTACATCTTTGATTGCTAAACACATTTAACGGTCTCAAATTTTAGCAAATAAACCAACTCTACAACACTATTTAGAATACAAGATACTCTTTCCAAACCCTTAGTGCATATACAATCAATTTTTCAGTGGAAAATTTGCAAAGCAATGAATGAAATCTTGTTAACTTAACTTTCTTATTGACTCTCTTGTGTTGTGCAAAAATCTCTTTTATCATTTTCTCACTTTACCCAATAAAAGATGGCAAACAACCCACATATCATGCTAGCCTAGTGTGAGTTTGATCCAGAAACGATGGTTAGGTGGTATGAAAATCAAAAGAGGGTAAAAATAACATCCCAACCGACACTCCAAGTGTGTGTAAGCCGAAATTAGCAGCCGAGTGTCAGAATCCCAAGAATCAATTATCATATCTTTTCAGAGGAGAGCTCAACTGAGATAATTAGAGTTAGCTAAGATTTCATCATTTACATCCATAATAGAAGAAAATTTTGTACTGTACATCCACTAGTTGTTTGGCTTGACTATCCAAATCCTATTTAGTGATGTTTAGTTGATTGTTTTGCTTAATTTGTGACCACCATTGCTGAACTAAAACTTCTCTATCTTGGATGTTTAAATTGAGATGATAGATATGAAAATAAACCTAATGTACATGGTTGGTTGAGTTTATTGCATATCTTCATTTCAATTAATCCATGCATGAGCTTGAATATTCCTTTATTTGTGTGGCTATGATCTTTTTTCTTGAGGACAAGAAATGGTTCAAGATTAGGGGGATTTGTTGTGTGGTTTCCACATCAACTTTTCATAGGATTTGACACACAAACTCAGTTCTTTTTATTCTCATTTAGCCTCTATTCATATTACTCTTGCCACTTTTTTTATTTTTCTTATCACATTATGTGTATCATAGATTTGCATCAAAATGATCAAATTGGAGATATCCCAACTCAAATTCATCATTATCGGGACTTCCCCATGCCTTGCAAATGTTCAGAACTTTAATTCTACTGAAACAGTAATGCACACGACGTGTCTTATTTAAGACACGACGTGCACATTTCCAGACGGCCTAATACTTCATACGCTGAAGTAAAGTACACGGCGTATCCACAAAAGACATGATGTGTACCTGGGAATTCAGAATCGAGTCTTACCTTTATGGTAACGTACACAACGTGTACTAATTCAGACATTTCGTGTACTTTACACTCAGAACAACTGTTGGAGATAGGACACACCGTGTCAAAAGAAAGACACGTCGTGTGCCTATTAGTTTCAACAATTTTTAGATACGACTCCACTCATTTTTAAAGACAATATCACTCTATGGAGCAGTTATCTTTGGTCATAATTTGAAACTCTTTCATCCAAGAGCAAGGCTAGAGCAAGGAGGGCAATTTTGGGGTGGAATAAGGTGGTTTCTTGCCAAAGAACCGCCATTCTTCCTCTTTTCTTCTCCAAAGGTGTAGCAGAGCTTCTTCACTCCACAAAGCTTCTCGGGAGGGAAGCTTGTCTGGTTTGGAGCAACTATAGGAGTGGAATTTTGTCCCCAAGTTGGAATTCTACTCTTCTTGGGTTACACCTTCGGTTCTTTTAGCTTTTCCTTCTCTAAATCATGTTGAACTCTGAAATTTCTATACATTTTCTATTGTACATCATCATGGACGAGTAGTTTCGCTTTCTTGGACATGGGAGAGTAGCTCCCATGTCATAGCATGTATGGAACATGATAATTTCATACTAAATTCTATGTTTCTTGTTTTTCCACCTTTTGAGTACCGATTTCTTCTTTTCAACATGTATGGTTGGCCATCTTATATGTATGTTTTATGCTCTTTTGCTTGATATGAGAAGATAGGTAGGAGAGTAAGAAGGTACTCTCTTGGAAACTCTTGCTTTACCACAAGAGTGGAAAATATGGAGTTGAAGAGTAGGTTTGTGATTCAAAATGAAATTCATACATGGGAATGTTGAATTGAGTTAGGATCGTTGTACTTGCACTGAGAGGTGAAGTGCAACATACTACTCTCCTTTAAAACAAGTGCTTAGTATGTTTAAATTTCGTGCCCCTATTTTATGCTATGATATGTGGGACAAATCCTAAGTCTAAGATACTTCCATATCTTAATTTTAATCTCTTTTAGTAATCCATTTACTGTTTGCTTAATTTTGAAAATTTTAGATTAATCAACCAAATCACCTTTAAAACAATCTAGATTGTTGAACCTTAGCACTGCTGCGTTTAATTGATTGCTAAAACTCCTTGTGTTTGATCTCAACTACAACTACTTCTGTATACTTGTGGACATTAGTTAGTTGAGTAAAAGATCTTTCTTACGATTGAAACTCGTTAGTGTAAAAAGCCAACATCTAGGTTACATTCATTAGTCATGTTCGGGTTACAAACCATGTATTAGAGGTCATATTCATATAACATGGATTTTGTGTATAAAACTGATATCAAACTTACATATTAGCTTCCAATTACTGATATGAGCTTACTTAGTAATTTCTAGGGTTTCTTGAGCATCTTTGTAATTATTGCACATTAATTAGGGTTATTAGTCTTGATTAGCCATATTAAGCACATTACATAATTTCATATTGAAATATCATCATATCCAACATCAAAAGGATTATAAAACATATTTTGGAGATATTGATGCATTCTCATAATTTTGGGTCTTCATTAATTATTTATTAGACATGAAAAGGCCATTTTGCATCTTACATGATAATCTTTAAATTTAAGAATTAAATAACTGATATTATGGTCTCATGTTGTTCTACTTATTTTTCTTAACATTTCGGTACCTTGTTTGAATTTTTCTGATAAACAGACTATTTACTACGACTTATAGAAGATCTGTACATTTATAAGACATTTACATTTAGTAGCGAATAGAGGGCCGCCACGTGGCCACCAGGGCTGCGGCTCCTTCTTTGCCTTACTGGGTCTGGCCAGTTTGGTTTGGGTAGAGAACCTGGTCTGCTCCTCAATTATTCTTGCTTGCGATTGCAGTCCCACGCGACAACGCTCGCGAAGAGCGTTCTCATGGCCGCTGCCGCGGAGTCCCGATCCGGAGAGACATGAGAGCAGATCCATGGCTCCTTGCAGAAAGCTAAAGGATTCATCAGCTTTGTTATCTCCTCTATAACCTACACGGCTCGTCTAAATCTTGTCCTTGTACACAGATCCGGCTGCCCACAAGCTCTCCGTCGAGGGTCCTATGTCTGCTAACTGTCGCCGCACAAGGGGCTACTGCGGTGAGGAATTGCGATCATCGAGGTTATAACGACACACTACTCTTCCACCAGCAGCTCCAATCGGGCCACCTCTACTCCTCTGGCCTCTCTGGATAGCCTCTGGAGCCTCCTCCTGGTGGCTCGGAGATCCTGCCGCCGTTGGACTAGAACGACAGAAAGAAATCGGATATGGCCTCCTATTCCTCACCTACGCCTTCCGCAACCATCTTCTCTATCTGCATCACACAGCTGACGTTATGATGCTGTACTACAAAATGCAGAATTAGTGGGGTTTACAACCCTTTCTGAAACTGAATGTGTCAGTGTGAGAACCCTTACACATTAGCGGACCGTCACACAAACTGTCTTATCCAAAAAGGGTCGCCCAAACCAATGTGTGAGGCTGATGACCCTGGCACAAAAACACTACGTGAATAAAAAAATAATATCAAAACTCAGTTCTTGTTAGGGTCAAGCTCCTTTCTACAACGGACAGTGCTACCAGATAATGATTGCATTACCATAGAAGGTTTTTCAGGTTCTGGAAAATGAGTCAATAATATTAAAATAATTAGTATCTCAATCTGGATCAGAACACACGAGTGACACAATAACAATTTCCATTGATTTCAATAAAATCCTTGTTTACAAAGAGGAGGATATAGTCTCTTGCCTCTTGGCTACAGAATTCATATTTGCAGAAAAACTATATACAAATAAAAATGCCATATTGTGACTGGCAAATTATCATAACTTCTTTGTTAAAATTAAATTATGCAAACATTATTGGATCAAGCAGCCACATCTTTCTTGGCAACGAGGTCATGCGGTGTTGTGTTTTCTATCCAAATCTCCAATATTTCAAACAACAATCGTAACATTGTACATTGTGACAGCAGCACTAGCTTGTGCTCTTTCCATCTACTGTATGTGTCCTTGAAGAATAGTGGTCACCATGTTTCCAGCAGCTCGTGATGGATAAATGTGGGAAATCAGTTCTGCTGTCATGCACAAATTAGTTATATATATTGGTTGGATTGTTTTTCTTTTTTTGAAAATAGCTCAATATCATTAAAAGAAAGCCATACAACATCTACAAGATAGACATCTCTCATCAAGTAACCAAACAGCAACTCCTTCTACTGAAAGACATAGCACAAGGCTCAGATTGGGATGTGATAGGTACGCTTCTGCACCGTCCACCTCTTGTAGTGGTTGTCTAAAACAGTTGTCTGGGATGGAATTCATCAATCTACAAGAGCCTAAGAGTACATATGGAGAGGAGTTTGCAAAGCCGCTGACAGAGAAAATCATCCTGAAGGCAACGAAAGATCACCAGACAAAGAGCTCGACCACAAAGTACCAACACAGACCTAACAAAACAACGTCCCACAAAACAGGACGAGAAAACACAACTACCAATGACGAGCACAAAGGTTACACCAACCAGGAGACCCAGGAAGGAGGCCAAACCCCAGTGATGCAGATACAGAGGAAGGACGGCTCATGCGGGTACAAATGTGGGGAGTAGAGGGTGCCGGGAACTCCACCACTCCCGACCACCACTGCGAACAGGGAGCGGAAGACCCACACGAAGCCCAAAACTCAGCTTTCTCCTCCTCTGCCTAGAGCACCAAGGGGCGCCCGAGCCCACCGTCCTCCCAAGAAGGAATCCAAGGCTCGACGCGACCAACAAACGACCACAGAAAATGCCTACAGAGACTAGAAAAGACCAAAGACACAAGCCACTAACAAAACAACCTAAAAGAACTTACCTAACCAGACCCACACCTGCCACAGACCGTCGACTCCTTGTCGTCCCCAACCAACGCCGAGCTTCGGCCTGAACCGCAGAACAAAGGGGAAAGGGAGAACAAAGCGTCGACTTCTCAGGTAACCTGTAACACGGAAACGCCCCAGCAGCCGAGCCCCATGCCCACAATCGTGAAGCTCCACGCCAAGCGCCGTACCTACAACACAGAACCGCCCCAGCAGCCGAGCCCCACGCCCACTATAGTGAAGCTCCACGCCAAGCACCATCAGGTCCAGATATAGGAGCCAGATCCGTCGCAGCCGCCGCTAGGAGATGACAGACCTGAGAAAAGCGGAGGGATCTGCCCACCACCTACCGTAGCAAATAGAAACCAGTCGAGGAAGAGGCCTGGGGGGAGACGGGTGGCGATCACTGGCATCCGGACCCTCTCCCCGAAGCCAGTGTGCCGCAATAGAGAGAACCCTAGCCGCTGACGGGAAGCCGGTGCCACAGTAAACTTCTATAATCTGTTGCCGCTGACACATCTGAGACTTTATGTTGTAACATTGTAAATTGCAATAATCAGCAATACACCAAGTCACATATAAGGCACATTATTTTTGTAGAAAGAATGGAAAGCCCCAGAAAGAGTAAAATAGAGGCTTTGGGAGCAAGCTAACACATGCAAGTACCAACCAGGCCTAATAAACATTGACAACAAACTAAGGATTTTTTAACAGAAATTCTGATTTGAACTTAATAAATATCTTTACACCTGCTAGGATATTTATAGATAATGAAAATTTATGACAAATCTAGTGCTATAGAAATATAACAAGGTATAAAAAGACATTTATTAGCAATAACTATCTTGCTACTAGGACTCAAAGATAGAGACACCACCCTACATGTTAACAAAGAAGATTAGAAGCATATCAAACACTCAAGCAATCGATGGATTATCCAAGGATTATGAAGGCCAAACAAGCAGCAAGTAATGTACAACATACATCATGTGCAGTTACATGCTTATTTCCCCACGCCTAGCATGTGAGAAAACAAAGACATCATTTAAATATAAATAAAACCATAAATGATCGACAAGCACTAGGAATGACAAACAAGCAACAAGTAGAAAAGCATACAACATGTACATTTGTAGACATATTTCCTCATGTCTTGCATATGGGAGAACAAAGCTAAATATAACCAGAACATATTGACAGGTAAACATGTTTTCTCTGTAAAATAATAATGCTCTATGTAGGTGACATAAAAGTAAAGAGGAGTAAAATTTCACACTTGGCGGTTAGAAGCTTCAACTAAGATAGTTACAGTCACTTTACATTTTCCTCCTTTATCATATGCTACTGGGAACCACGTATGAAAGGTGTTCAAATGAGGATTACTAACTCAGAACGAGCTCGATGTTGTGACAACTTGATGCGCCTAAGGCTAGAGTGTCACACATCACCCGACTGGACTCGGATAGATGCAACACTCAAGGCCAAAGGCCAAACTTTTGATATTTATAATCTTCTAGACTAACACTACAACTAGACTCCAATATATCACACGCAAGCGCATGAGATCATATTGTAGTATAGAAGAGTGGCAAGTGAGGGGTGGAACCATGAAGGAGTGGGCACTAGAGTTTAATTCACTTAGCTATGTTCCTAGAGCGGAGATTAGGGTTTTTAGGGTTTGTTGGTTGGTTGTGGTTTGATTAAGTAAAGGTTCATGCAAGAAAGTAAGGGGAGAGAACAAGGCAATTAAACCCTATGTTGATCCTAAACAAGCAATGCTAGGTGATTAGATGACTAGAGACTAAACAAGAGTAAGGCTACACTATTTTAGCAAACTAAGTTATACTAAGAAATCAAGAGGACAAGTCTAGAAATGAGCTACACTAGAAAGGTACATTTAACTCTAGAACGAGCAATAACCTAAATTATCACCAATTATCAAGAACTAAGCTGCCAAGCTTACAAGAGCACTAGCTACACCTAAACAAGAATCAATTACCAAAAATGAGGCAAGAGCTAGCAAAAGACTAAAGTAAGTAACTGAAATAGCATGGAAGAACTAGGTAGATAAGAAGGGGTTTCAAGAAATGCTTGTGATAGGTGGGGCATTTGGGGAAATGATAATAGATATTAGTTGGGGGAAACATCATAGGCAAACTGAATCATTCATTCTAGGTTACCAAACCAAACAACTAGCCATATGCAATTGAAATACCCTACACTATTTTCAGCCATGGATAGCATAAGATGTGTGAAGGGCAACTACACCCTTACACACCCTATCTAGCCTTACGAGGCTCAATTGGATCAAGATGTAGGTGTAATTACAATTGGATTCATTAATCTAGGTTTCTAGGGTAAGGGTTAGTAGTGCAATTGAGGGCCAAAGGTAGTAGGGAATGAAGATGAGGGTGTTTCACCTCATGGCATTCCTTATCTAGCTTTTAGGAAGCCCTAGTCAATTGCCCTAATCACTCTTACACTATCTACTTAGATCTCACCCTCAGGAATAGAGGGAAGGATTCATGTATGGGTAGATAGGAGGTGTCACGGAACTGGAAACCCAGTCCCATGAACCAAACGTATACCAAAGGCGAAATGCGGAAGCGTAAAGCTTAGCACACATGAACAGATAACAAGATAAAGGCACCAACATAATCTCAACAATCAATAAGAAATATTAAGAAACATCTTTATATTACATGATTTGAATTACATATTTCGAGAGTCACTTTGTACAAGTCTGCTCATGTATACTATATCTGGATCTTACAACAAGTACACCTAGCATAGCTCACCAAGCCCATCAACCTTCTAGCCATCTCTGAACCTAAAAACAACATACGAGAAATGGGTCAACACACGAGGTGTTGAGTATGGGCAAAAAGATACACATATATAAGCTTTGCATAATTTTGAAAAGATTTCAAGATTAAACGAACAAGAATAAACATGTTAATTGTTTAACAAATGCAAAACCATATTTTATGTCATTTCACTCCATTATACCAACAATATCAAACATGTTTAAGGCCTTTGACCATCTTCCCGTCGGAAGGGTCCGTAAGGATGCTCAAGCTTAGCTAACCCTTTTATACGAGAGGGACCTCAAGGTCGTAACCAAGAGCCCTTTATCAACAATATTATAATGGAGTTCCATATATATATATGTGTTCAAGTTATAAAACATACGAAGCAAACATCGAGTATGACATATCAATACTACATGGCAATATTTGAGAAAATAGACAAACAAGCATATAATATATATCTTTTCAAGCAAGAAAGCGGTAGTCATATAACTAGATAAGGCCCATACCTGATTCGGAGATTCTTAACTTAACACATCCTTCACCATCTAGCCACATCCCAAACCTAATTAAGAACAAGATTGCATATAAACATTAGATTCTTATCATTAACCCTAATTAGGTGCATTTTAGGGTTTTGGTCAAGTTAGGTTACCAGGTTGGTTATTAGTTCATTATATGACATCGTACTGATCTAGAGGTCATCATGATGGTGTGGTTCAAGTTCCATGCCATTATGACATTCCATGCTCTTCCTATAAGCATATCATGGTTTAAGGCATTTACATGCATTCTAGGGTCAAGAGACTCACAAAAGAGAAACTAAGGTCTCAGATCATCAAGACATGAGATTCAGACAAGATGCAAGGTTATCTTAGCAAGATATAGATACATGAATCGTATTCGAGAAAATATAGCAACTTTGATCAAGATCATACATTAAAGTCCAAGGACAAGTCACATAGTGCAAATAGGAGTAACTCTTAAGCAATAAGGGTGATGAGTGTTGGCTAAATGGACATATATAAAATCCCTTTGTTTTGATTATGACAAACATTTCATTCTTATTTATCTGACGAGCTACTTGAGTGTGCAGGATGACAAACCTATAAGGGAAATTCAACAAGAAGTATTTATATTTTCATGCAAATGTAATCATTGTAAAAACTTGTACAGAAATATAATGTACAAGTACTTAGAATTGCATGTAAATCAAGCATTGGATTTTCCCTAGCTAAACACCTTAGTCATCCATTCAATAGGATCACCTATGCACACTCACACACATAATTAATGCCTAACTTGAAATCTTAAAACAGGATCTATCTCGGTCGACAAACTCCTCGACCGAGACATTCTCGGTCGACAAACTCCTCGACCGAGAAAGATCAAAATTAGCCGTTAGACACAACTGACAAGTTAGTTGGCAGATGAAAATAGACATTGATCCAGAGAGCCTGTCGGTCGACAAAGCTTCGACCGAGTAGGTGTCTCGGTCGACAAATTCTCGACCGAGACGATCTCTGACAGAAACTGCAGAGTAAAGTAATTAGCCGTTGCAAAAGCAACAAACTTGTACCTAACGGCTAGTTAAGCACTTAGAAACCCCTAGAAGTTATCTAGAACGTCCTTAAGCATACTTAGGCCATTTCTATAAATAGGACAAGCCATAGGACACTAGAACTCACTTGATACACTTGCTATACTTGAGAAAATACTTGAGCCCTCTTGTGCAATCTGTTGTGAATTGAGCATTGTGATAATTTGGCCACTTTCCTCTTAGCTCAAGCTCGTCCTATAGGCTAGATTTTCCTAACCCTAGCAATCACAAGTCCATCATCTTGGCTAGGAAAATCCAAACGCTTGATCTAGACAAATCAAGCCTTGAGCTTCAAGGATAAGTTGTATTTTCTCTTATTTCTTTCTTGTTCCTAGTATTACTTGTACTCTCCTTGCTACTCCAGGTAGGAGGCTGCGGATTGGAGAGGGTGAAGCTCTTCGTGGTGAAGAGGAGGAACTTTGGACTACTTCAGAAGGCTGTCTTGACGGGAAGCTACTTCGGGAGGAAGGCTACTTCAAGGGGGAGCTTGAAGTTACTTCAAGGAAGGCTGCTTCGAGGTTGGCAAGACTACTTCAAGTCGAAGGCTGTCCAAAGGGTGTTTGGAAAGTATTGTAAATTTTATGTAATATCCTTGAGAGGTAATAAAATTTAGTACTTTCAAAATCTCGGTTGGGTAAGCAACCGGGTAGTGGACTGACTCCTTAGTATTTGCTAAGGTGGAACCACTCTAAACACCTGTGTTCCTCTTCTTAATCTTTACTTTGGTTGTTTGATTTTAAAATTACTTTAAAATCTATATAAAACTCTATTCACCCCCCCTCTAGAGGTTTTCAATTGGTATCAGAGCAGGGCTTCAAGGAACCTTAACACGGTCTTGAAGAAATGGGTGATGGAGTGCTCAACCACCTCAACATTGAAGGAACGCTTGTTGCTAGACCTCCGACATTCGACGGGACAAACTATCAATACTGGAAGAGAAGGATGCAATTCTACTTCCAAGGAATAAATTGGGATCTTTGGAGAATGGTATCTACACCATACACACTCCCACAAGACGATTTCGCAGTATGGGATGCTAATACGGTAAAAATGGCCCAAATGAATGCAAAGGCAGTAAGCATTTTATATTGTTCCATTTCAGTAGGTGAATTTAATAGAGTATCAAACTGTGATACCGCATATGACATTTGGCATAGATTATCTATAACATATGAGGGTACTGTTCAAGTTAAAAACTCTAAAGTTAGTTTGCTTAAAACCAAGTTTGAACATTTTCGTATGGATCCAAACGAAACTATTAGTGAAATGTATTCAAAATTTTCTACTATTGTTAATGGTTTGAGTGCTTTAGGGAAACCTGTTCTTGAGGAAGATCAGGTATCAAAGATACTTCGATCTCTTCCTCCAAAGTACAAACCAAAGGTGACAGCTATTGCAGAAGCAAACGACCTCACTCGCCTCAAAATGGAGCAGCTCATCGGAAACTTAGAAGCTCATGAGGCAGACCTAGAAGAGGAAGAGAGAAGAGAACATGAGCATCAACGTGGGCCAAAGAAAGACGTGGCTCTCAAAGCATCAAAAGCTCTCTCACAAGAGAGTGAGGAATCCAGTGAAGAAGAAGGAGAAGAAGCATTGATAGTCAACGGTAAGAAATACAGAAGGTTTAAAACTAATAAAATTTCTAGTTCTTCTTCCACTCCCAGGTGCTTCGAATGTGGAAAGAAAGGACATTTCAAAAATGAATGTCCCAAAGCTAAGAAGGGAAAGAAGAGCTCACATAAGAAGAAAGAAAAAGCTTATAAAGCGGCATGGGATGAAACGAGTGAAAGTGAAAGTGGAGATGAAAATGTGGAATGTCTAATGGCAAGAGAAGACAATGAAGACTCTCAAGAGGAATGGGTAGTTGACAGTGGCTGCTCCAAACATATGATCGGAAACAAGGACGCATTTCAAACTTTTGAAGAAAAGAAAAGTGGAACGGTCACCTTTGGAGACAATGGTAAGGGCAAGATCGTTGGAATAGGTAATGTTGGAACAAATCTTGAAATCAAAAATGTTCTACTTGTTGATGGATTGCATCACAATTTAATTAGTGTAAGTCAACTATGTGATAGTGGTTATGATGTGTTATTTAACAAAACCTGTTGCAAGTTGTTGATAGAAAACACTACAAATGTCATTTATAAAGGAAATAGAGTTGGAAATCTTTATATCCTTAAACCAAACTCTATGAAATCAGTAATAGGCAAATGCTTGCTTGCAAATGAAAATACCTTACAGCTATGGCATAAAAAGCTAGGACATGCTAGTTCACACACTATTAAAAAGTTAGTGAAATATAATCTTGTTCGTGGATTACCTGCTCTGTCTTTTGATCAAGCTGAAAACTGTGAACCTTGCATAATGGGAAAGCAAACCAAAACATCTTTTAAATCAAAACATGTACTTAGTACCAGTAGATTCTTAGAATTAATTCATATGGACTTATTTGGACCAATGAGGACACAATCTATTGGTGGTAAATGATATTATTTTTGGAGCTTCAAATGATTTATTATGCACACAATTCAGTGACATTATGCAAAAAGAATTTGAAATGAGCCTTATGGGTGAATTAACATTTTTTTCTTGGTTTTCAAATTAAGCAAACGCCTGCAGGAATTTTCATAAGCCAAGAAAAATACACTAAAGAACTTTTAAAACGCTTTGGGATGGATCAATGCAAACATGCTACTACTCCTATGGCTACTTCTATCAAAATTGATAAGGATGAAAATGGGGAACCTATTGATGATTCCTTATATAGAGCTATGATTGGTAGTTTGCTATATTTAACCGCTTCTCGACCGGACATTATGTTTTCCGTTGGTCTTTGTGCTCGATTTCAATCCCAACCTATGCAATCTCATTTTCTTGCGGTCAAACGGATTCTTCGATATCTAGCTGGCACTACTTGTTTCGGTTTATGGTATCCAAAAGGACAATCCTTGGATTTTAAAGCATATACTGATGCGGATTATGCTGGTTGTCGACTTGATCGTAAAAGTACTAGTGGTGGATGTTTCTTATTAGGAAGAGCCTTAGTATCTTGGTTTAGTAAGAAACAAAATACGGTTGCCCTATCTACAACTGAAGCTGAATATATGGCAGCCGGGTCTTGTTGTGCTCAAGTACTTTATATGCAACAGGTTTTAAGCGATTATGGTTTTAAACTTTCATCTACACCTATCTTTTGTGATAACACGAGCGCCATAAACTTAGCACATAATCCTATTTTACACAGCCGGGCAAAACACATTGAAATCCGTCATCACTTCTTAAGGGATCACATATCAAAGAATCATGTTTCCCTTCATCATGTTGATACGGAAAATCAATTGGCTGATATTTTTACAAAACCACTTCCTTTAGATCAATTCAACAGCATTAGGAAGCAACTGCTTATTACTCCTTTGGAAGATGTTTTCTTTGATATCTGCGGTTCTTAACACGTATACTTGTTTAATTGTATCATTTTGGCTTTTCAATGGACATTTTCTTATTAGATTTGATGGGATATCTTATTAAGGGGGAGCTTTTATTAAAATGGTTATCTTTTTGAAATGACAAAGAGGGAGAGATATATAAAACTATAACTTAGTATTTATGACAAATTCAATCAATGAGTTTCATCAATATACTCTTGGCTTTACATTGAAAGTTGCTATATTCCCAAATGAACTGGATTTCATGTTCCATAATTCATTGGGAATAATAAGCACACATTTTATAAACAAGAGGAAAAGTTACAAATGGCAATCTAAAGGTATGACATTTATATGTTTTATAATTCCTTTATTTATATTTTGGAAATGTTTGTCATCTTCAAAAAGGGGGAGATTGTTGGCTAAATGGACATCTATAAAATCCCTTTGTTTTGATTATGACAAACATTTCATTCTTATTTATCTGACGAGCTACTTGAGTGTGCAGGATGACAAACCTATAAGGGAAATTCAACAAGAAGTATTTATATTTTCATGCAAATGTAATCATTGTAAAAACTTGTACAGAAATATAATGTACAAGTACTTAGAATCGCATGTAAATCAAGCATTGGATTTTCCCTAGATAAACACCTTAGTCATCCATTCAATAGGATCACCTATGCACACTCACACACATAATTAATGCCTAACTTGAAATCTTAAAACAGGATCTATCTCGGTCGACAAACTCCTCGACTGAGACATTCTCGGTCGACAAACTCCTCGACCGAGAAAGATCAAAATTAGCCGTTAGACACAACTGACAAGTTAGTTGGCAGATGAAAATAGACATTGATCCAGAGAGCCTGTCGGTCGACAAAGCTTCGACCGAGTAGGTGTCTCGGTCGACAAATTCTCGACCGAGACGATCTCTGATAGAAACTGCAGAGTAAAGTAATTAGCCGTTGCAAAAGCAACAAACTTGTACCTAACGGCTAGTTAAGCACTTAGAAACCCCTAGAAGTTATCTAGAACGTCCTTAAGCATACTTAGGCCATTTCTATAAATAGGACAAGCCATAGGACACTAGAACTCACTTGATACACTTGCTATACTTGAGAAAATACTTGAGCCCTCTTGTGCAATCTGTTGTGAATTGAGCATTGTGATAATTTGGCCACTTTCCTCTTAGCTCAAGCTCGTCCTATAGGCTAGATTTTCCTAACCCTAGCAATCACAAGTCCATCATCTTGGCTAGGAAAATCCAAACGCTTGATCTAGACAAATCAAGCCTTGAGCTTCAAGGATAAGTTGTATTTTCTCTTATTTCTTTCTTGTTCCTAGTATTACTTGTACTCTCCTTGCTACTCCAGGTAGGAGGCTGCGGATTGGAGAGGGTGAAGCTCTTCATGGTGAAGAGGAGGAACTTTGGACTACTTCAGAAGGCTGTCTTGACGGGAAGCTACTTCGGGAGGAAGGCTACTTCAAGGGAGAGCTTGAAGTTACTTCAAGGAAGGCTGCTTCGAGGTTGGCAAGACTACTTCAAGTCGAAGGCTGTCCAAAGGGTGTTTGGAAAGTATTGTAAATTTTATGTAATATCCTTGAGAGGTAATAAAATTTAGTACTTTCAAAATCCCGGTTGGGTAAGCAACCGGGTAGTGGACTGACTCCTTAGTATTTGCTAAGGTGGAACCACTCTAAACACCTGTGTTCCTCTTCTTAATCTTTACTTTGGTTGTTTGATTTTAAAATTACTTTAAAATCTATATAAAACTCTATTCACCCCCCCTCTAGAGGTTTTCAATGAGGACCCTCCTACAGATCAAAGATGTACTAAAGGTTTTGATTTCATGATTAGGCAGATAGATGATCATTAAAGGTTCAAGCTTTATCACTTAGGTGCATTGAATGAACTCAACATGGATAAAGTTATCATTTTCAAGAAATCAGGGGAGTAAACATTAGAATTAGGACCTGGAACCATGCCCAAATGGTAGGTCTCGGTCGAGATGATCCATTTGATATATAATTTTGCTATGTTTGGCCTTAAGATGAGGGAGTTATCATTTTTGTAAAATCTACATCAAAACTATATGGATTTCAGATTGGGTGTTACCTTCATTTATGCGATGCTCGGGACCGTCGATGGCATGTCCTTCATGGACCGCCCATGATCGAAAGGCTAAGATGGGGCGTGCCCACTCACAGCAGGAAGAAAAGGGGAGGAGAGGGCGGCGATCTGTCGCCGTTGATATCTGGTCTCGGTCAACTCTTGACCCTGATCTGATGGTCACGGGTCGTCGTCCAAACACCAGCAGGAGCCTGCGCGCGGGCCTGGTAGTGCCGCGGTGGAGGGTGGCCGGAGAAAATGGAGAAATAGAGAAAGAGACCATGAGAGGGGAAGATAGAGTGCCGATTGGGTTCGTGGGGGCAAACCGAAGTTGATGGCACGATTTGTTTGATAGTTTGTGCTAGGGTTGGGGTTCCCGAAGTGGCGCAAAATGGCAAGGATGGCGGCGGGTTTCCCTGGCTCCCAAGGAAATATTTCAAGTATTTGAAGGGTGAGGAAGGATCACGAACATGAGGGTAACTTACAGACCATGGAATTGGGCAAAAATAGGGACAAACGGGTGGTCTAGCATAGGGGGGTCTCGCCCAGTCCATGGGCGGATCTTCCATTTTGGGCAGAAGCTGGAAGACGACCCCAGCACCGTTGGATCAAGATCCAACAGCTGCTGGGTCGCACGATCGGGCAACTTGAGTTGGGGCTCAGAGCCCATTTCCGCATCTGACCAGCAGCCGGTTTCAAGGGGATAGAATCCCGGTTCAAGCATTGGACCGGGCCAGGGCGGGAAGGTGCCTCAGCGGCTAAATGGGCTAGGCCCAGTAGGTATAAAAAGGGGGAAAACAAGGGTTAAAAAGAGTAGATCTTAGAAAAATCATAACAAATCGTAGGAAGGTCCAAATGGTCTCAAATTTGGACCATAGCTTCATAACAGGGTCTAGAACAAGTGTGAAAAATATCAAAACAAAATATGTACGTATGATCAAGAATTTAATCAAAGGGTTCAAGGGTATAACAACACTAATATTTCATGCATATATGTGTATCATATTTGACTCAAAAAGTGGAACTTAGCTCAAAAAGGAAAATTAATGCCACACATCTCAACTTGATCACTGGTGTGACTAAAAGGAAGTATAACCATACTCACGCTATGCAATTGATATTCAATTGAGTATAAGTCACTTGAGGAGAGAGAAAGAGTACAAGATAGGAGAGAGAAAAGTCAGGTTGTCACATCCTTCCCTCCTTAAAAGGAATTTCGTCCTCGAAATTATTCCAAGATCATAGTCGAAAGTCAAAGTTCATACATGTATCCTACCATGGTCATCACGACATTCCCTACAATGGGATGCACACTAGGTTATCATCATCAAGGGCGTATTCATCTCGATCATATACATATTACTTAGTGTTCCCTCACAACGTGGAATCCTCATGGCATTAGCGTTTTCCATCACCTAGTATCCATACATTAAGGGTTTTGTTCACATATTCACATGAGACCAAGGTGTATTATCAGAATCTATGTTTATCAATTCTCAAGAGGACATATTCATGGTCAAGACTATCATCAAGTGTGTATCTCATCTTTACTTTAGATTTCTACAAAGTCTAATCAATTATGTTCCTTTTATCATTTTGAATCTAAAATTAGACAATTTAATCATCATTTTTATTTAAGTTATGACCCCAAGATCATCAATATATCAAGTTAATCATTTTTTTTTCAATTGGGTATGATATTAGGCATGTTACCTCTAATTATTCTAGCTAAGATCTCTAGACATTATCATATCAAGTTTATGATTTCAAAGCTACATCTTTCATGTATGGTTTGATTTCATACTAGGTCTAGCTTATGAGAGTGGCTTATTGTGCATCTTCAAGTTTTTAAACATAAGTGAGATATTTCATGTATTCAAGCATCATTCCAGGAACAACATTATCATCAATGTCAAGATTTTTTTTTTTTGGATTCTCTCACTTATATCTAGAAACATCTTCACAAGCTCAAGCCACTCAAGCTAAGACATATCTTTCCAACAAGACATGTTAACCACAACCTTATACGTTTAACAAAATTTCTACCCATCTTTCCAAAAAAAACAAGGATAACCTCTAGATTCCTTTATATACAACTACTAACCCGAGTATGAGGCTCATCATGGATATCACACATCGTATACATCATCTAAGGGTCTTGGGACATCTCCCTCACCTATATATATCAAGCATCAAATATTCACTTTCCTCTTTCTCTAGGGTTAGATATTTTCATAGGAAATCTAGGGTTCAACATTTTCAAGGAAACCACACGTTAGGTCACTCAACTCATATACTTAGAAGTAGTCTAGCTAGGGACGCATCATCAAGTATTTCATCATTCATATTATTCAACATTTCAAATATTCTGGAGTTCAGGTATTCTGGAGTTCAACTCATATCAACAGGTCACCCTATTCATATGTCCCATGCTAGAGGTCTTCCTTTGTAAAGAGATTGAGGCCCGTGTTGGTCTCGAACCATATATCATATCTCCACACATACAAGACTAGGTATAAGCAAGCATGTCAACCCACTAGCTATGTTTAGCACGTCAACCAAGAGGTATGTATCGTATAAAGTGCTAGGTTTAGCTAGGGTTGCATGGTCAAACTCATCTCATATCATCAAACATACTTAACCTTCCTCGAACATCTTGGGTCTTATAAAACATCGACATCATCATCAATATCATAATCATCATCTTAGGTTTCTAGGTTACTCACATGCCTAACCTATATCATGGCTCTAGACAACTATCACTATCATCTAAACTCTCTCATCTAGACTTGATGTTACCTCTCTTTCTCCTAGGTTGCATGGAAACTCACTACCTTTCTGCTTGTGGTAACTTTTTTCATATGTACATATAATAATACTTGAAATATGTTTTCTCCAACGTTTAAACAGACGATGAAAACCACCATACTCCATTCAAATAAAACCAAAACCAAAACGAGTTACCACACTCATTAGGCAGTCTAGTATCATGACACCTTGAGAACTAGCAAGAACATAGTGCACATTTGTGTAGACATCCTAAGCACATGTCGCGAATCATGTCTAGGGAGGTAACTTACACAAGTCTACACCTAGTTCTAGAACATCTAGGTTCTAACCTAGATGCTAAGTCAACCTAATCCATAAGGATATTTCATTAAGTTTCTAGGGTTGAGATGTAAGGTGAGTTTAGTTTGTGTTTCATGTGAGCAATGCTTGGTGTAGTTATTGTTCATGCTCTGATACCATCTGTCACGGAACCGGAAACCCAGTCCCATGAACCAAATGTATACCAAAGGCGAAATGCGGAAGCGTAAACCTTAGCACACATGAACAGATAACAAGATAAAGGCACCAACATAATCTCAACAATCAACAAGATATATTAAGAAACATCTTTATATTACATGATTTGAATTACATATTTCGAGAGTCACTTTGTACAAGTCTGCTCATGTATACTATATCTGGATCTTACAACAAGTACACCTAGCATTGCTCACCAAGCCCATTAACCTTCTAGCCATCTCTGAACCTAAAAATAACATACGAGAAATGGGTCAACACACGAGGTGTTGAGTATGGGCAGAAAGATACACATATATATAAGATTTGCATAATTTTGAAAAGATTTCAAGATTAAACGAACAAGAATAAACATGTTAATTGTTTAACAAATGCGAAACCATGTTTTATGTCATTTCACTCCATTATACCAACAATATCAAACATGTTTAAGGCCTTTGACCATCTTCCCGTCGGAAGGGTCCGTAAGGGTGCTCAAGCTTAGCTAACCCTTTTATACGAGATGGACCTCAAGGTCGTAACCAAGAGCCCTTTATCAACAATATTATAATGGAGTTCCATATATATGTGTGTTCAAGTTATAAAACAGACGAAGCAAACATCGAGGATGACATATCATTACTACATGGCAATATTTGAGAAAATAGACAAACAAGCATATAATATATATCTTTTCAAGCAAGAAAGTGGTAGTCATATAACTAGATAAGGCCCATACCTGATTCGGAGATTCTTAACTTAACACATCCTTCACCATCTAGCCACATGCCAAACCTAATTAAGAACAAGATTGCATATACACATTAGATTCTTATCATTAACCCTAATTAGGTGCATTTTAGGGTTTTGGTCAAGTTAGGTTACCAGGTTGGTTATTAGTTCATTTTATGACATCGTACTGATCTAGAGGTCATCATGATGGTGTGCTTCAAGTTCCATGCCATTATGACGTTCCATGCTCTTCCTATAAGCATATCAAGGTTTAAGGCATTTACATGCATTCTAGGGTCAAGAGACTCACAAAAGAGAAACTAAGGTCTCAGATCATCAAGACATGAGATTTAGATAAGATGCAAGGTTAGCTCAGCAAGATATAGATACATGAATCGTATTTGAGAAAAATATAGCAACTTTGATCAAGATCATACATTAAAGTCCAAGGACAAGTCACATAGTGCAAATAGGAGTAACTCTTAAGCAATAAGGGTGATGAGGACCCTCCTACAGATAAAAGATGTACTAAAGGTTTTGATTTCATGATTAGGCAGATAGATGATCATTAAAGGTTCAAGCTTTATCACTTAGGTGCATTGAATGAACTCAACATGGATAAAGTTATCATTTTCAAGAGATTAGGGGAGTAAACATTAGAATTAGGACCTGGAACCATTCCCAAATGGTAGGTCTCGTCGAGATGATCCATTTGATATATAATTTTGCTATGTTTGGCCTTAAGATGAGGGAGTTATCATTTTTGTAAAATCTACATCAAAACTATATGGATTTCAGATTGGGTGTTACCTTCATTTATGCGATGCTCGGGACCGTCGATGGCATGTCCTTCATGGACCGCCCATGATCGAAAGGCTAAGATGGGGCGTTCCCACTCACAGTAGGAAGAGAAGGGGAGGAGAGGGCGGTGATCTGTGGCCGTTGATCTCTGGTCTCAGTCAACTCTTGACCCTGATCCGATGGTCACGGGTCATCGCCCAAACACCAGCAGGAGCCTGCGCGCGGGCCTGGAAGTGCTGCGGCGGAGGGTGGCCGGAGCAAATGGAGAAATAGAGAAAGAGACCACGAGAGGGGAAGATAGAGTTCCGATTGGGTTCGTGGGGGCAAACCGAAGTTGATGGCATGATTTGTTTGATAGTTGGTGCTAGGGTTGGGGTTCCCGAAGTGGCGCAAAATGGCAAGGATGGCGGCGGGTTTCCTTGGATCCCAAGGAAAGATTTTGAGTATTTGAAGGGTGAGGAAGGTTCGCGAATGTGAGGGTAACTTACAGACCAAGGAATTGGGCAAAAAGAGGGACAAACGGGTGGTCTAGCATAGGGGAGTCTCTCCCAGTCCATGGGCGGATCTTCCATTTTGGGCAGAAGCTGGAAGACGACCCCAGCACCGTTGGATCAAGATCCAACAGCTGCTGGGTCGCACGATCGGGCAACTTGAGTCGGGGCTCAGAGCCCATTTCCGCATCTGACCAGCAGCCGGTTTCAAGGGGATAGAATCCCAGTTCAAGCATTGGACCGGGCCAGGGCGGGAAGGTGCCTCAGCGGCTAAATGGGCCAGGCCCAGTAGGTATAAAAAGGGGGAAAACAAGGGTTAAAAAGAGTAGATCTTAGAAAAATCATAAAAAATCGTAGGAAGGTTCAAATGGTCTCAAATTTGGACCATAGCTTCATAACAGGGTCTAGAACAAGTGTGAAAAATATCAAAACAAAATATGTACGTATGATCAAGAATTTAATCAAAGGGTTCAAGGGTATAACAACATTAATATTTCATGCATATATGTGTATCATATTTGACTCAAAAAGTGGAACTTAGCTCAAAAAGGAAAATTAATGCCACACATCTCAACTTGATCACTGGTGTGACTAAACGGAAGTATAACCATACTCACGCTATGCAATTGATATTCAATTGAGTATAAGTCACTTGAGGAGAGAGAAAGAGTACAAGATAGGAGAGAGAAAAGTCAGGTTGTCACAGGAGGCTATCTAGGGATCCACTAATTGGACCTAGGAGCCAAGTCTAACATAACCATACAAATTCATTTTCCTCTAGAGCCCAAGGGTTTTCAAGCACAGAAAGGCATATAAACCATGATTTTCATCACAAACCATAAGAAAAAATGTTGGAAACAAGATAGAAGTAGAAAGAAACAATTATAGAACGAAATTATAGAGTTTACAAATTGTATTCCCCCAACATGGTAACAAAGTAACATTTTAAACCCAAACAGCCCACCACAAGGGACTTAGCTACTCATAATACAAGAAATAACAAAAGAAGGGGTGAGGAAGAGAGAAGTAGCCATAGGAGCTCGTGGAAGTCCCTTCTTCACCTCTTTTTTATAGAAACAGTGGCATCTCCCTCCAAGTATGGAAATGTCATGGAAATGTGGTGGAATATGGTGGAAAGTGGAATGGAAGGTGGGTAGAAGGTGGGTGGATCTCTTGAATGCTAGGAGTAGGTGGGAGTGAGTAATGGAGTGTAACCTTGTCTGGAGTGTAACCTTGTCTAACCTCTGTGCTCCAACCACCACCTATGTATATATAGGTGGTGGGGAAGCACTAGGGTAAGTAGGGGCAAGATGAGAAAAACAATGGAAAAAATGGTAGGGTTAGGTGGTCACCACGGCCGTGGTGGGGGTTAGGGAACACGGTTGTGGGCCAAGGGAATGGCTGAGGTGGGTAGGCGAGTTTCAATAGCTAACTTTGATAAGCATCCTAGGTTGTTCCCTCCTAGATTATCACTAGCTTGGACTACATTTATAAATTTATCATTTCACCAAGCACAATCAAAATCATTACTCCTTCCCATGTCTATGTCTACTTTATACTTGTTTATATAAGATAACAATTACGATTAATGAAGATAAATAAGGGAAAAAATTACTCATGTTATCTTTGAGGGGAACTTATATGCTAACTTATGTAGATTTAGTATTGGAAGTAATTTGATACAATAAGCTTGAATGATATGAATGATAAGGGGGCTAGTAACGCTCAAAACATATATTGGATTAAATTATTCATTGTGATCTATATACAAAGACTTGATACCTGGATTTTCTATTGAAGTAGGAATGTCTGATAAGAATCAAAGAGGCTTTCCTGGATAAGTCACATTGCAGTTTAAGCTGACTACCTCCAACATGTAAAGATATAATTCAATACAATGACATGCATGGCATTTCATTATTCACATTTTGTTCATGACCCCCCTCTCCTATCTTATATCACCCTCCAAGCCAACTCCGGCGAGGCAAACTTCCTCCTTCTTTCGATCGGGGCATACGACACTGTCTTGGGAGTTGAATGATTAGAAATCCATGACCAGTCAATCTAGTCATTCAAACATACCATGGTATCATTTCCCAAAGCATCGCCCCCATTCTCCCTCTTTGGCATTCCCTCATCAAAAGTTGACATAGTATCCAATGAGGTGTCATTTCACCTACTATGTGACGCATGTGATGTCCTCTTCTCATGTCCTCGGAATCCCCAAACAACAACATGACATCACCTCCACTGCAAATTCAGCTTCTCCTATCCAGATTCTTTGAGGTGTTCTTCAAACCTTGAAAGTTACCATAGTCGAGGGCACACGACCACCAAACCCCACTGCTAGAGGAATAGAAAGAGGTGGTAGGAGCCAGATACAGATACCCCCACTTTCATAAGATCGAGCTAGAAAGATAGGTCCAAGATCTTTAAGATCAAGGCCTAATATAGCCAAGATGCAACCCCTTCTCATCCCTAGCCATGCTAGTGAAGAAGCATGAAGGTAGTTGGCATCTCTGCGCTGACTATTGCCTATGCCTCCTAACTCATTCTCCAATAAAAAGAGTTGACATCAAATATTAGGCATACCAATCTAGACCCACCTAAGCAACCATCATACCCACATTTAATCATGTTCACCATTCCTTTTTCACCAACAAGGGGCTTATATGAAGATCCAACCCACTCGACGCCTCCTCAACAACTTATATACAACCCTTATCAAACCACATTACCCAAAAACTAGGTTACATAGAAGGAAGTTGGAGAGAGGAAAACCTAGGAAAATGTTATAGTCACTTGGCATGGACTGCAACATGGGAGCAACGAGTTCTAATAGGGGATGAATGGATGCATAGAGACTACCAAATATACTACGAAAAGAGCATTGACATGTCATTTAAGAAGGGAAGCAAAAAGCAACTAGTACAGTCTTGAACCACCTATCTTCGACAACGTCTCTGCAGCTCCTGGACCTTGACCCAGACTGCGACTGATTGTCATCCTCGGAGCGACCAAAGTCTCCCGCCTCTATAGATAGTCCACACAGACCACCAGAAACTCTAGTCGTTCTAGTTGAACTGACTAGAAGAAGTCGTTCCCCTCTACCAGCGTACTAGTCACCGACACACTCTCCCAAAACCAGCACAAGTGAATGAGAAAGTTGGAGAACAAATTTCAACCTACAGTCTGTGATTGGTGTTACAGTGAATGTATATCCCTTTGTCTATGATATCCTGAATGAACTCGAGGCACGGAGTTGTCATCCTGTCAACGTTCATTCATGTTTCTTGAACTAGAGAAGACTTCTAGGGAGCACGAATACGGATACAGGTATGGGTACGGGTACGGGGATACGGTAATTTTTGAAAATATAGGATACGGGTACGTCATGGATGTAACAATTTTTTTATATTTATTTAATATTTTTAAAAATAACCATTATATTTATTTAAAAATAGATGAAGACAATCAAATTTCATTCAAAAATCACAATATTTCTAAAGAAAATGGAAACCAATACCATAATATCAAACAATGGTTTAAAAGGGGTCTTTTATTCTTATTAATGTGAGACAAGTTAGAAAAAGACATAGATAATATCATATTCTAAACCTTTCACATTTCATGTATCATGCAATGTTGTGTTGTAAAGTGAGTTGTGTCATATGTGATACCAAACTATCTTCTCTCAGGGTATAGCTAGCTACTATGAAGCACGAATATAGATACAAAAATGGATACGGGTACGGGTGTGGTACAGGGATATGACAATTTTCAAAAAATATAAGATACGGGTACAACATGGATACAACCTTTTTTTAATGTTTATTTTAAAAGTTTAACAAACAATACCAATTTCATTCTCAAATCACAATACAATAGGAGTCTAGAGTTGGAAGACACATGGTTTTGGGATTTTAAGAGATCACACGAGTGGGTGCTCTCTTGGATGCTAAATGGGTTGGTTGTATCCTGGATGCATTGAGCTCATATCCTACTAATAAAAAAAAGAAATATGACTTAAGAAGTATTTGGTATGTATTAAAGAGTATCTAGGGAGTATTAGCATCAAATATGTATTAAGTAATGCTAGGACACCTATTTTGGAGTATCGATGCTTCATAGGGGGAGACATAAGGATGGGGATGCAATGATTAACTTCAAAGGAGATGAAATAGATATTGTCTAGATAGAAATCCAAAATAAATCACAATGGATTTAGTCACCAAAATAAGAAGCATGTTAACCCAACGATACTAAATTGAATCCTTTCATAGAATATGGAGGACATCAACGTGCTTAAAACTTGCACCTTAGAAGGGAAAGCATCCAAAAGTACCATGTAAAGGTGAATGAATTGGTTTGCAATAAAGAATAAACAAAAATCCAGATTACATATTGAAATTCTTTAAAAAGTGAAATCCCAAAAAACAAAGGAGATACAAACAATAAAGAAAAGAAGGAAGATTGGCATTTAGCAAGAGGAATGGTGACTAACCTTGAACTACTTCAAGGAAGAAACTATGACAAACTTGTTGTAAGCTACTACTTAACAAAGAGGGTTGAGTAATGCTAATAAAACAATGTCATGTCCAGATTTTTTTTCTAGTTTTAACTAACTGGCTATGGCTTGGAAATGACAGGATACATATTAGGAGTATCCAATATGTATCTAGGAATATCCACGGAGTATTGGTATCCAATATGTATCAGATACAAGTACAACACCTATTTTAGAGTATCTGTGCTTCATAAGAAGACTATCTGAGATATATGTGAACTCAATTTCATATATTGATTCACATGTGCATGCGAATGTTTTTCTCAGTCTCGCTTATCAAGTGGTCTGGACATCAAACTCCTTTAGGAGGGACAAATCCCATATCTATCACTCACAGTCAAAATCCCATGTGTGAAAGTCACACAATCATCATCGTTATAACAACCCATGTTTCAGGGTTGAGTTTGATGATGTCAAAGTGTACCCAATGACATTGGATTTAGTGCAGTGATATCAGGTCTAAAAATCACAATCACCACCATCAATGTGAGAGATGACTCTGACTACCATGTCATGGGAAAGAACATGAGGTATGTACTAAAGTTTTATTCCTCAATATGGAGGGCATATGGGCTTTTCACAAGGGATTCTGGGAAAAAATATTAATCATGTTTCTTGGTGATGTACGGTAAGTTATGTCTTAACATAACAAGATGATGAACTTTGAACACGACATATATCATATTTATTTTGAGTGTTTGTGCAAGGAGAGTGATTGCTCTATTCTATCTTTTAAAAGAATTTAGTTTCACCACACATCTTGAGGGAAACAAATTTCTCGTGATTGAGATAGCCAAGGAGGTCTGAGCGTAAAGTCAAACAATGGTGGCCATACATCCCATCTAACAAAAAAACTGAAAATGCTCATATTGAAGATTAAAACCAAGGTATGTCTTATATCTTCTATGAAAGGGATGATCAGAAAATAGTAAATGAGCTTTGAGGAAATCCAATTTGAGATTGTGTGTATGGAATATTGTAAAGAATTCTTCAGAAATTGGGAGAATCCAACTTGTGATAGTGTGGCTAAATCACTAGTAATTTTCTTTCAGTAAAGTCACATCATCACTAGATTTAATGGATTAAATTTGCAATAGAAAATTGAAATGAATCATACAAACAACCCAATAGTGAGCCAACACACTAAATTAATGCTATCTTCTAAAAAAGTTGATGCTACAGTTTAAAAAAAATGGATGTAGCAAGGATCGTACAGATCCTACCTATCTTAGTGTTAATTTAGACCCTAAAGTCAAATAATTCTAGCTAATTATATATTGGGGCTGATACCATTGTAGAGTCGAACAGTTAAGAGTTAGATTATTAAAAGCAACGTTGAGCAGGCTGTGTACCTGGGGGTCTTCATTGTTTATCATATGTTCTTCTAAGCACCTGAGGTAGATTTCTTCTGGATACAACAGCATCACCTCATCATTCAATCTAAGAACTAGATCATAGAATGATTAGAGGGGTTAGTACAACACTATATGATTTAAAACAATGGCACATAGATACCAATAGACATCAAATTCTCTAGTAAAGATACGAGTTAAGTGTACAACTCCAAAGCCCCTGCGTCATGCTCGCTGATCGGTCAAATCCATCCTTAGCCATTTCCCCTCAACCTTGCCTTCCATGGTCCTAACGGTGGGTCAGATCTGGATGACACACACCACCATTTATGTACATTCAGATCTGCCGCTCTTGTGAAATAGGTTCAATTGGAGGGACGTATTTACGGATTGGGGAATAAGTGATGAATTGAAGTAAGTAGGGACGTTTGGAATAGAGGACGAGGAGAACGGATAACGGGGAGAGGGGGGAACTGGAGAAGCAACTGGCATGGAGAAGGGGGAAGGTGTGAACTATGATGGCACCAAACCTGGATGGGTGATCATGTCGCTCCGGTTGCACAGTGGTTGGGGAAATATAGAACGACTACGGATGATTGTTACCTTCGAGTTCCGATTGGATGAAAAAGGCTTTTACCCTTACAAATCAGGGTCGTTCAAACAACAAAGTCAATCTCGACCGTTTATTTGTTAGTGAAGCATTCGACCGGATTCTATTTGGGCTTTTGTGCAAGGTTGACAACCCTAACACAAAGCTAAATAGGGAAATGACCCTCACACATCTTGTGGCCCCAACCGTAACACAAAGTCAGTTCTCTTATAGTATTGTGACTCCTCCTCAAGGCTCCAGGAGCTCATCACTGTTGGCTACCACGGTAGAGAAAATAGGAAAAAAATTCATCCCATCAAACTACATGAATATGAAACTCCCAACAATTTCACAACTACTAGAACTCATTTACGACCTCTGCCTGCATTGAGGAAACCCCCCACAACGCTGCTCCAGTCATCGTCTTCTCGAAGGCAAAGATGGTTTTGCCTATCTTCCTCCCATACCTTACTATGGTTCTCATCTTTTGTTTCTAAAGCCGAAAACCAACTGGGTAGTGGATATCACTGAAACGACCTAATCACTTATTAGAAACTGTTCTCGACCCATCAATGATCATGGTGGCTGGCTCTCGCACGAGCAAAACTGCCACCCCCATGTTCCCATTGAACACAGATTGAGTAAGATATCTGTATCGTTAGATTAGGACATCTTAGGGTCCTAATTTCTTCCCTAGAAAACCTATCTGTTGATTCTTCACCTAATCCATATCGGAAGCCACATAGCCATGTACATCAGCAATCTCACCTTATTTAATGACATGCCAACATTGTCTAAAACAATCTCTAACCTTTGTCATATGTACATTGAATTAGTCATTTAAACAACTTCAAACTACAAACTAATTGGAAATCATTGGCATGATCAAATATCTTTTTAGGGGCTATCATTGGATCATAAAGACAAGTACAATCCTAAATTTTAATAGTTAGCTTTATAAAACACAGAAGACAAGTATGATGACATCATCACCATACATGCATACAGTTTCAAAGGTGTATTCCAAACTCAAATTCGAAAAATAATATTATCCAATTAGGTATCCAAGAACCCCAAAAGTCACTCTATCACATCCTACACACCTTAAAAGAAATTTCGACCTCGAAATTAAGCTAAAATCCAGTCCTTGACATCATATACATCTTAAAAGAAATTTTGTCCTCAAAATTAAGCCATCGCCTTACTTCAAGGAACTTCATCTGTTTCTAGGGCACCACTCTATGTGCAACATATCCACATAGGATGCCTAGAACCATATATCCGAAGCTCTTCTAAGAGATTTTAAAAGCATTTAAGGTGAACCCCTCAACATATAACATGATGTAGATGCTTAGGATGTACATGCAACTTTACCAATTAGGATTTTTATACTAATTTCACCCAAGCATAAGATTCAAACAATAGATTATACATGACAGTGTTCACATTTAAAGATTTACATGCTCATTTTATCCTAACATCATGTTCTAACATTATGTCCCCCTTTTGGGAAGAGTTATTTATAATTAACTCAATTTTATCCATATAGATCATAACAAGGTGCTATCATCATTATGTTGTGCAATTTTTTTAATATATTCAATATATTTATTAAGCACAACCATTATCACTGTTTGGCATATATAATTAAAATGATCTCATTTTACAATTCGCACTAGGTCACAAACTTATTACTGATTTCATCACTATATTTATTAACCATATTATCTTGTCATTATTCATGTATATGATTATAAATATATTCTAGAAACTATTAAACCATCTCTAGGTTTTCCATCATGTCATATCCTCTATCATATCTCAAGATTGGGTCACACTCTTATATGTATTATACCATTGTTGTGCTAAAGAAGCTTATACAAGTGGCTTGTCAAAGATATATCAAAACTTCATCTACTCCAACTGGGGTTCTCCTGACCCATATCATGAGGGTAGTTCCATTCTCAATCTCTCTGAGCTAACTCAACTCTATCAATATCTCATATGCAAATACTTTATCTTTCCTCTCTTAGTCTAGGGTTCTCCGATTACCTCATTGGCACTGGTGATAGCCTAACAAGCTCTAGCCACATAAGCACAAACCAAAACATGATATGACATTCTCTTCATAGGTATTTATCAATGAGAGATGCTTACCCAAAACTCTCTCTATATATACACTACTAGAGTCCTACGTGGGGAACCACCAACCCAAGCATGAGATTTTGTAGAAACTAATATATTTACCTCCTCTAGAGTCTTGGGACTCTCTCTCCCTCACCCAGATGGTAGGTTCTCATATTTCCTTATTCACATATGCATATATAGTCAACTTCTCTCTGACTCTAGGGTTTGGTCCTCCCAAGGACATCTAGGGTTCAACAAGTTTACAAGAATCATGCATAACACAACTCAACTTGATCACTCATGAGTAATCTAGTTTATGACATATCATCACACATATTTCTCATAATTCTCATATCTTGGAGTTTAGGTTCTCTGACCTTATCCCTCTGGGTCTCACCCTCTTTGGAGTTAACCCTATAACTGGTCCCAATACTAGAGGTCCTCCTTTGTGAAAGATCTTGAGGCTCATGCTGACTCACAAACTTGTCTTAACTTAACATATCATATCTCATAAAAGCCTAGTTACTTGCATCATCAAAACTTATTTCAAATCCTCAAATTTGAACTTAGGTCCTCAAAGACAAACATTGATCATCATAAACCATCTTATATCATTTATATAAGACTTACAACATCATCAAAACTTATTACATATATCCTATCTATCATGTATTCTAAACAAGGATCTAGACATCTAATCTAGAACTACTCTATCATTAGACTGATGTCATTCACTTTCACTTAGGTTGCATGACCACCTCCTACTCGTACATGTATGAGGACATATTTTTGTAATACCAACATATATAATAAAATATTATATAGTTTTTCTCTGATAAAACATGTGTTAGAGAAAACTATTAAGGTTTGATCTGATTGGAATCAAAACCAAATCCAGAAAACAAATGTCTCATACATAATAGAGAGTACAATGCCATGAAAACTAGTGAAAAGGGTGAGAACATGATGTAGACTAGTGTATCTACTCTAGATAATGAGCACCATACGTCAAGGGTTTCACTTCTCTTGATCTACATAATTTCCAAATAATGCATCATCCCATCCCACTGCACTATAAGGAAAGAACACCATCTAAGGACTTGCTATTCAACAAGTACCAGTCTAGACCTAGTTCTCATACATCTATGTGCTAACCTAGAGGCTAGGTCAGATCTAGTCTTTAAAAGATGACTAATCAAACCCTGATGATTTGTATTAAAGTTAAGGTTCTTTAGTTTCAAGTTGCATAATGAGAAAATGTCAGGCTTTGCTATTGTGCATGCTTTGATACCACATGTGACATCCCCATATTTTCTCAAACTTAATCTGATGTGTGACATCCAAATTGAAACCTCAACTCAGTGATAATCCCAATTTAAACATCACACACTAGGCTAAGAAAGAGAAAATCAAAAGAAGTCAGAAGGAAACAATAGTAAGCACATGCACATGAACAATAATAAAACCATACAACACATGTTCACCATTCAACATCTAATTATATAATGAATTGTTTTTGGTCGGCGAAAAATCTGTTGCTATTAAACCAAAACATTAGGTACAAAGTGCCTCAGAAATAACAAAGAGGAGCTATGTGACTCCACGCAGGGAGAAGCACATCAGCTCCAAAACAAAGGAAACCCCAGAGAACAGACCCTAAGAGCTAGGAGAGATACTCATAGGAAGTACAAACATTTGAGAGGAATAAGGAAGATCATGAGGAACCATATAAGTACACCCACAAAGAAATCCCAGAGAAAACCCCTACTGCCCCTCTAGGGCTTAAACTCCTATAAGGATCCGACTCTGCATCTTCAAGCATCAGGACCTGGGAAGCCTAAGGAAACAAAAGGGTAGATTGATCTACCACACCAACCATCCTCCCTGGAAAGAACATGATCTACCACCTCATGTTGCAGCTCCATCTAAAAGGGTACTAATCAAACGAGCACTGCAATGTTTTCAGAACCCAAATTAACATCACCTAAATTATCAGTAAATGGCTTCCATCAGAAAAAAAGAATACTGACAGTATGCACACCCACAAAGAGTATCTACCCTTCTGATATCGACCATCACATCAAACATAGATAGACCATGAAGAAGATTCATCCAACAAAGATGGAAGTCTGATCAGAAACCAGAACAAACACCGAGAAGGTCAGAGAGATCTCATATAGACTCCGAGAATCCAAGCATAGGGATCTCTTCATTCCCATTCCTCTTGTGTTTCTTCTTTTTCTTCTTGGATCTCGGCTCCATATTCACACTGAAGGCATTCGATAGCTCATGATCATGATCATAAGAACTCACCGAAGAGCCTTCGTCTGAATTCCAAATGGGCCTTTGATGAAATTCCAAGGAGATACCTGTGTCTTGGACAAGCTGCTTCAGACATGAGGGTGTAGTAGCCGGCTTAGATAGGGATAGTTCCCAGTCCAAGTTAATTGCTCCCTCAAGATCTGTAGAAAAGCTACTCTTCATCTCCGGTTCTTCGGTCCTGCAGGTTGTATCATCTACCTTATGTTCTGATCCCAGATTAGCTCCGCGATCGTCCTCACAGTGCAGGGGGATTCAGCCTGGCAGAACGTTGAACATTTTGATGGTTGACAAGCTTCCCGGTCCTAAGCTGAAGTTGGTTGATCATCGGTTTGCTCCCTGCACCCTCAGGGCACGAAGGTTGACGATGACCGAACTGGAGACAGCCGGAACAGACCTGAGGCTTCGCCATGTAGCTCACCTTCAGATTTCTGGTCTTCCCGTCCAGTCTCACCTTTACCATCTTCGGAAACCCAATTTGCGCGGTGAGTTCCACACAAATAGTGGTGTCACTTAGACAATGAACAGAGAGACTTGTGTCCTCTAGGTCGATTGGGGTTCCGACTAGGCTAGCTATGCCACTGAGCCATCTCAAAGTCCAGTGAACTCCTGGATTTTCGATTCGGATCCATACTAGGAGCTTGGAGAAGGATAGAGGCTGGAGAAGGGACCCAGGTTCCCATTCCTGGATGATGGTTCGTGAACCATCCATCATCCATGGCGCCTCGCTTAGGATTCTTCTCCTTTCCCTCACCGTAGGCAGCTTCACCACGAATCCCTCAGTTTCTTCCGCAATAATGTCGAAAACATCACTGGGCCTCCACTGACGACGAATCCACCCATAGAGCTGACTTCGGAAGGGCTTTCTCCCTGTGAATCTGATCGAGATGAATTCCTCCCAAGACGGGAGTGGCTCATCCTCACTCGAGATGGAGAAGGTATTCACACCTTCGATGACTTCTGGCTTGATGTAGGTGACTGCGGTGATGACCTCGTAGGGTAGCCCCGGTCGGCTGACTGACAACCAATCAGGCACCTTGGACCCTTCGGGGAGACCCACACCTTCACCTTCCTTCGGCGCCTGAGTCGGGGGGTTTGAAGAGGCCACAGGTTTCGTTGAGGAAGAAGCCGCTTCTGGACTGCCGCTTCCATCCTTGGATGCTGGGATCCCCTTCGCTCCCTCGGCCGCGCTTGAGCTTTCAGGAGGAGTCGATTCCGGCTCAGTAGTTTGGATTCTCGCCTCCAAGGTAGCGCCGCCCCTAGGGTTTCCCCCTCTCCCTCGACCTCTCCCACCCCTTCTGCTTCTCCGCCCCATCTGAAAGGAGATTAAATGTCTACAATCTATAATTTGATATCCTTTATATATAATGAATTGTTATGACATTTGATAATATATATTGAACAACAAACTTTTACATATACATGTACTATTACTAAACAACATGATCTTAAGACAACAAGTCCACCTGCATCATCTCACCATACAACTCACATTATCTTGGTTCTTGAAGATCATATGCCCACAAACCTAAACAAAATATTACATGTGGTACACTTCAACACAATATTGAAAAATATTATATTGAGTACGCCTACGTGTCTTTTTATATAGCTCTCATTACTAAGCTTGGAAATAATATAAAACTAATACTTGGCAGTTATAAAGAAATATAAGAAAAAGCATATACTTGCACAAAGATATTCATTAATAAAAGGGAACACATATTTTAAGCTCATTTTCCATTATATCATCCATGCATTTACTACAGAGAGTTGAATGCATTAAAACCTTTATGATCTACTACTAAAGAGTTTGAGATCATTATACATGTGATCTACTACCAAAGAGTTTGAGATCATCAAACATGTGATCTAATACCAAAGAGCTTGAGATCACTTCCAAGTACTTTACTACCAAAGAGTTGAAGTACTTTACTTTTCAACACTTTACCACCAAAGAGTTGAAGTGCTTGTATGTAATGGAACAAATATATTATGTTTCATGTATTCATATCCATAAGTATAAAAAATCAAGTAAGATATTATATAAGAACAATTATTTCATCCAATATCATATGCCAAGTGTTTACTACACATATAATGCAAGAATACTATATAATAAGCCAAGTAAGAGGTAATGGCATAGCTTAATTAAGAGATATCCTAATTACATATTCCTCATGTCAACTCTAACCTTGGTCAACTCTGATTAAGACAAGACCACATACTAACATCAGATTGTCATCATCTTAACCATAATTATGTCCATTTTAGGGTTTACTTAACTCATTATTATATTCCCACTTTTACTTGTATTCTTATCTTACAATTAACTTACTAAATTCATTTTCTAAATTGTGGTTCATTATCCAATAATCAAGTTTCACATTATCATGTGAACATGTTAACCCTAGGTTACATTCATTAGTCATATTAGGGTTACAAACCATGTATTAGAGGTCATATTCATATAACATGGTTTTCATATATAAAACTGATATCAAACTTACATATTAGCTGCCAATTAATAATATGAGCTTACTCAATAATTTCTAGTGTTTCTTGAGCATCTTTGTAATTATTGCACATTAATTAGGGTTATTAGCCCTGATTAGCCATATTAAGCAAATTACATAATTTGATATTGAAATATCATCATATCCAACATCAAAAGGATTATAAAACATATTTTGGAGATATTGAGGCATTCTCATAATTTTAGATTTTCATTTATTATTTATTAGACATGAAAAGGCCATTTTACATCTTACATGATAATATTTATATTTAAGTATTAAATCACTAATATTATGGTCTCATGTTCTTCTACTTATTTTTCTGAACATTTCGGTATCTTGTTTGTATTTTTTTGATAAGTAGATAATTTACTATGATTTATAGAAAATCTGTACATTTATAAGACATTTACCTTTAGTAGCCAATAGAGGGCCCCAATGTGGTCACCGGGGCTGCAGCTCCTTTTTTACCTTACTAGGTCTGACCATTTTGGTCTGGGTAGAGAACCCAGTATGCTCCTCAGTTATTCTCAATTGTGATCACAGTCCTATATGACAATGCTCGCGAAGAGCGTTCTTACGGCCACCGCCATAGGGTCCAGATCCAGAGAGACATGAGAGCAGATCCATGGCTCCTTGCAGAAAGTTGAATGATTCATTATCTTTGTTATCTCCTCTATGACCTACATGGCTTGTCTATATATAGTCCTTGTATACAGATATGACCGTTCACAAGCTCTCCACTGAGGGTCCTTTTCCTGCTAACTTCCGCCGTACAAGGGGCTACTACGATGAGAAATTGTGATCATTGAGGTTAAAATGACACACTGCTCTTCCACTAGTAGCTCTGGTCGGGCCACCTCTTCTCCTATGGCCTCTTTGGATAGCCATCAGAACCTCCTCCTGGTGGCTCAGAGATCCAACTACCGTCGGATTGGAACGATAGAGAGAAATCGGCCATGGCCTCTGATTCCTCACCTACGCCTTCTGCAACCATCTTCTCTATCTGCATCACGCAACTGACCTTATGATGTTGCTATTGTGACTCCTCCTCAAGGCTCCAGGAGATTGTCGCTGTCAGCTACCATGATAGAGGAAATCAAAGAAAAACTGATCCCATCAAACTACACGAATTTGAAACTCCCAACAGTTTTACAGCTACTCCCAGAACTTATTTTCGACCTTTTCCTGCATTGAGGAACCCCCCCACAATGTTGCTCCAGTCATTGTCTTCTCTAAGGAAAAGATGGTTTTGCCTATCTTCCTCCCATACCTTCCTATGGTTCTCTTTGTTGTTTCTAAAGTAGAAAACCAACTGGGTAGTGGATATCACTAAAACAACCTAATCACTTATTAGAAACTTCTCTCGACCCACTAATGATCGTGGTGGATGGCTCTCGCATGAGCTAAACTGCCACCCCCATGTTCCCATTGAACACAGATTGAGTAAGATATATACACCATTAGATCAGGACATCTTAGGGTCCTAATTTCTTCTCTAGAAAACCTATTTGTGGCTTCTTCACTTAATGCATATCGGAAGCCACATAGCCATATACATCAACAATCCCGCCTTATTTAATGACATGCCAACATTGTCTAAAACAATCTCTAACCTTGGTCATATGTATATTAAATTAGTCATTTAAACAACTTCAAACTACAAACCAATTGGAAATCATTGGCATGATCAAATATCATTTCAGGGGCTATCATTGGATCACAAAGACTAGTACAATCCTCAATTTTCATAGTTAGCTTTATAAAACACATAATACAAGTACAATGACATCATCACCATACATGCATATAGTTTTAAAGTCGTATTCCAAACTCAAATTAAAAAAATAATATTATCCAATTAGGTATCGAAGAACCCCAAAAGTCACTCCATCACATCCTACACACCATAAAAGAAATTTCAACCTCAAAATTAAGATAAAATCTAGTCCTTCACAACACATCATACCAACATGTTCATCCAGCCCTAAACATGGTTATACTAAATTACCAAAAAAGAGTTATATTTTGAGGGTGAAATTGAGATTCTTATGCATGATAACACACTCTAAAACCTCATGTTGTTCATGATAAATAGATCATCTATCAAATATCTCAGATCCATGGATAACCATCCAAAAAACACATCAATAATTTGATCACCACAAAATCAAGTACAAAGATCTAGGGTTTTAATAGAAAGAATGGTCCTATAGATTTTACTATAAAATCCAAGCCCTAAATCATTATAATTTCCATACCATAAAGATCATTTTTTTAATAAATAGAAAAACAACATATGATCAGGTTTAAGATGCAAATGATAGATGTGGGAAAAGTTATATAACCCGCCTGATTTAGAGAAAACCAATCCCCAAAATCACAATCTCCAAGAACTCCAACCAAGCTTCAAACTTTGACCAAGGGATCACCTCAAAAGATAAGAAAACCATGATTACAAAAGAGATCAACAAAGAGAGAAAACAATCCTAGGCTGAACCAAGAAAGAAAGGAGAAAGAGAAGAAATCATCTTATCACTTGGGTCTCACTATGTCAATACATAGTCTATGACCCCTTATGATAAGAAGTTTCTCTCAAATGACCATCATGGATGGTCAACAGTATAAGGCCAAGGAGGAAGAAGAGTATGGGGATTTTAGAAGAGGGAAAACATGATTAGGGTTTAGAATCACATACCAAGAAAAAAAATCTCCAAGAACTTCAACATGCTAGATGGATCGGCCACCCAAGATTAAAGAACATATCTCCCTTGATCCCAAAGCTCCAAGGTCGTTCAAAAGGAAGGAGAAAGAGAGTAGGCTAGAAAAAGTTTCTCTCATGTGAAGGGAGGGGGTTATATACCCAAAGGAGGAGGGAAGTAAAGTTTTATGAGGTGTCAACATAATAGAATGTCAAGAGACACATTCCCTTTAAAGAAATAGCCTTATCTCCACCCACATGCATATTTCAAAATGTTAATGTTTATCCAAAAAAAGTGTTGTGATGTAGCCCTATTTTAGGACTCCATCTTGTGCCATTTTGTACTTAAATAACATCTAGACATGTTAGATTACAAGCTATTTCTCCTAATATGTTTATTATGTCAAAGGCACTTATGGATGTTCTTTGCATCATTTCCATGTACTTGGACCATGCTTAGGGTGAATGAGAGATAAGGTAAGGAGTCCTAGGGTTCCTCTACTCATGGAGGGGTCCAAAGAAGTCCCCAAAGCTCCCCCAAACTACCTTTAATGGCCAAGGATCGACATCAAGTAAAGAAATCCATGGATGATGGTGATTCAAGTTCAATTGATTATTGCAGACCCCAACACGGCCATGGGTAAACCCCTACGATCGTGTCTTTTTTGGTGAAGATTCAATGGAATCAATAGGGACATGCACCCAACATACCACGGTTGGGGCCATCAACATGGTCGTGGCCATCAACACGACTATGGCCCCCAACATGGTCGTGGCCAGAAGAGTAGAAGACGGTTGTGGCCCCCCACAATGATCGTGGGAATTTAAAACAAAGACCCCAGAATCAAAAAGGAGTAGCACTTGAATGCCCACAACCGTGGCCATCTGCCACGACTGTCTCCTTTAAAGAGCAACTCTCCCGTGCTGCTGCCCTACGATCAAGGTCCCCTCCTCCAAAACGGTCATGTTACTCAACACAGCCATGGTGCTACTCACCCAACATGACCGTGGCACTCCGCCATGGCTGTGGCCACCTCCTACTTAGCATCTTCACCACCCTTTCCACACCATTCCCATGTCCATTCCCCACGACCATCCCATACCACCCCCACCACGGCTGTGGCCCATCAACACGGTCGTGATGACCAACCAACCCTACCTATTTTTTACACTATTTTTGCCATTCTACCACCACTTACCCTAGTGCTTCCCCACCACCTATATATACATAAGTGGTGGCTGGGGCATGAAGGTTAGCTGCTCCTAGACACCATTACTCCTCTTCACCAACTCCTTGAGCATTTAGTGCATTCCCCTTGCATTTATGCTCTCCACCCACCATTTCCATCTCCATTTCACCTTGGAAACCTAGTTTTCTAGGTTTTCCTCCATAATCCCCCTTATCTTCATGCCCATTTGCACCTTTGGAGGAGAGAGGACGTCCCCAAGAAGCTAGGAGGTGAATAAGGAGGCTTCTTAATTGAGCTCCATGGAGTTTCTTCCCCTTCTTCCCCATTCTTTTGCCATTTCATTGATTATGTCTAGCTAAGCCCATAGTGGTGGGCTATTTGGGGATAAAATGTGGTTTTGATACCATGTTGTGGGAGTTTTGTCTTGTATTGTACTTATTTTTATCTATGATGATTGCTCCATGCTTTTGTCTCTTATATCATTGCCAGGCTTGTGATTTGTGCTTTTTACTATGAATTGTTTGTTTGATAGTGCTTGATGATACCATGTTTCTAGGAGATTTGAGATGCATTTGGCAATCTTAGGTATGACTCCTAGGTCCCAATAGGGGATCCCTAGCTAGTCCCCTTTGTTCCTACATGCCTACCCCCTCTCCTACTACTTGGTATGAGACCTAAGTTACTAGTATAAGTGGGATTGATGTGATTGCCTAGGGTTTTCTAAAGGCTAGAGTGGGTAGTAGCATGAGGTCATATACCCTCATATATACTCCCATATCTACCCTTGGCCCTCAATTTCTCAATACCACTTATCCTAGAAACCTAGATTTGGCTAATCCTATTAGAATTACACCTAACCCAAGTCTTCCACTAGTAGTATATGGTACATTCTAATAGAATTTGCCTTATTGTTTGGTTTGGTAATCTAGATGAAAAATGAGAACCAGGTTTGTCCAATAACCTACCCCAACTAATATTAAAGTTACATACCCAAACAGGCCGCCTACCTTAATCATATTGTTTAAAACTCAACTTGCTATATTTACTTTCTTATGCTAGTATAGTCTAGTAGTTCTTGTTTAACCTAGTCAATTGCTCAGTTTTGATAGTTAGGGTGAATCTGGATTTGTTCTTTCTTTAGTGGTTAACTTAGTTTATAAATTGCTTCTTGCTCCTCTTGTGTAGTGTAACTTACCTTTGCTCTTGCTTAGTTAGTTGGTTAACCTAGATTGTTAAACTTGCTTGTTTAAGATAACTTAGGTTGAATTCTACTTTCTCGCTCATTCACTTAGATTAATCACGCAACAAACCCCTTTTAAACCCTTCAACCCTAGACTCCACATTAGGAACGTAGCCAATGCTAACTTAGCTCTAGTGCCCCCTTTTTCCTAAGGATCGACCCCTACTCTTGCCAATCACCTATATGACAATAGTACCCCGTGCGCTTACGGGTGATCTATTTGGTTTTGTGATCGACTTTTGTTAAGGTTAATATAAATTGTGAAAGCTCCACACGTGTGTTCAAGTCCCATGGAGTGCATCTATCCACCCCTTGTTGGCTAGTGTGTATGCCATCGGGCTCGACACACCAAGCTTTCTGGTGTTGGTGACGGGGATCGAGGCGCTTGACATAGCTAGTTAGTGTAGCTTAGCCTTTCCTTTTACCCTCATCATTGCTATTCTTTAATCTTTGTTCACTTTTGCATATTTCCATTACAACTTGGTTTCTTGTTGCTTGTTTGTGTATTGTGCAGGTGGCAGGATTGCATGTGCATATCATGTAGTCACTTGCATTTTTGCCCAATTTTTCAAAATTTTTGTTCCCTTTTGTCATGCATTGCATATAATGTAGATTTTTGGTAATTTTCAAATGTTTTATCTAGGATTTTCTTGGTTTACTATTTTAAGTTCAATAATATAGGTTTAGATGTGATTGAAGGCAAATTGGCACCATTTTGGCCAATTTTTCCCAAACTTGAATGCCCTTGCCCAAATAGCATGTTATGACTTAATCTTCACTGTTTGAAATAAAAATTTTATTCCTTTGACAGATGCATGCCATTTTCTTAGATTTTATTTCTATATGGCCTTGATTGTTGACTTTTTACATGTGCACCACCTCTCTTAAGTTTGTGAACGTTTTCATTGAATCATGAAGTGAGTAAGCTACAAACACTTAAATCCTATGGAATCCCCTGATAGAACTGTGAATGTCATGTTTCTCTATCATGTGGTGTGATATCATTTGATGAAGTATTAGATTATCTTTCATGCAGGAAATCTTATGTTGAAGACTACACTAATGACCCCTCTTTAATCTGACTATTCTTTCACCATCTTCATACCTCTCTGCCTCATGAAAGGATTCCCTAGTGCACATAATCAGCCTTTGACACCTCCAAAAGTTTGGGGTGGCCATATATTTATCTCCCCACTTCACTCTATCCACCATATGCCCTATCTACACCAAGGGCAAAGAAAAGAAAAGAAAAGAAAAAGAAATCAAAAAGAAAATAAAAGGATGCTCCTATTTAAGAGCATTCAAATAAAGAAAAGATGAGTTCTTTATGTAATAGCACTCCAAAAACATTTTCGCAACCCTTTCTTCTACTTTCATACCTAATGAGATAGGAAACATCAAATCTAGCTCACTTTACCCCTTTCAACAGCCCCGAGGGTCATTTCGTGTGGTTTGAGACATAAGAGTGAGTGCATGAAAGTGAAACAATACTCCTAGTCATCTTTGATTGACACCAACATGAAACGGTTTACTCAGAATGACATGAAGGACATCTGGATAGCTTGTGTATTCTATGCTTTATATTTGAAGTTTGTATGCTCAATGCTCATTTCATGATTGGTATGTGAAAGAGGAAAGGAGAGAGGTGTAACACATGCATTTAGTCACTTCCAAGACCATGTCATCAATAATTTTCTATTGCTATGCATTTGCCATTCTTGTGTATTGAATTAAAACTGAAAAGAGAGATTAAGTTGGAGCATACTTGAGGACAAGTATGTTTCAAGTTTGGGATGGGGATGTAGCCCTATTTTAGGGCCCCATCTTGTGCTATTTTGTACTGAAATCACATCTAGACATGTTAGATTACAAGCTATTTCCCCTAATGTGTTTATTATGCCAAAGTCACTTATGGATGTTATTTGCATCATTTTCAGGTACTTGGACCATGCTTAGGGTGAATGAGAGAGAAGGAAGGAGTCCTAGGGTTCCTCTACTCATTGAGGGGTCCAAAGAAGGCCCCAAATCTCCCTTAAACTACCTTCAATGTCCAAGGATTGACATCAAGCAAAGAAATCCATCGATGATGGTGATTCAAGTTCAATTGACTGTTGTAGACCCCAACACAGCCGTGGGAAAAACCCCACGGTCATGTATTTTTTGGTGAATATTCAACATAATCAATAGGGACTTGCACCCAACTTACTACGGCGGTGGCCATCAGCGCGTCTGTGGCCCATTGAAGATACCACAACCATGGCCACCAACACGGTCGTAGCCAGCAGAGTAGAATATGGTCGTGGCCCCCCACAACGACTGTGGGAATTTCACACAAGGACCCCATAATCAACAGGGAGTTGCACTTGAATGCCCACGACTGTGGCCTTTGAATACCAACTCGCCAGTGTTGCTCCCCCACGATTAAGGTCCCCTCCTCCAAAACAAATGTGTTACTCAATACAGTCGTGGTGCTACTCACCCAACACGGTTGTGGCACTCTGCCACAACTGTGGCCACCTTCTACTTAGCATCTTCACCACCCTTTCCACACCATGCCCATGTCCATTCCCCACAACCATTCCATACCACCCCCACCACGGCCATGGTGACCAACCAACCCTACCTATTTTTTACACTATTTTCCTATTCTACCCCCACTTACCCTAGTGCTTCCCCACCACCTATATATACATAGGTGGCAGCTAGGGAACGAAGGTTAGATGCTCCTAGCCACCATTACTCCTCTCCACCCACTCCTTGAGAATTTAGTACATTCCCCTTGCATTTATGCTCTCCACCCACCATTTTCATCTCCATTTCACCTTAGAAACCTAGTTTTCTAGGTTTTCCTCCATAATCCCCCATATCTTCATGTCCATCTTCGCCTTTGGAGAAGAGAGGACATCCCTTAGTATCTAGGAGGTGAAGAAGGAGGCTTCTTCCACGAGCTCCATGGAGTTTCTTCCCCTTCTTCCCCATCTTGTTACCATTTCATTGATTATGTCTAGTTAAGCCCCTAGTGGTGGGTTGTTTGGGGATAAAATGTGACTTTGATACCATGTTGGGGGAATTTTGTCTTGTAATGAACTTATTTTTATCTATGATGATTGATCCATGCTTTTGTCTCTTATCCCATTGCCATGCTTGTTATTTGTGCTTTTTTCTATGAATTGCTTGTTTGATAGTGCTTGATGATACCATGTTTCTAGGAGATTTGGGATGCATGTGACAATGTTAGGTATGACTCCTAGGTCCCAACAGGGGATCCCTAGCTAGTACCCTTTGTTCCTACATGCCTACCCCCTCTCCTACTACTTGGTATGAGACCTAAGTTACTAGTATAAATGGGATTGATGTGATTTCCTAGGGTTTTCTAAAGGCTAGAATGGCTAGTGGCATGAGGTCATATACCCTCATCTCTACTCCCATATCTACCCTTGGCCCTCAATTTCTCAATACCACTTATCCTAGAAACCTAGATTTAGCTAATCCTATTAGAATTACACCCAACCCTAGTCTTCCACTATAGTATAGGGTACATTCTAATAGCATTTGCCTTGTTGTTTGGTTTGGTAATCTAGATGAAAAATGAGAACCAAGTTTGTCCAATAACCTACCCCAACTAATATTTAAGTTACATCCCCAAACGGCCCACCTACCTTAATCATCTTGTTTAAAACTCAACTTGCTATGTTTGCTTGCTTATGCTAGTATAGTGTAGTTCTTGCTTAACCTAATCAATTGCTCATTTTTGATAGTTAGGGTTAATCTAGATCTATTCTTCCTTTAGTGGTAAACTTAGTTTCTAAATTGGTTCTTGCTCCTCTAGTGTAGTGTAACTTACCTTTTCTCTAGCTTAGTTAGTTGGTTAACCTAGATTGTTAAACTTGCTTGTTTAAGATAACTTAGGTTCAATTCTACCTTTCTAGCTCGTTCACTTAGATTAATCACAAAACAAACCCCTTTTAAACCCTTCGACCCTAGACTCCGCATTAGGAATGTAGTCAATGCTAACATAGCTCTAGTGATTGCTCTGTCCCTAAGGATCAACCCCTACTCTTACCAAATGCCTATACTAAAATAGTACCGTGTGCGCTTGCGGGTGATCTATTTGGTTTTGTGATCGACTTTTGTTAGGGTTAATATAAATTTTAAAAGATCCACATGTGTGTTCAAGTCCCGTGGAGTGCATCTAGCCACCCCTTATTGTCTAGTGTGTACGCCACCGGGCTCGACGCACCATGTAGCAAACTCCAAGGTCAGTTACTACCTTGCTCAGTCGAGACACTTCCATCTACTTATCTAGGTTTGAAACCCTAAGTCACTATATGTACATGGTCGAGACACTAGAGGACAAAGTGCTTTGACCAACTCACCTCTAGGACATCTAGGTCAAAACCACAACATCCAAGGCATGTTTTGTAGTCGCTACCCTCCCAAAAAGTGGTGTAGGGTCACAACACTCAAACCTTAGCATAGTCACCCATATTAACTAAGCAACCCTAGAAACCCTAGAGTCACTCTAAGATATCACATCACTAATCTTTATTCCAACAAGGTGTCCCATATCATAATCTTCTCTCCCATGAGGCTAGAGAATAAGAAACATTCTCAACATGTGGGAATTTGCAAGATAACCCTCACTTATGGGTAAATTGCAATTTGGTCCAAAATAAGCACATATATAGCAAGGAGAGATCAAACATCAATCAAATGGGACCAAAATGAAAATATAAGCCTATCACATGATATTAAGACATCCCAAAAGATTAGATTAAGGTTGAAGCATCTCATAATGCAAAGTAATTACAATTAAGCATAAAGCTAGGTCGGGGGTCTTACATTGGCACTACTATTGTGGATTGTAGCGATGATCAAATATGCTCTTTCCTGTCAAACAAACAACTTTAAGCATGTGACATGGTGTATCAATTAAACATCATCAAGAAAAATATTACAACTTCACATCACTATAAATATCAAAATATCCACAAACACGTTATAGTTGAGCTAAACTAGTACAAGTCGGGGCAATAGGTGGAAAACTAGAACATGAGATAATTGTCTTTCTTACATCTGTGATCTGGAAACTTGGTCATCATAAACAATTACAAACTCAAATGATTGAGAACTGGAAAAGTAAAGCATTACATTCAGTTAATCACTAGATTTCATATTTCACCGATCCTTCATGTTATCTTAGGTGATGGTCACAAGATAAAAAAGTTCTCCTCATATTGGCTAACAAAAGGAGAAATACGGAAGATTTCAAAGGACACAAACAACAAGAAACAAATGTATCCATATCACTTATGTAAACAAGTCTGACACAATCAATTTTCTCCTAGTATAATAGGGTTGATGTGACGACAGTCGCCAAACTGACAAAAAATCGTCATTAATTAAGCAGAATTAAACATAAACAACATATTAACAAAAATCACTAAAAATTAAAACCATTTTCAAAGAGATCCATTCCAAAGAAAACTCTTACTGAAAGGTCCAAAACCTTATATACATCATTATTCACACTGTATGTATCTGGTACATCTCATCTCGAGAATAATATATAACAGTTGCTTTACCAAACTATACATGAGAAACATAAAACCTTGAGGAACATAAGCCAAAATCTCTCATTGATCATAAAACCAGCACATACTAAATCCAAGGGCCTGAGAGTACATAGACGACACATAGGACTCATATCTACAAGACATGACAGACCGTACACTCAACCTGAGTTGTCACTGCTGCCTCAACTGTTGTTCTTCCTCTACAGAAAGGTCTTCACCTCCTCGTGCACGTCCACCTAAAAATTTGGGTCCCATGGGGGTGAGACAATTGTAATTGTCCCAGTGAGAGATATAACTCTCCGCCGACCATATTATTATCACATATTAAGCATTTATAAACTGAGCAGAGGTTCTTTTTATATTAACAAGCAGGATAATTCACTATATGAATAGAATGAAGTAATATCCTTTCATAAGGAGAACATTGCATCTACCCATGGTAGATTATAATTCATCTATCTGCTTTGCAAGGAATGTAAAGAAACATAAATAACATCTATCAACTAGAATGTATAACTGTATTGTACATCAAGCAATGTTTCTCGTATTCGATCCTTAAGCAGATATACTACACAGCTGAACATATTTTACAATCACACTTATGCCCTGAGGAGATGGAGCATACCCCGGCCATCTCCAACCGACCACAAACTTCTCACAAGTCAGTACCATACAAGGTCAATGGTAGAGCCAGTTTCCATGACCTCCCTTGTCTCGGTCAGTACGAGACCACATGCAGGACATCTCGTGTCACTGCTAACAAGCCGTGCCAGGGCACATAGGCATCCTCTCTTAGAGCTACAATGTCAACTACACTCTCTTAGGGGAAACATCTACAAACAATTATCCCCAGTATGAGTCATGGTGACACAAGCACCATACTCCTAGCCACGGGCCAGTTCACCGTGCTCAACACAGAGTCTACGACCGAAGTCACACTCAAGCTAGGATAGGGCATATAGCCAAATACCCATTCATTTTGGGATCGTAAGGGAATCGGCTTACACAGTACCGTCCGTACTTACGCCCTCACATACTCAAAAGTATGCACTCCGGGTTATGCCGCGGAGCAACCCGTTTCACCATCAGCAAGTTCTAACACTGATGGATCTATGGTTAGGGCAATTTTTTATAGTTTCTAGTGATATATTATGTGCATTAGAACATTCTTTTAGCATCAAATAAGTTATCTTTATCAAACACAACAAATGCTACAAAGAAAGGTGTAATACATCTATCACGTACTTTTTCAAATCTTTAAAACGCGTGATACTTGGGATCTCAATCTCTTATCACATTACTGGGAATTCTCATCCCTTCACATCATCATTATCATGATTAATGGATCTAGGTATTCAAACCTTAGATCATCAATGAACACTATTACCACTTATCAGGTAACTATTACCTCTAGGTCCTCAGACCAAGATATACATGATACTTGTTATACAAGCATCTCACATGGCTCACAAGGCCCATTAAATATCTTGTCACCTCTCACTAGGAAATAGACTATCACATGGCTCACAAGGCTATTACACATCTTGTCACCTCTCACTAGGAAACAACTTATTCACATGGCTCACAAGGCCATCACACATCTTGTCACCTCTCACTAGGCAACGATTTATTCACATGGCTCACAAGGCCATTACACATCTTGTCACCTCTCACTAGGCAACGACTTATTCACATGGATCACAAGGCCATTACACATTATACTTGTTATACAAGTATTTAACATGCCTTACAAGGCTTATGCAATAAGAGAAATACAACCTTCCCATCATTAGGGTTAGGGTTTTCCCTTTCTTATCGATTAGGGTTTCTCTTACATATCATTACCCTTCATTAGGGTTAGGGTTTTCCATTATTAACCATTTAGGTTTTCAAGATCATATTATCAATGATCAAACCCTAATTCATTGCTCCACACATTTAGGAGAAAACATTGATATCATAAGTATTCAATCATACTTATTCATTCTCATCATTTATCATTAAATGATACATCAACACAAGGTATGAGTTCCTCTCTCATCCTTACCAGGGTATGATTACATCAGACTTTATTAACTTGGCTTAACCCTTTCTCAAAGTATGTTAGCCCACACTTATCAAAGTGCATTAAACTTATTACATCTCAATGTAACAATTGACATAACACACTTCATGTGTTACTCATCCAAGTATATTGGATTTAAGGTGCATCAAGGTACATCAACCTTGAAGTGCTAGATGTGATATATATCATGTCTTGATGTATCACTTCCCTCATCACTTTTAACTTTCTTAAGTTCATCAAATTATCTTGTATTAGGGTATTTCCCATCCTAATACTTTATGCACTAGCCCATCACATTTATTTTGTAGTGTATTGATCATAAGTCATACATTTGAATTGTCCAACCATCATAAATTGATATGGACTCATCTCAGGTTGAGACATTATTGATATAGGATTAACCATTATCAACGACTCTAGGTGTTTCACCTATCAAGGTATTATCCACACCATTACGTGGTGTGATACTCATTACTCCTAAGAGAGTCTTACTCTCACCTTTATAAGGTATCTCGGGTTAGAAATGTGCATATGTTCACCATATCGGGCTGTGAGTATATGAGCACTCACCCTATCGGGCTAGAAGTATATGAACATCATCTATACTGGGCTAGAGGTGTGTATATGTGTTACCCATGTCGTGCATGTGGTATTAAGCCATCACCATGTCAGGCTAGACATCAACTAGGGTTGTGTATCGGGCTTCCATATCGTGCAATATCATTTGCTATTCTTTACTCATATTGGGTTACCCAAATTAGGGTTTCTTGTCAACTTACAAGTATTCATTCAACCTTGTATCGTGTATGGAGTCTATACTTGACTCCCTATCGTGAAAGCATCTTATTAAAGCATCTCATGCAAGACATATCAGGCAAGTCATACCCATATCGGGTTATAACTACTTGTATTTATACTTGAACCCGATATCACTTTTACAAAGTGACACCATCTTCTTCAAGTTCTAGACCTTTGTTCTAACTGATATAATTCATGGTAACAGGTCTAAGAAACTACTATAACTCATAATTTCATCAACTATTTCAGGGAATTGCAGTATTAAAAGTATTTCACTAATTATAACAATTTAGGTGAAAAATAATAACATGGTTGAGTTCAAGTTATATAACCCACCTTAAGAACCACTTCAAAGCTTCAAGGTCCAAAGATCCATGTTCCTAAGGTTGAAGATGACTTTATCAAAGGTCCAAGGCTCGTTCACAACTCCTTCATATATAAGGAATCACCATGGATAAGCAATTGGTGAAGAAGAAAAGAAAGGTAGATCATAACCCTAATTCCATGCTTCAATTCAAGCTTGAAGACAACTATATCTTACCTTAGGGTTAAGTTTTGAGTTCCTTAGCTCCTTGGCCGACACCCTACCACTCTTGGGGGATATGGACTTCCTCTTGGCCGACACAACTTTTCTTGTGGCCGATACCCCCTCACTTGTGGCCAAAATCACTTCAATTGGTTGATATCAACTTGCTATGGGAAATATGGTCTTGCCATGGGCGATAACCCAAGGCCCATGCACGATACCACATCATCCCTTCACGATATGAGAGCTCTATGCACGATACCTTAGGGTAGGAGGGTGGTAAGGGTCGCAAAATTGCACCAAGGGGTGAAACTAGGGGTATATATACTTGTTGTTCATGAAGAAAGGCAAAAATGAGGTGTCAACATTTTGAGCTAGTAGGTGCCACGTGTCATGCATGGGTGACACATGTACATGCATGAATCAACATTTATCTCGGAATGCAAAAAGTTTGAGGATCATCTAGAGATGCAAATCCATCAATTGCTTTTCCATTTGGATAAGTCATCTAGGTTTAATCACTATTTTATGTCAAGCTGATACACTTTTTCTAAGGAAACTTGTTGGCCATCACACCTCACATCCTTGAGGTGATTTGAATTATATGGCCTTTGCCAAGAGTTCACAAAACGATATGAGGCTTTTCCTATGGCTCCTTGGCCGATAGGCACTCATATATAAGCTTTTCAACTTGATACAACTGAAGTTAAGCTTTCATATTCAACCCTTTTCTTGGTCATTTCATCACCAAGAGTACCATGTCTCATAATTGATTCAAACATGGTGTCTCATTCATTAGCTCTCCTCTAAATGATACATATAGGAAGTAGGAACACTCTAGAGGTGGTAATTTCACTACTACAGAACCAACCTTTAGTGTCGGTTATTTAAAGCCTTTAGTGTCGGTTTATAAGCGACACCTATGTGGGCGACACTAAAAGTCCACCCATTAGGCGTCGGTTCCAAAACCGACGCCCAAACTCTTCGCGCGCCACCGGAAGCGCACCATCAGGGGACAATAGGCGTCGGTTATTAGATAAGAAACCGACGCCCAAAACTTTCACGCCACAGAAAGGGCGCCATCTTGGCCACTATCAGTGTCAGTTATTTACAAATAACTGACGCCATATATTAGGAAATAGACGTCGGTTGTTACAAATAACCGACACTAGAACATTATGTGTCAGTTTTTTACTAATAACCGACGCCCAAACACGCGCCATCTTGGCCACGGCCGTGCTGTCCAGCACGGCTGTGTTGTTAAGGAATAGACGTCGGTTTATTGTAGGAAAACCGACACTATATCATTATGTGTCAGTTATTTACAAATAACCGACGCCTATTGTTTTTTTTTCCTGTCAGTCTGCAGACCTGCTGTGGCTGGTCGCAGGATGAGAAACCTGTTCAGTTCAGTTATGAACTGCAGGTTTTATGACATCCATTGATATCAGCCGACAACAGGCCGCAAACCTGCAAAATTAACAATAAAAGAGTTCCATTCATTCACACATTTATAAACATTCACACATGCTAGCAATCTGTAGTTCCATTCATTCACATTCACACATGTAGAAACATTCATATAGCAACGAACACTTTCATTCATTTTCACTCAGACACATGTAGAAACATCCAGACATGTAGAAACATTCACACATATATTATAATTCAGAAATTCATTTACAAAGTATCATTGTTTAGTCATTATTCGCTATCAGGATCCCAATTATATTTTAAAGCCCCCACTAATTGTATGGCTGTTGCCCATTCTTCGATTACTTCATTTAATTCTCCCATCGTATAGGGAGCATTAACATTTGGTAAGTCCTTTCCTGTAATGGGGTCAGCTTTAAACACCTGTAAAGAGAATGATGTATATATATAATTAATGAGCTATAAATAAGATTGATATATTTTGATCATATTATCTAATGAGACTATATAATACCTGAGCAATACATTCGATATCCAGTGCGGCATGTTTGATAATCATGTGCATATATCGCATAACATAGTATCCACATGCCCATCCGTTGTCTTGTGTAGCACACTATAAATTCAAACATACAAAATATTAACAAATACAACTAATTAAGCATTGTTCACATAAATAATATATACATATATTACAGTCGGGAACTTACGTTCACGTTCTTTCAAATTATTGGCTGGTTCTTTTTCGTGGGGACCTTTCCTCCAGCCTTTTTGTACTCCTCAAAACCCCTACATGTTAATGTAACACAGAACATTGCAATTAAATAGTAATGTAATAACATATGTTAACGGATATGAAAAATGAAATATTTCTCACCGAAATATTTCCATTTTCATTATGTGTCCAAATCTTGTATTCAATTTACCCCCCTTAGGATCTAGATAATACACAGTGAACGTCTCGGGGGCAATAACCAATAACTCCCAATGCCTACCCCTAGAGGAAAAAAGTTAAAAATTAATAACTCAAAATCCACAATAAAATGTAATTTTCTTAAGTCCAAATTATAATAAGCAAAGTAAACTTACTCTACATTGAATGGAGGAGCCATTATCACCGTCTTCTTTTTTATAGCAAAAATTGAAAAAGCCTCACAGCAGTATTGTTGAACTGATGTAGGGTCTTTAGCTACTAGACTAATCAAGGATGGAATAAAAAACCCTACATGTTCGAATCCAAAATCTACACATATGTTGTCTAAGTAGCTGCAAAATATGTATTAATTACGCATGCATTAATAAATAAGAAACCAGATCACCAGATCATACACAAGGTATATGGATGTATAAAGAATATCTCACCTTATCCATATCTCTATCACAGATGTATTTAGCCAATCATATCGAAACAACTCCAAAATATCTTGTATAAATAGTTTTGTTTCGTATGACTGACTTGTAGAATCTGAATCAGAAGAAACAGTTATAGGGGAGTTTATATCATGTTCCCCTAACCATACTGCCATACCCCTATAGTTAGGACCTAACGGGACAGGTAGGTCCTGTGGAACCCAACTAGGTAATGCAGGAGGTGGAGGTGGAGGCCTAGATGTTGTGGGTGTCTTCTTTTTAACTTGTATATATATATATATAATTTCAGATCAACTGCCAGCATATACACACACTAACAATTGAACGTAATGTAAATTTACCGCACCTTTTCAGTAAAGAAGACATACGCTTTTTCCCACAATATCACTCCGCCTACTGCCTCACTATGCGTTTCACAATCGGGGTGGGCATATGGTAGTGGAAGATCCATCCACTGGGGGAATATATGTATCGGGCTCACCCGAATCCAACCAGCTGGTACTGGAGACCCGTGACACGTTTCCCCTGGTAGGGATGGGTAAGCCGACGCCTCTGCCACGACATATTCTTTACTTTTTAGATGGCATGGCTTCAACCCCTACAAATTTTTGTGTAAAGAATGTTATATACATATATACATATCATCTTTTTCTTAAACGACTACAATTTCATATATACGTATCATCTTGAATTAAAAAACTAGTTACTATGTCATAAAAATACTTACAGTAGATGTGCTAGGTGGTGGTTCTACAAGATTACTCCCAACCTCTGCGGTAGGAGTAGGAGTAGAGTCTGCAGTAGGTATTGTCTGGTAAGTGGCAGTCTGAGATGCCTGCCACTTTTTCATTGCTTCTTTGAGTTTTTCTTCGAGTTTCCTGTCAAATAGCTTATCCACCTATACATGGATAAAAGAAACGTCAAATTATAATTTTTGAATTCTCTTTTACAGTAACATTATAAAGAAAGAATATGTTACCTCTTCTTGTGAAAGTCCCACTTTTGGGACATGTTTGCGCTGGGATGACCCAAAAAAAGATTTGATGCCCACACCAGCGCCTGCAGCCCTAACACGTCCAGGATGCTCTGGGTTACCCAGAGCAACTATCAATTCATCCTTTGTTCCCTCAGGGATGAACTTTCCTTGTTTCCTCAGCTCGTGCAGCTCCCGCTAATCGCCAAAACAAACATTTGTACTTAAGTAAACAACACAAATAATCAATATTCGAATGATTGCTGTAAGAGTTGTATTTTACCATTTTTGCAGCCGCCTCAGCAGTTGCGGCCTTAGGTATTTCTCCCTTCTTATTTTGCCTCCTAGCTATGCAGACATCATGGCGAGGCAGAGGTGTGCTACCTATGGTAGAGGACTCCTGAGTAGCAGCAGACTGAGCAGCAGTAGCCTCAGCCTGTAGTCTTTGGCGAACGCCTGCATACCCCTTTGGACCCATTGTGTGGTCATGCACATTCAGTGCACGCCTTGATCTTTGTGCCTCACTGAGGGCCTAGTTAGTGTGCAAATTAATGATTTGGTTAGTAACACTAAATGTTAATCTTGAATAAGTGAATACAACATATATTAATTAATGAGATTGACATCTAATACCTTGAATTCATCAGTTTGTCTTGAAGCGACAAACGCGTCCCATTCTTCTTTGTCCAGGAAGTTCCACTGTTCAGTGGCTGTCTTCTTCCTCTTGTCAGCTTCTTTTATGTATTCTCTGGTGAGATTTGTCCTATAGTTCCTTAGGACTCTCCCACAGCGTTGCATCACGCATTTACGATGCAGCTTTTCATCCAATTCAAATATACTCTGCAAAATAGAATTGCTATTAACTAGTATCCAAAAATTTAGTAATCTACAAAATAGAATTGCAAATTAATAATAACTCACGCATAAATCCCTCCATATTAAATCTTTCTTCTCCTTAGAAACTTTATGCCAAGAATCTAAGCGACAACCGCAAGGGCTACGAGTAACAAACCCAAGATATGAAATAAATGAATTGCGATTCACACCACATGCATTTCCTGCATTATCGAAATCCACAACAAGTTTGGGTCCATTGCCCTTTTGCGAAATTCACTTCTTCATCATAGTGATGCCCCTTCTCTTGTCAACTTTTTGGTGTTGTTGATCAAGTTCCTCAAGTGCTTCAGCTGGTACCTGTGCATCATCAACCTAAAATTTGACAAAATAATTCACATTTACAAGATATAACTATAAATGGACATATAGATATAAATATATGATATATTTTTAAAACTTACATTGTGAGGCGGCGCATTGATGTCCTCACCCTCACGGTAGTCATCAGCATGGTCATCAGGAGAATGGTCAGCCATCTGCAAATTCACATTCAAATTGTAAAGTTCACATTGTAAAGTAGTAATTCAAAGTGTAAAGCTCACATTGTAAAGTAATTCAAATTGTAAAGCTCACATTGTAAAGTAATTCAAATTGTAAAGTATCCATTCTATGATCAAAGAGAAAAACAAGTATATATTAGGACAATATTAGGCCAACAAATACATGTGATGTCATTCTTATATATAATAAATGTGTACCACCTATCCCATTCTTGAACACCTAATCTCACTAGTAAGTGTATAATGTGTATTGGGTTTTCGAGAAAATTTCGGCAGCATTTCCCCGCTGTTCTCCAAGTACATATGTACTTAGAGAACAAATGGGGAAATGCTACCAAAATTTTCTCGAAAACCCAATACACATTATACACTTACATCCTAAGTGAGATTAGGTGTTCAAGAACAGTCCCAAACCGGGGACTATCCAAGATTTACTCCTAATGAGTAAATCTTGGACGGGGTTCTAGGCTAATGAGTACATATCCACATTAAAGCTCACATTGTAAAGTTCACATTCACATTGTAAAGTAATTCAAATTGTAAAGTATCCATTCTATGATCAAAGAGAAAAATTAAGCTCACATTATAAATTAAGCTCACATTGTAAAGTTCACATATTCAGAAAAAATAAAAACGTATAAAACAAAACATATATACCTCTAATATTGCGATTTTTTATCAATTAACAATCCTTCATTGTGATCTCCGTGCACATACAAGTCATCATTAGCTTCAATATTTGTTGGTGTTGGCAACCCAACTGAGAATGGACTGGAGTCATCATACTTATCATAGTACTGTTCTTCATCTATAGGATCTTCAACGAACTATCTTTTACCATGAAGAACAACCGACCATTTATCATTTGCAGGATCATCGATATAAAATACTTGTTTCGCCTGTGATGCCAATATAAATGGTTCAGCCTTCTCACCAATCTTTTTAAAGTTCACTAAAGTGAAACCCAATTCATCCACTATAACTCCTTTGGTGTTATCAACCCAATTACATTTGAAGAGCGGGATTCTGAAATCTATGTAGTCAAATTCCCATATGTCTTCAATGACACCGTAATATGACATTTTAGCTTCACGTGGACTCTTATCCTTTGCACTTGCAAAAAACATAGTCGATGCTTGAAGGGTGACCCCACTGTTTTGGACGACACTCTTAAGACATAACAGTCAACTTTGGTTTAAAGGCGAGGCATTTGATAGTTTCAGTAATATCATCTGGTGTTTGAGATAGTTGATGTAAGACTTTATCTTCAAACCACTTAATAAAAGTCTTGTTATGCTCTCTAGCAAGCCACATTGTATTCGCTCGAGGATATTGTCTTTTGATGAAATTGGTATGTTCCTCGATATAAACGTTCACTTCATCTACGTGGTGTAAAATATACAAATGAACTTGTTCCAACTGCTCACGGCTTATTACTTTCACACGTGAACCCAAAATTCCTTTGCCAAATAGCTCGTCAATATTCTTGTCATTATCAGGAGTGTCATTACCACTGAGAATGTCATTGCAGAAATCCATAACCTCTCTTGCCACATAACCTTCAATTATACTCCCTTCAGGCCGATAGCGGTTTCGAACATCACCTTTGAAAACGCTCATGTATCGTTCAAAGGGATACATCCAATGCAAGAAAACCGGTCCCAAGATTTTCACTTCCCTAGTCAAGTGGACAACAAGATGTACCATGATATCAAAGAACGAAGGAGGAAAATACATCTCAAGCTAACATAGGGTAACAACCACTTCTCTTTGTAAATTATCGAGAGTCTCAGGGTCAATAACTTTGCTACAGAGACTGTTGAAAAAGAAACAAAGTCTGGTGATTGCAAACCTTACATGCTTCGGCAATATAGATCGAATTGCCACGGGCAATATTTGTTGCATTAGAGTGTGACAATCATGAGATTTAAGACCTATCAACTTCAAATCTTTCATTGATACCAAACTACGGATGTTGGATGAGTAACTATGTGGCACCTTAACATTTACCAAGCATTCACAAAAAGCTTTATTCTCCTTTCTAGACAACGTGTAACAAGCGGGAGGTAAGTATGTTCTTTTATTACCCATTTCACATAATTCTGTTAATTCTGACCTTATTCCCATTTCACGTAGGTCCAGTCTGGATTTGATCCCATCTTTAGTCTTACCTGGTATATTTAACAGAGTAGCAATGATGCTATCACAGACATTTTTCTCAACGTGCATTACATCGATACAATGTCTGACTGTCAAAGAACTCCAATAAGGAAGATCCCAAAATATTGACTTCTTCTTGAATGAAGAATTGTCACTCCATGTAGTACATTGTGATATCTTACCAAATTCATTGACAATGTCTTTTACTCTTTCATAAACAACCTCCCCTGGTATAGGTTAAGGTGCACTCCGTTCCTCATTCAATCCATTGAATGCTTTGCGCTTCCTACGATACGGATGGAATTTTGGAAGAAACCTTCGATGACCGAGATATACATTCTTACCGCCATATTTTAGTCTTGTTGAATCAGTGTTCTCTTCACATATAGGACACGCTTTAGCTCCTTTGACACTATATCCAGACAAATTCCCATATGCTGGAAAGTCATTAATAGTGCAAAACAACATAGGATGCAAACGAAATGTCTCTCTTTGTGAAGCATCATAGGTCATCACACCTTCACCCCAGAGTTTCTTTATGTCATCAATCAGAGGTTCAAGATAAACATCGATGTCATTTCCAGGTTGTTTAGGGCCCGATATCAACAATGACATCATTACATACTTATTTTTCATACACAGCCAGGGAGGAAGATTGTATATAACAAGCATGACTGGCCAAGTGCTATGTTGGCTGCTCAATGTCCCGTACGGATTCATTCATCCCGTCTGTACAAAGCCCAAGTCTTAGATTCCTGACTTCTTCACCAAATTCAGGGTACAATAGATCAATCCTCTTCCACTGTGGGGAATTAGACGCATGTCGTAGGATCCCATCATTATTTTTCTTAACATCTGCATGCCACCTCAAATTCTTCGCATCTATCGGATTGGCAAACAAGCGTTGAAACCGTGATATTATAGGTAGATACCACATCACCTTGGAAGGAGAACCAGTTTTGGACTCCCCCGAAGTCGTCAATTTATACCGTGACACACCACATTTTGGACAATCTTTCAAATCCGCATAATCCTTTTGAAATAATACACAATCATTCGGGCATGCGTGTATCTTCTTGGCATCCATTCCCATTGGGCACAACAATTTCTTTACCTGGTATGTTGAGATTGGAAGCTCGTTTCCTTCAGGAAGCATTTCTTTCAACAAAGACAACAATGACGTGAAGCTTTTGTCGCTCCATCTATTGTTAGCTTTCAACTTATACAATCTCAACACATTGCTAAGCTTCGTAAACTTAGTACAACCTGTGTATAACGGCATCTCAGCATCATGCACAATGTTTCTAAAAATGGGAGGTGGATCGGTGTGATCTACCCCACAACTATCCAACATCGCATCAACGATGTCTACTGGAAATGGTTCATTCACATCTACGTAATCGTAGGTAATTTCTTCTTCCACACAAGCACTTCTATCGACATCCACTGGTTTTGGGTTTGAAATCTCTCCATGCCAGTGCCATTCTGTATAGCCTTGTATAATCCCGTTGCACATGACATGAGTTTTGATTTCGTCACCAGTGTTGACTTTCAAGTGGTTACCGCAATGCCTACATGGACAGTAGAACCTATCTCCAGGTTGTTTCCTATGTTCCTCGGCAAGTCTAATAAACTGGTCAAGACCAAAAATAAACTCTGGGGTGCAGCGATTGCGAATGGACATCCATGATCTATCCATTCTATGATCAAAGAGAAAACAAGTATATATTAGGACAAGATTAGGGTCTATGGTTAACAAATACATGTGATGTCATTCTTATATATAATAAATGTGTACCACCTATCCCATTCTTGAATACCTAATCTCACTAGTAAGTGTATAATGTGTATTGGGTTTTCAAGAAAATTTCGGCAGCATTTCCCCGCTGTTCTCCAAGTACATATGTACTAATTAGAGAACAAACGGGGAAATGCTGCGGAAATTTTCTTGAAAACCCAACAAACATTATATACACTTACATCCTAAGCGAGATTAGGTGTTCAAGAACAGTCCCAAACCGGGACTATCCAAGATTTACTCCTAATGAGTAAATCTTGGATGGGTTTCTAGGCCAACAAATAATGTGTTGTCATTCTTATACCTAAAATCCTAGTTCTTCAAGTTAGGGTGATTATTGATGTCTTTAAAAGCATGATTGGCAATTTAGGGAAAAGTTCATCATTTACATTCCAAGCATGTCACATGTGTGCATTACAGTTCATCATTAAGCAAAAGAAGGGTGATTAGGATTGTCACCAAGAATATAGCTAAACTATTAAACAATGATTATAGCTAAACTATTAAACAATAGACTTGCCACACATAAAACACCCTATACAACTATAAAACAAAAAATTATTAAGTATATATGCATGATACAATAACTATTTTGCATCACATTACAACAGACTTATCATTGATACCTTACTAACTTATTGCTACATTTACATATCATCACTTGATCAAAAATTACAGCAGTACATTTAACCAAAGTATGCATTCTAAAATCTATGTCATGATTAGTTACATGTAATTTACTTGGATATACAGCAGTACCCGATTACTATGTTTTACATACAAAGTATGCATATTAAATTAACTAAGGCTTATCATAGAACATGTATATATTGTATACACAATAGAGGATTCAGCTCAGTAGAAGCACAAAATCAGTACCTAAACCCTAAAATCACACCTTTTTAGCATTTATTCTATGTACATCAATATGTGTATGAGCAGGCAGGCACCTTGAGAGAAGTAAATAAATTTAAAAAAAAAATGCCCAGCAGTAGGGCAGGTAGCTTGAGAGAAGAGGAGCAGAGGAAGAAGAAGAAGCTAGGGCGGGCACCTTGAGGAAAGAGGAGCAGCGGCCGGTCCTAGCAGCTGCCGGCGGCGAGGAGAGGAGCGGTGGAGAGGGCGGCGAGGCGAGGAGAGGAGCGGCCGGTCCTAGCTGCTACTGGCGATGGCAGAGAGGGCGGGCGGGCGGTGACAACTTCTTGCAGCGACGGCGACGACGGCGACGGGCAGGGAGGGGCGGCGGCGGCGGTAGGGAGCAGCAAGAAATCGCTGGAGGTTAGGAGGTTAGGGAAATCGATCAGGAATGAATGAAACAGGGATGAAAGGGGAAGCATCGGTCGCTGGTGAGCTATTAAGTTCACAATAGGTGTCGGTTATTTAAAAAAACCGACAACTAAACCTATAGTGTCGGTTATTTAGTTATGAACTGACACCTATACTAAGTGTCGGTTATTTAAAAAGACCGACAACTGAACCTATAGTGTCGGTTATTTAGTTATGAACCGACGCCATATGTAAAATTTTGGAGCCAAATTTTTCACTGGAATTTTGGGTTTGGCGGTTGAGTTTAGGTGTCGGTGGTTTATTAATTAACCGACACCTATCAAAAGCGGTACCCGTGTCTGGGCTCCCTAAGCAGATTGGATGTCGGTTTATGTTATCAACCGACATTGTAGACATTAGGTGTCGGTTTTTGTAAACAACTGACACCTTGAAAAGTGGCTTTATAAGCCATTTCTGTAGTAGTGTTTGCATATCAACCCCACATTTTGGGTAAATTACAATTTGTACCAAAATTGGTGCACAAGGTACCAACATTGTTCAAACAAGTTCAAACTTGGAATTTAGGCTTTCCACAAGCCACCACCTTGCATCATTCTCTCAATAATGACACTAAAACACATAAGGCATGTTCAATATGTGACATTTTTCATTATAGCCCCTCAATTTGGGTAAATTGCACTTTGGTCCAAAACAAAGGAAAATTGCTCAAACAACATTCAATCGGGACCAAACTTGTAACATGAGTGTGTCACATGATAAAAAAGCACCTTAGAGGATTATATTAAAGTTCTAATCAACTTAATTATCCAAAACAAATAGGGTTACCTCATAACCTAAGTCAGGGTCATTACAGTTGATAAAACTACTAAAGCAACAATGTGTCTGCATAAGACAAGGTTGTGTGCCCACAGAGAACTACGTGAAGAATAAGGGAACCAATTATAATTAGATTTGATGGTTCTAGAAACAAATACAGAGAACAAACTCGTTGCTTAACAAGTCTACTATGCCAGTGAGGTTCAGACAAATCTAAAACACAAAACCGTAATGCAAGAATACCTAGAAACCATGAAACAAGTACATCATGTCTAAAAGTAGAGAGAGGAAAACTAGAAAGCAACAATGAGATGACTTAACCAAGATCTATCAAAAGTTGTAAGAGATAAACTGAGGCAAAAATGGTGCATGACAAAGCCCGATGACCATCTGCATACCCAATGAGGTTGATGAGTTCGTGATGTGTGCACAAATTGTCATTATTTGGATATCTAATTTTGTTGTTTTCGTTGTCATTTGTGCTCAATTGAATATATTTTACACATATTTCACCAAATTAGTATAAAATCAATGTGCACCAGTTCTTACATTTATGCATGTATTTTACGTGTATTTTATATATTTTAATTATTATAACAATTATTTGATTTAATTCATTGCTTATTTTATTGTAGATAATTATTATTTACTGAAGCAAAGTCGATAGTACCGATATGCAACTCGGTAGTACCAACATGGTATCGAAGTACAAACAAATATTATTATTCCAGATCGAAAAGGGAAAGGATTTCTACTGCAAAGAACTTGGTAGTACTGACTTACAAGTCAGTAGTACCGACACAGGCGTTGGCGGCCAAGATTAAAAGCATTAAATCCAACTGTCATTGTTATGGAAAATATTATTTAGGTTTGCTCTCAACATGAACATGTACGACAGCTATAAAAGGCACCATTAGAAAGAGATCATCGAGATCTATCACACGGGGATGACACAAATAGCGAAAGGAGGGAGAAAAGTGAAGGAACCATATCCGACAGACCCTGAAGGTGTTTTGGCGGTGACAATGATGTAAAATCCTCTCCATCATCTCTAGATCTATTCCTTAGCCCTCTCTCTAATTTATTATATCTCGAAATTCATGTTTTACATCTTTTCACTTTATTGTGATACCATGTCATCTATTTTCGGCTAGAAACATATTCCTTAGGATCTAGGAGTAGCCCAGATATGCATTGTACCTGACTTTTATGCATTAATATCACTTTTACTCTTATTTTCTAGATATAAATATATGAAGTTGTCTTGTTCAATTTATGCCTGATCAATGTAGATAGACTATTAGACCTTTAATCATTTCGGGAGAGAGGTTAAGGGTTGGAAAGCATAGATTTACCCATTTATTGCACCCCTTGGGAAAGGTGGTGAATAAATGGGAGGAGAACCTAGAGTTTAATCATAAAGCACATAACTAATCAACCAATTGCTATGAAAATGGGATTGGCATTAGAATAGGTAGTAAACTATACTACGTGAGTGGGTAGTTTTGACCACAAGCTCTTTATCTAGGGTTATGAGTGATGTATGTTAGTGTTTAGAAGTTAGTTGCAGTGTAATCTGTGGTGAAATCAAAAGTCCTAAGGAATTCACCCATTATTGATCACAACCTTAGTTATATTTACTTTTTGTTCTTAGTTAATTAAACAATCAATCAACTCTTTCTTTAGGTCTAGATGATTTGGTTTTAGTAATTAATAGTCTCAGGTGTATGATTCCCTGAGTTCAACAACTCGAGCCCCTTTTGCCCTATGTTACATGACACATACACTTGTGTATTACACATACATTATACACATGTCAAGATTTTGGCACCATTGTCAGGGAATCGACATCACAAGCACTACGAGTGCTAAGCCTTGCCACTCTAGGCCATTATATTTATTTTCATTTTTTTCTTTATTTTTATTTTTTCTTTCAATGTTTCATTACATAAAACTTCACAATTAATTTAGGCATTGTTCATATTTCATCTAGATATTTCTTTATAGTTATTCTTCTTTCCTTTTGAAAAAACAAAAAACAAAAAAACAAAAAAGAGGCACATGGATCCTATTTGTCCTGAGTGTGGTAATGCACATATAGACTATAGGTGTCTGAGTCCACCTTCATCACATCATGGGAAAACCTTCAAAGAAATTCATTGTAAGCATATTAGGATTATGGTTCAATCGCAAAAGTTATATTTCTAATGGAGGTTGGGGTAGAGTAGAGAAAATGGAAGAAGTTGAGATTAAGGATAAGGAATTAGAGAGTGAGGAGAACATACTGGAAGAAGTTTTAGAATCACCTCTATCATGTCCTTCCATTGAGCCCACACTGTAACACCCTAATCCTTTTTATGCAAAATTTCCAAGATATGTTATCATATGCATGCCCTTTTTCTAATAAGATAATTGTTGAGGACTTAAATGCAAATTGCCCATGATATTTATCCTCTGCATGCCCTTTTTCTAATAAGATAATTGTTGAGGACTTAAATACAAATTGCCCATGTTAGTTTTACAAATTCATTTTTATTATGTCCAAATGCTCTCTTACCCTTGTTTTATTTAAAGGAAATCTTTTCATATATATATATATATCTATGTTCTTTTGTTTAAGAAAATGAGGATAAATTCTTTTATGTCAAATTTTCTCTGTCATATAGTAATTAGCGATTTACATGTTTAAATTGCTTTCTTAATGGCCTCCATCTTGTTAATTGAAAAGAAATCATGTTAAGTGCACATTTTCATGCCTTGTAATTCTTATTTGAGAAATTAATAGCTTTATATACACTAATCATAGCCATTTAAGTATACATTATGGTTTTGCTATATTAGGCCTAAAATGGGTACAACCATGAAATCTAATGGCATAGGAATATTATAGACCTTCAAAACTACCTATGGTTCAAATTTGAACTCATTTGACCCATGTTTGACCCCCCTAATGAAATGAATAGGGTTCCATATGATTTTAATAGAAAATTGATTACAAATTTCATTAATGGAACCGATTTGCCTAAAGTCTGGGATCTAATAGCTGTGACATGTTACCTCCATTCATGCACACACGCCAGTCGTTGATTCACGATCAAACGAAAATTGCCTCATCTTCTACCTCCGCTTATCACACGAGCCAGCGGCCGTTTCACAGGATGTTTTCCCCCGATGTCATTCTCACTCAACAATGCATCGTTACTCTTGATTCTTTCATCAGTGAAACTGCAAGGTCAAGACAAACCCGTCGAGCCCTTACTCGTCATCTCCTTTGACCTATACAAGAAACGCCCATTTAGGGCTTAAACACCCTCTCCGCCATTGAAGCATAGCATCCACCTCGACCCTCCTCGTCACTGGTTCAAGCCCTCTTTAGCACCGACAGACCCTTCTTGGTCCTCCTCTGTGACCAATTGGGTCTCCAACACCCCCGAACTCCCCGAACTACACCTCCTCCTTCTCCGACGACGGTGGATCAGTGCCCACTACTCTGAGCATCCCGGTCCAATCGACATCGCGGTGAGCATCCCCAGAACCCAAGCTTCATTTTTTATTTCTCAGTTTTCTCTGAAGTCACCCCTATCAACGTATCCTATAGCCGTGGCCGGGGACCTCATCGGCGCTAGCTGCCATGGGCTTGCTGGTCCTGTACGACTTTGGTTCTTCATCGCACGACTTTGTGAGATGATAGAGAGCGCTTATTGGCATTTGCCTTTGAGTTTTCTAGTTCGTGGCTTTGTACTCCATTGTCGGGTGTGTTTCGCCTATTTCCCTGGCCTCACCGCAGTTGTGCCAAGGTGGTAGTATACCTCCTGACCTGTACCAAGGGTCGTCAGCTTCGGCTGAGTGGCAGAGGTTGATGGGAACCTCAGTTTCCCTTGAGGGGGTGTGTGCCATGATCCTGGATCGGTACCCAGTTGCCCTGTGAACTGCTGGAGCCATGGCTCGCGTTGTGAAGGTGAGGAGAAATCGAGGTCCTAAAATGACCTTAATGCCCTTGTCTTTTTTTATTCGATGATTCTCACCGTGAGGGTATTTCAGGGTTTTCACCCATCCTCATTTCTTTGATCGTGAGTCCTCAAAGACAATCCTCGTTGCTGAGTTGGCCAAGCCCAGTTGGTCCAATTCAAACCCGACCCACTGGTTGGGTTGAGTTTTAAATACGTGGCTTTTCCCTGAATTTTCATTGGTTGATTCTTTGAAAATTCATAGTAAATCACCTTTTATCAGAAAATTACTCAAAAATATGTTTTGGAAAGGATTTTCAATAAGGAATCCGACTTTCTAATTTTTATCGCCTGATTTCTATGTTTTCACATCTCAATTATTTAAATGAACAAATTAGGGTTTGATGTTGTATAATGAATGATAAACATGCTATTTCTAGGTGATTAAGGGAACCCAATCAGTCAAACAAGGTTTGACTTAGGTGTTTTAGCTCAAGGTAAGAGAGCCATGCCCTTGGCATAGATAATACTTGGTTTATTGAATGTTTATGATGTATGTTATGCACTTTAAGTTAAAGTCATGATTAATGCATGTTTCTCTTCAATGTATATGATTATTGTATGTTGATTGTTATAATCTAAGTCTAAGTGTAGAAATCACATTAAGATTATGAATTATGATTCATATGCATGAAACCAAGGTTAAGAGGGAAGAAATTTCCCATTCATGTTCAAGAGGGAGAAATCCCAATTAAGTTCAAGTTTAGGTTATTAAGAAGATAATTAAAAGTCTAAGAAAGATCATGGTTATGGGAATTTGATTTAGATTTATATGCACTTTTTTATGGGCTTTCCGAGCATTATGAGCTTTCTGAGAAATTATGGGCTTTCCGAGCATTATGGGCTCCTTATGGGGCATTAAGAGAGGAGCATATACTTCATGTAAAATTCTTTATGTAAAAGATGCCAAGAAATGATTAATGTTAACACATGTTCACGTTTATTTCAAATTCTCTTAAATTTTATTTTCATGCTTTATAACATACCAATGTCGCTTACTTACCATGTTTGTTTTTCCTTTGCATGGCTGGGGGCAAGATGTCCGCAGACGTTGGAGCTAAAGGGAAGGAGACATCCTGAGAAGATTCCAAAGATTCAAGGCCTTATAAGTTGTTTCCTGGTGGGACTTCCATCTATGGAGATCCTATCTTTCACATGTTATCTAGAATATGTGTAGCTTTAGAATTATGATGTAGTTTTCTTTCCAAGAACTTATGTATGAATCTATGTTTCAATAATGCCAAGTGTTATTTATTTCTTGAGATGAGATCATGCATGTGACAATCCCTCCCTGAAATGCCAAGTACCCCACATTATGGATAATGTTGGGGATTAGGTTGTGCTTCCGCTGGTTATGTATGAAATATATATATATATATATATATATATATATATATACATATATATATACATGTATATATATGTATATATAGATATATATACATATATATATGTATATATATATATATACGTATATATACATATATATATAAATATATATATATATATATATATATATATATACGTATATATATACATACATATATATACGTATATATATATATATATATATATATATATATATATATATATATATGGCTAAAAGAATTGTGTACCCGAGTACATGTAGTTTACATGTACCCACCTTCATTTATGGTAATTGTAAAATTCAACTAAATAATCCAACCTTATGCATGTAATGTATACCCCTCAGATAAGATGTGTACAAAAAATCACCAAAATCTAACATTCATAGATCATTTAACAAAAGAAAATGTGTATTTTCTAATCAACGGTATGTTGTAGAAATTATAGAAACCATTGAATGATGTATTGCTATATCTCATGATCTATATGAGATATGGTTATGATTTTTTAAACACATGTAATCTATATAGTGTTTAATCAATCCATATGGTTGGATTTTATAAACATACTCCATGTGTGCTATTTTAATGGCCGGTACACGTAAGTTACATGTACCGGCCGGTACACACTTCCTAACCTCTCTCTCTCTCTCTCTATATATATATATATATATATATATATATATATATATATATATATACGTATATCTATAGGTAAATCTATACTAGTATAAAAAGAGCGAGTTCTCCAACCAGTTAAAAAAAACCCAACCAAACTCATCTGTGGCCAATCAGAAACTAGCATTTTACCAACGTGTCAAAATGTTGGTCTCTCCTTCTTTCAATCTGTTCTCACGTTTTTTCTCACCTTTTACCAACTTTATTTGCTTTTTATTTCTCACACGTTTCTCTCCGTCAGAATGTGTTGACAGCTGTGTCAACTTCCCACCATTCAAATTCCAATTCAAATTTTAAATTATATGCCAGTTATAACAATTGCCAACTACATCGGACTCTTTCCACGTTTCAACCACGTTCATTAGATAACTCACATTCAAATTATCTTTCCATGTTTTTCCAACTACATTGGACTCTTTCCACGTTTCAACCACGTTCATTAGATAACTCACATTCAAATTATCTTAAACGTCAATTTACAACAAATTAATAAAATCTTTACAAATAACTCACATACAAAATCTTTACAAAAAATAATTCAAATACAAAATCGAGTTTGTTGCAACAACCTCCCTCAACACCACGTCCAACAGCCACATCAAACATGACGTCCAACATTAGTTCCCACTCCTTTTAACTCCCAACGTGACACCACCTCTTCAGCACATAGCTTTTGTTGTTCCCGAGTTCCAAAGGATGTTCCTCACGCTTTACTTCACTGCAGCAGAAAGAAAATACTAGCAGGTCAGATATTTAGTCACTACACATACTATGCGTATATAAGGTTTCTCATCTCCTAAATCCTCATGTCATAAGCCTAAACAGGAAATCGGCCAACTTCTTTGGTCATATTCAAGTCACAGAAACCAAAATATAACAAATTTTATATTCATTTCTGTTGCTGCAGTACAGAAAGTGTGTTCTAAGATTTCACGGTAAGATTTATACATCAAGTGATTGATTAGAAAACTATTTTATGCATGCCTATTCAGCAGACATTGATTGATTAGAAAACTATTTTATGCATGCCTATTCAGCAGAGACGCCTCCCCATTAAGCTTCTCAAAAATTTCAATATGAAAATCATGTTCAAAGAAGATACATTAAGGTGATATCTAAAATTTAACATTCGTCTTTCATAGATTAAATACCATATACTCTTATGTGTTTCTCATCTCCTAATTTCTTACGCAGCTTTAGAGTGGGCGACCATATTGATCTTATTGAGGGATTCATAGTGGATAACAATCAATATCATTCTACTCTTCGGGATCCTACTACCGAGAAAAACACTTCCAGGGGTGGATTTTAACCATATTTTAATTTACAAAACATTGGATGTCTTTTTCATACAAAAAGTTATAAGTTTCTATTTTCATAGAAGTTCCCTCCATCCATTCCTTTCTACCGGCAACAAAAAAACCGTGACTTTCATCCATGTAAACAAACTATTTTCTCATATTTTTCCAGGAAACCAAACGTCTTTTCCCTACCGTACCTTCCCATATCATAATGAATTTCATTTTCTCACAAAAACTGACAATAGAAATTCCTCAATTCACCATTTTCCTTTCAAAACAAAACGTGATTCATTTTCAATGCATCTTTTCAAAATGATACTCTCTCCTTAACTGTCTCTTTTCTCTCATTTTCCAAAATATTTTACCACTATTTCTTTTACATTTTCCCTCCTCTTTTTCACCCAAAACAACCTGTCCCGCTTCCCCTTATCCTCCCCACTTTCTCATTTATCTTTTCCCGCATTTTGTTCTCCCATGTTCTTTTTGGTTCTTTTCATTTTTATTTCCTTTTCTCAAAAACTTCCATTATCTAAACAACACTCCTTAACAAACTCTCCTATCTGGACGTTCTCTTTCTATTCCTTTAACTTAAAATTGACTAGAATAAAGGTGTGTTATTTTAATATTTACAGTGCGTTATTGACTAAAATATATTATTTATGATCTCTAATATCATAAATATATATAGATAAAATAATGCATATGACTGATATGTTAATTGAGGAATATATATCAACCTAAATTCTGTAGGATATTAGAACTGAGATTTGGAAGGGCTAGAAATTTAGGGTAGTTTGATTCAAGTATCAAGTTTACATAGTCCAAGATAACTAAGTGAAACCTGTAACAATTTTACGTGCAGCAGTAGTGAAGATTGATGTATATTACAATGTATCAAAAATTCTACATTTGTCAATAGTCAAAATCTGCTCTTTTTGCCAAGCACCATGTATTCAATGAACTGATATTATATATAGATAAAACAATGCATATGACTGATATGTTAATTGAGGAATATATATCAACCTAAATTCTGTAGGATATTAGAACTGAGATTTGGAAGGGCTAGAAATTTAGCGTAGTTTGATTCAAGTATCAAGTTTACATAGTCCAAGATAACTAAGTGAAACCTGTAACAATTTTACGTGCAGCAGTAGTAAAGATTGATGTATATTACTATGTATCAAAAATTCTACATTTGTCAATAGTCAAAATCTGCTCTTTTTGCCAAGCGCCATGTATTCAATGAACTGATATTCAAAGCAAATAGACACAGACTGGACCTCAGTCAAGAAATTGGTATTAGAACACATTTTGATGTAATAGTCCAGAGGAAAATAGGTAGAAAAGACACCCCATTATTCGTTCAAGCATCTAATAGTATCTAATATATGTGTAGATCTAATACAAAGTCTATGACACTTCCATTTAATATTACACAAACATCCTATATAGATAGAAATGCCCGTAATATTGGTTCCAGAAATAAATTAATATACAACATTAACTAGCAGATCAATTAATTAGTTGATGATATAACAAACTCAAAATACCAATGAACCAAATTACTGAGATAAATTAGTTGAATCAGGACTAATCTTTCTTTCCAAATTGGAGAATTCACCATTCTCGCATTAAGTAGGTTGGACCTATCAAGAAACAACTAGATGCCTTGCATGAAGGGATCTCTACCACTGCTTTAGTATATGTATTTTGTATATTTAATTTTAATACCAGCATAAATTGATAGTTCACACTAATAAAATGTAGACATTTATGTATGTACCTTAGAAATTAATACCTACTTAAATGAAATCAGTAACATAACAAGTAAACTCATGAAAACAAACAGAACAGAAGAACCACATATTCAAGGAACTGATATTTGGAGCAAATAGTCATGGAGTGGACCTTAGTCAAGCAATTGGTATTATAATAACACATTTAGATCTGATGGTCTAGAGGAAAATAGGCAAACAAGACACCTCAGTATTCATTTAATCCTCTGGTATTATCTATTATATGTGTGTAGATCTAATACATAGTCAATAACGCTTGCATTTAATATTGCACTAACATCCTATACAAATAGAAAGGCTTGTAATATTTGTTCTAGAAAGAAATTAATCTACAAGAATAACGAGAAGATTAAATAAGGAGTAGATGACATACCAAATCAAAATACCAACTAACCAAATTATCTAGATGAATTAGTTAAATCATGACTTATCTTTCTTTGCAAATTGTACAGTTCACCATTGTTACGTTTAGTAGGTTGGACCTATCAAGAAACAACTACCTACATTGTATGAAGGGACCTCTATCTGCAATAACATATAGGCCACAATAAGAAAATATAATCAGTAACCAAGTAAACATTAAAACCATAAAAAGTAAATACACAATATAAAGGCTGAATAATACCTCATGTAAACTACCAATAGAGACACAAAGGCATCCCTGTGGTTATATATATGAAGGTACCCATACCTGCATCAAAAGAGAGTCCACATTAATCAGATGCATAATAATCAGATGTATACACCACTTATGTATCTTAGCCAAATGAGTTATTTGAATCAAGTCTTATCTTTCTTTGAGAATTAGAGAATTCACCATTCTTGCATTTAGTAGGTTAGACCTATCCTGAAGCAACTAGCTGCATTGCATGAAGAGACCTCTACCTACAACAACATGTAGGCCACATTTAACAAATGTAATCAGTAACCAAGAAAAAATTAAAAGCTTATAAAGTAAATACACCTTATAAAGGACCCTTAAGGTCAAATCATACCTCAAGTAATCTACCAATGGAGCCATAAAGACCTCCCTATGGTTATACATATGAAGGTACCCATACCTGTATCAAAAGAGAGTCCACAACTCCACATTAATAAGATGCATACAATATTAATGTATCTTCAAAAGTGATCATGAAAATTCTTAATAATGCCTTAACCTCACCAAGTTGTTACCTTCATATCCGTGTCTATTTACTCTGAATATTAGTTCTTATTTCTATTTTTTATTAATGTATCTTCAAAAGTGATCATGAAAATTCTTATTAATGCCTTAAACTCACCAAGTTGTTACCTTCATATCCGTGTCTATTCACTCTGAATATTAGTTCTTATTTTTTTTTTAAATCATTCTTTGTACGTGTAAAAAAAGCAACTGATCATAGAAATAAACGTGCAAACATAGTCTATTGATTTATAAGTTGAGGAGGTTATTTCTTCACTGTCCTCCTCCCGTAAAACTTATCCAATTAAACAATTTATAACACATATTTAGTTTTATTGAATCATTGTTCATATAAGTAAAAAAGTGACTGATCATAGAAATAAACATGGAGATATAAGTTGTTGATTCATTAGTTGAGGAGGTTTTTGCCTCACTGTCCCCGCCCCAGTACTTCTCTAGGTAAACAATTTATACATTGATACCTTAATATATGTATTTATTATATTTAATTTTAATACCTCCATCAATATATAGTCCACACTAATCAGTTTTAGTCACTATGTATGTATCTTAGAAATTAATACCTAAATGAAATTAGTAACGTAGCAAGTAAACTCATGAAAACAAATAGAACACATGATCCATGTATTCAATGAACTGATATTCAAAGCAAATAGACACAGACTGGACCTCAGTCAAGAAATTGGTATTAGAACACATTTTGATGTAATAGTCCAGAGGAAAATAGGTAGAAAAGATACCCCATTATTCGTTCAAGCATCTAATAGTATCTAATATATGTGTAGATCTAATACAAAGTCTATGACACTTCCATTTAATATTACACAAACATCCTATATAGATAGAAAGTTACGCATAAAGATTGAAGGGCATATGTTGTTTGAATCATTATCTATACTACTATAAAAAGAGGGAGTTTTTCCATCTATTTACAAAATAGCCATTTTGAACTCTAGAGGCCAATCAGAAGTCAGCATTTTGAGTTGTCGTTCTCTCCTTCACTCAATCTCTTCTCACATTTTTTCTCACTTTTTTCTATTTTAATTTCTTTTTATTCACCAAAATATTTCTCTCCTATTAAATCACACTTCCACGATTCCCTCCAACTAACCATTATCACCTCCCTCCAATCCTATCAATTGTACAAATAAACCAATGCATATTTACTTTCATATATCACTATCTGAAAAACAAGCTAACAAGTGCAAACCGTTGAACATGGATGCTTCACATCGAAGACACAACAACCACTTACCTATTTTCATAGTAATCGACCATCAATGAAACCTTTTCTTTACCAACCAATTCTCTTACCCCCTCCTCCCATAAAGGACGAAACATTCCACATAATAAAAGATTATCGTAACAAATTATACCTTCTCTCTTCGTCTCTTCATAATATCTTTCCTTTTTAACTATTTCTCTCTGTTTTTTATGGCTGTTATTCGATAGTGAATCCACTCTTGAATTCACTCATCCTTCTCACATTTCTGTTTCTTTTACGATTTCTTTTCGTATTATCTTTTAACCGCTCATTATTCATTCACGGTGGTTATAAAGTGAAACCACGACACCCGGGCATTTAAGACACAATATTCATTATCAAGTCGGCACATTTGTTTTTCTATCATTACTATTCTATACTGCTAACAACTATACATAACCCCCATTCCCGATAAGTCGCCTACAATTTCTACTTTTTCATTCTCTCTTACCACAACCGTTCACCTAATATTGAGCGCATATACTAATTCCTTAATGTATATATACAACTCATATCTTCTGTCCTCTTATCTCCATCCAAAAAATATTTCTACCCACATTAAAAAGGCCGATCCCAGAAACTAATTGCTCGATACACATAGTCCATGTGTTCTCTATCCCATCACCTCTTCACTATTAAAATAGAACGCCCAATTACTCTTACCACCATTACCAAAACCGAATGTCTAATTGTTCAAACCACATCTC